>CM060905.1:709992959-711326709 GCA_030737815.1 Allium fistulosum
AGCTGTAACTAGGTAACTAACACACTGACGCTACCTCACGCTGTACAGCTGTAACTAGGTAACTAACACACGAGTCATGTCATCCCCCGGTCGTTACCGACCTTTATCCGCGGGATCCCGAAAACCAACAAAGCAACATCATACAGTAATAAATTACCGTGTCCACATGAGTTAAGTATCTGGGCTCCATACCATGATACCACCCTTTATCCAGAAGGAAATGACATACCCTAGGGGCGCTACCCCTACAAACCTTTGCCGCAACATTCCTGTTTCGACCATTACCGGGTTGTGAGGCTCGACGAAGTCTCGTCCACAAAGCTATGCTTTTTCACAAAGCCACGCTTTTTCACAAAGCAACGCTTTGATCAACAATGATCAATCAGCACTTCGTGTGCCACATTACCAAATTGGGAATGTATCACTAGTAACTATCAACTACATAACCTCTGAGCTCGTACGTCTCAGAGAAGGGTGTTAAGCTAAGAGAATAAATTCTCCGCCACCAACAGAAATGTATTTGATAGAAACCAGCTTTACATCTCAAAGTGTAACGTCAGACACACATCCATACAAGTCTGTTCCGGGTTCGAACAGAACCGAAGGCACTTCCAAAGAAGCCCTTGCAAATCCGGGTATTCACAATCTCGATCGGACTTCCCATCACTTAGGGAATCTCTATACCGGAGCCATGATGCAGAGAAAATCGATAGGTCATCATATTGCTCTCGCAAATACCCGGTCTTCACCACCGGTCTTCAAATGCTATCCATATACGTCGTATCATTATTCGGAATGGGTTATATGACACAAAGGTCCTCTCCCGGCTAAACCGAATAACGAGCGCAATTAAAAAAAAATCATATGGATATTGGGGTCTCAGTTAAATCACAGCTTAAAGCCCAAAACTTTTCATTCGAATGGTTAAAACAATTTACCATTTCCAATCTTTTAAACAAAAAGATTCATTTCAACAACCTTCAACGGTTTAAACAATTTCCACACTTTTAATCTTTTAAACAAAAAGATTTATTTCACAAAATTAACCCCATTCACAAAGATTCATTCATAGTTTTTCAAATCGATTCCCATTTCAATTGAATTAACTTGTTAAATCTTTAAATCAAGATTTAACTTATAGCTTTCAAAACTGGTTTCCAAAGATTCATTCATAGTCTTTCAAAAACAATTCCATTTCAAGTTAGATTAACTCATCCGGTCTTTGAAATCAAAGACTCATTTCATAGTTTTCAAAACATTTCAATTCCATTTCAAACTTGAAACCGTTCAACACAAATTGGAAGTTCATTACTTATGCGAAAGCTTTTACTATTTGAAAACAAATAGTTTCGTTTCATAAAAATCCAGTTATATTTACACGAGTTAAAACCCTTGAATTAAATTCAAATTCCCAAATCAATACTTTTAAAATGGTTTAACCCATATATAACTTATACAGCATCTGTAATCCCTAGTTTCAAATCATAGAATTCAATTTCAAACTTGAATTCAAATTTAAATCAAATTATTTAAATTTTCAAAACTCGATTAAGTTATTCAAAATAACTTTTATCTTTGAAATTCCATTTCAAAAGCTTTTCATATTAAACCCCAATTTCCAATTTCAAAATCAATTGAAATAAAAAATTTCAATTTCAAAAACATCAAATTTAAATCATCTGTGACTTAACCGATTTCCACGTGAAATCCATATTTGTGTGTGTAAAAGTGTAGTCCGGGGATTTCACACAATAGTGCAACATCAATCATCACAGATATATCGATAAGCGGTATAATCGATAACGCTTATCTTCATTCACAGATTCATAGATAAAATAAATTTATCAGTCACAAAGATTCATCATTACAATTCGATGTGGGTTTCGGATAACCAACTGGAATCCGACTCCTTGTCGCATCGAAATTCAAGTGCCGTTTTACGGGCCAAGGGTTTCATATTCACATGGTAATATATCACAGAAATAGAAATTTCAGATCACAACATAAATCAGGATGTATCACAAAGCATCACAAATCAGATAGGACAATCAATTCAAGGCATCTCATATAATAAAATCATTCATAGGTAAAGTCAAGTATCCAATAGTCATTTATAAGTAGGATTAATTAATTGTTTAATCCTAATTTATTCAATCTATTTCCAAGTAAATTGATTTCTTTATGAATAAATTATCCAATCTTGATTTATTAATTATAAATCACTTGACATAAATTAATTAATCAGTTGCCTTAATTTAATTAAATTATTCTTAACTAATCATATAAATTACTTTGACCTTTAAACTAATTACATAATAAATTAATCCCTTAATTAATCTCCATTTGATTAATTATCCTTAATAAATCATATTAAGTAATTATCCCTAATTACTTAATTAATCAATTATTTATTCGTAATTAAATTACTTAACTACTACTAACCACTAACTTAAATGTTAGTAAAATTTATACTTAACTTAAAGTAATTACTTAATTAAGGATAATAATTAAGTATTTAAAACATTGTCAAGTATCAACTAGGATAATTAAAACTTGTATTAAGTTTTAACTTAAAACTGTTAAACACTATTGGGTTTTACAGTGCTTAAAGCTTGATGAAAACATGTTACTCAATTTTACCTTTAAAATACAATACTGCAGATTGAAACAAAGCCCACCCGAGTATTCCCCTATTCAAACTCGAGTAACCACACGCGTTGCACAGCAGTTTCCCCGAGCCACCTTCCTTAATCAAATTTTCTTAACCCAAGTTATAGTTTAAAAACACAGTTCTATATACCCACGCAAACTCGAGTCCTGCTTCGAGTCAAAAGTCTTCTCGCCCGAGTCTCCCTCGAGTACGCTTCGAGTTCCCCTGCCTTTCCCAGACGACAACACCCAGGCGATCAATTTCGCCCTCGTGCACGTGCACATGGCCGTTGGCCAACTTCGATCGCCATCAATACTTCGAGCACGTCGCAGGCCACCCCAGCTCCGCTTCCAGTCACCCACTTCGGCCAGAACGTCATTAATCTCGAATTCGAGAATGACATAGCCTGGAAACATTCGACATTTATAACACCCCGACTTGTCAACGCCAATTCCTCACATCTTCGGCCACCGTTGCCACCCAAACTTCGGTGAAAGCTTCGACAACCCATCGACCTCCTTCCCCTAAAACCCCAAGGCACTCGATCAACTCCACAAGCCTTGGTGATTGATTCTCTAAGCACAGAAAAAACTAGGTTTAAGAATTTAATTCGTTCGCCGCCGCTTCAACGTTGAACTACCCACTATCCTCATATTTTTCCTAGCCTCACCGATCACTCCTTCACCATCCCTGAGAACCCAGACCTTCCTCAACGACGAGATCCCCGGAAATCAACGAAAAAGTGAAATTTGAATGAACTAAAACTGCTCTCGAATTCTAACTTGACAAATCACAATTATTGCTTTAAAATTCATTTTGAAGCATATGAATTCAAGTTCTATGCCTGGATTCGTTATTTAAGAATTTTAAAATTTGACTTATTTTGAGTTTGCTCTTGATTTCTGGCTTTCCAGAGACTTCAACCAGTTGTTTTATCTTGAATTGATTTTTAGAACTTAGTATATGCTATAACAACCAAATTTTGTTTAAACCTTAAATCAAAACCATGCTTAAATCAAAAGAAATGATTTTTGAAGCAACTTATGTTCAGGGTTTTAAGACAGAAAATAAACAAAAGCCTGCACATCCACAATCATCAATCAATATACACAGAGCATTTATGTTTATGACCAAACATACTTATCACAATACAGATCAATATCTTTAAAAATTTTAAAACAAGTGTTACTCACTTAATTTCCCAGAAGAACAGAACTTCTTTTTCTTTTGAAACAGACTGTGACCTTGCAAGCTGAAGATTTTCTTGACTCCTCTGGTTTGAGTTGATGTTTCTATTTGAGTTTTAGATGGTGTTTATTATTATTTTTCTTATTTCAGGTTTGCTATATTTTGTTGAACGAAATGAAATGAAATGATATTGGTATATAGAGGAAACAAGTTACAGGCTGATGTATTTTTTTTTTTTGTACAATACAGGTACATATATTTTTCTTCAAGTCAGAGATTTTTTTCCATTGCTTGCTTGTTGACTTCGGCTGGAAATCTTCTTTTGTATGCTAGAGGATATGGCATTTAATTGCCAAGTACTTGTTGTTCCCTTATTACTTTATTTTATACATTGCATTTCGGCTGAGAAGATTATATTGTGGTGCTTGCATTAAATTGCCCTGTACAAACATATGTTTTACTTCTTATCTTGGCTGTACAAAATGTTTTGTTTTAAGCACTTTGAAATAAAATAATTTGTAAGATAAATGAATTTCTATTTTCTAGTTTAAATATTTATTGTTATTTTACTTTATAAACTCAAACCATTATTAACCATAAATTCTAATTTTTATTATTACCATTTATTATTAAACCATTTATTTACAATTTAAATCCAAACCAACGTATATGCCCAAATACATAAATAATATTTAAATTTAATTGGTTAACACAAATTTATTCGTCTCGGGGAAACTCGCAATCTATCTACCGTTTTATTTCACAAATTTTATTCAAAAATCAATTTAATTATCAATTTAAATATATATAAAATCCGGGGTCGTTACAGGATATCTTTCCAAATGTTGTTTAAAATGTCAAAAATAATGTCTTTTACAAAGTGCTCATATGGTGACTATGTCGCTAAAAATTTTGCCATTTGAACTACAATCTCTACCACTTTCCTAACCAATTCTTCGTAAAGGTGGAACCCAGTGCATGAGGCTCCTACACAATAGCGGGTCCTGGGGAGGTCGATAATGTGCATAGCCTTTCCCTCACATTACGAAGAGGCTGTTTCCGGACTCGAACCTGGGTGCCCAAATCACCACGCGGGTGACCTAACCGTTGTGCCAAGGCCCCACCTCCTAACCAATTCTTCACCATCCAAAAAAATTATAAAGCTGTAGGGAAAAACCAAAACTAGTTATACAAAGATAAGTTCATTAATCACCAAATTACACAAGTTAAAGTTTAGAGGTTCAAAGTGCTTCTATAACGACTATCGCTGTACGGACAATTCCATATTCAATTCAATATTGATTATCATTCAACCATATAAACAAATATAATTCCTAAATTCAAACCTTATCACAAAGAGGCATGGTATAACATATGTACAAAATAACTTGTCCAAATCCAACGTCCAAACTTTCGATTACATGTGCTCAAATAAACAACCCAATTCAAAGTCTTCCAAGGCGAAACAAATAAACAAATCACATGCCTTTCAAGGCACACAATTATGGGTTATAACTTTAAGTAGTTGGGGAATATTTTTATTATTAATAGCAAGCAACTCGTTAAGTTTTTTAAAAATAAATTAAATCATCAAATTATCAACAAGTAATTGTCAAGTTTTTAAATTCATTCAAGGAGTAAGATAACTAACATATATTTAAAGAAAACACTACCAAAACCTCCTTTCATCCAAGCAAGCATCAAAACACTTCCTACATCAACTCAAGCATACGTCAATGACCTACACCTCCTCCCCATACCTTTGCTCATTGCCAAGCCATCCTTCCTCCACTTTGCTCATGGCTATAAAGGGATCCTCCTTTACTCCATCATTTCTTCACTTCTTCGCTGCCAAATCATGTTCTCTAAGTGATATAATAACTTTGTGAAAGTTTGGAGGAGAAAAGAGTTTGTTTGACATTAGTTTAAAAAAGTTAGAGAGTAGAAGACATGAAAAAAGCGTAAGATTTGGAACTTTTGGTTTGTGAATTTGTTAGAAACGAAGAGACCTTACGTACATATTTGTAGGCTTGAGGATGAGTGGCTAAAGACCAAAAATATCTTTCCTTAGCCATAAAGAAAAAGGACCTCCACCTTCCTAAGCCTTGCCTGAGTACAAACACACCTTACTTTGTAAAAGTCTTTTGTTGGTTTAAGGGTCCTTTAGTCCTCTTTTACTTGTACTAATTAATTCTTAGTTTGATTAATCTTTTGTTATTAAAAGAGAAATGTTTAATTCTTGTTAATGTGTTCATATGTTACGATACGAGTTCCACAATATTTATAAAACTTGTATTGAACAAAAAGTTGATTTTCAACAAAAGTTTTCGTGTCACATTTTCAATATTTCTACGAAGTATATATTTTTGTAAACAAAATTTTAAAAAATGAATTCCCTAGCATTAGTTATTAATTATAAAGGGGTTAATAAGGTTATAAAATCATGTTTATCCATATTAATCCTAGATTCAAATATTTAAATAATTCATATATTTAAATACAAAGTGTTCGAAATTCCCGGTCGTTACAACTTTGGGGTTGAGGTATTAGTCGCTATTGTAGGGTCCGCCTCTTTCCATAAAAGAAGTATTAAGTGGCCTGATTGAATTTTTTTAGGATGTCGGTTAAGAAATACCAAAAAGGGGTCTGCCTTGGGTTTAAGTATTAAATGAAGAGGATCTTCCTAGGGTATTGGTATTAAATGGTTAGAGTTTGCCTAATTCCCAGTAAGGAGGTATTAAGTGGCTCAGGTGCTTTCTCTTACATCCTTAGGGTAGGATTTACAGTAGTTGCGAAGGTTGACTGGAATGGGCTTGTAACGACCCAAAATTTTTGTCATTTGAAATTCGTATATTTAATTGATTTTAAATATTAACAAGTAAGATTTATAAGCCGGATTAATTTTAATTCGAATATAGTGATTTAATTGTATAATTAAATCGATAAGTTAATATTTGAAATTATAGAAATAATTGGAATTTGGGGTTAATGTGAATAAAAATGATTTGTAAAGTTGTATTAAATCATATTGGAGTTAGAATGATGTTATAGAACTTTTAAAATTGAATTAAAAGTAAATTTGTGGAAATTGAATATTTTAATATTTAATTGATGAGTAAAAATAGTCATTTTTCAAATAGTCTTGGATTTCGACAAAACCAGTTTCATCGGATCCGTAATGTTAAATTATTGTAAGATTTCAATTTTCGTAGCAATCGGAGTTGTCGTTTGTCCGAGGCAAGCCAAAACGTATAGAAATCGTTTTAATCGATTTAATTTAAATTTGATCGTTTATCTCCGTAACTTGCACATATGATCGAATTAGCTCCCGAAACACATTCCATTGTGTTCGGAATGCGGGTAAAACCTTATGAACGTCAGCCGGCACGCTTCGTTTGGAGTTCGAAAAACTTAGAGATGAATAGTGTTTTGCAATTTTCTATATAAGGACTTGCTTTCTTCATTTTGCAACAAACCTAGGTCAGAAATAAACCCTAGCCGCCATTAACAAAACCAACGGCTGAAAGCAACCAATCTTCTTCCCCTCTGATCTCCTTATCCACGTACTTTTAGGCAACGACTTCAACTAGGGAATCGAAGAGCTTCACGAGCTCGACGTATTCAACGGGTATGATAGGGAATGGAGCAACGTAGTGGCCGCTAGGGTGTCGCGTTCATGCCGGCTTTGGGTTTGTTTTTCTCGAGCAAAGGAGGACCGAGCTTCGCGTCGTCGCAGCCAAAGGTAGAGTAGAGCATAGGCTTTCTTGTGGTGCTAGCTGATCGACGTCGAAGTGATCAACGGTGGCACGAGAACTAGGGTTTGGTGGCGGCTATTGGGTTTGTTCGATTGTAACATCCCGCCCTTCTGACCGCCCCCAGTCGGTAATTAAACCAACTTGAAACGTTCAAAATGATGGATTGTTATTTAGTTTATAGAGTTTAAACAGAATCAGCCACAGAAACACAGAATAGTAATATTTCGCAACAATGAATTTTATTACAATTATCAGAGTTTATACAATGTATTACATTTATACAACGGAATATTTCATTAAGTACAAATTTCCTGAACTAAAGTGAGTGTTTTACCCCCTCTCTAACTTCGCTGCTCAAAAATCTTCAAGCTGTAAAATACTCGGTCTGACCCAAGTATTACATTCAAATGAAAATAATACACATGTCAGTCTAATTCAAACTCAGTTATTAGTGCATAGAGGCAATAATAATAAATTAGACGATAGTCAACAATAATTCACATCTATCCGACCCTTTTTACAAAGAAATCGGATGACGGTAATTTTAACACTTAATAGTGTTAAACAACAAATCAGTAGATTCAAATCATCAACTGAAATAAATAAACAGATTTTCAATGAGGATAATTTAGAAAAACAACAAAATCATCAAATCACCAAAATCAATTCAAACAGTTGAAATATCACTTTAAAACATCAGTTCTGATTGGCTGCAGTACACGCACGCGTGTACGGCCTCGCCACTACAGCATAGAAAATACGTAAAAGATCGATGAATCAAGAACAAAAGAAATATCAATTAAAATCAATACTGGGTGGTTGCAGTATACGCACGCGTGCACTGCCTCGCCACTATAGTGAAATACCCCAAAAGATCAGCAAATCAACAGCAACTGGCACCAACACGAGATCAAGTTTGAGTTTTACGACTCAAACATGACTGGTCAGTGTCATCACAAAACATAAATGCACCAGCAAGGCTACTGCATAGTGCAGCAACAGAAGTCTGGGAAGTATGCATAAGCATTCCAGATCCAAACAACATAAATGCAACAACAACAATGGAACATTGTAGCTATACTTGAAACAATGCACAATATACATAAAAATTCAGATTCGAGTATACAATGAAAACCATCAGTGCCTGTCCAGCTACAATAAAGAACAAGGCATAGTGCAGTGACAAATGTCACTGAAAAGCAATGCAAAAATTATCCAAAGTGACAACATCAGGAATATAGAACAAGTTCTCATAAATTCTCAATGGCAAGGATGTACAAATCCAAGAACTCAATAGGGTCTGGACAACTTGTATGCAATTAACAGCAGTTGCATCAAAACAAATCCAACCATGAAATACAAGTGCAAGTACAAAATGAATGCCACGACTACAGAGGGTCAAGTGCAGTCACCACTGTACATATTCAAAAGCACTTAAACAAAGAACTCGAAGACATTATTAAGTTAATGTCGAAGTTCAACCAAAAATAAGTTTAACATTTATCAAGAACCAACGTCACAGTGAACAAAAATCAAAGCCGAAGCCAAAAGAACATCTAGTCGACTACAACAATGTGCAAGTCAAAATACTGAACAACATAATGCACTAACCAAAAGAGCCCGAATAGAAGATATGGTAACTACACCATAGCCTGAGAAAATAGCATATAAATACACAGTTCAAAGTATACACAGTAAAGATCTTCACATGACTCAATCAGTGGAGAAGCAATCATAATTCACAAAAGTGCTTCAGACAGGTACAAAGACAAAAGGATGCAGCAATTTTCAACCAGTACAATAGCTACAAGCCATGAACCAGTTATGGCCGAGAAAATCATATATATGCAGCAGTAAACATCATTGAAACAACTCGAGAGAATCAAGTGTCAACCAATACATAACAAAGTAAACCAGTGCCAAGTCCGAACGAAAATCATGTAGCAGTTTGAACAATGACTGAGAATACAAGTTCATCTTTCAAAGACAAAATAAATTCAAAGCCATGTTTTTTTTAAACAAGTCCGTGCCCAAAATCGAACCAAATCAATTAAATTAAAAAAATCGAGTCGAAGCTGGAACAATGATGAAATTATACGAATAAAAACAGAAGAATCATAGAACTCAAAAACTAGAAGCGGCTGTGGGAGCAACTCGAAAACTAGCAGCATGAAATAATTCGAACAAGCAATTTCAAAATAGGCAAGTTCGAACAATTGTAAATCAAAACCAGACGTGAATGAACAACGCCAACCTTCATCTCAAAGTCCAGAGAATTCATAACAGTAATTTCCAACAAGAATCCAAATCATGGAAATCAAAAAGAAAAGGTCATACGAGTTTAAATTAGATGTGAGAAATAAAATTCCTCACCTTTAATCGACGCGTATTGAAGTAGCCGCGAGCGCTTCAGAGATTCAAGGAACTCAATAATTCCAGAATCGCCATAAGGAAGACGAAGCTCCAATTCGCCAGCAAAACGAACAAGGCAAAGCCCTAAATCCAGTCTAGCAAGAATTGAAGAAGATCGAGCCAGATTCGCCAGAGAATCGAAAAATCGCCGAAGCCCTAAATTTTGTTCGCCATTTATTTTTCTTCGATTGATTTTTGGTTTTAGGGTATACGAATGAGAAAAGGGGAACGGGTTCGTATAATATAAGAAGAGAACGACATGGTGTACGCGATCTTTATTGCATAAATGAAGGCATGATTTAAGGAATGGGGTGTAACAAATTTTGACCAAATTTAAAATTAAATTAAATTTGATTAAATTTCGATGCATTTATACATCGTGTGTTCACACAACAATTCTGATAAATACGAAATGTAAAACGATAAAATTTCAAAACTAAACAAATCGCTTTCAAATTCAATTCTGAAGCTTCTATTATCTTCGGTATTATCAATATGAATTTTCTAAGCCTTTAAAATATTTTGAATCATCTTAAAACTGAAGATTCAAATTATTATTCAACTTTCAATAAATTAAATTCAAAAATTTTAATCACCCAATTCATTCTGATAATTTGAAATTCAAGTCAATTCATCATTCAAATATTTAAAATTAATTAAATATCTTCAATTTAATTTGTTCAAAATTCAGGGTCGTTACATCGATCATGTTTTTTTCACGATGGAGGAAGAAGATAGCGTATGCGGCCACGATCTGATGCAAGGAAATCAACGGCCAGATGAAAGCAAGGGTTTGGAAAATAAAATAAAATTGTAAATTATTATCTTTTAAAATCGTATAAACTTCTAAATACCATAACTTTGTCATACGAGGTCGAAAATTGACGAAACGAATTGCGTCGGGTTCGTATTGACGAGCACTACGCGATGGAGCTGGTTTGGAGTTGATTGGAACTAGTGTGAATTTTGGGTAAAATTAAACGCGTGTTTAATTTTATTCGAAATAAAACACTGCAACTGTTATCAGAAACACAATGTGAGAACCTCTCACTCAATCGAATTTGTTTCAATTTAAATTTTAAATAGTTAAATTTATGCTTGATTGTGTGAATTGAATGATGGTTGTTATTTATTGGATTGAAATAGACCCTATACACCGCGTAATAGCGTAGGTTATTATATTAAAAACATATACCGCGATATTCCACCTTGAAGTGGAATTGGTAGTACTTATGTATTTGGAGTTGATTTCCCGCATTATATAGCGGATGAGACCCTATTGCGCTGCATAATAGCGGATAATATTTATAAATCCCATATACCGCAATATTCCACCCCGAAGTGGAATTGGTATTTGATTGTTGTGCTAACATCTGTGGATGCAGGGAAACAGGTTGGAGGGATCCAACTGGATTCCTCAAACATTTGAAATTATTTCATATGTTGTGTGTTGATTATTTATAATCTCTGTATGATTATCTTTGTGATTGAAATTGTTGAAGGCTATAGGTTAGCCGAATATATTTTTGGTAACCTTGGATACCGAAAATAAATAAAAATTGGATTTTTAAAATTCAAGTTGAAAGTTTATTTTAAAACTTATTTTTGAGAGTTGGATAAATTAAAAAGGAGTTTTAAAAGGATAAAGTTATTTTTGAACCATATTGAATAAAATTTCAAATTACGGGGAAAAGGCTTAATAAAGGGATTTCGATTAATATTATTATAAGATGAAGAATTTATTAAAATGTTGGATTTTTAAATAGATTTGAAGAGATAAAGAAATTTATTTAAAAAAGGAAATGATTTTGTACATTCATTGGAAATATATAAGGAGAAATTAATTAGTTATAATAATTAATAAAGAATAATTAATTTAGTATTAATTATTAATTAAGAGTTAATTAATGATCTATTAAAGGATAATTTATTAAATGTTTTGGTAATTAATTGATTATTAATTTACCATAACTAGCAAAAATTTATACGTAGAAATTTATCTGACTTTAAATTAATCAGATAATTAAATTAATCCTACTTATGGATGTTTGGATTATATTGGACGTTGAATTGTTTGATATCTCTGATATGTGATGCTTTGTGATATATCCTGATTTGTTTTGTGATATGTAATTTGTTTATCTGTGATATATATATATATATCTGTGATCTGTGAATGAAAGATAAGCGTTATAGTTTATACCGCTTATCAATTATATTGTTATATTTGATATGTGATGGTTGGATGTTGTTGCACTATTGTGTTAAACCCCTGGACTACACAATACACACACCAATGTGGATTTCACGTGGAAATTGGTTAAGTCACAGATTTTTGACAATTCTAAAATTGAAATTTCGAATCCAAATTAGTTTTGGAAATTGGAATTGAAAGTTTTTTTTGAAAATGAGTTTCAAAAATAAGAGTTATTTTAAATAACTTAATAAAATTTAAATTTGAATAATTTGATTTAAAATTTGAATTCAATATTTTGAAATTGAATTCAATAATTTAGGAATTTTTGTTTAAAAGATTATGCAAGTATAAAAGGTGTTTATATGAGTTTTTTTTAACCATTTAAAATATGGTTTTGGAAATTTAAATTTATATTCAAGTTTTATACTTGGATGGCTTTAACCTGTGTAATTGTAACCAGTTTTTCGCAAAACGAAAACTATCTGTTTTCAAATAATAATAGCTTTCATAAAGTGAAAAGATTTCCAAATTGTATCGAAATATTTCAAGTTGAAATGAAACTGTAAATAGTTTGGAAAAACTATGAATTAACCTTTGTGACGATGATTAAATCTTGTTTTGAAATCAAAGAAGATTTTAAAAGGTGTATGTTTTATATTATAAAAGACTTGAATTGTGAATAGTTTTGAAAGCTATAAGTTAAATCTTAATTTAAAGATTTAATGGGTTAATCCAATTGAAATGGTAAATGATTTGGGAATCTGTGAATGAATCTTTGTGAAATTGGGTGAACTTTGTGAAGTAAATCTTTTTGTTTAAAGATTTAAAATGGTAAATTGTTTAAACCATTTAAAGGAAAGGATTTGGGTAATAAGTTGTGACTTAATTGAAATCCCTATATCCATATGTTTTAAATATTGTGCTCACTATTCGGTTTAGCCGGGAAAGGACCTTTGTGTCATATAACCCATTCCGAATAAGTGATATGACGATATGGATAACATTTGAAGACCGGTGGTGAAGACCGGGTATTTGTGAAAACGATAGGATGACCTATGGATTGTCTCTGCACCATTAGCTACGGTATAGAGATTTCCTTTGTGATGGGATGTTTGATCGGGATTGTGAATACCCGGATTGCAAGGGCTTCTTTGGAAGTGTCTTCGGTTCTGTTCGAACCCGGAACAGACTTGTATGGTTACATGTGTTGGATGAATTTTCATAACCGAACCGGTACCACCGGATCAACCACCAAACGAAGCCACGCCGATCTACTCGTCTCCCACTACTGGACCAACTCCACCAAAGCTCCACTACCGAACCAGCTCCACAACCGGACCAACTCCACCAAAGCTCCACTACCGAACCAGCTCCACAACCGGACCAGCTCCACCAACTCCACAACCGGACCAGCTCCACAACCGGACCAGCTCCACCAACTCCACAACCGGACCAGCTCCACAACCGGACCAGCTCCACCAAAACTTCACAACCGGACCAGCTCCACTGCCGAACCAAGACCTCATCTCCACCCATATACTACCGAACCAAGACGATGCCGAACCAAATTTGCCAGGCCAGATTGTATCAGCCCGGGCCCATCAACAGCTGTATACATCCAAGACACCTACCCCCAGCCTCACTCTATAAATAGAGGGGCAGGGGTACAACAATGGGGGACAAGTTTGAGAGCTCAAGCACGGAGAGAACTTTCAAACAACTTTCTTTTACTTGTATCAGAGCTTTGTACGTGTAATCAAAACAAGAGAAGAGAAATAACATATAAAGTGGACGTAGGCACATTCTGGCTGAACCACTATAAATCTGCGTGTCTTTTTACAGTTTAGCCCCTGCTTTTCATATATTTGCATAAATCACTCAAATCACTAAGAACAACATAAGATCTACTAAATCATACAACTTTGAGGTGTTTGTCCATTTTTTGTGCAAACATTTTTGGTGCTTTCACTGAGAACTAGAAGCTCAAAGCTTCAGCTTCATCCACTTAACGAGTTTTCCTAACAGCATCGTCCGCCACTTGGAAAACATGCCTCCCAAACAGAGAAAAGATGTTAACAAAGGAATAAACATCGCATCCAACAGTCTTCCAGATCCAGTTGTCACGAATCAAGTAAATCGTCCTCCTCCAGCAACAGTAACAAATGAAGGACAGGCTAACCCAACCACTCCTGCCACAGAACAGCCTACAGTAATTACTAGGGCAGATTTGGACAGAGTTGTGGTTGAAGTAACTAACCGCTTCACGTCCCAGCAGGAAGACTTGGTGGACCATCTCATGTCACGCTTAAGGGACGCTGAAGAATTCAACCGCAACACTGAAACATGGGGCGAGTCCCAGTCTGGAGGATCTCAGAGACAACAAAGATCTTCCTTCTTCGAAGGAGCTAACGGCAGAAGTAGCCATGGTAGGAGCCGAGACCGAGCACAGCCCGAAGTTAGGCCTGAGGAAACGTTTGGTACCGAACCCAACGGGGGAGGTACCGGACGGAGGTCAACTGTAGCTGAGCCTGTCATACTGCCTAACCACGGAAACGCCGGTGAACGGGGCCGAGCTAGAGTCCAGCCCGAAGTTGGACCCGACGAAGTGCTTAGATCAGAACCCAGCAGGGGGAGATCAAGGCAAGGGCCAACTGTAGCTGACCCTAGCATGCTTCCAGAAGATCAAAGGCAGCCGCTGGAGAATATGAGGAACGATAGACGATACCATCCTTACAGGTCATCTGGACGGAATCAATCCCATAGAACAGAACCAAACTCGTTTCTATCTGCTCCAAATTCTGATGAAAGGATGGCGCGCTTATTCAGAGAGTGCGTCCAACGGGAACAAAGAGATCGAGGGATAGGCGCTAGGGTGACCAGCCCTTTCGCTCGCAACATTGAAATTGCTATCACCCCCCGAGAATGGAAGATGCCAACAATGGAACCTTACAAGGGAACCTCCGACCCCATCGTACACTTACAAAGATACACACAGCACATGCTCATGAGTGGAGCAACAGAAGGAGTACTGTGCAAATGCTTTCCACTATTCTTAGCAGATCTCGCTACCTCCTGGTTCTGTCATCTACCCCAGGGATCCATCAGCTCGTGGGAAATGTTGAAAGAAAAGTTTATCAGTCAGTTCCACATCCATGTGGAACAACCTAAGGACGCTTATTCCTTATCCAGCGTCAAACAGAAACCTGGAGAAAAACTACAGCAATACCTAACCCGATTCAATGCCGCAGCAGCCGCAGTCCAAGATGCCGATGAGAAGCTTATCCTAATGGCCCTTTGTAGTGGTGTGCATCCGGACACTAAATTTGCTAGAAGGTTGACGAAAGAAAAACCAGCTACTTTACCCGATTTCTTCCATGAAGCCGGGAAATACATGAGGCTTGAGGATGCTGCCGTTGAGGGGCAGTCAGGACAGCAAAATAAGGCAACTCACAGCAACGCCCCCGCTGTGGCAAGGGACGTTCGAAGAAATGATTCCAGAGACAATACTGGGGCCAAGAAGGGAGAAAAGCGCCTATATCGGCCTGGACCGAGATTCGACACTTACACTCCTTTGAACGAGACCGTCGAAAATATCTTCCTTGCCACCCAAGGCGAAGTTAGATACAAACGCCCACCATACAAGAAGGAATCAGATAACGCGCAGAAATCTGGAAAGTTCTGCCGCTTCCACGAATCTCACGGGCATGATACCAATGAATGCCATCATCTCCGGGATCTGATTGAGGAACACATCAGAAGGAAGAAACTGGAACGTTATGTAAAAAGTCAGGATAGGACTCCAGCTCCTGCCAATGAAAACCCAAGGCTACCCTCACCGGACACCGGCAGAGGAAACCGCAACGCTAGCAGCTCTAGTCAAGAGAAAATAGTAGTCCATACCATCTCGGGAGGACCGCATATCGCGGACAGAAGCTGGAAAGAGATGGAAAGGTATGGAAAATTGCTTAGAGACAATAAAGACTGTGTCAATTCGGTTATAAAAGAGCGCCACCCGAAGCGGAAAGAAAGTAATGACATCACATTTGGTAAGCGTGACCTAGAAGGAAGGCAGTACCCTCACATGGATCCCATGGTCATCTCTGCCCGACTCGGTCCCGCCGAAGTTTACCGAATCCTGGTAGACACTGGAAGCTCAGTAAACATCCTGTTCAAACACGCATTCGACAAAATGAAGCTATCAATGAAGGATGTATCTCCCTGCGATAAACCACTACACGGCTTCACTGGAGATGCGAAGATGCCCCTCGGGCAACTGGACCTCTTTGTTGAGATTGGAAGCCATCCCCGCTCCGTTGTACGGAAACAGACGTTTGTGCTAATAGAAAACCATTCGGCCTACAACGCCTTCTTAGGAAGGCCATCCTTGTCTGACTTCCAAATTGTCCTAGCCCCATGGTGCCTAAAGATGAAATTTCCAACAGACAATGGAGTAGGGGAAGTGGAAGGAGACCAGGACGTTGCTCGAGACTGCTATGTGACTAAACTTCACAACAACCACAGGAAGGATAAAGGGAAGGGTGTAGAGATTGCCCTCTGCACAAAAAGTCTAGAAGCATAGCAACTAAAGAAAGCCCCTCGTCTTCGATATACCAGCGACCCTTTCAATGAATTAGACCCTAGGGACAAAGAGGAGGAGGCCACCGCCGAGCCTGCAGAGGCTATGGAGTTTATATCTGTAGACAAGCACGACTCAAGTAGACTATTGAAAATTGGGTCCCAACTAAAAGCCGAATTGAAGGAACAACTCATTGATTTTCTCCGCCACAACTTGGATGTATTCGCATGGTCACACGCTGACATGACCGGAATCTCCCCCGACATAGCCTGCCACGTATTAAAAATTGATCCTACTAAGGCGCCTGTAAAACAAAGAAAGAGAAGTATGGGGGCAGAGCGATCAGCAGCCCTCGATGAAGAAGTAAAGAATCTACTCGCCAATGACTTCATACGAGAAGCTATCTACCCAGAATGGATCGCCAACCCGATGCTGGTAAAGAAGGCTAATAGGAAGTGGCGAACCTGCATTGACTTTTCCAACCTAAACGACGCCTGCCCAAAGGATTGCTTCCCACTTCCCAGAATCGACCAACTTGTAGACAGCACAGCCGGGCACGAGCTCCTATCTTTTATGGATGCATACTCAGGATATAACTAAATTCCTATGCATGCTCCCGACCAAGACCACACTAGTTTCATCACTGACCGGGGTTTATACTGCTATAAGGTAATGCCTTTCGGACTTAAAAATGCAGGAGCCACCTACCAGCGCCTCGTCAACAAGATGTTTGCAGGGCTAATAGGACAGACTATGGAAGTATATGTGGATGACATGCTGGTGAAGTCAAGGAAAGCCAAAGATCACGTAAACCACCTAGGCAAAATGTTTCAAGTACTCCGCCAGTATGGAATGAAGTTGAATCCTCTAAAATGCTCCTTCGGAGTGTCATCAGGGAAGTTCTTAGGATTCATCGTTCATGCCAGGGGGATTGAAGCGAACCCTGAGCAAGTCCGAGTGCTAAGGGATATCAAGATACCTTCCACCTGAAAGGAAATGCAAAGCCTAAATGGAAAAGTGGCCGCCCTAAGCCGATTCATCTCCAAGGCAATGGACAAGTGCGTCCCCTTTTTCGAAGCTCTAAAGAAAGACAAAGGAAAGTTCGAATGGACTGACGAATGCTTAACCGCTTTCCTTAACCTAATCGAACACCTCCAGAAACCACCGGTACTCTCGACTCCAAGCGAAGGCGAAGAATTATACCTATACCTTGCTGTGTCATCTCACGCCCTAAGCGCTGCCTTGGTAAGGGAAGACAACCGCACGCAACGGCCAGTTTACTTCGTCAGCAAAAGGTTTACTGGGGCAGAAGTAAGATATCTTAAACTTGAGAAACTAGCATACTGTTTACTAATCACATCACGGAAACTGCGTCACTACTTCCAGTCCCATTCCATCAAAGTTCTGACCGATCAACCACTGAGGCAGGTACTCCATCGTCCCGACACTTCTGGGCGACTACTTAAATGGTGCATTGAACTAAGTCAGTATGATATCACCTATCACCCTCGCACCGCCATCAAGGGACAAGCCATGGATGATTTCATTGCAGAATTCACTACCAACGAAGATAAGGAGCAATTGGAAATAGCAGAAGATATCAAGTGGAATCTCTTTGTGGATGGTGCATCGAACGAACAAGGCTCGGGGGCAGGTGTGGTAATAATCACTCCCAGGGGAAACAAACTGCACTATGCTATAAGGTTGGAGTTCGCTGCCACCAACAACGATGCAGAGTATGAAGCAGTGATAGCCGGACTAGAAATTGCCATAGAAATCGGAGCCAATTCTTTGTGTCTTCACAGCGATTCTCAACTTATTGTTAATCAAATACTAGGAGAATTCCAAGCTCGAGAAGAACGACTCATAGCATATTTAAAGAAGACCAAGTTACTTCTCAGCCGATTGGACCACTACTTAGTCAAACACATCCCTCGGGAAGAGAACCAAGAGGCCGACGAATTGGCGAAGCAAGCAAGTGTGAGAGACATCACCATCCTTGGGGCAGTAACCATCTCAAAGCAACTGGCCCCAAGTTTTGAGCAAGTGAATCTGATAGCTGCAACCAAGGAAGCAACTTGGATGACTCCCATCCGAGACTACCTACAAAGTGGCACACTACCCAACGGGCGTAACGAAGTCAAGAAAATCTTGAGGAAAGCATCCCGCTACACAATACAAGAAGATATCCTCTATCGGCGCGGATTCTCTAACCCGTTATTAAGGTGTGTCGCTGGGAGGGAAGCCAAGGAAATCTTATCCAACATCCATCAGGGAAGCTGCGGAGATCACACCGGAGGGCAAACATTAGCAAAAAAGATACTCCGATATGGATATTTCTGGCCCACCTTAAGCAAGGACGCCTTAGATTTCATCAAAAAGTGTGACAGATGCCAGAAGTTTGCTAAGATTCCGTGGCTACTAACCACTGAGATTACTCAAATGACCAGCCCTTGGCCCTTCGCAACATGGGGAATTGAATTAATCGGTGAGCTACCAATGGGCCGAGGCGGGGCCAAATATGCTATAGTTGCAGTCGACTATTTCACCAAATGGGTGGAAGCGGAACCTCTGAATAAAGTATCTTCAGCAAAAGTTATTAACTTCTTGATCAAAAATGTTCTGTGCAGGTACGGAGTCCCACTCAAAATCATATCAGACAATGGACTTCAGTTTGACAGCGAGGAATTCGCCAACTGGTGCCAAGAGCACGGAATTCACAAGAGCTTCTCATCCGTAGCGTACCCCCAAGCAAACGGACAAGTCGAAGCCGTCAACAAAATTCTGAAAACTCTAATAAAAAAGAAGCTCGAAAAGTCAAAGGGCGCTTGGGTGGATGAACTCCCTACGGCACTATGGGCCTATCGCACATCTTTCAGAACATCAACGGGGCACACTCCTTTCTCTTTGGCATACGGATCAGAGGCTATGCTCCCAGTTGAAACCATTATGCCTTCCCACCGTAGAATCCACTATAACCCAGAAGAGAACGAAGAACTCCTTCACATGTCTTTGGATCTAATTGAGGAGAGAAGAAATGATGCCGTCCTTAAAACAGCAGCCCACAAACAAAAAGTGGCGGCACAATACAACTCCAAAGTCAAGCATCGTACCTTACAAGAAGGGGATCTTGTCCTCAAGCGAATCTTCCCTCATCCCGGAGCACTAGACCCAATCTGGGATGGACCATATGTAATTCATAAAGATCTCCAGAACGGAGCCTATATTTTGTCAACAGTGGACGGAGAGGTGTTCCAGAGGGCATGGAACATCCAACACCTCCGTCGATACCTTTCTTAACTTGTATTGCCCATATGAAGTGAATTAACAAAGAGAGTCAGTGGACGTAGGCATTTACGTGCCGAACCACTTTAAAAAACCTTGTCTCTTTTTTAACTTGTTCCTTTGTATCTTGGCTGCTTGTTAACTTTATCCTTTTCTGTTGAACAAAATCCTGAGCATATAGCATTTCTATTCAAAGCACTTCACAACGCAACTTCACCTGGACAAGACCTAAACAGGTACTATGTGAATCTATGCCCTCGCCAATGAGACACTTTTGCTCCGGCATCCCTCTGCTGCGGGTTAACTCATTGCTCGCGACGGCCCTCAAAGCCAACTGTAATGAGCCGATTATAAGCCACCGAGAAGGCCGACTATAGCCGAGGCAGCTCATTACGGCATTAGGCTTGCCGATAACTGTGAACCGACTATAAGCCCCAACATAAGGTGTGGCCAGCCAGGGGCAGTTCACAGTTGACGATCGGCACCCACGCTAGCCGGCCACAATAAATAGAATAATACCCACGATTGCGGGCCATAATGGCCCGGGTAGTTACTGTGCGCGATCTCGGCTCTGATGTGTCTTAAGTGCGGCTGTGGTAAAAAAGAATTAACTCCCCGCGGAGGCGTAAGATGGGTGACAAATGTCTCCAAGACCCACAGCTAGGGAAAGTGACTACAAAACCCGTTTGCCACGAACTTAAGCACATCGAAGGCCTTCCGTGATTGGAAGTTTTATTTTTTCACATATTTCAATTTTACTTAAGAAACTTCCCTCCTATCCTCTATAACAATCCCTAAAGTACAGGATACAGAGTAGGAGATACTCGCCAATGGGTGTAGGGACTCACAATTGGATGGCAGGGCATTCAACTGCGTTCCATGCTCGGTCATACGAGATATTCAAAACTGCCATCTACAATTAGAACATGGAAGGCGGTATTTTCTTCTTTTGTGTACAAATACATGACTATAATTTGTTCACACCACACGCTAACATTGCAAGTCATGAAATTATGTTTTAAACAAAAACCTGACATCAAACACAATTTAGTTACAAGAATATACATAGCTATATTTCTCATACGACATGTCAAAATACCAACAAACATTCAGAAGACGACAAAATCAGCTTAAGTCAAAGAATTACACGTCAAGAATAGAGCTATTTATTACAAGTAGCAAAATATTACAACCTAAAAGTTACTTTACTATTTTAAGACTAACATATACAACCCTGTCAAATCCACAAAAAGAGTTTTTCCAGGTATAATCAAGGGGCCGGCTGCATTGGTGTTTTATCCTTGTCCTGTTGCCCACTTGTCCAGACAGAGAAAGGATTCATTAGTGAGGAGCAACCAAGTTAATGGGGAAACTAAAAAGGAAGACATACCAGCACCTGCTTCTTGGCCATCCTGGTCGTCATCCTCTACTTGCACACCTGCCTCCTCAGCAGCAAGCAACCGCATACCCTCCTTCACCGCCACCTTCTCCTCCTTAGCAAACTGGGCAGTGACCACATCCATGCTGAAGGCCACACCACCATCTTTATCCGCATCAGCCTTAGCCTCCTCCAGAGCCCGAAGATAGATCTTAGCCATGACCCTAGGATAATCATCCATCCAAGATAGATTGCCCTGCTTCCAGGTTCGGAAGTACATGTCCTGAAGCATTTCATCCATCATCCCCTCATTCTCCTCAAACTCCCTCATCCGGGCCTCGGAAGCCGACAACCTTTCAATGGCGGCATCTCTCTCCGATCGGTATCTCGAGCAATCAGCCAGAAGGGATTTCCGCATTGCCTCCATCTCCTCCCTCAACTTGGCTTGAGCAAGCTCTGCAGCCTCAAGTTTCCCGGATAACTCCTCTATCTGCTCAAGATCCGCTTTCCGAACCTCGTCCACCGTGGCAATAGCCATGTCGATCCGTTCCTTGCAAGTAGCTTCCATTTTCCACAGTTCGGCCCGGCTGGCCTCTTCAATGGTTTTCTTTAGTCGTCCAGAAGCAGCCTCATGCTGAGAAATCTGAATGGCCTGATCAGCAAGCTGTTTGGCCTGATCCGAAACCACCAATCGTAGTCGGATGTTGGCACTCCCAATCTCCTCTCCAGCCTTAACCAACCGGGCATGATGCCCCATCAGCTTCCTAGTCTCCTCCGCCACCCGATCAATATTAGCCTTGGCCTCGTCTCCCATGGTAATTATCCGAGTAGTAAGTAAATCGAGATCTAAGGACTTAGCCTCATCGAGCACCCGTACCATGGGATTGCGGGGAAGAAGGTGCTCACCGGTAACTTCGTCAAAGGTAATATCATGGGAACTTGGATCCAGGTCAGGATGACCCGCAAATGGATTCGGAGCCAAGTCAGGGCGATCAATCTGAGTGACGGTAGGATTTTCAGACGAGTGCGGAGAGAGTACGAATTCAGCATCCTCCTCCGTGATATCATGAAGAGGCTGAACTGGGGGCTGAGGACCAAGTGAAGACTCAGATAAGGGATGGCTCCTCTTTCTCTTTTGAATGCCCTCGTCAATAACCCCGAGAAGAGGATGGTAGCCGACTACATCCCCGGAACGGTGGGCCGAAGGCTTCGGCTTGGCGGAAGCTTTGGAGAGCTTGTACTGTTCAAGCATGTGCCGAAGATCTGAGGCCTTGGCTGTTTTACCTGCTCCTGATATGAAGAAAAAATGTCACAAGCTTACATCGATCCATAATTCGAGAAAACACGGTAAATTAAAAAAAAATAAAAGAAGAAAGAAAACACATCTGTGGTTGTACAAACCCTGGGGAGGAGTAGGATACTGCAATAAGTCCTGGATTTCATTCCAGGACGGGAGCGGGTCATAAAATATTCCTAAGTCCCTATCATAAATGGAGTCCGCAGGAGTCAAAAGTTCACCTTGAGTCATCGGAGCCACCTTGGCTGGAATAGTCTGAGGAGGCTCGCTTGCACCAGTCCCAGCCTTGTCAGCTTTCCCGGATTTCTCTATCGAAGCCGGTTCCCCGTCCAGCCCCTCAAAAGCTTGGTGGAATGCATCATCCGTCCACTCCTGAATCTCGCCTGCTTGCCCAGGAAGCAAGGCCCCGATGCCATCACCACCATCGCCACCTTCTCGGTCATCTCCACCCTCACCTCTCTCCTCCTCTACGTCTTCCTCCCCCTGGGTAAGTGGACAATTGCTGGGGGAAGGACCGTCCGACTTCTTAAGTTTCTTACCTCCGACGGCTGGAGGTTTTGTGAAAGGTTTCCTCTTGCCACTCTCTACCGTGACACCTCCCTTAGCCTGAGCAGCCGCCCTCTCCTCCGCCGTTTCCCTCAGCTTGACTACTGACTGTTGTGGAAGGATCAAGTTATACTCCAGAAGGGTCGCGTTTCTGATCAGGTAGGCCGCTGATCTATCTCTCCCGGGGATAGCTTCTATCTCAGCCACCGTCTGAACCAGGCGATCAGTCTCAACAACCGCAAAGCCACCTGTCGCTAGCAAAAATGAAAACGTATGAGAAGAAGCATCGCGATCAGAATGGAAATTATAAATAAAGCATCGACTTACATCCAGAAGTAAAACGCCGAATGGAAACAGAGTCGTCCCTGATAAAGAACCACTCCTTCTTGAACATGCTGAACTTAGAATACAGGTCCAAGACCGGCTTGAAGGTTACAGCTGACTCCAAGCTGATATATGGGGACCTCTTCTTATAGCCCCTCAGATTATATAAGTACCGGATCTCCCGGTTGGAAGGAGCACGCCCATGCTTCCTCTGGAAGATGACGAAGAGGCTCACCAGTATAGCATAGGAGTTGGGTTGAAGCTGGAATGAGGCCACCTTTAGATATGTAAGGAAGCTGGCTACCCAAGCATTAAGAGGCGGAATGGCACCACACATGCAGTGGTATCTGCTGTAAGCAAAGTACCCTTCGGGAGGGTCATACGGCATAACTTCTCTCCCTGGCAACAGCATGCGCGTTCTATCGATTCCAAAAGAACGGGAGATGACATCAAGCTGCTCTTCCTTAAGGGAGCTGGGAAAGCAATCGGGCGAGGAGTTCAGAAGCTCCTGAGGGCCGTACCCGTCCACTAGTGATCTCGGGGCTGGTCCATGACGTTCTGGTCCTGACTGAGCAGGGGGCACTGCGGAAGATTCTCCTTCGCCCTGGGATTTCTTTTTATCTGATCGAGTTTCTGCTTTTCAAGACATTTATCTGCAAACACAAAGAAGTGCGTCGTTAGAATAAAAGAAGTAAACAGGCGAGTGTGTGCAGTCTGGAATTTCGCTCATAGTTCATGTCTACAAGGTCATTCGGCACCCAGAGTACAAGGTCATTCGGCATTCCCACTACTACAAGGTCATTCGGCAGTCCCGATACGACAAGGTCATTCGGCATTCCCAATACTACAAGGTCATTCGGCATTCCCGATACGAAAAGGTCATTCGGCATTCCCAATACTACAAGGTCATTCGGCGTTCCCAATACTACGAGTTCATTCGGCACTCCCAGTATCAGAACTCATTCCACACTCAAGTACTTATGGTGCAGATTCATTCGGTAATTGAAAACATGAGTACCATTCGGTAACTACTGATTCGGTAGTCAAGGATGATCCGGTAATAACTTTGATTCGGCAGACAAGAAGTTCAATTTGGCAAACGGTAAGGGATGGTAGTGACACAAGTCCCATACTTATAGGGGGAGGTTGTTTGACCGGACCAGACGATTCGGTTCTCAGGCCGAATGAGTTCGATAAGCTAAAACAAAGCACAACATATGTTAAACATATGCCCTGCTTTGGGGGGCAAATGTTGGATGAATTTTCATAACCGAACCGGTACCACCGGATCAACCACCAAACGAAGCCACGCCGATCTACTCGTCTCCCACTACCAGACCAACTCCACCAAAGCTCCACTATCGAACCAGCTCCACAACCGGACCAACTCCACCAAAGCTCCACTACCGAACCAGCTCCACAACCGGACCAGCTCCACCAACTCCACAACCGGACCAGCTCCACAACCGGACCAGCTCCACAACCGGACCAACTCCACCAAAACTCCACAACCGGACCAGCTCCACTACCGAACCAAGACCTCATATCCACCCATCTACTACCGAACCAAGACGATGCCGAACCAAATTTGCCAGGCCAGATTGTATCAGCCCGGGCCCATCAACAGCTGTATACATCCAAGACCCCTACCCCCAGCCTCACTCTATAAATAGAGGGGCATGGGTACAACAATGGGGGACAAGTTTAAGAGCTCAAGCACGGAGAGAACTTTCAAACAACTTTCTTTTACTTGTATCAGAGCTTTGTACTTGTAATCAAAACAAGAGAAGAGAAATAACATATAAAGTGGACGTAGGCACATTCTGGCTGAACCACTATAAATCTGCGTGTCTTTTTACAGTTTAGCCCCTGCTTTTCATATATTTGCATAAATCACTCAAATCACTAAGAACAACATAAGATCTACTAAATCATACAACTTTGAGGTGTTTGTCCATTTTTTGTGCCAACAACATGTATGACATTACATTTTGAGATATAAAGCAGATTTCTTTCAAATACATTTCTGTTGGTGGCGGAGAATTTATTCTCTTAGCTTAACACCCTTCTCTGAGACATACGAGCTCAGAGGTTATGTAGTTGAAGGTTATTAGTGATATACTCCCAATTTGGTAATGTGGCATGCCGAGTGTTGCTGTGTGATGATTATTTGTTGATCAAAGCGTGGCTTTGTAAAAAAGCATAGCTTTGTGGACGAGACCTCTTCGGACCTCACAACTCGGAAATGGTCGAAACAGGAATGATGCGGCAAGGTTATGAGGGTCGCTCCCTTTAGGGTATGTCATTTCCTTCTGGAAAAGGGTGGTATCAGGTATGGAGCCCTGGTATTTAACCTATGTGGTTAATCCAATCTCATTTACTATGTGATTGTTGTTTTGTTGAGGCGCCACGGATAAAGGTCCCAAAGGACCGGGGGTGGCATATTCGTGTAGTAGTTACCTAGTGTAAGAGGTAATCCGGCCTTGTGTTGGCAGAGATCCGGTTAGGTTCTCGGGACGTCCATCTAGAGGCGTACCCATGTGGCATAGGAAGTCCCTTAGCCTGACCATTCATTTGAAATCCAATTCTCAATACGAACCTTGTACGGTTTTAGTTGTAGAACCTGCTATTTAACATAACAATGTACCTATGCTGGCTAAGATTAATATTATACTTTCGAAATGTTTTTGCACTATGTACTAGTAATAATATCAAAGAGTTTTCTTGCGTAGGAAGAATATTTGACTATCATAAGGAGAAATCTCCTCCAATTCTGCGTTTGAATTGTGTGTGTGGCGGGAGGCCTTATGGTAGTTTCATTTTCCAAAAGCATTGCGGATGTCTTTTACTTCCTTTGTTGTTGTTGTTTTAAAGATAATAACTGTTTTAAGTTCTCACACCAGTCCCATGACTGACCTGGAGTTTATTGTTCCTTTCCTAAACTCTAGGTGCCCAAAAATTTCCACACGGGTAGCCTAAAGTCAGGTTATAAGGTCATTCTAGATTCAGAGGAGGCTTTGGAGCTCAAGTGGCGAGCTGGATTGCGAGACGTATCACTTGTATATGATATTATCTTTTCCGCTGTAAAAGTTCATTTGTAAGGATAAGTTCATATAATTGTCCAGTTGTGTTGTATATTGTTGTTGTAAACTCTGATGATGATGTAATGTATAAAATGATATAGTTCTTTGATTTAAAGATTATTCATTTATCTATTATATGTTGTTCCGCTGCGATATGTGAGATTCTGATATTGTTTCTGTTGTTTCTTCTTTCTTTCTTTCTATCTTCTTCTACATCTTCTTTTTAACCATAACAATTCGGTTTTTCGACATTCGATTGCTCGGCAGTTGATACAGTGGACGTATTAATGTCGATTTTCGGAAGTCGAAAATCCCGAAGCGTTACATGTGGTATCAGAGCATTTGGTTAAGCGATAATCTTGGCTCTGTTGGGTGTTACTCATTAGAGATAGAGTCAGTAGTACTCTAGAATGAGTGTGAGTGTAATAATAGATATGAGCGCGTATTTGTTAGTGAATATGAAATTGTTTTGTATTGTGTTGACTTATCGGTTGATTGTTTATAGATTCTGGTCGGTGCAGTCTAGCTAACTGTAATCGATAGGGGTTTCTAAACTCTTAAACAAGATGAACCGACACAGTATCATTTTAAATTGGGTAAGTGAAATAATTTTACCTTGATTATATTTTACATATAAAGGAAATAATTCTTTCAGAATTATTAAAGTGTATATAAAATTGAATTGTTTGGTTGTTGAAAATGTAAGAATATATATGAGTTAATAAAAGTTGTTTGGATAATCTAAATAAAAACAACAATTGTAAAAGAATGAAGTATATAAGCAAATGAATTATTAAGTATGGAATTATAATTAATATGATTTGCAGTTGTGAAATAATCTTATATATAAGAAGTGAAACTATATGAATATATTTATAATTATGAGTTGTAAATAAAAAATGAATTTGAATTATGAATTTGAAAAGTTTGAATCCTGTTTATTTTGGAAGTTATTTTTCAAAATTAAAGTTAAATAGTGAAATTATACGAGAAAAGGATTTATAAATGTGATTTATAAATAAAAGGAAATTTTAAAAGAATATTAAGCACTGAATTCACTACTGTTACTGGGAAATAATAAGGGTGATGACTGCAGCATCATCAGTATCCTTTTCGAGTTTCTGTGTGATTGATTTGCTACCATAATAAATTGAAAAATTGAAGTTTTGTTGTGATAAACAAAAATTTAAATTAAAATCCAAATTGAAATTGATGAATATAAGTGAAACGAGTTTTAGACTTATAATATGAAATAAAGATTTTAGCTTTGGTAAAGTTGGAATAAAATTTGGGTTAGCATAGTAAATATATGATTTGGAATTTAACTAAAGGAAGTTAAATAAATTAAATCAGATTTGGAAGTTGAATAATAAGTTGTATAACTTATAGAGTGAGAAAATGTAAGTGAAACCAAATGATAAAATGGTTAAACAATTTTGTTAAGCAAAACGAGATATGAATTTTAATAAGTGATGAAATTTGATTTTGGTAAAAGCTAAATAAAATTTACTTTAGAATTGAAATCTGAATTGGAACTTAAGTAAAAGTTGAATAAAATGAAGTTGATTTTGGTGTCGAAGTGAAATAACAAAGTGAATTAAATGGATGTGAACTTGAGTTATATAAAGGAGATTCAACCTTATTTGTAAAATGAATTAGCAATTGAATTGAACTAATGGATTGAATGTTAATCAATTGAATGTAAGTAAATTGATATGGAATAATGGATGTAAGTGTTAATTCATTAAAGCTAATGTAATTGGGAATTGAATAATTGAATGAAAATCAATATAATATTAAACCAATTGGAAAATTAAAAAGTGTTAAACCAAATTGAAGGTAAACAAAGTGAATAAATTTGGTTGTGTTGAATATACATTGGTTGTTATATGATTGTTGGTTGATTGTATATAGCATAATTCATTAAGTGTTAATGAAATTGAATTAGTGAAATTGAAAGCTATGTAATTGAATCCAAATTGAAAGTGAACCAACTTGAATTTAAATTAGTGAATGTAAACTAATTGAAAATGAAGAAATGAATGTCGTTGTATATGAATTGGTTGTAAACAATTACAAGTGATGTCGAAATTATATAAGTTGCTTATAAACCTTGTTTAGTACGCATTTCTTTTAATATGCATGTGTTGTAGTTGTTTAAAAGAGTAAATTATTAATAACTTTATATATATGTCACTTACGTGTTTAAATTGAGTAAGTACAGGTGCTATGGCTGCCGTTCAAATGGTTGGGTCGCGCTAAAATGCTTAATAAATAACTGCTTAGCTTAAAAATGCTAAAAAAGGTACGCCTATGCAATAAAAATAGGAATTATGAACTGTTTTTCTATTTTCCGACCGTGTGGGTCGATGTATATATATTTATATCTATTGTGAAGTTGCGAAAGCTCCTCCGTACAAAGGAGACTCTGCCAAAATTTTCCGTAAATTTTGGAAGTTAGAATTTTTTTGAACTTTTGGAAAATTTTTGAAAACTAAAATTTGATTTTGAGTTAAAAGTTAAACGATATTGGTTGGTTTTGAAAGGTATAACTATATATGGATTTGAAAACTTAGTAAAGATTTTTAAGAAGTTTAACTGTTGGATTTTTGGGAAAGTTAAACACTTAATAGATTTGTAAATCTAATTTGAACGGTTTGTTTTGAAAAGTTAATGGATTTTGTGAATTTTTCTTACTTTGCAATTTCGAGGACGAAATTCTTTTAAGGGGGGGGGGGAGATTGTAACGACCCAGAATTTCTGTCATTTGAAATTCATATATTTAATTGATTTTAAATATTAACAAGTAAGATTTATAAGCCGAATGAATTTTAATTCGAATATAGTGAATTAATTGTATAATTAAATCGATAAGTTAATATTTGAAATATAGAAATAATTGGAATTTGGGGTTAATGTGAATAAAAATGATTTGTATAGTTGTATTAAATCATATTGGAGTTAGAATGATGTTATAGAACTTTTAAAATTGAATTAAAAGTAAATTTGTGGAAATTGAATATTTTAATATTTATTTGACGAGTAAAAATAGTCATTTTTCAAACAGCCTCGGATTTCGACGAAACTAGTTTCATCGGATCCGTAATGTTAAATTATTGTAAGATTTCAATTTTCGTAGCAATCGGAGCTGTCGTTTGTCTGGGGAAAGCCAAAACGGATAGAAATCGTTTTAATCGATTTAATTTAAATTTGATCGTTTATCTCCGTAACTCGCGCATATGATCGAATTAGCTCCTGAAACACATTCCATTGTGTTCGGAATGCGGGTAAAACCTTATGAACATCAGCCGGCACGCTTCGTTTGGAGTTCGAAAAACATGGAGATGAATAGTGTTTTGCAATTTTCTATATAAGGACTTGCTTTCTTCATTTTGCAACAAACCTAGGTCAGAAATAAACCCTAGCCGCCATTAACAAAACCAACGGCTGAAAGCAACCAATCTTCTTCCCCTCCGATCTCCTCATCCACGTACTTTTAGGCAACGACTTCAACTGGGGAATCGAAGAGCTTCACGAGCTCGACGTATTCAACGGGTATGATAGGGAATGGAGCAATGTAGTGGCCGCTAGGGTGTCACGTTCATGCTGCCTTTGGGCTTGTTTTTCTCGAGCAAAGGAGGACCGAGCTTCGCGTCGTCGCAGCCAAAGGTAGAGTAGAGCATGGGCTTTCCTGTGGTGCTAGCTGATCGACGTCGAAATGATCAACGGTGGCGCGAGAACTAGGGTTTGGTGGCGGCTATTGGGTTTGTTCGATCATGTTTTTTTCACGATGGAGGAAGAAGATAGCGTATGCGGCCACGATCTGATGCAAGGAAATCAACGGCCAGATGAAAGCAAGGGTTTGGAAAATAAAATAAAATTGAAAATTATTATCTTTTAAAATCGTATAAACTTCTAAATACCATAACTTTGTCATACGAGGTCGAAAATTGACGAAACGAATTGGTTCGGGTTCGTATTGACGAGCACTACGCGATGGAGCTAGTTTGGAGTTGATTGGAACTAGCGTGAATTTTGGGTAAAATTAAACGCGTGTTTAATTTTATTCGAAATAAAACACTGCAACTGTTATCAGAAACTCAATGTGAGAACTTCTCACTCAATCGAATTTGTTTCGATTTAAATTTTAAATAGTTAAATTTAAAATTGCTTGATTGTGTGAATTGAATGATGGTTGTTATTTATTGGATTGAAATACACCCTATACGCCGCATAATAGCGGAGGTTATTATATTAAAAACATATACCGCGATATTCCACCTTGAAGTGGAATTGGTATTATATATGTATTTGGAGTTGATTTCCCGCATTATATAGCGGATGAGACCCTATTGCGCTACATAATAATGGATAATATTTATAAATCCCATATACCACGATATTCCACCCCGAAGTGGAATTGGTATTTGATTGTTGTGCTAACATCTGTGGATGCAAGGTAACAGGTTGGAGGGATCCAACTGGATTCCTCAAACATTTGAAATTATTTCATATGTTGTGTGTTGATTATTTATAATCTCCGTGTGATTATCTTTGTGATTGAAATTGTTGAAGGCTATAGGTTAGCCGAATATATTTTTGGTATCCTTGGATACCGAAAATAAATAAAAATTGGATTTTTAAAATTCAAGTTGAAATTTTATTTTAAAACTTATTTTTGAGAGTTGGATAAATTAAAAAGGAGTTTTAAAAAGATAAAGTTATTTTTGAACCATATAGAATAAAATTTCAAATTACGGGGAAAAGGCTTAATAAAGGGATTTCGATTAATATTATTATAAGTTGAAGAATTTATTAAAAAGTTGGATTTTTAAATAGATTTGAAGAGATAAAGAAATTTATTTAAAAAAGGAAATGATTTTGTAAATTCATTGGAAATTTATAAGGAGAAATTAATTGGTTATAATAATTAATAAAGAATAATTAATTTAGTATTAATTATTAATTAAGAGTTAATTAATGATCTATTAAAGGATAATTTATTAAATGTTTTGGTAATTAATTGATTATTAATTTACCATAACTAGCAAAAATTTATACGTAGAAATTTATCTGACTTTAAATTAATCAGATAATTAAATTAAGTGGAAATTAGGGAGGCATCCCTATCATACTTTCATATTGTAAAGTGGGTCCATGTCAAAGTTTCATTGTAAAGCGGGTCCCTGTTTTCTGGAAACGAAGAAAAATTATTGCTGAAATGTCAGCAACTTTTATAAATAAATGCTGATATTTCAGCAACTATCTGTGTTAAAGTTTTATTGTAAAAACAAAGAAAAATTATTGCTGAAATGTCAGCAACTTTTATAAATAAGTGCTGATATTTCAGCAACTTTCATAAACTGTGTTCACAGTGTACATAAATGTTGCTGAAATATCAGCAACTTTTATAAATAAGTGTTGATATTTCAGCAACTTTCATACACTATGTTCACAGTGTATAGAAATGTTGCGGAAATGTCAGCAACTTTTATGAAATGTTGCATCATGCTCTGCAATAATCGTGAATAAAAAACATGGACCTAATTTACACTGAAATTTAGTGAAGGACTTTTCATGAATTTTGAAACTTAATAAGGACCTGTGCCAAAAGTACCCTTAAATTAATCCTACTTATGGATGTTTGGATTATCTTGGATGTTGAATTGTTTGATATCTCTTATATGTGATGCTTTGTGATATATCCTGATATATGTTGTGATCTGTAATTTGTTTATTTGTGATATATATATATATATATATATATCTGTGTTCTGTGAATGAAAGATAAGCGTTATAGTTTATACCGCTTATCAATTATATTTATATATTTGATCTGTGATGGTTAGATGTTGTTGCACTATTGTGTTAAACACCTGGACTACATAATACACACACCAATGTGGATTTCACGTGGAAATCGGTTAAGTCACAGATTTTTGACAATTCTAAAGATTGAAATTTCGAATCCAAATTAGTTTTGGAAATTGGAATTGAAAGTTTTTTGAAAATGAGTTTCAAAAATAAGAGTTATTTTAAATAACTTAATAAAATTGAAATTTGAATAATTTGATTTAAAATTTGAATTCAATATTTTGAAATTGAATTCAATAATTTGGGAATTTTTGTTTAAAAGATTATGCAAGTATAAAAGGTGTTTATATGAGTTTTTTTAACCATTTAAAATATGGTTTTGGAAATTTAAATTTATATTCAAGTTTTATACTTGCATGGCTTTAACCTGTGTAATTGTAACCAGTTTTTCCCCAAACAAAAACTATCTGTTTTCAAATAATAATAGCTTTCATAAAGTGAAAAGATTTCCAAATTGTATCGAAACATTTCAAGTTGAAATGAAATTGTAAATAGTTTGGAAATACTATGATTTAACCTTTGTGACGATGATTAAATCTTGTTTTGAAATCAAAGAAGATTTTAAAAGGTGTATCTTTTATATTATAAAAGACTTGAATTGTGAATAGTTTTGAAAGCTATAAGTTAAATCTTGGTTTAAAGATTTAATGGGTTAATCCAATTGAAATGGGAAATGATTTGGGAATCTGTGAATGAATCTTTTTGAAATTGGGTGAACTTTGTGAAGTAAATCTTTTTGTTTAAAGATTTAAAATGGTAAATTATTTAAACCATTTAAAGGAAAGGATTTGGGTAATAAGTTGTGACTTAATTGAAATCCCTATATCCATATGTTTTAAATATTGTGCTCACTATTCGGTTTAGCCGGGAAAGGACCTTTGTGTCATATAACCCATTCCGAATAAGTGATATGACGATATGGATAACATTTGAAGACCGGTGGTGAAGACCGGGTATTTGTGAAAACGATAGGATGACCTATCGATTGTCTCTGCACTGTTAGCTACAGTATAGAGATTTCCTTTGTGATGGGAAGTTTGAACGGGATTGTGAATACCCAGATTGCAAGGGCTTCTTTGGAAGTGCCTTCAGTTCTGTTCGAACCCGGAACAGACTTGTATGGTTACATGTCTGACATTACATTTTAAGATATAAAGCAGATTTCTTTCAAATACATTTCTGTTGGTGGCGGAGAATTTATTCTCTTAGCTTAACACCCTTCTCTGAGACGTACGAGCTCAGAGGTTATGTAGTTGAAGGTTAACAGTGATATACTCCCAATTTGGTAATGTGGCATGCTGAGTGTTGCTGTGTGATGATTATTTGTTGATCATTTGTTGATCAAAGCGTGGCTTTGTGAAAAAGCGTAGCTTTGTGGACGAGACCTCTTCGGACCTCACAACCCGAAAATGGTCGAAACAGGAATGATGTGGCAAGGTTATGAGGGTCGCTCCCTTTAGGGTATGTCATTTCCTTCTGGAAAAGGGTGGTATCAGGTATGGAGCCCTGGTATTTAACCTATGTGGTTACTCCAGTCTCATTTACTATGTGATTGTTGTTTTGTTGAGGCACCTCGAAAAAAGGTCCCAAAGGACCGAGGGGTGGCATATTCGTGTAGTAGTTACCTAGTGTAAGAGGTAACCCGACCTTGTGTTGGCAGAGATCCGGTTAGGTTCTCGGGACGTCCATCCAGAGGCGTACCCATGTGGCATAGGAAGTTTCATAGCCTGACCATTCGTTTGAAATCCAATTCTCAATACGAACCTTGTACGGTTTTAGTTGTAGAACCTGCTATTTAACATAGCAATGTACCTATGTTGGCTAAGATTAATATTATACTTTCGAAATGTTTCTGCACTATGCACTAGTAATAATATCAAAGAGTTTTCTTGCGTAGGAAGCATATTTGACTATCATAAGGAGAAATCTCCTCCAATTCTGCGTTTGCATTGTGTGTGTGGCGGGAGGCCTTATGGTAGTTTCATTTTCCAAAAGCATTGTGGATGTATTTTACTTCCTTTGTTGTTGTTGTTTTAAAGATAATAACTGTTTTAAGTTCTCACACCAGTCCCATGACTGACCTGGAGTTTATTGTTTCTTTCCTAAACTCTAGGTGCCCAAAATTTTCCACACGAGCAGCCTAGAGTCAGGTTATCAGGTCATTCTGGATTCAGAGGAGGCTTTGGAGCTCAAGTGGCGAGCTGGATGGCGAGACTTATCACTTGTATATGATATTATCTTTTCCACTGTAAAAGTTCATTTGTAAGGACAAGTTCATATAATTGTCCAGTTGTGTTGTATATTGTTGTTGTAAACTCTGATGATGATGTAATGTATAAACTGATATAGTTCTTTGATTTAAAGATTATTCATTTATCTATTATATGTTGTTCCGCTGCGATATGTGAGATTCTGATATTGTTTCTGTTGTTTCTTCTTTCTTTCTTTCTTTCTGTCTTCTTCTACATCTTCTTTTTAACCATAACAATTCGGTTTTCCGGCATTCGATTGCTCGGCAGTTGATATAGTAGACGTATTAATGTCGATTTTCAAAAGTCAAAAATCCCGAAGCATTACAGGGCTCTTAGACTATAGTTAAATGTACATTATGGAGTTGGACTGAAAAGTCTTTGGCTTACAGTGGAGGTATGCTTAGTAGGATAAATATAGAATGCGTAAGACATTACTTACCTAAATGATACTGCCCAAATACTATTATGGTAAGACTTGATATTTTCATTCAGCAGACATTATTATTTTGACTCCTCCCTCATTACAACTCACATGCTATGGGAAAACGATGTCGATGGAGAAGATGGAGGCAAGGGTGAAGATTTGTGGTAGTTTAGTTATTTATCTATGTTTTTGATATATTCAAATGTATACAAATTTCAGATGTGTTAATGTATTATTTTGAGATATTGTATTATGAATATTTTGGGATATTGTGATTCTAAGATTTGGTTTTTATGATATGGGTACTTACTTCTGTTATTATATTTTATCTTTTCCGTTGTGAGATTCCAAAAGCATAAATATATAGCTCTGTATATTACTCATTGTATTAATTTTACCAACCAACAACCAGCTTTGGAATAGACCTAAGATTCGATGGACTTTTATTGGGTAGGAAATTAGGCTCGTTCCAGAGAGGCTTGTTACGGGTGCTCTTCGTGAGCTTACTAACTTTGCTAAAGAATCAGATTGTGTATTCTTTTCTCTTAGTAATTGATGAATAGAAAAGTCTTCAAATTGAAATTGCATTTCATGAATCCTTTTCATACCGGACCAACCGACTATCTTTGGTTTGAAATATCTTTTCAATTGGTTTACAATTAACTACAATTTGCTATATACTTCAATCCTTGGGATTTTTAGCTATCGAGCTAAGGTTAACCTTACTGCCATGGATTTATACTTGGCCACATTATTTGTTGTAGAAACTTTTGGCTTCATTGCATAATGTAGTTTATGTACACCGGGCGTAGTTAGCACATAATCGGCCCCAACTCCTTGTTTATTTGAAGCCCTGTCTACATATAGCTACCACTTTGGTTCGAGCTTCTTTTTTTCTAATTGCTCTACATAAAGCTTGTACACTCTGCTATGAAGTCGGCCAAAGCTTGCCCTTTATTTGATATTCGAGGTAAATACTCAATGTTGTACTGGATTAACTCCATTACACATTTATTAAAGGGTAAGTTTGGCTCACATCCCTAATAAGTTTCAAAATAAACAAAACATCCTTCACATACAAAACTTACATTTCCACTCCCTATTTTCAAATTCGCGCAAGCAAAAATACACAAATACCTTTTATGTTTTTAACAATTTAAACGCGTATAACTTTATGTACGAAAACCGGATCAACAAACCGTTTTCACCAAAAAATCACAAATTTTATGATCTTTGAAATGAGATCCATTGTTGATACCAAAAATTTAAATTTGTAATAAAGTTGCAATTATTTCAAATATTTGCAGACAATTCAGCAAATATTGAACATTTTCGATTTTTTTACAAATTTATAAAAATAGCAAAAAATTGCAGATATTTCTGCAACTATATGATATAGTTGCAGAAATGTCTGCAACTATTTCATATAGTTGCAGACATTTCTACAACTATTGCATATAGTTGCAGAAATGCAACTATTGCAAATAGTTGCAGAAATGTCTGCAACTATTGCATATAGTTGCAGACATTTCTGCAACTATTGCATATAGTTGCAGAAATGCAACTATTGCAAATAGATGCAGAAAACGAACTTACACAGTACTTCAGTAAAAATCTTTTATTGCAAACAGATAAATCATTAAGCAAGGATAATTTTATCGTTCAATATAAACCAAATAATCACAGGTAGGAAAAAACAGAGCACAGTATAAACGAGGGTATTTATGGAAAAGAATTAAGCTGAAACAAAAATAGGGACCGGATTTATAAAGTTTCGAACAGAAGGAGTTTTTGTGAATTATGTTTGGTTTTAGGGATGCGACCCTAATTTTCACTTTATTAATCTTCCTAACATTTCGGGTTTATTAAGGACTTGTCTTACTGGGTAGTTGGTTAACACTTTGATTGGGTGGACTCGAAAATAAGATGTTAACTTCTATGTTGTTAGTAACAAACAACGTGTTAATTTCCCTATAACCGGATATCTAGTTTCGGCATCCTTTAACCTCTTGCTCGTGTAGTATACTGGTATTGAATTCCATTCTCCTCCTTTATTAAGACTAAGCTACTTGCGTGTTCTAATACTGCTATATACAGGAACAAGTCTTCTCCCTTGATGGGGTTGGAAAGTGTCGGTTGCTTTTCTAAATGATCTTTTAGCCCTTGGAAAGCTTTCTGGCACTCTTCTATCCATTCAAAGTTTTTTTGCTTTTTAATCATATTGAAGAAAGGAAACCATTTGTTAGTTGCCCTTGATGTGAATCTATTGAGGGCTACGATTAATCTATTCAATCCATTACTTCTTTACTTGTTTTTTCTTCCATCATATTTCTAATTGCTTTGATCTGATCAGGTTTGGCTTTTATTCCTTTTGTGCGTATGATGTATCCTAAGAATTTATTAGATTGGATACCGAAGGAGCACTTTTACTGGTTTAGTTTCATTTTGTGCTTCCTTAATATTCCAAACATTTAGCTCAAATCTCTCACATGATTTGCCTACACCTTAGATTTTACTAATATATCATCCACAAATACTTTCATATTTTTCCCAATTTGGCCTTTGAACATTCTATTTACAAGTCATTGATATGTGGCTTCTACATTTTTTAATCCAAACGGCATTACCTTGTAACGTGTATATATTCAATGACATAACAATATAACACAATGAAGTATAAACATGTGTATAACTATACACACACACAAAAAGGATATTGGGATTTACAATTGTTGTGTGTGGGGAGGGGGGGAGCGTGCATGAGTGTATGTATGTGTTTAAATATACTATAATACATATATATGGTTTGTATACAAATAACTAAGTACCATATATGTGTGCGTGTGATATATGTTTCTACTTATGTGTTTGTGTGTGTGTGAAAAACAAATCTATGTAATAAAACCAGAAATCTTTAAAATAAGAGAATGCTTAACTTCCAATTTTATAAACACTAATTAATAATATATTCAATATCAATATGAATAGAATTCTATACATATTAATAACCAAAGTATTTTAGCTTTAATATTATTGATTTGAAAAACACATAACCAACATGTAAAAATGATTGTTATAAAGCATTGCCATAACTAATATATTGCTCCAATAACATGATTAATTTTAAGACATTTCATACATACACACACACACATATACTATAATTTAAAATTAAAATACATATATTTGATTAAACAATGAAACATTGAATATAATAACTAAAAAAAATTAACAAGAAGATTTAAATTAACATTGACTTACAATTTTGGATAATGTAAAGATGAATTTGTAAATCTATAAAATCCAATTAATTGAATATCACCCATAATTATAAGTAAAATAAAATATGAAGCATATGTAAATTTTATTATAGCAAACCAAATCAACATTAAATAATAGTTTTAGATCTAGTGAACAATAATGATACACGAATCAAATCAAACGCAAAATTGGTTATATGACTAAATGACAATACACAAAAGGTCTTTGATTAAATCCAATAAGTGGCAATTCAATATACATATATGTGAATTTGGCCATGATTAAACATCATGAATGAACAAAATAAAAATGAATTATACATGAAAGAGTCTTGCCCTTCATAATGCCTTGATTTGGAAATCCTCCTTAGATTCCTTGAATCAACATCTAGACATTACTAGAATCGGATGAACCATCTTATTTTATTTTGTTTGAGTTGATTTTGGGAGAAAGAAGAAAATATCGACCATTGGAGAAAGGGGTAGGCGGCCATGATGAGAGGAAGAAGGACAAAAAAAATTTAAGCAAAAAGAAATGATATCAAGGGATTTGTTTTAATGGGGAGAATGAAACACATCCAATTCTCCTTATTAAAACATCCCTTCTTTAATTCTCATTCAATTGTCAATCTTGCCGCCTCATCCCTTATTAAGCATGGTCAGATGTTCTTTCCCATAGTTTGAGCAAAGTGACCAAAAGGCCATTTGCATAATTATCTCTATTTAAATCTTGTTTAGACATATATCGATATTGTATATCAATACGTGTATATGTTACTTTTATGTATACATCCAAATAATTACTAACAATACCCAAAGCATCAAATGATTATATCATGTGATTTTTTGGAGAATTCATAAATGTGGTTGTGTGACTCAGAGGTGTGAATTCAGTAAATGATTAATATTGAACAATTCAAATATTAACGTTTACACATCACCGTAGCTAGTGTTATGATAGTTTGGTCGAATTCATCGCTTATAGACCTTTATAGTAAAAAAAAATCATATTTTTATTATCTTAAGTGGTACCAACAATAAGAATACTTTACCCAATTTCTCTTCGTAACAATATATCATATTAGGATGTATGGAATTTTGCTTTCAAAAGTTCAATGTTATCCACATCCAATTCGACCAGCCCATAAGCGGAGTACTTGGTTCAATAATAACATTTGTTATTAACCATTCTACTTTAGCTAGAGATTTTAACTTTGAATTGACTATAGTTGATCGTGGTATTAACCTCTTACAAATAATGATGCAGGCCAAGTACTAAGTCATAACCGACTTAAGGAAAATGAAGCTATAAGTCGTGACCGACTTAACATGAGGGAAATGAGTCATGACCGACTTAGCAAAGTTCAAGGCATGAGTCGTGACCGACTCAAGGAAGCAAAAGACATAAGCGTAAGTCGTGACCGACTTAACATAATGGGGGACTTAAGTTGTGACCGACTTAGGAGGGTGGAAGACCTAACTCGTGAAGAGGTACGGGATATCAAAGATCTTAAGTCGCCAGGACGACCTACCGAGTTACTCAGAGAGAAGGCAAAGCAAACTGTTGAAATAATAGGTCGTAAACGACTTAACGAGTCAAACGATAAGTCGGCACCGAGTTACGACCCAGTTAAGTCGTACCATCTTATGTCGCCAAAGCCTGAAGACTGTTGATTCTTAAGTCGAATAAAGCGGGAAGTCTTTAAGTCGCTGAAGCTCTGGATGCCGTTGAGTCTAATGCCGAGCTAATCTAGACCCTTGATTCTTAAGCCGAAGGGAGATGCTGTTGTGTTGCTTTGATAGGTCGTCATTTGTTAACTCGTGACACTGTTAGGTCGCATCTGTTTGTAAGTCGTATTTTGTCTGTATTTTATTAAGTCGTAAGTCGGTTGTGTTGTATAAATGTGATGAGTCGGAGAAGTGATAAGTCGCCGCCGACTTAAGACTTGTGTAACTTTCTGTTGTAATATGTTGCTATGTCGCTGTGTTGTAACTAGTTTCTTAAGTCGTCTACTCTTTTGTAGATAAGTCGTCGCCGAGTTATGTCGTAGGTCGTAAGTCGGTTGCCGACTTAGGAGTTAGTGAATTTTGTGTTTTTTTTGTGTGAGTTGTAAAACGCCTATAAATAGGCCGGGTTTCTCATTTGTAAAAGGTTGTTGAATATGGAATAAAATTCTCTTTTGTTAGCTTGTTGCTTTCAATTTCAATTGGTAGTCGAGTGTATCTCCTATCTCCACTTACGACATTCGAGTGCGCTCGGATCATCGTTTGTTGAAGCCGATTCACGGAATCTTGTGCGCAAGATCAACGTCGAAGAATCGTAGATCTCTTTCCTGGTATCTTCGGATCAACGAGTCAGAGATAGCTGGAGTTCGGTATCTTCGGATCAACGAATTCGGGCATTTCAGTATCCATCAATCCACGAATTGTTACATTCACCGATTGAAGATCGTTTTGAATTATCCGCTGCGTCAGTTTGGTATCAAAGCTTGTTCTAGTCAATCATAGCTAGATCGAGACTTGGAGCCTAATCATTTTGAAGTTGGGCCGTGGTAAGCAAGTGAGGCCGAGAGTAAGAGGAAGAAGAGACTTCATTGTTCGAAGGTTGTTTGATCGGATTTGAATTGGAGGCCGAAACTTTGTCCATCATGTTCATCGCGATTTGCTACAAAGTGGAAGTTTTCGATCCGTTTCATTTTGGATCAAAAACCGGAAAGTGTTTGAATTTGAAGCGTTGAGGAATTTGTGAAGTTTTCGAGTATGCCGCCAAGAAGAGCTAATCGCCACCAAAACGTAGAGGCTTTGTATCGAAGAGAAGAAGCTGATGAGATGGAGCAAAGAATCAATGAGAACTTTAGTGAAAAACTTAACGAAGGAATTGGCCGGTTAGAGAAGCTTATGACGGAGATGAATCAAAATCGGAGAAGGGTTTCACCAGAATCTAACCATGGGGGAAGTAGAGTCTCACCGCATTCTAATCGAGACAGAAGTGTTGAAAATGATCAAGGGCGTGGGAGGAACGTGAATGATCGTGAACGGAGGAATGTCGATAGAAGGGATGAAGGTGGAAGGCATAATGGTAGTAGAGATGTTGGTGGTCAAAATCGACATCGTTATGCATCTGATTTTGAAGAGGAGTATGATGGTGGTAGTGTTCAAGGAAGAGGTCAAGGAAGAAACTATTCTGAGTATGATCACAAATGGGAGTCGGGGATGAAGACAGAAATTCCTGAATTCAAGGGTGGTATGCAAGCAGAGGAGTTTCTAGATTGGGTAGCTAATGTTGAGGAGATTTTTGACTTCAAAGAAGTTCCAGAACATCGTAGAGTGAAGTTGGTTGCTACGAGGCTGAGGGGTAGAGCTTTGGCATGGTGGCAGCAAACCAAGCTTACACGTGAACGTATGGGGAAGTCAAAAGTTGAATCTTGGGAGAAGATGAAGAAATTGATGAAAGCAACGTTCTTACCTTACAATTATCAATCTTTGATGTATCAACGTTTGCAGAACTTGAGGCAGGGCACGAAGACAGTTAATGACTATGCTGATGAATTCTATCAACTTATTGCAAGGAATGATATTATGGAAACAGAAGAGCAGCTGACATCTAGGTTCATTGGGGGATTGAGAATGCAGATTCAGGATATGGTTAATATGTTTGATCCAAGATCTGTGGCAGAAGCACATCAGAAAGCGTTGGCTTGGGAAAAACAAGGGAGACGAGGAAGTGGTGTGTTTACTAATTCTAACAATCAAGCGAAGGGTGTTGGAGGAAGTTCTAATGTTTCTAAACCTATCAGTAGACCAGTGATGAAGGAGGTTGAGAAGGCGAAAGTTAACAATGGGTTTAAATGTTACAACTGTCAAGAATTGGGTCATAAAAGCAGTGAGTGTCCAAAACCAAAGAAGAGAACCATGATTGCCGAAGTTGAGGATGAGGATGGTGATGGGGATTTTTCTAGCCCAGTTGAGGAGGACGAGCAGGATATTGCGTCAGGAGATGAAGGTTGTAATCTAATGCTGAGGAGATCGTGTTTAACACCGAAGCAGGAGGGAGATAGTTGGTTGAGGAGTAATATCTTTCAGTCAACATGTACTATTCTGGGGAAGGTGTGTAAGTTTGTGATTGACGCAGGAAGCTGTGATAATATTATTTCAACCGAGGCTGTGACAAAGTTGAAATTGAAAACAGAGAAACATCTGAGTCCATACAAGTTAGCTTGGTTGAGAAAAGGAGGAGAAGTGAAAGTGGATAGACGAGTTCGTGTTCCATTCTCTATTGGGAAGAAATACAAAGATGAAATATGGTGTGATGTAGTAGAGATGGATGTATGCCACTTATTATTGGGAAGACCATGGCAATATGATCGAGCAGTACTACATGACGGTCGGACCAATAGCTACAGTTTTATGTTTAAAGGCACGAAGATTATCTTAGTTCCGAAGAAGAGATCACAAGAAGAAAGTAAGTCAGAAGAAATTGAAGAACTGAAAACTTTATTGACTTTAAAGGAGTTTGTTAAAGAAGTTGAAGAAGAGCCGGAAGTATTCTTGTTGATTGGGCGTGAGAGCAGTGAAGAAGTTGAAATTCCTGAAGAAGTTAAACCAGTTTTGAAAGAATTTGACGATGTATTTCCAGAGGAATTACCAACGGAGTTGCCACCGTTGAGAGATATACAACATCAGATAGATCTTGTTCCAGGTGCTGTGTTGCCACACAGACCACATTATCGAATGAGCCCGAAAGAACATGAAGAGTTGCGGAGGCAAGTAGAGGAATTGCTTGGACAGGGACGTGTGCAGGAGAGTCTGAGTCCTTGTGCTGTACCAGCTTTATTGGTACCCAAGAAGGATGGGACGTGGAGGATGTGCACTGACAGTCGAGCATTGAATAAAATTACCGTGAGATATAGATTTCCAATGCCGAGGTTGGATGACTTGTTAGATCAAATAAGCGGAGCTACTATCTTTTCGAAGATTGATTTGAAGAGTGGATATCATCAAATTCGTATCAGACCAGGAGATGAGTGGAAGACTGCTTTTAAAACTAGGGAGGGTCTATACGAGTGGTTGGTCATGCCGTTTGGCTTATCAAATGCACCAAGTACTTTCATGAGGGTGATGAATCAGATTTTTCGACCGTTCATTGGGAAATTTGTGGTGGTGTATTTCGATGATATTCTTATTTACAGTGGGAGTCCTGAGGAACATTTGAATCATCTTAGAGAAGTGCTGATGGTACTACGACAAGAACAGTTTTATGCTGCAACGAAGAAATGCGTGTTCATGACGCACAGTGTTTTATTTCTGGGGTATGTTGTTTCAGAGAAAGGAATACAGGTTGACCAAAGTAAAATTGAGGCGATCAGAAATTGGCCGCAGCCCAAGACGATAACGGAAGTTCGTAGTTTTCATGGGTTGGCTTCATTCTATCGAAGGTTTATACCACACTTTAGTAGTGTGATGGCACCTGTTACAGATTGCATGAAAGGTAAACAGTTTTCATGGACAGAGGAAGCAGGGAGTGCTTTTGGGAAGATCAAGGAATTGCTGACGTCTGCACCAATTCTAGTGCTACCTGATTTTCAGCTAGTGTTTGAACTGCACACTGATGCATCCAAGGTTGGGATTGGAGGGGTGTTGAGTCAGAAAGGGCGTCCTATTGCATATTTCAGTGAGAAGTTGTCAGGAGCGAAGATGCGATACAGTACATATGACGTGGAGTTTTATGCTGTTGTACAATCTATCAAACACTGGAGACACTATCTATTTCAGAAAGAGTTTGTTCTTTACACCGATCATGAAGCATTGAAGCATTTGCAAGGGCAAGACAAGATTTCAGCGAGACATGCATCGTGGATTGCATATCTGCAACAGTTTACTTTTGTTGTGAAACACAAGTCAGGGGTGACAAATCGTGTGGCTGATGCTTTGAGTAGGAGGAGTCATTTGTTGACTACGCTAAAGGTTGAAGTGACGGGGTTTGAAATATTGCCAGAGTTATTCACTGATGATCCTTACTTTGCAAAATGTGTTGAAAAGGTCAAGGAGGGAAAGACGGATGAGTTTTTGATGGTAGATGGTTTTCTTTTTAAAGGAAGTCGATTGTGCATACCGGAGGGTAGTCTGAGAATGAAGATTATCAAGGAGTTACACGAAGAGGGACATGTTGGGAGAAACCGTACCTTACAGCTGATTTCGCAGTCCTACTTTTGGCCATCAATGAGGAAAGAGGTGGAAAGATTTGTTGAGAGATGCCATATCTGTCAAGTTTCGAAAGGAACTGCGACTAATGCGGGTTTATATATGCCGTTACCGGTACCCACTAAACCATGGGTTGATGTGAGTATGGACTTTGTGTTGGGGTTGCCGAGAACGCAGCGTGGTAATGATTCCATTTATGTGGTGGTAGATCGATTTTCGAAAATGGCACATTTTATTGCTTGCAAGAAGACGGCGGATGCTGTTCATGTTGCTCAGTTGTTTTTCAAGGAGATCTATCGACTTCATGGATTGCCAGAATCTATTGTGTCGGATAGAGATACTCGATTTCTGAGTCATTTTTGGTTGAGTTTGTGGAAAATGGTCAGAACGAAGCTGAAGTTCAGTAGTGCTTATCATCCGCAAACGGATGGACAGACTGAGGTGGTTAACAGATCATTGCGAAACTTGTTGAGGTGTCTTGTTCAAGATAATCTGAAGAGCTGGGATGTGAAGTTATGCCAGGCAGAATTTGCTCATAATCATGCTATGAATCGAAGTACTGGGTTCAGTCCATTCCAGATTGTTTATTCGAGCTTACCGAAAGGACCGTTAGATTTAACGGTGATATCACATTCAAAGGGGACAATTAAGAAAGCTGCTGATTTTGTGGAAGGGTTGACGGAATGTCATAAAATCGTTCAGGAACGATTGGAGAAAGCAAATGAGAAGTATAAACAGTCTGCAGATTTGAAACGACGAAATGTTGAGTTTAATGAAGGAGATTTGGTTTATGCAGTATTGACAAAAGATTGTTTTCCGGTGGGAACGTATAATAAATTGAAAGCACGAAAGATTGGCCCAGTTGAAATTTTAAAGAAAATCAATGAAAATGCTTATAAACTGAAGCTGCCAGATGATGTGTACACATCAGACGTATTCAACGTTAAGCATATCATACCGTATCATGGAGAAGAGTTTGTTGTGGATGAAGAAAATACAAATTCGTGGACGAATTTTTCTCAACCTGGGGAGGATGATGCAGGCCAAGTACTAAGTCATAACCGACTTAAGGAAAATGAAGCTATAAGTCGTGACCGACTTAACATGAGGGAAATGAGTCATGACCGACTTAACATGAGGGAAATGAGTCATGACCGACTTAACAAAGTTCAAGGCATGAGTCGTGACCGACTCAAGGAAGCAAAAGACATAAGCGTAAGTCGTGACCGACTTAACATAATGGGGGACTTAAGTTGTGACCGACTTAGGAGGGTGGAAGACCTAACTCGTGAAGAGGTACGGGATATCAAAGATCTTAAGTCGCCAGGACGACCTACCGAGTTACTCAGAGAGAAGGCAAAGCAAACTGTTGAAGTAATAGGTCGTAAACGACTTAACGAGTCAAACGATAAGTCGGCACCGAGTTACGACCCAGTTAAGTCGTACCATCTTATGTCGCCAAAGCCTGAAGACTGTTGATTCTTAAGTCGAATAAAGCGGGAAGTCTTTAAGTCGCTGAAGCTCTGGATGCCGTTGAGTCTAATGCCGAGCTAATCTAGACCCTTGATTCTTAAGCCGAAGGGAGATGCTGTTGTGTTGCTTTGATAGGTCGTCATTTGTTAACTCGTGACACTGTTAGGTCGCATCTGTTTGTAAGTCGTATTTTGTCTGTATTTTATTAAGTCGTAAGTCGGTTGTGTTGTATAAATGTGATGAGTCGGAGAAGTGATAAGTCGCCGCCGACTTAAGACTTGTGTAACTTTCTGTTGTAATATGTTGCTATGTCGCTGTGTTGTAACTAGTTTCTTAAGTCGTCTACTCTTTTGTAGATAAGTCGTCGCCGAGTTATGTCGTAGGTCGTAAGTCGGTTGCCGACTTAGGAGTTAGTGAATTTTTTGTTTTTTTTTGTGTGAGTTGTAAAACGCCTATAAATAGGCCGGGTTTCTCATTTGTAAAAGGTTGTTGAATATGGAATAAAATTCTCTTTTGTTAGCTTGTTGCTTTCAATTTCAATTGGTAGTCGAGTGTATCTCCTATCTCTACTTACGACATTCGAGTGCGCTCGGATCATCGTTTGTTGAAGCCGATTCACGGAATCTTGTGCGCAAGATCAACGTCGAAGAATCGTAGATCTCTTTCCCGGTATCTTCGGATCAACGAGTCAGAGATAGCTGGAGTTCGGTATCTTCGGATCAACGAATTCGGGCATTTCAGTATCCATCAATCCACGAATTGTTACATTCACCGATTGAAGATCGTTTTGAATTATCCGCTGCGTCAAATAAGGAGACAAATTTTCTATTGAATAGTGCTTCACCTCCAATGTTTCAACTTAGACCCAATTATAGTCACTCGATGGATCACCATACCATGATTTAACTACAATTAAAGTGGTGTATTCACATTGAAGTTCAACCGTATTCTCAAGTTAAGGCAACTATGTAACATCGTCACATTGAGATTTCCTATTGACCTAGTTGTTATCAACCAATAGGAAACCTCGAATGAGTCATTCTGTAATTATGTAATAACTATAAGTACTTAACCCTTTAGTTCCCCTAACAGTTATCAATGAAACACTGCCTAATATCTGGAGAGCATTACTATAACGACCTAGAATTTCAGTCATCCGAATTTGGAATATTTAATTGATTTTAAATATTTAAAGGTTAATTTTATATGTTAAATAACTTATATTTCAAATATAGTGATTTATTGGATAATTAAATTTGTTAAATTTAATATTTGAAATTGTTTAAATAATTGAATATTGAATTTAAAGTGAATGAAAATGATTTCTAAAGTTGATTTAAATTATATTTGAATTAGGATGGAGTTAGTGAATTTTTAAATTTGATTTAAAAGTGAATAAATAGAAATTGAAAATTACTTGATTTAATTGACGTGTAAAAATAGTCATTTTTGGCAATGTCTTGGATTTCGATGAAACCAGTTTTATCGGATCCGTAATAGTGAATTATAGTATGCTATCAAATTTCGTGTCGATTGGATTTGTCATTTGATCGTGCGAGTTCAAAACACATAGAAATTAATTAAAGGAATTTAATTAAAATAATTTGATTTTGAAAAGCTATCTTCTGTATGTGATGGAATTGGCTTCCGATATATATTCCATTATATTCGGAATAGGAGTATACATATAGAACGCCAGGCGGCACGCTTCGTTTGGAGTTCGGAATTTTCATGGATGAATAGTGCCATGCGATATTTTCTATAAATAGCCCTCAACTCTTCTCATTTGCAAACCCTAATTCACAGCCGTCATTTCCCAAACCCTCCATCCAATGGCCATTATTGCATGGCAAGCTAGGAGCAAAATTAACCGAAACGTCCAACATGAAAGTTGGAGAGCTCGACTCCACGAACGAATCTATACGGATAGATCGACGAATCGTCGACCGAGGTGGTCAAAATCTAGCCGCGTTTCAGTACAACGTTATTGGGTTTTGGGTCACGAATCGCTCGTAGGCGCGCGCGCTGGTGGTCGGAGGCGAAGGGCGGCACCGTTGGGAAGGCACACGACAGTGCGGTAGCATACGGAGGCGGTTCTGGTGGCTGGGCGCACGCGATGGACGAAGTCGAGCAAAAAGCAAAAAAAGAAAAGTATCGCGCAGTCCTGGGTACCTGGGAATGAGGAAGAAGTGGGAGGGGGAGTGAGGTTTAACATTTTAATTTATATTTTAATTTTAGTTAATTATATATTAATTGTATCAATGTTTAATAACCCGTAACTGTCTCGTACGAGTTCCGTTTCGAGCGCGACAAATTGTGTTGTGTTCGTATCAGCGAGCACTACGCTATGGAGTTGGAATGGATGAATTCGGAGCTAGTTATAATTTTGAGTTAATTGAACGACCGTTCAATTTTAAATTCTATCCGGAGCTCTTAGGCGATTTTTGGCATTTTGTGAGTTAACTCACCTCTCTGGCCGACTTATATTTTGTGAATATTAGGCACACATCCCTAAAAGCAAACTTAATTCACTAAAACTCCTCTCGCAAGAAAACATACTTTGCAGGTCCCTGTTTTTCATTTCGGCTATTTTTTCCCTTAAAATACCCCTCCGCTTCTTGCACGATTGATTTTAATAACGAGTTTATCTTTCTTGATTTCATCTTCTTCTTCATTGGCGAACTTATGTTCCTTGTTTTCATCTTCTTCTTCAATGGCGAGCTCAGCTTTCTCGATTTCAATGAAAAATTGCAATTATACACAATAGTTGCAGAAATGTCTCCAATTATATGTCTGCAACTGCAATTATATGCAATAGTTGCAGACATTTCTGCAACTATACCAAATAGTTGCATTTCTGCAAATATGCAATAGTTGCAGAAATGTCTGCAACTATATGCAATAGTGGCAGACATTTCTGCAACTATACCATATAGTTGCATAAATTTTTGCAACTATATGCAATAGTTGCAGACATTTCTGCAACTATATGCAATAGTTGCAGACATTTCTACAACTATATGTAATAGTTGCATTTCTGCAACTATATGCAATAGTTGCAGACATTTCTGCAACTATACCATATAGTTGCAGAAATTTCTGCAACTATACCATATAGTTGCTGACAATTCTGCAACTATAGCATATAGTTGCATTTCTGCAACTATAAGCAATAGTTGCAGAAATGTCTGCAACTATATGCAATAGTTGCAGACATTTCTGCAACTATATGTAATAGTTGCATTTCTGCAAATATGCAATAGTTGCAGAAATGTCTGCAACTATATGCAATAGTTGCAGACATTTCTGCAACTATACCATATAGTTGCAGAAATTTCTGCAACTATACCATATAGTTGCAGACAATTCTGCAACTATAACATATAGTTGCATTCTGCAAATATGCAATAGTTGCAGAAATGTCTGCAACTATATGCAATAGTTGCAGACATTTCTGCAACTATACCATATAGTTGCATTTCTGCAAATATGCAATAGTTGCAGAAATGTCTGCAACTATATGCAATAGTTGTAGACATTTCTGCAACTATAGCACATAGTTGCAGAAATGTCTGCAACTATGTGCAAATGTTGTAAATTTGAAAAAAAATCGAAAGTGTTCAAAATTTGCAGAATTGTCTGCAAATATATGAAATAATTGCACATTTACTAAAAATTTGAATTTTTGGTATCAACAATGGATCTCATTTCAAAGATCATAAAATTTGTGATTTTTTTGTGAAAACGGTATGTTGATCCGATTTTTCTACATAAAGTTATACGCGTTTGAAATGTTAAAAACATAAAAGGGTATTTGGGTCTTTTTGCATGCGCGAATTTGAATATAATGACCGGAAATGTAAGTTTAGTTTGAGAAGGATGTTTTATCTATTTTGAAACTTATTAGGGATGTGAGCCAAATTTACCCTTATATTTTTATATAAGTGGGAATAATTTCATATATGATGATTGATGTTTGTTTGGATGATATATTATATATATTTGTTGGTTTATATTCTCGCCTATTGGAGCAGATGAAACCCTATTACGTTCCCGTGTAAGAGCGGATGACCCTTTGTATACGAATCCCGCCTCGAAGCGGTTTATTTTATTTTTATGATTATATGCTGTATGTGATGCAGGGGAATAGGTTGGAGGGATCCAACATGATTCCTCACCACTATTGATTTGTTTTCATATATATGCTGATATATGATATTTTGGATGTCATGATGATGCCTTGGATGTGATTTGACTTATTTAGTGCTACGGTAGCACTAGGCCTTATTTTTGATATTTTGAGATATAAGAATGATGATTTTGATTTGAAAAGGATTTCGAAGTGAATTTGGTACTATAAATATGTTTCAATGATTTTTAAATTATTAAAGGAAGGGATTTGTTTTTAAAGAAATAAGAGTTAAGGTTTTTGGATGTTATAAAAATATAGTTTTGAGAGATACTTTGATTTGAGATTTTGAATAAATTTATATAAAGGATTTATAAAAGTAATATTTTACAAATAAAGAAGTAGATTTATAATCGAAATTTATAAATATTTAGAAATGAATTTGAAGTTATTTTATAAATGGATTTTATATATAAATTTGATTTTTTTAAAGAAATTGATTTAGAAATGAATTTTGATAGTAGAATTAGTTTTTATAAAAGAATGGATTTATAAATAAATTTTGGTAAATAAAGGAATTTTAATAAATAGAAGCTTTATAAAATCAAAAGGAGTTTTATAAAATAGATTTATAGATATATAAATGACTTATGTTGAGATTTAAATTTGGATTTCTATTTACAAGAAATGTTTGAAAGAAATATTTTGATGAAGTTAATGGTTTTAAAAAGTAATTTATCTTTTGAGAATTAATGGTTTTAAATGGAATTACATGGTTTGAAAATGTTTTAAAATGTGATAAGTAATGGAAACATAGATTTCAACATTTATTGTTGTAATAGACGTTTTCGGGGAAGTATGGAAGACATGGACTATAACACTGTTGTTATAGTAAATGATTTGCGGAAGAAAATGTTTTATATAGCATACGGGATATATATATATATATATATATATATTAATCAAATCCCTGTACTAGTGTTTTGGGTTGTCGTAACGATGTTTTATGCAACATTTGTTTTGACCCAATAAATTATGTTTTGACCTTCCATCGTGAAATACACGAATTGGTTCTTATGATCGTACTAAAGGCTTCATAGTGTAGGAGGATTGCTTCCTATACTTAACACCCATCCGTAGGCGTATGAACTCTGGAGTTGTACGGTTATAGAAATGTATTTGGCGTGTCTCTAAATGGTAGGGTTGTTAAATATACTTATACCATTGATATAAGTATATGAAAATATTTTCTATGTGCCGAGATGAAGAGATGGTATTAATATTGCATGTTTCGTTAGTAGGAAGCTCGGCCTGAAAATGCCTCGAGTGGCGTCGATGAACGATGGTCGTTGAATTGGTCCTGTTTTTTTTTTCAAATTTAAAAGGAGAAAAAATGGTGAACTTCTTTTATTAGGCGCGTTTATGAAGGGCAGTGGGTATAGGCACATACGTGATGGAACATGGACAAGCATGGCTGAACATATTATATATATTATTTAATTATAAAATATTCATTTAAAGCGCCTAAAAATCTCAAACTCAAAATGAGGCGTCTCACTTGGCGTTCTATATGTTATACCCCTATTCCAAATGCAATGGAATTATTCTTGGGACCTAATTCTACCATATGCAGAAGATAGCTTTGCAAATCCAATTATTATATAATTTTCTGAAATTAGTTTATATGCGTTTCAATCTCGCACGACCAAACAATAAGTCTAATTGTCACGAAATCCATCGACATACAATAATTCACTATTACGGATCAAATGAAACCGGTTTCGTCGAAATCCAAGGTAGTGCCTCGAAAGGCTATTTTTATATGTTAATTAAGACGAATTACTATAAAAACCAAATTAATCACTTTTAAGTCTAAATTAAAAGTTTACTATCTCCATTCTTATTCAAATAGAATTTAAATCAATTTTTGAAACCATTGTTATCCAAATTAAATCCAAGATTAAATTACTTTTAAGTATTCTTGAATCTTAAATTCAACAATTTAATTACCAAATAAATCGCTGTAATAGTCCGCTTTTTCGTACCCCTTGAATAGACACTAATCTCCATCGATTAACTCAAGATGAATGGAAAACCGAACCAGTAGGGTTTAAAAGAAGAGGTGGAAGAAAAGATAGAAGAAAAAAAGAAGAAGAACAACAGAACAACATCAGAAACAGAAACAATATCAGAATCTCACATTCGCAGCGGAACAATATATAATAGATAATCACTAGTCTTTTAAAACAAAGAACTATATCAGTTTATACATACATCAATCAGAGTCAATATACAACTCAATACAACAATGGACAGTTATATAAACTTGTCCTCATACAGAATACACAGCGGAATAAATAAACAAGTATGGGTGATACGTTTCGCCATCCAGCTTGCTTCCAAAGCTCCAGAATATCCTGATAACATAACTATAGGCTGCCCGTGTGGAAAATAATGGGCACCCATAGTTTTGAAGGGAAATAATAAACTCCGAGTAAGTCATGGTGACTGGTGTGAGATCGTAAAACAGTTATTTTTCACAAAGAAAATAAAACAGATTCGCAATGCTTTTGGAAAATGAAACTACCATAAGACATCCCGCCACACACACAATGCAAACGCACAATTGGAGGAGATTTCTTCTTATGATAGTCAAAGATGCTTGCTACGCAAAAAAATCAAATCTTTTTGATATTATTATTAGTGCATAGTGTAGAAAATATTTCGAAAATACAATATAAATCTTAGCCAACATAGGCATTCCGCACTTATGCCTACTATAGCTACCATCCAAACAGTGGTGACCACCATAAGTGAATGATAGGTTTTACAACTAAAACCGTACAAGGCTCGTATTGTTTCTTTGGATTTCCAACAAATGGTCAGGCCAAGGAACTTCCCATTGCCACATGGAAACGCCTCTGGAATGACGTCCCGAGAACCTAACCGGATCTCTGCCAACACAAGGCCGGGGTCCCCCTAACTGGGTAACTACTGACACGAATATGTCATCCCCCAATCGTAACCGATCTATATCCGAGGATCCTCGATTTCCAACAACCACATAAGAATAATAATGCAACAACCACATAGGTTAAGTATCTGGGCTCCATACCATGATACCACCTCTATCCAGAAGGAATGACATACACTAAAGGGGCGCTACCCCATAATAACCTTGCCCCATCTTTCATGTTTTGACCATTTCCGGGGTGTGAGGTCCGATGAAGTCTCGTCCACAAAGCTACGCTTTGTCACAAAGCCATGCTTCGGGTCAAACAAATGATCAAAGAAATGATCACAAAGATAAATGATCAAACAAATGATCCTATCACAAATGATCAAACAACGATCATTTCACAGCAACACTTCACATGCCACGTTACCAAATTGGGAGTATATCGCTGATAAATTTCAACTACATAACCTCTAAGCTCGTACGTCTCAGAGAAGGGTGTTAAGCTAAGAGAATAAATTCTCCGCCACCAACATATATGTTTTTGAAAGAAATCAGCTTTATATCTCAATTTGTAACGTTAGACACACAATCCATACAAGTCTGTTCCGGGATCGAACAGAACCGAAGGCACTTCTCACGAAGCCCTTGCACATCCGGATAAATTTCTAATCACGTTCGGACTTCCCGTCACTAAGGGTGATAAAACCTCTATATCAGAGATCAGCCGATGTAGAGTAACTCGACGGTAATCCTTCCGTTTTCAAAAATATCCGGTCTTCAACACCGGTCATCAAATGCGATTCATAACGACGTATCACATATTCGGAATGGGTTATACGACCCCATGGTCCTTTCCCGGCTAACCCGAATAGTGAGCGCTTATTCAAAAATAAGTGTGGCATTCAAATTCATCCAATTCACAACAAATACCCATTCAAGGTAATTATTGATAGTCGGTTATTTAACTATCAATAAAGATGCGCAACATCATCAGATTCCAAATAATTTTCCAAATTATTTATTTCCCCAAAATATCTTTACAAGATATATAATTTCCACACTTTAAAAATAAATCAACGTTTAACTTTGAAACGAATTTCCATTTCTTTTATAAATTCCATAGTGAATTTATATTTTCGAATATCTACTGATATTCGATTTTCAAATCGATTTCAAATATTCAATTTCGATTTATCTTTACTAAGATAAATTCTCAAAACGTTTCATTTCATATTGGAAAAGCATTTCCATACTTATTTAATAATAAGTAATTCACAAATCTATTTATTTTCATCATTTGAAAATATTCGATATACTTAAATCGAAATTAAGTATATATTTCATTCTTTAAGGAAATCATTTATTATAACAACATCTATTTGAGTCAAAACGAATGTTACGTAAAACATCGTTACGACGACTCAAAATCACTAGTATAGGGATTCGAAATTTAGATAGATATATAAATCCCAATACTACACAAATTATTTCCTTTCGGAAACCATTTACTATAACAACAGTGTTATAGTCCACCATTTCCTTATTCCTCGAAAACGTCTATTTCAACAATGAATGTTGAAATCTATGATTTCGATATTCAATACATTTTTAAAACATCGTTAAAACAATTAACTTCATTTTTAATGTCACTTTCCCAAAACATATCCATTTTACTTAATAATATATTCACTGTCCAAAATCGTGAATATACTTCACTAACCAATCTCAATATTTCCTACACATTTTATTTCAAAGATTATCCACTGTCCAAAATCGTGGATAAAATTCCCAACCAACTCTTATTATTTCAACATTTAACTTAAAGGATAATTCGCTGTCCAAAATCACGAATATATCTCCTTTAATAACTTCTACGTTTAAATTACCAAATTCAATTGGTTTCAGATTTATAAAACAACGTTTATAAATTCACCTTTATATTTCATAACAACTTTGATCTATAAATCTCCTTTATTAACAAATTCAATTTATAACTCAATATATATACACAAGTCCATATTATAAGTTAAATACTTATAATTCATTTATTTTAAAAGAAATCGTTCTTTTAAACTTCACAAAATTTAAAACTTTCAGATTTCATTAACTTATGAAATCCCATTTATACTTCATTTTAACCCTTATAAAAACTTGTCTTATAATCCCAATATTTTAAATTTATAAATATCAATTTTATAACTCTTTTATATAGACCGTTTATAGTTATTCAAAAATCCCAACTTAAACCATTTTATAAATAAATCAACTATTTATTTAAAAAAAATCACACTTTGGTTATATTTCACAAAAATCATAATTTTTATAACTTTAAAATTGGATCCGATGATGCCACAACACCAAATAATCAAACACGACATCCAAACATCATATATCAATATGACAACAGAATATATAACAATATCTGTAAATAAATCAATACAGTTGAGGAATCCAGTTGGATCCCTCCAACCTGTTTCCCTACATCCACAGATGTTAGCACAATACCAATTCCACTTCGAGGTGGAATATCGTGGTATATAGGATTTATAAATATTATCCGCTTACTAACGGCGCAATAGGGTCTCATCCGCTATACAATGCGGGAAATCAATCAATCCAATATATACATATGCCAATATGTATATATTGCTATATATATAGATATATCCTACTATATCTAATATCACATCCAAACAGTCAATCATCAATCAATAACTGTAAAATCAAATTTTCCTTCGAGTGAGAAAATCTCACCTTAGCATTTATTTTGCAATCCATTTCTATTTTCGGTCGTTTCTTGATTTTAAACCTTGTATAAATAATTATACAGATTCATTAATATTTTGAACAGACGAACAAATAAATTTTCCATTTTAAACAGATTGAGTTAACTAATTATTAAATTATTTCATTAACTGACAATTTTATTCAAACTAACTTCCTTTTTACTTTAACCCAAAATCTCATTTACATAAATATTTCAAACATTTTGCTTATATCAATTTCTTCAATATTTCAAAATTCCTTTGTAAAAAATTTCTTTTATATATTATAAACTTCTATAGTTTTCAAAATCTTATATACTTATTTATTTTGTTCCTAACTGCTTATAAAAATAAGCTATTAAAAATCTTATCTTTATATATTTCACACACACACACACACACACACACATATATATATATATATATATATTTGTTTGAATAATTAAATTTCCATATAGAGAAATTTTCAAAAACTAAAATTTGACATTAACAAATTCCTTTCCTGAATATACTTTCTTCTAAAAGAACAGTAGGCTAGATATATAAATTTATATTCACTTCAATCCTTATATTTTCCAAAGATAAAATAATTTCTATTTTTCTTTTCTATTTGTTTTCTTTCTGTATAATTTTTCTCATAGTCTCGACTATATACAACATGAAATTAGATAGGCATGTGTATTTATATTTATTTTCTCAAAACTTCACATATACAAAACTATTTTATCTTTCTGTTAACTTAAATTTTTTTAAAACAGTTTAATAAAACTTCACCTTTCAGTCTATAAAACTAACAAAACAGATTCTTTATAACCAAATTAAACTAAAAGTTTTAACTTACTTAACCATTTATTTAAAACACAAATTTAAAAGAAAAACTGTTAACTTTATCGTTTAAACCCTTTTTTTTTCTGCCTCTATAAAAATCTGCATATTCTCTTTGACTGTTGAAAATCCTATTTTTAAACTTTTTATATTTATATGCATATATTATTGGATTTAAATCGAACAATCACCTCGCTGCCACGACAGAATGTCGTCTTCCCTATGCAATCGCCATTGACCATCAAATTGCCTAGCTCGAGAACCCCACGACAAGTCGCGAGCCTCCCCTTCCACGTCGCTGACCCTCTACGATTTCGACTGCCGCGAACCATCACGACACTCCGCAGCTTTGTCGAACTGAAGACCATCCATGGCCCGACGATTTGATGAAGACGAGCGAACCCCTTTGCGAACGCCTCGTCGCGACCAGAAAACATCACTACCCTCCCCCATTCGCTCGCGTCTTTCAGTCGCCTATCCCACCGCCTCGATTGAATTTGAGTTGAGCCTCGCGATTTGGATTCGAGAATTTGAATCCCAGAAGGGTATCGCGATTTTTCTTTCGAACGGTAAAGGGAGAATTTGATTAGCTGCCATTGTTTTATAACCGAGAATGAAAGAGGGAATGAGATTTAGGGATTTGAATATGGTTCGGCCATTGTTAATTTTGAACGAGAGTTTTTTTATTTTTTTCTTTCCTTTGCATTGGAAATGATTTAAGGACGAGAGGGAACAAGAAGTACGTGACTTTGCAGAGAGTAGGTCTGCTTACACGATCTCGTTCGTGATTGTCTGCGCGATTTAAGGAAGATAACATGCTGTTGTCGACCAAAAATTTAAATTTTAAATTTAAATTGAATTTGATTTAATTTCAACATGTTTATGTGTCATATGCTCACATAACAACTCCGATCGATACGAAATTTGAAATCCAGTAATAATTCAATATTACAGACCCAATGGAACTGGTTTCGTCGAATTTCGAGACTGTGCCTCGGACGGCTATTTTTAACTATCGATTTGAACGATTAAATTTCAAAACTGATCAAATCACTTTCAAACTCGATTCTGAAGCTTCTGTTCTCTTCAGTATTATCAATACGAATTTTAAAAGCTTTTGAAATATTTTTCTTCAGCTTAAAATTGAAGATTCAAATTTTTATTCAACATACAATAGATTACATTTTATAATTTAATCGCCAAATTCATAGTTATATTGGGGATTCAAGCTAAACCATCATTCAAATATTGAAAATTAATTAAATATTTTCAATTTAAATTGTTCAAAATTCTGGGTCGTTACAATCGCTATATTTATAATTCAAGTTATTTAACATATAAAATTAACTTTTCAATATTTAAAATCAATTAAATATTTCAAATTCAAATGACTTTCCCCTTACCTTTCCAAGGTAAGAAAAATGCCACAATCCCCTTACGTTTTCAAAACAAATTAGCTGAAATACACTCCCAAATTCTTTTAAATCCTTAACTTCATTCACCGATACCAACTAATTTCTATCCAAGTTACAATACAAAAATCAAATTTTAGTTATCAAAATATTTCCAAAATTCTTAAAAAATTTCTAACGTCTTAAATTTACGGAAAATACACCACTAATCACTCAGAATCCAATGAGAACAAGTACAGTGAAAGGAATATCGATATATAACATATAGAATATAGGATAACTTTATTCAATGTAACAAGAGAAACCATTAACAAATAATATCCATCCAATTTATTCATAACCATTTCGATTTACATTTTCTAAATGTCAACATCTAATTTACACACTTTCATTTCTTATTAACATTCAATTGACTCCCACTCAATTTATTTTTATTCAATTGATTTTCATTCTATCCTTTACTTTCAATTGGTTAACATCTAATTAATTAACATTCCTTTATTTAGCATTCAATTGAATTACATCCAATTTAAATCAAATCCAATTATTCACATTAATTTCACTTTACTAACTTAAGTTCATATTCAATTTATCACACAATATTTCTGTAACGACGCCGAATTTTAATTAAATATAAATTTATAATTAAATTAATTTTTGAATAAAAATTGTTGAATTAACTGATAAATTGATTCGAGTTTCTTCGAATCCAAATAAAATATATTAAATCATTTTAAATTTAGAAATTGTATATATATGTGAATCTATATAGTTGTGCCTATATGAATAGATTTGAAATGACATATATATGTTGATAATTGAATTTAAATCTTAGTATAAATGGTTAAAAAATAAATATAAAAATATAGACAACTGATATCAGTTTAAAAGTAAATAGTTTTAAATTTAAAATTTATGGGTTATGTTAGAAATAGAAATAAATAAATATATATATATATATAGAAATACAAGATGATAATTATAAATTATAAGAGTAAAATAAAGTGAATACATAAATAAATTTAAACAACATATTACAATAGAACTTCATTTATATTATAAAGGAATAAAAGCAAAGAAATAAAATACATTCACATATGAACAAAGGATAAGTATGAACACTTATAAAAGTAAACCAAGTCAGGTTGTACAAGAAAAGAAATATACAGTCATGTACAAACTGAATTGCAAAAGAAGATATGTGCTCAAATGTATAATATAAAAGGGGATGACAACAAAGTAATAAATGCAGCTACCAAAACAAAGCTATCAGCCGAGCAAAACAAGAAACATATAAAAACATAAAGTACATTAACATTTAAAGCTTTCATCTCAACAAATAAACAAATTCAATTCGAGAACACTTCAGCCTCCTTATGCAAAGGAAAAATCTCTGATTGTACAACAGATAAAATATCAACTTTGTACCAAATTTTATATCAGCTTGTACAAAATACATATCACCAGTAAACTCATTTCTATATCTCCATCATTTTCATTCTCATCCATTCCAAGCTATGAAAAAAAACTGAGATAATATCACTTTGTAAACAAACAAACTTCAACTAAAAACAACGATACAAAATCAAAGCCAGAGATCAAAAGCTTCAGCTTGCAATTTCAAAACATGGTTCAACAATGGAAACTCTGTTTATCTCTGGAAACAAGGTGAGCAACTCCTATTTTTAGAAGCTTAACCTGTTTTGATTTCTTGATGTTTGTGAGTAACATCACATCCTTTTTACTTAAGAAATGAATTATAGTTGCATATTAGTTCTGAGATAAATATGTGTACATATAAGTGCAATCTACTGTAGATATATATGGATGATTAGTGAGCAAACTATTTCTTTTAAACCCATAACATGTTTTAATATTTTGATGCCTGTGAGTATCATTGATATTTGTTGAGAAATATGCTGATAAGTCTATATGTACAAAGATTAAGGGATGTGCTTGCCTGTATATGTGTGTATCAATGGCTCTGGTTAGTGACAGGTTTTCAAATTCAAGAAAAAGTTTCATATCTTCTTATTTTAACTCATTCAAGTTAGGATTCTTGAAAAGAAAATGTTTGTTTTTACATAAACTGAATATTAAAAATATATTTAAGAATGAAAAAATGAAAACTATCTGGAAATTTAGAAAGAACAGTGGAAATGACAAACTTATTAAATCTTCAACTTGAATAATTCTTGATTCCAGGTTTATAATCTTTTTCATTACCTAAATTCATGATTTTTAAAAGTAAAATCAAAATTTTTAAGCAATTATTCACTGAGCATTTGGGAATTGAACAATTTTGGGTTGATCGGCAAATTCTGATGATCAAAGTGGAAGTGGGTCACGGGGTCTTGGCCATAGCTAGCTCAGAAGTCAAGGGTCATCAGAAAAATGGCAATGGAAAGTATTAGTAGCCGTGGTGGTTGAACGTTGATAAGATAGGGTTTAAGCTCGTGTATTTATATGGATCGGAAATCAAACTGTTGAGGCGTCCCTGATGGATCGAGTGTCACCGGTGCAGGGAGGATTGAAGCTAGGGTTCATGGCGCAACTCTGGTCACGAGGGCGAAGTTTCTGATGGTTAGTAACGGTGTCGGCGAGGCATTTTTTGTCGATTGGTTTTGAGTGCCTGTATGATCGAAACGCCTGAATTCGAACCACGGTGATATCGAGTGTTCTGGGTGGTCGGCTAGTTTGAGATGGTCGTTGTAATAACCCGCTTTTCCGTACCCCTTGAATAGACACTAATCTCCATCTATTTACTCAAGGTGAACGAAAAACCGAATCATTAGGGTTTTAAAAGAAGAGGTAGAAGAAAAGATAGAAGGAAAGAGAAAGAAGAAACAAAAGAACAACATCAGAAACAGAAACAATATCAGAATCTCACATATCGCAGCGGAACAATATATAATAGATAATTGAATAATCTTTAAAACAAAGAACTATATCTGTTATTACATTACATCACATCAATCATCAGAGTCAATATACAACAATGGACAGTTATATAACTTGTCCTCATACAGAATACACAGCGGAATAAATACTATCAGATACAAATACTACGTCTCGCCATCCAGCTTGCTTCCAAAGCTCCAGAATATCCAGAATATCCTGATAATATAACTCTAGGCTGCCCGTGTGGAAATTGGTGGGCACCCAGAGTTTAGAAGGGAACAATAAACTCCGAGTCAGTCATGGTGACTGGTGTGAGATCGTAAAACAGTTATTCTTTAAAATAAACAACAGGATAATTTTAAAGTCAATTCGAAATGCTTTTGGAAAATGAAACTACCATAAGACCTCCCGCCACACACACAATGCAAACGCAGAATTGGAGGAGATTTCTTCTTATGATAGTCAAAGATGCTTACTACGCAAAATCAAATCATTTTTGATATTATTATTAGTGCATAGTGTAGAAAACATTTCGAAAGTATAGTATTAATCTTAGCCAGCATAGGTACCATGATACTATGCCTACTATAGCTGCTATATTAGATAGCAGGTTCTACAACTAAAACCGTACAAATTTCGTATTTGGGAAATGGATTTCCAACAAATGGTCAGGCTAAGGAACTTCCTTTCCTCCTGCCGATTGGGATCGCCTCTAGCTGGACGTCCCGAGAGACAAACTGCTCTCTGCCAAACAAGGCCGGGTTACCCCTGTAACAGGTAACTCACGAATATGTCATCACCCGGTCCTTTGGGACCTTTATCCGAGCGCTCGATATCCAACATCACACATCATAAAGAAAGTGTATCCACATGAGTAAGTATCTGGGCTCCATACCATGATACCACCCCTTTCCAGAAGGAAATGACATACCCTAAAGGGCGCGACCCTCATAACCTTGCCGCAACATTCCTGTTTCGACCATTTCCGGGGTGTGAGGCTCGACGAAGTCTCGTCCACAAAGCTACGCTTTCTCAAAAAGCCCTGCTTCGGGTCAAACAAAATGATCAACCTATGATCACAAAGATATAAGATCAAACAAATGATCATATCACAAATGATCAAACACTGATCATTTTTCAGCAACACTCAGTATGCCACGTTACCAAATTGGGATATATCGCTGATAAATTTCAACTACATAACCTCTGAGCTCGTACGTCTCAGAGAAGGGTGTTAAGCTAAGAGAATAAATTCTCCGCCACCAACAGAAATGTATTTGAAAGAAATCAGCTTTATATCTCAAATTGTAACGTCAGACACACAATCCATACAAGTCTGTTCCGGGATCGAACAGAACCGAAGGCACTCCTCACGAAGCCCTTGCACATCCGGATAATTCTCAATCACGTCGGGACTTCCCGTCACTAAGGATGATAAAACCTCTAAACCGGAGATCAGCCGATGTAGAGTAACTCGACGGTAATCCTTCCGTTTTCAAAAATATCCGGTCTTCAACACCGGTCTTCGAATGCAATTCATAACGACGTATCACATATTCGGAATGGGTTATACGACCCCATGGTCCTTTCCCGGCTAACCCGAATAGTGAGCGCTTATTCAAAAATAAGTGTGGCATTCAAATTCATCCAATTCACAACAAATACCTATCTAAAGGTAATTATTGATAGTCGGTTATTTAACTATCAATAAAGATGCGCAACATCATCAGATTCCAAATAATTTTCCAAATTATTTTATCTTCCAAAATATCTTTTACTAGATATAAAATTTCCACACTTAATCATTTGAAAACAATTTCAAATCAATTCCCACATTTCATTTTATCTTTGAAGATAAAATCTCAAAACAGTTCATTTCATATTGGAAAAGCATTTCCAAACTTATTTAAAAAAATAAGTATTTTACAAATCATTTATTTTCAACATTTGAAAATATTCGATATACTTAAATCAATATTAAGTATAAATTTCAATCTTTAAGGAAATCATTCTCTATAACAACATCAATTTGAGTCAAAACGAATGTTGCGTAAAACATCGTTACGACGACTCAAAATCACTAGTATAGGGATTCGAATTTAGATAGATATATAAATCCCAATACTACATTAAAACCATTTCCTTTCGGAAATCATTTACTATAACAATAGTGTTATAGTCCATCATTTCCTTATTTTCTCGAAAACGTCTATTTCAACAATAAATGTTGAAATCTATGATTTCGATAATTAACACGTTTAAAACATCTTTTAAAACAATTACTTCATTTCATGATATCGCTTTCCCAAACATAACCATTTTACTTAACAATATATTCACTGTCCAAAATCGTGAATATACTTCACTAGCCACATTCCAATATTTTCTACACATTTATTCCAAGAATTATCCACTGTCCAAAATCGTGGATAAAATTCCCTTAATAATCTCTATATTTAAAATCAATCAAATTTAATTGATTTTCGAATTTATAAAACAACGTTTATAAATTCGATTTCCATTTTCTAACAACTTCGATTTATAAATCTTCTTTATTAACAAATTCGAGTTATACTCGATATAAATATCACAAGTCCATATTATAAGTTAATAACTTATCATTCATTTTCAACTTCACAATTTATAAATCTATAAATTTCATTCACTTACGGATTCCATAATATTTCATTTTTTTACACTTATAAAAACTCATTTTATAATTTCAACATTCTTAATTTTGCAGATATCAATTTCATAAATCTTTTATATGAACCGTTACAGAAATTCAAAAATCTCAATTTAAACCATTTCATAAATCAGTCAACTATTTATCCCAAAAATCACTTTTCGGTTATATTTCACAAATCTATAAATTTTTTTGTAACTTTAAAATTTTAACGTTTATTTATTTAAAATAAATCACTTCAGAAATTTAATAAAACGTATAATTTCAAAGATCACTTTAAAAATCCTTTTAAATTAAAAGTCGTCATTTTTAAAGTTCAAAACTGAATCCGATGATGCCACAACACCAATCAGTCCATCACAACAGTCAAATATCATATATCATCATATGATAACAGAATATATCAAAATATCTGTAAATAATCAATACGGTGAGGAATCCAGTCGGATCCCTCCAACCTGTTTCCCTGCATCCACAGATGTTAGCACAATACCAATTCCGCTCCAGTACAGAATTATCGCGGTATATAGGTTTTTATAAATCCGCTTACTAACGGCGCAATAGGGTCTCATCCGCTATACGAGGCGGGAAATCAATCAATCCAATATATACATATGCCAATATGTATATACTGCTATATATAGATATATATCCTACTATATCTAATATCACATCCAAACAGTCAATCATCAATCAATAACTGTAAATAATTCCACATTCAATTGAGTGAGAAGATCTCACCTTGATTTTACGATAGCAATTTGTAGCGTTTTATTTCGAATAAAATTAAACGGACGTTTAATTTTATCCAAAATTTTCGCTAGCTCCAAAAATTCCCAACTTAACTCCATCGCGTAGTGTTCGACAATACGATTCCGATGCATCTTGTTTCGTAATTTTCTGATAATGTACGAAAGAGTTATTGCATTTAGAAGTTTATACGAATTTAAAATATAAATAGATTCACAACTTTTATTTTATTTTATACCCAAATCAACATCTGCCGTTAGTTTCAAACATCACAGATCTAGGCCGCCTACGTTCTTCTTCCCTCTCCCAGGTATATGTGTGCGTACGAGACCCAGGTTCGAACGAACCCATGAGCGCACGGCAACCTTGAATGCCGCTCCCACCTCAGTCGACCGGAAGTCGATCAACAACCTCCAACTCGAAGCTCCACTCGAATGCTACCCACAGCCACCGACCGCACCACCATATCGCCTCCCACCTCCTCAATTTTCGTGCGCAATACGAGACAAACGCGGCCATATTTTCGGCATCCACGCTCCACCGTCTACATCTCCACCGTTAGATCTGATAGAACTCCTCGCCCTCTCCAATCTTGCAGTTAAACATTTCCTCTAATTGTCGATGGATAGAAAGAAAAATTGGAAAGAACGAAACGAGATTTTGGCCTTCGAAATAGCAAGTGACGGCTGGCCTTGGTGATTAGGGTTTGCAATAAATTTGTGAAGATAGGGGTCCTTTTATAGAAATTTGAACAACACTATTCACTCGGAATTCCCAAACTCCGATTTACGCGCGATCACTATCGTTTCTAGGGTTTACCCCGCGTTCCGGACACAATGGAACAGGTTTCGAAAGCTAATTCGATCGTCTGTGTGAGATATGACAATAAACGATCAATTCAAATTGAACCGATTTAAATCGATTTCGAGGCGTTTTGGCTTGCCTCGGATAAACGGTAAATCCAAAAATTACGAAATTTGAAATTTTACAATAATATCACATTACGGATCCGATGAAACTAGTTTCGTCGAAATCCGAGACCGTTTGAAAAATGACTATTTTTAACTTGACGATTTAAATTAAAATAATATCGATGCGTTTCGAGTTGCCACGGTCAAACGACAACTCCGATGGATACGAAAATTGAAATCCGATAATAACTAACTATTACGGATCCAATGGAACTGGTCTCGTTCAATTCTGAGACTGTTCGAAAATTGGCTATTTTTACAGTCGATAATTAAATATTAAAATATTCAATTTTCACAAATTAACTCCAAATTCGATTTTAAAAGTTCTATAACCTTTCTATAACTCCAGTATGATTAAATAAATTTTACAAATCATTTCCAATCATTTTAAACTCGATTTTCAATTATCTCTGGAATTTCAATTATTAATTTATCGATTTAATTATCAAATTAAATCCAATATTCGAAAAATAAATCATTCGACTTATTAAATTCATTTATTAATATTTAAAATTAATTAAATATTCGAATTTTAATTATCAAAAATTCTAGGTCGTTACAGACTTCCCCCCTTAAAAGAATTTCGTCCTCGAAATTACAAGTTAGGAAAAAGATACAAAATCCATTAACTTTTCAAAACAAACCGTTCAAATTAGATTTTCAAATCTGTTAAGTGTTTAACTTCTCCAAAATTCATAGTTAACTTCTCACAAAATCTTTACTAAGTTTTCAAATCATAACTTAGTTTTCAAAATTTTCAAATTTCTCTAAAATATTCTAACGCCTTAAATTTTCAGAAAATTTCGCCAGCGTCTCCTTTGCGCGGCTCGATCCGAAAAAAAAATGACAGTGTATATATATCACAAATATACATCCCATCAAGTGATGAGGCATCCCGTAGGGAAAAAGTGTAAAAGTACGATATTTAATCCGAGATATGTACCTTATTATATTTTTAGCGAGCGTATACGGCTAATATAGCGCGAAAGCGAGCTCCAAATGCGAAGCAACGCCATCCGCACCTACTAAACACTCAACAAACCATATGAGAACATGTAGATATGAAAATATAGTCAATATACATCATATAGCAACATAACTACATATGTCAACATAGCAAATGCAACAAACAACAAATGCATTCAGAAGCAACAATGCAACCATCAAACCATCATCATCCAATAAACATCCAACAAAATCATACCGAATCAATATTCATTCATTTCTCATTAATATTCATGGAATTGGTTTTCAATTTACTCACATTTGATTTGCTAATATTGGATTTAACTAACATTCATTCATTTGTTTCCAATTAGTTTACATTCACTAATTTACATTCATGTTGGTTCATTTTCAATTTGAATCAAATTCATTTCTATTCAAATTTACATATTATCAATTTGAATTTAATCACTTTGCTTCCAATTTGTCGATTCAATTTCATTAACCCTTAATGAATTACATGAAATCAACTAACAATCAATCTATCAACCAATGTATAACCAATCATAACCAAATTTATTCAATTTACATTTCTTTACATTCAATTTGGTTCAACACTTTAAGTTTCAATTTGTTGATATTAAATTGATTTCCATTCAATTATTCAATTCCTTTAGCTTCTAATGAATTAACACTTATATTCATTATTTCATATCAATACTTCACATTAGATTGATTAACATCCAATTCATTTATTCAATTCAATTCAATTGCTAATTCATTTAACAAATAAAGTTGAATTTCATTTATATAACTCAAGTTCACATTCATTTAATAAATTCACTTTATTAATTTACTTTGATATCAAAATCAACTTCGTTCAACATTACTTAAGTTATTTTCCATTTCAAACATCATTTGTTCAACTTAACTTAAGTTTCCACTTATAAATCCAATTCAGATTTTGTTTTTCTTAACAAAATTCATTTAACCTTTTACCAAAATCAAATTTCATCAATCATTCAAATTTATATCACATTTGACTTTCTTTTAGTTAAATTTCACATCATATTTCATTATGCTACTCAAATTCATTAACTTTACCAAAGTTAAATCTATTATCTCATATCATAAGTATAAATCTTATTTCACTTATATTTCCCATATTTAAATTTGGACTTAAATTTTCAAATTTGTTTATCACAACAAAACCTCAATTTCCAATTTACTATGGTAGCAAATCAATCACACAGAAACTCGAAAATGATACCGATGATGCTGCAGTCATCACCCTTATTATTTCCCAGCAACAATAGTGAAATCAGTGCTTAAATTCTTTCAAAAATTTCCTTGATTTATAAATCTCATTACAAATCTTTTTACTTATAAAATTCCTCTATTTATATATAAGATTATTTTACCATTGTAAATCATATTAATTATAACTCCATATTTTATAATTCATTGGTTTATACAATTTACTCTTTCACAATTGTTGTTTTAATTCAACTTATTCAAACAATCTTAACAATCAATTCATATACACTTTCATAATTCTTAAAAAATTATTTCTTTATATACAAAATATAATCAAGGTAAAATTATTTCATTTACCCAATTTTAAAACAATATCGTGCCGAATTGTTCTATATAAGTGTTTAGAGATCCCTATCGATAGAGTTGTACGGACAATACCGACCAGAATCCATATACCACTCAACAAACCAATCATCACAATATAAAACAATTTCATATTCACTAACAAATACGCACTCATATCTATTATTACACTCAAACTCATTCTAGAGTACTACTGACTCTATCTCTAATGAGTAACACCCAACAGAGCAGGGTTGTCGCTTAACCATATGCTCTGATACCAAATGTAATAACCCGCTTTTCCGTACCCCTTGAATAGACACTAATCTCCATCTATTTACTCAAGGTGAACGAAAAACCGAATCATTAGGGTTTTAAAAGAAGAGGTAGAAGAAAAGATAGAAGGAAAGAGAAAGAAGAAACAAAAGAACAACATCAGAAACAGAAACAATATCAGAATCTCACATATCGCAGCGGAACAATATATAATAGATAATTGAATAATCTTTAAAACAAAGAACTATATCTGTTATTACATTACATCACATCAATCATCAGAGTCAATATACAACAATGGACAGTTATATAACTTGTCCTCATACAGAATACACAGCGGAATAAATACTATCAGATACAAATACTACGTCTCGCCATCCAGCTTGCTTCCAAAGCTCCAGAATATCCAGAATATCCTGATAATATAACTCTAGGCTGCCCGTGTGGAAATTGGTGGGCACCCAGAGTTTAGAAGGGAACAATAAACTCCGAGTCAGTCATGGTGACTGGTGTGAGATCGTAAAACAGTTATTCTTTAAAATAAACAACAGGATAATTTTAAAGTCAATTCGAAATGCTTTTGGAAAATGAAACTACCATAAGACCTCCCGCCACACACACAATGCAAACGCAGAATTGGAGGAGATTTCTTCTTATGATAGTCAAAGATGCTTACTACGAAAAATCAAATCATTTTTGATATTATTATTAGTGCATAGTGTAGAAAACATTTCGAAAGTATAGTATTAATCTTAGCCAGCATAGGTACCATGATACTATGCCTACTATAGCTGCTATATTAGATAGCAGGTTCTACAACTAAAACCGTACAAATTTCGTATTTGGGAAATGGATTTCCAACAAATGGTCAGGCTAAGGAACTTCCTTTCCTCCTGCCGATTGGGATCGCCTCTAGCTGGACGTCCCGAGAGACAAACTGCTCTCTGCCAAACAAGGCCGGGTTACCCCTGTAACAGGTAACTCACGAATATGTCATCACCCGGTCCTTTGGGACCTTTATCCGAGCGCTCGATATCCAACATCACACATCATAAAGAAAGTGTATCCACATGAGTAAGTATCTGGGCTCCATACCATGATACCACCCCTTTCCAGAAGGAAATGACATACCCTAAAGGGCGCGAACCTCATAACCTTGCCGCAACATTCCTGTTTCGACCATTTCCGGGGTGTGAGGCTCGACGAAGTCTCGTCCACAAAGCTACGCTTTCTCAAAAAGCCCTGCTTCGGGTCAAACAAAATGATCAACCTATGATCACAAAGATATAAGATCAAACAAATGATCATATCACAAATGATCAAACACTGATCATTTTTCAGCAACACTCAGTATGCCACGTTACCAAATTGGGATATATCGCTGATAAATTTCAACTACATAACCTCTGAGCTCGTACGTCTCAGAGAAGGGTGTTAAGCTAAGAGAATAAATTCTCCGCCACCAACAGAAATGTATTTGAAAGAAATCAGCTTTATATCTCAAATTGTAACGTCAGACACACAATCCATACAAGTCTGTTCCGGGATCGAACAGAACCGAAGGCACTCCTCACGAAGCCCTTGCACATCCGGATAATTCTCAATCACGTCGGGACTTCCCGTCACTAAGGATGATAAAACCTCTAAACCGGAGATCAGCCGATGTAGAGTAACTCGACGGTAATCCTTCCGTTTTCAAAAATATCCGGTCTTCAACACCGGTCTTCGAATGCAATTCATAACGACGTATCACATATTCGGAATGGGTTATACGACCCCATGGTCCTTTCCCGGCTAACCCGAATAGTGAGCGCTTATTCAAAAATAAGTGTGGCATTCAAATTCATCCAATTCACAACAAATACCTATCTAAAGGTAATTATTGATAGTCGGTTATTTAACTATCAATAAAGATGCGCAACATCATCAGATTCCAAATAATTTTCCAAATTATTTTATCTTCCAAAATATCTTTTACTAGATATAAAATTTCCACACTTAATCATTTGAAAACAATTTCAAATCAATTCCCACATTTCATTTTATCTTTGAAGATAAAATCTCAAAACAGTTCATTTCATATTGGAAAAGCATTTCCAAACTTATTTAAAAAAATAAGTATTTTACAAATCATTTATTTTCAACATTTGAAAATATTCGATATACTTAAATCAATATTAAGTATAAATTTCAATCTTTAAGGAAATCATTCTCTATAACAACATCAATTTGAGTCAAAACGAATGTTGCGTAAAACATCGTTACGACGACTCAAAATCACTAGTATAGGGATTCGAATTTAGATAGATATATAAATCCCAATACTACATTAAAACCATTTCCTTTCGGAAATCATTTACTATAACAACAGTGTTATAGTCCATCATTTCCTTATTTTCTCGAAAACGTCTATTTCAACAATAAATGTTGAAATCTATGATTTCGATAATTAACACGTTTAAAACATCTTTTAAAACAATTACTTCATTTCATGATATCGCTTTCCCAAACATAACCATTTTACTTAACAATATATTCACTGTCCAAAATCGTGAATATACTTCACTAGCCACATTCCAATATTTTCTACACATTTATTCCAAGAATTATCCACTGTCCAAAATCGTGGATAAAATTCCCTTAATAATCTCTATATTTAAAATCAATCAAATTTAATTGATTTTCGAATTTATAAAACAACGTTTATAAATTCGATTTCCATTTTCTAACAACTTCGATTTATAAATCTTCTTTATTAACAAATTCGAGTTATACTCGATATAAATATCACAAGTCCATATTATAAGTTAATAACTTATCATTAATTTTCAACTTCACAATTTATAAATCTATAAATTTCATTCACTTACGGATTCCATAATATTTCATTTTTTTACACTTATAAAAACTCATTTTATAATTTCAACATTCTTAATTTTGCAGATATCAATTTCATAAATCTTTTATATGAACCGTTACAGAAATTCAAAAATCTCAATTTAAACCATTTCATAAATCAGTCAACTATTTATCCCAAAAATCACTTTTCGGTTATATTTCACAAATCTATAAATTTTTTTGTAACTTTAAAATTTTAACGTTTATTTATTTAAAATAAATCACTTCAGAAATTTAATAAAACGTATAATTTCAAAGTTCACTTTAAAAATCCTTTTAAATTAAAAGTCGTCATTTTTAAAGTTCAAAACTGAATCCGATGATGCCACAACACCAATCAGTCCATCACAACAGTCAAATATCATATATCATCATATGATAACAGAATATATCAAAATATCTGTAAATAATCAATACGGTGAGGAATCCAGTCGGATCCCTCCAACCTGTTTCCCTGCATCCACAGATGTTAGCACAATACCAATTCCGCTCCAGTACGGAATTATCGCGGTATATAGGTTTTTATAAATCCGCTTACTAACGGCGCAATAGGGTCTCATCCGCTATACGAGGCGGGAAATCAATCAATCCAATATATACATATGCCAATATGTATATACTGCTATATATAGATATATATCCTACTATATCTAATATCACATCCAAACAGTCAATCATCAATCAATAACTGTAAATAATTCCACATTCAATTGAGTGAGAAGATCTCACCTTGATTTTACGATAGCAATTTGTAGCGTTTTATTTCGAATAAAATTAAACGGACGTTTAATTTTATCCAAAATTTTCGCTAGCTCCAAAAATTCCCAACTTAACTCCATCGCGTAGTGTTCGACAATACGATTCCGATGCATATTGTTTCGTAATTTTCTGATAATGTACGAAAGAGTTATTGCATTTAGAAGTTTATACGAATTTAAAATATAAATAGATTCACAACTTTTATTTTATTTTATACCCAAATCAACATCTGCCGTTAGTTTCAAACATCACAGATCTAGGCCGCCTACGTTCTTCTTCCCTCTCCCAGGTATATGTGTGCGTACGAGACCCAGGTTCGAACGAACCCATGAGCGCACGGCAACCTTGAATGCCGCTCCCACCTCAGTCGACCGGAAGTCGATCAACAACCTCCAACTCGAAGCTCCACTCGAATGCTACCCACAGCCACCGACCGCACCACCATATCGCCTCCCACCTCCTCAATTTTCGTGCGCAATACGAGACAAACGCGGCCATATTTTCGGCATCCACGCTCCACCGTCTACATCTCCACCGTTAGATCTGATAGAACTCCTCGCCCTCTCCAATCTTGCAGTTAAACATTTCCTCTAATTGTCGATGGATAGAAAGAAAAATTGGAAAGAACGAAACGAGATTTTGGCCTTCGAAATAGCAAGTGACGGCTGGCCTTGGTGATTAGGGTTTGCAATAAATTTGTGAAGATAGGGGTCCTTTTATAGAAATTTGAACAACACTATTCACTCGGAATTCCCAAACTCCGATTTACGCGCGATCACTATCGTTTCTAGGGTTTACCCCGCGTTCCGGACACAATGGAACAGGTTTCGAAAGCTAATTCGATCGTCTGTGTGAGATATGACAATAAACGATCAATTCAAATTGAACCGATTTAAATCGATTTCGAGGCGTTTTGGCTTGCCTCGGATAAACGGTAAATCCAAAAATTACGAAATTTGAAATTTTACAATAATATCACATTACGGATCCGATGAAACTGGTTTCGTCGAAATCCGAGACCGTTTGAAAAATGACTATTTTTAACTTGACGATTTAAATTAAAATAATATCGATGCGTTTCGAGTTGCCACGGTCAAACGACAACTCCGATGGATACGAAAATTGAAATCCGATAATAACTAACTATTACGGATCCAATGGAACTGGTCTCGTTCAATTCTGAGACTGTTCGAAAATTGGCTATTTTTACAGTCGATAATTAAATATTAAAATATTCAATTTTCACAAATTAACTCCAAATTCGATTTTAAAAGTTCTATAACCTTTCTATAACTCCAGTATGATTAAATAAATTTTACAAATCATTTCCAATCATTTTAAACTCGATTTTCAATTATCTCTGGAATTTCAATTATTAATTTATCGATTTAATTATCAAATTAAATCCAATATTCGAAAAATAAATCATTCGACTTATTAAATTCATTTATTAATATTTAAAATTAATTAAATATTCGAATTTTAATTATCAAAAATTCTAGGTCGTTACAGTCGTTGTCGACTTGCCGATGGTGGCGAGATTGGTCGGAAGTGGTTCAGGCAACTGTGCACGTGCATGTTGTACCTTGAGTATCTGGCGATATTAATGGGTTGGGGAAGAAACGTTTGCCTTGGGTTCAATCTCGAGAAAAGCATGGGTTCGACTTGAAGCAGGAAACGGAGGGGTGGAACCCGAAGTTGAGCTCGGGTAAGTGAGTGATTGGCTCGGGTCATTGATAATGCAGCAGGGTTTTTAAATTTTTAAGTAAATATTGTACCAAGGTTTAAAGCTAAAAATATGAACAAGTTTCAAATGAAAAAGGTTAAGGTTAAATATTTTTAAATTGTTTTGAAAATAAATTGATTTTGAAATAATTTATATGATGATAATGAATATATTTCTAAGTATTCTTAATGGAATTTGATAATGCTTGAATTAAGCAAGTGTTGGAAATAAGTATATTAGAAACCTTAATTAAGAAATGATTTTGAATTTAAATATTATTTTATTTAAAGGTTGATTGATTTATAAATTGAGATTTGTGTATTAAGTTTTAATCAAAAGGTATTAAGAAATTTCTTAATGTAATTAATTTAAAAGATGATGATAATTGATTAATGATTGATTAATGTGATTATTTAAAGATAATTTGAATTTAAATATTATTTTATTTAAATGGTAATTAATTAAAGGTTAATTAATTAATGATTAAAAGTTAATTAATTTATAATTAAAAGATAAATACTTAATGAAAGTAATTAAGGATAATTAATCAAATTAATATTAATTAACCAAGATTAGTAAATTATTCATAAGTAATTTATCTGATTTAAATCAGATGATTAAATTAATTTCACTTATGGATGTTTGGATTCTATTGGATGTTGAATTGTTTAATATCCCTGATGTGTGATGCTTTGTGATATGAATGTAATCTATTTATCTATGATGAATGTAATCTATTTATCTGTGATAAATTTATATTATTTATCTATGAATCTGTGAATGAAGATAAGCGTTATAGGATTATACCGCTTATCGATATTGTTGTGTTTTGATTGTGATGATTGATGATGTTGAACTACTGTGTAAAACCCCTGGACCACACTCTTACACACACAAATATGGATTTCAAATGGAAATCGGTTAAGTTACAGATGATTTAAATTTAATATTTTTGAAATTGAAATTTTAATTTCAATTGATTTTGAAATTGGAAATTGGGGTTTAATATGAAAAGCTTTTGAAAGGAGTTTTAAAGATATTTTGAATATCTTGAAATTTAAATAATTCAATTTGAATTCAAAATTTGGAATTGAATTCAATGATTGGAAATTTTGATTAAAGATGTTATAGATGTGTGTATATGAATTTAAACCATTTTAAAAGTATGGTTTTGAGAATTTGAATTAACCCAAAGACTTTAACCCGTATAAATGAATCAGATTTCCGAAATGAAAATTATTTGTTTTCAAAGAATAAAAGCTTTCATATAAGAAATGAATTTCCAATTTGAATTAAAGGAATTTCAAGTTTGAATTGAAAAATGGTTTTCCAAGATTATAGGTGAATTCTTTTTGAAAGCTATGAATTGAATCTGTTTATTTTTAATAGATTTAAATTGGTGATTTGCTTAAACCATTCAGAATGAAATTGTTTTTGAAAGCTATAAGTTAAATCTTTGATTTAAAGATTTAACGAGTTAATCCAATTAAAATGGAAATTGTTTTGAAATCCATGAATGGATCTTTGTGAACGGGGTGAACTTTGTGAATTGAATCTTTTTGTTTAAAAGATTAAAAGTGTGAAAATTGTTTAAACCATTGAAGGTTTTTGAAATGAATCTTTTTATTTAAAAGATTGGAAATGGAAATATGTTTTAACCATTTGAATGAAAAGTTTTGGGCTTTAAACTGTGATTTAACTGAGACCTCAGTATCCATATGATTTTTAATTGCGCTCGTTATTCGGTTTAGCCGAGAAAGAACCTTTGTGTCATATAACCCATTCCGAATAATGATACGACATATATGGATAGCATTTGAAGACTGGTGGTGAAGACCGGATACTTTCGAAAACGAAAGGATTACCATTGATTGTCTCTACATCGGCTGATCCCCGGTATAGAGATTTTAGCACCCTAAGTGATGGGAAGTTCGGACGTGATTAGAAATTATTCGAATTTGCAAGGGCTTCTTTGGAAGTGCCTTCGGTTCCGTTCGATCCCAGAACGGACTTGTATGGATGTGTGTCTGACGTTACACTTTGAGATGTAAAGTTGGTTTCTATCAAATACATTTCTGTTGGTGGCGGAGAATTTATTCTCTTAGCTTAACACCCTTCTCTGAGACGTACGAGCTCAGAGGTTATGTAGTTGATGGTTACTAGTGATACATTCCCAATTTGGTAATGTGGCATACGAAGTGCTGTTGATCATTTGTTGGTCAAAGCGTTGCTTTATGAAAAAGCGTTGCTTTGTGAAAAGTGTGGCTTTGTGAAAAAGTGTAGCTTTGTGGACGAAACTTCATCGAGCCTCACAACCCAGTAATGGTCGAAACAGGAATGTTGTGACAAAGGTTTTTAGGGGTAGCGCCCCTAAGGTATGTCATTTCCTTCTGGATAGAAGGTGGTATCATGGTATGGAGCCCAGATACTTACTCATGTGGACACACTTTATTTATTACTGTGTGATGTTGTTGATTATCGAGCGCTCGGATAAAGGTCCCAAAGGACCAGGGAATGGCATACTTGTGTGTTAGTTACCTAGTTACAGTTGTATAGCGTGAGGTTGCGTCAGTGTGTTAGTTACCTAGTTACAGCTGTACAGCGTGAGGTAGCGTCGGCCTTGTTGTTGGTAGAGATCCGGTTAAGTTCTCGGGGCGTCTTTCCAGAGGCGTTTCCATTTCGGTGTAAGGAAGTTCCTTTGCCTGTCCATTTGTTGGAAATCCAAAGAAACAATACGAACCCAGTACGGTTTTAGTTGTAGAACCTGCCATTTACTTATGGTGGTCACCACTGTTTAGATGGTAGCTATAGTAGGCATACAATAATGGTTGTATGCTGGCTAAGATTGATATTATATTTTCGAAATGTTTTCCACTATGCACTAGTAATAATATCAAAAGAGTTTTTCTTGCGTAGTAAGCATGTTTGACTATCATAAGAAGAAATCTCCTACAAGTCTGCGATTGCATTGTGTGTGTGGTGGGAGGTCTTATGGTAGTTTCATTTTCCAAAAGCATTGCGGGTTTCAATGTTTAAACTTCTTTTGTTGTCTGTTTAAAGATAAACTGTTTTTGTTGCTCACACCAGTCCCATGACTGACCTGGAGTTTATTGTTCCTTTCCTAAACTCTGAGTGCCCACCATTTTCCACACAGGCAGTCTAGAGTTGGGTTTCTCAGATATTCAGTTTTAGTAGATTATCTGGAGCTAGTTCAGTCTTTGGACGACTGACCTTGCTTATCTTGGTGCATTGGTTAGTGTTTCGAGCTAGCTATGGATTGGAGCATTATATTGGAGACATTCTATCCGCTGCTGGTGTTACCTATTTTCTTTTCGCTGCTATTTCTTGTATCATATCTCTAATGTATATTGATATCTGTTGTATCATTCTGTTGTACCATATTGTATCAGATTTTGTATCTGTCATTGTATCAATGTTATATATATTGATATATTTTTTCTCTTTCGCTGTGTTGTTGTACTTAATGGTGTTATAAGCTCCAGTGAACCAGATTCGGCGTTTGAATCTTTGGCATTTTGAGTACAAGTGAAGTACGTGTGCCGATTTTCGAAGGCCGATTTCAGGGTCATTACATTTGGTATCAGAGCTAAGGTTGAACTTTAGCTCAGGAGTATAACACATTAAGTAGCTCATTAGAGATAGGTTGAAGTATACCCTAGAGTGAGTAATCCCTAAGATATCTGTTCCGTACGCCTCAGTGAATTCTCTTACTATTCACTGATAGTAAGTATGAGTGCAAGAAGAGGATGAGATAGGGGACAAGGGGAATACGACTATAAATGGTCAATACCTTGTAACAACAAGGAAACAGTCTTTTATCTATCAATCTCTTTTATTCAGCATCTTTTTCTTAATTCTTGATAGTTCCTGGTAGATCCTAGAAAGAGATTCGATATATGAATATGGGACGTAAACTTCGGATGGACCAAAATTGTTTGTTTGGATGAATTGGTTGCTTTGATTGCTATGATCGATAGGTATACTCTAGTTTTAAACTAAAATTTTTGAAATTGTATCCATATATCTATCTATTCTTTGGGTCCCAGTATATTCTACGAATGGTTAGTTATCCCTTTGAACTAACTGATGCCCTTGCATATTTCGTAGATCTGGATAACCCGAGTATCTTGTGAAGTGTTAAAACAGATTCGTTATTGAATCTATTGTTGATATTCTGATTTGGTAAGCCAAATGCAGAATAGATGTTCAGTTTGATTTGAAGAAACATTCTTCATCTATCTTTGTGTCTCCCTGGCAAATTTCGAGGACGAAATTCTTTTAAGGGGGAAAGTCTGTAACGACCCCGGATATTAATTAAATTTAAATTGATAATTAAATTATTTTTTGAATAAAAATTATGGAATTAACTGATAAATTGATTCGAGTTTCTCCGAATCCAAATAAAATATATTAAATCATTTTAAATTTAGAAATTGTATATATATGTGAATCTATATAGTTGTGCCTATATGAATAGATTTGAAATGACATATATATGTTGATAATTGAATTTAAATCTTAATATAAATGGTTAAAAAATAAATATAAAAATATAGATAACTGATACCAGTTTAAAAGTAAATAATTTAAAATTTAAAATTTATGGGTTATGTTAGAAATAGAAATATATATATATATATATATAAATACAAGATGATAATTATAAATTATAAGAGTAAAATAAAATGAATACATAAATAAATTTAAACAACATATTACAATAGAACTTCATTTATATTATAAAGGAATAAAAGCAAAGAAATAAAATACATTCACATATGAACGAAGGATAAGTATGAACACTTATAAAAGTAAACCAAGTCAGGTTGTACAAGAAAAGAAATATACAGTCATGTACAAACTGAATTGCAAACGAAGATATATGCTCAAATGTATAATATAAAAGGGGATGACAACAAAGTAATAAATGCAGCTACCAAAACAAAGCTATCAGCCGAGCAAAACAAGTAAACATATAAAAACATAAAGTACATTAACATTTAAAGCTTTCATCTCAACAAATAAACAAAGTCAATTCGAGAACACTTCAGCCTCCTTATGCAAAGGAAAAATCTCTGATTGTACAACAGAGAAAATATCAACTTTGTACCAAATTTTATATCAGCTTGTACAAAATACATATCACCAGTAAACACATTTCTATATCTCCATCATTTTCATTCTCGTCCATTCCAAGCTATAAAAAAAAAACTGAGATAGTATCACTTTGTAAACAAACAAACTTCAACTAAAAACAACGATACAAAATCAAAGCCAGAGATCAAAAGCTTCAGCTTGCAATTTCAAAACCTGGTTCAACAATGGAAACTCTGTTTATCTATGGAAACAAGGTGAGCAACTCCTATTTTTAGAAGTTTAACCTGTTTTGATTTCTTGATGTTTGTGAGTAACATCACATCCTTTTTACTTAAGAAATGAATTATAGTTGCATATTAGTTCTGAGATAAATATGTGTACATATAAGTGCAATCTGCTGTAGATATATATGGATGATTAGTGAGCAAACTATTTCTTTTAAACCCATAACATGTTTTAATATTTTGATGCCTGTGAGTATCATTGATATTTGTTGAGAAATATGCTGATAAGTTTATATGTACAAAGATTAAGTGGTGTGCTTGCCTGTATATGTGTGTATCAATGGCTCTGGTTAGTGACAGGTTTTCAAATACAAGAAAAAGTTTCATATCTTCTTATTTTAACTCATTCAAGTTAGGATTCCTGAAAAGAAAATGTTTGTTTTTACATAAACTGAATATTAAAAATATATTTAAGCTTGGTAAAATGAAAACTATTTGGAAATTTAGAAAGAACAGTGGAAATGACAAACTTATTAAATCTTCAACTTGAATAATTCTTGATTCCAGGTTTATAATCTTTTTCGTTACCTAAATTCATGATTTTTAAAAGTAAAATCAAAATTTTTAAGCAATTATTCACTGAGCATTTGGGAATTGAACAATTTTGGGTTGATCGGCAAATTCTGATGATCAAAGTGGAAGTGGGTCATGGGGTCTTGGCCATAGCTAGCTCAGAAGTCAAGGGTCATCAGAAAAATAGCAATGGAAAGTATTAGTAGCCGTGGTGGTTGAACGTTGATAAGATAGGGTTTAAGCTCGTGTATTTGTATGGATCGGAAATCGAACTGTTGAGGCATCCCTGATGGATCTTGTGTCACCGGTGCAGGGAGGATTGAAGCTAGGGTTCATGGCGCAACTCTGGTCACGAGGACGAAGTTTTTGATGGTCAGTAACGGTGTCAGCGAGGCATTTTTTGTCGATTGGTTTTGAGTGCCTGTATGATCGAAATGCCTAAATTCGAACCACGGTGATATCGAGTGTTCTAGGTCGTCGGCTAGTTTGAGATGGTCGTTGTCGACTTGCCGATGGTCGCGAGATTGGTCGGAAGTGGTTCAGGCAACTGTGCACGTGCATGTTGTACCTTGAATATCTGGCGATATAAATGGGTTGGGGAAGAAACGTTTGCCTCGGGTTCAATCTCGAGAAAAGCATGGGTTCGACTCGAAGCAGGAAACGGAGGGGTGGAACCCGAAGTTGAGCTCGGGTAAGTGAGTGATTGGCTCGGGTCATTGATAATGCAGCAGGGTTTTTAATTTTTTAAGTAAATATTGTACCAAGGTTTAAAGCTAAAAATATGAACAAGTTTCAAATGAAAAAGGTAAGGTTAAATATTTTTAAATTGTTTTGAAAATAAATTGATTTTGAAATAATTTAAATGATGATAATGAATATATTTCTAAGTATTCTTAATGGAATTTGATAATGCTTGAATTAAGCAAGTGTTGGAAATAAGTATATTAGAAACCTTAATTAAGAAATGATTTTGAATTTAAATATTATTTTATTTAAAGGTTGATTGATTTATAAATTGAGATTTGTGTATTAAGTTTTAATCAAAAGGTATTAAGAAATTTCTTAATGTAATTAATTTAAAAGATGATGATAATTGATTAATGATTGATTAATGTGATTATTTAAAAGATAATTTGAATTTAAATATTATTTTATTTAAATGGTAATTAATTAAAGGTTAATTAATTAATGATTAAAAGTTAATTAATTTATAATTAAAAGATAAATACTTAATGAAAGTAATTAAGGATAATTAATCAAATTCATATTAATTAACCAAGATTAGTAAATTATTCATAAGTAATTTATCTGATTTAAATCAGATGATTAAATTAATTTCACTTATGGATGTTTGGATTCTATTGGATGTTGAATTGTTTAATATCCCTGATGTGTGATGCTTTGTGATATGAATGTAATCTATTTATCTGTGATGAATGTAATCTATTTATCTGTGTTAAATTTATATTGTTTATCTATGAATCTATGAATGAAGATAAGCGTTATAGGATTATACCGCTTATCGATATTGCTGTGTTTGGATTGTGATGATTGATGATGTTGAACTACTGTGTAAAACCCCTAGACCACACTCTTACACACACAAATATGGATTTCACATGGAAATCGGTTAAGTCACAGATGATTTAAATTTAATATTTTGAAATTGAAATTTTAATTTCAATTGATTTTGAAATTGGAAATTGGGGTTTAATATGAAAAGCTTTTGAAAGGAGTTTTAAAGATATTTTGAATATCTTGAAATTTAAATAATTCAATTTGAATTCAAAATTTGGAATTGAATTCAATGATTGGAAATTTTGATTAAAGATGTTATAAATGTGTGTATATGAATTTAAACCATTTTAAAAGTATGGCTTTGATAATTTGAATTAACCTAAAGACTTTAACTCGTATAAATGAATCAGATTTCCAAAATGAAAACTGTTTGTTTTCAAAGAATAAAAGCTTTCATATAAGAAATGAATTTCCAATTTGAATTAAAGGAATTTCAAGTTTGAATTGAAAAATGGTTTTCCAAGATTATGGGTGAATTCTTTTTGAAAGCTATGAATTGAATCTGTTTATTTTTAACAGATTTAAAATGGTGATTTGCTTAAACCATTCGGAATGAAATTGTTTTTGAAAGCTATAAGTTAAATCTTTGATTTAAAGATTTAACGAGTTAATCCAATTAAAATGGAAATTGTTTTGAAATCCATGAATGGATCTTTGTGAACGGAGTGAACTTTGTGAATTGAATCTTTTTGTTTAAAAGATTAAAAGCGTGGAAATTGTTTAAACCATTGAAGGTTTTTGAAATGAATCTTTTTATTTAAAAGATTGGAAATGGTAATTTGTTTTAACCATTCGAATGAAAAGTTTTGGGCTTAAACTGTGATTTAACTGAGACCCCAGTATCCATATGATTTTTAATTGCGCACGTTATTCGGTTTAGCCGAGAAAGGACCTTTGTGTCATATAACCCATTCCGAATAATGATACGACGTATATGGATAACATTTGAAGACCGGTGGTGAAGACCGGATACTTTCAAAAATGAAAGGATTACCATTGATTGTCTCTACATTGGCTGATCCCCGGTATAGAGATTTTAGCACCCTAAGTGATGGGTAGTCCGAACGTGATTAGAAATTATCCGAATTTGCAAGGGCTTCTTTAGAAGTGCCTTCGGTTCCGTTCGATCCCGGAACGGACTTGTATGGATGTGTGTCTGACGTTACACTTTGAGATGTAAAGCTGGTTTCTATCAAATACATTTCTGTTGGTGGTAGAGAATTTATTCTCTTAGCTTAACACCCTTCTCTGAGACGTACGAGCTCAGAGGTTATGTAGTTGATGTTTACTAGTGATACATTCCCAATTTGGTAATGTGGCATACGAAGTGCTGTTTATCATTTGTTGGTCAAAGCGTTGCTTTGTGAAAAAGCGTTGCTTTGTGAAAAAGCGTTGCTTTGTGAAAAGCGTGGCTTTGTGAAAAAGCGTCGCTTTGTGGATGAAACTTCGTCGAGCCTCACAACCCGGTAATGGTCGAAACAGGAATGTTGCGACAAAGGTTTTTAGGGGTAGCGCCCCTAGGGTATGTCATTTCCTTCTGGATAAAAGGTGGTATCATGGTATGGAGCCCAAATACTTACTCATATGGACACACTTTATTTATTACTGTGTGATGTTGTTGGTTATCGAGCGCTCGGATAAAGGTCCCAAAGGACCGGGGAATGGCATACTTGTGTGTTAGTTACCTAGTTACAGCTGTACAGCGTGAGGTAGCGTCAGTGTGTTAGTTACCTAGTTACAGCTGTACAGCGTGAGGTAGCGTCGACCTTGTTGTTGGCAGAGATTCGGTTAGGTTCTCGGGGCGTCTTTCCAGAGGCGTTTCCATTTCGGTGTAAGGAAGTTCCTTTGCCTGACCATTTGTTGGAAATCCAAAGAAACAATACGAACCCAGTACGGTTTTAGTTGTAGAACCTGCCATTTACTTATGGTGGTCACCACTGTTTAGATGGTAGCTATAGTAGGCATACAATAATGGTTGTATGCTGGCTAAGATTGATATTATATTTTCGAAATGTTTTCCACTATGCACTAGTAATAATATCAAAAGAGTTTTTCTTGCGTAGTAAGCATGTTTGACTATCATAAGAAGAAATCTCCTCCAAGTCTGCGATTGCATTGTGTTTGTGGTGGGAGGTCTTATGGTAGTTTCATTGTCCAAAAGCATTGCGGGTTTCAATGTTTAAACTTCTTTTGTTGTTTGTTTAAAGATAAACTGTTTTTGTTGCTCACACCAGTCCCATGACTGACCTGGAGTTTATTGTTCCTTTCCTAAACTCTGGGTGCCCACCATTTTCCAAACGGGCAGTCTAGAGTTGGGTTTCTCAGATATTCAGGTTTAGTAGATTATCTGGAGCTAGTTCAGTCCTTGGACGACTTACCTTGCTTATCTTGGTGCATTGGTTAGTGTTTCGAGCTAGCTATGGATTGGAGCATTATATTGGAGACATTCTATCCGCTGCTGGTGTTACCTATTTTCTTTCCGCTGCTATTTCTTGTATCATATCTCTGATGTATATTGATATCTGTTGTATCATTCTGTTGTACCATATTGTATCAGATTTTGTATCTGTCATTGTATCAATGTTATATATATTGATATATTCTTTCTCTTCCGCTGTGTTGTTGTACTTAATGGTGTTATAAGCTCCGGTGAACCAGATTTGGCGTTTGAATCTTTGGCATTTTGAGTACAAGTGAAGTACGTGTGCCGATTTCAGGGTCATTACAATTTCAAACCATATTCACTTCATTTTACAACTTAAGTTGAATTTCATTTTATAATCAAGTTTATATTCATCTCATTAATTCATTTCATTAATTCACTTAATTTATGAATAATCCAATTCAATTTTATTTAACCTTTATTAAGTTAAACTTCATTTCATTTAATTCACTAACTCGGTTTATTTAACTTAAGTTAAAATTTTAATTTCATTTTTCAATTCCAATTTTCTTTTCTTATCTATACCATTTCCAAATTACATGTTCAAAAACTTATTATCTTATGTTTTCTCAAAACATTTAAATAAAAAATTTCAGGATTTTAAACACCTGGTTTTATTTTAAATAATTTTGAAATCATATATATAAATAACTCCTTTTTATTCAAACTACACTTCTAGAATCTATAACAAATTTGTTTTATCAAAACAAAGCTTCAATGGTAGCAATGCTTCACTTAGAAACTCGAAAATGAACTCCAATGATGCTGTAGTCATCACCAAAATTATTTTCCAACGAACAAAGTAAGTTTAGTGCTTTCTATCTCTTTTAAATCCCATTTTAAAATATTTATAACCAAAATATTTCCAAAATAGTACTATTGTTATTTTTTCAAACCTTTGAAAAATAATTTCCAAATTAATGGGACTCAAATTCTCCAATTCCTTGTTTTAAATCCATTTCCATTTACAACTATAAATCACATTTATAAATCATAATCATATGATCTCACTTCTTATGAACTACCATTTCACAAATGTTGATTATTTCAATTATAATCAATACTCTATAATTCATACTTATAAATTCACTTTCTTATATGACTCAATTTACCAACATTTATCCTTGCTTAGATTATAATAACAATTAGAACAACAACAACAAATGATAATAATCAAATATTATCATTCACTAATCAACCAAACATGTCATATATATCTATGATAATTTCTGAAAAATTATTCCTTTATATATAAAATATGTTTTAGGTAAAATTATTTCATTTACTAATTTCAAGACAATAGTAAGTCGGTTTGCCCTGTTTTAGTGTTTAGAAACCCCTATCGATATCGTGGCATTCCACAAACCAACCAAAATTCATAAGCCAGAAGAACTAACACAATATAAAACATTTTTATAACCACTAACAAATACGCGCTCATATGTATACACTTAAACTCATCTTAGGGTCTTCCCACCAAAGTCAAGGTGCTCGCTCAACCTAAGCTCTCGTACCAAGTGTAACGATCTAGGCTTTTCAACCATCCTAGCACCACCGTGGCATTACACTGGTACCTCGAATCTGATTTTTCGGTCAGCCTCACAACTAAGGACCAACCCTTTATCACTAGGGACATGTAGGGATAAAAGTCTCTTGCTTGCCACAAAATAGAAAGCGAGAATCCCCTATCATGATGAACACTCAAACTGATGGATCATAACCCAACACGAGGGGTAGGTGCCAGATCAGATCCAATCCCGGTCTCTTCGAAACAACCTTTTGTAATTCTCGGTAAATTCAACCCCGGTTCTTTAGGAAATAAACAGTCAATATGAGCGGAGATCACCTAACCGTTAGTGGATGGATTTCCTTATTATTATCCTAGGAGAATGAAGCGAGATTTATACGCACAGTACAACACCGTCGGAGATGACTGTGCCATATAACTCACGTGTTTCTCCTAGATATTTCCAAAGTTACGTTTTGGGTCCAATTTCGATAATCAGTTATTTAGCCATCGAATAAACAAACATTCACCAGGATTTAAATTCCATAGGGCAAAACAAACATTGGTTAAGCACCAAGCAACAAGCCTCTTTTAATAATCTTTCATATATTAAATTCACTTTGTAATACTTGAATAAAAATCCTTTTACAAAGATATATATATATATATAAACTCACCAATCCCTATTTCTCAATACTTAGAAAAATATCCATACACTTATCTCAAGGCTATAGGAATATTTATAAAACTGAGAAAGATTTCTTTCTATATAATTCAAAAATCATTTAAAAATTCCTTACCGATCTATAAAAATTTATAAAACCATTCACAACCTTTAAAGCATTTATAAATATCATTTCTCAACACATCTATAAGCCATTTTATAAATCCATGCAACTATTTACAAGGTTCTTCTTTGTGACGACCGCCCATGACCCCCGCACGGAATCTAGAGATAGTGCGCTGTAAAGTGTGCCAGGCAACCATGGACGATTGTCAGGGTAAAATAAAACAACATAATCTATCGTATTACTCACAGCGCATAGACAAAATACAATAGAACATATGTATAGTGAAGCTTTACAGAATAAAATGCCATCATATAAAACTCTATAATAGTTGAATACAAGCATCCAAATAGTCAATACATCAAGCCTCACTACATATCACTCAGAGTTATACAAAGCAGCGGAACATCCAGTACATATAGTAAGAAATAATATGCAATACACCAGCTCGTCTTCGATATCAGCACCGTGAAAAGCTAGAACAACACCTGTCACCTGCTACCTAGTCTACCCGTCCCAAAATGGACGAACAGCCCAAGGCAATAAGAATTAAAACATAAAGCCTTGAGTCAGACAACAGTCTTAGTGAGCAGTAAATTAACTAACAACATACCAAAAGAGCATAAAGGAAAAGGAATAGGAATACAACCCTCCCACTCCAACCTCTTTCTATAGTGATAGCCCCCAGACACACACTAAGCAATCAAACATAACAGAGCATACAATGTAAATTAAAGAAATTGTCACTCGAGTCAAGGGCGATGTTTTCCAAGCACAAACCACCAAGGCCTAAACCAAGATCAGATAAGCACCCGGAAAACACTGCTCTTGAGACCGAATGACGATACAACCAAACATCCATGACTCTGGCTATCACTGTTATCATTGCTTCGATATCACCGTTAACTGAATGACCGGCACATTCTTTCAGCCGTCCGTCAAGGGCTAATGGAAACCCCGGTTCTAGACATAACTCCCGCACGTCGTCGCAGCCCGTGCCTAGGACTATCGAATCTGCCCAGAGTACTCGACCATCAACAGTTGGCCGTTGGGACTATCGAATATGCCCAAACGTACTCTTGCTTAGAGCATGCTAGAACCTTCAACAACGATGCTATCCAAGCCTCCTAGTCATCCTCCTTGACGACTATTTCCATACTAGCTCAAGCGCCTCTCAAGCATCCATTACCCTTAACTCGAATCATATCACCGAGTTACCAACGTGCTTGGAATGATCCCGTCTGGATTAGACCAAGTCTTCATCATATGATGCCTCGCTTCATTACATCCTCGCAAAGCCTCATCTCAACATCACATCATCAAATCTATGCATAAGAGCTTCATCATCCCGCTACATATGCCACTAGCAGCTTTCCCAATTCAAGAGCCTTTCCCTTAGCTTTTGAATCACCTTTTGTCTAAATCAAACCATCAATCATCTAATTCATAGCAATCAATCAAATCAAACATTAATCCAAACAATCAAGCATTCAATTAAGATCTAAATAGACAATTATCACAATAATGGCAATTTCGTAAATAACGTGTTGAAAGTCTAACAAGCATGAAATCATGAGAATTATCTCTACAATCTTGATGAATGAACTTGCATAGGTTAACACTTAGTAAAAATGGTTGTCAAATCATCATGAACAATGGATCTATATGGATCTATACTTAGGATGAAGAAAATGCATGGAAATCACTATTTTAACACCAAATCGAGCCAACAATCCGATATACTCCTTTGGATCCGTGTGAGAGATAATCACCACTCACCAAATCACCAAAACAAACTCAAAATCAATATGCTTCAGATCTGGACAGCGAAGGATCAAGCTTGATCTATCACGAATCCACTTCAAACGAAGAAATCTCTCTTGAAAAGATGAAGATCTTCAACTTTAGCTCTTGGATCTTCGATCTTGATCTTCGATTTGGATGAAAGGAAGCACTAGATTAGAGTGGAGAAAAGAAGTGAAGAAGTGTAGAAGTCGAGCTCTCAAAATGGCAGCACTTCGTCGCTTCAAAATCCGGATCCCAAAAATGAAGAGAATCTCTCCTATTTATAGTTGAATCCCTTAGGTCGTCTGCCTTCATAAGTCGTTCACGACTTACGACTTAAAACCCTACGACCTAACAACTGCTGGCTTCTACGACCTAACCAAACTATCTCCTTTGCGACCTAACGCTCACCAGTCTATGACTCACAACATAACAGCTATCTCCTAAGTCGGTTACGACTTATAGCATGCGCGCCTACGACTCAACTACTAAGTCGTTTACGACTTAAAACAGAACACATGCTACAGCAACCCAACGACTTAACGCTCCTGCGACTTAACACAGGCACACTACCTTGCGACCTAACGGACCTATGACTTAACATACCCACGCGACCTAATACTTAGCCTGTATACGACCTAATTCAACACAGAGACTTTCGACTTAAATCGTACGACTTAACTCCTTAAGTCGCTAACACGCTAACCCTCTTAGGTCGCTAACTTATAGGTCGCTCCAAGATACTAAGTCGCTACAGTCTATAAGTCGCTGTCTTTCTTAAGTCGTCTACGTCCTATTCCACGACTTACTAGGCTACGACCTAACTTCACCCAGACATAGGTCGCTTACGACTTATCACCTTAACTCGTCCACGAATTAACTCCTATAGGTCGTACCCTCCTTAAGTCGCTAACTCACTGTTTCATAACTCGGTCACTTCCTTAGGTTATCTATCTCTTAGGTCGTTTACAACCTAGGACTTAAACAAATAGGACCGAAAAGACAAACATACTAAGTCGCATACGACCTATATCATACCCTAGGTCTTCCACGACTTACCACCTCAACTCACTAACTCGCTGATTCCTTAAGTCGCGCTTATTCCCTAAGTCGTATACGACTTACGACCTATACTAAGTCGTGAACGACTTAGGACTTAGCCATATTTCGCCTAAAATCTGAAATGGCTCAACAACACTAAAATTCTAGATTTTTGACAAACTTTCGATCCGTAAAAATACGGGTCGTTACATTCTCTCCCCCTTAGGAATTTCGCCCCCGAAATTCCAAACAAACAAAGCAATCAAAGACTATTCTGTACGCCTACCAACCATAACAATCAACAAACCATGCATCCAATTCTAGCTTAGCGTACAGAATTCTAACACTAGAACAAGCTACAATATCGTGAGATGACACGACACCTTAGGGCCATACCTTGAAGAGTTCAGGATGAGCTGCCTTCATCCTCTCTTCCACCTCCCACGTACAGTCGTTATCATCGTCACTCCATTGTATCTTGAGCAACTTAACTACCTTCCTCCTAAGTTGTTTCGTGTCGGTTTCCACAACACGAAGCGGCTTACGAGGTCTTCTATCGACTGGATCAACTTCGAAATCTTCACAGCTATCACCAGGAACCACTGTATTCGAGTCGTGCACATACTTCCATAGATATGATACATGAAAAACATTGTGCACACTCGACATCTTCTCAGGTAACTCCAATCTATAGGCGAGCTTTCCAATTCGCTCGATGATCGGGAATGGTCCAACAAATCTCGAAGTCAATTTTCCTTTCTTCCCGAATCGAATAACATTCTTCAGAGGAGAAATCTTCACAAAAACCATATTACCAACGTCGAATTCCAATTCCTTTCGACGCTTATCGGCATAACTCTTCCGACGATCTTGGGCTGCCTTCATTCGTTGCCGAATGATCTCTATACAATCCGAAGTCTGTCGAATCATCTCTGGCCCAAGTATCAGCTTTTCTCCAGTTTCCAACCAACATGTCGGAGAGTTACACGGTCTTCCATACAATGCCTCATACGGTGCCATACCAATGCTTGACTGGTAACTGTTGTTGTACGCAAACTCCACCAAATGAAGGTGATCTTCCCATGATCCTCCGAAATCCAAAACACAAGCTCTGAGGAGATCTTCCAAAACTCGGTTGACTCTCTCGGTCTGACCATCTGTTTGAGGGTGATAAGCTGTACTCAAACACAACTCGGTTCCCAAAACTTCCTGGAAGCTCTTCTAAAATCCACTAGTGAACAATGGGTCTCGATCGCTCACTATACTCTTTGGAATACCATGGAATCGAACTATCCACTTAACATACAACTCAGCCAACTTTGATGCAGTCCTAGTCGATCGAACAGGAATGAATCTTGCACTCTTAGTCAAACGATCTACAATGACCCAAATACCTTCGTTTCCCGTTCTTGTTCTAGGTAATCCATCAATAAAATCCATCGATATCTGCTCCCACTTCCATGTAGGAACTTCTAATGGCTGAAGCAATCCACTTGGCTTCTTCTGTTCGGCTTTTACCAACTGGCAGTTCATACACTTGGAAATAAAATTTCCAACATCCTTCTTCATGCCTTCCCAGTAGTAGGCTCTCTTCATATCCCGATACATCTTATTTCCACCTGGATGAATTGTCAACTTCGAGTGATGACTTTCCTTCAGAACTCCACTCCTCAATTCATCTATATCGGGAACAACTAGTCGTCCTTGCTTTCGAAGCCAACCCTCTCGATCGACTTCAAATCCTCTATCCTTTTCTGGTTCCAATCCAGATTCCAAATTACGAATAATCTTGACAATCTTATCATCTCGCTTTTGACTCTCGCCAATCCTTTCCACAAGAGTCGGTCTTATTGATAAGTTTGCCAACATCTCAGGTTCCAATTCACATCTAGGCCTGAAGTCAAATCCAGCTAAATACTCGAGGTTCTTCCATTCTAAAAACATGGCTCCCAATCCTGCATGTCTTCGACTTAACGCATCTGCCACTACGTTACCTTTTCCCGGAGTATAAGCTATACCAAAATCATATGATGCCAAAAACTCTAGCCAACGTTGCTGCCGAAGATTCAAATCCTTTTGGGAGAAAAGATACTTCAACGACTTATGATCTGTAAACAACTCAAATCGAACTCCCAATAGATAATGTCTCCACATCTTCAGAGCAAAAACAATTGCCGCTAACTCCAAATCATGAGTCGGGTAATTCCTTTCATGCGGCTTCAGTTGTCGACTGGCATACGCAACAACTTTATCCTTCTGCATCAGCACTGCTCCAAGTCCAGTACCACATGCATCGGTGTAAACCACCATCTCATCATTCCCACTAGGAATAGTCAAAACAGAAGCACTCATCAATCTTTCTTTCAGGATTCTGAAAGCTTGCTCACACCTATCATCCCATCTGAACGCTAGGTTCTTCTTTGTCAATCCTATTAACGATGCAGCTATCTTGGAGAAGTCTTTGATAAACCGTCGATAATATCCTGCTAATCCAAGAAAACTTCTCACATCAGATGCATTCTTAGGTCTAACCCAATCCTGGATTGCTGCCACCTTAGCGGGATCAACCGCTATTCCATTTCCAGAGATAACATGGCCTAAGAACCTCACTTCACTCTTCCAGAAGTGACACTTCGAAAACTTAGCCTTCAGCTGATGTTTCCGCAAGATCTCCAAAACAATACGCAAGTGCGTCTTGTGCTCTTCTTCAGTTCTGGAATAAATCAGAATATCATCCACGAACACAAGTACGAACTTGTTCAACTGATCTCTGAACACTCTATTCATAAGATCCACAAAATATGCTGGCGCGTTAGTCAATCCGAACGGCATTACCAGCCACTCAAAGAAACCGGATGGTGTTCGAAAAGCAGTCTTCGGCACACTATCCTTAGCCACTCTCAACTGGTGAAATCCCGTTGCCAAATCCATCTGAGAAAACACCTTGGCTTCGTGAAGCTGATCAAACAAGTCATCTATTCTCGGCAATGGATACTTGTTCTTCTTAGTCACCTTATTCAGCTCACGATAATCCACACACAATCTCAACGATCCATCTGCCTTGGTTGCGAACACAACTGGTGCACCCCACTCGGACACACTACGCCGAATGAATCCTTTCTGTAAAAGGTCATCAACTTGCACCCTCAACTCTTGCTGTTCCCTAGGCGCCATCCGCCTAAGAGGCATCACAACAGGCCTGGCTCCTTCAACTAGATCTATACGAAACTCGATCTCTCTATGCGGCGGCAACCCTTTGACTTCGTCAAAGACATCCTCGAATCCATTCGCGATTGGCACTAATGACAGTCCATCCCGTGGAACAACTAGCGAATACATGAAGCTCATGAAGACGCCTTCTTCATGCTTACATCGTATCACAACCTTTCGCCCCTCCACATTCTCGACTGTCACTTCCAACCTCTCACAATCAACCTTTGCCGCATACCTCCTAAGCCAGTCCATACCCAAAATAATTCCGAACCCCGCAAAGTCCAGAACAAAACAATCACAAACAAAAGAGCAACCATGACTCGACACAATCAGACCACGGCATAACATACACAAACAAGACGAACCCCCAACTGGATTAGTCACAACCAATGGCCTATTAACAATATCCGGTTCCAAACCTAACCGGCCTACGAGTTCACTACAAACAAACGAATGCGACGCTCCAGTATCAAACAAAACTCTAACTGGAACACCACATAGGAAAAGAGTACCTTGAACCACCACACTCTTTCCCTTCTCTTCAGCGGTAGGAGCTTTCGAAGTCGACGGAATAGCTCCCAAAGCATAAGCTTGCACAATCTGCTTGTCCCTTCTCGGTTCTGGACAATTCTTCCTGAAATGCCCTGGCTTATCACAGTTGTGGCACTTCGCCGGCGCCTTCGGATTCTTGCAATCCTTAGAGAAATGGCCCTTCTGCTGACAGTTGTAGCAGGTCACCTCGCCTTTCGGCTTCTTCTGGCCATCCTTACCCTTCTGCTGCTGCTGCTTCCTCTTCTTGTTTCCACCCTGCTGGGGTTTAGACTCTTCCCTGGTCATAGCAACAACAGATCCTTCCTTAGGAAACAGACTCTCATGCCTGAGAGCTTTCTCCACAAGCTTCTCAAATGAATCATCCAGATGATCCACCAACTACCTCCCAAGATAACTGTCCAAGCCTGTCACAAACTTCTCGTTCTTCTGATATGCCGATTCGATATATGATCGGGCATACTTGGACAAAGCCTCAAACTCAGAAACATACTCAAGAACTGGTCTTCCTCCCTGCTTGAGCTCCACGAACTTCTTGAACAGAACAGACTTCTGAGCTGTAGAAACGAACTTAGCTTCAAATCTGACTTGGAATTGCTCCCAAGTAATCTCTTCCTCCGGAGTATTGATGGTAATAGAGTTCCACCAATCAAAAGCTCTCCCTTGAAGCTGTCTTGATGCCAACTTCCTCTTAGTTGCATCCTCAATTCCCAAATCACCAAAGATCCTTCTACAAGCATCTATCCACCTCTGGACCTCAATAGTTGATTCTGTTCCCAAGAAAACCTTTCCTCCAAGAGCAGTATAATCCTTGCACAACTTAGCAAAATCCACTGGTTTTGGAGTCTGAACTTGGACTCCAACATCTACTGCTGCCCCCGGAACTGGTATCCTTCTCATGATCGAAGTCATCATAGCTTCAAACATGGCTGCATAATCAGCAGTCCCTTCAGTAGCACGGCCTTCCCTAACAGCTGGTCTCCCTCTTCGACTCATTCTCAATATCTATAAAAAGGAATGATCAGAACATCTAGAGAAACAACTGCATAAAGGACTAACTTACTGCTAAACTACTATATTATATATAGTAATCATCCATCAAAATACAATTACGTCTCTCATACGTAGTTACGTCAGCGAGCGTTGGGTAAAATCGATTAACCAAAGCTCTGATACCAAATGTGACGACCGCCCATGACCCCCGCACGGAATCTAGAGATAGTGCGCTGTAAAGTGTGCCAGGCGACCATGGACGATTGTCAGGGTAAAATAAAACAACATAATCTATTGTATTACTCACAGCGCATAGACAAAATACAATAGAACATATGTATAGTGAAGCTTTACAGAATAAAATGCCATCATATAAAACTCTATAATAGTTGAATACAAGCATCCAAATAGTCAATACATCAAGCCTCACTACATATCACTCAGAGTTATACAAAGCAGCGGAACATCCAGTACATATAGTAAGAAATAATATGCAATACACCAGCTCGTCTTCGATATCAGCACCGTGAAAAGCTAGAACAACACCTGTCACCTGCTACCTAGTCTGCACGTCCAAAAATGGACGAACAGCCCAAGGCAATAAGAATTAAAACATAAAGCCTTGAGTCAGACAACAGTCTTAGTGAGCAGTAAATTAACTAACAACATACCAAAAGAGCATAAATGAAAAGGAATAGGAATACAACCCTCCCACTCCAACCTCTTTCTACAGTGATAGCCCCCAGACACACACTAAGCAATCAAACATAACAGAGCATACAATGTAAATTAAAGAAATTGTCACTCGAGTCAAGGGCGATGTTTTCCTAGCACAAACCCCCAAGGCCTAAACCAAGATCAGATAAGCACCTGGAAAACACTGCTCTTGAGACCGAATGACGATACAACCAAACATCCATGACTCTGGCTATCACTGTTATCATTGCTTCGATATCACCGTTAATTGAATGACCGGCACATTCTTTCAGCCGTCCGTCAAGGGCTAATGGAAACCCCGGTTCTAGACATAACTCCCGCACGTCGTCGCAGCCCGTGCCTAGGACTATCGAATCTGCCCAGAGTACTCGACCATCAACAGTTGGCCGTTGGGACTATCGAATCTGCCCAAACGTACTCTTGCTTAGAGCATGCTAGAATCTTCAACAACGATGCTATCCAAGCCTCCTAGTCATCCTCCTTGACGACTATTTCCATACTAGCTCAAGCGCCTCTCAAGCATCCATTACCCTTAACTCGAATCATATCACCGAGTTACCAACGTGCTTGGAATGATCCCATCTGGATTAGACCAAGTCTTCATCATATGATGCCTCGCTTCATTACATCCTCGCAAAGCCTCATCTCAACATCACATCATCAAATCTATGCATAAGAGCTTCATCATCCCGCTACATATGCCACTAGCAGCCTTCCCAATTCAAGAGCCTTTCCCTTAGCTTTTGAATCACCTTTTGTCTAAATCAAACCATCAATCATCTAATTCATAGCAATCAATCAAATCAAACATTAATCCAAACAATCAAGCATTCAATTAAGATCTAAATAGACAATTATCACAATAATGGCAATTTCATAAATAAAGTGTTGAAAGTCTAACAAGCATGAAATCATGAGAATTATCTCTACAATCTTGATGAATGAACTTGCATAGGTTAACACTTAGTAAAAATGGTTGTCAAATCATCATGAACAATGGATCTATATGGATCTATACTTAGGATGAAGAAAATGCATGGAAATCACTATTTTAACACCAAATCGAGCCAACAATCCGATATACTCCTTTGGATCCGTGTGAGGGATAATCACCACTCACCAAATCACCAAAACAAACTCAAAATCAACACGCTTCAGATCTGGACAGCGAAGGATCAAGCTTGATCTATCACGAATCCGCTTCAAACGAAGAAATCTCTCTTGAAAAGATGAAGATCTTCAACTTTAGCTCTTGGATCTTCGATCTTGATCTTCGATTTGGATGAAAGGAAGCACTAGATTAGAGTGGAGAAAAGAAGTGAAGAAGTGTAGAAGTCGAGCTCTCAAAATGGCAGCACTTCGTCGCTTCAAAATCCGGATCCCAAAAATGAAGAGAAACTCTCCTATTTATAGCTGAATCCCTTAGGTCGTCTGCCTTCATAAGTCGTTCACGACTTACGACTTAAAACCCTACGACCTAACAACTGCTGGCTTCTACGACCTAACCAAACTATCTCCTTTGCGACCTAACGCTCACCAGTCTATGACTCACAACATAACAGCTGTAACGACCCAGAATTTTTAACAAATTAAATTGAGAATATTTAATTTATTTTAAATATTTGAATGATGATTTAATTTGAATCCCGATTATAACTTTGAAATTTGCGATTAAACTTTAAAATTTAATCTATTGAATGCTGAATAAAAATTTGAATCTTCAATTTTAAGTTGAAGAAAAATATTTCAAAAGCTTTTAAAATTCGTAATGGTAATTCTGAAAATAATAGAACTTTCAGAATTGAATTTAAAACTGTTTTGTTCAGTTTTGAATTTATATCGTTCAATCGATATTTAAAAATAGCCATCCGAGGCACAGTCTCGGAATTCGACAAAACCAGTTCCATTGGGTCCGTAATATTGTATTATTATCGGATTTCAAATTTCGTAGCATTTGGAGTTGTTATGTGGCCATACGGCGAATAAACGCATAGAAATTAAATTGAATTCAATTTAGATTTTTAAATTTAAAACCTTGCCGACACACACACGTTCATCTCCTTCAATCACGCAAAGAATCACGTAAAGCAATCGTGCCAGCCATACTTTGTTCAATTTTACAATTCCCCTCCCTCTTCATAAAAATCAAACGAAAATCTTCGTTCAACAAAATCGTTCAAACAATAATGGCCGCATGAACCATTCTTCCTCCCCTTAAAATCGAATTCGTTATTCTCTCGTTCTCCCTCAGTTAAAAATCGAATGGCCGGCCACCAAAACTTTTTCCCCCTTTCAGTTTTGATTCCCAAGCAAGTCATTAAATCGCGAATTCGTTCCAGGAAGGAGAGAGCTTTTCGAATCAAACTAAGGGACGTCAGGATCTCGAGCCGATCCTTGAACTTGAAGTTGAGGCCGAGCATCATCAGTTAGGGGTTCGATCGTTTCAAATCAGAAGGGAATCGCGACCTAGGGTGTGATGTCGAGGAGGCGTTCGTCGATCGATCAATGACGACCTTGGTTCTTTGAGTTGCTCACGCGAGTTCGATGGTGGCTCTACCGAGCGCATATGAGAGGAGGTGGAGTACGTGTTCGTACACGTGGATGTTAACTCGAGTTTTTGTGGTCGCGAGATTTTGGCATTGTCGATACTGGCATCGAGATGGACTCGAGGAGGATAGCGTCGCGATGGGATTTTGGGCAGTCGCGATGGAGGTGCAGCGTCTTGGGTGCGAACTGGAGCTCGATTTCGAGCAGCGTGGTGGCACTCGCGTAAGGGGACGGCAAGGAGGGGATTTCACGAGTTGATGCCAGAGGCAGCGCGTGGTTCTCGATGATGGGGGAGACGCTGGTGGGTAGTGGTGGTCTTGGGCAGTAAAGGTATTACTGTATTTTTTGATTTACAGTTATAAAATTTTGGCCAGTAAAGGATTATTAAAGAATTTTGGTTTGAAATATAATTATTCATTAAGAATTAATCATTAGTTAAGATTAAATCATTTTCTAACTAAAATTATTATCATAGGAAATTTGATTTGAAATTTAATTATCAGTTAAAATAATTGTTAGTTAAATTAAATTAATAAATGGTAATTAATTGATCGATTAATTCAAATATTGATGAATTGTATAAAATATTTATACAAGGTTAAAAATGGAGAAAACAAACTGGAATGGAAATGGGATTGCAAATTAAAGCGAAGGTGAGATCTTCTCACTCAAATGTAAAATTGATGTTTGCAGTTATTGATTTATTTGATGATTGGATGTGATATTAGATATAGTAGGATATATCTATATATATATAGCAATATATACATATTGGCATATGTATATATTGGATTGATGATTTCCCGCCTCGTATAGCGGATGAGACCCTATTGCGCCGTTAGTAAGCGGATATTTTTATAAAACCCATATACCGCGATATTCCACCTCGAAGTGGAATTGGTATTGTGCTAACGTCTGTGGATGCAGGGAAACAGGTTGGAGGGATCCAACTGGATTCCTCACCAGTATTTATTTATTTACAGATATTGATGTATATTCTGTTATCATATGTTGATATATGATGTTTGATGTTGTGATTGACTAATTGGTGCTGTTGCATCATCGAATTCAAGTTTTAAAAATAACGACTTTTAATTTAAAAAGATTTTTAAAGTGATCTTTGAAATTATACGTTTTATTGAATTTTTGAAGTGATTTATTTTAAATAAATAAACGTTCAAATTTTAAAGTTATAAAAGTTAAGATCTTTGTGAAATATAACCGAAAAGTGATTTTTGGAATAAATAGTTGATTGATTTATAAAATGGTTTAAATTGAGATTTTTAAAATATTATAAACGGTTTACTTAAAAGGTTTATAAAGTTGACATTTTATAAATTAAAATGTTGGTATTATAAAACGAGTTTTTATAAGCGTTAAAATGAATTTTTAAGAATTTATAAATTGTGAACTTATAAATGGAGATGATTTTGTAAAATAAAGGGATTATAAGTATTTAACTTATAATATGGATTGTTGGTATAAGATTTGAGTTATGAATCAAATGGTTAATAAAGGAGATTTATTAAATTGAAGTTGTTAGAAAATAGAAATGAATTTATAAACGTTGTTTTATAAATTCGAAATCAATTGGATTTGATAAATTAAATATAGAAGGTTGTTAAAGGAGATATATTCGCAATTTTGGATAGCGAATTATTATTGAAATAAAATGTGTAGAAAATAGTGAAATTTGGTTAAGTGAAGTATATTCACGATTTTGGACAGTGAATATATTTTTAAGTAAAATGGATATGGTTTCGGGAAAGTGATATTTGAAATGAAATTAATTGTTTTAAAGATGTTTTCAATATAATGAATATCGAATACATAGATTTCAACATTTTTATTGTTGAAATAGACGTTTTCGAGAAAATAAGGAAATGGTGGACTATAACACTGTTGTTATAGTAAATGATTTCCGAAAGGAAATATTTTTTGTGTAGTATTGAGATTTATATATCTATCTTAATTTCGAATCTCTATACTAGTGATTTTGGAGTCGTCGTAACGATGTTTTACGTAACATTCGTTTTGACTCAAATAAATGTTGTTATAGTAAATGATTTCCTTAAAGAATGAATTTATAGTTAAATTTGACTTAAGTATATTGAATATTTTCAAATGTTGAAAATAAATGATTTGTGAATTACTTATTTTTAAATAAGTATGGAATTGATTTTCCAATATGAAATGAACGTTTTGAGATTTTATCTTCTTAAAGATAAACTGAAATTGAATATTTGAAATCGATTTGAGAATCGTATATCAGTAGATATTTTGAAAATATAAATTCACTATGGAATTTATGAAGGAAAGGGAAACTGTTTAGAAAAATAAATATTGATTTATTTTTGAAGTGTGGAAAAGTTTATATATCTAGTAAGATATTTTGGAAGATAAATAATTTGGAAAATTATTTGGAATCTGATGATGTTGCGCATCTTTATTGATAGTTAAATAACCGACTATCAATAATTACCTTTAGATAGGTATTTGTTGTGAATTGGATGAATTTGAATGCCACACTTATTTTTGAAAAATCGCTCACTATTCGGGTTAGCCGGGAAAGGACCATAGGGTCGTATAACCCATTCCGAATATGTGATACGTCATTATGAATTGCATTCGAAGACCGGTGTTGAAGACCGGATATTTTTGAAAACGGAAGGATTACCGTCGAGTTACTCTACATCGGCTGATCTCCGGTTTAGAGGTTTTATCACCCTTAGTGACGGGAAGTCCGGACGTGATTAGAAAATTATCCGGATATGCAAGGGCTTCGTGAGAAGTACCTTCGGTTCTGTTCGATCCCGGAACAGACTTGTATGGATTGTGTGTCTGACGTTACAATTTGAGATATAGAGCTGATTTCTTTCAAATACATTTCTGTTGGTGGTGGAGAATTTATTCTCTTAGCTTAACACCCTTCTCTGAGACGTATGAGCTCAGAGGTTATGTAGTTGAAATTTATCAGCGATATACTCCCAATTTGGTAACGTGGCATACTGAGTGTTGCTGTGAAATGATCAGTGTTTGATCATTTGTGATATGATCATTTGTTTGATCTTATATCTTTGTGATCATAGGTTGATCATTTGTTTGACCCGAAGCATGGCTTTGTAGAAAGCGTAGCTTTGTGGACGAGACTTCACCGAGCCTCACACCCCGGAAATGGTCAAAACAGGAAGGATGCGGGAAGGTTCTAGGGAGTAGCGCCCCTTAGTGTATGTCATTCCTTCTGGATAAAGGTGGTATCATGGTATGGAGCCCAGATACTTAACCTATGTGGTTGCTGCATTTATATTATGTGGTTTGTTGCGAATCGGGGATCCTTGGGAAGATCGGTGACGATCGGGGGATGGCATACGCGTGTCAGTAGTTACCTATTTTTGCAGAGGTAACCCGGCCTTGTGTTGGCAGAGATCTAACCATAATGTTAGGTTATTTCTTGTGTCGTCTATTCCAGGGACGTACCCATCGTGGAAAAGGAAGTTCCTTAGCCTGACCATTTGTTGGAAATCCAAAGAAACAATACGAGCCTTTACGATTTCAATTGTATAACCTGTCTCCTCAGGAGGCAGCTATAGCAGGCATAATATAATGGTACCTATGCTAGCTAAGATTTATATTCTACTTTCGAAATGTTTTCCACTATGCACTAATAATAATATCCAAAATGATTTGATTTTTGCGTAGTAAGCATCTTTGACTAACATAAGAAGAAATCTCCTCCAAGTCTGCGTTTGCATTGTGTGTGTGGTGGGAGGTCTTATGGTAGTTTCATTTTCCAAAAGCATTTCGAATTGACTAAAAAAAATTATTTTGTTGTTTTAAAGATAACTGTTTTACGATCTCACACCACTCTTTCTATATTACAGCATGATAGGGGATTCTCGCTTCGCGGTTAGGTGGCGAACGGGAGACTCTTACCCCTACATGTCCCTGAGAGGGATGGGTTGGTTAGGCAGACGCCGTGACAGTCGAGAGGCTGGCCGTAAAAGCAAGTTTGGGGTACCAGTGTAAGCCACGGTGGGGCTGGGATGGTTGAAAAGCCTACCGGTTGTGACCGCTTCTTTCGGGATGTTACAAAGTGGTATTAGAGCATATGGTTAAGCGACAACCCTGCTCTGTTGGGTGTTACTCATTAGAGATAGAGTCAGTAGTACTATAGAATGAGTTGAGTGTAATAATAGATACGAGCGCGTATTTGTTAGTGAATATAAAAAAATTGTTTTATATTGTGATGATTGATTTGTTGAGTGGTATATGGATTCTGGTCAATACGAGTAATTAACGATCATTGATAGGGATCTCTAAACACTCGAATAGAACAATTCGGCACAGTATTGTTTTAAAATAGGGTAAATGAGATAATTTTGCCCAAAACTATTTTTGTATAGAAAAGAAATGTTTTTCTATAAAATACTATAGTATATGGTTGCATGGATGTTAGGAAGTAATAATAGTGAATTATCATCACTGAAATTGAATGAGAAATTGAAATCGTAACTTCAAAGTTAAGAAATGAATTCATATACAAATGAAATTTAAGAATATAGATTATAAATGTGATTTGTAATTTGAAACGGAATTCCAGAGAAGTTTTTGGAAATGTTTTTAAAAGAATTTGAAAATTTTGGAGAATTGGAAAATTAAATTCCTTTTTGATTTGAAAATGAATTTCAAAGGTTTTGAAAAATGTTCTAAAGGGATGAAAGCTCTAAACTCTTTTCGGTCGCTGGAAAATAATCCTGATGATGATGGCCACATCATTAGAATTCATTTTCGGGTTTCCAATAGAGAAATTGCTGCCAAATTTGTTTCAAATAGAAGTTGTTTGAAAATTTGGATTTGTTTTGAAAATTCAAGGGATAAATTGAATTGTTTTCAAAAATGGTTTTGAAAATGTTATTAAGACTCTGGAATGCTATATAAAAATATTTATGAGAATAATAAATGAGTTGATAACTTATACAATTTGTTGTGAATTTAGATTGAATAAATTTAACTTAAGAAATTTTAAGTTGAATTAAAGTAAGTATAAGTGAATCAATAAAAATCCAAGTGGTAATTTTTGAATATAAGTTATATAACTTATAAAATGAGAAATAGAAGTGAAACGAATTGTTAAAGGTGGTTAAACAATTTTATTAAGCAAAATGAAATGTGATTCTGATTAAGTGATGAAAATTTGACCTTGGTAAAGTTAAATAAAAATTGAGAATCTGAATTGGATTGATAAATGAATTAAGATATTGAACTAATTAAATGTTGAATCAGTCTAATGTAAATGAATTAGTGAATGAATAAATTGAATGGAATCAACTGCAAATGAAGTGAACTAAAGATAATCGATAAAAAAAATTCAATATTCAGAATAGAAGATAAAATTGAATTCAAATAGAATTGAAATTGTAAACTGAATCCAAATTAGATTGGAATTGTGAATTGAATTCAAATGAATTTGAAATGTAAAATTGAATGATAATGAATATGTAACTTCAATAGTGAAGTAAAAATGATATAACAAGCATATATCAAAAATTTTGTAATTGAATGTGTAAAATAGGTTGAATATTGTAACTAGATATAATGGCTAGTAGGATATACAGGTATTATAAAGGAATTGGATTTGATTTTCAAAGATGAATTTGAATTTGCTCGAAAAAGGTAAGTATTTGAATTTCTATATGAGATTTGCTGATTTCTTCTCTAGCCGCTTGGCTTTTTCTTTTTCTTTTTGAAATCTGAGAGTCCGTAGGGACGTTTTGTAGTCGTGCCGTATTAGCCGCGCAAAGGAGACGCTGGCGAAATTTTTCGGAAATTTAGGGCGTTAGAAAATTTTTGAGAAAATTTGAAAGTTTAAATTTAAATTTGAATTTAAATTTGAAGTGTTAAATAAACAATGTTGTTTGAAAAACTATGAAAGTGTTTTGAAAGTTAGTTGAATTGATAACGAATCTTTAGTAGGAAGATTTGTTTTGATAATTTGATAAAACTATTGGATTGTGAAAAATAGTAGACGAGTTGAGAACCATTTTTCCTAACTTGTAATTTCGAGGACGAAATTCTTTTAAGGAGGGAAGTCTGTAACGACCCAGAATTTTTAACAAATTAAATTGAGAATATTTAATTTATTTTAAATATTTGAATGATGATTTAATTTGAATCCCGATTATAACTTTGAAATTTGCGATTAAACTTTAAAATTTAATCTATTGAATGCTGAATAAAAATTTGAATCTTCAATTTTAAGTTGAAGAAAAATATTTCAAAAGCTTTTAAAATTCGTAATGGTAATTCTGAAAATTATAGAACTTTCAGAATTGAATTTAAAACTGTTTTGTTCAGTTTTGAATTTATATCGTTCAATCGATATTTAAAAATAGCCATCCGAGGAACAGTCTCGGAATTCGACGAAACCAGTTCCATTGGGTCCGTAATATTGTATTATTATCGGATTTCAAATTTCGTAGCATTTGGAGTTGTTATGTGGCCATACGGCGAATAAATGCATAGAAATTAAATTGAATTCAATTTAGATTTTTAAATTTAAAACCTTGCCGACACACACACGTTCATCTCTTTCAATCACGCAAAGAATCACGTAAAGCAATCGTGCCAGCCATACTTTGTTCAATTTTACAATTCCCCTCCCTCTTCATAAAAATCAAACGAAAATCTTCGTTCAACAAAATCGTTCAAACAATAATGGCCGCGTGAACCATTCTTCCTCCCCTTAAAATCGAATTCGTTATTCTCTCGTTCTCCCTCAGTTAAAAATCGAATGGCCGGCCACCAAAACTTTTCCCCCCTTTCAGTTTTGATTCCCAAGCAAGTCATTAAATCGCGAATTCGTTCCAGGAAGGAGAGAGCTTTTCGAATCAAACTAAGGGACGTCAGGATCTTGAGCCGATCCTTGAACTTGAAGTTGAGGCCGAGCATCATCAGTTAGGGGTTCGATCGTTTCAAATCAGAAGGGAATCGCGACCTAGGGTGTGATGTCGAGGAGGCGTTCGTCGATCGATCAATGACGACCTTGGTTCTTTGAGTTGCTCACGCGAGTTCGATGGTGGCTCTACCGAGCGCAGATGAGAGGAGGTGGAGTACGTGTTCGTACACGTGGATGTTAACTCGAGTTTTTGTGGTCGCGAGATTTTGGCATTGTCGATACTGGCATCGAGATGGACTCGAGGAGGATAGCGTCGCGATGGGATTTTGGGCAGTCGCGATGGAGGTGCAGCGTCTTGGGTGCGAACTGGAGCTCGATTTCGAGCAGCGTGGTGGCACTCGCGTAAGGGGACGGTAAGGAGGGGATTTCGCGAGTTGATGCCAGAGGCAGCGCGTGGTTCTCGATGATGGGGGAGACGCTGGTGGGTAGTGGTGGTCTTGGGTAGTAAAGGTATTACTGTATTTTTTGATTTACAGTTATAAAATTTTGGCCAGTAAAGGATTATTAAAGAAAATTGGTTTGAAATATAATTATTCATTAAGAATTAATCATTAGTTAAGATTAAATCATTTTCTAACTAAAATTATTATCATAGGAAATTTGATTTGAAATTTAATTATCAGTTAAAATAATTGTTAGTTAAATTAAATTAATAAATGGTAATTAATTGATCGATTAATTCAAATATTGATGAATTGTATAAAATATTTATACAAGGTTAAAAATGGAGAAAACAAACTGGAATGGATATGGGATTGCAAATTAAAGCGAAGGTGAGATCTTCTCACTCAAATGTAAAATTGATGTTTGCAGTTATTGATTTATTTGATGATTGGATGTGATATTAGATATAGTAGGATATATCTATATATATATAGCAATATATACATATTGGCATATGTATATATTGGATTGATGATTTCCCGCCTCGTATAGCGGATGAGACCCTATTGCGCCGTTAGTAAGCGGATATTTTTATAAAACCCATATACCGTGATATTCCACCTCGAAGTGGAATTGGTATTGTGCTAACGTCTGTGGATGCAGGGAAACAGGTTGGAGGGATCCAACTGGATTCCTCACCAGTATTTATTTATTTATAGATATTGATGTATATTCTGTTATCATATGTTGATATATGATGTTTGATGTTGTGATTGACTAATTGGTGCTGTTGCATCATCGAATTCAAGTTTTAAAAATAACGACTTTTAATTTAAAAAGATTTTTAAAGTGATCTTTGAAATTATACGTTTTATTGAATTTTTGAAGTGATTTATTTTAAATAAATAAACGTTCAAATTTTAAAGTTATAAAAGTTAAGATCTTTGTGAAATATAACCGAAAAGTGATTTTTGGAATAAATAGTTGATTGATTTATAAAATGGTTTAAATTGAGATTTTTAAAATATTATAAACGGTTTACTTAAAAGGTTTATAAAGTTGACATTTTATAAATTAAAATGTTGGTATTATAAAACGAGTTTTTATAAGCGTTAAAATGAATTTTTAAGAATTTATAAATAAATGAAATTTATAAATTGTGAACTTATAAATGGAGATGATTTTGTAAAATAAAGGGATTATAAGTATTTAACTTATAATATGGATTGTTGGTATAAGATTTGAGTTATGAATCAAATGGTTAATAAAGGAGATTTATTAAATTGAAGTTGTTAGAAAATAGAAATGAATTTATAAACGTTGTTTTATAAATTCGAAATCAATTGGATTTGATAAATTAAATATAGAAGGTTGTTAAAGGAGATATATTCGCAATTTTGGATAGCGAATTATTATTGAAATAAAATGTGTAGAAAATAGTGAAATTTGGTTAAGTGAAGTATATTCACGATTTTGGACAGTGAATATATTTTTAAGTAAAATGGATATGGTTTCGGGAAAGTGATATTTGAAATGAAGTTAATTGTTTTAAAGATGTTTTCAATATAATGAATATCGAATACATAGATTTCAACATTTTTATTGTTGAAATAGACGTTTTCGAGAAAATAAGGAAATGGTGGACTATAACACTGTTGTTATAGTAAATGATTTCCGAAAGGAAATATTTTTTGTGTAGTATTGAGATTTATATATCTATCTTAATTTCGAATCTCTATACTAGTGATTTTGGAGTCGTCGTAACGATGTTTTACGTAACATTCGTTTTGACTCAAATAAATGTTGTTATAGTAAATGATTTCCTTAAAGAATGAATTTATACTTAAATTTGATTTAAGTATATTGAATATTTTCAAATGTTGAAAATAAATGATTTGTGAATTACTTATTTTTAAATAAGTATGGAATTGCTTTTCCAATATGAAATGAACGTTTTGAGATTTTATCTTCTTAAAGATAAACTGAAATTGAATATTTGAAATCGATTTGAGAATCGTATATCAGTAGATATTTTGAAAATATAAATTCACTATGGAATTTATGAAGGAAAGGGAAACTGTTTAGAAAAATAAATATTGATTTATTTTTGAAGTGTGGAAAAGTTTATATATCTAGTAAGATATTTTGGAAGATAAATAATTTGGAAAATTATTTGGAATCTGATGATGTTGCGCATCTTTATTGATAGTTAAATAACCGACTATCAATAATTACCTTTAGATAGGTATTTGTTGTGAATTGGATGAATTTGAATGCCACACTTATTTTTGAAAAATCGCTCACTATTCGGGTTAGCCGGGAAAGGACCATGGGGTCGTATAACCCATTTCGAATATGTGATACGTCGTTATGAATTGCATTCGAAGACCGGTGTTGAAGACCGGATATTTTTGAAAACGGAAGGATTACCGTCGAGTTACTCTACATCGGCTGATCTCCGGTTTAGAGGTTTTATCACCCTTAGTGACGGGAAGTCCGGACGTGATTAGAAAATTATCCGGATATGCAAGGGCTTCGTGAGAAGTGCCTTCGGTTCTGTTCGATCCCGGAACAGACTTGTATGGATTGTGTGTCTGACGTTACAATTTGAGATATAGAGCTGATTTCTTTCAAATACATTTCTGTTGGTGGCGGAGAATTTATTCTCTTAGCTTAACACCCTTCTCTGAGACGTATGAGCTCAGAGGTTATGTAGTTGAAATTTATCAGCGATATACTCCCAATTTGGTAACGTGGCATACTGAGTGTTGCTGTGAAATGATCAGTGTTTGATCATTTGTGATATGATCATTTGTTTGATCTTATATCTTTGTGATCATAGGTTGATCATTTGTTTGACCCGAAGCATGGCTTTGTAGAAAGCGTAGCTTTGTGGACGAGACTTCACCGAGCCTCACACCCCGGAAATGGTCAAAACAGGAAGGATGCGGCAAGGTTCTAGGGAGTAGCGCCCCTTAGTGTATGTCATTCCTTCTGGATAAAGGTGGTATCATGATATGGAGCCCAGATACTTAACCTATGTGGTTGCTGCATTTATATTATGTGGTTTGTTGCGAATCGGGGATCCTCAGGAAGATCGGTGACGATCGGGGGATGGCATACGCGTGTCAGTAGTTACCTATTTTTGCAGAGGTAACCCGGCCTTGTGTTGGCAGAGATCTAACCGTAATGTTAGGTTATTTCTCGGGTCGTCTATTCCAGGGACGTACCCATCGTGGAAAAGGAAGTTCCTTAGCCTGACCATTTGTTGGAAATCCAAAGAAACAATACGAGCCTTTACGATTTCAATTGTATAACTTGTCTCCTCAGGAGGCAGCTATAGCAGGCATAATATAATGGTACCTATGCTGGCTAAGAATTATATTCTACTTTCGAAATGTTTTCCACTATGCACTAATAATAATATCCAAAATGATTTGATTTTTGCGTAGTAAGCATCTTTGACTAACATAAGAAGAAATCTCCTCCAAGTCTGCGTTTGCATTGTGTGTGTGGTGGGAGGTCTTATGGTAGTTTCATTTTCCAAAAGCATTTCGAATTGACTAAAAAAATTATTTTGTTGTTTTAAAGATAACTGTTTTACGATCTCACACCAGTCACCATGACTGACTCGGAGTTTATTGTTTCCCTTCTAAACTCTGGGTGCCCACCAATTTCCACACGGGCAACCTAGAGTTATGTTATCAGGATATTCTGGATATTCTGGAGCTTTGGAAGCAAGCTGGATGTCGTAACGTATCATTTATACTATGTATTATTCCGCTGTGTATTCTGTATGAGGACAAGTTATATAACTGTCCATTGTTGTATATTGACTCTGATGATTGATGTATGTATAAACTGATATAGCTCTTTGTTTTAAAAGACTAGTGTTTATTTATTATATATTGTTCCGCTGCGATGTGTAAGATTCTGATATTGTTTCTGCTTCTGATGTTGTTCTGTTGTTCTTCTCTATTTTCTTCTTCTCTTCTTCTTCTACTCTTTTCTTCTTCTTCTACCTTTTTCTTTTTCTTAAAACCATAATTTTCGGGTTTCCGGCATTCGATGGCTCGACAGTCGATAAAGTGAGTATCGATGTCGAATTTTCGAAAGTCGAAAATTTCGGGATGTTACAACAGCTATCTCCTAAGTCGGTCACGACTTATAGCATGCGCACCTACGACTCAACTACTAAGTCGTTTACGACTTAAAACAGAACACATGCTACAGCAACCCAACGACTTAACGCTCCTGCGACTTAACACAGGCACACTACCTTGCGACCTAACGGACCTATGACTTAACATACCCACGCGACCTAACACTTAGCCTGTATATGACCTAATTCAACACAGAGACTTTCGACTTAAATCGTATGACTTAACTCCTTAAGTCGCTAACACGCTAACCCTCTTAGGTCGCTAACTTATAGGTCGCTCCAAGATACTAAGTCGCTACAGTCTATAAGTCGCTGGCTTTCTTAAGTCGTCTACGTCCTATTCCACGACTTACTAGGCTACGACCTAACTTCACCCAGACATAGGTCGCTTACGACTTATCACCTTAACTCGTCCATGACTTAACTCCTATAGGTCGTACCCTCCTTAAGTCGCTAACTCACTGTTTCATAACTCGGTCACTTCCTTAGGTTATCTATCTCTTAGGTCATTTATAACCTAGGACTTAAACAAATAGGACCGAAAAGACAAACATACTAAGTCGCATACGACCTATATCATACCCTAGGTCTTCCACGACTTACCACCTCAACTCACTAACTCGCTGATTCCTTAAGTCGCGCTTATTCCCTAAGTCATATACGACTTACGACCTATACTAAGTCGTGAATGACTTAGGACTTAGCCATATTTCGCCTAAAATCTGAAATGGCTCAACAACACTAAAATTCCAGATTTTTGACAAACTTTCGATCCGTAAAAATACGGGTCGTTACATTCTTATAAAACTATAAACCCATTTCTAAAATTCTTTAATAAATATCTAAGACCATTCATAACACTCTTTTATCTCGAAGATAATTTCCCTTTAAGTTTTCCAAACCATGTTATAAGATTCCTCCTATAAAACCCACATCTGTTTATAAAATCCCACCTATAAATCTCGAAAACATTTATAAACAAATTCTAACCTTTTACTTTAAACACTATTATACAATAATAACATTATAAATAAGTAAATATTAACTTTAACATCTTAAAAATAGTAATTAATAAATTTCAAAACATTTTTAATAAACAATAATAACTTTATCTTCAACATTTTATAAACAAAATAATTAATTTTCAAAACTATATTGATAAAAAATCATACTTAATTTCAAACCATATTGATAATTTAAATAGTTAACTACCAATTATTTAAAATACTGATAACCCAATTTAAAACAATATTAGTATAAATAACCAACTTTTTAAAACATAAATGTTTTGCTTTGATAAAAATCCATACTTATTCTTCCACATAAATGTTTCCATATTTATAAAGATATATTTATAAATCTCTTCTATTTTATGAAACTTCCTTTCATAAAACCCCTTTATTTATGAATGCCATTTATTACTCCATTCCTTTATCGCTTATTCATAAATTCCAAAAAAACATCAATCACCATCCGTTTTTAACGTTGCCCCCAGGTAGATAAATTTCTTTTTATAAATTCCTTTCTATCTAAATACTGTTTAACATTCTCAAATTTACGCTCACCTTCAATTCTAAAATAGAGTCGACAATTTTCTAAAACAAACTTCCATATCTTATAATAAATCCACACTTTGATTTATTTCACAAATTTTTTAAATGATAGTAATTTCCATTGATTTATAACACCGTTTATAAATCCATACTTTTATTAACAAAACATGATTTTACAAATCTTTACTTCATTTGTAAAACATCACTTTATAATTATTAATATTTATATCAAATATTTCAATTTTCTTTTAAAACCATATCCCTTTATTATAAAACACAGGCTTAATTTACGATTTAAAAAAAAATCTTTATCCACAATTAAAAATCTCTATTTAAACCATTTTATAAAACTATTAATTTAAAATCTCCAAAAATCATACTTTAAAATTAGTTTAAAAATAAATTCCTTCTCTGTAACATCTCGTATCTAGAGGCCAAAAGCTAAACGATACAGATGCTGCAGTCATCCATAGTATTAACATTTGGTGACGAAATACGGTAATGCTAATGGTATTCATAATATCAAAAGCACTTGAACAGAATCACATATTTCTAAAAATAGTTATTGCAGTGATTACATTTCAAACAAAATCATATCCAAGTTACAAAATCCCAAAATGTATTCCTAGGCAATGATCAAATATAATTTTACAATAATACGCCAAAAGCGACATATGACGATGCCCCCTTGGATGATCAAAGCAATATAGTCATATCTAACATTATACACAACAGAAACAAAATGAACTGAATTCCTAAATTAGTTATAGGTCAGCCACCTGCTCGTTTCCGGAAGCATTATTCGCCAAAACTGCAAAAAACTGAAAACCTAACCCCTCAGCCTACTCAAATCAATTTTGAGCACCTGAGAGTTTAAAGGGAAACAAAAACTTCGATTCAACATAAATCCTGGTATGTATGATTATGTTACATTTCGGTTTACTGATACTAAGTGAGACCACGTCGCTTAGCGGAATGGGTTTCCCCTTACTAATATCCTCTTTCAAAACATATATTTTGCAAATCCTTTCCTGCAACCAAACTGGGTAATCAAACCGATTATAATAATAATATAGAAAGATCCATTATGCTAAAAACAGGAAATAAATGGACTATCTGTCCGAAATCTGGGCTAGATGCCCTCAACTGGACCAACTGTCCTAAAACTGATTACACCAAAATAGCAATATCATTTGTACTAATAAATCGACTATCTGCCCATAAAACAAGTAATAAGTGGACTATTTGTCCGTAAAAAGTAGCAAGGTCCATTATGCTAAAAAATGAACTATTTGTTCATAATCTGGGCTGATTGCACTTAACTGGACTAACTGTCCTTTGGGCCGACTGCCCTCAAAATGGACTAACTGTCCGAATTTAAATGGATTGACTATCCGAATTTTCTTTGGGTTAACTACCCTTTAAATTTTCCTTGAAAAACTTTTCAAAATGATTTAGTCCGTCAAATCATACATGTACAAAGAAAATATATCTTTAGCTTTACTCTAAGCTATTTTGCCATGTTATATATACTTTACTCAAAATAATGTTGATGATGTTCAATAAGGATTGCCTATCCTTTTAAAATAAGTTAAATTCTGTTATAACTTGAAAGCACTTAGGCTAATTTGCCTATTCATTATATTCGAAACCTCTGTCTAAAACCTTTAAACAACCCTTTCAAAACTGTTGAAGGTAACCCCTTCGAAACCATTGAAAGACCCTTTCGAAACCTTTGAAGGTAACACCTTCAAAACCATTGAAAGACCCTTTCAAAATCATTTGAATAATCTTTCCTTCCTTTTCTCCGAAAGCTTCAAAATATCAAACATCCTCCTTTAAAACCTTTTAAATATTGCCTTTCGAAAACATAGGAAAAACCTGCCTTTTCATCCTTGCTGAAACCCTGGGGAACCACCCCTTTCGAAACCATTCATAAAAACCTTTCGAAAGCACTTTGGGTTCAATTTAAAACATGTGGATACCATTCGAAACCATTCGAAGTTAACTACTTCGAAACCCCTTTTAAAACGTTTTGATCGAAAACATTTGGATTATGCCTTCAAGTAAATCAAAAGGATTAGAAAACCAACAGAGTCGAAAGCATCTGCTTTGAAACCATTTCTTAAAAGGAAGTGATGTTGTCGAAACCATCCCTACGAAAGCACCGGAGAGGTGGCCAATTTTTAGAAAACAAAACAATCCCTTCGAAACCATTTGGATCGAAAGGTTGGAAGCGGCAGCTATAGGTTTTGACTCTAACGAAAGCAGTCATTTAAAACAAGAGAGCAACCCACTTGAAGCCATCATTTTAAACCATTTGACTTAGTTGAAAGCTAACTAAGTCGAAAGCAACTTAGTCGGAAGCAAGCAAGCATATTTTCCTTAAAACCAAAACAATGCTTCACCTCTTTCGGAACGCCATAGTTTCAACCCTATAACTTTTGCCATGTTCCAATTCACTACGTACCAGTTACCTGATACCATGTGCATTGGTTTCGACTATGTCGGAAGGGGAGGGATGGAGGCGCAACCTAGTGCGAAGGAGACGAAACAATAAAAAGGCTGTTTATTTGTACTTTAAAACTATTCTTTTGTACCTAACCTACCTTGTTTGTCTAAATCTGATTGGTTGCCATATTTTTAGAAAGTCCTACCACCTTTCCATATTTAACAATTTAAACATTTTTATAAAAATCCCCTTCTCCTCTATAATTATATAAAACATTTAAGTCCCATAGCTAAAATAATTTTATATAACCGTTAAAACACTAAGAAAAAATCTGGAAAAATTCCAGAAAATCACTTTATATATATTCTCTATCATATAAAAATTTCAGATCCAAATAATTAATTATTTTCCCGTAAATAATTTATAATCTAAAATACCATTTTCTTTACTATAAAATTCATTTTAAATCCATGAAAATTCAGAAAAATATGAAAATTGAAACCCATCTCTAAAATATCTTTCTAGATCTTCATAAAAATACGCAAGGCAATTTGATGTCATTTAATGGGTTTTCATCTCAAAACATGTCATAAAATCTATATGAATATTCATAAATCATCAACATGTATATATAATCATTCTATATACATGAATATCAGGTGTAGCGACCTCTGATCGAAGAGGTCCTCCAATAATTTGATGTCATTTAATGGGTTTTCATCTCAAAACATGTCATAAAATCTATATGAATATTCATAAATCATCAACATGTATATATAATCATTCTATCATTCAAAAATATGGAAAACCATTGCAAAATATTCGGATTTAATCTTAAAACTGAAACCAATAAAAATTTGAGATGTAAACATTATTCACCTTAGCATTAGAGATTATAGGAGCTTCAGATTTGAATGGATTTGATTCGAATTAACTTTTCCCTTAGCTTTTCCTTAATTCTTCTTCCCCTTTCCTTGTTAATAGTGGCCGACCTTGTTTTATGAAAATTTTGAAATGAAATGAACGTGTAAGTTATACACGGCTACGGGTAAGGATATAGATATGGCTTATTTCCTATTTTACCCCTCCTCTAATTCATTTTAAACCTATCTTTAATTCATTTGTTTTAAATGGCATGGCTACCCTTACTTAAAATAAAATCTTAATCCCCCTAATCAACACATTATTTAATTTAATTCAACTGATTAAATATCCTGAATAATGTTACCAAAAATCTGGGGTGTTACATTCTCCTAGTAATTCAAGAATTTTTTTATTTTATAAATACACATATATTTTGAATCACTCAAATCCCTTTTTAAAAACTAAGTCTACATTTTATAATATTCAAAAAGATTAAAAATATGACCCAGTGTTACGATAGAACTAATTAAGGAAAATTATCCACGTCATCATTTATGACATCCAATACATCATATATAAATTTATATGAAAATAAAATCAATAGTGTGAGGAATCACGGTCGACCCTCTAACTTTTCCCCCTGCATCACATACATTATAAAATCAAATAACATAAGAATCAACCTCTTCAAGGCATGATTCATATTTAACGGGTCACCGTTCTTACACAAAAACGTAATAGGGTCTCATCCACTCAAATAGGCGGGAATATATCCAAACCAACAACATAAAATATTAAATAATCTAAACAATCAATAACAATCAAATGTAAAATATCCATACTTCCAATATATTATTATATTGACTATATAATATTTTTTGATTAACTAAAAAGGTGAGATTAACTCACCTTGATTTTAGTAGTTGCCAAAACGTTCCGTTTTAAATTAATATTGAATGAACGTTTAATTTTAACCCAAAATTCTCACTAGCTCCGAATCCATCCAATCCAACTCTATAACATAGCCTTCATCGATACGATCGCAATGCGACTCGTCGGGTTCAATTTGGGCCTCATACGAGTTTAATATGAATTAATGAACATTTGAATAATTAAATTAAAATTAACTTAATATAATTAAACGTTTTACATTATACCCATCTTCCTCTCAATTTCAAGTTACCCAGGTACGAATGAACAATCGACCGCGCCTTCCACCATCACCGCCGTCACCTTACCACGTCGTTGACTGCCACCGCGCTTTGCGCACCTCCCTCTAGCTTTGCGTATCGCCGTTGCACCATCGACCGTCGAAGGACATATGGATGTATGCTATGAGGGCCTTCGGATAAGTCAGTAACCACCAGGGTGATGACATATTCAGTATTATCTAGTTAGAGGTAGGCCAGTCTTGTGTTGGTAGAGGACCATCAGTTGGGCCTTGGTACATTCCTCTAGAGATGTACTGCCGGAAGGTAGTCCCTTCACCTGGTCATTTGTATGGAAATCTGTTAAACACTACGTGCCTGCCATTTTGTTTGTAGAAAGCCTTGTATTATTACAAGGTGGTATGCTGGAATTTAATAAAGTAACAATTTCGGCTATGATTCATATTATTTGTATACTAGACACTAGTATAATATAACAACATTTGATATGAAATAATTTGGTTATCGTAAGGTAAAAACCCGTCCATGTTTATGTGCGGCATAGTCTTACGAGATACCTTTGTTTTGATAAAGGAAGTTTTATAACCTTAAATTAAATTCAGTTGAGATGTGTTTTCTCACACTGGTCTACCAAACTGATCCGGGCGTTCTTCTTTTCAATGTTCGGGTCAGACTGAGTATATTTACAGATGTAGATTTGGATGCTTTGGAGCTTCAGTAGACGAGCTGGAGGTCTTCTGGTCATATTCACATATATGTTTATTTTCCTCTGCTTTGTTGTATAAATTATTAGCAATTGTAAGGAAAGATTATTATAACTGTCCAGGCTGATGACTTGTGATTGATTGTTGTACTCTGATGGATGTATGTATATTATATTACAGTTTCTGTTTTGTAAAGATCATTGATATGATATTATATGTTTTTCAGCTGTGATTGTCAGACTCTATAATTATTTTAGTTTCTTATGTTTCTCTTGTTCTTATTCTCCTTCTTTCTCTCTTCTTCTTCTCTTCTCTTCTCTCTTCTCTTCTTTCTTTCTCATGATTATCCGTCTTTCCGTTCGGTTTGGGTTGGACATGTGTGGTTTATTGTTAACTCTAAACGGGTCGGATTTGTAGGTCGTCACATCCAGTATCAGAGGTTAGGATTTTGCAAACACCTAGGCTTTGGTTGGGTACTCATTATAGATAGGGTCAGTAGCACCCTAGATTGAGTTTGAGTGTATATATATGAGCGCGTATTTGTTAGTGATTATAAAAATGTATTGTGTTAATGTATCAATTTAAGTGGCTTATGAATTCTAGTCAATATGTAGGACGCCATGTTAACGATAGAGATTTCTAGATGAATCAAATAATTGTATATACTCTTAGGATGTAGTGGAGTATTATACAAGTAAAGCATATGCATATGGATGTGTGTGCACCTGCATTTTTATTTCATGGTTGCTTTGAATGGGTGATTATCATATGATTGTTGCATTTGGATGATGATTGTAACATGCATATAAAACTATCAGTTGTCATTAGGGAATTTGCATTCATTTGGATACATGGCACGGACATGAGCGCATAAAAAGGAGGTCGACTGAATCAGTAGACCGCCTAATCTTTTTCATTAGTTTGAGACATTGACACTACACTATTGCATATATCATAAATTGCATTAAAAGGTTTAAGGACAATGGATGTAATGGATGATAATATGTGGTTGTGGAATTTGGATGAAACTATTTATTTCATTCTTCCGTCCTTGGAGATTTCAGGGACGATATCCTATAAGGAAGGGAGAATGTAATAACCCCAAAAATTAGAGTAATAAAAGTTAATTAAAAAATTAATTAAATAATAAAATAGAGTTGGGAAATTGTCAGAATTGAGTCATGGAAGTTGCACCATTGGGTCCGTGGCAATTTTCTGATCAATTTCCATATATAACTTGTCGAAATCTGAGTCAGTGTGGAGAAGTTACGAGAGAAACAAGAAATCAGAATTATATTATAATTAAATGAAAAAATAATAATAAGACCCGTAGGGGTGGACCCTTTCTAGGGTCGGTTCGACTTATAGGTCGACCCGCATTAGTGCCTGGACTATTTTCCGTCCAGGTACGAGCCGAAGAGTGTAAAACTGATTTTTTTTTTTGTGAAATCATGTGCGTTCGTAGCTGCATCCAATGGTTCCTAGTGAGTCTATGACGTGGTTGTACTAGATTAAATCTTCAAATCCGATGGCCTGAGATCCCTAAGCCACACTATAAATAGAACCCTAGGCCTAGCTATTTTTCTTATTCATATTTCTCCCAATTGGGTTCATTGCCTGAGGCTGAACCCTTAATAGAAAATTCTTCTAGGGAGGAAATCTTTTTAATAAAAATATCTACACCCTAGAAGTGGATCCTAGAAGGCCAAGGATTAGAGCTAAGGACCACCGTGAGTGTTTTGTAATTATTTTAGATTTGTAAGCAATTTAAAATAATAGGGTTCTCAATAGTTGTAGTTTTTCCACAATTTTGAGACAGTTTTTATGTAAGTTTATTTAAAGTCAGTTTTTAAGTAAATTTCAGAAGTTCTTTTCAGTCTATTTTTATTCAACTATTTTATTCAGTTATTTACATCTGTTTTAAGTTAGAATTTAGCCTGTAAATGTTAGTTTCTTTTTATAGAGATCTAGTCCTTTTTGACGTGAATAAAATATTAAAAAGAGAAGGATTCACAAATATGGGTTAAAATAGAAAAACACTAAATTTACAAAAATCAGATGTAAAATGAGAAAAACTAAAATAAAATGGAGATGGACTGAAATAGGAAAATTTGAGATATTTGCAAGCATGACTATAACAAGTGGTTATAACTAAAAAGAGAAAATAGAAGAGTAACAGTTGCAAGACTAATTATAACATGTAGGTTATAATTAGAAAGAAAGAAATAATAGAATGAGCTTATTTTAAAACTTAGATCTTGGATTAAGTTAATAAGCAAATATATGAGTAGTGGCCCATACCGGCAGCATTCCATTTCAGGTCTAGGATTGATGGTCTCCCACGTGGGTAAGACTGGACACGCTTATGCTGATTAGGGTAAATAAGTGGCCAATAGATAGAGGCTCAAATATGGGGATTTGGGCAAGGGGCGCAAAGTTAGAAGATTTGTTTGTTAGGACCAGTACCAGAAGCATTCCGTTTCAGGTCGATGACTGATGGTCTCATACGTGGGTGAGGCTGGGCACGCTTATGCTGATTAGGGTAAATAAATGGTCGAATATGGGACGACAGTTAGTGTGTACCGGCAATGACCGAGCGCGCGACATCAATTAGGGTAAATAATTCGCTAATGCGTCCTAAGCGCTAAGAGGTGTCTTTTGCTGTGGGATTGTAACGACCTGGATTTTTTGTCGTTTGATTTTGAATATTTAAAATATTTAAATATTGGATTTGGAATTATAATTGAGTTAGAAATTTTTTAAAACTGAAGATTTCAAGCGATTTCACAAAATTTTGAAATTTGCCGATTTAATCGACGTGTTAAAATAGCGATCCGGGGCACAGTCTCGGAATTCGACGAAACCAGTTCCATGGGATCCATAATAGTGTGTTATTATCGGATTTCAATTTTCGTAGCATTTGAATTTACTATTTGGTCGGACGATCTGCAAACGCCTAGAAATAGTTTAATCGAAATTAATTTTTATAGTCGATTTAAAAAGCTATCTTCTCTATACGATCGAATTAGGACTCAAAACTTGTTCCATTGCGTTTGGAATAGGGGCAAACATTATGAACGCCTAGCGGCATGCCTCAATTGGAGTTCGAAATTGCACAGTAGAGGATTTGAGATATTTTGAAAAATTAAATTAAATTAATAATAGTTAAATCAAATGAACAGTTGAGTACCCTTCAACTTTAAGTCGCACATCCCTTTCCTTATGAAACACGCGACCCCCTCTTCCTTTGTTTTAAAAGCCGACCTCGTTCCTCCTTCGTTCAAATCGAAAATCACAGAAAAAAGAAGGAAACGAGAATGAAATCTCGTATAAAAAAAAGTATATACTAATCTCAATCGAGCCTTCCCAGCTTTAATTCGCGATCGAGCAAACTCACGGTGCTCATACGCGCATGCATAAAGAGGAGGGTGGCCTGCAAGGAGGTGGTCGACGAGGCTGAGGAGGGCGATGGGTTGGTGATCTCCGATGGAGGAAGGCAATTTCGTCCTAGTGCAGTCGATTTGGGGAAGCTTGGGTGAGTGCAATGGGCAACTGCACGAAGACGAGGCGCGCTGTGGAGTAGAGGTCGAGGGTGTTAATGCAACCGGAGTGGGAGGCTCTTGGTCGATGTCATTGGTAGAGGTGGGTCAGGCTATGGCGGCGAACGATGGGAGGAGCGACGTCGAAGAAGGTGGGCGCGACTTAGGGTTTGACTTGAATTTTCTATGCGCGCATATAGGGGACTGGCGACTTGGTGTTGTCGAGCATGGTCCGGGCAAACGACTGGCGGTAAGGAGCAAGCAGTAGCGGCAATTTGAGGGTAATAAACTGTTTAACATTTTAATTAAAGAAATTATCTTAATATATGACAAGTGTGATTTTAAAAATGTATAAAATGTTCTTGCGAGGTCCAAAAATCACGAAGTTGATCATGATAAATTCGTAGCTGCAAATTTCACATTCTGGAAGTGGTTTGGAATTTTTCGGAGTCCGTTAGAATTTTAAATAAAATCGAACAATGTTCGATTTAGTTTAAAATCTGGATATTTGGCAAATAAAAATAAAGGTGAGAAATTCTCATTCATTTGGATTACCAAATTTAATTTTAAATAGTTAAAATTAATTCTGGATGTTTGGTTGAATTTATTATATGTTGAATGATATTATATTATATTATATATATAGTAGTATATACATTAGTATTTAGATTGATGTTCCCACATATCTTAGCGGATGACGCCCTATGCGCCCCGCATAATAGCGGATGACCCTATATTACTGCGATATCCCCCTTGAAGTGGGATTGGTATTTTTATGTTGAATAAACATTTATGGATGCAGGGAAACAGGTTGGAGGGATCCAACTGGATTCCTTAAATTTATATTGATTGTTTTTCATATATAACAATATATGATGTGTTAGAGTAATCTGTTATAGATTATTGTTGTGATGTGAATTATTGAATGCTATAGTAGCACTGGTCTGAATTTTGGTATTTTAAATAGCATAAATATTTTTATTGAATTTGAAGGAATTGAAAGAAGATTTTGAATATAAAAATAAGTATATCGAAGTTCAGATTATTTTAAAAGAAATTGATTTGGGTAAAACAATAAATTGATTTTTGGTTGTACTTAACTATTCGGGAAAATATATTTTAAATAGAGATTTAAAAATAATTTATATAGAAGATTTTTAAACGATGGATTTTTAGACGATACTTCTGAAGAAAAAAAATATCGAGTGAAATTGAAATCGATATTAAAAATAGAATTGTGGAATAAATGAAATTTATTAAGAAATGGATTTATAAAATGAGATTTTATAAATGAAATTAGTTTTATAAACAAGTGGAAACTCAAAGGAGTTTATAAATTTATAACGATGTTTATAAATAAGGGTAAAAGATATCAGTTGATAAATTGGGAATATAAATTCATAGGGTGAATTTATATTAGAATATGGAAATCGGTTTGAGGAAAAATAATGGTTTCTATTTTTGAAATGTGAGAATGGTTAAGGGAACGGAAATGAAATCGACGTGTAATGAATCAAGAAAGATTTATAAATTGAAATTGGACATTGGAATTTAAAAATATATTTTTATCGAGAAGTTAAATTGCTTTCAAAAGAGAATTTTATATATATTCAAACTATGTAATTTAAAGCTGCTTTAGTAATAAAATACTTTGGAAGTTGTTTTTTTCAAATATTTAATATTAATTGAAATAAATTTCTAATTTTTATAATAAGCTTCGTAAAATCAATTTGTTATTTGAAAATGAAATAAGGAATGAAGTATCTGTGTTTATTTAAGTATTTTAAAATTTTAAATAATTACTTAAACGTGTTTTTAAAAATAAATTATCGTCTTTAAGAATACTTATTATACATATATAGAGTTTTGAAAATGATTTGAATTTATTTATAAACTCTCTCGAGATGTGGAAACAGATATGATTTTTTTTAAAGTTGTAAATGGATAGACGAGATCATAAGTGAGTATAATCGACTTTGGAAAATGTAAAGGAATTAATATAGATTCCGAAAATGTAGGAGATAGGATAAGAAAAGCTTCTAAGTATTGATATTAGAAATGATTTCGGGGAAATGGATTATAATATTTTCCTTAGTGAGAAAATGACGGTTTTTGAAAATTTTTAAGGATGAAGGATTTATACCAAGATATTTTCTAAGTAATGGATTATAAGTCGAAGTTGGAATTATTTCACTAAGTGTTGAAGTGAGGTACGGGTGGAGATATCTTGTTATGGAAACAAGTATTCGGAATATTTTCAAATATTGATAAATTTGAAAGAGATTTGAATATATATCTTTTAAAGATATTTTGAAATGAATGTTTTAAAGAATTATAAACAATGGTTTGGTGACTACTTATGGATGTTATTTGATAGTTAAATAACCGACTATCAATATTGGCCAATTTCGTTAGTCGTTTCGAAGAGACCGGGATTGGATTTAATTATCCGAAAACCTCTTCGATCCGGTTTGAACGTTATGAATGGATGTCGTGAAGATAGTGAAGGCGGTGATTTGGTTTGTCCAGAACCAAAAAAACTTTTATGGACGAATGCTATCAGAACATCGTTATTGGAGGACAATGAGCATTCTAAGTGAAATTGTTCTTGAAAGGTAATTGTAGCCTCATCAACCGGAATGATAGAATATTAGGGGAGATGCAGCAAGGCTAAGTGGGTCGCACCCAATTAGGGTATGTTATCACCTTTCTAGATGCCCTCGGATATATTAAAATTATGGATATGGTTGTGCATGGAAAAGTGAGCGCTCGATTTTAAGGGTGGGATCACCCGGGGTGATAACATATTCGGTTCCATCTAGGTTAGGGATAGGGCCAATCTTGTGTTGTAGGGGATCCCGGCGAGGTCCTCGGTACATTTTTCTAGATGTGTACCGTGATAAGTAGTACACCGGTACCTAGTCATTGTATGGAATCCATTCTCCAATAAGCACCGTATGGTTTTGATTGTGCCCAACTATGCTGAAATGTGAGATGCAAGCATTTCAGTTATTTTCTATTTACTTTGTTTAGACACTATTATAATATCAGACGATTTTGATAAAAATGTTTTGGTTATCGTTAGGGAAAAACCCATCGTGTTTATGTGTGACGTGGTCTTACGAGATACCTTTGTTTTTCAAAGGATTTTTGATAACTTTAATAGCTCAAATTGAGTGTGTTTTCTCACGCTGGTTTTCCAGACTGACTCCGGTGTTATTTTATTATAATGCTCAGGTCAGACCGAGTATTACAGATTCAGGATAGGATGCTATGGAGCCAGGAGAAGAGCTGGATGACAAAGACGTATTTCCGTACTTGACTTATATTTCCACTATATGAGTACAAGTTATTATAACTGTCCAGGTTGATGTATTGATTGTTGTACTCTGATGATTGTAAGTATGAAACAGTTACAGATTATTTTGTATAAAAATGTTATTATATATTATATTTTGTTCTGCTGCGATTGTGAGATTCTGTGTTGTTCTATTTTTCTTCTACCTCTTTCTTCTTCACCCCTAGCAATTGGTGTTTCCGGCACTTGAATATTCGGCATGTTATACAATGAACGTATAGACGTCGATTTTCGAGGGTCGAAAATCTCGGGTCGCTACACTTGGTATCAGAGCTGAAGGTTAAGTGAGAACCTTGGCTCTGGTGGGAATTACTCATTAGAGATAAGGTCAGTGTACCCGAGAATGAGTTGGGAGTATTAATAGATATGAGCGCGTATTTGTTAGTGAATATAAAATGTTTTATATTGTGTTGATTTATTTGTTGAGTGGCATATTCTGATCGAGTAGTGGGACGCTACTAAATCGATAGGAGTTTCTAAACACTTGAACACGATAAACTGACACGGTATGGTTTTGAAGCGGGTAAATGAAATAATTTTACCCAAATTATATTTTGATATAAAGGAAATAATTTTCTAAAATTATTATGGTATATTTGTGTGTTTGGGTGTTATTATTATAATCAAGACAAGATTATAAAATTGGAATGGTTATATATATAGCCAAATTGAAATTGTATAAGTATGGATTATACAATTGAGTTAAAACTAAAATTTTACTAAAACCAAAATTTGGAAAATTAAATCCCAGAGATTTTTGGAAATGTTTTCTAGAGTGATTTGAAAATGAATAATAGTGATATTATTTGGATTATTTTTGAAAGGAAATTGTTTTAAGTGGATTTTGGAATTGATGAAGCACTAAACTCACTACAGTCGTTGGAAAATAACTCTGGTGATGATGGTCACATCATCAGTGTTCATTTTCGAGTTTCTAAGTGATGGATTGCTACTGAAATAATTGATTTGGAGATTTTGTTGGAAAACAAACGTTGTTTTAGAAATTCCAAGGGAATTTTTTTGGAAGAAAACCAAGTGATTTTGAAAATTCCAAAGGAAGGGTTTGTTAAACCAAAAGGGTTATATAGAAATATATATGATTTCAAAATGATTTGAAATAAAAACCAGGTGTTTGAATTCTGGAATTTTAATATAAATGTTGGAAAAAAACATTAGTAAATAAGTTATGAACTTATAAATTGAGAATGATTTAAATAGGAAAGAAAAGTATGGAAATAGTGTTTTGGAAATAAATTTTAACTTGAGCAAGTTAAAATGAATAAAACTTTAACTTATGGTAAGTTAAATTAAATTTAGTTGGGATTGGAATTGAATTTTAACTTAAGTAAGTTAAATTGAATTGAACGAATTGAAATTTAGCTTAAGCTAAGTTAAATAAAATTGAGTTGAATTTGAATTGGATTGAAAATAAAATTGCATTAAATTATAAATGATATTGAATGGAATTGAATATAGAGTTTGAATTGTAAAGCGATTATATAACTATAAGTTACAAAATTTTGATTGAATGAAATTTAAAGTGGAAGATTATGAAATTGTGAAGAAAATAAGTTGAGTAACTTATAAAATTGAAAAGTGAAATAGAAAACCCAAAATAAAAATGGTTTGATATTTTGGTGAAGGAAAAAAAATCCGAACTTGAATTATAAAAGGAATTTGAACTCAAGTAAATTGAACAAAGTGATTTTTGAAAGTAAAATCTGATTTTGAACTATAAAATGGAAGTGGACTAATTAGATAAATTAATTAGTTAATTGAATATGGGAATGGAACTTAACTTGGTTAAGTAAATGGAATTGTGGATGGAAATTTAAATTGAATATGGGACTTGAGTTATAAATGAAATTCGACTTAAAGAGTAAGAGAATTAATTATATTGAAATGTTTTCGACTAGAATAGAAATAACGATGACTTAAGTTATAAATAAATTCAATTTAAGTGTAAATAAATATGGCATTGGATATTGTTTAAAATGAATTCGAGCTTGAAGTTAAGTTTGAAGTAGATTAATTGAAGGAACTAATTAAATTAATTAATAAATGGAATGGAATTCCATTGAATAAGAATCAATCAAAATTTGAAATGGAATTTGGTTGCAAGAGTAATGAACTTAAGTTATATAGTTGAATAAACTGAAAATAAACAAATTAACTTAAGTTAATATTTTGGATGAAAGCTTGGCTTAAATAAATGTATGAAATGGTATATAAATAAAATAGCATGGAATGATTCCGAGCTTAATAAAATGGATTAGAATATAATAAATGTGATTATGAATGGAATGTAAATGAATAGATTGAGAATCAATTTGAAATGGATTAGAATTAAATATAAATTGATTTGGAATCAATTGAAAATAGCTATAAACTGAAATAGTTATTTTATTAAATGAATATCGCCGAATTTGCATAAAAAATTTGTCATTTGACGTAAACGAAAGTAAATGAAATTCCTGTGTATAAATGGCAAGTGAATAAATTGATTTTTAATCAATTTGGAATGAATATAATTATAATGTGTGTAATTATGAAGTGAATGCAAGTAAAGTTGGTTGTAAATCATTCAAATTGAATATGAATTGATTGAAAGCAATTAAATTAGTATCAGAACCTTATAATTGCTTATAATACATGTTTAACATGATTGGGTTATGAAGCTTATGTGTTTTAACCATTTAAATGAATGAAATATTATTAAATTTCATGTTTTTGGTACTTACATGTTTAAATTGAGTAAGTGCAGGTATATGGAGTTGTTTTGCTTGATTTTGGTCGTGCAACTGCATATAAAATAAGTCTCTCGTTTAAAAATGCTAAAATAAGGTACGTTTTCAGATTAAACACAACAAAAATATAATTATTCATATATATTGTATTTTCCGACCGTGTGGGTCGATGTATATATTTTTATCTCTCTTTTCATATTGCAAAAGGCTCTCCGTACAAAGGAGACTGCCAAAAAATTTCGGAAATTTAGGGTGTTAGAAAATTTTTGTTAACGAAGAATTGGAATTGAAAGAAAAGGTTTTGAATCAGAAGTGGAAACTAAATGTCAGGATGAAACTTAAGGGTTTAGGAAAGTTAATGTCAAGTTTTAACAAAGTGGGTTTTGATAAGTTAAATGGGTTTGGAGCGTTTTTCCTGCCTTAGCAATTTCGGGGACGAAATTCTTTTAAGGGGGGAGGAATGTAACGACCCAGATTTTTCGTCGTTTGATTTTGAATATTTAAAAGGGTTAAATATTGGATTTGGAATTATAATTGAGTTATAAAGTTTTTAAAACTGAAGATTTCAAGTGATTTCACAAAATTTTGAAATTTTTCGATTTAATCGATGCGTTAAAATAGCGATCCAGGGCACAGTCTCAGAATTCGACGAAACCAGTTCCATGGGATCCGTAATAGTGTGTTATTATCGGATTTCAATTTTTGTAGCGTTTGGATTTACTGTTTGGTCGTACGATCTACAAACACCTAGAAATAGTTTAATTGAAATTAATTTTTTAGTCGATTCAAAAAGCTATCTTCTCCATACAATCGAATTAGGACTCAAAACTTGTTCCATTGCATTCAGAATAGGGGTATAACATTATAAACGCCTAGCGGCATGCCTTAATAGGTGTTCGAAATTGCACGGTAGGGGATTCGAGGTATTTTGAAATTCTGAATGCAATGTCTAATATAATGTTATACCCCTATTCTGAATGCAATGTCTTATATAAGGTTATAAAATATACGGGATCTTACATATATGCATACCTTAACTAATTGTAAATGTGAGTATGTACATTATACTCTAGTGTTTATAACATTTTCGATAATTTTTAACCGACAGAAAGTTGAAAATTCAAAAAATGAATTCTGGTCACATTTTCGATTTTTCCTGAACAAAATATTTTTCTAAACAAATTTTAAAAACTATTTCACCATCATTATTTGACATTTAAAAGAGTTATATTTATATTACAAAACCTATATATTAAATATTTAAAATTAGTTAAATATTCGCAAATCGAAGGAGTGAAAATTCCTGGTCGTTACACTCTCCCCCTTGAAAGAATTTAATCCTCGAAATTACACCTCAATCTATCCTTGAAAACACTTAACACTATGTACTTACTCAGACGATGTACATAGATAATTCTTATATAAAAGTACGATTCAATCACTAATCGACTACATAACTTCACTTCCGAACTAGTATTGCTCACCCGATTTTCTTGTGCAGACTCTGATCAGGTTCCCTGGTTAGGAACCTCTATTCTCCTTATATAGCTGTAACTATGATAGAAACACTAGTACCATACCAAAAACCCTCATCAAGTGCTTGCCGTCAAGGTTTGAGTAATTGATCCTTACTCGGAATGGTGTGAAACACTTTGAAGTCATGTACTCGAATCTTTGATCAAGAATTATATGGAAAAGAGGAAGGATCTACGTACAACTTACGTACTCATTTAAAGGTTCTTACTGCCCAATTACTTTTTATCCTTCCAAAATGATTTATGGAACATTTCATAGAAATTTCAACTTAGGTTCAACACTTTAAAATGACACAACTTATTTATGAAACTTTTTCCATAAAAGTATTTAATTTATTAAATTTGTATAATACTCTTCTACATCCTAAGAGTATAAAAAACATATGATTATTAATTTTATTGACTTTTTAACTATTCATATTGTAGGCCCAAAATAATTTGGGTCTCAACACTGAGTTGACCAATCCAAATGACCTATTCTGAATGCAAAGGAATAGGTGAGAAATTCTCAGTCATTTGGGTTATCGAATTTAATTTTAAATAGTTAAAATTAATTATGGATGTTTGGTTGAATTTATTATTTGTTGAATAATATTATATTATATATATAGTAGTATATACATTAGTATTTGGATTGATGTTCCTGCATATCTTAGCGGATGACACCTTATGCGCCCCGCAAAATTGCGGATGACCCTATATTACCGCGATATCCCCCTCAAAGTGGGATTGGTATTTTTATGTTGTATTAACATCTGTGGATGTAGGGAAACATGTTGGAGGGATCCAACTGGATTCCTCAAATTTATATTGGTTGTTTTTAATATATAACAATATATGATGTGTTAGAGTAATCTGTTATAGATTATTGTTGGGATGTGAATTATTGGATGCTATAGTAGCACTGGTCTGAATTTTGGTATTTTAAATACCCTAAATATTATTTTTGAATTTGAAGGAATTTAAAGGAACCCAAAAATAATATAATACTAATGTATATACTACTATATATTTCCTGAATTCTGGTCTCAATTAGGACTCAACCAATTAATACTAATGTATATACTACTATATATATAATATAATATCATTCAACAAATAATAAATTCAACCAAACATCCATAATTAATTTTAACTATTTAAAATTAAATTCGATAACCCAAATGACTAAGAATTTCTCACCTATTCCTTTGCTTTCAAAATAGGGGTACAACCTTATACCGAATTAGGACTCAAAACTTGTTCCATTGCATTCAGAATTGGGGTATAACATTATAAACGCCTAGCGGCATGCCTCAATAGGTGTTCGAAATTGCACGGTAGGGGATTCGAGGTATTTTGAAAAAATAAATAAATTAATAATAGTTAAATCAAATGAACAGCTGAGTCCCCTTCAACTTTAAGTCGCACGCCCCTTTCCTTCTGAAACACGCGACCCCCTATTCCTTCCTTTTAAAAGCCGACCTCGTTCCTCCTTCGTTCAAATCGAAAATCACAGAAAAATGGAAGGAAACGAGAATGAAATCATGTATAAAATATATATATACTAATCGCGATCGAGCCTCCCCAGCTTTAATTCGCGATTGAGAAAACTCACGGAGCTCGTACGCGTGTGCGTAAAGAGGAGGGCGGCATGCAAGGAGGTGGTCGATGAGGCTGAGGAGGGCGATGGGTTGATGATCTCCGATGGAGGAAGGCAATTTCGTCCTAGGGCAGTCGATTTGGGGAAGCTTGCGTGAGCGCGATGGGCAACTGCACGAGGACAAGGCGTGCTTTGGAGCGGAGGTCGAGGATGTTAATGCGACCGGAGTGGGTGGCTCGTGGTCGATGTCATTGGTCGAGGTGGGTCAGGCTATGGCGGCGAACGATGGGAGGAGCGACGTCGAAGAAGGTGGGCGCGACTTAGGGTTTGACTTGAATTTGCTGTGCGCGCGTGTAAGGGACTGGCGAATTGGTGTTGTCGAGCATGGTCTGGGCAAACGACTGGCGGTAAGGAGCAGGCAGTAGCGGCAGTTTGAGGGTAATGAACTGTCTAACATTTTAATTAAAGAAATTATCTTAATATTTACCGTGTGTGATTTTAAAAATGTATAAAATGTTCTTGCAAGGTCCAAAAATCACAAAGTTGATCACGATAAATTCGTAGCTGTAAAGTTCACATTCTGGAAGTGGTTTGGAATTTTTCGAAGTCCGTTGGAATTTTAAATTAAATCGAACGATGGTCGATTTAGTTTGAAAGCTGGATATTTGGAAAATAAAATCAAGGTGAGAAATTATCAGTCATTTGGGTTATCGAATAGGGGTATTTACCATATTATTTTCCAAATGAAATTAGTTTTATAAACAAGTGGAAACTCAAAGGAGTTTATAAATTTATAATGATGTTTATAAATAAGGGTCAAACGATATTAGTTGATAAATTGGGAATATAAATTCATATGGTGAATTTATATTAGAATTTGGAAATTGGTTTAAGGAAAAATAGTGGTTTCTATTTTTGAAATGTGAGAATGATTGAGGGAAGGGAAATAAAATCGACGTGTAATGAATCAAGAGGGATTTGTAAATTGAAATTGGACATTGGAATTTTAAAAATATATTTTTATCGAGAAGTTAAATTGCTTTCAAAAGAGAATTTTTTATATATTCAAACTATGTAATTTAAAGCTGCTTTTGTAATAAAATACTTCGAAAGTAGATTTTTTTCAAATATTTAATATTAATTGAAATAAATTTCTAATTTTTATAATAAGCTTCGTAAAATCAATTTTTTATTTGAAAATGAAATAAGGAATGAAGTATCTATGTTTATTTAAGTATTTTAAAATTTTAAATAATTACTTAAACGTGTTTTTAAAAATAAATTATCGTTCTTTAAGAATACTTATTATACATATATAGAGTTTTGCAAATGATTCAATTTATTTATAAACTTTTTCAAGATGTGGAAACGGATAAGATTTTTTTTAAAAGTTGTAAATGGATAGACGAGATTATAAGTGAGATAATCTACTTTGGAAAATGTAAAGGAATTAATATAGATTTCAGAAATGTAGGAAATAGGATAAGAAAAACTCCTAAGTATTGATATTAGAAATGATTTCGGGGAAATGGATTATAATATTTTCCTAAGTGAGAAAATGACGGTTTTTGAAAATATTTAGAGACAAAGGATTTATACCAAGATATTTTCTAAGTAATGGATTATAAGTCGAAGTTGGAATTATTTCACTAAGTGTTGAAGTGAGGTACGGGTGGAGATATCCTGTTATGGAAACAAGTATTCAAAATGTTTTCAAATATTGATAAATTTGAAAGAGATTTGAATATATATCTTTGTAAAGATATTTTGAAATGAATGTTTTAAGGAATTATAAACAATGGCCTGGTGACTACTTATGGATTTTATTTGATAGTTAAATAACTGATTATCAATATTGGCCAATTTCGTTAATCATTTCGAAGAGACCGGGATCAGATTTAATTATCCAAAAACCACTTCGATCCGGTTTGAACGTTACGAATGGATATCGTAAAGATAGTGAAGACGATGATTCGGTTTGTCCAGACCCAGGACAACATGTATGGACGAATGCTATTAGAACATCGTCGTTGGAGGACGATGAGAATTCTAAGTGAAATTGTTCTTGAAAGGTAATCATAGCCTTAAGCCTCATCAACCAGAATGACTGAAAATCAGGGGAGATGGAGCAAGGCTAAGTGGGTCGCACCCAATTAGGGTATGTTATCATCTTTCAAGATGCCCTTAGATACATTAAAATTATGAATTTGGTTGTGCATGGAATAGTGAGCGCTCGATTTTAAGGCAGGGAACACCCGGGTTGATAACATATTCGGTTCTATCCAGGGTAGGGATATGGCCGGTCTTGTGTTATAGGGGATCCCGACGAGGACCTCGGTACATTTTTCTAGATGTGTACCGTGATAGGTGTTACCCCAATGTTTAGTCATTGTATGGAATCCATTCTCCAATAAGCGCCGTACGGTTTTGATTGTACCCAACTATGCTGAAACTTGAGATGCAAGCATTTCAGCTATTTTCTATTTACTTTGTTTAGACACTATTTAATATTAGACGATTTTGATAAAAATGTTTTGGTTATCGTAAGGGAGAAACCCGTCGTGTTTATGTGTGACGTGGTCTTACGAGATACCTTTGTTTTTCAAAGGATTTTTGATAACTTTAATAGTTCAAATTGAGTGTGTTTTCTCACGCTGGTTTTCCAGACTGACTCAGGTGTTATTTTATTATAATGCTCGGGTCAGACCGAGTATTACAGATTCAGGATAGGATGCTATGGAGCTCAGGAGACGAGCTAGATGACGGATACGTATTTCCATACTTGACTTATATTTCCACTGTATGAGGAAAAGTTATTATAACTGTCTAGATTGATGTACTCTGATGATTGTAAGTATAAAACAATTACAGATTCTTTTGTATAAAAATCTATTATTATATATTATATTTTGTTCGGCTGCGATTGTGAAATTCTGTGTTGTTCTATTTTTCTTCTACCTCTTTCTTCTTCACCCCTAGAAATCGTGTTTCCGGCACTTGAATATTCATAATGTTATACAGTGAATGTACAGATGTCGATTTTCGAGGGTCGAAAATCTCGGGTCGCTACAGGGACCAACATGATTGGCTCACAGTGGCACAACAGAGATAGGAAAGGCCGATCAATGGGTAGGATTAAGATTTTAGCCTAATCATATTAGCAATTGAGATAGGATTAGGGTTTCTGCCTAATCACAGCTGTTCAAGACAAGTGCAAACAATCAAAGCAAACAGTCAATCAGAATCAGAAACAGTATTTTATGCGAGTTTTTTCTTTTCTGTATCTTCCTTTCATGCTAGAACTATTGCTTAGTTTATTATCTTTATCTTGCTTAGAAATGCTTGTAATTACTTTCACTCACCAGACTTATTGTCTAACCCACTCCTCTATCTTTCCTCTTCCCCCAATAGGCTTGGAGATTCATTTCCGGAGTATCCTCATTTTAGATGTATTCTTCTGCTTTTCATTTTTTCATTTGGCTTGACACTAGTGAGAGGGATTATTATTGTTATTTTTGTACAGTGATTATGTGAGACTGAGATGTATTTTCAGGAGACATGAGATATTTTGAGTTTTTGATACATGTTATGTTTTTATGACTTATTTTGAGATGAAGTTTAATTCTAAATAACATGTTATTATTTAAATGTTTTCCGCTGCTTTTACTTATTTGTCTTGTGAATCTTAGTCTCTGTGATGCTTTAGCTATACCTATAATGCACCACATCCTTTGGTGTGCCCTTTTGGGGAATACTAAGGGGTATGGGGTGTTTCACAAAAGGCTTCGCAGATTTATACCAATAAGAACGCCTGGGAAGGAGCATTGGTATGCAACAGTTCTAGCTTTCGGTTACTTTTAAAAAAAATTGGAATTGAGTTTTTTGAAAATTAATCGATTGGTTTTGGAGAGACCTGGATCGGTAAGTGTTTTACTTGCCGAATACCACTTCAAAAATATTATACCATTCAGTCTTGGAGAGATCGGGATCAGTAAGTATTCTACTTATCGAATCCTACTTCAAGATTGAGATACATTTTCTATCTCTTGGAAGTGGATCTATTTGAGATGCTGGAATATATATGAAGACTCGAGATCTGATTGAGATGCTTGGACCCATGTAGAGGTTCGTGATCGATTTAGGGGATAGGAATCCATTTGTGATTCCAAGACCTGTTCATGTTATGGCTCGTGTGTTGGAATGCCTGATGTAGCCTTATCATCGGTATTGACAAAAACTTGAGTAAGGAGGCACAATCCCAGATTTAGCTAACTCTTGGGGGTACATCAACTCTATATCTAGAAATGCTTTCAATTGATGGGCCCAAAGTTGTTGATATCTGGTTGCCACGTAGTTCATAAAAGTTTTATGGCATTGGGACTAGTTGTGTTAACATTATGGTACATTACTGGAGGTGTATGTTGCTCGGAAAGATATCTTTGATCCTGGTGCAGGAGGTCAGATTCGGCTTGACTGAAGAGATCTCCATGGTAATCCTACAGAATCAACGAACACGCTTTAGCGGTTTTGATTGCATAACTATTACGCTGTGGTGTACACTCACTCGCAGCACTGCTATTTCCCTTACTTATATTCTATACCCTAGACATTATTATAATATCACTAGATTTTCTTATGAAATGGTTGGTTATCATAAGGTAAAAACCCTTCCATGTTTATTTGCAATCCATTCTTGCAAGAATTTTTGAAAGATTTTATAAATATAAGAATCCATATGATTGAGTTTCTCATGCTAGTTTTACTAGACTGATCCGGATGTTATTTTCTTATAATGCTCGGGTCATCCCTATGTATATTTCAGATTTCGTTGGTGTTAATTGAATCTCTTGGAGAGGAGCTGGATGATTGTCTACCATAGTTTTTATTTCTACTACATTACTTTGTTTATATATATTAGTAATTGTAAGGATAGGCTGTTATAACTGCCTAGGCTGATGACAGATTAGTTTGCTTCGATTATTGTATCCGTACAGTTTTCTTTGTAAAGATCATTTTGATAATACATGTTATCATTTCATTATGAGATTATGATATGTTTGTTTATTCTCTTTCTTGTTCTTTTTCTTTTTTTCTTTTTCTTTACCCTAACGTTCTGTCTTTTCGGCACTTAGGTGCTCAGCAAGTAAATACCGTGGATGTATTAGTATTGACATTCGAGGGTCGAAAAGGCTAATCGTTTCATTTTGTGCCAAAGCACGAGGTTAAGCGAGAACCTTGGCTTTGGTTGGGTATATATATCATTAGGAGGTAAGGTAACCCTATTAAGAGTTGAGAGTGTTATATATATACCAGAGTGCGTATTTGTTAATGCTATAAAAAAATTTATATTGTGTTGATTGGTTTGTTGAGTGGTTAATGAATTCTTGTCGGTACATGGGATGCCATAGTACTAATAAGGATTTCTAAACACTTGAACAAAGCAAAAAGACACCGTATTGTTTTTAAAATTGGTAAATGAAATAATTTTACCTAGGATTAAATTTTATATATAAAGGAATAATTTTCAAATAATTGATGTAGTTATTTATGATATGTTCGTTTATTTGAAAACGATAATATTCAATCATTATCATTTATTATTTGAGTAGTTGTGCTAAGTCGGTTTATGGGCATTGACTGTTGTTTATTTATTTGTAACTAGTTTACCTTTTTCAACATAGGTTGGGTAGATAGTAATTTATGGGAACATTGAAATGAGCACCTTGTGAATTAAGTTTCACAATTTGACTATAAGGCTTTCGGTGATAATGCTGGGTTAGAATTTAATTTTAATAAAAGTTTTTTATTATATCCTAAAAGAAAGATGTAATGACCCAGAATTATCAATCATTTGAAATTAGGATATTTGATTGATTTTAAATGTTGAAAAGTTAATTTATAGGTTAAATAACTTGAATTTTAAATATAGTGATTTATTGGATAATTTAATTTTTGAATTTAATAATTGAAATTGTTAAAATAATTGAATGTTGGATTTTTGTTTGGATAAAAATGATTTAAAAGCTTATTTAATTTCTATTAATAAGAATGCAGAAATTTAAATTGGATTTAAAAGTGATTTAACTGATTTTGAAAATAACTCGTTTTACTTAATATATAAAAAATAGCCTTCCAAGGCATTGTCTCGGATTTCGACGAAACCAGTTTCAAATTTTGGGGAAAAGGCTTAATAAATGGATTACGAAAATATTATTTATAAGTTGAAGAATTTATTTAAAAATTTGTATTTTTAAATAGATTTGAAGAGATAAAGAAATTTATTTTAAAAAGGAAATAATTTGGAAATTCGTTAAAAATTTGATTTGGTGTTTTGAAATAAATTTGAAAATAAATTTGAAATTAATTGATTATTTATTTACCATAACTAGTAAAATTGATTTATAGAAATTTATCTGATTTGAATTAATCAGATAATAAAATTTAATCCTACTTATGGATGTTTGGATTATATTGGATGTTTTGATATCTCTGATATGTGATGCTTTGTGATATATCCTGATTTGTGTTGTGATCTGTAATTTGTTTATCTGTGATATATATATATATATATATATATATATATATTTGTGATCTGTGAATGAAAGATAAGCGTTATAGTTGATACCGCTTAAGAATTATATTGTTATATTTGATCTGTGATGGTTGAATGTTGCTGCACTATTGTGTTAAACCCTTGGACTACACAATACACACACCAATGTGGATTTCACGTGGAAATCGGTTAAGTCACAGATTTTTAACAATTCTAAAGATTGAATTTTTGAATCCAAATTAGTTTTGGAATTGGAATTGAAAGTTTTTGAAAATGAGATTCAAAAAAATAAGAGTTATTTTAAATAACTTAATAAAAGTTGGAATTTAAATCATTTGATTTAAATTTTGAATTCAATATTTTGAAATTGAATTCAATGAATTGGGAATTATGGTCTAAAAGATTGTGCAAGTATAAAAGGTGTTTATATGGGATTTTTTTACCATTTAAAATATGGTTTTGGAAATTTAAATTTAAATTCAAGTTTTATACTTGGATGGCTTTAACCTGTGTAATTGTAACCAGTTTTTCCCAAAACGAAAACTATCTGTTTTCAAATAATAATAGCTTTCATAAAGTAAAAAGATTTCCAATTTGTATCGAAACATTTCAAGTTGAAATGAAATTGTGAATAGTTTGGAAAAACTATGATTTAACCTTTGTGAAGATGATTAAGCTTTATCTTGAAACTAAAGAAGATTTTAAAAGGTGTATCTTTTATATTATAAAAGACTTGAATTGTGAATAGTTTTGAAAGCTATAAGTTAAATCTTGATTTAAAGATTTAATGGGTTAATCCAATTGAAATGGGAATTGATTTGGAAATCTGTGAATGAATCTTGGTGAAACTGGGTGAACTTTGTGAAGTAAATCTTTTTGTTTAAAGATTTAAAATGGTAATTTGTTTAAACCATTTAAAGGAAAGGATTTGAGTAATAAGTTGTGACTTAATTGAAATCCCTATATCCATATGTTTTAAATATTGTGCTCACTATTCGATTTAGCCGGGAAAGGACCTTTGTGTCATATTACCCATTCCGAATAAGTGATATGACGATATGGATAACATTTGAAGACCGGTGGTGAAGACCGAGTATTTGTGAAAACGATAGGATGACCTATCGATTGTCTCTGCACTGTTAGCTACGGTATAGAGATTTCCTTTATGATGGGACGTTCGATCGGGATTGTGAATACCCGGATTGCAAGGGCTTCTTTGGAAGTGCCTTCGGTTCTGTTCGAACCCGAAACAGACTTGTATGGTTACATGTTTGACATTACATTTTGAGATATAAAGCTGATTTCTTTCAAATACATTTTTGTTTGGTGGCGGAGAATTTATCCTCTTAGCTTAATACCCTTCTCTGAGACGTACGAGCTCAGAGGTTATGTAGTTGAAGGTTATCAGTGATATACTCCCAATTTGGTAATGTGGCATGCTGAGTGTTGCTGTGTGATGATTATTTATTAATCATTTGTTGATCAAAGTGTGGCTTTGTGAAAAAGCGTAGCTTTGTGGACGAGACCTCTTCGGACATCACAACCCGGAAATGGCCGAAACAGGAATGATGCGGCAAGGTTATGAGGGTCACAACCTTTAGGGTATGTCATTTCCTTCTGGAAAAGGGTGGTATTAGGTATGGAGCCCTAGTATTTAACCTATGTAGTTACTCCAATCTCATTTACTATGTGATTGTTGTTTTGTTGAGGCGCCTCGGATAAAGGTCCCAAAGGACTGGGGGGTGGCATATTCGTGTAGTAGTTACCCAGTGTAAGAGGTAACCCGGCTTAGTGTTGGCAGAGAGCTAGTTAGTTCTCGGGACGTCCATCCAGAGGCGTACCCATGTGGTAGTAGGAAGTTCCTTAGCCTGACCATTTGTTGGAAAATCCAAAGAAACAATACGAGCCTTGTACGGTTTTAGTTGTATTACCTGCTATGGAATGTGGTGGTAACCTGCTATTGAACATAGTAGCTATAGTAGGCATAAGTGCGTAATGCCTATGCTGGCTAAGATTAATATTATATTTTTGAAATGTTTTCCACACTATGCACTAGTAATAATATCAAAAGAGTTTTCTTTTGCGTAGTAAGCATGTTTGACTATCATAAGAAGAAATCTCCTCCAATTCTGCGTTTGCATTGTGTGTATGGCGGGAGGTCTTATGGTAGTTTCATTTTCCAAAAAGCATTGCGGATGTCTTTTACTTCCTTTGTTGTTGTTTTAAAGATAATAACTGTTTTAAGTTCTCACACCAGTCACCATGACTGACCTGGAGTTTATTGTTCCTTTCCTAAACTCTGGGTGCCCATCATTTTCCACACGGGCAGCCTAGAGTCAGGTTATCAGGTCATTCTGGATTCAGGAGATGCGGGGGAGCTCAGTGGTGAGCTGGATGGCGAGACGTAGCATTTGTATATGATATTATTTATTCCGCTGTGTATTCTGTATGAGGACAAGTTTGTATAACTGTCCATTGATGTATTGCGTGTATATTGACTCTGATGATATAATGTACAAACTAATATAGTTCTTTGATTTAAAGATTATTCATTTATCTATTATATGTTGTTCCGCTGCGATATGTGAGATTCTGATATTGTTTCTGTTGTTTCTTCTTTCTTTCTTTCTTTCTTCTTCTACCTCTTCTTTTTAACCATAACAATTCGGTTTTCCGGCATTCGATTGCTCGGCAGTTGATACAGTGGACGCATTAATGTCGATTTTCGGAAGTCGAAAATTTTGAAATGTTACATGTGGTATCAAAGCATTTGGTTAAGCGACAACCATGGCTCTGTTGGGTGTTACTCATTAGAGATAGAGTCAGTAGTACTCTAGAATGACTGTGAGTGTAATAATAGATATGAGCGCGTATTTGTTAGTGAATATGAAATTGTTTTGTATTGTGTTGACTTATCAGTTGATTGTTTATAGATTCTGGTCGGTGCAGTCAGCTAACTGTAATCGATAGGGGTTTCTAAACTCTTAAACAAGATGAACCGACACAGTATCATTTTAAATTGGGTAAATGAAATAATTTTACCTTGATTATATTTTACATATAAAGGAAATAATTCTTTTAGAATTATTAAAGTGTATATAAAATTGAATTGTTTCATTGTTGAAAATGTAAGAAAATATATGAGTTAATAAAAGTTGTTTGAATAATCTAAATGAAAACAACAATTGTAAAAGAATGAAGTATATAAGCAAATGAATTATTAAGTATGGAATTATAATTAAGATGATTTACAATTGTGAAATAATCTTGTATAAGTAAAGTTAAATAGTGAAATTATATGAGAAAAAGATTTATAAATGTGATTTATAAATTAAAGGAAATTTTAAAAGAACAAAAAGCACTGGATTCACTACTGTTACTAGGAAATAATAAGGGTGATGACTGCAGCATCATCAGTATCATTTTCGAGTTTCTGTGTGATGGATTTGCTACCATAATAAATTGAAAAATTGAAGTTTTGTTGTGACAAACAAATTTGAAATTAAAATCCAAGTTGTAATTGATAAATATAAGTAAAACGAGTTTTGAACTTATAATATGAGATAATAAATTTAACTTTGGTAAAGTTGAAATGAAATTGAGTTAGCATAATAAAATATGTGATTTGAAATTTAACTAAAGGAAGGTTAAATAAATTGAATTGGATTTGATAGGTGATTATTTAATATGATTTGGAAGTTTAAATAATAAGTTGTATAACTTATAAAATGAGAAAAGGTAAGTAACACCAATTATTAAAAGGGTTAAACAATTTTGTTAAGTAAAACAAAATCTGAATTTGATAGTGATGTGAAATTTGACTTAAGTAAAAGTTAAATAAAATTGAATTTGAGTTAAATTAGCAATGAACTTAAGTTGCATAGTGGAAATAAATACAAGTGAGTTAAAATGAAATATAACTTAAGTGATGTTAAATGAAGTTGATTTTGGTGTCGAAGTGAAATAACAAAGTAAATTAAATGAATGTGAACTTGAGTTATATAAATGAGATTCAACCTTATTTGAATTAATAAATGGATTGAATGTTAATCAATCGAATGTAAGTAAATTGATATGGAATAATGGATGTAAGTATTAATTCATTAAAAGCTAATAAATTGGAATTTGAATGAATCGAATGGAAGTCAACTTAATATTAAACCAATTGAAATTAAAAGTGTTAAACCAAATTGAAAGTAAATTTAATAACTTGGTTATGTTGGTTATGATTTGATTGTTAGATGGTTGTTAGTTGATTGCATATAAATTCATTAAGTGTTAATGAAATTGAATTGGTAAAATTGAAAGCTATAGTAATTGAATATGAATTTAAAGTGGACTAATGTGAATTGGTCGCAAGCGACAACATTTGTATCGAAAACTTTATAAATTGCTTATGGAAATTATTTGATTAAATTGCTTATGGAAACTTTGTGTTTGTTATTGAAAATTATTGAAATGTAAATGAATTTCCTATATATGTGGCACTTACATGTTTAAATTAAGTAAGTACAGGTACCGGGGCTGCCGTTTGGCTGGATTTGGTTGCGCTAAAATGCTTAATAAATAATTGCTTTGCTTAAAAATGCTAAAATGGTACGCCTACGCAATAAAAATAGGAAATATAAACTGTTTTTCTGCTTTTCCGACCGTGTGGGTCGATGTATATATATTTATATCTATTGTGAAATTGCAAAAGCTCCTCCGTATAAAAGAGACTCTGCCAAAATTTTCCGTAAATTTTGGGAGTTAGAAAATTTTTGAGAAAAATTGAAATTTTTTGTTAATGGAAAGTCAATTTCCAAATTGTAATAAAACGTAGGAATTGAACTAGAAAATGAAAACCATTGTTTTGGTTGAAGTTAAAGGTTTTGGAAAAGGTGAATACAAAATTTTCACTAAGTGGATTTTTGAAAAGTTAATGGATTTGGGGCATTTTTCTTACTTTGAAATTTCGAGGACGAAATTCTTTTAAGGGGGGAAGATTGTAACGACCCAGAATTTCTGTCATTTGAAATTCATACATTTAATTGATTTTAAATATTAACAAGTAAGATTTGCAAGTTGAATAAATTTAATTTCGAATATAGAGATTTAATTGGATAATTAAATCGACAATTTAATTTTTGAAATTGCGTAAATAATTGGAAATTAGGTTTAATGTGTATAAAAATGATTTATAAAGTTATATTAAATCATATTGGAGTTAGAATGATGTTATAGAACTTTTAAAATTGAATTAAAAGTTAAATTGTAGGAATTGAATATTTTAATATTTAATTGACGAGTGAAAATAGTCATTTTTCAAACAGTCTCGGATTTCGACGAAACTAGTTTCATCGGATCCGTAATGTGAAATTATTGTAAGGTTTCAATGTCGTGTCAATCGGATTTACGGTTTGTCCGGGGCAAGCCAAAACGCATAGAAATCGTTTTTAAATCGATTTAATTTAAATTGATCGTTTATTTCCGTAACTCGCGCATATGATCAAATTAGCTTCCGAAACAAGTTCCATTGTGTCCGGAATGCGGGTAAAACCTTATGAACGTCTGTCGGCACGCTTCATTTGGAGTTCGGAAAATTTCGAGTGAATAGTGTTTTGCAAATTTTCTATAAAAGGACGTCATTTTCTTCATTCTGCACAAAGAAACCCTAGCTAGGGCTGGCCGCCATTTTCAAAACCAATGGCCAGAAATTCACCTCGTTTCCCCTCCGATTTCATCCAATCCATCAACAATTACAAGAAAGTTTCAACTACAACATCGAAGAGGGCAACGAGATCTTCGAGATCAACGGTCACGATCGAGTTTACTTGAGTGGATTGGCGGCAAAATGACCGCGTTTGGCTATGGTTCGCACACGTTTTCTGAGGCGAGATGGCCACTGAGTTAGACCGGATCTCGAGCGATGGTGGAGGGGGTTGGCAGCTTTCGAATGGTGGCGTCTGATCGTCTTCGAGCATCACGTGGCGGCCGCGATTTCTAACCCTAATCTACAGCAATGGGTTCTCGCGTTCTTGCCTGGGAACGATGTTGGGGAAGAAAGGCTAGAAGCGGCCACGATCTCATCAAAGCAAATCGAACGGCCAAGGGAAAAGAAGGTTAAAAATATAAAATAGAAATTGAAAATTATATAATATAAATTCGTATAAACTTTATAACGTCGTAACTTTGTCATACGAGGTCCATTTTTGACGAAACGAATTGCGTCGGGTTCGTTTTGACGAGCACTACGCAATGGAACTGGATTGGAATTGATTGGAGCTAGTTTGAATTTTGGGTAAAATTAAACGCGTGTTTAATTTTATTCGAAACGAAATACTACAGCCGCTATTGGAAGCAAGGTGAGAACTTCTCACTCAATCGAATTGTGTTTCGATTTAAATTTTAAATAGTTAAATTTAAAATTGTTGATAGTGTTGATTGTGTGTTTGTATAATGATTGATGATTGGTTGAATTGAAATAGACCATATACGCCGTATATTAAGCGGAGGTTATTATATTAAAAACATATACCGCGATATTCCACCGTGAAGTGGAATTGGTATTATATATGTATTTGGAGTTGATTTCCCGCATTATATAGCGGATGAGACCCTATTGCGCCGCATAATAGCGGATAATATTTTATAAACCTCATATACCGCGATATTCCACCTCGAAGTGGAATTGGTATTGTGCTAACATCTGTGGATGCAGGGAAACAGGTTGGAGGGATCCAACTGGATTCCTCAAATAATTGAATTTGTTTCAATATTGTGTTTTGATTATTTATAATCTCTGTGTGATTATATTTGTGATTGAAATTGTTGAAGGCTATAATCTAGCCGGATATATTTTTGGTATCGTTGGATACTAGAAGTAAATAAATTTGGATTTTTAAAATTCAAGTTGAAAATTTATCGAAAAATTTATTTTTGAGAATTGGATAAATTAAAAAGGGGTTTTAAAAGAAAAGTTATTATTGAACCATATTGAATTAAATTTCAAATTTTGGGAAAAAAGGCTTACTAAATGGATTTCGAAAATATTATTTAGAAGTTAAAGAATTTGTTTAAAAATTTGGATTTTTAAATAGATTTGAAGAGATGAAGAAATTTATTTTAAAAAGGAAATAATTTGGAAATTTGTTGAAAATTTGATTTGGTGTTTTGAAATAAATTTGAAAATCAATTTGAAATTAATTGATTATTAATTTACCATAACTAGTAAAATTGATTTATAGAAATTTATCTGATTTGAATTAATTAGATAATAAAATTTAATCCTACTTATGGATGTTTGGATTATATTGGATGTTGAATTGTTTGATATCTTTGATATGTGATGCTTTGTGATATATCCTGATTTGTGTTGTGATCTGTAATTTGTTTATCTGTGATATATATATATATATATATATATATATATATATATTTGTGATCTGTGAATGAAAGATAAGCGTTATAGTTGATACCGCTTAAGAATTATATTGTTATATTTGATCTGTGATGGTTGAATGTTGCTGCACTATTGTGTTAAACCCTTGGACTACACAATACACACACCAATGTGGATTTCACGTGGAAATCGGTTAAGTCACAGATTTTTAACAATTCTAAAGATTGAATTTTTGAATCCAAATTAGTTTTGGAATTGGAATTGAAAGTTTTTGAAAATGAGATTCAAAAAAATAAGAGTTATTTTAAATAACTTAATAAAAGTTGGAATTTAAATCATTTGATTTAAATTTTGAATTCAATATTTTGAAATTGAATTCAATGAATTGGGAATTATGGTCTAAAAGATTGTGCAAGCATAAAAGGTGTTTATATGGGTTTTTTTACCATTTAAAATATGGTTTTGGAAATTTAAATTTAAATTCAAGTTTTATACTTGGATGGCTTTAACCAGTGTAATTGTAACCAGTTTTTCCCAAAACGAAAAATATCCGTTTTTAAATAATAATAGCTTTCATAAAGTGAAAAGATTTCCAATTTGTATTGAAACATTTCAAGTTGAAATGAAATTGTGAATAGTTTGGAAAAACTATGAATTAACCTTTGTGAAGATGATTAAGCTTTATCTTGAAACTAAAGAAGATTTTAAAAGGTGTATCTTTTATATTATAAAAGACTTGAATTGTGAATAGTTTTGAAAGCTATAAGTTAAATCTTGATTTAAAGATTTAATGGGTTAATCCAATTGAAATGGGAATCGATTTGGAAATCTGTGAATGAATCTTTGTGAAACTGGGTGAACTTTGTGAAGTAAATCTTTTTGTTTAAAGATTTAAAATGGTAATTTGTTTAAACCATTTAAAGGAAAGGATTTGGGTAATAAGTTGTGACTTAATTGAAATCCCTATATCCATATGTTTTAAATATTGTGCTCACTATTCGGTTTAGCCGGGAAAGGACCTTTGTGTCATATAACCCATTCCGAATAAGTGATATGACGATATGGATGACATTTGAAGACCGGTGGTGAAGACCGGTTATTTGTGAAAACGATAGGATGACCTATCGATTGTCTCTACACCGTTAGCTACGGTATAGAGATTTACTTTGTGATGGGAAGTTCGATCGGGATTGTGAATACCCGGATTGCAAGGGCTTCTTTGGAAGTGCCTTCGGTTCTCTTCGAACCCGGAACAGACTTGTATGGTTACATGTCTGACATTACATTTTGAAATATAAAGCTGGTTTCTTTCAAATACATTTCTGTTTGGTGGCGGAGAATTTATTCTCTTAGCTTAACACCCTTCTCTGAGACGTACGAGCTCAGAGGTTATGTAGTTGAAGGTTATCAGTGATATACTCCCAATTTGGTAATGTGGCATGCTGAGTGTTGCTGTGTGATGATTATTTATTGATCGTTTGTTGATCAAAGCGTGGCTTTGTGAAAAAGCGTAGCTTTGTGGACGAGACCTCTTCGGACCTCACAACCCGGAAATGGTCGAAACAAGAATGATGTGGCAAGGTTATGAGGGTCGCTCTCTTTAGGGTATGTCATTTCCTTCTGGAAAAGGGTGGTATCAAATATGGAGCCCTGGTATTTAACCTATATGGTTACTCCAATCTCATTTACTGTGTGATTGTTGTTTTGTTGAGGCGCCTCGGATAAAGGTCCCAAAGGACTGGGGGGTGGCATATTCGTGTAGTAGTTACCTAGTGTAAGAGGTAACCCAGCCTTGTGTTGGAAGAGAGCTAGTTAGTTCTCGGGACGTCCATGCAGAGACGTACCCATGTGGTAGTAGGAAGTTCCTTAGCCTGACCATTTGTTGGAAAATCCAAAGAAACAATACGAGCCTTGTACAGTTTTAGTTGTATTACCTGCTATGGAATGTGGCGGTAACCTGCTATTGAACATAGTAGCTATAGTAGGCATAAGTGCGTAATGCCTATGCTGGCTAAGATTAATATTATATTTTTGAAATGTTTTCCACACTATGCACTAGTAATAATATCAAAAGAGTTTTTTTTTGCGTAGTAAGCATGTTTGACTATCATAAGAAGAAATCTCCTCCAATTCTGCGTTTGCATTGTGTGTGTGGCGGGAGGTCTTATGGTAGTTTCATTTTCCAAAAAGCATTGTGGATGTCTTTTACTTCCTTTGTTGTTGTTTTAAAGATAATAACTGTTTTAAGTTCTCACACCAGTCACCATGACTGACCTGGAGTTTATTGTTCATTTCCTAAACTCTGGGTGCCCATCATTTTCCACACGGGCAGCCTAGAGTCAGGTTATCAGGTCATATTGGATTCAGGAGATGCTGGGGAGCTCAGTGGCGAGCTGGATGGCGTGACGTAGCATTTGTATATGATATTATTTATTCCGCTGTGTATTCTGTATGAGGACATGTTTGTATAACTGTCCATTGATGTATTTCATGTATATTGACTCTGATGATGTAATGTACAAACTGATATAGTTCTTTGATTTAAAGATTATTCATTTATCTATTATATGTTGTTCCACTGCGATATGTGAGATTCTGATATTATTTCTGTTGTTTCTTCTTTCTTTCTTTCTGTCTTCTTCTACCTCTTCTTTTTAACCATAACAATTCGGTTTTCCGATATTCGATTGCTCGACAGTTGATATAATGGATGTATTAATGTCGATTTTCGGAAGTCGAAAATTTCGAAACGTTACACATCTCCTCCTCCTTGTTTTTCAACCCTAGCTCTCTCAAAAATTAAGTTTTAAAATCAAAATAAATTACAGAAGATTGTGATAAAATCAAAGTAAGTTCTCCTAGTTCTAATTCACTTTTCAGTCAAATTGATTTTCAGTTTATGATAGGTTTTTATTGTGTCGTTCTTCTTTTAGTTGAGGCAATGCTAAGGTTTGCTGAATATGATTTGCAAAGTTGAAATAGAAGTGTTTGGCAAGTTGAGTTAGTGAATAAGGTGAGTTTAGACTCACAACTATCTTTATTTTGAATTTAGTTATGAATTTAGTTATTGGGTGAATTTAGTTAAGATTCATTAACAAATTTCCAAATCAATTCCCATTTCAATTGGATTAACCCATTAAATCTTTAAATCAAGATTTAACTTATAGCTTTCAAAACTATTCACAATTCAAGTCTTTTATAATATAAAAGATACACCTTTTAAAATCTTCTTTAATTTCAAGATAAAGCTTAATCATCTTCACAAAGGTTAATTCATAGTTTTTCCAAACTATTCACAATTTCATTTCAACTTGAAATGTTTCGATACAAATTGGAAATCCTTTTACTTTATGAAAGCTATTATTATTTGACAACAGATAGGTTTCGTTTTGGGAAAAACTGGTTACAATTACACAGGTTAAAGCCATCCAAGTATAAAACTTGAATTTAAATTTCCAAAACCATATTTTAAATGGTAAAAAAACCCCATATAAACACCTTTTATACTTGCACAATCTTTTAGACCGTAATTCCCAATTCATTGAATTCAATTTCAAAATATTGAATTCAAAATTTAAATCAAATGATTTAAATTCCAACTTTTATTAAGTTATTTAAAATAACTCTTATTTTTTTGAATCTCATTTTCAAAAACTTTCAATTCCAATTCCAAAATTAATTTGGATTCAAAAATTCAATCTTTAGAATTGTTAAAAATCTATGACTTAACCGATTGCCACGTGAAATCCACATTGGTGTGTGTATTGTGTAGTCCAAGGGTTTAACACAATAGTGCAACAACATTCAACCATCACAGATCAAATATAACAATATAATTCATAGGCGGTATCAACTATAATGCTTATCTTTCATTCACAGATCATAAATATATATATATATATATATATCACAGATAAACAAATTACAGATCACAACACAAATCAGGATATATCACATAGCATCACATATCAGAGATATCAAACAATTCAACATCCAATATAATCCAAACATACATAAGTAGGATTATATTTTATTATCTGATTAATTCAAATCAGATAAATTTCTATAAATCAATTTTACTAGTTATGGTAAATCAATAATCAATTAATTTCAAATTTATTTTCAAATTTATTTCAAAACACCAAATCAAATTTTCAACGAATTTCCAAATTATTTCCTTTTTAAAATAAATTTCTTCATCTCTTCAAATCTATTTAAAAATCCAAATTTTTAAATAAATTCTTCAACTTCTAAATAATATTTTCGAAATCCATTTAGTAAGCCTTTTTTCCCAAAATTTGAAATTTAATTCAATATGGTTCAATAATAACTTTTCTTTTAAAACCCCTTTTTAATTTATCCAATTCTCAAAAATAATTTTTTCGATAAATTTTCAACTTGAATTTTAAAAATCCAAATTTATTTACTTCTAGTATCCAACGATACCAAAAATATATCCGGCTAGATTATAGCCTTCAACAATTTCAATTACAAATATAATCACACAGAGATTATAAATAATCAAAACACAATATTGAAACAAATTCAATTATTTGAGGAATCCAGTTGGATCCCTCCAACCTGTTTCCCTACATCCACAAATGTTAGCACAATACCAATTCCACTTCGAGGTGGAATATCACGGTGTATGGGGTTTATAAAATATTATCAGCTATTATGCGGCGCAATAGGGTTTCATCCGCTATATAATGCGGGAAATCAACTCCAAATACATATATAATACCAATTCCACTTCACGGTGGAATATCGCGGTATATGTTTTTAATATAATAACCTCCGCTTAATATATGGCGTATAGAGTCTATTTCAATTCAACCCATCATCAATCATTATACAAACACACAATCAACACTATCAACAATTTTAAATTTAACTATTTAAAATTTAAATCAAAACGCAATTCGATTGAGTGAGAAGTTCTCACCTTGCTTCCAATAGCGGCTGCAGTATTTCGTTTCGAATAAAATTAAACACGCGTTTAATTTTACCCAAAATTCAAACTAGCTCCAATCAATTCCAATCCAGTTCCATTGCGTAGTGCTCGTCAAAACGAACCCGACGCAATTCGTTTCGTCAAAAATGGACCTTGTATGACAAAGTTACGACGTTATAAAGTTTATACGAATTTATATTATATAATTTTCAATTTCTATTTTATATTTTTAACCTTCTTTTCCCCTGGCCATTCGATTTGCTTTGACTAGATCGTGGCCGCTTCTAGCCTTTCTTCCCCAACATCGTTCCTAGGCAAGCACGGGAGAACCCATTGCCATAGATTAGGGTTAGAAATCGCGGCCACCACGTGATGCTCGAAGACGATCAGACGCCACCATTCAAAAGCTGCCAACCCCCTCCACCTTCGCTCGAGATCCGGTCCAACTCGGTGGCCATCTCGCCTTAGAAAACGTGTGCGAACTGTAGCCAAACGCGGTCATTTTGCCGCCAATCCACTCAAGTAAACTCGATCGTGACCGTTGATCTCGAAGATCTCGTTGCCCTCTTCGATGTTGTAGTTGAAACTTTCTTGTAATTGTTGATGGATTCGATGAAATCGGAGGGGAAGCGAGGTAAATTTCTGGCCATTGGTTTTGAAAATGGTGGCCAGCCCTAGCTAGGGTTTCTTTGTGCAGAATGAAGAAAATGACGTTCTTTTATAGAAAATTTGCAAAACACTATTCACTCGAAATTTTCCGAACTCCAAACGAAGCGTGCCGACAGACGTTCATAAGGTTTTACCCACGTTCCAGACACAATGGAACGTGTTTCGAAAGCTAATTTGATCATATGCGCGAGTTACGGAAATAAACGATCAATTTAAATTAAATCGATTTAAAAATGATTTCTATGCGTTTTGGCTTGCCCCGGACAAACCGTAAATCCGATTGACACGAAATTTGAAACCTTACAATAATTTCACATTACGGATCCGATGAAACTAGTTTCGTCGAAATCCGAGACTGTTTGAGAAATGACTATTTTCACTCGTCAATTAAATATTAAAATATTCAATTCCTACAATTTAACTTTTAATTCAATTTTAAAAGTTCTATAACATCATTCTAACTCCAATATGATTTAATATAACTTTATAAATCATTTTTATACACATTAAACCCAATTTCCAATTATTTACACAATTTCAAATATTAAATTGTCGATTTAATTATCCAATTAAATCTCTATATTCGAAATTAAATTTATTCGACTTGCAAATCTTACTTGTTAATATTTAAAATCAATTAAATGTCTGAATTTCAAATGATAGAAATTCTGGGTCGTTACAAGATGTTTTTTTGTTTACTACAAACAAAATGAACGTATAGTTCATTTGCCAAGTACAGAAGAGAGGTAACTTATTCTCTTACGCACTAATGGACTGAAAATACAATTTAAGCTCAAACCCAATCAAATAAAAGAATTAAACACTTTCTCACTTTCTACCATCTTAAAACACTAATATCTCATTGATTTCAACGTAGAAAAATTAATGTTAATACACTAAAATTAAGTTCAACACCTAATCTTCATGATTAATTATTGAAACAAAATTTTTAATAATGTTAAACCCTTTTTTTAATATTAAAAATGAGGTATTTTGCATTTTCTAAAATAAGACAACATAACAGTAAATCAATTTAACTCCAAAAATTCCTATTTTCCCTTTTAAATAAAATTACTCATTATTTAGAAAACACTAAAATATTGTTTACCAAGTTTTAGAACAAGAATTTCACATCACATAATTTCGTATATTGTTTTTTCCAATAATATGTAAACATTCAAAATTCTCCTTTCAATTACTTATTTCAATTATTATTCAATAAAGCACTTAAATTTTAATTTCTCCGATTTAAATTTTCATTTATTCTATTAAACAGCACGGGAAAAACAGGTTGTTACACTTAGAATGTAGTAGAGTATTATACGAGTAATGAATTCAAATCTTGAATGTTTTCAAATTAAATTGTTTTAATAACATGTTTTATTAGTAAAGATAAGTCTTTATAAAATATTTATAAACTTATGTAACGTTTTAAGAAATGTTGCATAAATGATTTTAGTATTGTATAAGAAATGATTTTGTGTAAATAAATGTGATTTAAAATGTGAATTATTGGTGTACTTAACAAACCAATAGAATAAAGTATGTAACTTGTACATAGATCATTTTTATTCACGCGACAGTTCTCAATCTATGATTCGAGTATATGATTTCGAATTGACGTACACCGATCTAAACAAGGATCTTTCACTAGATTCTTGACGGCGAACACTTGATATAGATTCTTGATGTGATTCTCAAGCTTTCTATCATAGTATATGGTTATGTAAGGAGAACAAAAGTTTCTAATTACGCAACTTGATCAGAGTCCACACTAGAGAGGTCAAGTGACCTATACTAGTTTGGAAGTGAAATCTATGTGATCGGCAAATTTTCAAATCAAATTGCATACGGATGATATATGTATATCGTAAAGGCTTTAGTATAATTGCATACTATGTTTGTTGACTTAAGGAGGGTTTGGGAAATGGCTCTTCGAATTTCTACAAGTGGTATGAGTAACTGACTAAGTAATAACCTAAGGTTGTTGAGCGAAAGGTATGCTTAGTAGTTTGTTTATCATTCTTGTGCGATGAGAAGGTTTTGGACTAGGGAAAACTGTTAACCTTGTTTGCTAGTGAGTAATATTATTAAGTATGGATGTGTGGTTGCTTCTTTAGTCACTTATGTTGGAATTTTGATGATGAAATATTCTAAAAGATTAAAAAAGTAACGACCTAGAATTTCGAACACTTTGTATTTAAATATCTGAATTATGTGAATATTTGAATCTAGGATTTAATATGGATAAACATGAATTAATAATCTTATTAACCCCTTTATAATTAATAACCAATGATAGGATTTTTATAAAGTTTTGTTTACAAAAAATATATACTTTGTAGAAATACTGAAAATGTGACCAAAAAATATTTTATTGAAAATCAACTTTTTTTTCAATACAAGTTGTATAAATATCTTGGAACTTGTATAGTAACATATGAACGCATCAACAAGAATTAAACATCTCTCTTTTAATAACAAAAGGTTAATCAAACTTAGAATTAATTGGTGAAAGTAAAAGAGGACTAAAGGACCCTTAAATCAAGGAAACTTTTACAAAGTAAGATGTGTTTGTACAAAGGCATGGCTTGGAAAGGCTGAGGTCTTTTTTCTCATGGCTAAGGAAGGGTATTCTTGGTTTTTAGCCACTCATTCTCAAGCCTATAAATATGTATGCAAGATCTCTTCATTTCTTACAAATTCACAAATCAATAGTTCCAAATCTTACACTCTTTTCATCTCTTCTACTCTCTAACTTTCTTAAACTCATATCAAACAAACTCCTTTCTCCTCCAAACTTTCACAAAGTTCTTATGTCACCTTGATAACATGGTTTAGCATCGAAGAAGTGAAAAAATGATAGAGTAAGGGGGGATCCCTTCATAGTCGTGAGCAAAGTGAGGGAAGGATGGCTTACTCGTGAGCAAAGGTGAGGGCGGGGAGTGGAGGTCATGGACGTGTGCTTGAGTTGAGGTAGGAAGTGTTTTGATGCTTGGTTGGAAGGAAGGAGGTTTTGGTAGTGTTTGGTTTGAATAAATGTAAGTTATCTCACGCCTTGAATGAATTTAAAAACTTGACAATTGCTTGTTGAAAAATTGAAGATTTAATTGTTAAAAAAAAAACTTTACGATTTGCTTGCTATTAACAATAATAATATTCCCTAACCACTTAAAGTTATAACACATACCTGTGTGCCTTGGAAGACATGTGATTTGTTTATTTGTATTACCTTGGAAGGCTTTGAATTGTGTTGTTTATTTGAGCACATGTAATCGAAAGTTTAGATGTTGGATTTTGACATGTTATTTTGTACACATGTTATACCATGCGTCTTTGTGGTAAGGTTTGAATTTGGGAATCGTATTTGTTTATATGATCAAATGATATTCAATATTGAATTGAGTATGCATTGTCCTTATAGCGATAGTCGCTATAATGACATTTTAAATCCCTTAACTTTAATTTGTGTAATTTGGTGATTTACGAATTATCTTTGTATAGCTTGTTTTCGTTGTTCTCTACACTTTGTTAAGTGTTTTGGACGGTGAAGAATTCGTTTGGAAAGTGGTAGAAATTGTAGCTCAAAATGGCAAACATTTTAACGAAATAGTCGCTATATGAGCACTTTAAAAAAGACATTGTTTATGAAATTTTAAATAACATTTGGAAAGATATCCTTAGGGGTTTCTTTATGGTTTTAATAAGTAAAATACAATTACTTAATACAGTAAGAATATCAAGTTTTAAAAAGATTTAAAACTAGTCAAACAAAGTAAAGAAAGTTTAAAGGAAAAGGTCGCTATATGAGCAGTTCGTTAAAATAAATTGTTTTAACTAAAAGTTGGATAATCATGTTTAAAATCAAGTATTCCACCAAATTATTTTAAAAAAAATTCTAACATATATAAGAGCATTTTAAAAAGTAATTTCAAGTTAAAAGGTATTTCTAGTAATCAATAATGAATTTTCAAAGTTAAGGTTTTTAAGTAAAACATATGTATTTTTGGTTTTTGTTAAATTCCAAAACCTAGTATTTTTTCATGGTGTTTTCTATAAGTTCCTAAAACATCATTATAATTATTTTAAAGGTATTTATATACATATATATACATATATATAAGTTTTAGAAAATAAGTTAAGTATTTTATAAATATAATAAAGGAAGTTTGGATTTTAACACAAGTTAAAATTAATGGATTTGTGAAATTAATTAAAAATGTATTTTCTTAATCAATAAGTGTGGATATGCTTTGATCTTTAAATTAAGTTTTTTAAAGTTAACGACAAATATAAAAATGGTTTTGGGTTGTTGTGACAATGTTTTAAATAACACTTGTCTTTAACCCATATAAATATAGTAAGATCTTTGAAAGTGAATTTGAAGAAGATGATCAAATGTGTAGTGTTTTGGGTTTGGAGTAAATAATGTTTTAGTAACATTTGTTTTTAAACCCTTAAATTATAATTTAAAGTGGAAAAATATGGTTAAATAAGTATGAATATATTTAGATCATTAATAATGTAATTTCAAAGATAATAACAAACATGGAAACTTTTAGAATAAAGATAGAAAAGTATATGTCTAAAATATAAGAGAGAGATGGGGTTTATAGTAACAATGTTTAAGTAACATTTTTTTTAACCCGTTTGATTATATTATTTAAGTAAGTAAAGCTTGTTAAATGATTTATGAATATACCTATACCGTTGAGATAAGTATATGAATTTTTTTGAAGTACTAGCAAGAGTATGAACAAATATTGAAGTAGTAGAATACAAGTGTATATCTTTTATAAAGAGAAATTAAATATATATACTAATATATAAAGGAAGTTTTAATTAATAAAGGATTATTAATTAATAAAGGAAGTTTTGATTAATGAAAGAAGTTTTGTTAGTTAAAAAAGAAGTATTAGTAATAAAAAAGGTTTTTAATTAATGAAGGATAAACTAATTAAAATGGGATTAAAAGTCATTTATGTGACTTGATCGTGCTTTATATGAATTGATAGTGCTTCCATGTTTCCTTGCTTAAGGAAAAGCATATGGGACTTAGTTTCTTTATGTGATCATTCTCATTGTGTTAAATATGACCTTTGTTTCATTATTTATGGACTGTTAGCATTACCTTGCTTAGCACTAAAGCTGAGCAAGGTAGACTTCTCTATTTGTAAGAGTCAAAACCGATGTTTGATTAGGGATGGAGCAATAAGCTCTAACCTAGCAACTTCTTTCTTAGCAGAGGAATATTTAAACTAGAATGTTGAGAACGTGTTTAGTGTACGAACCATAATTTCCATAAGCAAATGTTTGTGATTCAATAGTCGATTAGTCGACTGCCGATCTTGACCAAACTTAATTTAGGAAGTATACAAAAGGCTTTGCGGATTTATACCACTAAGAAACCCCGGGGAGGGGCATTGGTACGAAATGCCTCTAGCTTTTGGTTGCTTCCAAAAGAACTGGAATTAAGTTAATTGGAAATTCATCGATTAGTTTTGGAGAGACGGGATCAGTAAGTGTTTTACTTGCCGGATACCACTTCGAAACCTTAATACGGTTCGGTGCTGCAATACTGGACGTAACCTTATCATCGGTATTGACAAAAACCAAAGTAAGGAGGAACAATGCCAAGTTTAGCTAACTCTTGGAGGTACATTAACTCCATATCTAGTTATGCTTTTGATTGTTGGCCCAGAGTTGTTTATATCTGGTTATCGTATAGTTTACAAAAGTGTTCTAGCATTGGGACCAGTTGTGTTAACCTTATGGTACATCACTAGAGATGTATGCTGCTCGAAAGGATATCTCTGGTCCTTGTGTAGGAGGGTAGGTTTGGCTTCACTGAAGAGAGATTGTAACGACCCGTAAATATATCACTTTAAATAAATGATCGTTTAGCTTTATCGATATAACAATAATTTTGTAAATAATTATTTATATTAATTTGTATGATTTTATAAATAAAATATGATAATTTGAATTAGTTAGGAATGATAAGAAAATTTATTTTCAAAATTTGTTTACAAAAATATGCATATTAATTTAAAAGAGAAAATATGACCGAAAATCAGAATCAGGATTTGTAACAATACAACGTGTGAAAGTTGTGCAACGTTGTAGGAATATGTAACATACACATATACATGTATATGTGCATACATGAAAGATGCACATAAACATATATATACCAAAATAATTAAGTATAAAAGTATAATATAAAATATATAATATATTTTAAGATATCTTACTCCTTAAGCATATATAAGTCAAAATATGGATACATGAGAAGATGCAAGTGATGGGCACATGGGGGGGGAGGCTTTTGCCATGCCTGGGGAGGTGTGTTGGTGAAGCCATGAAATGGTGATGAAGATGATGATGTATGCATGGATACTTTTACACTCTTCTTTTCCTATAAATACCCTACACTCTTCTCTTCTTCTTCATTCATCTTCTTCTTCATAATCCTAAGCTTTGTCTTCCACTTTAATGGCTTCCATCCTAAGAGAAATAATGTCAAATTTTATTTCAAAAAGAATTTATATTATAATATATAGTTATATATACTTAAAACACCTCAAAACAAACCCGAAACTCCACCTTTTCCCTTTGTTCTTCAAATCTCCACCCCACTTCATCATTAGACCAAGCACTTCCTTGGTCCACCCTAGGCCGTGCACCCCCAAGCCATCTCAAGCCTTGGTCGAGGCATCTAGGAGCTAAAATCCGAAGGATAGTAAGCTTTGAATACTGAGTAGCGGAGCTATAGCGAATTTTTAATTAATCGTTTAAAACTCAAGGTGAGAACTCCTAAACTATTATATTATATTTTGGATAATGATATGATGTTTGCAATGGATGTTTAAAATGCATTGATCATCAATTTGGTTGTTTAAATATGAATGTTGAATATATATGCAAGTCATGGGAATACACGTCGATAAGCACGAAGGAAATCACTTTCCTTGAATTAATGAAATGGTGTGTATGGAATGTTAAACCTCTTTAAAAAGGGTTTAAAAATGAGTTTGAAATGTTTTATAAACATTTAAAAGTGTTTTGGTGAAGTTTGAATTAGAATTGAAAATTTAGTCAAAAATAGGCGTCGCGTAACGACTGTTTACGATTTCACGCCGTAAAAGTCAGACGAGTGTAAAAGATGGAATATAGCTCGAAATTCTTCAAGATAAGAATTTTCTGAACTATTATATCCATAGTTTTCCAATGAAGAAATAAAATTGAGATTTTGATAAGTAGATTTTGAAATATGAGTAAAACAAGTTTTGGAAAAATGGCGGTTTTGCAGTTCGGAATCCAAAACTGGATTTCTTTGGAAATAATGTTTTAAATTTGTTTAAAAATATGGAATAAATCTTTATAAATGTTTTAAAAGTGATTTGAGTAATAAAAATGAATTTTTAAACAATAAAAAGTCGTTTTTATCAATATAGCTTAAAAAGCACTTTCCGCAGCACTTTTCTATCATTTTTGAAATATAGTTTCAAAATTAACAATTCTTTTTCAGTTAATTTATAAATGTTTTTAAATGATTAATAAAGTGTTTTAAAGATGATTTGAAGGGTTTTTGGAATGATTAAATATTTAGAGTTGATCAAATAACTTGACCGCCTTATGGGTGTCGGAGAGATAGTGTCTAGGCTTGAATTTGGAACACCAGTTTCCTGCTCTCCTTGGCATTCTATACTGGCCTGACGTAGGGGATAGTGAATTTGGTTTTCTCGGGTCAATATCTTCCAAAATGAAAATTAAAAGATTTCGAATTTATTCTTAGTAAAAAGGAGTTTAAAAGTTATCAAGGGATTTTATAAGAGAGGTTTAATATCTCCATATATACCGAAAAGAATGTTTAAGAAATATATATCTCCAAAAGAGATTTTTTTTGATAAAGAGAACTAAATCAATTAAACAATGATTCCCTATTCACAAGAATATCTTTTTATTGGTGATTGTTTCGAAGGAACCAAGGTCGGATTTGGATGGTTCCTATCCGAAGACCACTTCGAACCAATTTATGTATTTAAAGTGAAGATATGGATATGATATTTGGGATTTTTGTAATGAAGGACTGCTTGTTGATCATTTGGGGATAAACTCCCAATATACATATAGTAGCAGTAGTCTCTTTGTTATGAAATATCCAATGCAAGGACTAATCGCTACTAATCCTAGGGTTAATTCCTAAAAGGATGTGGTAGGAGAGTGCCTTCGGTTTGTCCTATACCTGGACAACTTATATGGACGAATGTCTGACGTTGCATTTCTAGCTACATAAGTGATTTCTATGAACGTATCATCTGTTTGGTGGCAGAGAAGGAAACTTCTCTTAGCTTAACACCCTTTTCTGAGACGTACGAGCTCAGGAGTTAAAAGTTCATAGAAATCAGTTGTGTGACCATGGGATGGCAGTGTGGCATTCAAAGGAAGATGGTGTGCTATATGAAAGGTAATCATTACCTTAGGCCTCACACCCGAAAGTGGCCGAAACAAGGTAGATGCGTCAAGGCCATGTGGTTCGCAACAATTAGGGTATGATCGTCAACTTCTAGATATATTTCTACCCGCTATGATAGTCGGGTTTAAACTATTGTGGGGTATGCTAAGAGACGTCTCGAATAGGTTGGTAACAACCGGGGTGATGACATATTCGGTACTATCTAGGAAGAGGTAGGCCAGTCTTGTGTTGGTAGAGGACCATCAGTTGGACCTTGGTACATTCCTCTAGAGATGTACCGCCGTAAGGTAGTCCCTTCACCTGGTCATTTGTATGGAAACCTATTCTTCGATAAGAGCCCGTACGATTTCAGATGTAGAAAGCCTTGTATTACAAGGTGAGATGTTGGAATTTAATAATGTAACAATTTTGACTAAGATTAATAAGTTTACCTGCAAATGTTTTCAAAGAATGTCATTAAAAATAAGTATTTCTACGTAAGAATTTTTTGGCTATCTCAAGGTAAAACCCGTTCCATGTTTTTGTGCGTCGTGGTCTAATGAGATACCGTTTTGTTTTCAAATAACGTATTTTGAGTTCCCACACCAGTCTCATGACCGACCCGGTGTTTATTTTGTTTTCCCTTTAAACTCCGGGTGCCCTATTTTTCCGAGCAGCCAAGTAGTCAGGATTCTGTTTGGAGTATTTTAGGGAAGAGCATGCTGGAAGAGATTTTTGGAGCATGGAGCTGGAGCACCCGATGTGGATGTCTATCTATCTATTATTTTATTTTTCTGTTGTATCTAAGTTAGTTAATACCGGCAAGTGTGGGAGCAGGCAGTTATAACTGTTCCTAGTTGGGTTAGTTCATACAAAAACTCTAATGTACCCTAGTTGGGGTGGTTGTATGTACCATCTATCTATTTTAACATAATGTGAGAATTTGTGTTTTTAACTTTTACTTTACCCCTAAAAATCTATGTAATAAACCATTTTCCCGTACCCTTTGAATCGACAATAAACTACACATGTCCAACTCAAATTGCATGAAAAGGCGGATCATTAAGGGTAATAAAGAAAAGTAAACAGAATTGAATCTCACACAAATGGAATAACATATAATATTGAACAATATTTTTACAGCGGAAAACTTTTAAATATATATATCAGAGTCTAACCTAAATTCAGCCTGGATAGTTATAAACATCTGTCCTTAGAATTGCTGACAAACATTAAACACAAACAAAACACAGCGGATAATAGAATATGTCCATACGTAAATGAATATCTCCAGCTCTCTTTTGGGAACTTCATCCGTCATCGACTAAAGCTGAAACTACTCGGATCTGACCCGAGTATTGAAAATACCCGTATCAATCTTGATAAACCAGCGTGAGAAAAACTCAATAATAAATGACAGTGTCATATATCAGCCTTTAAATAAATTCCTTTGAAAATAAAGAGTATCTCATAAGACCATGTCCACACATAAACACGGACGGGTTTTTACCTTATGATAACTAAAACACTTTATATCAAAACATTTGATATTATTTCTAATGACATCTCTTTGAAAACATTTGCAAATAAACTTATTAATCTTATCCGAAATGGTTACCCATATAGAATTTCGAGGCTATTCATTACGCCAATACAAACAAAACTGCAGGTTCTTATTGGAGAATGGATTTCCATACAAATGACCAGGTGAAGGGACTACCTTCCGATGGGTACACCTCTAGATGGATGTCCCGAGGAACCATCAAAAAGCTGCTCTACCAACACATGACCGACCTACCTCTATAACTAGGTAGTACCGAATATGACATCCCCCGGTCGTTACCGACCTTTAACCGAGCGCTCGTTTTCCATACACCACATTAATTTACATCTTGAACGTCATAGCAGGAAGAAATATATCTAGAAGGGGATGATCATACCTTAATGGGAATGAGCCACATAGCCTTGCCGCATCTAACCCTGTTTCGGTCATTTCCGATTGATGAGGCTTGAGGAAACAATTACCTTTTAACATAGCACTTCTTCTTTCACTTTTGAATGCCACATTGCCTTTCCACATTCACATGAATGATCTCTACAAACGTATAACCTCTGAGCTCGTATGTCTCAGAGAAGGGTGTTAAGCTAAGAGAAGGTGTCTTCTCCGCCAAATAGATATACATTTATAGAGACCACTCATTGTGATTTAGAATGCATGTTCAGACACTCATCCATACAAGTTCGTTCTGGGATTGAACGAAACCGAAGGTACTTTCCTCGACCATTACTACGGGAGAAGTCCTTGTGGTTTTGAGGTTTTTCATAACAAAGAAACCACTACTATAATATAATGAATCAGGAGTTTATCCCCAATTAATCAACAAGTAGCCCCTCGTTATTATTCGTCTCAATATCTCCGTCTTCAAATATCTTCATTCTTCGAACACTTAAACTGGTTCGAAGTGGTTTTCGAATAAGAACCACCCAAATCCGACCCCGGTTCCTTCAAAACCCAATTATCGATAAAAGTGAATATCGAAATCCATGTTCATACATTAGGTCTGTCATTCCCTTTGGTGCCCTCCCCTCCTGGGTTAACTCTTCCTCTTCTACCATCCATACCTGTATTTAAACCTCCTGAGATACAAAAAAATATATCCTAACAAAGATAGGAGACTAGAGATAAAGTAAATACTTATATATAGCAAATATAAGTACGTTACTATAGCGTTATCTAATACCCCAATCTTACTCTAGTTCCTTAGGATTCACTACAAGAAAATCTGTCTTTGGTTGCATTAAGTGCTAACGTTTGATCGCTAAGTGCAACTAATAACATTTTGCCCTATATTATAAACATAACCAAATATTCCCCCGCCCATCCCGCCTTCTAAAAATTTGGCGGCTTCAAAAAAAATTGTTCTACCGCATTTTCCTTAATCGTATGCTTAGAAAAAATTTACCATTCCCTTTTTTCCTCTTCGCTACTTGAATAAAAATATCTTCTCACTTCAGCAAAATTCACCTCGTCCAACGATTCCTCCATCGTCATCATTGCACTAGCGCTCTCGGTTGTCGTCGTCACTCTAGCCCTCTCCCTCATCATCGACAATTTCAATCGGATACCACGTCTAATTACTCGAGATCTCTGCGTAAACCCTAAACCTAGTATGAATTTTATATTTCAAGGTAGTCTTTGTTTTGTATAACCTGAGGCTTTGAATTGATGTAGCTTTTCTCCTCACATGGCTTTTACACATACTCTAGATGAGTTATGCATTACATTTGTGAAAGCACATATTGTTGGGTTGTGATATTGAAACTGGTTTCGCTGCTCATCTTAATCGTACCGAAGATTCAAAACCAAATTGCAGAAGAAGTACATAATAAAGAATTGTCTGAACCGCAAGAGGTAGAGCAAATACTGAACTGGAGAAAGATGTTCCCGTTGGTCCTATTCCTTTCAGGTCAGGTAAACTTTTATTGTTCTCACTTTTTGAAATTCCTTTTTGTAAAATCATTCATAATTATAAAATATCTATGTAACAACCCACTATTTTGGACCATTCAAATCGACAATAATCCACACATGTTTGACTTGAATAATTCAAAATAACATATTGTAATAAAATTTGGATCAAATAAAATCATTCACAGAATCACATACACAGAAATATCAGAATAACTCGCAGCGGAAATAAAATACCATAGTAGTTCATGAAGCTACTATATACAAACTCTCAAAAATATATACAAAATCTCATAGTCAAAATAGATACAATAGAAGTCAGGATACATAAGTCAATAATACAGAGACAATACTAAATAGGGAATAACTGGAATAGAAGTCGATGAACCGACAGACAAATAAGCTCCAATAAATCTCTAGCTCCAGAAGGTGAATCCAAAGCTGTGATTCTCAGGCTAATCCGAGCGTAAAGTAAAACACAAAACACTCGAGTCAGGACATACATACTTATACAACGTAAACCAACTCAAGTGAATTGTAATATAAATGCACAATAACTTAAAGGACGCTTGGGATCGCCTATCCTTTAAGGATCAGTCAAACCATCAATTAAGTAGTAATAAACACTATCATAGAAATATCCATAATAAAGTAAACGATGCAAATAACAATGTTAATGTGACTAGGGTAGCGTAGAGCTGCAGTAATTGCTCACCTCTAGCCACACTCTCAATTTAAAGGTGTGCATCCAAATAAATCACAAGGAAATAAAATAGCATACAGAGAAGTGTCCCCGTGGTTAACATTTCAAAATGGTTTATAATTTCAAATTAAAATCCTTCATTTAAACCATTTAAAAGTGTTAACCCTCTTTCGATTCGCGACCTAACGAGTTGGAAAATAAACGACTTAAGACAAGGACCGACTTAATGGGTTACGACTTAAGAATTGCTGACCTAAAAGAGCTGCCGACTTAAGATCCTAACGACCTATGGGAACTTACGACCTACCGAGTTAAGGAAGTTCCGACCTAAGAGCTTAGCGATCTACGACCTATGAAGTAGCACGACCTAACAGCTTATAAAGGTTAGCGACCTAAAGACTTCTGGACGACCTAACGACTTAAGAGTTGCCGACCTAACAATTAACCGCCCTAACTGCTGAAGGGAGCATACTGACTTAAAGGTCTGGACGACCTAAGAGGCTACCGACTTAAGAAGATAACAGCTCAACGACCTAAGGAGTAACGGGTTAACTTTGTACCGACCTAAAAGCTCACTGACTTAAGGAAACGAAGGCAGTGCTACATCTTTTAGGTCGTTGCCGACTTACGATTTATACTAAGTCGCGCACGACTTACTAACTCGTTCAGAAGAATCAGCTGCAACCAAAGTAAGCCAGACTCCTTATGTCGTCGCCCACTTACATTCTACGACCTACCTTGGGTCGTAGCCGACCTATCACTTGGTGATGAAACTTCTGTTCAGAATTCGACTCCTATAAATAGACCACCACTTTCAACATGAAGAGGACTTTTGGCCAATCATTTCTTGAAGCGTCGCTACTCTGCCGAACTCTCAACTCATCTAACAATTGAAGATCTTCAGATATTCGAGACACTACAACAAGCTTCGAGAGGAATTCCCTACATCCAACACGGATTAATCGAGTTTCATCATCGGAGTTTGAGCTAGTAGTTGAGATTGTCTTTGTGATCAAACTGTATTGTTTCCATAAGTGTATTGCATCGTCTTGTAACCAGATTCAGTAATAAAGAGATTCAAAGTGGACGTAGGCTCGATCTCAAGCCGAACCACTATAAACTGCTGTCTTTTACCGCATTTTCGATATTTTACTGCTTACTTCTTATTCCCGTCACACGGGTGGTGCTTTCACGACTCTATTACACACACCGGATGTTAGCGTTCACTTTTTAGCGTTAACATTTTGGTGCTTTCACTGAGAACCCAACTCAGGCGATCATTCACCATTGCTTCACGGAAGTTTGCTGAGAGAATTTCCTTCAAAACCAGAAGTCTATCAGACATCATGGCTCCTGGAAGAAAACGTAAATCCGTCAGATCTGATGATGACCGCGACAATACTGCCACTTCTCTTTCTCCAAGTCAGGCAGCTCCAAGCGTCGGGGTGACGCGAGAAGAATTAGATGATGCTGTGTCCGGACTGTACCAGCAGATTGAAACTCAGAATAATCTGATGATGGAAAAATTGAATGCTCTGCTCGGGGCTAATCAAAGACCAGTAAACAACAAAGAAAACATTGCTGATACTCTTCATAACTCCGAAGGGAGAGACATTCCCCAAGGGGATTAGGTGCTGCTGAAGGGGCACCCCTCCAGGCTGAAGGATCTAGACCAACGCCAGTTTTCCGTGAACATTTGCCCGGGCAAACATCCGAGAAAATGGCAGAAGTCTACTCCTCGAAGTCGTTAAATAATGAGGAATATCTCTCCAGCATGATTCGGCAGATAATGAAGGAAAGCAGGCAGAGAAACAAAGATGAGAATGATTGGGGATTTGCTCCGAGTAAAACTCCATTTACTGAGAGGATTCTAAAGGCTGAGTTTCCTAGAAAATTCGTTCCTTCTACCATTCCTGCCTATCGAGGAACAAGTGACCCAAATCAATTCCTATACAAATATGATTGGCACATGACTGGCGCTAGAGCAACCGATGAGATTAAGTGCCGATATTTCCCGGTGTATTTGGAAGGAGTGGCGTTACTTTAGTTTACCAAGCTTCCTGTGCGATCTGTTGACCAATTTTCCGATCTGACCCGAAAATTCAAGGAACAGTTCAGATTGTACATGTCAAGAGCAAAGGATATAATGTCACTCTCGAGTCTTGAACAGAATCCTGGAGAGCCCATCAAATCCTTCCTGAATCGCTTTAATTTAGCCCTAGCAGAAGTTGATAATGCGGAACCGCGAATGATCTTAACCTACTTAATGCGGGCCATTGACAAGTCAAGCGAGTTTGGAAAATGGTTAAAAATGAAGGAACCAAATTCGCTCGAAAAATTCTACAAAAAGGCTGATGAGTTCATGCACCTAGAGAATCTCTCCGCATCAGCTAAAGTTGTGACAATAGTGGTTGAAAATAACGCTACAGTTCAAAACAAGAAAGAATCTGCAAATCAGAAAAGGGAGAGTAATGGTGGAAAGAAGCAGAAAGATTTCAAAAAGCCCCGCTTCCTCAAACCTTCGGATTTTACCCCTTTGACTGATACACCGGAGAATATTTTCATCGCCACTAAGGATGCTGTTGAATTTCCAAAACCACCGGTAGTAAAAGTTGGGAGAAATGCTGCTCAAAGTGGAAGATTTTGCAAGTTTCTTAACCAACCAGGCCATGATACTAACGAGTGCCGCCACTTGAAAAGCCTGATTGAAGAGTTGTTAAGAGAGAATAAGTTGCAGCAGTACGTTAAAAGGAATAGAAAAGACCCGTCTTCATCTAACCAAGGGCAACAACCCCCAACTCATCCATCTAGTTCAGGAGAGAGGCCTGCTGAAAAGGAAAGACCTGTTATCAATGTGATAACAGGGGGACCTCATCCGGCTGGTAGGAGTTGGGGTGAGATGGAAAGGTATGCTAGAGCTTTGAAGTATGCCCCAACTGAAGAAAGTGTCTTAATCTTGGAAGATGCTGCATCTCTGAAGCAGCAAAAGACTTTTCATGATGATATTATGTTCAGAACCAGGGATTCTATTGATGTGGAAGCTCCTACCGAGGACCCTTTAGTTGTCTCTGTCGGTATTGGGCCGGCTATTATCAGAAGAGTGCTGGTTGATAGTGGCGCCTCGTGCAACATACTCTTTAAAAAGACGTTTGACCAAATGAAAATTCCAATGACAGATGTACAAGCTTCTTCACACAAGATTGCCGGATTTACAGGAGAGCTGAAACAACCAATTGGAACGGTGGACTTGTTTGTTGAAATGGGCGAAGGACATAAGAAGTTGGTTCGGAAGCAAACTTTTGTAATTGTTGATGGATTCTCCGCCTATAATGCTTTCTTGGGTCGGCCTACTCTTGCTGCTTTCAGGGCCGTCCTTGCTCCGTGGTGTTTAACAATGAAATTTCCCACTGACAATGGGGTTGCTGTCATTAAGGGAGATCAGAACGCGGGGCGAGAATGTTATCTTATAGAGCTCCGAGAGGCCAGGAAAAGAGAAATGGGAAAAGATGCGGCAGCTCCGCTCCGCATCAAAGAACCAACCTTGTAGCAGCTACGGGGTGGCCCTTGTACTGGCGAACACAGCAATGCAAGGAAAGAAATGGACCCCAGGAAAGCCAGTACAGGGGAGAATAGAGTGGTACCCGTGGAAGTAACGGTACCAATATCTGTTGACTCGAAAGACCCGAACAAAGTACTCAATGTGGGTTCACAGCTGAGCATAGCAGTTCAAAACACACTGATATCATTCTTAAAAGCCAATCTGGATGTGTTCGCTTGGTGTCATGCTGATATGTGTGGGATATCCCCAGAAATTGCTGTACATACTCTGAACATTGATCCAACATTCACGCCAGTGAAACAAAAAAGAAGAACCCAAGGCCCAGAAAGGTCGACATCACTAAAGGAAGAAGTCGATCGACTCATGGAAAACGACTTCATTAGAAACTCCACTTATCCAAATTGGGTTTCAAATCCAGTACTGGTTAAGAAGGCAAATGGAAAGTGGAGAGTATGCATCGATTTTTCGGATCTAAACAAAGCTTGCCCCAAAGATTGCTTCCCACTGCCCAGAATCGATCAATTGGTGGATGGAACAGCTGGGCATGAGTTGTTATCATTTATGGATGCTTACTCCGGATACAATCAGATTATGATGCATGAGCCGGATCAGGAAGACACAAGCTTTATCACAGATGTGGTCTTTACTGCTACAAAGTTATGCCTTTCAGATTGAAGAATGCTAGGGCAACCTACCAAAGGCTCGTCAATGCGATGTTCAAACCTCAGATTGGTAGAACCATGGAAGTTTATGTCGACGATATGTTGGTAAAGTCAAAGAAAGCTGTAGACCACATGGGTCACTTGGAGGAAATTTATGCAATTCTTCGAAAGTACGGAATGAAACTCAATCCATTGAAATGTTCATTCGGAGTAGAGTCCGGGAAATTCTTGGGTTTCATTGTGAGCGCCAGGGGCATCGAAGCCAATCCTACTCAAATCACAGCTCTAAGAGAGGTCAAAGCCCCGAAAACGAAGAAAGAAATACAAAGCCTCAGTGGAAAAGTTGCTGCCCTGAGTCGTTTCATTTCCAAGGCCACAGACAAATGCATTCCCTTCTTTGATGCTCTAAAGAAAGGAAAGAAAAATTTCGAATGGACTCCCGAATGCCAGAATGCTTTCGATGAACTAATTCGTCATATGGAAACGCCTCCAGTTCTTTCCAAGCCTAATGATGGTGAAGAGCTTTTCATCTATTTAGCAATTTCATCTCATGCTCTTAGCGCAGCACTTGTACGGGAAGATATGAAAGTACATCGTCCAGTCTATTACATCAGTAAACGGTTCACTGGGGCAGAGATGAATTATTCAAAGATAGAAAAGCTCGCCTATTGTTTACTAATTGCTTCCAGGAAATCGAGACCATACTTTCAAGCTCATCCTATCAAGGTTCTTACTGATCAACCTCTAAAGCAAGTCCTGTTTCGTCCTGAAACTTCGGGTCGTCTTTTGAAATGGAACATTGAACTCAGCCAGTATGACATCACTTACCATCCCCGGAGAGCAATCAACAGACAGGCTTTAGCAGATTTCATCGCAGAATCTACTGACAAAGGTGACAGTGAGAATGAAATAACTGATGGCATTCCGATCCAGTGGAAGTTGTATGTTGACGGATCGAGAAATGATTACTGTTCCGGGGCAGGGGTCGTGCTCGAAACCCCCGAAGGACGATCGTTGTGTTATGCATTGAGACTGGAATTTCCTTCAACAAACAATGAAGCAGAGTATGAAGCCCTTATCGCCGGTTTGAAAATTGCCAAGGAGCTAAACATCAAAGTGTTACAGATCTTCAGCGATTCTCAACTTATTGTTTGCCAGGTAAAGAAAGAGTTTCAGGCTAAAGGTGGAAATCTACCCGCATACTTATCAAAGGCATGCGAACTTCTCGAAGATTTCGATCATTATACAATAAGTCATATTCCTCGGGTAGAAAACATGAAAGCGGATTCTCTTGCAAAGTACTCAAGTTCTGGAGAAGCTCAATTACTGGGATTAGTTCCTGTAGAAGTTCTGTCAGCTCCAAGCATTGATGAAATGGATGTTGATTGGATTATGGCTGCGTCTCAAGAGCATGAATCATGGATGACTCCAATCAAAGAATACCTACTCAATGGTTCCCTACCAGAAAGTTCTAAAGAACGCCGAAAGCTATTGAGGAAAGCATCAAGATACATAATTCAAGAAGGCCGATTATATAGACGGGGATTCTCAATGCCATTACTTCGATGTGTAACCAAGGAAGAAGCCAAGACAATTCTAGCCGAGGTACACGGAGGAGAATGTGGGGATCATTCAGGTGGCCAGACTCTAGCCAAGAAAGTTCTCCGATATGGGTATTTCTGGCCTGACATTAATCGAGATGCTGCCATTTACTCCCGAAAGTGCGACAAATGCCAGAGGTTTGCAAAAATCCCAAAAGCCCCTTCCACCGAACTCACACAAATGGTCAGCCCATGGCCGTTCGCCATTTGGGGAATAGACTTGATTGGACCCTTACCGATCGCTAAATCTGGAATCAAATATGCTATTGTTGCCATTGATTATTTCACAAAATGGGCTGAAGCTGAACCCTTAGCCACCATTACCTCTAAAAAGATGATAAATTTCGTAACTAAAAATATCATTTGCAGAAATGGTGTGCCGCAGAAGATAATCACAGACAACGGTACCCAGTTTGAAAGTGAAGAATTCCAGGATTTTTGCAAACGATTCAGAATTCGAAAAAGCTTCTCAGTAGTGGCTCATCCGCAGGCAAATGGGCAAGTGGAAGCGGTGAACAAAATTATCAAGTCAACCATCAAAAAGCAACTCGAAAAAGCAAAAGGTGGTTGGGTCGATAAGCTTCCATTAGCACTATGGGCATACAGAACTACTCACAAAACTGCGACTGGGCACACTCCATTTTCACTGGCATACGGATCAGAAGCAATGATTCCAGTGGAAGTAGAAGTTCCTTCACACAGGAGAATTCATTTCAATGAAGCCGAAAACGAAAAGCTGCAACTTGAAGCACTTGATTTTCTTGATGAAAAAAGAGAAGAAGCTAGGCTCAGAGTTTCAGCTTATCAGCAAAGGATAGCCAGGCACTTCAACTCTAAAGTTCGCCAACGCAGCTTTGAGGTCGGAGACTTAGTTTTGAAAAGGATCATGACAGCAACTGGTGTGTTTGGGCCAAACTGGGAAGGACCATATGCCATAGGCAGTAAACTTCTTGATGGCACTTTCAAACTCATAACTGTTGAAGGAGATCCAATTCCAAGAGCCTGGAACAGCAACCACTTACGTCCTTATTTTACTTGAAAAAAGCTTTGCTCAAAATTGTAAAATAGTGATGAATGTATCAGTTGTATTGAAAGACATTGTAAATCAGTGTAGATGAATGAAAGCTATAAAGTGGATGTAGGCCCGATTTTTGGCCGAACCACTATAAATCTTGTGTTCTTTACTATTTCATAATGCCTGTTTCATTTCGATATATAAATACTTTAAATGTATTGCTAAAATGTCGATTCAAAATTGCAGGACATTAAGACAAGGCTTGCTCATCACAAAGCCAAGCGACCTCTATAAATCACCTACTAAGCAAATACCAAGCGATAAGAATTCCAAACTCAAATCCTATACAAGAAGAACTTCACATAAAAAGTTGGCAACTTTACTGGGGCAAGCCTTCGTTAACTGGTTGTGATTGTCGATATGAACAGACATCCAAATAGGTAACTCACGTATTGTCCCGTGAAGTTATTCAACAGTGAAGTCCACTTCTTTGGATAAGGCAATTTACTTGCGAAAGGAAAGAAGATGCGCTTGGAAAACAATAATAAGAGATCGCTAATGAGCAGATGATGAGAGAACATGGCCAAGCAAACACAGAAGCAGCCAAAAGGAAGTATGTTTCTCAATAAAGGGCCGGTAGAACCACCGAAGGGACACCTTCCCAAGCAGAAGGAACAGGGCCCTTGCTAACTGATCGTGATGCATCCGATCAGGCAGCTTGCGTCCGTCCCGTGGATCTACTCGCCCCTGAGACGCAACCTTCCTGGCACACCAACCAACCAATGCTCCTTCCCTAAGGTCAACAAAACCCTCTAACGAGGCACGCAAAAAAAATGAAAGTGCTTCTCTCAATCAAAAAAGATTGGTGGAACCACCGGACGGGCACCTTCCCAAGCTGAAGGAACAAGGCCCTTGTTAATTGATTACGATCGTTTGTGCAAACGAACATCCAATCAAACAACTTGCGTCCGCCCCGTGGATCCATCCAACCATGAGAAAGTAACTTCCAGGCAATCAAAAAGCCCTCTTCGGAGGCACAAGCCCTCTTCGGAAGCACATGCCCTCTTCGGAGACAAAAGCCCTCTCCCGAGGCACCACAAGCCCTCTTCGAAGGCACATGCCCTCTTCGGAGGCAAAAGCCCTCTCCCGAGGCACCACAAGCCCTCTTCGGAGGCACAACTCTTCGGAGGAGTCCTCTTCAGGGGCATGTCCCGAAACAGAATACTCAAACAAAAAAGTCTTCTCCGGAAGCACATTTCAACTCTCAAAGGAAGGTTAACTTATTCATCTCAAAAAGTTCTTTCTAAAAAGTTGAAATACTACAAAAAGATCTCTTCGGAGGCACACTTCACTGTGCTCGAAATACCAAAAATAAGCCTTTTACTGGGGCACAAAAACAAAACCTTCTTCAGGAGCTCATTTCACTGTGTAGGAAAATCCACTTTTTAACAAATAAAAGTGATTATCTCTGAAAGTTGAAGTGTTCTTCGAGAAAGAAAGAGAAAGTAAAAATTTCTCTAAAGACGAGATATACTCTATTAAAAGCAGAATGATTCTTCCCTTAAAAGTGGAATAGTTACTCTCTGAAATAAGAGTATCAGCCTTGTAAAAGCAAAAAATGTTGCAATGCACTTATGGTATGGGGGCAACACTATACAATTCAGTTATATTAATAAAAGTAACACGCAAGCAATATACCACAAGTTCATTGCAATATCATGAAAAATAGATGTGGAATAAATGCATTCTCAGACACAGACAAAAAAGTTTGTACAAGTAAAAGGAATTGTCTATTCTACACTAAAAATGAGAAACAAATGCATTCTCACATACACAATAATTTGTACAAGTAAAATAGCTATTTTATTCAATGCTATGAAATTTTTTTACATTGTGCAGATTACAAAAAAAAGCAGGGACCGGTACCCGCACAATCTACGGTCGATACATGTAAAAAGAAAAATAAGAAGTAGAAAATCCAGCTTGTCATTCCTTCTTCCCGCTACCTTTGGAGCTTTTGCCTGGCCTAATAGTTAATTTTGGAACCCGATGTAGGCAGGATGGAGAAGGAGGAGTGATTGGGTCTTCTTCTATTTTGTCTTCCCCAGTTGAAGCACCTCTCTTCTTCTTCTTTAGTGTACGTTTTCCTTTCCTCTTTGAAGAAGATTCACTTCCCGGAGTCAGCAGCTTGGAAAGTTTTGTATTATCATCAAATGACTGCTCTGGAGTCTTCTCACTATCCTCCGTCCCTTCCGCCTTTTGTTCTTGAGAAGCGAGTGGATCCTCCAAGCCTTGGAGAGCTTCTATCTGTTCTTCCTGCGACCCTGGTTGAGAAGCGGGAGTGACTTGAAGAGATGGAGGAGGAATAGCTGGAAGAGGGGAAGTGTGCGCAGCGCCAGGTGCCTCCGCTGCAGAAGAAAAGAAGTTAAAATTGGTATTCTCTGAGAAAAGAGAAGTTATTAGTTCATCAAACTCGGTTAAATCGAACAAGTGATTCACTGGACCCGGGTCGACGTCAAAGTTACCTGGAGAAGTCGGTTTTGTAAAATTCATCTCGAATTTCTCAGCCTCAATATCTTCCAGGGCTTCGTCCTCGGTAGGGGTAGTCACAATTTCAGTGACAACTTTGGCAGGAAGCGAAGAATGGGCACTGGAATCTATAATATTGACGTCAGCTGAAGTTGAAGTATGAACAGGGGCAGTTGAAGGAGCTTCCTCTTTCAGGTGTTCATCTCCTGTAGGCTCAGCTCGCGCTCTGGCAAGTTGCTCTTTTCCTTTAGCAATGGAAGCACGAGTTTCATCGTCAAGATAGCGTGCCTCAAGCTCTGCCTCATCATAGCCGGCACCGCCCAACATATCAACTGCGGCTTCCCATACCTTGGCCAGAGTAATCTCGTATTCAGGGCCCAGAAAAGAGAGACTTCCATGACCCAGAACGCTGTGTAAATAAAAGTTGAATAAGGTAGAACTGACGTTAGCTTTTGTTGCCTCATGTGATTGCTCGGCCGCTTCTTTTTCGGCAACGGCTTCAACTCGACCAGCAACAGCCTCATCACGCTCTTTCTCAGCTTTAGCAAGTCGAGACTTTAGCAATTCGATCTCCACATTCTGGGAGTTAACTGTTTCCCACAACTGAGTGTTATTTTTGCGGTATTCTTCAACAACGAACTGCTCAGCCGCAAATTTCATTTCAGCATCCCTCTGAGCAGCGTGCGCATCCCGCACTTGTTTTTGAAATACTTCTTCCTTCTGAGATTGCGAAGCGAAAGAAGCGGCGAGATCTTCCTTGAGTTTTTTAACCTCGGACTCAAGTCTCGCATTATCATCAGCAATGCTCGTCATCTCGGCATCATGCTGTTTACAGATTTTGTCCCATTCCGTCTTGTCGTTTTCCATGGTCAGCATGGCTTCAAGATTCGCACGGTTGACTCTTTGCAGCTCATCGACAAGCTTTTGCCATCCGGACACCCTTTCAATATTAAGTTTAACGGCATCTAGGCTACGCAACATATCCGATTTATCGATCGGAACCAAATCAAGGTCAAAACGCACCCCTTTTAAGCACCAATTCGAAAATCGGCTTTGAAGAATAGGAGGGGCGTCTTTGACCTGATACTAAGGTCTGTTGATGATCGACTGGATGTCAGATTTCTTTAAAGCAGGAGAGCCGGATGGAACATTAGGAGAGATGGGAGCATCGGTCTTCTCAGAAATTGCAGATGCATCACTAGGCTTGGACCGCTTGCTTGATTCGTCAATGATATGAGTCTTCCCCTTATCGTCATAAGACTTTCGCTTGTGGGAGTCGTCGCCTCTGTAAGAAGAGTCGTACCGTTCATCCCTCCTCCCATGCTGACGTTCATAGTCCCGCCTTTCTCGAGCTTTCCTAATAGCTCTTTCTTCGTCTGTTTCCCTTAGGGTATCAAGGTATTGCCTAAAGTCATAAGCTCCACGACCTCCATAGCGCTGAAACTTGTCGTAATATGAGCCGGTGCGCCCCATCGGAGAATCTGAAAATGGAAAAGAAATGAAGTTTAGAAATTTCTGGAAAAAGAGGATAAATGCGTATAAGTGCTGAGAATATCCTAAGTGTGTGCGGCGTGCAAACTACGTGCGTCAAACTACAAACCACGCTTTAATGTGGAAACGGAGACGGTTGGTGTAGAAGGTGTCAAAGCTTGTTTCAAAGAGGAAGTTGCTTCAACAACAGGAGAAGTCGCTTTTTGAGTATTATCTTTAAAAAGCTCTTGAGAAGTTATCATTATATTGCTCAAGTTATCAAAAATATCATCGCCGTGATGCCCAACAAAACTCTCTTTTTCGACTTCCACGACAGCCGTCTTCTCAGAAATGTGAGGATTCTCCTCCTCCTCGATAACTGGAGAGAGCTTTAACTTGTTGGACGACCTCGCAACATCGATAGAAGTAGAACACTTTACTAATGCAGTGTCTGCAGTTGGCTCCTTTAGAGCCATCTCTTCCGTTGAAGCTAGGGCATCTGCTGTCTGTGCTGGAGAATTAGAAACTTCACGGGGCTGAGTAAAGCGGGAAGAGAGTAAAAGCCCGAAGTGATGTAAAAATTCGTCTGTCAATAAAAATTGAATACTCCTCTCCTCAACTGGCACCGCCATAAGCCTCTCAAAAGTCGGTTTGTGACCGGGATCTCTAGAAGGAGGAGGAAGTGCTGAAAAGAAAAGGGCAAAGTTAACACTTGACAACTCGGACTTCGGAAAGTTTGAAAAAAAACGTAAGAAACAGAGACAAGTGATCTTACTTCCTACTCTCCAGATAGTGTAAAATCCCGAAGGGCAGCGAACATAGAAAAACTGGCTTAGAAAACTGTGAACACTGTCAGGGAGACCGATGATCAACTTACGGTTTCTAGCACTTCTCACGATTAGGATAGAAGGATGATCTTTATTTTTGGAAAAAGAACACAGATAACAAATCTCATCAAAACTTGGGAGACGATCCAACGTTCTCCTAAATAGCACACAAAGTCCCATCAGGATAGCATATCCATTGGGATGCAGCTGGAAAGGGGAGATGCTGAATCGTAGAAGAAGTGTTCGCAAGAAGTCATTAAAAGGAGGGATAGCTCCATTCTGGCACATTTGTCGATTTACCGCAACAAAACCATGGGGAGGTCTATCAGCAGTATCATGCTTCCCGGGTAGTTGTGCGTCTGCTTCAGCAATTCCGAATTGAATACACAACTGGTTAAAAGTTCTGTAGTTCAAAGTGGTCGAGACCCTTTCTGGAGGATCTGTAACAACCCGCATTTTTGACCGTTCAAGTCGACAAAACATACACACATGCCGACTCAAACAATCCGAAATACGGATAGTTATTGGGGTAAATAAGAAAAGAAAGAAAAGAAAGAACAGAAACAAACTCAGAATCTCGCAGCGGAAGGAACAAGATATAATAATAAAATAACAGTTCATGAAGCTGTTAAATAAATAAATTTGATTATTATTATACATCATAAATCAGAGTTACATACATATCAGAGATAATACAACAATGCAGCGAAAAAATAATACAGTAGTAGAATACAAATGATGTAATACCAAAATCCGTCTTCGTCCTCTAGAATAGATCTTCAACCTTATCTGAAATGCTCAGGCTGACCCGAGCGTAATGAAAAGGCAAAACACTCGAGTCAGGACTAAAATATCTCATGTAAGTCAAATCGAATAAGAAAATATGAGTGTGACGGCGTCAGAGATGTTTACGGGTTTTGACATCTCCTATCCAGTGTCAACGTGAGTGCAATAACTTAAGAGATGTTATGGGATTTTCCATCTCTCAAGGATCCGTTAAACTATCTACTATGTAGTACAATACGCTATTATAATATGTCTACATTAAAGTAAAAGTATTAAAATAGCGTTAAGCCATGGCCCATTCCACCCTTAACACATTTTTATTCCCAAAAGCATATACAAGACCGTAGTTTCCCCAAAACCGGAAGTCACCAAAGGGCAATCCATATACTAAAGGTACAAATCAAAATCGTAGTGGTCGCGTATAAATGGAATACAAGTATGACAAGGCACATGAGGCAATACCCAAGGTAGTGATACTACCGTTCGCCTGATCCGGACTGGTGAGAACGCAACGCCGCAGCGCCCGCAACGCCCTGAAACAACACTCCCAAAATCAAGGGTGCACCAATCGACAACATATAATGAGTAGTTCGAAGAAGTGTGTCCACTTGAGGTAGCAAATCCTCCATTGGCCCGGCATAGCTCCTGTTTTAGTCATTTCCAATTTGACACAAGTGTCAAGGCTATCCATCATCGTTCACTTTCTTCAGTCATCAACGAACATCATTCCAACCACTTCATTCTGGATCATCACTCCGCGTATAGTTATTAAAGTGGTTTTCGGTTTAGATAGAGAGTATATCCATAACCGAATTCCGGTCTCTTTAATAACTTCCGTAATTATTTCACCGATTGGTCGTTTATTTATTTCAAAACCAAATCAATTTCAATTCAATTAGAATTTATAAATCAACATTTCATTTGTCTTTCTAAATCAATTTCCACAATTTACGTTTCAAAACTTCCAAATCAAAATTTCAAAATCTTATAATTCAATTTCAATTTCAATTTAAACAATTCAAATATTGATTCAAGTTCGTATATATGTTTCATTCCGAAATCATTTAAATTAATTTAATTCAACATTCAAATCAATTTAAATTCATTTATCGATTTCATTTAATATCCGTTAAGGTACTTTATCATTCAAAACAATTTCTATTAAATTTCAAATCCATTACACTACCTTTTTAAGTTCAACTTCATTAAATCAAAACTTACAATTTTGAATTAAATTAAATTCGTCAAATCAATTCTTTCAATTACAAGTCTTACATTAATTCCAAAAATATCACATTTTCATTTCTTGTTAAAAAAATTCAATTTCACTTATTTACTTTCTTAAATAATTTTCCAAAACTTAATTAATAAAGAAACTCAATTTCAATTATTTACGAAGTAAAAATTCACTTATTCAAAAGTTCAAATTTTTTCTTATTAAAGAATTTCAATTCAATTTAATCATTAAATAATTTAACCTTATTTAATTATTAAATAATTCAATAGTTTCAATTTAGTCCAATTCACAAATTTCTTTGAATTTCAATTAAATTCCAAATTAATTAAATCTCAATTTTAAATAAATTTTCAATTCCAAACTCAAACTTGAAATATCATTTCATAAAAATTTTCTTAGAAATATTCAGAGTTCGATTAAAAGTCCAATCTTTTAAAACAAATCAACTTTCGAAAATTTACGCCGTATTTCAAAAAAAAAAAATTTCTTTTTTTTTAAAAAAATCTAAACTTCAAGTAATTAAACAATTTCATTTACCAAGTTTAAATTCCAACATCTTGAGCTTCAATTCAAAATAATTCAATTTCCATAAATTGGATTTTTATTCTTAAAATCAATTCATTTAAATAATTTCAAAACAACTTTAAAATCATTTAATTTAACCAACCCGGTGTCCGTATATAATTCTCTAACCTATGGCCAAGTGGTTAGTTATTTCAATTAAATGTCAGGGATGAATATATATTACTTAAACCAATCACAGTGTCATGTGCATGTATAACAGGATATATATAAGCAAATAAACATCCAAACATTTAAATATCAACCAATAGCATCCATCGAAATAAATCATCCAATAGTCAATACAATTCACGGCAATTTCATAGTTATCAATATCGGGAAATTTGATTTCAATTAAATCCTAATTTCAATTTACTGTCAATTTAAATTTTCAACGGTGAATTCACACGACAATCTATATGACAATTAAAATTTATCAAACAACGACAAATAAATTCATATCACTTCATAATGTCAAATTTAACTACCATAAAAATATTCAGTACATTGTGAGCGTTATAAAACACTCACCTTTTGAATTTAAATTCAATTTAAACCCAAAATTTTGACAGTCTCCAAATCCATCCAAACCAGCGTCAAAGTGTCCGGAATTTCGATACGATCCTAACAAAAGAAACCTCGTCCAAATCCGAGTCCGTATGCAAAAGTTATGAAAATTTGAAGATTGGAAAATTCTGGTGCTGAGTCGACTTCGAGTTCCCACCTCAAATACCCGATGCCTGCTTGGAGTTTTTTGCGAAAACGACCTGATGACCCGAGTAGTTTTCTTCCCGACTCGAAGTAGCTCCAGGGTTTTTCCCCCTGAAACCCCAAGCGCGACCCGAAGCGCGTAAATCTCGATTTTTTTTTTTTTTTTAGATTTTGCAATTTGGGAATTAGGTTTTGTCTGCCATGGGAATGAGAAGCTAAGAAGAAGATGAATTGTACGTACAGACAAAAAAAATTAGGGAGGCTAGGGTTTATAACTGTGTTTATATAGGTATGTTAGAGATAGAGTAGATAGACTGGATAGATGAACGTGCGGAACAAACTATGGCCCGAAAAGCCCGTTCTGACCCCGGAACGAAATTGGGTAAACTCATATATCAAAATAGGTGTTTTAAAATATTTTAAACGCAATGGAAAAGGTTTCAAGTTCAAATTCCATCGTATGAAGAAGTTATGCTAAAATCAAAATTTCAAATTGATTTTAATTGATTATAATTGCATTTATTTTAAGGCGTTTCGAGTCCGTACGATCAAACGACAAGTCCGATTGCTACGAAAATTGAAACCTTACAATAATTCACTGTTACGGATCCGATGAAACTAGTTTCGTCGAAATCCGAGACAGTTGTAAAAATGGCTATTTTTACTGTTTAATCTATATAACAAAATTGCTGGGATTTAACGGAGGAGACAAAGAGCGGTCCAGATTTAATGCGGAGATACACATCAAATGGCTATTAGTTATCCTGGCAAACAAAAAAACTAACGCCGTTTACAAATGCAGGGAGGCCGTTATAGTTCCCACGTTTAATTATTAACCACGATCCTTTTTAAACTGCTCCTTTCGGTTTTCCTCCTTATACGATCAAATCCATATAATTTCTTCTTCATCCACTTTCTATGAAAACTCCATTCAAATTTCTTCTCTCTATTAACTTCTTTCTCCACGTTTAATCCATTACACATCATCTTCTAAACGTTTTACGTACAATAGGTTGTAACCCACATTTTTTACTCTATTTATAACTTGATTTGATCAGTTTTCCTCCATCGAACTTTTGCTGAAGTTTATGGTGTTCTCTCCTCCTCCTCCTTGCTTCCGTATGGAATATGTGCCTTTCTAAGATTTTCTGTCCCTACTACATGTACAACCATTCAGATTCATGATGTTTGTGATTTTTTCCAATGCAGTTGTCATGATTACTCCAAATATACTATGCTTTAGTTTTTATTCCAGTTTTTTCCTTGATTTCCTATACGTATATGACTTAGGGTTTATGTTATTGGTTATGATATCATGCTCTTTTTTTATTTTTGGTTTTTATGATTCATTTTCATTACAAATTTATTTAAGTTCTAAGGCAGACTAAGTGTTTATGGAAAGCTCTGAACTAATAGTTCATTCATCATATTTGATATTTTTGCAGCAACACAACAAGAATTACAAAGTAAAGCCAAAATCTACACACTGATGAAACCCGTATACTATTTTCAAACTGATCAAAGATTGCTCGACCTGGAGGTCTATGTAGCTATTTTTCAATATGAATACTATACTCATACAAGTGCTATCTCATCTATAATCTATGAGTATGTTGATTGCGTTGGAAGAATACCCTTCTCCTATTAAGTACTTGACACTCTCAATACCTTTTGTAGTCAGTGTTTCCCTTTTTTATGTGTCCAACTTCTGTGTTTTTCTTCTCTGATAGAACTACTTTTAGAGCCGTATTCCATGATAGATTTGTGGATAATGTAACAGATGTACTCTGATAGCCAATGTTTTGTTTTATATTTACTTTCATTCTGCTCTATTTTATATTTACTTTTATTGCTTATAGGTTCTCCTCGAGAGATTCTACATGGTTTAGTAGTGCATTAAATAGCCAAAAGGTATTGAAAGCTTGGAGTTCTATCATTATCAAATGGCACTACTCCATCAAATAGAGATGCCTCCATGACGGAACATTCCCATTCAAGGATCACAGCAGATGATGTATAAAATAACCGTAAGTCATCATTTCAAGCTTTAATTTCTCAATTATTGCCACATCTTCTATTATCACTTTAGGTGAAGTGGAAGTCCTCCGAGAAAGAGAATCATATATTTAAATAGAACAGAAAATGAGAAAGATCATGGTGCTGTGTTGAATATATTTAAATAGTTGGAACTCTTCTACAGAAAACTAAAGGTAATTTATATTCTTTAAGCACCATAATATGTGTGACAATATTTTCATTATCTTTGCGTACATTTATGCGGATAAGTTTGTCTTAGGAAAAGTATAATTTATACAATATGTCTGAGAAATATAGGAAAAATAATAATAACCGAGTCTACATTAGTAGGGAGAAACCTTTGCAATTACTTGATGAATCCTTTGAATTGTATATCAAATGTTCAATGGTAGCTCAAACCTTTAAATTACTTGATGAATTCTTAGTTGATAATCTTGGTGGAAACTAATTTGATTTTACGTAATTACGTTATTACATGAATTACTTCCAATTATTGAACTTTTGTATAAGCCATATTTCATGAAAACTTTGTACAGTAAATGGGTTTCTGCTACTCATTTTTTTAAATAACAGTGTACCCATAAGTAGGGAGAAACCTTTGCGATTACTTAATGAATCCTTTAAAGTGTATTACATGAATTACTTCCATTTATTGAAATTTTGTATAGGCCATATTTCATGAAAACTTTGTACAACAAATGGGTTTCTGCTACTCATTTTTTTAAATAACAGTGTACCCATAAATAGGGCCTTTGCAATTACTTGACGAATCCTTTGAAGTGTGTATCAAATGTTCAGCTGTAACAGTATAATTTATGAAATTAAATTGTATGCTCAAACCTTTAAATTGCTTGATGAAACAATTCTTAGTTGATAATCTTGGTGGAAATTGATTTGATTTTACGTAATTACGCTGTTACATGAATTACTTCCATTTATTGAACTTTTGTATAGGCCATATTTCGTGAAAACTTTGTACAGTAAACGAGTTTCTACTACTTCATTTTTTTAATAAGAGTTTGTACCAATTAACTGAGTTGCCAAACAATTTTTTTCCATATTAAATGTATGGTTCACCCAAAAGGATTGTTTTTATCAATTACATGGATAGTTTTTCTCAATATAAGTAAGTAAAAACTTTTGATATTACTTGATGGAACTTTTAAATTTTTTGCTCAAATGGTTAAATGTAACAATATAATTTAGTTTGAAAATATAATATCTTTGACAACAAATATTTTGTAAAGTTTTTGAAACAAATTTTGGGCTAACAGGTATTGAAGGGTAAAACAATATTTCATGTATTTTCTTATAATTAGTTTGAAATGGTTAGTTCGTTGTAGCTTTATCTTTTTAATTAGTATTGGCTTATGTATATACATATTTCCTTATAATTATTCGAATTAGCATAATGTATTTAGATGTTAACCAAATATTCTATCTATGTAGTTGAAAGGTAATAAAAATATTTTACAATTATTAATTCAGTATTTGATTTATATAAAATTTAGATATGAATTCTTAGTTGATAATATTGGTGCAAGTTAATTTGATTTGACATAATTACTCTATTGCATTATTTACTTCTGTTTATTAAACTATTCTGTCGTGATAACTTCATGCAGCATAAGGATTTTTTCCATTTTAAATTCATGGTCCAACCAAAATGATTGTTTTTCTCATTAAATGGACATTTTTTTCTCAATATAAGTAAGCAGAAACGTTTGTTGTTACTTGATGCAACCTTTAAAATTTATGCTCAAATTTTTAAATGCAACAATATAATTTGGTTTGGAATAATTAGTTTGATTATAGCTTTCGTTTTATAATTAGTATTGCCTTATATCTATGTAACAATTTCCTTATAATTATTTGGATTACCATATTGTGTCCTTGATATTAACCAAATGTGTTTATGCAGTTGAATGGTAATAAAATATTTCACAACTATTAATTTGGTATTTAGTTTAAATAAATTTTATATATGAATTCTTAGTTGATATGGAAACAAATTTGATTTTACATAATTACTTTATTACATGAATTACTTCCATTTAAACTTTTGTCTAACCCGTGGATTAGATAACTTTGTACACTAAATGTATTTGTACCGTTTCATTTTTTTAAACTTCAGTATACTGATTAATTGAGTTGTCAAACAATATTTTTCCATATTGAATGCATGGTCCACCCGAAAGATTGTTTTCCTCGATTAAATGGACAGTTTGTTTCTTTCATTTCCTTCCTTATTTTGCTTTTTCCTGTTTTTCTTTGTACAAGGCTTTTGTGCTTAACTAATTCTAATGGTTTTTTAATCTTTGAGTTACGAGACAAACAAGGAGATAAAGTACAAACATTTTAATTCTTTACTTGATGAGACTTAATGTGGTTGACTAATTAAATGGACAGTTTGTTTGCTTTTACATTTTGATTCTTTACTTGAATCCTTTTGTTTACAGTTTGCGGTTGAACTGGAAAGAGCAACAGCTCCAGGAGTTACAACAATAATAGTAAGCCATAGTGATATTTGATTTTCCTTTTTTACTTTTATTTTTTACCACAATGGTTTTTAACCTTCGGTTGCGTTAAAGCTTGAGACAATATTATTTTGGACAAAGTAATTGATGTATCCTGTTAAGCTTATAACAAAGACTTCCTCTTTTACAAATTTGTTTTCATATGCTCTCTCAACATGGCATGGAACTAAGGAGGTATTGCTCTACTATTTTTTATGTTGATATTTAAAGATATATATTATTTATATTGATGAATTAATTAATTTTTATGGTGACATTTAAAACTATATACCATTTGTAATGCTTAATATTTAATCTCTTTCAGCTGTTAAATACACTGCTCATGCAAAATAGTTATAATATGCATGCATTCCATGTCCTTTCCAAATCTCATTAAGTATTCCAATATTTACGTACTAGGTGTTTTGCATGTGACATGTATAAATTTTGATCAAACAAATATCTTTAATCTTTAATGATGTAAGTATTAGGAGGAACCTACATCAACTGTTGATTGCTGATTGACTTAGTAGGAATTACCTTCTCACTTTGATCTCCAAAACCTAGATTATACAGTTCATAGTGTAGAATATAATTTAAAGTATCTACCCATTTTAAGCCAAAGAAAAATGTGATGTATCAACTCTTTATTAAACTGACATAAAATTTGAATATCAAGTGGTGGACTGAGAAAGCCCTTAGGAACAATATCATATATAATTTTATATCAAACATATGCTGACTTCCCATGTTCTACGTAATTCAAATCATGCCAATGGATGCATTTGCTTTCAGTAAATGAGAGTAGTGTGTTGCAAACAAGTTAACAGTAAATAGAAATATGTTACATATGAAGCGAAGTGCAAAAAAATTATATGAACTTATAATTTATTGAAAACAAAAATTATGTGAGTATAACTAATCTCTTTACTTTAAACGTAACTTAGCAAGGATTTTATTGTAACACAATATTATTCATGTAGAATGCTTTTGGAGGAGGTTAAACTTATATAACATAAGGAAAAAACATCATTTTACACAACACCAAGTTGTTTCCACATACATTATTGTTAGCCCCATAACATCAACAAAAAATTTACTGTGATTTTCATAATTATCTATTGTGCTAATTTTGTAAATCTATTCATTTTCCTTTTGACTATTTTTTGAGACTTATGCAAGTATTTGAATCTAAGATCACTTTTATCTACTCCACTACCTAAAGGGATTGTTTTTAGTGAATAATTTGATGTTTTACACATTTGTTTATGAGTAGGATTACATATATAAAGAGAGTGTAAGAAATATTTTTGGTAAAATCTCTCAACCACGATATTTTAATAAACAAAGTATATTTGGTTTACTGTATTATCCATTTGTCTTGCAATACACTTCCTTTTACATATCTTATGTTTGTTACCTTATGTTGAGAGTTTGAAATGTTTTAAATGTGGACGACTGCACACTTTAAGTTTCATATTGCCAATCTTGAAAATTTGTAGTTATGGCATATTAAAGTCATATGATTTTAAAACGCATATTCGTTACCAAATGACATTCAAAGGAGGGTTGGATACTTCACTGATAACGGTTTCGTTTAACTTCTGTATTTTAACAGTGGGATACTTCAGAATTATGAGCATGATAGTAATTGACGACAACTTCACATGCTATTTATAATTTTAGAGGTAATTTCGATTTTGATATGACATGGTGATCACAATTCTGAAGAGATGGTTTCCATGAGGATTGAAATTTAATGAAATAGTTCATGTTCTATTATTTTTTTACATTACTTCTATAGCATGTTAAGCACCGTATTCAAACTCAAAACAATTCTTGAAGGATTATCCAGTTTGTATCATTCGGTCATACATTATTATCTACTATAATTTACAAATTTATTTTCGGAGCAGCTAGAATTTTTTTATATCGAGTAATACATACCGAATTTTGTTTAATTATTTCTAGATTCGGATTTTAATGAGAATCTTTGATATGCTACAACTATTAGTCTCTCTACTTATATTTCTTACTATAAGTTGTTCATTCTTTTATATGTCATACGAACTATAAGTATGTAATAATATTTCTTACCGTTAATTTCTTTCCCTATTCATTGCAGTTCTACTATTTTTTTACATGTTTTTCTACCATCTTCGTGCTTTTATTCTGTTCTCAGAGGTAAACAATATATCTTTTGTTTCAAAAGTATTTTAATATTTCAGACATTTGTCACACTTAGTACATAAAATAGGCAGTTCTTCTACACTCAACTTCAAATCTCTGTGGTAGATTATCGAAAACAAAAATGATTAGAAAATATACTTTCTTTCGGTTTTCTTATATCACGATCCTTTAGTTATTGATAAGAGCATATAGTTGTAACTGTACTTTTTTTCCCTTAGATTCAGTTAATCATAATATTAGTTAATAAACGATGTTATTTCTTCTTTTATAACATGTGCGTAGCTCTGAAGTTATAACAAAATTTTAGGCAAGAAAAGAAAATTCATTGAAGTTTCATTTCTTAAATTACGAGGTATGAGGGGAGTTGTGACATGAGGTAAGCTGATAATCCTTATTTGGCTAATAGTACTCTTTATTTTGTAATGACTATAGTTTTGGAATATCGAATAATGCATCGCTATCTCTTTCTGTTTGGATTTTCATTAATTATCAATTAATATGTTGGTCTACAATCAACAGTTCAGTTACATATATAATTTGTTCATTATTCTAGACTTTACCAATTAAAATGTTGGAACTTGAACCATGTTGTGGGAAGTACAACGTGTATCTAATATCAAACGACAAGTCCGATTGCTACGAAAATTGAAACCTTACAATAATTCACTGTTACGGATCCGATGAAACTAGTTTTGTCAAAATCCGAGACAGTTGTAAAAATGGCTATTTTTACTGTTTAATTTCAATATAAAATTCCCAATTTTAAATTATTAACTTTTAAATCAAATTTCAATTGTTCACAAATTTCATTTTTAATTTCATAGTAATTAACAATCTTTTACAATGCAATTTTCCATTATAAATCCAATATAAAAGATTATATTAGATTCAGCGTTCAATTATATTGTAATTCAAATTCAAGTTATTTAATTCCAAATGAATTTTTTTATTTCGATTTACACTTTCATTATTGAATCAACCATTTACTTATACATTATTATCAATAGTTTATAATTCATTTACTTTCATTTTCTTCAGCTATCATCTTATTTAAATTCACAGTAATATTAAATTACATTCATTTACGTTGATTTCCATATTATAACTTCAATATTAAATGTACATTTTATTTATTTCGTTGTTTACAATCAAATTCAATTCAATTCAATTACTTGTTACATTTAAATTTAAATCTTTACTTACGTTCAATTACCAGTTAACATCTTTATCAAATTACAGTTTCGGTTATTATTTGATTTCAATCAACTGTAATATTAAGTTACATTTATTTATATTAGTTTCAATAACATAAAATTCCACTATTAAATCTACCGTTTTATTTATTCTTTGTTTATAATCATAACCAATTTGGTTTACAATCAAACTCAATTCATTGCTTACATTCAATACAGGTTAACATCCATATTTAATTTACAAATAAGTTATTTCAGAATTCAGTTTTGCATTTTAACTTGTAATTCACATTTAACAACACAAAATTTTATTTCCTTCGGATTTTTATCTAAATTTTTTATTTTAATTCATATTTTTAAAGTGTTAAAAATACAGGTCGTTACAGGATCATTCAACGGAACAGCAACTGGAAAAATCTCTTCAACTTGCCCTATTTCTTCTTATGGAGAAGACATTCTACACAATCAACTGAATGTTCAAATGTGAAGGTGCACGTTTCCTAAAAAGTGTGAAGTGTTGTGCAAAACTAATGAAAATAAAAAAGCAAACATAACTGGAATTAAACTAGCTGACAATCAGTCAATTACAAGATTTCAGAACTTGTTAATGCTCAAGTGCAGTGTTAATGCAAACAAATCAGTTTCAGTTGACTATTACGATTTTGCTATAATACTTCACTTGAATTGGTTATTGTATAGCATTTCATTCATACAGTTCATTTAATTTGATTTTTTCTTTATCAATTAATCTGTCATTCGATGTGGGCAGTCAGTGGCAGTATATTCGTCCCGGTTTTCTGTAAATGTTATAACAGGTAATTAGAATTATAGATAATCTGTAAAAGAATGCAACAAAGTTAAACAGTCCAGAGTTCAAAGTTCAGGCAATTCAAGTCTTGAAGTTCAAGACAGAGAAAAATATGTTTGAGTTCTAACTCGTTCACGACTTAGCATGGGTCGAAAATTCTTCAGGTTCTAGCCCGTCCCCGGTCTAAAGGATATGCTACGAGTCAGGTTGAGTCGTAACTCTTAAGTCGTAATACATATGAAGGCTTCAAGTCTGAACAGCACTATTTTCTCTAAGTCCAAGCTCGGCCGCGACTTATGGTCTATGCCGCAAACTAATTAGGTTGTAGGAAAGTTAGGTCACAAGGGTTCTTGAACCGGACGAAGTGCTGAATCGTGGATATTTTAGGTCATGAATTTTTTGGGTCGTCTCCGATGGGATTTCAAGCTATCTCCTACTCGAGTCAAACCCTTATCTCCTTCTGCCGATTACCTTCCTCTCCATTGGGAAATTCAGTAATTCGTCAGTCGACTTGAGATCCATAAACCCAGTAACTTCGGACTATCCCCTATCAAAAACCCTAAGTCACGTCTCCTAATCGCATCTCACAACATCATCAAATCATCCCAAATCCATCGTGAAACCGGTACGCGGCAATGAATTCGAGGATCGCACTGACATCGCGGCTAAAGGAAGTCGAGAATCGGATGCGACACAACTTGTGATAAAACATAATGTACAAACTCGAATTAAGGGCAACGAACACGGGATCCTCGATTCAATGATGATCACGTTTGGATATTAGTTGAATTCACTTACACAGTGTAATGCTGATGATAACTGATGATCGAGTAGTGGGATTCGTCTTCGAGAGCTCAAGTATTTGTTAATGGCTAAGCAGAATAATAAAACAGGTGAAGTGAAAGAGGAGCCGACCTAAGCTATTTATACACTGAGGCAGTGAAATGTGAATCGCCACAAACAGCCAACGACTTATCTTAAGTCGTCCGCGACCTAAGAAGTTCATCCGAGAGAAAGTTAAGGAGATCGAAGCATACGACCTACGACTTAGGCGCATACTTCGAGGGGCAAATGTTAACCCTCTTTCGATTCGCGGCCTAACGAGTTGGAAAATAAATGACTTAAGACAAGGACCGACTTAATGGGTTACGACTTAAGAATTGCCGACCTAACAATTAACCGACCTAACTGCTGAAGGGAGCATATTGACTTAAAGGTCTGGACGACCTAAGAGGCTACCGACTTAAGAAGATAACAGCTCAACGACCTAAGGAGTAACGGGTTAACTTTGTACCGACCTAAAAGCTCACCGACTTAAGGAAACGAAGGCAGTGTTGCATCTTTTAGGTCGTTGCCGACTTACGATTTATACTAAGTCGCGCACGACTTACTAACTCGTTCATAAGAATCAGCTGCAACCAAAGTAAGCCAGACTCTTTATGTCGTCGCCGACTTACGTTCTACGACCTACCTTGGGTCGTAGCCGACCTATCACTTGGTGATGAAACTTCTGTTCAGAATTCGACTCCTATAAATAGACCACCACTTTCAACATGAAGAGGACTTTTGGCCAATCATTTCTTGAAGCGTCGCTACTCTGCCGAACTCTCAACTCATCCAACAATTGAAGATCTTCAGATATTCGAGACACTACAACAAGCTTCGAGAGGAATTCCCTACATCCAACACGGATTAATCGAGTTTCATCATCGGAGTTTGAGCTAGTAGTTGAGATTGTCTTTGTGATCAAACTGTATTGTTTCCATAAGTGTATTGTATCGTCTTGTAACCAGATTCAGTAATAAAGAGATTCAAAGTGGACGTAGGCTCGATCTCAAGCCGAACCACTATAAACTGCTGTCTTTTACCGCATTTTTTCTATTTTACTGCTTACTTCTTATTCCCGTCACACGGGTGGTGCTTTCACGACTCTATTACACACACCGGATGTTAGCGTTCACTTTTTAGCGTTAAAAAAAGTAAAGTCATTATACCTTCAAATCAAATATTAAATTCCCAAAATTTCAACCTTTTCTGAGTTCATTTATTCACTTAAATACATTAAAACATTAAAATTTCAGCTTTCACAGCATTTAGAAAGTGCTGCGGTAAGTTATATTTAAAAACAATTCATTTCAGCAAAGACAACATTTAAAAACTACTGTAATAGTTCAGTTTTAGTTGAAAAATAGTTCAATTCAGAGAAGACAGCATTTACAAACTACTGTAATAGTTAAGGGTTCAAATTATATTCAAAAATCACATTTCAGCCAACTGCAGCACTTAACAAGTGCTACAATAGCTCTTTCATTAATTTCAGTTTCAAGTTTAGTTCTTGCCACTACAGCACTTACAAAGTGCGGTCATAGCCCTTAGTTAACTTACCCTTTAGTTCACTTTTATAACTACAGCACTTACAAAGTGCCGCAGATTCTATTTAGTTCAGGTTTTTGTTATTATTCAGAAACGATAGCATTTCTGAAGTGCTACTAATTAAATTTCCAGATTTACACTAAAATTTCAGAAACAATTAAACTTCCATTTAAACCATTTTAATTGTATAAAAATCATATTTTTCCACTTTAAAATGGTCATTTAAATACCATTTAACTTATGATTTTTATAAAGTAAATTTCACAAATAAATATCAAATTTTCATTACTTCACTTATTAAATTCAAGTGTACAATTTTCCTATTCTTTACATTCACTTAACACTTTAATTTAATTTATCATTTCACAAATAAAACTTAATTTCTATTTTATTTTCTTTTACTTAAACTTCCATTTTTTTAAAACCAAATCTCACAATTCCAAGTCAAGTTAAAATTCCAAATTACCATTTTAAGCATCCATTTGTTTAACATTTTATATTCATAGAAATATCAATAACACTTTAATAAATCATTTTAAATTCAAATTTAATCAAAATGTCATAATTTACATTTTTGAAATACTTAAAAATATCCAAGAAATATATAAAATAACCACGGGTCTGTATATTATTTTCTAACCTAAGACTAGTGATACAGATAATATATCATTTCAATCTGTAATTTACAAAACAAAAATCCGGGTTTTATCATTTCAAACCCGCAATCCCGAGTTAATAACAATAAATAAAAATCACTCGAGCCTATCATTTCAGCCCATAATGATTTTCCCTATTCTAAAGTCCGTTCGGGTATGTATCATTTCAACCCATAGTGATTCTATTCTACAGGGAACTTGTAGTGTGATTAACAGAAATAAATAAACAATATAATAAAATAAAATAAAACAGATGATGTGACAAGTTAATAATAGGGTTTAACATCATATAATTTACATCACAGGCAGGTATAACATGATATAATAGTTTACACATTCACTTGTTGTCAATTCACAATTCTATAAGTATAAATGTCGTGTGTGAAAGCTCACCATTTTACGCTAGAGTTTGCAAATAAAACACACAAATGAAAATCCAGAAAGCACGATAGCACGACTAGATTTGAATGGAGAGAGAGCCAAGATGTTAATCTTGTATATAACAATAAAAAAAAAGCAAAATATAAATATAGATACAATACAAAAGATTAAATTGAAATAAAATGGAAATAGAGTTAGACAAAAGGCATAACCTGTAACGATACAGATTTTTCGTGTTCGAAAATCGACATCCGTACTTCACATTGTACTAGAATGCCGCAGATTCGACCGTTCAAATCCGATTCGCCGGAGCTTATAACACCATTAAGTATAACAACACAGCGGAAGAAAAAGAATATATCAATATATATAACATTGATACAATGACAGATACAAAATCTGAGACAATATGATACAACAGAATGATACAACAGATATCAATATACATCAGAGATATGATGCAAGAAATAGCAGCGAAAAGAAAATAGATAACACCAGCAGCGGATGGAATATCTCCAATAGAATGCTCCAAGATAAGCAACGTCAGTCCATGAACTCCAAGAACTGAACTAGCTCCAACTAGTCTACTAAACCTGAATATCTGAAAAGAAACCCAACTCTAGACTGCCCGTGTGGAAAATGGTGGACACCCAGAGTTTAGGAAGGGAACAATAAACTCCGGATCAGTCATGGGACTGGTGTGAGCAACAAAAACAGTTTATCTTTAAAACAAACAACAAAGGAAGTAAAAGACATCCGAAATGCTTTTGGAAAATGAAACTACCATAAGACCTCCCGCCACACACACAATGCAAACGCAGAATTAGAGGAGATTTCTTCTTATGATAGTCAAACATGCTTACTACGCAAAATCATTGGATTATTATTATTAGTGCATAGTGGAAAACATTTCGAAAGTATAATATTAATCTTAGCCAGCATAGACATTCCGAACTATGCCTACTATAGCTACCATCTAAACAGTGGGGCGCCACCATAAGTAAATGGCAGGTTCTACAACTAAAACCGTACAAGGTTCGTATTGGAAAATGGATTTTCCAACAAATGGTCAGGCTAAGGAACTTCCTATGCCATGAAAGAAAGGCCTCTGGCTGGACGTCCCGAGAGACAAACTGCTCTCTGCCAACAAGGCCGGGTTACCCCTGTAACAGGTAACTCACGAATATGCCACCCCCCGGTCCTTTGGGACCATTATCCGAGCGCTCGGTAACCAACATCACACATAATAAATAAAATGTGTCCACATGAGTAAGTATCACGACTCCATACCATAATACCACCCTTTTCCAGAAGGAAATGACATACCCTAAAGGGCGCGACCCTCATAACCTTGCCGCAACATTCCTGTTTCGACCATTTCCGGGTTGTGAGGCCCTGACGAAGTCTCGTCCACAAAGCTACGCTTTGGCACAAAGCCATGCTTTGGGTCAAAAGATGATCAAAGTAATGATCACAAAGATAAATGATCAAACAAATGATCATATCACAAATGATCAAACAATGATCATCACACAGCAACACTCAGCATGCCACATTACCAAATTGGGAGTATATCGCTGATAACCTTCAACTACATAACCTCTGAGCTCGTACGTCTCAAAGAAGGGTGTTAAGCTAAGAGAATAAATTCTCCGCCACCAACAGAAATGTATTTGAAAGAAATCTGCTTTATATCTCAAAGCGTAATGTCAGACATGTAACCATACAAGTCTGTTCCGGGTTCGAACAGAACCGAAGGCACTTCCAAAGAAGCCCTTGCAATCCGGGTATTCACAATCCCGATCGGATTTCCCATCACTTAGGAAATCTCTATACCGTAGCTACTCGGTGTAGAGACAATCGATAGGTTATCCTATCGTTTTCACAAACACCCGGTCTTCAACACCGGTCTTCAAATGCCATCCATATACGACGTATCATTTATTCGGAATGGGTTCTGTGACACAAAGGTCCTCTCCCGGCTAAACCGAATAGTGAGCGCAATATTTACAAGAAACATATGGATATTGGGATTTCAATTAAGTCATAACTTATTACCCAAACTTCTCTTTTAAAATGGTTTAACAAATTACCATTTTGAAATCTTTAAACAAAAAGATTCATTTTAACAACCTACAATGGTTTACACAATTTCCACATTTTTATATTTTAAACAAAAGATTCATTCACAGGTTTTCCAAATCAATTTCCATTTCAATTTAACTCGTTAAATCTTTAAATCAAAGATTTAACTCATAGCTTTCAAAACAATTTCATTTCAAATGGTTTAAACAAATCATCATTTTAAATCTGTTAAAAATAAACAGATTCAATTCATAGCTTTCAAAAAGATTCATTCATAACTTGGAAAACCATTTTTCAATTCAATCTTGAAATTCCTTTAATTAAACTGGTATTTCATTTCTTATCTGAAAGCTTTTATCATTTGAAAACAAACAGTTTTCATTTCGGAAATCTGATTCATTTATACGAGTTAAAGCCCTTTGGTTAAATTCAAATTCTCGAAATCATGCTTTTTAAAATGGTTTAACCCATATATAACATGTACAGCATCTTTAATCCCTAGTTTCAAATCATAGGATTCAATCTCAAACTTGAATTCAAATTTAAATCAAATTATTTAAATTTTCAAAACTCGATTAAGTTATTCAAAATAACTTTTATCTTTGAAATTCCATTTTAAAAGCTTTTCACTTTAAACCCGAATTTCCAATTTCAAAATCAATTGAAATTAAAATTTCAATTTCAAAAACATTAAATTTACATCATCTGTGACTTAACCGATTTCCACGTGAAATCCATATTTGTGTGTGTAAAAGTGTAGTCCAGGGGTTTTACACAGTAGTGCAATATCATACAATCATCACAGATCAGAATACAGAAATATAGTTGATAAGCGGTATTAACTATCACGCTTATCGTTCATTCACAGATCACAGATATATATCACAGATAAGTAAATTACAGATCACAACATAAATCAGGATGTATCACAAAGCATCATATATCAGGGATATCAAACAATTCAACCATTCAATAAAATCCAAACATCCATAAGTAGGATCAATTTAATTATCTGATAAACTAAATCAGATTAATTACTTATGAATAAATTACTAATCCTGGTTAATTAATATTAATTAATTATAAACCATTTTAATTAATTAACCTTTAACCAATTAATTATTCTCAAATTAATTACCTTAATTAATAAATCATATTAATTAATTATCCTTAATTAATTACCATTTAATTAACTATTCTTAATTAATAATTTTCTTTAATAAATTACATATGAGTAATTCTCAATTACCAGTTAATCAATCTCTAATTACTTGATTAATCCCCGATTAGGAATTTATTAATTTCTAATTACTTAATTAATTAAATTAAATAATTACTCTTTAATTTCTTTAATAATTCAATTAATCTTTAACCATCAAAAACCTTAATTAAACTTAAGATAAAATATTTCATATTAATGCCTTAATTATCATTTAACGTTTTATCTTAAAAATTAATTTTACTTAATCAAAATCTAAAGTAAACAATTTCGAAACTTCTTAGCCAATTGTTAAAGAAAACAATCATTATTTATGTAAAGCAATTTATACAAGAAAACTTAAACTAAATTTATTTTTAGATTTCAAAGACTTTGTTTCTAAAAACTCTTTTTTTTTTAAAACCTGCTCGGTCTTCACTTCGGGTTAAACCTGAAGATTGCTCGAGTCTTCCCCAAGTCCCCTTTCCTTTATTCTCTTAAAATTTTTAACTTTGTTTTAATTTTTATAACTGGCGTAACTACCACGAGCTACCCGATAACCCACGCGAGCCCCAGCCCCGTTAACCCGAGATCTCCTTTGAGCCATCACTTTATTTCCCCGAGAACGAACCCGAGGCCTTTTCTCTACCCAACATCACAATCGCACTGGCACAAACCTACCCGCGTGCACGTTCACAGTGACGCGGCGGCGCTCCGGTCAACATCCCCGATTCCGGCAAGTCGTAAACCATCCTCACAATCGAAATCAATACCCAATTCGACATGTAATACTCGAAATCGAGAAGTACTCATCTGTTCGAACTGGAGCTCGAACACACCCAAAAGCAATCGCCTCCACCTAATAACGTCGACCACTAGTGGCGACGCGATGCCGACCACAACTCGCCGTTACCCTCCTCAACCATCACCCAAAACCGCGTGCAACTCGGTCGACCCAAGATGACAAAATCAGCAAGTACACAGACCACAGAAAATTTGACCCCAAAACCCTATATTCGACTCAACCAAACAAATCTTGCATTAGAAATTTTTTTGAACATTTTTCCTATATTAGTAAATCACCCAGCTAGCCTCTCAACAAATTTCAACAATTAAAATTTGTTGAATCAACAGAAATTGATAAAAATGTATTTTTGATTCATTTTCGAATTGCACCCTGAATACTTACTTAAAAATCATCATCCTTATTTTAAAAATCCTACTTTTGAATAAGGATTCAAGTTACATAATTGAAGTCGCAATTCATCATGTTCGAATTTATCACATATTTAAGGTTTCAACTGTATTTTCTTGTTTCCGGTAATTTTCAAAACTTAAAATACTAGAACTGGTTTTAAAAACTAGATGATGTTTAAAAATAAACTAGCTTGATTGAACACCCTAGTTTCACAGTGATTAAATTGAGAGTTTGAATTTTTGTTTGTTTTAAAAATCTCTGTAACCAGAAACAGAGAGGTACAAACAATCAGACAGGCATATTCAAATACTTCATATACATAGATTTTTATACTTCTATCTAACATGTAAGACATCATCATCACAGCAATTTTTCAAGCAACAGATAATTAACCACTTAAGTTTTAGTTAAAATGTTTACTCACAGTATTGTTTCCAGAGGAGATGAAACAGACTTGAAATTGCAAAATGAAGACTTCCTTTTGATCTCTTGTTTGAGTGGATTGTTTGGTGTTTAAATTGAATATTGTTTGAGTTTTTTTTAAAATGGTATTACTTCAGAAGTCACTCAGTTTGAAGGGAAGAAACTGAGATAAGGAAATACATACGTATATATAGAAGAAGGCAATGTTTGTATAGGGTTACTATTTGTTTTTACAACAGGCATGGCTGAAAATGATATGTATTTAATGCTTAAGTCCTTTTTCTTTGTTGTTCTTTTTCCATACTTACTTCGGCTGATAAGATCTATACTGTTAGTGGCTGATGAGATAAAAGGTTGTGCTAGCATTTAATGCCAAGGTACATATCTCCTTACTTACCTTATTTCTTTTAAACTTTGTTCTTGCCTTGCATACTTATCTAATTTATTTGTTTGTACTTAGATATATTTCTTTCCTTCCTTTTGTCTTCTTATTCAAGCTACATGTTTAAGTATATTGCTTCTTCATTTTGCTCTTAGCTTTGCATTTATTTTACAGGCATATTTTCATTTGTTTATAGGCTGAGATGATGTTGCTTTGGTTTTGTTTATATTCTTGAGTATATTTATTTCTTTTGCTTTTAAAATGGTGGCTGCATTTATTATGTTTGTCTTGTTTTATAAACTAATACATCTTTTTTTTGTCATATCACTTTATAATGTAAATATGTTTCTATTTTTGTTACATTTGCATTCATTCATTATATTCACAAATTTTATTCAAAAATTCATTTAATTATCAATTTAAATTTAATTAAAATCCGGGGTCGTTACATAACCAAGCCTTTTAACCATCTTTGCTTGACCCTAACTCAAAGTATGCTCGGCCCCACATGGTTTAGACTCAGTAATGACATGTTTTAAAGTGGAAATGGATCAGGTTAGGACTGAAAATAACAAGGTTAGGTCGAGATGAGGAAGGGTTTTGGGGTTATAAACATAGAATGTCAAGAGGCAAAGCAAAAGGGTGGTTTGGTTCAACTTTTTGGCTCGGCCACAAGCACATTGGGCTCAGCCAAGGCAAGTGCAGGTCTGGTCAAGAGTTAGGTTGGTGTTCAGGTAGTGCACTAGTGCTGGTGGTGGCGGCTAGGGGGTGGTCGTGGCTTGCAAATGAAGGGGAGGTTGCATATAGGCTCGGATAGGCAAGTATTGTGGAGTTTTGCATTGTTTTTGTGGAGTTTTGATCAAGGGGAGGCCATGGCACTTTCATGTCAGAGGAGTATGATGTTTTGGCTGTGGTTTTAGTGGAGAAGGAAGTGGTGGTGGTTGGTGGAGGAGATGGTGAGGTCTAGGGCCGAGCAACATATGATGAAGTCAAGGTAAAACAAGGCAAAATTCAATGGAAAATGAAGAGAAAAAGTAGAAAGAAAAGAGGAAGCCATTATCAATGTTTTTCTCAGAGATGATAGCCAAAAATTGTGATGAAATGAGATACTTTTCATGTGAAATTGCAATAAGAAACTCACGCTATCAATTAGAAAGGAACGGCCAAAGAAATGAGGGGTCAAGCAAGTGAAAAGTCATTGTTTTAAAGCTTAAGTCTCTTCAAATTTCCACTATCTTTTATATACAAAATAAATAAAATAAAAACTCAGTAAATAACATAAAACAAACTGAAATAAAGTGAAAAAGAAAAATAAATAAATTTGTTTTAGGAAAATAGGAAAATAAATAAAGAAAATAGCTTATTAAATCGAAACTAGCTTTAAAAATTTCAAACAAAATACAATTAACTTTGGAAAATTATAACTCAACAAATTCACATAATTAAATTCAAAGTCCAAAACAAAATAAAGTAGAAATGAAAATAAATAAATAGTCTTAGGGAAAATAGAAAATAAATAAAGAAAATACTTTATTTAATTGAAACTAGAATTAAAAATTGTAAATAAAATACAACTAACCAAAAGACTCTTGTTTTTCCAAGGCTACATGTCCTGTACAAGTTAAATAAAATAAAATATATATACATAACATGTTGTGTTACACATGAAGACATAAATTAGAACATGACATGACAGAAAAAATATTATTTATATAAATTAAAATAAACAATTTTGTTAAATAAAACAATTTACATACAATAGTGTAAAAAGCATAACTTTCACAATATTAAACAGATTTCAATGAAACGAAAAGCAGTATACTTGAAATTTTATTTACTTTCATAATAAAAGATAAAATTAAAAAATTCAAACTTTTAAAATTTTAAATCAAAAGTCAAAGTTTGACCACATTGACAAAATTCACATTTCTGGAAAATACTCTATTTATTCATGTTTGGAATTATAATTCACATAAAAATAAAAATTTATATTTTAAAAAAAAACAAAATTTATCCATTTTGATAAATAAAATAAAGTTATTAAATCAGGAAATTCAATTTAAAATAATTACAAATTACAGGATTGTTACACTCTCCCCCACTCAAAACTTTTCGTCCCCGAAAAGGAAGAAGACAGGAGAATAGGAATAGCTAGAAGGGAAAATAGGAGGGTAGGAATAGCTAGGAGGGAAAATAGGTCGAAAGACAAGGATGAGCCATTAATTAAAATTGTTAGTTAAAGAGGTAAACAATATTTAAAACACTTTAAAATCTTTTAGAAAGGAAATAACTGATCAAAATATCATTTATATAATACTTTGTCAAAATAATTTTATAACTCGATGTCTTAACAAGTTTATCCTCGTTCCTGCAGACTCTAGCAGTGCGTTGATTAGGCGCAAAGCTAGATTTCTCCAGGTACTTAGTAGACTTGTTTCAACACCTAGTGAAAATACTAGAAAACTTTAAAAACAGATATGGAAAGTAAAATCCAAACAAAAAAACAAAACGTGTCGATCATGGATCGCGGATACACAATGGTTACACCTAGATCCCCCAGGAAACATCCGTACCCGTAGGCCGCCCCCCAACCCTACGATTATGCCATAAAGACTGGTAGTACTGCAGATACACAATGGTTACGCCTGGATCCCCAAGGAAACATCCGTACCCTAGGCTCTCGCAGCCCCTGCTGATTTCGCTACCAAGCGACCGAATAGATCGCAGATACATAATGGTTACGCCTGGATCTTCCAGGAAACATCCGTACCCTAGGCTCTCGTAGCCCCTGCGAATTACGCTATGCAGCCGCGCTTGTAAGACCATGGGTAATGCCATGGAATTCAATGGAAACTCGAGTATCATATCCGGAAAACCAAAAATCAGAGAAATATCGATAAAATGAATCCACAATGTGGCCACAAAGCGGATATCAAGCAGAAGGCACTTTCCATATCTTTACTTCGAAAATATGTATCATATAGTAACCTTTCAAATCACTTTCAAATATCATACTTATATAAAGTCCATTATATATAAGATTTTATTTTCAAATCAAATACCTTTCCAGAATCAAAAGTATATCAAATCATACTTATATAGACTTCAATTATATAAGATTTCACTGTTCAAATTGAGTACCTTTTCAAATCCATAGTTTTCGAATCAATTCCATACTTATACAAACCAATTTTTATATAAGTTCGATAACTGCCAAATCAAGTATTTAGTAACACAAGGTTCTCAAATTTCAATTTGTTCAATATCAGTTCAGTTTCAAAATCATATACAATCCCACCAAATTATTTCTTCTCAATTTAATATCTTCAGTTTCAAAGTTTCCAAAATAATAGGTTTGGAGAATAATCCAAGTTTCTAAATCAATATAATTTAAGTCAACCAATTCATTTCCAAAATCAATGGTTTACAAAATCATCTTACACTTACATAAGATTCATCTTATATAAGGATAAAAAAATTTCAAAAATAAATTTCGCTGCATAAAGAGCCATATGGAATTGAACATCTTTGCTTTATAAAAGGTTTTGAATTTAGAATAGTTTTGTATAAAAAAATAGTTTGTAAAATAGTTTTGTAAATAAAATGGTTTGTAAAATAGTTTGTATGTAAAATAGGATTGAACAGTTTGTTTAAGAAGAATAAAAGAAAAGTATTTTTGAAAAATGGTCTTAAATTGATAGTAGTTTTTCATAAAGGAAAAATTCCAGTTAAATTACAAAGATATCCAACCCAACAACTTCCAATTTCAGCATCAAGTATATCAATGATATTAGAATATAAGATGTACATATGTCATCATTTCGCCGAATCACATTCGATCGCTCGCTCGATCACACAAGTTCGCTTTCGAACTAGTATTGTCCATTCGACTTCCCTAATGCAGATTTCGATATGGTTTCTCGACTAGAAACCATCAGTCTCCTTGCATAGCCATATACTATGATAGAGAATTATAGAATCAAGCCCAAAATCCATATCAAATATTCGCCATCAAGAATCAAATGAAAAATCCTAACACGAAATGGTGTAATTCACCTCGAACTTGTGTACTCAAACTTGGATCAATTTAATTATGCGAATAAAACATCATACGTACAACTTATGTATCTATTCCAACTTGTTCAATATTTAGATTTATAAAGATGTTACCCAGTTAAAACATTTAAACTAAATTTTATTCAAAATATTTTGAAGACCAAATTCGTTTCAAAACATTTCAAATCTAAATTTCATATTAGAAAAATTCAAAATAGCCTTATTCGTTTACTTAACAAAACAGTTTCAACTTATTTAAATCATATTACTACATACTTTAAACATACATACCAAACTTATATACTTTATACTTTTCAAAATTTCTTAGCTTTGAAAAGTTAACCTTGATTTGGAAGTGCTCGAACCTTCAAAATAGTCGAAGAAATCATATTTCAATCCAAGAGTTGGAAATCACAATCAAATCAGTAAATCAATTCCAAAAATAGGGTTATATCAATCAAATCCAAAACTCAAGTACTGAACACCGGCTCATTTCAAATTGTTTCAAATATATATACATATATCTTTCGGATATCAAATCATACTTCGGAATTTGAAATCTAAAATTGGTTTCACAAATCAATCGCATAGCAAAGCTACCGAAGTGGCCTCTCCCCCACTCTGAAACTCGAAAATCAATGTCGATGATGCATGCATTCATCACCGAAATTATTTTCCAGCAACATAAGTGGGTTCTGGACTTCTATTTTCTCAAACTTCTTTTGAAATTTCTTCGAAATCATTTGAAACTCATTAAAATCATTTGAAACATTTCATATTCGGAAAATACTTTCAAATCATATTATTTTATTTCAAAATCTTAAACTAGTTCCAAAATGCTGGAGTTCAATCACTCAAATTCAGATTCAAAACCTTCAGTTATAAATTATTCTATATGAAACCATTTCTTATATAAATTTCAAAATTCCAAATCCTTTCGAAACTTCAAATTCTCATTTTAAAAGGGTATATAATCCTTATCGAAAACATTTCACTTATATATATAAAATATGGTCATCCTTATCAAAATAACAATTTCGATGAAGACACAGTTTTCAAAAGACAATCAACCACAAATTTTCCAAGGAATGATTCAAGGATGGATTTCAAAACAAAATAGAGATTAAAATTTAGAGGAACTCTAATTAAATAGAATTTTGATTCGAAGATAAGCTCGAACGAAAATGAGATAAATTAAATTACCAAATAGAAGATGGATAAGCCTATATAAATCGCAGGCGACTTAATAGGGTCAACCGTGACTTCAAGAATATAATCGATGCGAAAATCTAAGGAAAATCGACCTTCGATCGCCAGAGATAGAATCTAAATATAGCAGAAGATAGAAAACATCGTAAACCGAGGATACATAAATCTCAGGTGAATCAATGCCAATTATAAGGGAGTTTCACCCTTTTACAAATCATTCAAAGATTGGCGAAATCGCCACCCTATAAAGGTCATTCAAAGTGGAGTTACGGAATGCTCCATAGATCAAAGGAATACAAATAGGGAAGACATGAATAGATTTTAGAACAAGTGGGAGCATTCCAAAGTTCAAAGGAATCCTAATCGATAAGAATCCAAACCAAGATTAGAGATATATAACCTATATTAATACAAAAGAATTCCCATTCAAAATTTGGAAAGACTCAAATTCATAACATACGAAAACAGAAGCATAAATATCTTTAGTTGGACAACTTCAGCTAAGCAAAAGATACAACAGAGTTTACTCAAAGCAACCTAACAATCTACTGATTTTGCCATACCCAAAATAGATTTCTATCAACAATGGATCTAGATCAATCAAGAGAGAAGTTCAAAATTTTAGAGGATCCTAATCAAAGAAATTACTAACAAGGTGGATACGAAAGGAATGAATTTTAGAAAATTTTACTTTCAAAGCAAGAAAATTTATATCAAAATAATATTTGAAAATTCTTTAAAAATCATTTGAAACTCATTTTATACTTCGAAAATACGTTCCCTCACAAAGAAATGATTCTAAGATTGATTTCACTCTAGGGTATTTCTACCCTATCTCTAATGAGTTTTTGCTCCGCAGGCTAAGGTTTACCTAAAACCAAAGCTCTGATACCAAATGTAACAACCCACTATTTTGGACCATTCAAATCGACAATAATCCACACATGTCTGACTTGAATAATTAAAAATAACAGATTGTAATAAAATTTGGAGCAAATAAAATCATTCACAGAATCACATACAAAGAAATATCAGAATAACTCGCAGCGGAAATAAAATACCATAGTCGTTCATGAAGCTACTATATACAAACTCTAAAAAATATATACAAAATCTCATAGTCAAAATAGATACAATAAAAGTCAGGATACATAAGTCAATAATACAGAGACAATACTGAATAGGGAATAACTGGAATAGAGTCGATGAACCGATAGACAAATAAGCTCCAACAAATCTCTAGCTCCAGAAGGTGAATCCAAAGCTGTGATTCTCAGGCTGACCCGAGCGTAAAGTAAAACACAAAACACTCGAGTCAAGACATACATACTTATACAATGTAAACCAACTCAAGTGAAGTGTAATATAAATGCACAATAACTTAAAGGATGCTTGGGATCGTCCATCCTTTAAGGATCAGTCAAACCATCAATTAAGTAGTAATAAACACTATCATAGAAATATCCATAATAAAGTAAACAATGCAAATAACAGTGTTAATGTGACTAGGGTAGCGCAGAGCTGCAGTAATCGCTCACCTCTAGCCACACTCTCAATTTAATGGTGTGCATCCAAATAAATCACAAGGAAATAAAATAGCATACAGAGAAGTGTCCCCGTGGTTAACATTTCAAAATGGTTTATAATTTCAAATTAAAATCCTTCATTTAAACCATTTAAAAGTAAAGTCATTATACCTTCAAACCAAATATTAAATTCCCAAAATTTCAACCTTTTCTGAGTTCATTTATTCACTTAAATACATTAAAACATTAAAATTCCAGCTTTCACAGCATTTAGCAAGTGCTGCGGTAAGTTATATTTAAAAACAATTCATTTCGGACAAGACATCATTTAAAAACTACTGTAATAGTTTAGTTTTAGTTGAAAAATAGTTCAATTCAGAGAAGACAGCATTTACAAACTGCTGTAATAGTTAAGGGTTCAAATTATATTCAAAAATCACATTTCAGCCAACTGCAGCACTTAATAAGTGCTACAATAGCTCTTTCACTAATTTCAGTTTCAAGTTTAGTTCCTGCCACTACAGCACTTACAAAGTGCTGTTATAGCCCTTAGTTAAATTACCCTTTAGTTCACTTCTGCCACTACAGCACTTACAAAGTGCTGCAGATTCTATTTAGTTCAGGTTTTTGTTATTATTCAGAAACGATAGCATTTTTGAAGTGCTACTACTGAAATTTCCAGATTTACACTAAAATTTCAGAAACAATTAAACTTCCATTTGAACCATTTTAATTGTATAAAAATCATATTTTTCCACTTTAAAATGGTCATTTAAATACCCTTTAACTTATGATTTTTATAAAATAAATTTCACAAATAAATATCAAATTTTCATTACTTCACTTATTAAATTCAAGTGTACAATTTTTCTATTCTTTACATTCACTTAACACTTTAATTTAATTTATCATTTCACAAATAAAACTTAATTTCCATTTTATTTTCTTTTACTTAAACTTCCATTTTTTTAAACCAAATCTCACAATTCCAAGTCAAGTTAAAATTCCAAATTACCATTTTAAGCATCCATTTGTTTAACATTTTATATTCATAGAAAAATCAATAACACTTTTATAAATCATTTTAAATTCAAATTTAATCAAAATGTCATAATTTACATTTTTGAAATACTTAAAAATATCTAGAGAAATATATAAAATAACCACGGGTCTGTATATTATTTTCTAACATAAGACAAGTGATACAGATAATATATCATTTCAATTCGTAATTTACAAAACAAAAATCCGGGTTATATCATTTCAAACCCGAAATCCCGAGTTAATAACAATAAATAAAAATCACTCGAGTCTATCCTTTCAGCCCATAATGATTTTCCCTATTCTAAAGTCCGTTCGGATATGTATCATTTCAACCCATAGTGATTCTATTCTACAGGGAACTTGTAGTGCGATTAACAGAAATAAATAAACAATATAATAAAATAAAATATAACAGATGATGTGATAAGTTAATAACAGGGTTTAACATCATATAATTTACATCACAGGCAAGTATAACATGATATAATAGTTTACAAATTCACTTGTTGTCAATTCACAATTCTATAAGTATAAATGTCATGTGTGAAAACTCACCAATTTACGCTGGAGTTTGCAAATAAAACACACAAATGAAAATCCAGAAAGCACGATAGCACGACTAGATTTGAATGGAGAGAGATCCAAGATGTTAATCTTGTATATAACAATAAAACAAAGCAAAATATAAATATAGATACAATACAAAAGATTAAATTGAAATAAAATGGAAATAGAGTTAGACAAAAGGCATAACCAAGCTTTTTAACCATCTTTGCTTGATCCTAACTCAGAGTATGCTCGGCCCTACATGGTTTAGGCTCATCCATGACATGTTTTAAAGTGGAAATGGATCAGGTTAGGACTGAAAATAACAAGGTTAGATCGAGAAGAGGAAGGGTTTTGGGGTTATAAACATAGAATGTCAAGAGGCAAAGCAAAAGGGTGGTTTGGTTCAACTTTTTGGCTCTGCTACAAGCATAATTGGGCTCGGCCAAGGCAAGTGCAGGTCTGGTCAGGGGTTAGGTTGGTGTTCAGGTGGTGTACTAGTGCTGGTGGTGGTTGTAATGACCCTCAAATCGGCTTCGAAAATCGGCACCCGTACTTCATTTGTACTCAAAATGCCGTAGATTCAAACGCCGAATCTGGTTCACCGGAGCTTATAACACTATTAAGTATAACAAAACAGCAGAATAAAGAAATCAATGATATCATATATATAACATTGATACAATGACAGATACAAAATATGATACAATATGATACAACAGAATGATACAACAGATATCAATATACATCAGAGATATGGTACAAGAAATAACAGCGGAAAGAAAATAGATAACACCAACAGCGGATAGAATATCTCCAATAGATTGCTCCAATCCATAGCTAGCGGAAAGCAAGGTCAGTCGTCCAAGGACTGACTAGCTCCAGATAATCTACTCAACCTGAATTTATGAGAAATCCAACTCTAGACTGCTCGTGTGGAAAATTGTGGGCACCCAGAGTTTAGGAAGGAAAAAATAAACTCCAGGTCAGTCGTGAGACTGGTATGAGCAAACAAAAATAGTTTATCTTTAAACAAACACAAAAGGATTTTAAACATTGAAACCCGCAATGCTTTTGGAAAATGAAACTACCATAAGACCTCCCACCACACACACAATGCAATCGCAGACTTGGAGGAGATTTCTTCTTATGATAGTCAAACATGCTTACTACGCAAAAGAAAACTCTTTTGATATTATTACTAGTGCATAGTGTGAAAATCCTTTCGAAAATACAATATTAATCTTAGCCAGCATACAACCATTAGTATGCCTACTATTGCTACCATCTAAACAATGGTGACCACCATAAGTAAATGGCAGGTTTTACAACTGAAACCGTACAGGGGTTCGTATTGTTTCTTTGGATTTCCAACAAATGGTCAGTCTAAGGAACTTCCTTACACCGAAATGGAAACTCCTCTGGAAAGACGCCCCAAGAACCTAACCGGATCTCTGCAAACACAAGGCCGATGCTACCTCATGCTTTAACCAAGGTGTAACTAGGTAACTAACACACGAGCTATGTCATTCCCCGGTCGTCACCAACCTTTATCCGAGAGCTCTCGATCATACAGCAACAACCATAAAGTATAATAAATTTGCACCATCAACATAGGTATATCTGGGCTCCATACCATGATATCACCTTTTATCCAGAAGGAAATGACATACCCTAGGGGCGCTACCCCTAAAAACCTTTTGTCGCAACATTCCTGTTTCGACCATTACCGAGTTGTGAGGCTCGACGAAGTCTCGTCCACAAAGCCACGCTTTTTCACAAAGCCACGCTTTTTCACAAAGCCACGCTTTGATCAACAAATGATCAACAACACTTCGTATGCCACATTACCAAATTGGGAATGTATCACTAGTAACCATCAACTACATAACCTCTAAGCTCGTACGTCTCAGAGAAGGGTGTTAAGCTAAGAGAATAAATTCTCCACCACCAACAAAAATGTATTTGATAGAAACCAGCTTTACATCTCAAAGTGTAATGTCAGACACACATCCATACAAGTTCGTTCCGGGTTCGAACAGAACCGAAGGCACTTCCAAAGAAGCCCTTGCAAATCCGTATAATTTCTAATCACGTCCGGACTTCCCATCACTTAGGGAATCTCTATACCGGAGCCATGATGCAGAGAAAATCGACAGGTAATCCTTTCATTTTCGAAAATATCCGGTCTTCACCACCTATATTCAATGCTATCCATATACGTCGTATCATTATTCGGAATGAGTTATATGACACAAAGGTCCTTACCCGGCTAAACCGAATAACGAGCGCAATATCAAAAATCATATGGATACTGGGGTCTCAGTTAAATCACAGCTTAAAGCCCAAAACCTTTCATTCGAATGGTTAAAACAAATTACCATTTCCAATCTTTTAAACAAAAAGATTCATTTCAAACCTTCAATGGTTTAAACAATTTCCACACTTTTAATCTTTTAAACAAAAAGATTTAATTCACAAAGTTCGCCCCGTTCACAAAGATTCATTCATGGATTTCAAAACAATTTCCATTTCAATTGAATTAACTCGTTAAATCTTTAAGTCAAGATTTAACTTATAGCTTTCAAAACTGGTTTTCAAAGATTCATTCATAGCCTTTCAAAACAATTCTATTTCAAGTTGGATTAACTCATCCGGTCTTTGAATTAAAGACTCATTTCATAGTTTTCAAAACATTTCAATTCTATTTCAAACTTGAAACCTTTCAACACAAATTGGAAGTTCATTACTTATATGAAAGCTTTTACTTTTTGAAAACAAATAGTTTCGTTTCAGAAAAATCCAGTTATATTTACACGAGTTAAAACCCTTGAATTAAATTCAAATTCCCAAATCAATACCTTTAAAATGGTTTAACCCATATATAACTTGTACAACATCTTTAATCCCTAGTTTCAAATCATAGAATTCAATTTCAAACTTGAATTCAAATTTAAATCAAATTATTTAAATTTCAAAACTCGATTAAGTTATTCAAAATAACTTTTATCCTTGAAATTCCATTTCAAAAGTTTTTCACTTTAAACCTAAATTTCTAATTTCAAAATCAATTGAAATTAAAATTTCAATTTCAAAAACATTAAATTTACATCATCTGTGACTTAACCGATTTCCTCGTGAAATCCATATTTGTGAGTGTAAGAGTGGGGTCCAGGGGTTTCACACAATAGTGCAACATTATCAATCATTACAGATTTAAGCACAGTAATATCGATAAGCGGTATAATCTATAACACTTATCTTCATTTACAGATTCACAGATAAACAATATAAATTCATCGCAGATAAATAAGTTACATCACAGATGAATAAATTACATCACAGTTCATAGCTTAAATCAGAATAATTCATATCACAAAGCATCACATATCAGGGATATCAAACAATTCAACATTCCATAGAATCCAAACATCCATAAGTAGGGTCAATTTAATTGTCTGATTAATTCAAATCAGATAAATTTCTTATGAATTATTAATCCTGGTTAATTACAAATCATTTTGATTTATTTATTCTTTAATCATTTATTAATTAAATCATTAATAATAAATTTATTTACCTTTAATTATAATTCATCAACCTTTAATTATTAAATAATTAACCTTTAATTATTTAATTCACCATTTAATTAATTATCTTTATTTAATAAATTAACCCTTAATTTATTACCATTTAATTAATTATCCTTAATTAATTAAAATAAGTGATTATTATTAATCACTTAATCAACTTTAACCATTAATTAATTACTTTTAACTAAGTAATTATCTTTAATTATTTTCAGTAGTTAATTAACTTTTAACTTAAATTAATTTTCTCAAATTACCTTGATTAACTTATCACATTATCCTGAATTAATTATTGCTTTTATAACTGGTTATTTCTATGTCTTCAAAACTCGGTTATCATTTCAAAAACCCGAGACCAGATCATATCTTCCCCGAGCCAAATCTGGGTTTCCCCGAGCTTTCACGTTTTATAAATTTCCTTTAAAAAACTTAGTTTAGTTTTAAATTCAAAACTGTTAACAGGATAGCCCACTCGCGAGCTACACGCAACCAAACCCGAGCCATCACTTCATTTCCCCGAGCTCATTTTCGAGTTTCCCCCTTCTTCCCCAAACTTCAACAACCCAGATACACAAACATGCACGGTGCACGTACACCGATGGACCGCGACACTCCACCATCAACGCTGGCCTCAACACATCACCGATGACCTCGATAAGCCCTCCGACCGCCCCGATCCGACAGTCCCATCTCGAATTGAAAACGAGCACTTGAACGTCAACAGAACCCAAACTTCGATCGAAAACTGCCTCGAACTACCACCTCTGATCATTTGCGATCATACCACCGTGCTCATAGCTTCTCTGATGTCCAATGCTTCAAATCCCCCAGGACCGATCGTTTGAAACACTCTATCGATGACGAATTTTCCCCAAAACCAACCTTGACTAAATAAGGTTGTTAAACCCTAAATCCACATCATCCCAACGCTATGATCATTATAAATTCGATTTGTTTAATGCTCCAGCTATCTTCACTAATGATCACGATATTCACTTCGCCGTGGGTCATCGGAAATTGATAGAAATAGGTTTTCTGATCATCATACAATTGCTCGAAATTTACTCATTTAAAAATCAAGATTTAACTATCAAAATTCATCAATTCGTAACCCCTATCAGATTTCAAAATCCATTTATAAAATTAAAAGCTTTGATTTTTCATGAATTAACAAATTTTACTGACTTCTTTTATTTCCTAGAAATCCACTAGATAATTTTACTTGAAAATAATTCTTAAACATTAAGCTTGATTATACAAACAAGTTTGATCTAAATTATGAAACCTGAAATCAATTAAAGAGGAAGAATTTGATATTTGAACAGGTTTTTGAAAACCTGAAACTAAAGACAGGGATGAACAACATGCACAGGCAAAATCTACATATATGCCTAGATTTATACATATGCAAACCAATGCTCAATCTTGCTTCCATCATGGATTCAAATCATAGATCAAATACCAGAGTTTTCAAAAGATTTTAAAGTTTGCTCACCTATTTTTCCAGAAGAAGAAGAACAGAGTTCCATATATGCTGAGACAGGCTTGTGAAATTTTCCTAGCTGAGATCATCTTCATAATCTCTGGTTGTAGTTGATTTGTTGTTGTTTTAGTCGAACTATTGTTTGATTTTTAATGATATTTGCTTCAGTATATTTTTTCTTCTTTAGCTTGGAATGGACGAAGCAAAATAAATGGAGGAGTTTGATAAACATGGGTTTACAGGTGATAAACCTTTGCACTGGGTGATGATAAAATTTTTGTACAAGTGATATAAATGCCTTTTACCATGTCAGAGACTTTTTTTTTCTTCTGGCTTTACTATATGGTTATGAACGAACAAGTATAGATGTAGATATATATAAAGAGAAAGGTGTTTGTATAGGTGATAATATATTTTTCCTCTGTACTAAAGATATCTTTGCATTAATTAATTAAGTCCTTTGCATTGTTTATCTCGACTGAAAATTTTTCTTTGCTATGCTAGAGATGCAAACATTAAATGCATATGTACCTTATTTTACTTGATTTACCTTCATTTCGGCTGATGGGTATAAGGTAGTGTACTAGAGACATTTGCATAAATTATCATGTACAACATACCTTATTTTATTTGTAAGTTTATACACATCTATGTTTATTTGTTTCCTTTAGTCTTGTTCATACTTATCTTTATTTCGGCTGTAGATAATTTTTTTTGTGGCTTTCTTTACAAGCTTCACTATATATATATTATTTGTTTACCCTTGAATATATGTTTTCTTTTGCAAGTGTACATGCATAACTATGTATATTTGTTCACACTAGAATATACTTGAATGTATTTTTATTTTATTTTCTTTTCTTTTGCAATGTCACTTTAAAATATAATAAATTTCCATTTTAATTTTTGCTTTACTTTATAATATTCATTTTTATAGTTTATATAATTCTAGAATTATTCAGTGTGTTCATTTCACATTTTATATAACTATAAATTTATTTGAAATATTTGTTTAACATCAACACTTATTTGAATTCTATAAATATATTTTTATAAACTCAAATTATTATTATTAAACCATTTATTTTAGATTTAAACTCAAATCATATATATATATATTATTTCAAATTTACTTATATATGCCCAAATATATATATATATTCTCATATATACACATATATATAATATTTAAAGTTCAAATGATTTATACCAAATTTATTTGAGCTCGGGGAAACTCGCATCACTTTAATCATTTAATTTCACAATTTTTATTCAAAAATTCATTTAGTTATCAATTTAAATGTAATTAAAATTCGGGGTCGTTACAGTGGTGGCTAGGGGGTGGCCGTGGCTTGCAAATGAAGGGGAGGTTGCATATATGCTCGGATAGGCAAGTATTGTGGAGTTTTGCATTGTTTTACTGGAGTTTTGATCAAGGGGAGGCCATGGCACTTTCAGGTCAGAGGAGTATGATGTTTTGGCCGTGGATTAAGTGGAGAAGGAAGTGGTGGTGGTCGGTGGAGGAGATGGTGAGGTCTAGGGCCGCGCAACATATGATGAAGTCAAGGTAAAACAAGGCAAAAATCAATGGAAAATGAAGAGAAAAAGTAGAAAGAAAAGAGGAAGCCATTACCAATGTTTTTCTCAGAGATGATAACCAAAAATTGTGATGAAATGAGATTTTCATGTGAAATTGCAATAAGAAACTCATGGCTATCAATTAGAAAGGAACGGCCAAAGAAATGAGGGATCAAGCAAGTGAAAAGTCATTGTTTTAAAGCTTAAGTCTCTTCAAATTTCCACTATCTTTTATATACAAAATAAATAAAATAAAAACTCAGTAAATAACATAAAACAAGCTGAAATAAAGTGAAAAGGAAAAATAAATAAATTTGTTTTAGGAAAAATAGGAAAATAAATAAAGAAAATAGCTTATTATATCGAAACTAGCTTTAAAATTTGCAAACAAAATACAATTAACTTTGGATATTATAACTCAACAAATTCACATAATTAAATTCAAAGTCCAAAACAAAATAAAGTAGAAATGAAAATAAATAAATAGTCTTAGGGAAAATAGAAAATAAATAAAGAAAATAGTTTATTTAATTGAAACTAGAATTAAAAATTGTAAATAAAATACAACTAACCAAAAGACTCTTGTTTTTCCAAGGCTACATGTCCTGTACAAGTTAAATAAAATAAAATATATATACATAACTTGTTGTGTTACACATGAAGACATAAATTAGAACATGACATGACAGACAAAATATTATTTATATAAATTAAAATAAACAATTTTGTTAAATAAAACAATTTACATACAATAGTGTAAAAAGCATAACTTTCACAATATTAAACAGATTTCAACGAAACGAAAAGCAGTATACTTGAAATTTTATTTACTTTCATAATAAAAGATAAAATTCAAAAATTCAAACTTTTAAAATTTTAAATTAAAAGTCAAAGTTTGACCACATTGACAAAATTCACATTTCTGGAAAATACTCTATTTATTCATGTTTGGAATTATAATTCACATAAAAATCAAAATTTATATTTAAAAAAAAAAATTTATCCATTTTGATAAATAAAATAAAGTTTTTAAATCAGGAAATTCAATTTAAAATAATTACAAATTACAGTGTTGTTACAATCTATGTAAATATAAGTTGAAAATCAATGTAAATATAAGTTGAAGGCAATAAATTTTCATTTCGAAAATGCATGACTGATGACCTTTAGAGATTTGTATGTTATATTTTAGTCTGCTTGTATACAATTTGTTAGAGATAAACACAGTTCTGTTATTTGATTGTTGCTTAATGTTGTTGAAATTCTAATCAATTTCTGTTCAGTAATTTTTTACATATGTATGGACTAGTATTTTAGTCATAGTAAAGTTGAGGAAATCAGCAATAGCATTAAGTGTATAAGGTGTGTCGAGGCAGGGATATCTACTGCCTTTGAGCTACTATTACTATATAACATCATAGTTAAAAATATGTTAAATATTTTTATGTATCAACGTATATAGTATGATTCTATATATATACTATGATGTTGATATATAGGAACATGATCATAGTACCATATGAATAGCAACATCATGAGTGTCAAGGAAAAAGCTTCTAGTCATGGTATGTCTATACTTGATCTACTGCCTCTTAGCACATTAAGTGTAAAAGGTATATATGTTGAGACAAGGAAATCTTGACCCATTGTTAACCGCCTAATGCAAATCTAATGTCCTCGTCCAAGTTATGTTTACCTTTGCCTTACACTACCTACATTATTTTTATGGTTGCAATATCATAATAAAACTGTAATATAAGATACAGTAAAAGTTGAAACCTGAAAATCAACCTTGTATTACAAGCATAGTTATCAGGACATAACCATTAAACGAACCGTAATACCACAAGGGTCAAAGTTGAAAAGCACCATGTGTAAATGATGCAGCGCCCAGGAAGGAATCAACGAAACATACCTTATGTCGTAGGTCACTCAAGAATTGCCGCATCTCCGCATCTCCTTAGGTCGCTCCAGAATTGCCGCATCTCCTTAGGTCGCGAAGGCCTGCTCCTTAAATCGCGGTGCCGCATCTCCTTAGGTCGCGAAGGACTGTTCCTTAAGTCGCGGTGTTCTTATGCCGCTCCATCAAGTTGTAAATCGCAAAGCCCTAGGTCGCTTCCACCTAGGTCGCTCCAGAATTCCTAAGTCATCTGACATTAATTCGCAAGCGAGTCCTTAAGTCGAAGCCGCTCCAGTAGGTCGAAGTTCCTTATGTCGCTGCCGAAGTTACTTATGTCGCTTTTCCTTATGTCGCTCCATGAAGTTGTGCTATCTTCTTAAGTCACGAGTTCTTATGCCGAATTCTTATGTCGCATTTGTTAAGTCGTGTGTCGTTTGTGTTGTATTTGTTGTGTCGTTTTTCTTATGTCGCATTTGTTAAGTCGTGTGTCGTTTGTGTTGTATTTGTTGTGTCGTTTTTCTTATGTCGCATTGTTGTTAAGTCGTATGATGTTGTAATTCGTATGATGTTAAGTCGTTTGGTGAACTTAAGTCGTATGTGTTGAGTCGCATGTGTGTGATGTAATTTCCTATAAATAGGGGTGTGTTGTCATTTGTAAAAGGGAGTTGAATTTTGAATAAAATTTGTTGAGAGCTTTGTGCCTCCATTAAAATTGGAAGTTGAGTGTGATCTCCTTTCTCCAACTTCGGATATTCGAGTGCGCTTGAATCAACGAATTTGAAGCCGATTCATGGTATCTCGTGCGCGAGATCAACGTAGAAGAATCGTAGATCTTCTAACGCGGTATCATGCGCGATCAACGTGTTGAAGATACCTAGATTCCGACATCACCACGATCAACGGAATTGAGCATTTATCGTTCTGTCGGTTTATTTGACACAAAATCAACATTTCGTGAGGAAGATCCTGGATAACTGCGTCATTTGGTATCAAAGTAAGGAGACGAACTTTTCCAAGTTCGTTGGGTGTGAAGTTTCGAGATTTGAAGTTTTTGGAGTTCGAATTGAGTTGTTTGTTCATTTAGGTGTTCGTGAGATTTTTTGGATCGAAGTGAAGTTTGTGTTTGGATTTGTTGAAGATTTGATCATGCCTCCGAGATGTGCTAACCGCTATCAAAATGTTGAAGATTTGTATAGAAGACAAGAAGCTGAGCAGATGGAGCAGCGTATCAATGAAAAGTTCAATGAGGGTATTGAAAAATTGGAGAAATTGATGATCGACATGAATCAAAATCAAATGAGAACGTCACTAGTTTCGAACCAGGGTGGAAACAGGGTTTCGCCATCGGTTTCGGAAGAAAGGGGGATGTCACCCCAGTCTTATCGAGATAGGAGAGAATCATCAGTTTCAATGAGGCGAGACTACCATGGGTACCGAAATGAAGAGGGAGGAACTCAACGTGGTTTCGAAAATGAACCATATCATGATGCTGAAAGACAAGGTAGAAGGAACATGCGTGGTCGTAGGGATGTAGATGGCCAGGATCGATATCGAAATACATCTGACTTTGAGGAAGATGGTGATGGAGGTAGTCTTCATTATCGAAATCAAGGCCAAGTGCGAAATCAATATCGGGATTCAGAAAATGGGAGTCAGGTATGAAGATGGAAATTCCAGAATTCAAAGGTGGTATGAAAGCAGAAGAATTTCTTGATTGGTTGTCGAATGTTGAAGAAATTTTGGAATTCAAGGATGTGCCTGAGAATCACAGACACTACGCCATAAATGGCCTACTGCAACACAAAAAAAATGTTGGCTCAGGCCCGAAAAATGTTGCCATAGGTCTATGGCAACACTTTTAGGGTGATGCAATTTTTGCCGTTGTCTTAGACCTCAAAGGAAACATTTTGACTATCTAAGGCAACATAAGTAATAGTGTTGTAATAGAACCCTATTTGGGTCTATGGCAACACCCATAGGTATCTGTAGCAACATTTCAAAATGTTGCTATAGATATTAACTTTCTGAATTTGTGGGGCCCACAATGTAGAGCATATTTGATTTTTTAATAAAAATAAATTTTTATTTAATAAAATGCTATTGCATAGAATTTGATATTTAAACAGTAATTTATTTAAATAAATATTTTTTTTCAACATTTGAAATAGTACAAATTCCTGACTCCACTATTTTACAATTCAATGATATATAACACTGATATTCACATATACAGATATTCCTCACTACATCACTCAGTTCACTCATTACATATGCAGTTTCAATTTATACAGACACCGACACTAACAAATATATGCCGAGCCGAAGGCGAGCCGAGTGCCGAGCCGAAGGCGAGCCGAGAAGCGGGTCTGGGCGCAGCGTCGGCGGGGGTCCGGGGCACCGCAGTCCCGGCTAGGTCGAACAAGTGGGCACCGCCCGATTCATCCGATTTCGGAAGATCGAGCCTTCTTTGAAATGACGTAAAATGATGCACAAATGAAGACTAAACTTAATTCCTATCCTCCATCTCCTCGCCTAAATCTGCTTGAATCCCCTACGGCCAAACACCAAAACTCTACTGCAAACTCTTTTCAATTTCCAATCACCACATTAGCTTCTCTCCTTAACCAATACACAGCAGCACTCTACCATTGTCAATACAAACAATCTCCAAAGCCTCACAGTTGCATGCTCCTCCATCCCCCAATTTCACCAACATCACTTCTTCAAACAAGCAAAACAGCAACTCACTATCAAAAAACTGCAATTGCAACCACCCTTCACCATATTACAACTTTCCCAAACTTCCCAAATTTCACCAACCTTCAATACTCTATGAACACCAGAACACTCACCATCATTCAATCCACACTTCGTCAACATCCCACCAATATCCTAAAACCTACCACCTCTTACAACTTACCTTTAATCCTCCACTTTCACACTCTTGCAATATCAAACTCCAAACTCCGTCTACATCTCTCTGCCAACATTCAGGCATCACACTGCCAACTGAAACTCCTCTGCATCACCAACTTCCACCATCACTTCCATAACTTACCAAACCAACCAACCAACCTTCAACCAATACAACTACATCCAGATTCAATGGTGAACCAACCAACCTTAATGCTTGGATAAGATCACTCTACACTCAGTCCGAGTTATGAACTTGCGATGGAGGCACATGGCATCCAGAAGCAGTAGATACCCAGCCAGATTTTGAAACATTAACAAGTTCCAAAGGAGCATTTGCACAAACATATGGGGGGCATACTATCTAGTTGAAATTACCAGTACCAAGTGAAGCAACCGCAATCATAGGGGAAAGTACGAAGAGATCAGACTGGGATGTACCTGATATAGGAGCCGTGGACGGATTAATTGTTGCGAGAATGACAGCTAAATCTCGAGGGCAGCAGTTCGGGTTTTGGGAGAAATTAAGGCGCTAGAAGGGTTTTGAGGTGAAGTAGTTTAAAGGAGAAAGGTAGAGGGGTTGGTGGCGAGCAAGTCTTCTGTTGGAGGTGAGAGCTGATGGCGACCACAGCGGTGGCAAAAGGGGTTTGAACGGAAAACTTTGTTTGGCTTCGGGTTTTGGTGTCGTGACGGGGCTCTGGTTGGAGCTAGATGGTCGCGATGAGTAAGGGGGTAGCTGGGGGTGAGGGTGACAATTTGGTGGCGGAGGCGAATGGGAGGAAGCGAATTGGAGGAGGCGAATTGGAATGAAAACCAGAAGGGGATCTACTCTGAACTAGGCGGGAAAACGAAATTTTGGGGCAAATTGCAGTGGTGATCCATTTTAACAACCAGATTAAATGTAGATCGTTGGATCGTATTCACGCGGATTGCTAATTTTATTAATTTTTTATTTGAATACATCTATTGCAACACTATATAAAAATGTTGCATCGTGTTACACTTGTTTAGCTAGAGCAACACATTTTTATGGCTAAGGTAACACCAAAAATACAACGTTGCAGTATGACCAAAATTTTATAGCTATCGCAACATTTTAGCTGGCAACACCTTGCAAAAATGTTGTAGAAGGTCATTTATGGCATAGTGAGAGTCCAATTAATCGCTACAAGACTAAGGGGAAGAGCTATGGCTTGGTGGCAACAAACTAAACTAACTCGGGAGAGAATGGGAAAATCAAAAGTTGTTACTTGGGAGAAGATGAGAAAGATGATGAAAGCGACTTTTTTGCCGTAAAATTATCAATCTCTTATGTATCAGCGTTTGCAGAATTTGAGACAAGGGACGAAGACAGTGAATGACTATGCAGATGAATTCTATTAATTGATTGCAAGGAATGCTATTATAAAAACCGAGGAACAGCTAATGGCTAGATATGTTGGAGGGTTACGAATGCAAATTCAAGACATGGTTAATATGTTTAATCCAATGTCTGTTGCTGAAGCACACCAGAAAGCTCTAGCTTGGGAGAAACAAGGGAGACGAGAAAGTGGTGTGTTTACGAGTTCCAACAACTAGAATAAGGGTGCTAGTAGCACTGCTAATATTTCCAAGGCAGTCAATAAATCAATTGTCAATGAAGCCGCTAAAGCAAAGGTCAATAATAGTATCAAGTGCTATAATTGTCAGGAGTTTGGCCATAAAAGTAATGAATGTACAAAGCCAAAGAAGAGAGCATTAGTTATAGAGGAATGTGAGTATGAGGATGTGGAAGCTGAAATTGATTATTCTCAACCACCGAAGTTTGATGAAGATGAAGAAGTTGTGTTAGGAGACGAAGGGTGTAACTTGATGATGAGGAGGTCTTGTTTAACGCCAAAGAATGAGAATGATTCTAGTTGGCTGAGAAGCAATATCTTTCAGTCTACATGTACTATCTTTGGAAAGGTTTGTCGATTTGTTATTGATGCAGGAAGCTGCGATAACATTATTTCTGAAGAAGCCATCAAGAAGTTAGGGTTGAAGACTGAAAAACACTGTAGACCTTATAAACTAGCATGGCTAAAGAAAGGTGGAGAAGTGACAGTGGAAAGACGAGCATTTGTTACATTTTCTATTGGGAAGAAGTACAAAGATGAAATATGGTGTGATGTTGTCGATATGGATGTGTGTCATCTACTATTGGGAAGACCATGGCAATATGATAGAGCTGTACAACATAATGGTCGCACCAACAGCTACAGTTTCATGTTTGAAGGTACTCAAATCACCTTTGTTCCTAAGAAGCGTGAACAAAGTGAAAGCAAGTCAGAGAAGAAAGTGGAACCAACTAGTCTATTATCTTCGAGAGAATTTTTTAAAGAAGTAGAAGATAGTGCTGAATTGTTTATGTTGATTGGGTATGAAACAAGTGAAGATCTTGAAATTCCTACGAAGGTTAGACCGGTGTTAAATGAATTTGAAGATGTCTTTCCTGCGGAATTACCCAAGGATTTACCGCCACTAAGGGACATACAACATCAAATTGATCTAGTGCCAGGTGTTGTTTTAACGCATAGGCCGCATTATCGTATGAGTCCGAAAGAGCATGAAGGGTTGAGGAGACAGGTTGAAGAGTTGCTTGAGCAAGGGCGTGTTCGAGAGAGTCTCAGTCCTTGTGTTGTACCAGCTCTGTTGGTGCCAAAGAAAGATGGTTCGTGGAGAATGTGTACAGACAGCAGGGCACTCAACAAAATAACTGTCAGATACAGATTTCCTATGCCAAGACTTGATGATCTATTGGATCAACTTAGTGGGTCTGTAATCTTTTCTAAGATCGACCTTAAGAGTGGTTATCATCAGATTCGCATAAGACCAGATGATGAATGGAAGACAGCATTCAAGACTCGGGAAGGATTATATGAATGGCTGGTCATGCCATTTGGTCTATCTAATGCACCAAGTACATTTATAAGGGTGATGAATCAAATTTTCAGACCTTACATCGGAAAGTTTGTTGTACTCTACTTTGATGATATCTTGATATATAGTGCTAGCACAGAGGAGCACGTTCAACACTTGCAAAAGGTGTTAACTATTCTTCGTCAAGAACAGTTCTATGCAGCGACGAAGAAATGCGTGTTCATGATGCCGAGTGTTTTATTTCTGGGTTATGTTGTGTCCAAGGAAGGGATACAAGTGGACCAGAGTAAAGTAGCCGCAATCAGAAATTGGCCACAGTCCAAAACTATAACAGAAGTCAGAAGTTTCCATGGGTTAGCTTCATTTTATCGAAGATTTACCGCACTTTAGTAGTGTGATGGCTCCTGTTACTGATTGTATGAAAGGAAAGCAGTTTACATGGACGAAAGAGGCAGGACCTACTTTTGAACAGATCAAGGAACTTTTAACATCAGCACCGATTCTAGTGTTGCCAGATTTTCAGTTACTATTTGAGTTACATACAGATGCGTCCAAAGTTGGAATTGGAGGAGTGCTGAGTCAGAAGGGTCATCCAATTGCCTATTTCAGTGAAAAGCTTTCTGGAGCAAAGATGAGATATAGTACTTATGATGTGGAGTTTTATGCTATTGTTCAGGCCGTGAAGCATTGGAGACATTACTTGTTCCACAAAGAATTTGTTTTGTATACGGATCATGAAGCATTGAAACATTTACAAGGGCAGAATAAAACAGCTAGGCATGCATCGTGGATAGCTTATTTGCAGCAATTTACATTCGTCGTAAAGCACAAGTCTGGAGTAACCAATCGTGTCACCGATGCATTGAGTCGGAGGAATAATTTACTAACAACCATGCGAGTAGAGGTGATGGGTTTTGACTTACTTCCAGATTTGCTCACTTCAGAATCATATTTTTCCAAGATCTTAGACAAAGTCAAGCAGGGAAACATGGATGGATATATGCTGGTTGATGGTTTTCTATTCAAAGGAAATCAGTTGTGTATTCCAGATTGCAGTCTGCGAATGAAAATCATCAAAGAATTACATGAAGGACACGTGGGCCGTGACCGTACTATGTAGTTGATCTCAAAGTCTTATTTTTGGCCGTCAGTGAGGAAGGAGGTTGAAAAGTTCGTTCAGAGGTGCCATATTTGTCAAGTTTCAAAGGGGACTGCAACAAATGCAGGTTTATATATGCCGTTGCATATACCTACTAAACCATGGGTGGATGTTAGTATGGACATTGTATTGGGATTGCCGAGAACGCAACATGGCAATGATTCTATCTACGGCAGATCCAGTTAATGTTGCACAGTTATATTTTAGAGAGATCTATCGGCTTCATGGGTTGCCTGAATCTATTGTATCGGATAGAGACACTCGTTTTCTGAGTCATTTTTGGATGAGTCTATGGAGAATGGTCGGGACAAAGCTGAAATTCAGTAGTGCTTATCATCCACAGACGGATAGACAGACAGAAGTTGTGAATAGATCCCTAGGTAATCTATTGAGATGCCTCGTAAATGACAATTTGAAGAGTTGGGATTCCAAGCTGTGTCAAGCTGAGTTTGCACACAACCATGCAGTTAATCGTAGCACTGGGTTTAGTCCATTCCAGGTCGTTTACTCAACAATGCCTAAGGGACCATTAGATTTATCTACAGTACCACAACAAAAGGGAGTGATCAAACAGGCTAGTGATTTTGTGAATGAATTGCAAGAGTGCCACAAGGTTGTGCAGGAACGATTGCTTAAGGCGAATGAGAAATATAAGTAATCCGTGGATATTAAGCGACGAAATGTTGAGTTCAAAGAAGGAGATTTTGTATATGCAGTATTGACTAAGGATCGATTTCCTATTGGTACTTACAACAAACTGGCTGCTAGAAAGATTGACCCTTTGGAAATCGTAAAGAAGATTAACGAGAATGCTTATCGGTTAAGATTGCCGGATCATATCCATACTGCTGACGTTTTCAACGTCAAACACTTGATTCCATACCATAAGAATAAGCATGTCGAAGAAGGAGAAAGTGTGAATTCGGGACGAATTCTTTTCAACCAGGGGAGGATGATGCAGCGCCCAGAAAGGAATCAACGAAACATACCTTATGTCATAGGTCGCTCAAGAATTGCCGCATCTCCGCATCTCCTTAGGTCGCTCCAGAATTGCCGCATCTCCTTAGGTCGCGAAGGCCTGCTCCTTAAGTCGCGGTGCCGCATCTCCTTAGGTCGTGAAGGACTGTTCCTTAAGTCGCGGTGTTCTTATGCCGCTCCATCAAGCTGTAAATCGCGAAGCTCTAGGTCGCTTCCACCTAGGTCGCTCCAGAATTCCTAAGTTGTCTAACATTAATTCGCAAGCAAGTACTTAAGTCGAAGCCGCTCCAGTAGGTCGAAGTTCCTTATGTCGCTGCCGAAGTTACTTATGTCACTTTTCCTTATGTCGCTTAAGTCGCTCCATGAAGTTGTGCTATCTTCTTAAGTCACAAGTTCTTATGCCGACTTCTTATGTCGCATTTGTTAAATCGTGTGTCGTTTGTGTTGTATTTGTTGTGTCGTTTTTCTTATGTCGCATTTGTTAAGTCGTGTGTCGTTTGTGTTGTATTTGTTGTGTCGTTTTTCTTATGTCGCATTTGTTAAGTCGTGTGTCGTTTGTGTGTCGCATTGTTGTTAAGTCGTATGATGTTGTAACTCGTATGATGTTAAGTCGTTTGGTGAACTTAAGTCGTATGTGTTGAGTCGCATGTGTGTGATGTAATTTCTTATAAATAGGGGTGTGTTGTCATTTGTAAAAGGGAGTTGAATTTTGAATAAAATTTGTTGAGAGCTTTGTGCCTACATTAAAATTGGAAGTTGAGTGTGATCTCCTTTCTCCAACTTCGGATATTCGAGTGCGCTTGAATCAACGAATTTGAAGCCGATTCACGGTATCTCGTGCGTGAGATCAACGTCGAAGAATCGTAGATCTTCTAACACGGTATCGTGCGCGATCAACGTGTTGAAGATAGCTAGATTCCGGCATCACCACGATCAACGGAATTGAGCATTTATCGTTCTATCGGTTTATTTGACACAAAATCATCATTTCGTGAGGAAGATCCTGGATAGCTGCGTTAGTAAATAAACCTATTGACTGTTTTATAAGTTTACAAGTTGCGTATATCTAATGTATTTGAATTTTGTAACGAAGCATTGGGAGTTTAGCGGAAACAAAGCATGATGCAGGAGTTCAGAATATTGCAGTGAGGAATGTTTGGGTTTGATAACGCTGTGAATGGCTTCAGAATCAAGACATGGGCAAGAACAAGTGATTGGTTAGTAAATGGAGTTGATTTTCAGCATGCAGTCACGAAAAATGTGGATAATCCGATTATGAGTTATCTGGTATTGAAATTTGATTGTCATGGGTGCATCTTGGAATGATAAATGTTTCTCATACTATCTGGTATGAATACTAAGTTCGCTATTTCAACAAATCAAATACCATATTGTATAGTATATACGGCTTTGCACTTCGTATCAGAGAAGGCATTCAATCACAGTCAATGACGGTTTTCTCACCATAGACATTTATGAGCTATGATCACAAGACAAAGTAATTGTAATTTGTAATCATGGCTTTATCGTTTAATCTTATTGATATTGTATGCATCAAGATTCCAATTGCAGGATACCTAGTCAACCACTTTGAAATAAGTGAGAAGTTAACTGAATATTGTCATTTATTGTTTATTGTATGCAGTTGGAGAATATTTTGTCTACGAGCTATCAGACCCATTTGAGGTAGAAAATGCTCAAAGTATGTAAACATTTACTTCTTCGTTCATCACAAATGAATTATCCAATTATCCAATTTACTAATATGACATACTTTGCTTTATAGGAGCACGAGCAATCACTTATATATGCGATTACCATGCTTTTCGATATATCTGATGGCGAAAGTGGTAAATACACGTAGGCCCACTTTGTTCATTTTTCCTGTTGGGTTCACCTCTTTACTAAATTTTACCTCACATTATATATTAAGAATTATCATTGTACTTGGTTTTATGTAAATTATAGACTATTTGGGAATGCTAGTTCATTAACTAATTTTTTTTAAGTGGATTTAGTCTTGGTAGACTTTACAAGAGAGAAATATCAGTATGTTGTAAGTTATCACGATGAAAATTTTCAGATGATGTCACTGTATATTACAAATGAAACTCATAAAGATGCAGTATTTCAGTTGGGAATTTGCAAACTCAAAAAGACTGCATTGGCTGTGATTTGTTTTCTTAACGAGTAGGGGATTTTGAATAATGGGTTAGCTAAGCATGCATTTTTTAATGTTTTTGTTCAGTAGGAATTTTTAAATTCCCGTTGACTATCTTAGTGTTTTGGTAATTTCAAATATGCAGCTCAGTATGGGATGATCATGCGTGCTAAGGTTAAAGCTTTGCTGCCAAGAAGACAAGTAGGAATATCATGCTACTGTGTAGATGGATGGTTGTAAGTTTATTTTTATGTGTCATCGTAAAGAATAGTTTTGTTATATTCCTTACTCTTACAATTATTTTTCTTAAGTATATATAAAAATGATAAATTTTGTTATTCTCTTTTGTGAAATATTGAATTCTAAATTGTTGTAGATTACAACTCATTCATCGTAGAGCGGTGATTGCCCGAATATGTTTTTGTTCGTCATGAACTCTTTTATGTTGTTTCACTTACATAAATTTAGGGTTGTTCAAATAGTCGTTATGATTGATAACTGTAGGGTTGTTCAAAAAGTGGTTATGATTAGGAATAAATCCTCTGTAAATAGAATGACATCAAAGAGACATGGAAAATTTGAAATAATAGGTATAAATACAGATAATATATGACATTAAGAAACTAGGTGAGATGTTAGAGACTGACCATGATAGACATACGTCATGGTAACTCCATTGGTTATGCCAAGCTTTGCAAAATGGCCACAGGGTTGATAATCTCGTTGCATAGGAGTGTCCATTAAATCGAAGTTCATAATGAATGCCTGGATGAGGTTAGCTGGGATGCTTATCAGTGAAGCTATGAAAAAAACTAGTTTAATGTATGAAACAACTAACAAAACGTGTACGTGATAATAGAGAACCGAGAACACATTATTTTTGATAAATTAGTGTTAGACGCAGGACTAACCTGCTAGGAAACTAGCCTATTTGCAATGAAATGAAAATTATATGCCATTCAGATTCTGGTTTTGTCTGGTTGCAGTTCATAACGTAACAATTATCATATTGTTGTTGCCAACTAAAAGTATTTAGGATTTTGTTATTCTTTTTTGTTAAAACTTTGAAATCAAGACTTTTATCTGCGGTCCAACTGTACAATTGATCTTTGGCCGATTTTGTTATTCCTTTTTGAAGGAATCCGATAAAAATATTCATATTGAGGCATTTTCTTTTGCTCAACAAGTCATGATTGTGCATAACTCATCCTAGGTTTCATTTTTTTAATATTATTATTATTATTATCTAATAATATTAAAGAACCACCAGATAACATATTACACAGTATACCAAAATAAAGTAATTTATATATGTATATATTATTACAATGGGTCGGTGCTAGTTAGTTAATTTTTAGTTAACAATATGCATGGTCTATGTTATGCAGTCTGTTAACCCATATGTCAAAACGTCAACTCATTGGAATATTTTTTTAGCTAAGATATGACAAACTCATTTTTATACTACACGTTGCCTGTGATTCTAATTTACTATATGATGACTAATGCTGAATCGAAAATTTATTTTTATAACTCATTTTCATAATAGATAGCTTATCACACTTACTCATTTGCTGTCATATACCAATCCACTACAAGATAATCCTGTATATTCTATGGTCAAGTGAGTGTTCTTCTATTTTTATTTTTTTAGATATACTTTATTAATAGTGGAAAACACCCACTGTCGCTATTATGAATCAAATTATCGGCATCAAAATTTGATGGTACCACATTGACTACAATCATGTCATTCCCTTAATCACAGAAGCATGTTCTTTCTAATTCTTTATTATATATCTCTCATGATAAATATTGTATCAATATGACATCTAATTGAAATTCAATTTGCAATTCTTATGACAGACAATACTCTGTGAATGATGAAGATACAGTGACTCAAAAGGTTAGTCCTAGCCAAAGTCCAAAATTAAACTTATGATTGATGCAGAGCGTACCATAAGTCGAGATCCCCAATTCTCTTCCTTGAGTCGTTCTTCCATGAGTCGTTCCACCATGAGTCGCTCCATCTTGAGTCGCCGCTCTTCCATGAATCGTTCCACCATGAGTCGTTCCACCATGAGGCGCTTCATCTTGAGTCGCCGCTCCACCTTGAGTCGCGCTGCCGTATCCTTTAAAGTCGCGCACTGGCGAACGACTTATCTAGGTCGTAAACAAAGCGAAATCAGTCTTCCACTTCACCGCGACCTATCGTATGTCGCGAACGACTTATCTCTTGAGTCGTGAAGTTGTGCCGTGCGCCATTCTTAAGTCGCGAGCAATGAGTCGTTGCCGAGTTATCATAAGTCGTTGCTGCGAAGTTTTAAGTCGCGAACTGTTGTGATAAGTCGTAGCCGAGTTAACATTAAGTCGCTGCATATTTTCTTTAAGTCGTATGTTGAGGACTATGTGTTGTAATCTTTTAAGTCATAAGTCGTGACAATTGTATTGTAAAATGATAAGTCGTGTACGACTTATGATGAGTCGTGAGTCGTAGGTGATGAGTCGAAAACGACTCATGACTTAGGAATTTTTCTGGATATGTGTTGTAGCCTATAAATAGGCAAGTGGTGTCATTTTGTAAGGTTGTTGAATATTGAATAAAATTCTCTTTTGTTAGCTTTGTGCTTTCAATTTCAATTGGTAGTCGAGTGTATCTCCTATCTCCACTTACGTCATTCGAGTGCGCTCGAATCATCGTTTGCTGAAGCCGATTCACGGAATCTTGTGCGCAAGATCAACGTTGAAGAATCGTAGATCTCTTTCCCGGTATCTTCGGATCAACGAGTCAGAGATAGCTAGAGTTCGGTATCTTCGGATCAACGAGTTCGAGCATTTCAGTATCCATCAATCCACAGATTGCTACTTTCATCGATTGAAGATCGTCTAGAATTATCCACTGCGTCAATGATATATTCTAATAACGTAAAAATAAAGAACAAATTTACTTGTTTTAGATTCTTGTTAACAAGAGGAGCCCTAAAGGAACACATTTTAGACTTGCTAGGCCATGCCAGAGGGTATGACTTTTGAACCCTTTTTATGAATTCAGTTCATTAGTGTATGTTTTTGTCCTAGAATTATAAGTAAGATGATATATTACCTCAGTTGAAATGTGAGCTTATCTAAATTGTTCTTGGTTATGATTATAAATTTTTTGAATTGATTAGGCTAAATAATTTCAATTTAAAAAATAAAAATAAAAAATCCAGGTATATTTTGAGTTAGATGAGGTGCATGGATGCATTGTAACTTGCGGAGGTTTATGCCCTGGGCTTAACACTGTCATTAGAGAAATCGTATATGGTATAGAGTTTCAGTTATCTCAGGTCTACATTATTGGAGGTGATGGTACTCAAAAGGGTGCTTCTATCATTTGTGAGGTATTTAAAACAAATCAGTTGTGTGCGTGCTTCCGTTTGCTGTAGAGGTATGTGTTTGTGTTGTGTGCATGATGTGTATGTGTTATGCGTATGTGTTTGTGTTGTGTGTGTTGTGTTAATATGAGTGTTGTGTGTGTTTTTATGAATCCTTGTGTTTACAAGTAGATAGGCTTCAGTAAATGATATATATATTCAGTCTTATCGGTTACTGCAATTGGCTTCAGGTAAATGATCAAGTCCCATTATTGATTATTACTTATCGAGAAAATCTTTATCTTATGTGGGTGCTTTTCCCCTTGGGACACAGATTGAACCAAAATAATACCTTCTGACAAACAGTAGAATGTGATAGAGAATATATTATCGTTCAAGGCAATTGTTATAAGCTTGCCTACGCTCGATAACTTCCATATGGTAGTTGATGACATAGTTTATTTGTATTTTTTATGCAGTTCATGGATTCAGCAGTAAACCACATGAATGCTTCATTCCAGGATCGCTAATATTTTCCTCTCAACTTGGATGTTGAATATAAATGTCAATAGCGCTGGTAAGTAATTTAAATATATAGTACAAATCTAGATGTCATTTCTGTCATCTTGGGAGTTTTCATGGAGCGTCAAATTATAAGTACTTGAAATGGTGAGATTGAAATGGCAGGCGAGAATGCACTTGGAAAACAACTCGGAAGCGACAACGCACTAAACAATGCCAGAGCAACCGTTTAGGGGCTTACCTAAAATTGAGTTATTCAAAGCACCTTGTATCTTTTTCCAGGTGCAAATTCAGTTCAGGTTGATATTTCCACTGAATCTAATTATTCGAATCACCTTGTATCATCAATTTTGGAGCTACAAATTAAAGTACCATCTTTTGGAGTCTGAGTGTTGAGTTTTTTCTTCTTTATATGTCGTTTGCTGAATAAAAATAAATTACACTTGTATCTATACAAGTTCTTTAACTATAATATGTTGAATTTTGTTATATTTCATAGAAGATAAATCAAGCTATTCTGAAAACCAAAACTGGAACCATGAAGCAAAGATTCATGGATGGATGATAAATAATATAATATTGTTTTTACCAATATTATGTTATTGTGCTACACCCATAGACCTATAAAATAAGTAAGTATGAAATGTACATGGATATGTCGCTATTATTAGTTCTAGTAGAAAAAATTAACCAAGTTTGATAAGCATTAACAAAGTTTATAAAAAATAGTTTATGATAATAATAATAATAAACAATAGTTTGAATAAATTAACTAAGTTTTATAAAAATCAACAAGTTTATAGTAGTAGTAGTAGTAGTAGTAATAAATTAAGTTTGATAAAAAAATAACTGTTTCTTGGGGATTTGACCAGGCAACTAATACTCGGCAATCAGTGCTCGGCATCAAAGAGTGACCGGCCTCAAGGAGTGTTCGGCGAGGCACTTGGCATCCAGGAGTGTTCGGCGAAGCACCCAACATCCAACAGGTACTCGGCGTACAAGAGTGACCGGCCTCAAGGAGTGTTCGGCGAGGCACTTGACATCCAGGAGTGTTCGGCGAAGCACCCAACATCCAACAGGTACTCGGCGTACAAGAATGCTCGGCATCAAGACTGCTCGGCATACCAGAGTACTTGGCATCAAAGCTGCTCGGCATCAAGACTGCTCGGCATACAAGGTTGCTCGGCATACAAGAGTACTCGGCGTCAAGGCTGCTCGGCATAAGGAGCACTCGACATCGAGACTACTCGGCAACAGGAGTACTCGGCATCCCATGGTGTTCGGCGTAATACTCGACATCCAGGAGACATTCAGCACGACACCAACATACCGTTCGGCATAGAAGGGATGGTTCAGCGCAGAGCGTTCGGCCTCAACAGACAACCATCCTACACTTCCCACGACACCAACATACCGTTCGGCATAGAAGGGATGGTTCGGCGCAGAGCGTTCGGCGAACCTTGCTCGGCATACGGCGACCACTGTACTCGGGCTGGAGCGTTCGGCAATCAGCCCACTTGGGAAGTCCAACCCATCTTTGCCTATAAATAGAGGGGCAGGGTCACAGTGAAAGGGATCCTTTTTTGGAGAGAAACCACCGGGGAGACTCTGCCATTTTCAAGACTCATCTTCTCTACTTAACAACTTCATTCAAGCATTTGATTCACGAATTGTATTTGTAATCAACTATAAAGAAGATCAATAAAGTTTAACCTCAAAGTGGACGTAGGCAATTACGCTGAACCACTATAAATTGGTGTTCTTACTTTCTGTATTTAGATTAGCACTGTCTTCTCTGTTTAATTTGATTTCATCACTTATATCTCTTCACAATCTTCTTCTACGAGGTTAGTGACCAATTTTGGTGCTAACACTTTGGTGCTCTCACCGAGAATCGAATTCTCAGACCTCAAGGATCTGCTTTGAAGCTACTGGATTGAACAAATCCCCCAAAGAAGATCCGACTTACTGATAGGACATCCGTTGATTCTACTCAGAGTTCATACCGATAACTCTACAATGGCAAGACCACGTACCAGGTCAGCTTCTCTTAATGCGGATGCCCGAGAGACTGCTAGCGTGCAACAAGCAGGACCTAGCAATCAACCGGCGATCCCGAGTGCAGGGATTGCCGCTCAAGAACAGACTCCAGTTGTCACCAGAGTAGAGTTCAATGACTTGATGAGAGAACTTAGGGAAAGCAGGAGACAACTGGGAGAACAGATGCAAGCTAATGCCAACCTGATGGCACAACTCACTCAACAGCAGCAACAGAATGCTGGGGGCAATCCTGCTGCTTATTCCTCATCTGACAGCTCTACTTCTTCTGATGAACCACCCAGGCGTAGACGCCGCAAGACTGAAGCTGCAAGGGCGGATGCTGCTGTTCGAACAGCTGGAGACCGCGACCAAGCCAGAACTGGAAGCTTCAGAACCGGAGTACAGATGGAGGATGGAGCTCCAGATCATCAAAATGCTAACAATGTTGAGCCTCAAGACGCACGATTGGCAGATCGCCAGGAAAGGAGGCATCAGCATGGACAGGCGCGTAGAACTGACTCCAACCTCCCAGCTTCCATACAGACACCCGATCTGACAGCCATGATCAGGTAACTGATGAAAGAAAATCAGGGCTTATCAAATGACGACTGGGGAGTGTCAAGAAGCCATACTCCGTTCACGGATGTTGTGCTGCAAGCGACGTACCCCAAGAAGTTTAGCATGCCATCTATTCCTGCATACGAAGGAAAGACTGACCCCAGACAACATGTAATGAGGTATGAATGGATGATGGATTCAGCCAGAGCAAATGATGCCACCAACTGTAGGTGCTTTCCGATTACTCTATCTGGGATCGCTACTATGTGGTTCACCCGACTTCCTCCGCGATCCGTATCAAATTTCGAGGAGTTGGCAAAGAAGTTTATTGAGCAATTCAGGATACACACTACACGCCCGAAGGACGTGATGTCTCTGTCAAGTGTAATCCAAAATCCCGGAGAGTCGCTGAAGGAGTACTTACAAAGATTCCACGTTGCGGCAACTGAAGTCAGTAATCCCAACGACCATGCAATTCTAATGGCTGTAATGAGAGGTGTAGATCCGGATTCTGAATTTGGAGACTGGCTGGCAGGAAAACCTCCGGCTACGCTAGAGCGTTTCTACTCCAAGGCACACCAGTTCATAAGAAGAGAGGAAGCTAGGTGGGTACGATGAGATAAGGCACCGGGACCTGCCCAAGAGTCAATCAAGAGCAACATTGCTGTGAAGCAATCTAGAGACAATTCGGGAAAGGTCCAAGTCAATGTCCAGAGTAAGCCTGTGCAGCCCAAAGAGTCCGGAGGAAGAAGTCAAGGAAAGAGGAAAGAAGCGGGAAAGTGGAAGTCGAGAATTCCAAGCTACAGCGAGTACACTCCGCTAAACGCCCCACTTGAGAACATTTACCTATCCACCTGCAATACTTTTCAGTACAGAAAACCACGTCCAAAAGAATCAACTGAAGAACAGAAGCGGACTGGGAAATATTGTCGCTTCCATGAAACTTATGGACACAACACGGAAGAATGCAGACACCTGCATGACGCTATCGAGAAATTGATCAGACAAAAGAAGTTGCAAGAATTTGTAAAGGATCCACAGGAAGGAGGACAGGGAACGTCCAACCCAGGTCATGCACCAGCTCCACGTCATCCTGAGGAGCCTGCCCGGACAGTTGGAAGACTGGTCATAAATACAATTATCGGCGGACCTCATCCCGCAGATAAAAACTGGCAAGAGATGGAACGATATGCAAGCTCCTTGAAGCATGCAGATTTTGAGTGATGTTCGAACGTAGAGGACGGGGCCCCTGCTAAGAAGCAGCGCGTGATGACAGATGATATTGTGTTCAGGAACAGAGACGCTGATCAGGTAGAGGCTCCGACCATCGATCCCATGGTCATATCTGCAACGATCGGACCAACATATGTAAAAAGAATTTTGATTGATTGTGGAAGTTCAGTCAACATCATCTTCAAGAAGGCCTATGATCAGATGAAGCTAGAGACAAAAGACTTGAAACCATCCAAAGCTCGTATCCACGGCTTTAACGGCGCTGCGACTGATGCAGTAGGATATGTCGAGTTACCAGTTGAACTGGGACAAGGCGAGCGTCGGAGGGTACGAATTCTACCCTTTGTGGTTTTGGATGTGGACTCTCCGTATAATGTTTTCTTGGGTCGGCCGGCCCTGGCTGAATTTAGGGCGGCATTAGCCCCGTGGTGCTTAACTTTGAAGTTTCCGACTGACAAAGGAGTAGGCATTGTTCACGGTGACCAAGCAGCTGGTCGTTCTTGTTATGTGGCCGAGCTCCGAGAGGCCCACCGGAGGGAGAAAGGAAAGGTTGCGGACAATCCCGTCCGCATCCTCAATACGGATAATTGACAAGTAGTGCCCGAGCCCTGGCTCGGGCATAGTTCTTGGATCTACGGAGATATAGATCCGAGAGACGACGATGAGAAACCCAGGGAAGAGAAGGCGGCACCGGCTGAATTAACAATTGACATTTCAGTTAGCCGTGACGACCCTTCGCGAATACTGAAGATCGGATCACAGTTAGGCCCCTCAATGACTGAAGACCTTAGCGACTTCCTCCGGGCAAACCTTGATGTTTTCGCCTGGACGCATTTTGATATGTGTGGGATTTCTCCCGCCATCACGAGTCATATGTTGAACATAGACCCGAAATACGTCCCAGTCAAGCAAAAAAGGAGAGGAATGGATCCGGAGAGATCCGCCGCTCTTGGAGAGGAGGTGGACAAACTCAAAGCAAATGGGTTCGTCCGCGACGCCCTCTACCCGGAATGGGTCTCCAACCCCGTGCTAGTAAAGAAGGTGAATGGGAAATGGAGGACTTGCGTAGATTATTCCGACTTGAACAAAGCATGCCCTAAGGACAGTTTCCCGTTGCCTAGGATCGATCAGTTGGTCGATTCCACAGCAGGACACGAGTTACTGTCATTCATGGATGCGTACTCAAGATACAACCAAATCCCAATGCATATTCCGGACCAAGAACACACCAGCTTCGTTACAAATGTCGGGCTGTATTGCTATGTAGTGATGCCCTTTGGATTGAAGAATGCTGGAGCAACTTACCAACGTTTGGTGAATCGAATGTTTAAGGACCAGCTGGGTAGAACCATGGAAGTCTATGTGGATGACATGCTCGTGAAGTCACGACGGTCAAACGACCACATTCAAGACTTGGCTGAAATGTTCGACATACTCAGGTTTTACGGCATGAAGATCAACCCGTTGAAGTGTTCTTTCGGCGTTGCATCAGGGAAGTTTTTGGGATTCATCGTCAACGCTAGGGGAATCGAAGCCAACCTAGAAAAGATCCAAGCTATTCGAGATGTACAAGCGCCCCGGACTATAAAGTAGGTACAGAGCTTGAACGGAAAAGTAGCTGCGCTGAGTCGATTTATATCCAAGGCAACTGACAAGTGCATCCCGTTCTTTGACATAATAAAGAAAGAAAAGAGAAATTTTGAATGGACGTCTAGCTGCGAGGAAGCATTCCGGAATCTGGTAAGGCATCTGGAGAGCCCACCGATGCTATCTAAACCAGTCGACCATGAGATGCTATACGTTTACTTGGCTATATCCCCTCATGCGATAAGCGTAGCATTGGTTCGTGAGGAGGATCGAGTCCAGAAGCCGGTGTATTATGTTAGCAAGCGTTTAACGGGGGCAGAGAGGAATTACCCTAAAATCGAGAAATTGGCTTATTGCTTGGTGATTGCATCACGCAAGCTACGCCCATACTTTCAAGCGCATTCAATCGGTGTTTATACCGATCAACCCCTGAGGCAGGTACTCCAACGACCGGAAACTTCTGGAAGATTGCTAAAATGGAACATCGAGTTGAGCCAATTCGATATCGCGTACTTACCACGGAGAGCCATCCGAGGGCAAGCGTTAGCAGACTTCATCGCTGAATTTACAATACCCATCAAACCGGACGATCACGACATCATTCCCCCCGTTCGATGGAAATTATACACTGACGGTGCATCAAACGACCGTTGCTCCGGCGCGGGCGTAGTTCTTATAACTCCAGAAAACCGATCGATCTGTTATGCCCTGAAGCTCGATTTCTCGGCTACAAATAACGAAGCCGAATATGAAGCGCTGATCGCTGGCTTGAAACTCATCAGGGAACTTGGGATCGAATCAGTCGAAATCTTTTATGACACGCAGCTGGTGGTTTACCAAGTACGAGGAGACTACCAAGCAAAGGGACGGAAGCTTGCTCCGTATCTTATTCAGGTCCAAGAACTACTATCAAATCTTGAGCGTTATAACATCTCACATATCCCGCGCGAACAGAACAAAGAAGCCGACTTATTGGCCAAGTTCGCAAGTACCGACGATACGCAACAAATGGGATTGTATCCCGTCGAAGTCTTGCATGCCCCGAGCATAGACGAAATGAAAGTCGATCGCGTGTTGGGAACAGAAATAGAGAAGGAATCATGGATAACCCCGTTCAAACTGTACCTAACGACCGGGGCCTTACCGGGAAAAAGAAGCGAAAGACGGCAGGTCCTTCGAAAGGCCGCGCGATACATAATACAGGATGGATCAATGTATCGAAAAGGATTCTCAGTCCCATTATTGCGGTGCATCGCTCATGATGAAACAAAGTGAGTCTTGAGAGAAGTTCACGAAGGGGAATGCGGCGACCATACTGGGGGGCAAACGCTAGCAAAGAAGATCCTCCGCTATGGATATTACTGGCCCACCGTAAACCGAGATGCCGCGGACTACGCCAGAAAATGCGACAAGTGTCAAAGATATGCAAAAATCCCGAGGGCTCCATCAACGGAACTCACACAAATGATAAGTCCCTGGCCATTTGCGATCTGGGGAATCGACATAATCGGCTCTCTGCCTCTATCCAAAGGTGGTGCGAAATACGCAATAGTTGCAGTCGACTATTTCACGAAATGGGCTGAGGCTGAACCTTTGGCCACTATCAGCTCTAAGAAGGTCATTAACTTCGTTGTACGAAACATTATATGCCGCTTTGGCCTTCCACGCACCATCATTACAGACAACGGAACGCAATTTGAAAGTAGAGAGTTCAAAGAGTTCTGTTTAAAGTACGGCATCGAGAAAAAGTTCGCCGCCGTTGCACACCCAAAAGCTAACGGACAAGTCGAGGCCGTTAACAAAATAATCAAGTCCATACTGAAGAAGCGTCTGGAGAAGGTTGGAGGCAAGTGGGTAGATGAACTCCCGACAGCATTATGGGCGTATAGGACTACCCACAAGTCCGCGACCGGCCACACTCCGTTCGCCTTGGCATACGGCTCTGAAGCCGTTATACCGGTGGAACTTGAAGTTCCATCGCATCGAGTGACATACTATGACCCCAAGACGAACCAAAACCTCTTGCTGGAATCACTGGACTGCATCGACGAAAAGCGTGAGGAAGCTGAATTAAGGGCGGCGGCGCACAGACATCGAGTCAAGCGTTACTACGACGGCAGAGTCCGCCCAAGAATCTTTGATGTGGGTGATCTCATTCTGAAACGAGTCTTCCCGGTACCATCACGCATGAATCCCAGCTGGGAAGGTCCATACGCCATTGAACGGAAGCTTGGAGAAGGAACATTCAAGCTAGCGACCGTTGATGGCGCGACACTCCCCCGAGCATGGAACAGTGAACATTTGTGGCACTATTACATTTAGCATGTTTTCCTTTCTTGTTGTAGGCATTGTTATTTCCTGCATGTTTCCATTCAATAATGACTTAGTTTCCTTGTGAAAGTTGTAATCAAGCAATTCAGTTGATTTTCGTTAATAAAGGCTTGAAGCCATATTTTCTATGAAGTTTCTATATCTCTTAATTGGATGATAAATTACGTTATCATTCACAACATGCAGACTCGTATAAACGATTTCAAATCTCCGAATCCCCAGAGTGCGGAGCGGAGTACTCTAAGTCCCCAGAGCGCGGACTAGAGTATAAACGATTTCCAATCTCCGAATCCCCAGAGAGCGGAGCGGAGTACTCTAAGTCCCCAGAGCGCGGACCAGCGTACGAACGATTTCCAATCTCCGAATCCCCAGAGTGCGGAGCGGAGTACTCTAAGTCCCCAGAGCGCGGACTATAGTATAAACGATTTCCAATCTCCGAATCCCCAGAGTGCGGAGCGGAGTACTCTAAGTCCCCAGAGCGCGGACCAGCGTACGAACGATTTCCAATCTCCGAATCCCCAGAGTGCGGAGCGGAGTACTCTAAGTCCCCAGAGCGCGGGCTAGAGTATAAACGATTTCCAATCTCCGAATCCCCAGAGTGCGGAGCGGAGTACTCTAAGTCCCCAGAGCGCGGACCAGCGTACGAACGATTTCAAATCTCCGAATCCCCAGAGTGCGGAGCGGAGTACTCTAAGTCCCCAGAGCGCGGACTAGAGTATAAACGATTTCCAATCTCTGAATCCCCAGAGTGCGGAGCGGAGTACTCTAAGTCCCCAGAGCGCGGACCAGCGTACGAACGATTTCCAATCTCCGAATCCCCAGAGTGCGGAGCGGAGTACTCTAAGTCCCCAGAGCGCGGACTAGAGTATAAACGATTTCCAATCTCCGAATCCCCAGAGTGCGGAGCGGAGTACTCTAAGTCCCCAGAGCGCGGACCAGCGTACGAACGATTTCAAATCTCCGAATCCCCAGAGTGCGGAGCGGAGTACTCTAAGTCCCCAGAGCGCGGACTAGAGTATAAACGATTTCCAATCTCCGAATCCCCAGAGTGCGGAGCGGAGTAATCTAAGTCCCCAGAGCGCGGACCAGCGTACGAACGATTTCAAATCTCCGAATTCCCAGAATGCGGAGCGGAATACTCTAAGTCCCCAGAGCGCGGACTAGAGTATAAACGATTTCCAATCTCCGGATCCCCAGAGTGCGGAGCGGAGCACTCTAAGTCCCCAGAGCGCGGACTAGAGTATAAACGATTTCCAATCTCCGGATCACCAGAGTACGGAACGAAGAACTCTAAGTCCCCAGAGCACGGACTAGAGCATGAACAGTCTCAAGTCTCCAAGTCCTCGGAGCACAGTGTTAGCAAACCAACTAAGACAAGAGAATCATTCAAACAAAAAGAAACTAAAATTTTATTCGATAAGTCCAAAATGGGGATACAAGATCACTCCTACAAAATCCAGGCCTATACAAACTACAAGTAGTGGAAGATAAAAACAATTACAAAACTTAAGCAGGAAACTTGTTGAACAAGGGCATCGATTATTTCTTCGACTTCTTCTTCTTGTCTGCCTTTGGTGTTTCCGATGACTCCTCTCCCTCATGCTTTTTCTTGGACTTTTTGCTTGCTAGAGAGACGGAGTCAGGAGTAGGAGACGGAACATCCAGTGGTTTGGACCTGCTCGGGAGAATGATTTTCAATGGTCTGTTCCACGGGTCAGTGAGTTCCAGTACTTCAGATTCAACTTTGACTTTGACCTTTCTCTTCTCCTCGTCGGCGAGACGGTCCTTCATGCTCATCTCTGAAGTATGTTCAGAGGCGCCAGTGATTTTAACTTCGTCGCTTCCTTCGGCAAGAGACGAAGTATCAAGTTTGTCATCATCAAGCGCCCCGATCACTTGAGCGTCTGGACCGGGAGTTACCCCTGCGTGAGCAACGTCGCTTGTTTTCCCTGCTTCCTCCTTGGCATCATCGCTCCTCGGAGTTAGCTCGGCGTCAGAACAACCTGCACGAAAATATAAGAAGTGGGCATTAGAACGAATAACCATTGCTGAAAAATGACGGGATCTCTTCGACTTCTAGAGAAAGAAGAATTTCCTACCAGGATCCGGTTGGCTATCGGTGGCGCGCGGGGTTTCACCCTCCAGGATAGGTGACAGCACATGAACGCCGAGCCTGGGATCTTCGGGATCATAACTGGCATGCTGCTCGAATGGATCAAGCGTCGACCGACCGGCCGATTGAGCAGCATAAGGAGCGGCGATGTGAGGAGTAGTAGCGTCGGCCTCTGACGGGCCAGCCTCGTCGTTCTTCTCTTTCGAAGGGGAAGATCCTTTGCCATAAAGAGCCAATGCTGCGGATAAATCCGATGGCTCATTCCCCCTCAGGAACTCCTTCACCAATGCATCCTCGTCGATCTCTTCGGAGCCTGACTCGACTTTCTTGATCTTTATCAGAGTTTCCCATGCCTCAGCCAGGGATTCGTGGTAGCCGTCGCCCAAGAATGTTAGGTCGCGGTGCATAAGGACGCGAGCTCCGTACTCGGCGATCAGCGGGTCAAACATACTCTTGACCTCTTCCCTGCCGGCCTCTGCGGCCGCCCCAAGGCGAGAATCAAGCTCCTCCACAGCCATTCTTTTGCCCTCCTCACGGGCCTCATCCTTCATTTTCTCGACCCCGGCAAGTTCGTTGTCGAGCTTTGTCTTCAGGAGTCGGGTAGCAACAATCTCATCACAATATCGCTGCGATTCTTCCTGAGCAGCTATTTTGTCTTCTTTCTCCTTGGAGAGTTGTTCTTTCAGCTCTTTGACTTGAGTAGCGAGCGCGTCCCTTTCCTTTTGGACAGAGTCTTTTTCTAGGGCGAGGGCGCCGCTGCGCTGAACTGCTTCGTCAAGCTCCTTTTTGTGAGCCACCTCTAAGCGAGCAACTGCCTCAGCAGTATCTTTCGCACCTTGTTCAGCGGCTTCTAGCTTTGACTTATACGAAGCGAGCTCTTCGTCTTGGAGTTTGATGATTTTCTTATCGCTGTCAGCCTCCAGATTCAGACGGTCAATCTCGTGTTGACGCTCGACAGATACTTCCGAGATCTTCTCCACCAAGTGCACGAATGCGTCATGTTGAACATAGACGTCATTGTTGCAGGCAATGGCACTTTGCTTCACGTGCCCAGGAATGTGATGGATGGCTGGGAGGAATTTCAAGCCGTCAAAACAGATTTTCGGAAACTTGGCCTTAAGGTCGACCATCTTTTCCGCAACAGTTGGGTCCACGGCAGGAGTAGGAGGAGGAGGCTTAGAGAATTCCGTTCTTTTACGCTGCTCTCGAACTTGCCTCGTACTCGATGAACTGGAATGTTGTTCTCGAGCAGCATCAGACTGATAACCCTTCTGCAAAGACTTCTCTTTATCCGGCTCAGTTGGAGGAGGAAGATCGCGGGACTGGGAAGATTGAGAGTGTGCTTTCTTGCGGTGAGACGACTGGCGAGGACGATTGTCCCTATCTTCATAATCACCTCGGTCCCTTCGTCTGCCTGAACCGGAATCCCGTCCGGAGTGATGGAATATAGAAGACCCCTGAAGGCGATCAAGTCCGTGTGAGCGGCCCATATCACCTGCAAAGAATGGAGATAACAACGAGTTAAGGAGAATTCACGAATTAAAAAGACTTGAAGTATATTATGGAATGCGCATGTGCGTGTGTGTCCTAGTGTTCCCCCCGACGGACCCGTTCGTTTATCTTTGCTAATCGGAGTATTGTCTCCTTGAGCCGGGAGTTGAACTCCTACATTGCCTCTAGCGGGCGAAGAGAATTTGAGAGCTTCAGGATCATCGAACCCGTAATTAAGTATGTCTTCGGGAATAGAAAGGTTCGATAGACCCCTCAGAGAACTTTCCAGATGCTGCGAAGAAGCCTCTTTCTCAGGATGGATAGGCGTAGATTTTGAGGTGCCACCAACTTTCTCCTTTTGAACCGTATATTTCAGCTTCTTCCTTCCCTTCGAAGGGGAGGATGATGTCTCAATATCCTGAACTTCGATTGCCGGATTCCAAGCGGGACCCACGTTCTCGCCCTGAGTTTCGGGGGCAACATCCTCTTTGCGCACGCCTTCTTCGTGCGTGTCAGGAGCGCGACGCGACGACGGTCCAGCAAGTTTTTTCCCTTTACCAGATGGAGGTTTGGGAATTGTAACACCTTCTGGAAGGCTGATCCGACGACTAGGGGCTAGCAAGCCGAACCCCGACAGCGATTCATTTGAAATGATAGTCCGGATGTCTCGATCCTCAGCAGGAAGAGCTCTAATGGCTTCAACAGCCTCAGAATATCCTCGGCCTTCCGGACGCGGGTTGATACCTGAAAAGATGAAATGAAGAGTTAGGAAAAGCATGACTCCAATTAAATACGAATAACGATTCAGCAGAGAGACTTACTGCCTTCAACCCATCTCCTAGCAAAACCAGACGGGCAGCGCACATAGAACCATTCCTGTTTGTACAGGGCGAATTTGCTACATGCCCCTGTCAAGATCTGGCACTTGTGGTATGGCTCGAGAAACATAAAGGAAGGACTGTCTTTTCGTCTCTTGAACATATAAATGTATCTGATATCACCAGGGGTTGGAGGTCTGGAGAAGACAGCCATGAAAAGTAGATAAGTCCCGTACAGAAATGCATGGCCGTTCGGGTGCAGCTGCGACGGAGCTATGTCTATGTACTGCAGTACATCCCGGAGAAATAAGTTGAATGGAGGCACGCTGCCCATCCAACACATAAACTTGTTGCAGGTAGTGTACCCGACTGGGGGCAGATGAGGGCGATCGTGTCTTGAAGGAACTAACACGTCGGCAAAAGGAATCCCGTGAATAGAACATATCCGTCGCAGAGCAGCGTCGTTGATCTTCGAGGCTTGAGAATCGATCGGATTGTCTAGTAAGATGGTTGCCTCCAGAGCGTCGGGCGCCAAGTTATGAGCAGGAGAAGTTGACGGATTAGAAGTATCAGCGGCTCCTTGCCTTGCTAACGGCCCAGGCCTGTCAGATATGGTGGCAGAACTAGATTTTCTCGACATCCCGAATAAATAATGAACCTGGCTAAATGCTTGAGAAAGCTATACTTAAAAAACGTTGAACGTTAGAATTATCAACACGATTTTTCCCCCCATGTGATGTGTGAACTAGTGCAAGCAATTGTGTGCAGGCAATAAGAATCTAAAGGTTCTAAGGATGTAATATTTAGCTTCGAATCACCGCTTTCGAAGACCGTCATCGCTGACCGTCTCAGAAAGCTCGCCTTGAGGTGATTACAGTCCCAGATTCAGAAGACATATGGTTTCTAAAGTAACCGGCTTAAGTGTAGTTAGACATTTATACTGTTCGGCATTTTTAATGTTGTTCGGCATTTGTATTGTCCGGCTAAAGATATTATCCGGTCCAAGAATTGTCCGGCAATTGCTTTGTTTGACTAAGGTACTGGTTCGACCTAAGTGTTGTTCGGGTAAAGTCAGTGTTCGGCATGTCAATTGTATCGTTCGGCTAAAGTCAGTGTTCGGCGTGTCAGTTGTATTGTTCGGCTAAAGACAATGTTTGGCGTGTCAATTGCATTGGTCGGCTAAAGTCATCGTTCGGCATGTCAGTTGTATTGTTCGACTAAAGTCAGTGTTCGGCATGTCAGTTGTATTGTTCGGCTAAAGTCAATGTTCGGCGTATCAATTGTATTGATCGGCTAAAGTCATCGTTCGGCTAAGTTATTGCTCTACATTTTAGTAATTGTTCAGCGTTGATACCGTTCGGCATTCAAGACTGTTTGGTTTGGGTTATCGTTTGGCTAAAAGTGGTGCTCCACCACGATTTCAACTCCACCCTACACCTTCTCCATCCACGCCGAACGACAGAGACGGATCGCCCAGCAAAGACTACGCCGTTCAACGCCCCATCTACCTTTCTATCGTTCGGCACGGAGGAGCTAGCCCCAACTAGACAACTCAAAACGAGCGAACCACTCCCACTAGCCACGCGTTTACAACCAAAGGAAATACTCTGTTTCCATAAGATGAACCTAAAATGGAAGTAGTGCAATTGTTAGAGGAAGGATACCTAATTCGACGATCGAAGTTGAGAATGGATTATATAGGCTTTATATCTGATAGGATTGCAAATCTCTAAGAGTGATAATAAAGAAGACGTAAAAGAAAATGGTGGAAGGGCGCCTGGTTATATAGAAGGAGGTAGAAGACGAAGAGGCTATACCCGGTAGAAACGGTCAATACCTGAGCCTTCGGCGCGCGAGGTACGCTCGGCTTCGAACGTATCGTTCGACATCCCAACCTTGTTCGTCTCGCACCTCCTTCGCTAACATTCTTGAAGAGGTACCTCCGAGGTAGATTGTACCAGATTCAAAGCGCATCACGTTTGGCCACGAGATACACTTTGGGGGGCAAGTGTTTCCTGGGGATTTGACCAGGCAACTAATACTCGGCAATCAGTGCTCGGCATCAAAAAGTGACCGGCCTCAAGGAGTGTTCGGCGAGGCACTTGGCATCCAGGAGTGTTCGGCGAAGCACCCAACATCCAACAGGTACTCGGCGTACAAGAGTGACCGGCCTCAAGGAGTGTTCGGCGAGGCACTTGACATCCAGGAGTGTTCGGCAAAGCACCCAACATCCAACAGGTACTCGGCGTACAAGAATGCTCGGCATCAAGACTGCTCGGCATACCAGAGTACTTGGCATCAAGGCTGCTCGGCATCAAGACTGCTCGGCATACAAGGTTGCTCGGCATACAAGAGTACTCGGCGTCAAGGCTGCTCGGCATAAGGAGCACTCGACATCGAGACTACTCGGCAACAGGAGTACTCGGCATCCCATGGTGTTCGGCGTAATACTCGACATCCAGGAGACATTCAGCACGACACCAACATACCGTTCGGCATAGAAGGGATGGTTCGGCGCAGAGCGTTCGGCCTCAACAGACAACCATCCTACACTTCCCACGACACCAACATACCGTTCGGCATAGAAGGGATGGTTCGGCGCAGAGCGTTCGGCGAACCTTGCTCGGCATACGGCGACCACTGTACTCGGGCTGGAGCGTTCGGCAATCAGCCCACTTGGGAAGTCCAGCCCATCTTTGCCTATAAATAGAGGGGCAGGGTCACAGTGAAAGGGATCCTTTTTTGGAGAGAAAACACCGGGGAGACTCTGCCATTTTCAAGACTCATCTTCTCTACTTAACAACTTCATTCAAGCATTTGATTCACGAATTGTATTTGTAATCAACTATAAAGAAGATCAATAAAGTTTAACCTCAAAGTGGACGTAGGCAATTACGCTGAACCACTATAAATTTGGTGTTCTTACTTTCTGTATTTAGATTAGCACTGTCTTCTCTATTTAATTTGATTTCATCACTTATATCTCTTCACAATCTTCTTCTACGAGGTTAGTGACCAATTTTGGTGCTAACAATAACCGAGTTTATAATAATAACAATAACAATAACAATAACAATAATAAACTATATTTTAATAAAAATTAATTGTGTTTATAATAATAATAGTAATAATAAAAAATTAACTAAGTCAACTAAGTTTTATAATTAATAATAATAATAACAAAAACTAAGTTTATATAAATCAACTAAGTTAACTAAGTTTTATAAAAGTTAAATAAGTTTATAAAAATTAACTAAGTTTATAATAATAATAATAATAAATTAACTAAATTTTATAAAAATTAAACAAGTTTATAAAATTAACCAAGTATTATAAAAATTAACAAGTTTATAATAATAATAATAAACTGACGCAGCGGCGGAATACAAAAATTGATGATACGATGAAAGTAGCAATCGATGGAGTAAAAATAATGAATGGCCCAACTCCGTTGATCCAAAGATGCCGGAATCTAGCTATCCCAAACACGTTGATAGCGCACTATACCGTGTTTACAGATCTACGATTCTTCGCACGTTGATCTAGCGCACTAGATACCGTGAATCGGCTTCAGCAATCGTTGAATCGAGCGCACTCGATTAAACGAAAGTGGAGATAGGAGATTACACTCAACTACCAATTTAAGAAGAGGCACAAAGCTCTCAAACAAGAATTTTATTCAAAAATCAACAACTTTCAAATGTACAACACACGCCTATTTATAGCATTTACATCACACGACTCAACTTGCCCAACACTTAGGTCGGAAACGACCTACGACCTAAAAAATAGTGCGACCTAAAAATATTACAACATAAGCAAATACAACACAACACTTTACAACACATAGGTCGGCAACGACCTAAACAACACGACTTAACATTTGGACGACCTAAAAACAAGGTAGCATCTTCCAGGAATCCAGGCGGCATGATCTCCAGCGAACTGTAGCAATTGGCGACCTAACGTTTCTCGCGACCTAACTTAGGTCGTGGGTCGTACGCGACCTAACTTAGGTCGTAGCTCGAGGCAGTCTACTCTCGGAATATTGGAGCGACTTAAAGTGAACGACCTATCTCCCCATGTCTTCCCACGACCTAGCATTGGTCGAAATATGTCTCCGCGACCTAAAGTAGGTCGTACTTCAATCTCGCGACCTAATTTAGGTCGAAACTTGTTAGGTCGTAGCACCTTATTCCTTAACTCGGTAGCTCGTAAGTCGCTAGGTCATATGTGTCTCAATAGCATGTTAGGTCGCTCCCGACCTAAGACTTGGTCAGTTTGGCCTTCATCTATGAACACCCTGTTAGGTCGTTCCAACGACCTACTCCTCTGCTTTAGCTCGCATTTCTCGAATCCATTAGGTCGTATTCGACTTAACAGTATGTTAGGTCGTTCATGCGCATGTTCCTTTAACTCGTCGACTCGTTTGCATGCCTTAACTTTGCAGTTGACTCCTGAGCGACCTATAAGTTCCTTAGGTCGTGAGCGACCTATGAGTTCCTTAGGTCGTGAACGACCTAAAATTCTAGGACGACTTAAATCAGAGGTAGATCGCGCTGCATCATCCTCCCCCTGTTGACAAAAATTCGACCTCGAATTTGCACTTTCTGCATCCTCAACAGTCTCATCTCCATGATACGGAATCAAATATTTGACATTGAAAACATCAGACGTATGAACATCATCCGGCAATCTCAACTGATATGTATTCTCATTGATTTTCTTCAAAATTTCCACTGGTCTAATCTTCCGTGCTTTCAATTTATTGTACGCTCCCATCGGAAAACGATCTTTTGTTAACACTGCATAAACCAAATCACCTTCATGAAATTCAACATTCCTTCGCTTCAGATCTGCAGATCGTTTGTACTTCTCATTCGCTTTCTCCAATCGTTCCTAAACGATTTTATGACATTCAGTCAATCCATCAACAAAATCAACAGCTCGTTTTACTGTCCCCTTTGGTTGTGGTATTATCGTTAAATCTAATGGTCCCTTTGGCAAACTAGAATATACAATCTGAAATGGACTGTAACCAGTGCTTCGGTTAATAGCATGATTATGAGCAAACTCTGCCTGACACAACTTTAAGTCCCAACTCTTCAAATTGTCTTGTACAAGACATCGCAATAAGTTTCCCAACGATCTATTTACCACTTCTGTTTGCCCATCTGTTTGAGGATGATAAGTACTATTGAATTTCAGCTTCGTTCCCACCATCTTCCACAAACTTAGCCAAAAATGACTCAGAAAACAAGTATCCCTATCCGACACAATAGATTCTGGCAATCCATGAAGTCGATATATCTCTTTGAAAAATAACTTAGCAACATGAACAGCATCCGCCGTCTTCTTACAAGCAATAAAATGTGCCATTTTCGAAAATCGGTCAACCACCACATAAATGGAATCGTTTTCCCTTTGAGTTCGCGGCAACCCCAAAACAAAATCCATACTCACATCAACCCAAGGCTTACTTGGTACCGGTAACGACATATATAATCCAGCATTAGTCGCAGTTCCTTTCGAAACCTGACAGATATGACATCGCTCCACAAATCTCTCAACCTCTTTCCTTATTGACGGCCAAAAATATGATTGGGAAATCAACTGTATTGTACGGTCTCTACCCACGTGGCCTTCTTCATGTAGCTCCTTCACAATCTTCATTCTCAAGCTATAATCAGGTATGCATAATCGATTTCCTTTGAACAGAAAACCATCTACCATCAAAAACTCATCCGTCTCTCCCTCCTTGACTTTATCAACAAACTTTGCAAAGTAAGGATCATCGACAAATAATTCTGGCAACACATCAAACCCTGTCACTTCAACTTTCATTGTAGTCAACAGATGATTCCTTCGACTTAATGCATCTGCTACCCGATTCGTGATTCCCGATTTATGTTTCACCACAAATGTAAATTGTTGTATGTACGCAATCCACGATGCATGTCTCGCTGAAATCTTGTCTTGCCCTTGTAAATGCTTCAACGCCTCATGATCAGTGTAAAGAACAAACTCTTTCTGAAATAGATATTGTCTCCAATGCTTAATAGCTTGTACAACAGCATAAAATTCCACATCATAAGTACTATATCTCATCTTCGCTCCCGATAGCTTCTCACTGAAATATGCAATAGGACGTCCCCTCTGACTCAACACTCCTCCAATCCCAACCTTGGATGCATTAGTATGAAGTTCAAACACTAACCGAAAATCTGGTAATACTAGAATTGGTGCAGACGTCAGCAACTCCTTGATTTTCCCAAAAGCATCCCCTGCTTCCTTTGACCATGAAAACTGTTTACCCTTCATGCAATCTGTAACAGGCGCCATCACACTACTAAAGTGTGTAATAAACCTCCGATAAAATGAAGCCAACCCGTGAAAACTACGAACTTCCGTTATCGTCTTGGGTTGCGGCCAATCTCTGATAGCTTCAACTTTACTTTGGTCCACCTGTATTCCTTCTTTCGATACAACATACCCCAGAAATAAAACACTCCTCGCCATAAAAACACACTTCTTCGTAGCAGCGTAGAATTGTTCTTCACGAAGGATAATTAACACTTTCCTCAAATGCTGAACATGCTCTTCTGTACTAGCACTGTAGATCAGAATATCATCAAAGTAAACCACCACAAATTTCCCAATGTACGGCCTGAAAATTTGGTTCATCACCCTCATGAATGTACTCGGTGCATTCGATAGACCAAACGGCATCACCAGCCATTCATACAATCCTTCCCTCATCTTGAATGCTGTCTTCCATTCGTCCCCTGGTCTAATGCGAATCTGATGATAACCACTTTTAAGATCAATCTTTGAAAAGATCACAGACCCACTGATTTGATCTAACAGATCATCAAGCCTCGGCATCGGAAATCTGTATCTGACTGTTATCTTGTTCAATGCTCTACTATCTGTGCACATTCTCCATGAACCATCCTTCTTTGGTACGAGTAATGCTGGTACAGCACACAGACTCAAACTCTCCTGAACTCGCCCTTGTTCAAGTAATTCCTCCACCTGTCTCCTTAACTCCTCATGTTCCCTTGGACTCATCCGATGGTGTGGTCTATGAGGCAATGCAGCACCTGGCACTAAGTCAATTTGATGTTGTATGTCTCTAAGCGGTGGTAACTCCTTCGGTAACTCCTCTGGAAACACATCCTCGAATTCCTCCAAAACTGGTTTCACTTCCTCTGGAACTTCAGCCACTTCACTACTTTCATGCCCAATTAACATAAAAACTTCAGGACTCTCTTCTATCTCTTCCACGAACTCCTTCAATGACAACAAGGTTTTCAATTCCTCAATCTCCTCCAGCTTGTTCTCATTCTGCTGTCGCTTCTTCGGAACTAATGTGATCTTTGTGCTTTCGAACATGAAACTGTAACTGTTGGTACGCCCATCATGTTGCACCGCCCTATCATACTGCCACGGTCTCCCCAGCAACAAATGACAGACATCCATATCCACCACATCGCACCAGATTTCATCCTTGTATTTCTTTCCAATAGAAAAATTCACACAAGCCCTTCGTCCAACCTTCACCTCCCCGCCTTTTCTCAACCAAGCCAACTTGTACGGTTTCGGATGTTTCTCAGTCTTTAATGCCAACTTCCTCACAGCTTCTGAAGAAATTATATTATCACAGCTTCCAGCATCAATAACAAATTTGCAAACTTTCCCCAGAATAGTACATGTCGACTGAAATATATTGCTCCTCAACCAACTACAATCCTCCTCTTGCTTTGGTGTCAAACAAGACCTCCTCATCATCAGATTACAACCTTCGTCTCCCGACACTTCTTCTTCCTCCTCATCAGGTGGTGAATTGGAACATTCGGCTTCTTCATCCTCATCCTCAACCTCCGCTATCATAGCTCTCTTCTTTGGCTTTGGACATTCATTACTTTTGTGGCCCATTTCTTGACAATTATAACACTTGAAACCAGTATTGACTTTCATCTTCCCAACCTCATTTACAACTGGTTTTGCAACAGCTTTTGAAACATTAGAACTTCCACTAACACCCTTCACTGGATTGTTGGAATTTGTAAACACACCACCTCCTCGTCTTCCCTGTTTCTCCCAAGCCAACGCCTTCTAGTGTGTTTCCGCTACAGATCTGGGATCAAACATGTTAACCATAGCTTGAATCTGCATTCGCAACCCCCAACAAATCTAGCTGTCAATTGTTCCTCTGTCTCCATAATATCATTCCTTGCAATCAGTTGATAAAATTCATCAGCATAGTCATTCACAGATTTCGTCCCTTGTCTCAAGTTTTGCAACCTCTGATACATAAGCGACTGATAGTTATAAGGTAAGAATATAGCTCTCATCAGTTTCTTCATCTTATCCCAAGATTCAATCTTTGACTTCCCCATTCTCTCCCGTGTTAGTTTAGTCTGCTGCCACCATGCTATAGCTCTACCCCTCAGCCTTGTAGCAACTAACTTGACTCTACGATATTCTGGAACTTCTTTGAAGTCAAAAATCTCCTCCACATTAGACAACCAATCCAAAAACTCCTCAGCTTGCATACCACCTTTGAATTCTGGAATTTCAGTTTTCATCCCCGATTCCCATCGACGATCATCCTCAACATCCCGATATGCATTCCGTCCTTGGTCTCGATCTCGATAATGATTATTGTTTCTATCACTCTCTTCATCATAATCACGTGTATTTCGATATCGATCTTGACCATCAACATCCCTTTTATCACGCATGTCTCTTCTACTATGTCGTTCTTCATCATGGTATGGCTCATACTCAAACTCACGTTGAGTTCTTCTTTCTTCATCTCTATACTCATGGTGATCTCTTCTCATTGAAACTGATGATTCTCTTCTACCACGATCAGAATGTGGCGACAATCTCCTTCCTCCCGAAACCGATGGCGAAACCCTGTTTCCACCTTGGTTTGAAATTGGCGATGTTCTTCTTCGGGGTTGATTCATATCCATCATAAGCTTTTCTAACCTCCCAATACCTTCATCTAACTTCTCATTAAATTTGTTGCTAATTCTTTGTTCCATTTGTTCAGCATCTTCTCGCTTATACAAATCTTCAACATTTTGATGGCGGTTAGCTCTTCTCGGTGGCATACTTGATTCAAATAATCTTTGACCTTCGAATTGATACCAAATGATGTACACGGCCTTCACTTGCTTAGCTCGGCCGAAGCTCTTCACCTTTTCAAATTCAAACACAATTCGAACTTAGATCCAAAATGCTATGGATCGAAAACTCCAACTTTGTTGCAAAAATATGATTAACATGATGAACACAACTTCTCAAAATGATGTAAATTTCAATCTCCAACACTTCGATTTCAACTCGGCTTTGCTTGATGTAGCTCGTCCTCTCTAACTCTTCAAATAAATCGGCTCCAAGACTCGATTTAGCTATGATTGGCTAAAACAAGCTCTGATACCAAACTGACGCAGCGGCGGAATACAAAAATTGATGATACGATGAAAGTAGCAATCGATGGAGTAAAGATACTGAATGGCCCAACTCCGTTGATCCAAAGATGCCGGAATCTAGCTATCCCAAACACGTTGATAGCGCACTATACCGTGTTTACAGATCTACGATTCTTCGCACGTTGATCTAGCGCACTAGATACCGTGAATCGGCTTCAGCAATCGTTGAATCGAGCGCACTCGATTAACCGAATGTGGAGATAGGAGATTACACTCAACTACCAATTTAAGAAGAGGCACAAAGCTCTCAAACAAGAATTTTATTCAAAAATCAACAACTTTCAAATGTACAACACACGCCTATTTATAGCATTTACATCACACGACTCAACTTGCCCAACACTTAGGTCGGAAACGACCTACGACCTAAAAAATAGTGCGACCTAAAAATATTACAACATAAGCAAATACAACACAACACTTTACAACACATAGGTCGGCAACGACCTAAACAACACGACTTAACATTTGGACGACCTAAAAACAAGGTAGCATCTTCCAGGAATCCAAGCGGCATGATCTCCAGCGAACTGTAGCAATTGGCGACCTAACGTTTCTCGCGACCTAACTTAGGTCGTGGGTCGTACGCGACCTAACTTAGGTCGTAGCTCGAGGCAGTCTACTCTCGGAATATCGGAGCGACTTAAAGTGAACGACCTATCTCCCCATGTCTTCCCACGACCTAGCATTGGTCAAAATATGTCTCCGCGACCTAAAGTAGGTCGTACTTCAATCTCGCGACCTAATTTAGGTCGAAACTTGTTAGGTCGTAGCACTTTATTCCTTAACTCGGTAGCTCGTAAGTCGCTAGGTCATACGTGTCTCAATAGCATGTTAGGTCGCTCCCGACCTAAGACTTGGTCAGTTTGGCCTTCATCTATGAGCACCCTGTTAGGTCATTCCAACGACCTACTCCTCTGCTTTAGCTCGCATTTCTCGAATCCATTAGGTCGTATTCGACTTAACAGTATGTTAGGTCGTTCATGCGCATGTTCCTTTAACTCGTCGACTCGTTTGCATGCCTTAACTTTGCAGTTGACTCGTGAGCGACCTATAAGTTCCTTAGGTCGTGAGCGACCTATAAGTTCCTTAGGTCGTGAACGACCTAAAATTCTGGGACGACTTAAATCAGAGGTAGATCGCGCTGCATCATAAACTAAGTTTGATAAAAAATTAACTAAGTTTATAAGAATAATAAATTAACTAAGTCAACTAAGTTTTATAACTAATTATAATAACAACAACAACAACAAATAAAACTAAGTTTATAAAAATTAACCAAGTTAACTAAGTTTTATAAAAAAAAGTAAGTTTATAAAAATTAATTAAGTTTATAATAATAGTTGTAATAATAATAATATAACTAAGTTTACAATAATAATAAATTAACTAAATTTATGAAATAATTATAAGTTTGAGATAATTTATAAAAATTACTAAGTTAATAAAGTTTAAGTTTGAGATAATTAATAAGTTTGTGTTAATACAAATATTATAAATAAGTTAATCGAGCTTTATAAAAATTTAACTAATTTTTATAAAAGTTAACCAAAATTTTAAAAATTAACCAATTTTTATTTAATTTAACTACGATTTATAAAAATTGAATAAATTTATACAAATTAATTAATTTTTATTAGAATTCAACTAAGTTTAAGGTTTTTTAAAATTAAATAGGTTTATTATAAAAATCAACCAAGTTTTATAAAATTTAAATAAGTTAACTAAATTTTATAAAGATTATTTAAATTTAATAAAGGTTTAACTAAGGATGTTTGATATGCTTTAAATATGCAAAACAATTTCATAATCATCTGTTGATTGTTAAACTTGTCTATAGGTAATTAGCTTTTTAGGAGTAAAGGTCAATTACAGCAAAGAATTGTGGGTAATCAAGTAATGAACATGGCATTAATTGTTATATATACTATAACATTTTGTTAGTACTTTTTGTGTAAACATGTTTATGAATTTTATGTGAATTTGCTCATTTTGTCGAAAAACTATTATCGAAATGGTTATGGATATTATATTTGATTATGAGATTAACATGTTTTTTCAATTGTTTGAATATGATGATTATGTGATTGATTGATTGATTGTTTGTTTGAATACGATGATTATGTGATTGATTGCTGGTTTTAATAAGACTATTATGTGAGTGATGGCAGGAAATGGTATAAGCCATTAACAGGAAATGGTAGCACGTATAGTATGCTACAAAACAGTTAATAACTTTTAGTAGCCTTTTAAAAAGACTATTGAAATAAATGTAAACAGCATCGATACGACTTTTGTAGCGTCGAAAAAACGCTACCAAAACTTTTAGTAGCGTTTCGGTAAACACTACGATACGACATGCTACTAGAAGTCTGAAACTTTTTTGTAGGGGTTCTAAAACCCTACAATAGGTCAAGTTTTGGTAGCGTTTTCTACAAGGCTAATAAAAGTTTCAAACTTTTAGTTGTACGTCGTATCGCAGCTTTTAATGAAAGGCTACTAAAAGTTTTGGTAGCGTTTTTACAGCGCTACGAAAGGCCTTTTCTGGTGTAGTGATTATGTGTCAAAACCATTTTTAGTTTAAAGTTTTCATAAACCTATGCTTTGATACCAAGTTGTAACATCCCGTATCTGAAGGCCAAAAGCTAAGCGCTACAAATGCTGTAGTCATCCAAAGTATTAACTTCTGGTGACAAAATACGGCAATGCTAATGGTACCCATAATATCAGAAGCACATGAATATGAAAAAAATCACAGATTTTTAAACAATATTTTGCTGATTACATTTCAAAACAATTTTTCATATCCGTGTTACATAATCCCTTAACGTTTCCCAAGCAATGATTAAATATAACATTTACAAAATACGCCAAGAGCGATATATAACGATGCCCCTTTGGTTGATCAGAATCAATATAGTCATATCTGACTTAATATACACATGGACAAAAGAAACTGTGACTCCTATATAGCTATCCGTCAGGTACCTACTCGTCTTCAGAAGCTTTATTCGCCAAAAATCTAAAACCTGAAAACCTCAACCCTCAGCCTACTCAAATCAGTTTTGAGCACCTGAGAGTTTAAGGGGAACAAAAACTTCGAGTTATAATAAGCCTGGTGTGAATAATACTGTTACATCTCGGATCTTTTATGTTAAGTGAGGCCACGTCGCTTAGCGGAACAGGTTTCCCCTCACTAACATCCTTTTAAAACATATCTTTTGCAAATCTTTTCCTGCAACCAAAATTGGTTAAAATCTGTAAAGCAACATTATGTAAGCATACATATCAGGTAACAAATGGACTATATGTCCGAACAATATAGTTTTGTTTGGCTAACTATTAACTTTTGGCTGACTCCGGCCTACCAAACAATATCAAAAGGTGGAAATTAGCCACAAGAGCCTCTTTAGTAAGTGGAATTAGTTTCTAGGACACACAATTGAAATAATTACTTTCAAGGACAAAACTTAAAATAATTAGTTTCTAGGGCCTAAAAACCTATGAAATTATGTCCTTGAAAGTAATTGGACTGCTGACTTTGTCTTTGAAAGTAATTATTCTGCTGACTTTGGCCTTGAAAGTAATTTCTTTGAATGTATGTCTTAGAAACTAATTGGACTGCAAATTTTGTCCTTCTGGTGAAATGCTCCATATCAAAACTTATCAAACATCTGTTAGACACTTCTTCTTTTGGACGGTATGTCCATAATTATCCGTTAAATACTTCTCTTTTGGACGGTCTGTCCTTAACTTATCATCTTCCAGGGTTACCTGATCCTAATGGGTTTTCAGGTTCACCAATAACCTATCTGTATACAAACATATATTCCTTTCTATGTATAGTCAAAATTTTAGTCCTACCTGTGACAAAGCCCTACACACTGGAATTTTGGAATAAATTAGCTGGGGCTAATAGCTAATGTATAGGGCGTGACCCTATACCAGTCTCATCTAGTATCTAATATTTGAGTCATTTTACTTAGGGATATCTTCCCAAATTTTTTTTTGAAAACCTTTTCAAAATAATTTAAACCTTTAAATCAAACTCAAATAAGGAAAATATATAATCTCTATGCTTTACTCAAAATCACATAGCCATGTTATATATACTTTACTCAAATCTTAGTTGATGAAAACACTTAAACCTTTGAAAGTACCCCTTTCGAAACCATTGAAAGTACCCCTTTCGAAACCATTGAAAGTACCCCTTTCGAAACCAAGTAAAACCCTTTCTTTTATCTAGGCCGAAAGGCCAAAACCATCCTTTCGAAACCATTCTCAAAACCCTTTCGAAACCATTGAAAATTATTCCTTTGAAAGCTTTAAAATATTAGACAATTTTCTTTTAAAACCATTAAATCTTGCCTTTCGAAACCCGTGGAAAACCTTTCCTTTCGAAACCATCCGAAAAACTACACCTTTCGACTCCTTCGAAACCCTAGAGGAACCACCCCTTCGAAACCTTTCTTTAAAACCTTTCAAAAGCATCAATTCTATACATTTCGAAAGCATTTGGGTTCAATTTAAAACATGTGGAAAACACCTTTCGAAATCATTTCATTCATCTCTTTCGAAACCAATTTGGATTATACTTCAATTGAACAAAAGGGTCATTAAACCATCTAAGTCGAAAGCCATTCTTCTGAAGCATTTCCTAAGTAAAGAAGTGATGGTGTCGAAACCATCCCTTCGAAAGCATTGGAGACGTGGGAAAATTTTAGAAAACAGGTAACCCGTTCAAAACCCACTGGGTTGAAAGGTAAAAAGGCGGCAACTAGGTGTTTTGACTTAGTTGAAAGCATTCATTTAAAAACAAAGATGCAATCCAATCGAAAACATTTCCTTTTAAACCTTTTGACCTGTTCAAAACCCAACCAAGTCGAAAGAATCTTAGTCGAAAGCAAGCAGACGCGTTTTTCTTTTAAAGTCAAAACAAAGCTTTAACCCTTTCGGAACCCCATGGTTTTGACCGTATACCTTTCGCACACATCCAATTCATTACGTACCAGTTGCCTGATACCATATGCATTGGTTTCGACTGTGTCGGAGGCGATAGTATGGAGGCGGAACCTGGTGCCGAAAGAGACTTAACAGTGAAAAACCTATTTATTTGTACTTTTAAACTATTTCTTTTGTACCTAACCTGCCTTGCTTGTCTAAATTTGATTGGTTGCCATATTATGTTTTCAAAAGTGCTGCCATTTTCCAGAAATAACAATTTCAAATTATTTACAACAAGCCCCTTTTTCCTTTTTAAAATATATAAAACATTTAAGTCCCAAACCTTAAATAATTTTATATACCCATCAAAATAATTAGGAAAAATCTGGAAAAATTCCAGAAAATATCTTTTAATATGTTTTCTAACATATAAAAATTTCAGGTCCAAACCTTTTATTATTTAACGGTAAATAATTTATAACCCAAAACAACATCTTCGTTACTAGAAAATTCATATCAAATCCACAGAAATTCCAAAAATTCTGAAAATTGAAACCCACCTCCAAAATATTAGTTTCGATCTTCACAAAAATTCGCAAGGCATAAAGATGTCATTTAATAGGGTTTTTACCTTAAAACATATCATAAAATCAATACGAACATGTATAAATCATCAACAAGTATATATAAACATTCCATCATTCAAAAACATGGCAAAACATTGCATATCAATTCGAAATCACCTTAAAACCGAAAATAATCAAAATAGAGATGTAAACATTATTCACCTTAGCCTTTTGTGATTAAAGAGATTGAGATATGAATAGATTTGATATGCTTAAGCTTCTTCCTTGCTTTCTTCTATCTTTTTCCCCTTTTTTCCATGTTAATGGTGGCCGACCTTGAGTTATAAAATTCTGAAAATGAAATGGAATTGACGTATAGGAGATACACGGCCTAAGGAAGTAGATATAGGAATGGCATCTTTCCTATTTTACCCCTCCTATATTTCATTTTAAACTCTTCTTTAGTTCATTGTTAAATGGCATGGCTACCTCTTTAGTAAAATCAAATCTCAATCCTCTAACCAACACATTATTTTATTTAATTTATCTAATTAAATATTCTAAATAATATCATCAAAAATATGGGGTGTTACACTATTACCCTAAATGATTCAGAGGACAATTTCTCTTGGGAAAGGTTTAAAGAGATTTTATAGGAGCAGTACATGGCAACATCCAGGAAATCTCATCTTTATAGAAGCTTTATGGATCTGAAGCAGGACGAAATGACTATAGAGGAGTATGCAAATAAGTTCAACGAATTATCTTATTTTGGGCCAGGTCTAATTGACACGCCTTTAAAGAAAAATGAGAAGTTTATTTTTGGGATGAACGAGAAGTACTAGAGAAGGATGATTATCCATGTTAAAGGGTCATTTGTAGATTTGCTGGATATGGGATTCCATTATGAAACCTTGGAAAAGACGAAGCCGATAGTAGCTCAGACCAACAACAACAACACCAACAATTGGAAGAAGAGGAAGTTTAATCAAAATGGGAAAAAGCCAGGTTAAGGTAAATCCAGAGGAGGATCCCAAGGTAAATATTTGAAAGATGCTATGTGTTACAATTGCCAACAAAAGGGCCAACTAGCGACTCATTGCAAGAACCCCAAGGTTCATAGGCCACCACCAAAGTGCTATAATTGTCATCAGTTGGGGCATATGGTAAAGGATTGTCCGATTATGAGGAAGGGAGAGCAAGCCAGAGTCTATGCAATAAAGAATGAGCCTTCAACCTCTCATGATGTGAAGGGCAAGGGAGTTTTGGAAGGAAATATTTTTATCGAAGATGTTTTAGTCAGAGTATTGTTTGATACAGGAGCTTCTCATAGTTTTATTGTTAAGGAAACCGTAGAAGAATTAAAACTTGAACCTAAGATAGTTGATATCCCTATTTGCATGACAAATCCTATAGGTGGTACCACGAACCTTTCTATGAATTGTGAAAAAGTCCCAATTTCCCATTCTTCCCATCAATTTCCTTTCGACCTATTTATCTTTGATTTTATTGGATTTGAAATTTTTCTTGGTATGGAGTGGTTGACTAAGTATAAAGCTGTTCTCGATTACGTTAGTAGGACGATGACCTTATGGACCAGTTTCGAGAAATTTATAAAAATATCTTGTGAAGATCCTAGTCCAAGAAGGGGAAGTTTCCTATATGCATTAGATTCATCCCAGGAAGGATTAGAAACAATACATTTGTTAAAGAATTTCCAGACATTTTTGAAGAAGTGAAGAGTTTACCCCTACATTGGGAAGTCGAATTTCATATTGATTTGATTTCTAATGCAAGGCCAATTAAACAACATGACCAAAGGATGGCTCCAAAGGAGAGGGAAAAGTTAAATAACCAAACTCAACAGCTATTATAGAAAGAGTTGATAAGATCGAGTCGTTCAAGTTGGGATCGGTAGTAGTTTTTGTTGCCAAGTCGGATGGATCTCTTAGGTTGTGCATAGATTACTGAGATCTGAATAAACAAATGATTAAGAACAAGTATCCTCTACCTCGAATAGATGACTTGTTTGATCAGTTACATGGTGCTCGGGTATTCTCGAAAATGGATCTAGCTAAAGGATTCCATCAGTAGATAATTGCAGAAGAATGTATCCATCTAACTGCATTTAAAGGTCCGAACACTTTCTTCGAGTGGCTGGTTATGTCTTTTGGGCTAACCAATGCGCCCGCTTATTTTGTAGACCTTATGAATAGAGTATTTAGAGATGTACTCAATAAATTCGTGTTAGTGTTTATCAATGATATCCTTATCTATTCCAAGACAGAAGAACACGAATGGCATCTAGAAATTGTGTTGGAGATATTACGAAATAATGTGCTTAAAGCCAAATTATCAAAATGCCATTTCTGGGAAAAGGAGGTAAGATTCCTTGGACATATAGTATCAAGGGATGGGATTTCAGTAGATCCTCTAAAGGTTGCAACTGTCCTAAATTGGAAGCAGCTACAAACTCCTAAAGAGATTCGTGGTTTCTTAGGTCTGGCAGAGTATTACGGAAGATTCATTCAAGACTTTTCAAAGATTTCCTACCACCGAACAAAGTTGACCATGAAAGATGCTAAATTTATATAGACTCCTAAATGTGAAGCAGCATTATATGAACTCAAAATGAGGTTAACAACCGCTCCAGTTCTAGCAATTATAAATGGAAATAGTGGATTAAACGTTTATACATATGCTTATGGAGAAGAAGTTGGTGCAGTTCTGATGCAGGAAGTGAAGTGATTGCTTACGCAAGTAGGAAACTAATGAAAACTAAGGAAGTTATGGTGCAGTTCTAATGGAGGCCTTATTTGCTAGGTAAGAAGTTTTCATAGTTTGTTTCAATTAAAACTTTGAATTGACCTTAGTAAATAATATTCCCTCTTTTAATTAGGTGAAAAGTTTGAGCTTTTTACGGATCATAAAGCTTTGAAGTATCTTTTCACTCAGAAAGATTTAAACATGAGGCAGCAACGTTGGTTTGAATTTCTCACATCCTATGATTTAGATATTTTATACGCACCCAGGAAAGCTAATGTAGTAGATGATGCGTTAAGTAGGAAATATGCTATTGTTTCGTATTTGGTAGTAACTTCATCTCTTCTAGAAAGAATCTCCAGCAAACAAAAGGAAGATGGGTTTTTATAAAAACTTGTAAGATTGTATGCCAAGGGCAGAATTCAAGCCTTGAGGTAGATAAAAGTGGAGTATTACGGTTGAATGGGCGAGTTTGTGTTCCAGATGTGGAAAATCATAGGCAAGAGGTATTAGCTGAATGTCACAAAACCAAAATTAACATTCATCCGGGAATTAACAAAATGTACAAAGATATAAAGCACACATTTTGGTGGAAAAGCATGGAAAGGGACATATCCATTTATGTTAGCAGATGCGCCAATTGTCAACAAGTCAAGAGCGACCAATAGAAAATTGCAGGATTACTTCAACCTCTGGAGATTCCAACTTGGAAGTGGGATCAAATATCAATGGATTTCATTGATGGTTTACCTCGAACGAGGAAAGGAACGAAGGCATTTGGGTTATCGTAGACCGATTAACTAAAAGTGCACACTTTATTCTAGTAAAATCAACAAGGACCACCGCAAGCATTGCAGATATACATATGAAAAAAATTGTACGATTGCATGGAGTTCCAAGCAGTATAGTAAGCGATCGGGATCCAATCTTTACTAATCAGTTTTGGGAAGCATTACAGACCGCTTTAGGAACAAGGCTGAATATAAGCACTGCCTATCACCACCAAACTAATAGATAGACGGAGAGAGTCAACCGCATTTTGGAAGATCTTCTAAGAGCATGTATTCTAGACTTTGGATTCCCATGGGAAAATCATTTCAATTTAGTATAGTTCTCTTATAACAACAGATATCAAGCTAGTATCAGCATGGCACCGTATGAAGCTCTATATGGTCATCCATGCAAGTCACCATTACGTTGGATCGAAACCGAAGATGGTTAGTACTTGGTCCTGATATGATATGAGAAGCTTCAGAGAAGGTCGGTATGATTAAAAATAAGCTAAAGGAAGCCCAAAGCAGACAGAAAATTTATGCAGACTAAAGGCGTAGAAATATGGAATTCATAGTGGGAGATTCAGTCTTTTTAAAAGTTTCTCTAATGAGAGGATAGTGAGATTTGGAAGAGCTGGGAAGTTAGCATCTCGATATGTTGGACTGTTTCCCATTCTCGAACGAAATGGCCCACTAGCTTATCGAGTGCAATTACCAGAAAGATTGGCAGGAGTGCACAATGTTTTCCATGTATCTCATTTAAGGAAACATGTGCATAACCCAGAGCAAATCATAGAAACAGCTTCTCAAGAAGACTTGGAGGTGGAACTGAATTTGGCAGTTATTAGACAACCTGTTCGAATCTTTGATCGTGATGAGAAATGATTAAGGAGGAAGGTAGCAAGGTTAGTCAAAGTTCAATGGAGTGGAGATGCTGAGGATTGCACTTGGGAAACAGAGGATATAATAAAAGGCATATCCTGAATTTTGGATGGAAGAATGAGCTGTATAAATCGTGTCGTTGTAGTGTACTCATCGCCTGTGGTGTAGTCACTTATCCATTTATGTGGTGTAGTCACTTATCCATATGTATGTATATATTAATTAAATCGAATACATTTCCTTTTGAGTTATTTCCTTTTATCTTAATTTCGAGGACGAAATTCTTTTAAGGAGGGGAGTCTGTAACGACCCGTAAATATATCACTTTAAATAAATGATGGTTTAGCTTTATCGATATAACAATAATTTTGTAAATAATTATTTATATTAATTTGAATGATTTTATAAATAAAATATGATCATTTTAATTAGTTAGGAATTATAAGAAAATTTATTTTCAAAATTTGTTTACAAAAATAGGCATATTAATTTAAAAGAGAAAATATGACCGAAAGTTGGAATCGGGATTTGTAACGATACAACGTGTGGAAGTTGTGCAACGTTGTAGGAATATATAACATACACATATACATGTACATGTGTGTACCTGAAACATGCACATAAACATATATATACCAAAATAATTAAGTATAAAAGTATAATATAAAATATATAATATATTTTAAGATTTCCTACTCCTTAAGCATATATAAGTAAACATATGCATGCATGAGAAGATGGAAGTGATGGGCACATGGGGGGAGGCTTTTGCCATGCCTAAGCAGGGGGGAGGTGTGTTGGTGAAGCCATGAAATGGTGATGAAGATGATGATGTATGCATGGATACTTTAACACTCTTCTTTTCCTATAAATACCCTATCCTCTTCTCTTCATTTTCATTCATCTTCTTCTTCATATCCCTAAGCTTTGTCTTCCACTTCAATGGCTTCCATCTTAAGAGAAAATAATGTCAAAATTTATTTCAAAAAGAATTTAAATTATAATATATAGTTACATATACTTAAACACCTCAAAACAAACCCGAAACTCCACTTTTTCCCTTTGTTCTTCAAATCCCCACCCCACTTCATCATTAGACCAAACACTTCCTTGTTCCACCCTAGGTCGTGCACCCCAAGCCATCTCAAGCCTTGGTCGAGGCATCTAGGAGCTAAAATCCGAAGGATAGTGAGCTTCGGAAACCGAGTAGCGGAGCTATAGCGAATTTTTAATTAATCGTTTAAAACTCAAAGTGAGAACTCCTAAACTATTATATTATATTTTGGATGATGATATGATGTTTGCAATGGATGTTTAATATGCTTTGATCATCAAGTTGGTTCTTTAAATATGAATGTTGACTATATATGCAAGTCACGGGAATACACGTTGATAAGCACGAAGGAAATCACTTTCCTAGAATTAGTAAAATAGTGTGTATGGAATGTTAAACCTCTTTAAAAATGGTTTAAAAATGAGTTTGAAATGTTTTATAAACATTTAAAAGTGCTTTGGTGAAGTTTGAATTAGAATTGAAAATTTAGTCAAAAATAGGCGTCGCGTAATAGTAGTCCGCGACTTCACGCCGAAAAGTCAAACAAGTGTAAAAGATGGAATATAGCTTACAATTCGTCGAGATAAGAATTTTCTGAACTATTATATCCATATTTTTCCAACGAAGAAAGAAAATCGGGATTTCGATAAGTAGATTTTGAAATATGAGTAAAACAAGTTTTGGAAAAATCGCGGTTTTGCAGATCGAAATCCAAAACTGGATTTCTTTGGAAAAGATGTTTTAAATTTGTTTAAAAATATGGAATAAATCTTATAAATGTTTTAAATGCGATTTGAGTAATAAAAATGAATTTTCAAATAATTAAAAGTCGTTTCGATCAATATAGCTTAAAAAGCACTTTCAGCAGCACTTTTCTATAACTTTTGAAACAGTTTAAACTTAACAATTCTTTTCTAGTTATTTTATAAATGTTTTTAAATGATTAATAAAGTGTTTTAAAGAAGTTTTGAAGGATTTTTGGAATGATTAAAGATTTAGAGTCGATCAAATAACTTGACCGCCTTATAGGTGTTAGAGAGATAGTGTCTAGGCTTGAGTTTGGAAAACCAGTTTCCTGCTCTCCCTGGCTTTCCAGACTGGCTCGACGGAGAGGATAGTGAATTTGGTTTACCCAGGTCAATATCTTCCTAAATTAAAATGAAACGATTTTGAATTTATTCTTAGTAAAAAAGAGTTTAAAATTTATCAAGGGATTTTATAAGAGAGGTAAATATCTCCATATATATACTGGAAAGAATGTTTAAGAAATATATATCTCCAAAAGAGATTTTTTTTGATAAAAAGAACTAAATCAATTAAAGAATGATTCCCTATTCACAAAAAAATCTTTTTATCGATGGTTATTTCGATGGAACCGAGGTCGGATTTGGATGATTCCTATCCGAAGACCACTTCGAACCAAATTACGTATACGATGTGAAGATATGGATATGCTATTTGGGATTTTCGTAATGAAGGGCTGCTTGTTAATCATTTGAGGATAAACTCCCAATATACATATAATAGTAGTAGTCTCTTCGCTATGAAATATCCAATGCAAGGTCTAATCGCTACTAATCCTAGGGTTAATTCCCGAAAGGATGTGGTAGGAGAGTGCCTTCGGTTTATCCTGTACCTGGACAATTTGTATGGAAGAATGTCTAATGTTGCATTTCTAGTTACATAAGTGATCTCTACTAATATATCCTCTGTTTGATGGTGGAGAAGGCAACTTCTCTTAGCTTAACACCCTTTCCTGAGACGTATGAGCTCAGGAGTTATACATTCGTAGAAATTAGTTATGTGACCACGGGATGGCAATGTGGCATTCAAAGGAAGATGATGTGCTATATGAAAGGTAATCGTTACCTCGGGCCTCACACCCGGGAATGACTGAAACATGGTAGATGCGGCAAGGTTATGTGGTTCGCAACCATTAGGTTATGATCGTCCCCTTTAGATATATTTCTACCAACTATGATGTTTGGGTTTAAATTATTATGGTGTATGCCAAGAGACATCTCGAATAGGTCGGTGATGACATATTCGGTACTATCTAGGAATAGGTAAGTCGGTCTTGTGTTGGTTGAAGACCATCAGTTGGGCCTCGGTACATTCCTCTAAGGTTGTACTACCAAAAGGTAGTCCCTTCACCTAGTCATCTGTATGGAAACCCATTCTCCAATAAGAGCTCGTACAATTTTAGATGTAGAAAGCCTTGTATTACAAGGTGGTATGCTGGAATTTAATAATGTAACAATTTCGACTAAGATTAATAAGTTTAGTTGCAAATGTTTTCAAAGAATGTCATTAAAAATAATATCAAGTATTTTTACGTAAGAATGTTTTGGTTATCATAAGGTAAAAATCAGTTCCATGTTTATGTGTGGCGTGGTCTTATGAGATACCTTTTTATTTTCAAACAACGTATTTTGAGTTCTCACACCAGTCCCATGACTGGCCTGAAGTTTATTTTGTTTTCCCTTTAAATTCTGGGTGGCCTATTTTTCCGGGCAGCCAAGTAGTCAGGATTCTGTTTGGAGTATTTTAGGGAAGAGCATGCTGGAAGAGATTTTTGGAGCATAGAGCTGGAGCACCCGCTGTGGATGTCTATCTATCTATTATTTTATTTTTCTGATGTATCTAAGTTAGTTAATACTGGCAAGTGTGGGAGCAGGCAGTTATAACTGTTCCTGGCTGGGTTAGTTCACACAAAAACTCTGATGTACCCTAGTGAGGGTGATTGTATGTACTATCTATCTATATTAACATAATGTGAGAATTTGTGTTTTTATCTTTTACTTTACTTTACCCCTGAAAATTTGCCTTCCCGGCACTTGGATTTACGGCACGTGAATACTGTGGATGTATTAGTGTCGACTTTCTAGAGTCGAGGAGACGGATCTTCACAGAGATCTCTGTGGAAATCCTACACGATTAGCGAACAAACTTTTGTAATTTTGATTGTATACCTATTATCGTTTTGGTGTACACTCACTTGCAGCATAGGTATTTCCCTTACTTATATTCTAAACCCTAGACATTATTATAATATCACTAGATTTTATAATGAAATGGTCTGGTTATCATAAGGTAAAATCCTTCCATGTTTATTTACGGTGCGGTCTTATGAGATTCATTTTTTCGAAAGTTTTAATAAATATATGAATCCATATGATTGAGTATCTCACGCTGGTTTTACCAGACTGTCCGGGTGTTATTTTCTTATAATGCGCGGGTCAGCCCCATGTATATTTCCAGATTTCATTGATGTTCATTGGAGCCCTGGAAGAGGAGCTGGATGATGTCTATCGTAGTTTTTATTTCCGCTGCTTTACTTTGTTAATATATATCAGCAATTGTAAGGACATGCTGTTATAACTGCTCAAGCTGATGATAGGTTAGTTTGCTCTAATTATTGTATCCATACAGTTTTCTTTTTAAAGATCATTTTGATATCATATGTTATCATCTCATTGTGAGAGTCTGATGATTTTGTTCTTCTCTTTCTTGTTCGTTTTCTTTTCTTTCTTTTCTTTACCCTAACTTTTTATCATTCCAGCACTTGGGTGCTCGACACCTGAATACCGTGGATGTATTAGTATTGACATTCGATGGTCGAAAAAGCAAATCATTACAGAAGTTGACCCCTTTCATAGATTTCCTACTACCGCACCTAAAAGATAATCCCAACCATTTAATACTTCTTAAGTGGGAAGGAGGTGGACTTTACAAACACTTAATACCTCCAACCTAGAAGCAAGCCCATACTAGGATATCCATCTTATGATCTGTAACCCAATAGTAATGTCTAAATATTCATATATGCTAGTAGCCAAATTAGCTAAGCAGAGTTACCCTGTAGAACTGGGACTAACCTCGCATCCACTATGGGTACTTATTATAGACGATGTCTGACATCAGTCCTAATGTCACACTGTTGGTAGCTAGATTAGCTAGGCAAATTTCTTTGTCCCTTTGACCGATCTCACATTCCTATAACTTAGTTATATATTTCCGCTCTCCTATTCGACTACAATATATATATATATATATATATATAATAACTCACCTGCCTTTCCGCATTAAGGCCATATAAGGAAAACTCGTATTTCTCCTTTAATTATGGATTAATTTCCATAATTATCCTTAACTTCCTTCCTATAGGTTTTAATTCTATTTATTCTATATGATACAATTTATACGTTACTATTATACGCTACTAATATATTTATGCATACGTAAATTTTATGCTAACTATATATCCCTTAGAGTGCGTAGAAATATTCCTATTTTAAGATTATGCTTCCTATACTAATTGTTAAAATGTCAGACTTCCATATCCATATAAGCCTATCACTTAAAGAAGAATTGTCCTACACTTCAGTGGGGTGGGCAAGTGACGATGACTCATAGCTAAAAGGCATTACTTCGTAGCATACCTGCTGCTCAAGAAAGGGAAAGAAGCTCATGTAGTGAGGTATGCTTTATATTTTAGATACTTTCCTATGTTCTTCCGATACTTGTGCCATATATTCATCTATTGATAGTTACTTGGCAGATTGGCTAAACTTGACACTTTTCACAGTAGGTAAATTCTTTTGTAGTGATAAACCTTATAACAGTGACCTTAGTTGATAAGCTAATGTGTAGCAACTAAGAGTACTGCCATTCGAACTCGATGCATAGTCTTTCGAGTTGAATGGGGTTGCTCGATGAAGTGTGACTTGGGTTTGCGTCAAGTAGGATTTGATTGATGCCCATTACTCGGCAAAGACCGAGTGAATGACTTATTGACATTTTATGTAGAGTCATTCGTGTTAGAAGTGTTTGTCCGTATGTTATAAAACCTTAAATGATGAGATTAATCCTATATGTTGCAGTATTATTTTATAAGGATTAGTCCATTCACATACCATTTCCTAATCCATAGTTCGAGCATGGGGATTCTAGATGGTTTGTGAAAGTTAGGCAAGGCTTTTTCACTCGATTGTTAAAGGTTAGAACATGAGTCTAATTCTTGAGGTAACCGTGAGATTGGAACAACCTATAAAATTAATCACTTTGTATTTGAATATTTAAATCATTTTTTAAACATTTAAATACCGAATTTTAACAGCCAAATAAACATCTTTTAAATAATAATTAATGATGATAAAATCATTTTCAAATTTTGTTCAATATAGTTAGTTTAAAACAAAAACAGAAAATGTGACCGAAAAGTTTTTTCCGAAATTTCGACATCGAAATGTTGTTGGAAACATTGTGCACCCTCATGCAACATTGTACACACTTTTATATGATAGAATTAGTAGTAATAAAGCATACTTAAAGATATCAACATATATTTAATCATACTTAAGAATGGATGTGACATAATATGCATTAATTTAATAAGAATGTATACTTATATATAAAAAAAATCTTACCATATCTCATATTTTAATACACATACATGCAAAAAACATGGAAGCATGTTTTTGGGTATGGGAGAGGGGTGACCAACGTATGGAGGTATGGAGGGAGGTATGGTGATTCATGATAACTTTATATTATTTAATTCCTAAGTCAATTTACTAAGATACTCTCCTCATTTTCCTATAAATACTCCATTACTTCACACATTTTTCACTTTACATTTACATTTACAATTCCTTACATCCATTCTCTAAAGCTTCAATCTTCATCCAAGGCTTCCATAGTGAAGTTCATAGCATGAAAACACAAGTTAGTTTCACTTCCATCCTCCTAATCTAGCTAATACCCTCTCGACTTCACTCTACATTCAAAAATAAAGCTCCACTACCACTAATAGCTCATGGCCGAGCCTAATTAGGCCATGGCCATGCCATATAGTCCTAGGCTGAGTCTATTCTTGGTTCCAAGGTCCAAAAACTTGACATTTCGAGTTAGGAGCGTGAGATCTTAGGCTAGTGCAAGAGGTTGTAGAGATTCGGCCTCTTTTGGTAGCAACTTTGTGAGTAAAATTTTACCCTCATAAACCAAGGTGTTAAACTATTTTAATGCTCATATTATTGACTTATGAATGCTTGTTGTATGGGTTTGGTGATGTATTGGTTGTTGGTTTGGTTCATGTTGCTAAAGTTGTTGTTTTGGAAAGTTAGTAAACAAGTAGTAAGCTTTATGAAAAAGTGGAAGTTAAAGTTAATTTTAGCGTTAGTAAATGCTATCTACATGTGATTTCATAGCTAATTACCATGTATATATGTTCATACCCTTGCTATGTAATGTTTGGTTGAATGATAATGTCATAAACTTGTTTTCCAAACTGCTTGTATATCGATAGTCGCTATATTGGCACTTCCGGATAATCACTTTTTGTCGAAACCGTTTGGTTTCATCTTCGTCCTTGGAATGGTTTTACAAGTTAAGCAAGATTTTGATTAATGATTTTTTCAAAATTAATTAACCATTTTAATATGATTATTTAATTTAATTAATTTTTAATTAATAAGAACTAAGGTTAACTAACTAAATTATTAGTGACATGTTTTAAATTTAACTAATTACTTGGTTAACGATGGTTTAAACTAATTAATCTTTTCATTTAATGATGTTTAAGGATAATTAATCCTTCAATAATGATGGATTGAAGTTAATTAATCAATTTTCTAATAATGTTTTTAAATTAATTAATCTTTTTAATTAATGATTTTTAAAGTAAATCTATTTGTTTTAGCTTTAAGTAATCTTTCCTTTAATGATGTTTTAAAGTTGTTAATCATTTTAAATAATGAAATTTGATTATTTATTCATTAATTTAATTCATTATATTTAAATATTACTAATTAATTGAATTAATAATGCTTTGAAGGTGATTTACCATTCTCAATTAAAGGCATTTGAAGTTAATTTATCAACTTAATTAATGATGTTTCAAAGTGATTTTATCAAAGTAACAAGGATGTTTTGACTTTGTTATTCATTTTACTTAATGATAATAAATTATTTATTTATTTAATTTACCTAATTATAATTAAATTTTAATTAAAAATTAATGGTGTTTAAAAGTGATTAATTTCTTTTGGATTAAAGGCTATTCAAGTAAATTCATCAACTGAATTAATGAACTATTAAAGTTAATCAATCAATATAATAAGGATGTGTTTAAGTTATTAAATCCTTTTTATAATGATGTTTAATTTAATGAACTCCTTTAACAAAGTGTTTTAAAGATAATACTTGTATTATGAATCCTAAGCACGAATTCAGAGTTAAAAGAAAAAATTTGATTCGTTTATGGAAATGAATTAATTACCATAAAGTGATATCACTTATGTGGAAATGATTTATTTATATGCTTAACACTAAACGTCGAAGATGTAGACTTGTCACTATTTCGAAAGTTAGGAAGGGCCATAAGACATGACTTTGAGGTAATACTACCTTGACTTGTCCGGCATTATTATTAACCCATGAATAGTAGAAGTTTGAATCCAACGAGTAGTGATGGGTGCACAAGACTTAATTTCCATATACGATCATTTTATATCCTCGATAGTTTGTTTTCCGACTATCAATTACTTTAGCTTCTTATTTTTTGTCACTCTGAGACGATGTGTTGCTCTTTTGAGCTTTGTTATCCTTTGTCGGAAATGACTAAATCCGAAGAGCTTATGGGCGTTCAGCTATGTGGGGTTTGCCCCCATTAAAAGGGTATTTCACATCTCATCTAGGTTGGATTCGGTTGTGCATTAAGATGTGAAATATTTGGATACTCGAGAAGGTTTGGCGGGGTCCGGTTGGTACTTTTCCCGAGGAGGTCACTGAGTATATGACCTTCTCAAAAGTATATTACTAGAGGTATACTTCAAGGGGAGCCGCACCCTCCTAGTCATTGTTGGAAAATTTTCCTTTGTTTGATTCGAACCTTCAAATTGTTTTTATGTAATTACAACAGGAAGGGTCAACCACTCTTCACGATGTTTAATTATAGGTTTTGTCTATTCTATCAAGTTTGGACTATTATCTTGTTTTATCTGTTCTCTCCAGTTTGGATTTTGTTCCGACTTTTTACATTCTTTAAAGTCTAGATCTTTATACTACTTTTGACCATTATCTATGTTTGGATTTGTTTTCCATCGTTCTTCTCCATTCTTATGTTTGGTTGTTGTTTACGTGGGAGAAAACCCATCCCATGTTAGCGGCGTGGTCCCATATGTTATTGTTAAATACACTCCTTTTTGTTTCCGAATTTTACTCATATCAGACATACTGTCTGACCCGGGTTGTTTATTTCCCTAAACTCTCGGGTACTCAATTATATTTGAATAGTCTGAGAGTAGCATGTTTCTCTTTGGGGCTCTTTGAAGACGATGATCGAGCAGGCGGATTCTTAGTTATCTAGTTATTCCTTTCCACTGTATGATTATGAAGATGTATTTTGTATCTAAAAATGACCGGTCAGAATGTATAGCTGCAAATCTATTAGATGTAGTACTTTTGTTAGCTCCATGTAAGGAGTAACCTTTTGTATTATATGTAACCATTCTGTTGTAAGGTTTTTCTATTCTGTCTAGTTCTGTTCTTTATTTTTTCCCCAAGACAACTAGTCTTTCGAACGCTTGGTTAATGGCACATGAATACCATGGATGTATTAAGTATCGTTCCTTGGGGTAAGAAATGTGGGATATCACAGATGGTATCAGAGCATAGGTTTAGCAAACCCCTAAGCCATGGTCGGTTAAACTCTCTAAGCATAGGATTAGTAATGTCCTAGGATAAGTCTGAGAGTATAAATATGTATATTGAGTGCGTATTTGTTATTGTTATAAAAATGTTTTATATTGTGTTGTTTGATCCGTTGAATAGTATATGAATTCTGGTCGATGCTTCTAATCAGCGTTATCGATAGAGATTCCTAAACACTTTAATAGACATGCCGATACAGTATTGTTTTAAAGTGGTAAATGAAATAATTTTACCTAGTGATATATTTTATATATAAAAGGGCGATTTTCAAAAATTAATATAGCTATATTGATGAGTTAATTATAGGGAAATGATAATATATTATTATTATCATTTAGGATTTGTTTAGTTTTGTTCGTCCAGTTTGAGCATTAACTATTTTTGAATAAGTACATAAGAAATTTTCCTTAGTAAGGTATAGGTTAGGTAAATAGGAATTATGGAACCTTGAGAATGAACCCCTTGTGAATTCAATTTCACAGTTTGACTATAAGGTGTTCGGTGAAAAGGTTAAGTTAAAAGTTATCTTTTAACAGTGTTAAGCTGAAAGTAAATTTTAATAAAAAGTTGTTTAACATAATTTGAATGGTAGGACAATACATTTAGACGATAAATATATGAGAAAATTTAGGAGAATTATTTAAGTATGAGTTTAACTCACACCCAAATTTACTATATCATATATGTGATGCTATAAACTATTGTTGATTTCTTGGATAATAGTTAGATTTGTTTGATTGATTATTTAATTGAATTTAATCTGGATATTCCATTTAAGCCGTTTAAGTGCCATTATGGCAATTTTCGCTATACCGTTATTTATTAAATATCATCCTCTAAACCCTTGTGTTTGTTTGAACTTGAGCTTGTGTTTTCAGAAAAGTAGATATTTAAAATTCATTAACCATTTTGATTAATGATATTTTAAATTTATTAATCATTTTAACTAATGATCATTTGAATCTAATTAATTGTTTTAGTTAATAGTATGTAAGTTTTATAAATCATTTTAGTTAATAATAGTTGAGATTAATTATTCATTTTAATTAATGATTATTTTAATTTAATAAATCATTTGATAAATAATATTTAAGTTTTTTAATTGATGTAATAAATGAGTTTAAAGTAAATTAACTGATTTGATGAAAGTGTTTTGAAAGTAATTAACTATTTTATTAAAGATAATTGATTTGTTTATCAAAGGAAATTGTAAATTTGATTAACTGTCTTTCGAGATAATTAATATTGTTTTAGATTTTAATAAGAGTATTATAAATCATCCCTTGGGATGAGTAACATCGTTCGGAATTTATATATGGTATTTAAATTGATTTATTATCTTTTGGGATAATAAATATTGTTTTAAATTTATAAATGGTGGTTTTTTAAATGAGAACTTTAAAATAGAATTGGTTATAAATAAAACTAAGTGTAAATTGTTTTGGGTTTATGTAAACGATGTTTAAACCGACGTTTTTTTTACCCTCGTTTTAATACACTTAGTATTGTAAATTTGTCTTTTAAAAGAACATTTTAAGGAGTTTTTGGAAAATTTAGATCCCGGAATTTTTTGAAATGATTTCAAAAGATTTTTGAGTTATTGTTTGAAGTTATGTCATAAAAAAAATTATATGTTGTATGCTTAATTCACTACAAGAAAATCAATAATTGGTTGCAATAAATAGTAGCATTTATAACTAAGTGCATCCATTGATATAAATAATAAAAGAAAATTAAAAATTAAACGCTGCTATAGTTATCCCGCCAAACATGTTTAGAAGGCGGTTAATCCTTGCTGCTTCCTTTTTATTATTTTCCTTGCCGCTTCCTTTTCTTCCGTCAAAATCCTAAAACAAACATTTCAAGGCTGAAACAAAAAAATCCCTCTTCGTGAAAAATATTCATTTTAGAACCCCATCTCAACACCACCTACTGCCTCCGTAGCATTGCTTCACTTCTCAACCTCCTATGTCGTGCTAAATCGGTGAGATTTTTATCGAATCGTTGATTTTTAAAACTTTTTTTCAATTTTTTTTAAGATTTGAATGAGATTTGAATTCAAAATTCGATTTTGATTCTTATTAGATTTGTTTTATTTACTTGTTATAAGATTTGGTTCAACTTTATTTGTTATAAGGTTGGAATTTAAATTGAGTAAGTAGAAGTTGTCTGGTTGTAAGCTAATTGGTGGCATAGATAAGTGTTAGGAAGAAAGTTGAATTGGATAGAATGTGTGTTAATGATAGAAAGTAAATTGATGGTGGATGAATGTTTGTTACATATTTTAATTTTCCTGAGGTTCAATAGGCACTTCATGTTAATCCAGGTTTTGCACCAATCAATTAATTGTATTTGTTATGGTTAATATATCTTTAGTTGCAATATATATGCAATTTTAAATCATTTTTGAGTTTAGTTTACTAATATTTCTTCTATTTAATGGGATGATATTAGCAGGAACTGGAAGTATTCACCAAGCCCGGTCTGAAACGGATCCAAGGGGGGTCACCAACTGATAAAACAAGAGCTTCGCATATGGATGTTCAGGTGATTTCAATCAATTTCAAGAGAATTTTACTAGATTTTAGCATGTTAATTAATAAATGAACCACTAATTTCTACCACTGCTATTAACTTTAATGACAATGGTTGTCAACTCTTTATCATCCACAGCCCACTAGCTTGCAAAGCAAGTATTGATATTGTTTAGTTACACTATATATTTGAGATGGAATATTACATATGTATAGGAATACGTGGTAGAGTGCCTACGTGATGTTACACACTACCAAAGATGTACCCCGAGCATGAAAAGCGTTTAAAATTATTTAAGTTTCTTAAAGGTAAAGTAATTTTTCGAGTAGATTTATAAAAAATGCGCACTCAAGTCCATATGTATGCACCCTCGTTCCATTTTAGGCACAATGTACAAAAAGGTTGACTGAAATTAACATGGAGAAAAGATTAAAAATAAGGTAAAAAAATAGAACTTAACCAAGGGTAGATAGATTTAGGATAGAACTTATGGGAAACAAAGAATTTATGTGGCCAACCCATTCATTTGAAAAAAGAAGCAAGAATTATGTATGAGTATGGACATAATTGGTGCTAGATACTAAGTTGTAAGAACATAAATGAAGGTTTGAACAAAAGTGAGATACTGTATGATGGTCATTACTGAATATTTGGTGTATATGGGCATCTGCAAACAAGTTCTGAAGACTCAATAGGGCTGCTGGCAACATGATGGGTACGCCATATTCTTCTTGTTAGCTGAAGTGCTTAAGAATATACCGGGCTGATAGAGGAGTACTGTAAAATACAATAATTTATCAGAGTTGTGAAACTTTATGTTAATGACAAAGGCAAGCTAAACTCGGTAGGGCTGCTAGCAACATGATGGGCATATTATATTCTTCTTTGACCATAACTAATAAGCTTAGCTTTGTTTTTTAAGCATGCAGTTAGCGCTAAGTCTAAAGCATTCTTCAAATATGACATTAATTGCATGTGTTTCTCTCTTTTTCATGTTAACATCTTTGTTAGCTATCAAAATCCTCAAGTTCGGTCTTTATGAAGATTCATATAAAACAGTAAAAACATTAGACATTGAAATTAGTGAATACAAGTGCCATGAATAGAGTTTGCTGATAGATTTATAATGTGCAATTGAAAATCCTTGGTTTTATAATAATGCATAGATTTATAATGTGCAACTGAAAATTTGGTCGGTGGCTGAAGATTGGATAGTGCCATGAATAGATTTATAATGTGCAATTGAAAATCCTTGGTTTTATTGCTAATCATTTATTTTTTACTGTTTTGTTCAAGAAACTAACTTTGTCAGCTTAATTTCTAGATTATTCTGATGCTTTGGTTCAAAGAATGAAAAGCTTCCACCTGCAGATTCACGGTCAAGACATATATAAAGATGTATGAAAAAATGGAGAACGAAGTGGTGACTGTCGAGCGTAAACCATAATCGACAGAGTCAGGTAAATTCTCCTTTACTAGCTTTCACATTAGCTTCTCTACATTTCCCTTTTGTTTGCAAGTTGAGTATCTTTATTCCTATATATAAAAAAGCTTGATAGCTCAAATATCCCATTGAGTGATAGTAATCACAAGCGACAATGAAATAAAAATTTAACTGTATTTGTTGGCCTTTGGTAATTGAAAATCTTAAACAACAACTAACTTTACACAAGGAAAATATTTGATTTCTATTTACAAAAATAGTAAAAACAAACATAATTAAAACCAAGCATTAGAGGTAAAATTCACAATGAAAATAACTAAAATACTAAACAATATAAGTAGATAAATGAAAAAAATAAATAGTACATAATCAAAGAGTTGCTATAATAAAAATTGAACCCATATGTTAGTAACAAAAAAATCAGTGAAATAATTGAAATTATGAAACGAAAAAAAATATATTGATGGATTATCCATGAAATGAATTTTTGTGACGATATCGGGAATTGAAAGTTAATCGTGTTATATTGCACTATAGCTTCTTGGTTGCACTAAAATAACATCCAAGTCGAACCATATTTTAAACTTTGTTAAATCAGTTTAACATCACATTTTTTGATTGTTCTATTGTTTCCATGTCTCTTCATTGGTTTATAATCTTTTCATGTTACCTCTTTCAAAATATCATACTCAAAATAATACATCACTTCATAACATATTCGAGGATATCCCTCCTGTCTGTTTTCGCTTTCAATCTGGTGGGTAATAGGGCTCACATTTTTAAATGTCGCTTAATAGCAAGTTGTGCACAATACATATATTATTTAATGGTTTCATGTTCCCCTTCTTTCCTACGCACGACTTGATATTTAAACAATATATATATGACTACATGAGCTAGAATGAACAGGAGGCAAATTTTTATTCTTGTAATCTCTTTGGCTTTCAGGCTTTGGTGGTTATAGTTTTGATAGTATGAGTTAATACATTCACATTTATGTCGGGCAAACATTCACTATTCCTGCAGTCGTGATCCATTCACTATTTCTGCACACATAAATGCAGTGAAACCAATATCTTTGTTTGTTCCGACAAACATAATCCTCTGTAATCAATTTGTTTTTCCTGTCTTATTCTTCTTCGGCACAAATTGTCCATCCTTCAAGTAACAATTCTCCCATTTAAAAGAGATTATGGACTAAGCTGTTATTTTTTGATGGATTTCGCTATCTGTTGTTGTGAATCTTGGTAATTTTAATGGCATCTAAAATATGAAATATTAAAATTCAATCCACACATTTTGATCAATTTTCCTGTTCTGGGGTACATTTGAAAGAACTGGGAATAGAATTAGTTTATCAATTGGATATCTAAAAGGGTTTTATGTTTCATTGTTCCTTTTGTGATAATATAAAATTAAAGTTCTATGTGTGCTTGAAAGTTGAGAATGAGTGAGTTTTGTCGCCCCAGTCAATTTTCTTAACAACTAGTTTAAGCTACAACAACTTCACTGTCCAAGTAGCAGCTGGTCAATGTTTAAGCTACATCTGGTCCGTGCTCCAAGCTGCAGCAGCTTTACTCGATGCTGCTGCTTCAGACATAGTAGTTATATATGCTGCTACTTCTGTTTAAACTATATAGGTATGCACGCTACTGCTCAAGCTGCAACAACTTTACACTCCACTTAGTTTACAATTAATTATTATCTAAAGCCAAATAGGTCGCTATATTTCCTTGTTGTAATATTTTCTCTTTTTTCAGCGTAATATTTACGAGTTTAGTTCATTGGTTAAATTTTATTAACAACAGTTAACTTTAATGTTTGTGTTCAAGATAATAGTATTGTTTAGTTGTTTCGTATGAGATGCTTAGCCTATTATGTCAGTATTGTACTTGAAAGTAATACTATTTGTTGAACTGTATGGTTATTGCCTCAAGAACACCTGATAGTAAATATGTAGCTTAATACTCAAGCTCTCTTTATTGGATTGTCATCTTAAGATGTATCCTTACCCACTTTTGTGGCTTCATTTTTAATGATGCTAGGAACGAAGAGTTCGACTGTGCAGGTGTGTCCGTTGTGAGGAGAAATATTCGGCCAAAAGGATTGCAGTTGCTATAGTTCTCCAATGCGCCTTCTCTAGCCTATGATATCAAAGGCAGGTTTCTTTTTCTTGGTTTTATTTTTATTTTCAGACAAGTAAGAAGAAGTTGAAGTGTAGGCTTATGGCTGCGTTAACTCTATAAATATGCACATGCAAGGGTATCACAAGAATAGTAGTACCAGGCTTCTCGGAGTCGTTCCAGTCATTCCAGCAACAAACAGAACTAGAGTAAGAGGAGCAGAGAGGGGAGATTCACACCACCAAGTTCATCTCATAGGAGAAGGTGATGTGATTTCGTTCTCAATTGGAGTTGCACATTGGTGCCAAAATGATGGGGATTCTAAGCTTGTTATCATTCAAATTATAGGCACTAGCAATATTGCTATCCAGCTTGATCACTAACATAGGTTGGTACTTGTCTTTCATTGGACTTATGCTACTATTAGTGTGGGAGTTGGACAGATGTATACTTGGATACTTTGCATTTCATTGGACTTATGTTACTCATATGGTTATTCGGATTTTGAGTGCAAACTATGGCAGACCAAAGAGAAAATTCAAGTATACGGTGATGCAAGCTACAAGGTAAGCATTAGATTTTTGATGTCTTTCAAATATCATATCTGTTTTGTATATAGTTGAACAATCCTATATTTATTTTCATGTCTAAGTTGATCTACACTATAATTCATGATTACATAACTACATATTCATGTAGTTTGTTTTATTATTATTTTATTATTATTGTTTCAAATTCATCTGTGATGTCAGATTATTACCCTTGATTGTTTTATTACCGATCGTGCAACCATCCTTTTATTGTTTAATTCACTATACAGTTTGGGCAAACAAAGAGTACCCGATTGCTTATGAAATAGAGAAAATATAATATTAAGTTTAAGTTAACTAAATTTTATAAATAATAATAATATAACTCATTTACAAATTTTTATAAATAATGATGATGATGATGAATTAACCAAGTTTATAATAATAATAATTAAATTAACCGAGTTTTAATAATAATAATAATAGATTAACTAATTTAACCAAGTTAATAAAAATTGACTAAGTTTTGTTAAAATTAAACAAGTTTAAAATTAACTAAGTTTAAGTTAACTAAATTTTATAAATAATATAAATAATTTAACAAAGTTTTATAAATAACTGCAAGATTGCACTTTATTTATTTCATTTCGTTTGTAACTTTGATTATTTATATGACAATATTTATAGTATGGTATACTTGGACAATGTTGTAGATGTTTGATATCAGATTTGAAGTCCTACGAATTAACATGATTGTTTGACTGTATGTTGTACTTTCATCTGTGTAGTCATTGGACTTCCGAAGAGAGCAAGGTTGGACTTTTATGGCGCTAGCTTTCACTTGTGCATGTAACAAAGAATTATGGGTAATCAAGCATTTTGGTAGCACCAGTTTGGTATTACATTTTATTAGTACTAGGTGTGTAAATTTGTATATGAATGGTTATTGTATATGAGTTTAGTCATTCTATCGAAAAACTATTGTGTCAGAATGGTTATTATGGATATCTTATTTGATTATACGATTAATATGTTTTTTTAATTGTTTGAATATGATGGTTATTTGAGTGATTGTTGATTGATACAGTAGAAACAAAATAGACTATTAACAGGAAATAATAGCATGAAAAAATAGTGCAAAATAATCAAGGACTTTTAGTAGCGTTTCAAAATCGCTACAGAAATACATATAGCAGTGTTGAGTAAACGCAATCGTAAAGCATGGGTAAAGTTGGAAACTCTATTAGTAGCGCAAAAAAACCTTTTGGTGGTGTTTTTATATAGCGCAAAAAAACGCTCCAAATATTTCTGGTGGCGTTTGAGAAACGCTGCAATAAAAGGATTTATAGCGGTGTTGAAATAAATGCAATTTTTAGTTGCGGATTTTATCACGGCGTTTAGCAAAACGCTACCATAAGTTTTGGTAGCATTTATTGTGTGCCACCAAAAATATAATTTCTTGTACTGATTAGTTTTTTTTAAGTTCTCTAAACGGGAATTGATTTCCAAATAAAAAGTATTTTTGATAAAAGATTGTTTTGATAATGAATTTTTACCCTTAGATAAGATAAATGATAATTTAAAACTAATTTAAATGGGTTAGTTTGGATAGGAAGGTTTTAATAGACATTGTTTTATTAAAACCATAACTTTTGTTTAAAAAATGTAAGTGGTGTAAACTATTTGTTGTTTTGGATTAACCCATAAACATCATCCATTTTAACACTCTAAGTTAAAGAGGCCGAGAAGTTAACTCAGTTTTAAAAGACCCAAATTTTAATAAGATCTTCACCTAAATTATGAAAAGTAAAATAAAATTTGTATTTGTATGTACTCTTAGGACATAGAAGAGTATTATATAAGTAAATAAGGTGGAATAAGTTATTATTTGGTGTTTTATAAAGAAATGACTTTATAAAATATTTTTAAAATTAGGTTAAAATTTATGAAATAATTCATAAATGATTTTGGTATTGAATAAAATACTAAATGCAAATTAAAGTGATTTAGAAAAATTTGGTATAATTAAGAAACCAATAATTTTAGAAAGTGACTTTCAATTTTGTCTAAAGGAGCATTGGTAATCCTTTAAGCAATAACCAAAGGCCGATGAGCAAAATGGTATGCTTAGGAAATTATTTATATTCTTATGCAATGAATTTTTGTAATGACCCAGAATTTTTTATTTTTTTTTGAATACGGGTTCAAACTTTTCTATTAAAGAGGAACTATTAGCAAACTATTTACAAGAGCCAAAATGCAAGACCAAAGCAAAGCTAAGTCAGCTTCTAAACAAACAAGACAGACCCGAACAAATCGTTCAACACTATCGGCCCAAAGCCCACCAAGCAAAGAGCAAATGCCAGAAACTTCGAGACTGTTCTCAAGGCAGAAAAGGCAATACGACACTTCATCTACTTCATTTACTTCATTTACTCATCTCGAAAGAAAAAATAAAAAAGAACAAAAATGGCGGTGAGCGAGGAAGAACGAGAAACACAATCTAAATTACTACAAGATCGAAGCAACTGTCGAAGATCAACTGGTACTCGAGGCATCCTCTGCTACTTCCAGATCGAAGCTTCTATCAAATCAAATCCAGAAACCAGCACTTCCTCGTGAAGAAATATTTTCTTTGAAACTGAGGAGATGAACAACAACAAGGAATCGAAGGACAACAACTAACAAGAGATCTTCGATCCATCCAGAACGATCTTCAGTCTAAAACTTCTTTTGTTCGGAGCAACCTAAATCACTTCAAGGACGACTGTTGCTCGAAACCTCGTCTTCTGCTTCCAGATCTAAGCTACTATCAAAACAATGGAAGCAAATCTAGAAACCAGCACTTCCTCATGAAGAACAGAGAAGATCTTAACAAGATAAGTCTCTAATACCCAAAAAGGAAACTTCTTTAAGCTTTATGTGAAATAATTTCCTTTGAATCTGCTTCCAGATTTGTAATGAATGCAAATCTAAGGATATCAAGACTGCAATCATGAATCGGAGGGCGACAGCAAGCCAAGGATGTTAGATCCCTCCAGAATTGGCAAGACAGGTATAAAATCTGAAAAAGACCTTCAAAATAAATCTCATAACTCTAGCTAAAAATTCTTTTGTGACCAGGACGTGATTACAAGCACTCGGAGCAACCTGCAAAACTGCAACCTTATAAACTAATTCAATAATTATTGTTAATTGTAAATAATTATGTAATTTAAGTGAGAGGAGGTGAGGACACTGTAAATAATACAGGTTCGCGGAACCTAGAGCCAAGAAACATAGAAATAGGAAGATGACAGAAGAACAATACTTATGATAAAGCAGATGATGCCCCAATTCAGCGTTGTTAGGTATATCCCCATTTCAATGCTATTGCTTCATTCATGCCAGTAATGTTCTTAAAATGTTTTGATTTTGCCGTTCTTATATTCATTGTTTGGAAAATTTTGGTACAAATCTGCGACCTTTCAGTAAAACGATTCTGAAAAATCCTATCGTTCCTTTCTTTCCAAATATGCCAAACACAAACAGAAAGAGATAGTTGGAACAAGTCTGAATTGAGACTTTTTGAGCTAGAGATAGAAACAATTTTCTGTAAATCATCTTTCAAAGAGAAAGAGAACAGACTTTTCGGCGTTTGAAAAAAAAAATTACAGCTCCAAAGCAAAACGTTTTCTGTAAAATTACATTGAAAAAATAGATGGTCTATATTTTCAATGTGATTATTACAAAAGACGCAGTTATGGTCCACGACTATTTGCTTCTGAAGTAATCTTTCTTTTGTCAATAGATAGTCATTAATGGCTTTAAACATACATACCGCCATTTTAGGAATGTGAATTTTGTTCCAGACCAAAGACGCCCAGTACTTAATTTCAAAACTAGATCTAACCGTGTTCCAAACTTTTTTAAACTGATACAAACCATCCTTAGAACACTTCAAAGACCAGAAATCCCTCTCCCTATTCTTATGAATCTTGACACCTTCAATTTCTGCATGTATTTGAAATAAACAACTATACGAATCCCACTTCCACTCACCGTTTCTTAAAATCCTACTGACAGACAAATTTTCCGTACCTGTTCTGAAAGCTGTGTCTCTACCGATATGTTCCATAATAGTACTTCCATTTAGCCATGGATCATACCATAAAGAAGTAGTTTTACCGTCTGCAATGTTAAGAGAAAGGCAATTCAAAGCTTCATGTCTATTCTTCAAAATGAATTTCCACACTCCCGAGTCGTCCGATCGCTGGTTAATTTCGTAAAAACTTTTATGACCAATATATTTACAATGCATGAGTTCTGCCCAAATTCCTTCTGAATTGATTACTTTCCATATCAGTTTGATATATAACGCTCGGTTCATCTCTTCTAAATTCCTCAATCCCATTCCTCCTTCTTCTTTTTGCCTACACAAAACCTCCCAAGGAATCATACTGCTGCGACTTTTCCAAAGAAAGTTCAGAATCAAGTGTTTAATTTTTTGAGCTGTAGAGGCTGGGAGACAAAAGCATTGCATCCAGAATTGTATTATGGGGTAAATGGTAGATTTAATAAGTTCAAATCTCCCAGCTAAGCTAAGCATTCTTGTTTCCCATCTACCAATCCTTAACTTGATTTTCTCTATTAAAGGAGAACAATCCTTATCCCTCAAATTAGCACTAGACAAAGGAATACCCAAAAATACCTTATTGAGAGATCCGATTGCTGAATATTGAGGATCATACTAATATCAGTACAACAATCCACCCCTTTCCCAAAGAAAACGTTAGATTTCTCAAAACTTAACTCCAAGCCAGTAATCCTCTTCATGGTCTTAAAAACATCACTAATAGCAATTGAAGTTTGGGCATTGGCTTTAGTAAAAACAATAATGTCGTCAGCGTAAATAAGGTGAGTTAACTTATTATCAAAGTCTGTGATTGGGGAAATAAGACCAAACCTGACTTTTTCATCCATCAATAACGTAAAATATTCCATAACCAAGGTGAAAAGTATAGGGGAAAGCGGGTCGCCTTGTCTAAGCCCATTAGAACTCTTGAAATAACCGTGCGCTTCTCCGTTTGCAATGATAGAAAACACAGCAGTCTTAATAATGTTTTCAATAATTTTCACCCATTTGTCTGGGAAACCCAAGCTTATTAACATATGTATAACAAAAGATCGATTAATCGAATCATATGCTTTCTTTAAATCAACTTTGATACACATATATTTGTTATCCTTTCTTCTGAGACCCCTGATGATTTCATGAGCAAACAAAATTCCATCCCCTATTGATCTTCCTTTGATAAATGCCGTCTGATTCGGGGACACCAACTTATCCAAAAAAGGACCCGGTCAGTTACACAGGATTTTTGTGAAAACCTTATATAAAGTATTACAACGGGCAATGGGTCTAAAATCTAGAATACTTGTGGAATGGTCTTTTTTTGGAATCAAGTGTATGAACGTATGATTCCACTCGTTGATTATAAGACCCTTTTGAAAAATATCGTTCAGAGCTTTGAAAATTAAGTCTTTCGAAAGATTCCAATGAGTTTTAAAAAACAGCGAATTAAAACCATCCGGACCTGGAGAGATAGTATCTTTAATATCCCACAGTGCAAATTTAATTTCTTCCAAAGATATACCATCGTTCAAAAAATTAGCACCGTAATCAGTAATTATCGATTTACAAATAACTTCAGGGAAATGTTCACATAAGGGAAGGTTAAAGATTCGTTTGTAGAAATCAGTAGCTGATTCAACAAACTTATCTTCCGAAACCACCTTTCCATTGACAACAATGCTGGTCAAACGATTTCTACTTCTTTTACTAGACATTTTAGCGTAGAAAAAAGAAGAAGCCTCGTCACCCATCCTCAACCATTCACATTTAGCCTTTTGTTTGGCATCCAGAAATTCTTTCTTGAGTGCTAAATCCAGATTTATCTTGGCATTTTGAAATTCCAAAGCTAAATTGTGATCATGTGTTTTTTCCAGAAGTTTCTGAAGTCTTGAACAATTCTCTCTCTGAACATTAACCTCTTGTTTGGTATTACGTGATTTAGCACTCCAACTCTTAAGCTCTCTCTTAATATTCTTGAGAATACTAATGATTTGATACAAAGGTCTATATGTATGATTAGAAATCCAGTGTTTCTCGATCAGAGGAAAGTATTGATCACATAAAGACCGGTGGTTTATATATCTGAAAGGTCTGTTCTTGTCCTTAGGCTTAGTCAAAAGCGAGACGAAGTCGGCATTATGATCGCTCATAGAAGGAGGCAAATATTCAGCCGATAAGTCTGTGAATAAGTTAATCCAATCTAGGTTTGTAAAAACCTTGTCAATTTTAGAAAATATGTTTTGACTCGGACCAGACCACCAAGAAAATTCATAACCTTTAATATTGATCTCATTAAGACCAGTATAGTTAGACATATCATCTAATTCAAACAAGTTACCAAATGTCACTAGGTTACCTCCCTTTCTTTCTGAGGGACTACGAATGCAATTAAAGTCCCCAAGAACCAACCATGGTCTGTAAAAATTGATAGCATCCTCCTGTAAATTCTTCCATAATCTTTTCCTGAATTCAACAAAATTATGAGCGTACACAAAGGTTAGATTACATTTGAATTTCGAGGTATTGATCAATTCAATGGTAATGTGTTGATCACACATACTAATATAGTTGAAATCCCAAGAATCTCCGTCAATGAGGACCATAATCCTACACTTAAAATAACAAGAGACGTTACTTATTATTTTCCATCTGTCATCCAACACTCTTTCCAGCTTCAGTATATCCGAAAACAACAGCTTATTTTCCAAAACACCGAAACAACTTATTTTATACTTATCAATGAGTTTTCTCACTTCTCCCATTCTGTTGGGGTTATGAAACCCTCTAACATTCCAGCAAGCTACTGACATTATGTAACCTTGTTATTGCGGGTCCTCAACGACCTACTACTGGAGGACTCCCCTTTGTCTTCCGTAGGAATGCCTAGCATCTGAACCCACTTGGGATTCTTACGAACAAGCTTATCGTTCTGAATATTCTCAAACTCTATATCTTGAGGCTTAGGAAGAGGTCGCTCCACAAATACCTCCTGAACTGGGTCTGCATTATCATAAGTATTCTGTTCCTCTACCACTTCTGTCGTTCCTGTATCCTGATCCAGATTATCTTGCACCTGTAAGTCAATACAAGGTTCAGTGCCTCTCCTAAAATTAACATTATTAATTATACAATCATCAATAAATATATCGTTAGAAAATAAAGAGTTTGGAAAAGAAGGAGAATCCGATGATGACGTAGGGCGTTTGAGAATAGTTATGTGGGTCGAAGGTGACTTCGGAGGTGGTGTTCTCGGATCTCTGGCTCCCGGGGTAGTTGGAGACACAAGAATGAATGGCTCACTAGTTCCTTGATTAGGAGGAACTTCCGACCTGGCCAGATTAACAGTGAAGCAATCTTCACTGACTCCTACTTCGGTAAGAGTAACAGGTTCTGACTCTGGTGCTTCTGAGATTGCCCCCTCACCGCGCTCTTCTAAGGATGCAGCTCTTTCTAAAATATGATCCGAGGGTAAAACTTCTGTTTGCTTTTGTTCTGAAATGGACTTTCCCCTGATTTCTGTCTAGAGCCCATTAGAAGCTATCTAGTACCTATCTCGAGAACCATCAATAGGTGGGCAGACAACAATTAGGTTTTGATTTTCTTGATGCACTTCTGACTGTAAGATTTCGGTCATACCATCACCACATGAGACCTCCGCCACAAAATTCCTGATTTCTCCATTAGACAAATGACCATCATGTAGTAATTCAGATTAAGGGAATCAGTGGGACAGCCATCATTCATCTGCTTTTCGAGATCATTAGAAATCTCAATTCCGCCTTCCTCCCTTACAATTTCCGCACGACCAACAAGACTTGAATCCACAGGGCTTTCCTTATCAGAGTTGGCAGCCTGGGTCAGTTTAGGAACCCAAGACTTGGTCATTGGGCAATCATTAGTTACGTGTCCGAAACACATGCACTTGCCACATATGGGAGGAGGGTTCTCATATTCCACTTCCTGAATGAAACTCCTCCCATTGTCATCCATGCCTTCAATGGTGTTAGGCATACCATAAGTAGCATTAACCTCAACCAAAACTCTGGCGTAGGCTAATCTAGATTTATTTTTCGTGGCCTCGTCCATCTTTACGGGAACTCCAATGGTACTTGTTAGTGCGCTAATTGCCTTATTGCCCCATAACTTAAAACTTAAACCAGGAAGTCTGACCACATAGGCAAGGATGTAAGTAGATCTCTATCTGTTCTCATGTTTGGGGACAGTCGCTTCATGATGATCAAGTTCCGGTCCATGAACCAAGGACCTGATTTCAAAATCTTGTTGCAATCCTCCTCAGAGCCAAATCTCACTACAAAGAATCCATTATTCCTTGAGTGAACTGAAAACGGCTTCTTTGTAGCCCAAACCCTATTGGCATATCCCTCAAAAGTTCTAAGCCATGGTTTATACACAACCACATACAATAATATACATAAATCGCAGCCTCCCTCCGCTTCTTTGATAGCTTCTGAAGAAAGGGTACCAATCCTTTTACCATCCGCTACTTTAGGCTCAATAAACTCAAGATCTAGGTTTCCTAAATCTCCTACCGCTCCTGCTTTCATTGCCTCACTATATGAAATTTTTTTAGCATTCTCTGAGACAGTGAATTTGATTTTCGGGTTGCTTCCTGGCAGCAATACTTTCTGCTTTGTTGTTTTCGAAAATTTTGTTGACGATGTCTGCCCAGCATGATCCGCCTACACCCTCCTCCCCGTGTTCCGATCTGGAATAGCCACAAATCTACTCGGTCTTTGCCCTTCCAGGTTGAGCCTTTGTTCAGGTCCCAAAGACGCTGGAGCCTTGCCACTTTTCCTTCTCACCTCCTCCCAGCCTTCATCATCCCACAAAGATCCCATGATTTAACTATGACGTCCAGGTTTGAGGAGTAATGACCCAGAATTTAGTCACTATGAATATTTAATTATATTTTTAAATAATTAATAAATGAATTTTTATTAACAAATAAAACTATTTTAAATGATACTATTGATGATTAAATCGTTTTCAAAATTTGTTTACCAATATATAGTCCATAGAGAAGTAGAAAATGTGACCGGAAATTATTTTCCGAAATATTGATTTTTCATTGGTTAAAAGTCATCTAAAATGTCATAGCACTATTGTAAACACATATGCACACATTACAAACTATTTTAACATGGTGTGTACATGTATATATGCATGTACATATTTTCTCCTTAAATATATATATACACATATAAGATAAAAGAAGATTTTATTTTATAAAAATATATATACATAACATATATAAAAATATCCTTTTTTAACTCAAAGTACATGAGATACGGCATGAATAGTGCAAGATGGAGAGGGGGTACAAGGTGAGGACGGAAATGAGGGGGGAAGGAGTGGAGGTGCATGTATACATATATATATTTAAATATAAGCACTAATATAATTTTTAATTATTTTTCTAAGCCTATATATACCCCTTCCATTTCATGTTTCTCATTTTACAACCTCCATCTTCATTTCAAAATTTCCTATGAGCTTGAATAAACATCCATGGCTTCCTTTCATAGTATTTAAAGTAAGAAAAAGAATCATTCTTTTTGCTAAAATCTCCTCTTTAGTTCACAAAAACACTTCAATAAGCCATTCTACACATCCTCTTCTAGAATACAAGCACCCAAAATCCCATAGTCCACATGGCAGAGCCTAAACACTACATAGCTGAGCCCAAAGCCCACATGGCTGAGCCCATTTAGGGTATTCAAGCATCCAAGTTTCAAATTTTGCAATATCCTAGGTTTTTTCGAAGTTTAACAAAAGTTCGCCTTGAGTTAATAAAATTTCGATGAGTAAAACTCTTGATTCTGGAAAAGAAAATAACTTGATTTTGATGAACTATATGTTGTGAAAATATAGAGGTTGTTGTGTTGAAACATCATGTTGTTTTGATGGCATATGATTATAAGTTTGTGGTTGAGCTTGGATTTGTAATTTAGTTGTTAGACGATATGTTTAAATATGGATGTGTGAATGGTTGATTATGATACGATGGTAGTGTTTTTGGAAACAAACCAAGTATCTGTGATGAAAAATGTTGTGAAGTTAGCACTTTAAAAAGTCGCAAAGGACTTGAGATCCGGTTTGAAACAAAAGTTTGTTTTCTAGTTTTGGATTTAGTAAATGTTTTCCAAGTTTTCACCTTTTGTTTAAGTTTTCAAAACTCTTCCATTTGTGGTTTCAATGATGTAGTAGCTAGAGTAAAAGTGTGGTTTTCACCTAGAAATTAATTCTAACAAACCGCGCTCATAGCGATAGTCGTTATGGATGCAGTTTGCAAAATTTCACGGTTTCAAGTTTTAAAGTGTTTTCTTTTGAATTGTTTTTGAAATATCATTTCAAATAAATTAATTAAGTCAAAAGTTTAAGTTTTAATAATTTAATAATTTATTGATTTAATTTATTAATTAGAGTAATTATTACTTAATTAATTAATTGAGTAATTAAGGTAAGTAATTAGAGTTTAAGAAATTATTAACTAAGTAATTATTTTTAATTAAGGAAGTTTTAAATAATGGTTAATTAAGATAAAGGAAATTAATTTTCATTTAATCAAGTTTATTTACTTTAATTAATTTATTTAATTGGAGTTAGTTATTTAATTAATTATTATTTAATTAAAGGTTAATTATCCACTTAATTTGAGTTTAATTCTTAAATGAATGTTATTTAATTAAAGTTAAATTAAAGTTAAATTATAATTAAATTTTTAATTAATTAAGGTTTAAAATTTGATTTTTGAATTAATTAAGAGTAATTTAAGTTTAGTTGAGTTTTAAACATGGGATTTAAATAAGGTTTATTTATTTTAAAGTTTCTTTTCAAAACCCTATCTGTTATTTATATTTAACCACTTTCTTGTTTAAGTAAATTGTTTTAAACCAAAGGATCTCTTGTACATTCTATTATAGCCAAATGAATTAAAGTAGTTGTAATAAAACACTGATATGTTTTATTGGAAGTAAGTTGACTTATACTTATCACAAATACCATACTTCGGAAACATGATGAATATAAGAGGGTTAATTTCGATAAGCGGGTTATGATAGTCTAAGCATATGGAACATATGTTCATATGTAAATCTTACACCCAGAGAGTGGGATGGTCCATTATAAACACTTTTCCCTTTTAAAATTATCAAAGTTGGTTTGGAGAGACCGGGATCAAATAGCCGTGTTATCCAAAAACCACTTCGAACCAACGTAAACGTTTGAATTGGAAATAGTAAACGGAAGGTCCAAGATGAAGAATTTGAAGTGCAAGGGCTATTTGCTACTAACCCCGAGGGTGATTCCAAAACGGCTGTAGTGGAAATAGTGCCTTTGGTTTGTTCATCTCCTGAGCGACTTGAATAGATGAATGCTGACATTGTCTCAACATATGGAAGGCAATGTTAGCATTCCAAGTGGCAATGCTATAATAAAGGTCAACGTAGCCTCAGGCCTCATCAACCGAGAATGACTAAAACATGGGAAATGTAGCTACGCTAGCTGGGTCGCTCCCATTATAATTATCTTTAAAATATTTATTATTAAGTATCTAATTATATTCTAAGTATAATTAATAAGGTTTAAAAACAAATGTTACTCACACATTGTTTACTACAACCCAAAATGATTTACTTATAGTTATCTTTAAAATATTAATTTTAAAGATCTAAGCATATCTACACTTATTGATTAAGGTAATACACTTTTAATTGAATTTATTATAATAATTTGTTTTAATTATTTAATTAATTATTATTTAAATAAGGTTTATTTATTGATTAACTATTAATTAAGCAAGGTTTAATTTATAAGTTAATTATTAATCATGCATAGTTTAATTATTTCTTAATTATTAATTAAGTTAGGATTTAATTAAGATTTAATTAATTATTTAATTATTATTAAATAAATGTTTTATTTTTAGTTACTTTGTTCCCAAGGATTGGTTTATTTAAAAAGCAGCTTTCTTTTTCAAAGAATGGTTTAAATAAAAGGGATTCTTTTTGTTTATGCCATTAAATAGTCGAACAAATATGGAATACATTATTTTGATGACATCTGTTTAACAGAATAAATCCCCTTTATGCTATACTTAAATGGAATGGATTTTTTATGGCCTCTATTTAGCAGAATAAATCCTCGATTTGCTATTAAATTAATTTTGACATTTAATTCTATGCCAGTTGATTTATATGGGATAAATGACACATTAACTATAATGACTAGTATTTTACATATCGGAGCGTAAAATATCAATTTTGATTCATATGTAGTGGTATGACTCTATGACTTTAGGAAATGCCTATTAGAGACATTTTCTGTCTTTGTAATTTTTTCCAAACAATTTTACCCCTGGAAGGCTTGTATCAGCTATAACTTTTGATTGGAGCAGAATTAGTGTTCGATGCCACTTTTATTGGATAGATATTATGGTTTGTCTTTCCGTAGAGTGGTTATAATAGCAATTTGGAGATTTTGGCTAGGAAATATAGCTATTTGAAGATTTGGCTCGGGTCGGTGTTAGGCATGCTCGATTCGGCATGCTCTGTTCGAAGTACTTCAGTAGGGGAGGGTGCTTGGGGTTTTGCCTATAATTAGGAGTGCCACCCTCTCACAAATCACTTTTTCTACCACCTCTTATTCTAGCCCAACGTCCATTATTTCTCTCTTCGCCCAACTTCTCCCATTTCTCATCCAAACCATAGATAAGCAAGGGAATTCACCAAGGAGCTTCAAATCTACATCTTTGGGAAAGAAATTAGATCTTAGCTGGTGTTTGCGTATTTGCCTCGGTTTGTATGCAAATCTCCATCTTTGGGTGTTTGGTGAGTGGTTTATCATCTCCATCTTTGCGTGCAAATCTACATCACTTTTCGATAGGTTTTGATATGTTTTAAACTCATTTCTAAAGTCAGATTAACATTTTAAAGCTATTTTCTAAGTCAAACCTAAAATAAAATGAAATTTTAGATATCTAAATTATTTTAATCATATTGCTTTGAGTATGGTTGCCTTTGTATATGATACGTTATCTCATGGGTGTATTATATGATGAATTGCTATGATTTGATGTGTGTTTGGATGTTTGGATGTTGATTTGCGTTCTTGTGTGTGTTATGTTTGTGTGAATGCTTGTATGGTTGAAACGCTCATCAGAGTGACCTAGAGTTAAGGACTCTGAAACCAGGCTTCGCCGAGTCGACTCGAGATTGTCGAGAGTTGTATCGTTGCATATGGGATGCACAAGGATCGAAGAATGGGGTGTAATGGTGAAAGCGATACAAAGTTAGACTTGGTAGAGCTATAGGGAATCGGTTCGATGTAAGTTGGTTTGGCGTAGGCTTAGTCTGGTGGGGTAGATGGGGCGGTGATTGATCATAGAGTTCGGTTCGGTGATAAGGCTGGGCTTGATGACCGAACAGGTTTGGCTGTTCGATGGGATGGGTTGGGCGGTTCGTTGACCGGACCTATGTGGCGGTTCGGTGGTGATGAGTGCTCAATGGCTGAATAGGGGAATCTGTTCGGTGGAAAGGCGGTCGATGGCCGGTCAAGGTGGTCTATTTGGTGGCAATGTAGGGCGGCGACCGAACACAAAACTCGGTTCGGTGGCGGAAGCTTGACTGTGGAAGGTGGCTTGGCTAGGTGTGTCTTGGCTTTCATCTAGCTTGGATTAGTGGTAGGATGGACCGGTAGGGGTGGAACACGGTGTTCTGCTATGAACTTCGGATATTGGGGTCTTTGACGAGTTGAATAGAGGTTAGGATGAATAACTCAAGGATGACTCGAGGTTACCTTGGACTTCGTACAGCGACTAGTGAAGTAATGGCATGGTGCTTCGAGGTCGATGACATGATGACTACGGGACTTAGTATGAAGAATCTACGACTTGCGATGGGTGTCTAGAGGTGTTTCGAAGATGATGACTTAAAGATTGGAGTCGCGGTGGCGATCCACAAGGGCAAGTCTAACGATAGGGAATTGCGAGCGGGATTTGCGATGGTGTCCTACCATGAAGAGAGCCGGGATGGAAAGCGATTGAGTTCCATTTTAGGGACACATTCAAAGGGGTCATCGGTAACTCGGAGGCTTCTAGTATGCTCGTAAAGAAGAGGTATGTGGAGACGCTCATCTAGATTACGATTGCATCCGGATCTTGCGATTGTGGGCCTAGTTCCTAACCTTTTAGAATGCCATGGATTCAAGCACCAATGAAGCCGAGATTATAGTTGGGTCCCTAGTTTGCAATTGTACCATACGAGTTATCATGTATCTAAAGCACACGAGTGGCGGTGAGGACTGTTTGATGGATGCTATGTTCGCTATGGTTTTTGTTACACTAGGGTGTCACCGAATGTAGGTATTTTCAATTGTATACCTAGACACTGGACATTATATTTTGGCTGTAGTACATTTGTATAACTTTGATAGTAGATTAGCATATATCAATTTTTATGTGCTAACTCTTTGCATGTAGGGACAGATCAGGTATGGTTCTACATACCTTATGTCCATATTTACTGTATACGATTTTTATAGTATTTTTGAGATGATATGTCGCTCACACCAAACTGTTGTTTGACTCAAGGTTTAATGCTTTGCTTCTTATTACCTTGGTGTTAACAAGAAAACTTGTCAATACCCCAAAGTAGAATTAAAGGAATAGGTAAGTCCTTCTAAATCTCTTTTATCTAAGTGGAGAAAGATAGGATGTTATTACTTCCTTTGATTCACCCTTTTAAATAGGTCTTTACTGTGAAAACTTTTCCTTGCCTAACCTTTCGACCTAGTCGAAACACTTATGATCCTTTTATGTCTTTCAAACCTACCTTGTTGGTTTACCAATTGGTTTGAAACACCTTGTCGAAACAACGATGGTATCCTAGTGGTTGGCTCTAATGTTGTTGGGTATTGACTAAAGGGTGGGTTTCGACTTAATCGATAGCTTGATTCTTTTATAGCTTTGGTATGGATCTTAAAGCCTAGTAATTTAAGCCGTGAATGAAGTTTTGACTCACTAAATGGTGAGATTTTCGTGACTAGTGGTTTGAAACTAAGAACCTAAGGTTATTGGGAAAGTAAGGGGTTTCGACTCACTCTGAGAGTACCCTTTCGATGAAGTCGACACCTGCTAAACATAGTTAAATCCAGAGAAAGTCTCCAAACAGTTGCACAACCAAGAAAAACAAAATATATCCTTTATTAAACCAATGATGTTCAAACTGATCAATTTCCCTCAATTTGATTTACAAATTAGGGTTTACAAATTTGCAAAGTTAAGAAAATACAAGTATAAAGTGAATGAATTCGGTCCCCCAAAATCAGACCCCTAGGGTCTTATTTATAGGTGCGGGTTGCCACCTTACGACTCAGTGCTATCGACCTGGTCGAAAGGTGGCTTCATAGACCTTTTGTCTTCCTTGACAGTTGCGCATCCCTTTGCATTGCATTCGAATGGGTTTGAATGCTTTCTTCTTCGTCGAAAGGGGTAGGTGTGCCTTCTCCTTTGTATTGCTTTGTTGTTGCAAGTTTATAAGAGTAAGAGCTTTCGACTCTGTCGACAGGTTGTTCTTTGGAGTTTCGAAGGTTTTGAAATGCTTTGAGCTTCGACCCAGAAGGCAACTTTCGAAGATATGCTTGCGGGTAGATGTAGAACCTTTCCTAGTTGTTTAAGGCTTCGACCGGTTCGAAAGGCTTGATTATGCTTTCGAAAGGGTTGTTTTGATCAACGCATCTTTCTGAATGATTTGAATAAAGGCGAAACCTTTGGTTTCGAAAGGTTTGGCGCGCATGTGAGGGATTTTTATCCACTGTCTTCGAAAGGTATTTCTTCAACTCATTGGAAAGGTCTTCTAGCATGAGGAAGCACCTGCTTCGAAAAGGAATTATTGAAGTAGAAGGGTGCTTTCGAACTTTTCGACCCCTTCGAAAGGTTGTAATATATCTGGCCTTTGGCTGTAGCATCCCTTTGACTCCTTCGAATGGCCTTGCTAGTGTTATTATCTATTGTTCTTCTTACTCTTCTATTCATCCTGTTTTCGATAAGATTGAAGTGGTAATTGGCGGTAACATTTGCCTCCCCCTATTGCGAAGGGATGTCCTTGACTTTCCAAGTCAACCATTTCAAAACCCTCAATGTTTCCCGCCTTTTCATATTCTCGTGTAAATCCTGACCGTTCATTTAAATTTGATCTAGCGGTTTGTTGTACATGTTGACTTTTCTTATAAACCAAGTTCCTTTCCTCCCCTCTTTCATTTATCTGCAATCAGAAGAAATTTTGAGCGATAATCCAAGTTTTTAAATTATCACATAATTTCTATTTCCAACAAACAGGAATTCAATTCCAAAGCAAGTTTTTATTATCTTGCTTTTCGAATTTTCCCTTTCACGGTGAATTTTGATTTCTAAAACTTTCTCGATTCGGATCTAAACTACTGTTTTGATTGAATAGAAATCATTTAGGTTTTTTTTTGTTTGAAAGCATTCTATAATTTATTTTCATGACTTGCTTCGATTTATTTCCCCGTTAATTTTCATTCTAAACTTATTTGATTCGGATTTTATTGTTACTACTATTTTTAAAGAGTTCGGATTTTCATCTCAAAGATTTTACAATTATAAATGATAAATTCACGCTTAAATCCATCTTGTTATTGATCTTTTTTTTTGAATTTCAGGGTTAAAAATAGAATTTGGGGAAGAAGGAGATTTCCAGCTACTTCTCAGAGATGTTTTGAGCTGTACGAATCAAAATTTACCGCTACAATTTTACCTTTCTACCCCTTCGAAAGAGATTAAGGCGGCAACTTTTTTTTTTTGCTTTTTCATCCTCTTTCGATGGGGTCGAAAGGTAGTCTAGGGCCTCATTTAATTGACCTCGTTGAAAGGTTCTATAGTTAATATGAAGTGGAACTCTTCAAAAGCAGAATTGTACTTTAGTGTATTTTGATACCTTTTGAAGAAGTTGGCTAATGTGTCTTACTAAATAATTATCTAATACATACTTTCGAAAGCATATTCTTTGTTTTATAGGTTTTTAAATCTTTAGTACATGCTTACTTCCAACCTATTTTAGGAAACTTGTGAAGTTAGAGTTACATATATTTTTATGAATTGGATTGAAGAAAGCGTACTTTGTATAAGTTGTAAATCAAATCAAACGTTTCGACTTAGTCGAAACCTACTATATTGATTCAAAATTTGTTGTTGGTATGCTTTCGAAACCATGTACCCCTTTTTTGACTTTATCAAAACCTTTTGTAACAGATTGAGATTCGATCGTTATCTTTTCCCAATATTGTCAAAACATCCCAAGTCCTTTTATTTTTATCAATATGATTCAAACTCAAAACTCTTCTACTTAATTGGCATGTGAGATTTCGACAGCATTCATGTTCCCCCAGAATAATTAAGTTCATGGGTTTTGACTGTGTCGAAAGGTTCGTTTTCCTAGTTTATTGAATGTTGGTAGCATATATTTTATTCAAATTTGTTGTGTAGGTTTCAACTACTTCTTTCAGTAACAAAATTATCCTTGAGATTTAGACATTTTTGAAGGGTATTTGTTGGGAGTCAATTTCTATTTTCCCTTTCGACTTGGTCAAAAGCTCAATAAATTTCATTTTTCTAACTCTAACATTCTTTCAAGAATATCTAATTTCATGTTTTTTTGATATTCTAATTATTGTAATAGGTTTCCAATATCCTTGAACGACTGTGAACTTCATAACAAATTATAATTTGTAGCTGAAATGATTTCACCTGGTAGAATCATGGGCTTGAAAAAGTCATCCCAAAAACTAGAGAAGGAGGTAATACCAGTGATGGAATCTTCACCTAAGAAGATTGAAGCCACTTCCAAACATTCCTTAATATCCACCTATGATGAAGTGGATGCAATTCTTAACGACTTCGGCATTACAGCGGTGGAAGCTATTCTCCCGAGTGATAACCACACCATCCATAGCCCTCCTGAAGGGTACATGCCTATACAACAATCCATTTTTGGCATGGAGGCTTCTTACCCTTCATGGACTTCTTATCCAAGTTCCTAACCTATCTGAGTATTGCTCCTATACAGCTATCACCTAATGTTTATACCTATCTTCTATCCCTCGAACTCATGGCACTGGAGATCAGAATTACTTCACTCAACGCTAAAGTCTTGAATTATCTTGTTCGATTGGTTAAGCTTAGCAACTTGAATAACAAAATATTTTGAACCAATCCACCCAAAAAGCTAATATCTGAGAGGGTGAACAAATTCAGGGACTGGGAAACACAATTCTTGTTTGTTAAATGTTTTCCCAACATCAGCGGGGTTTTCTCTTCCCCCGTAAGTTGATCATAGTCTGTATTTTTCCATTTAGTTACTTTTCTTTGCTAATCTATGCTTCCTTGTCAAGTTCTTCTGTTAAAGAGCAAAATGAAGAAGATAAGAATATAGTAAAGTGGCTGATTGCCGCTTCAAGTAGGATTGAAACAGATTAACCCTGCTGAATGCTTCTAATCTATAGAAGCATTCCCCCCAAACAGCGGGTCGGAGGGTACATGGACAACCTCCTTTAGTTCAACATACATCTCGAAGCAAGCGCTTCCATTCCTTGGATGATCTGAAGAATTTTTCTCCGATGTCGCCAATTTGTCCCGATCACTCTGTTAATTTTAAATGTAGTGCTTGTAGTTTGTTGTTATGTTACTCATTAAATTGCTTCTCTGACTTGTAATTTTTAAATTTTCAGCAGTTGCTTCTCAAGTTGAGCCAATTATAACAGATCCAACTCTCCTTACTTCTACAACCCACGCATCATCTTTGTCTCAAGCCATTGCTAGATCAAAGATGGCTGCTAAAAAAAGCTGGGTAAAGCAACCGTGGCGGAGCCATCCCCTAAGAAGGCCAAAATCGTTGAAGTTCCTGATTCTCCGCCACAAGAAGAGAGTGAGTTTGTAGACATTGATAAAACCTTGGAGAGTCCAACTATTGAAGCATCTCTTGATCAATCTAAGAAGACTCCCTCAAAGGTTGATCTCCTCTCTTGCATTGTCATCTCGAGCTCTCCTAGTGTGATTAAACAGATGCAAAAAAGATTTATGGACTTCGACCCCTTCCCAAGAGCTGAATCCTTCCAGACTATCATCTCCTACGCCCTCAAACAATTTTGAAAAGATAGTCTAATCTATCTTGAGTTCTTCCTCTTTTACCTCTATTCACCCGCCTTCCTCCGTTTCTGATCCGAAGGTTCACTACCGGTCCCTTATAGAACAACAACCCTTGGTACGTTTCACTTAACTTAACTTTATTGTTACTATTTCTCTCTAAGTTTTTTACTTATGTCATACTTTTCCTTTCAGATTTCTAAGAGTTGGCTCTCATTCCATGAAAACGCATCAAAATCCTCCGCTGAATCATCTGACCTTCGAGGAGAAATTTCGTACTTAAACAATCAAGTTTCCTCCCTGTCTGCGGAGAAAAATGAGGCTATGATAGAATTAGAGTGATTAAGGGATTCTCTTGCCCATTCAGAATCTGTTATTTCTGAGGAGAGGGAAGCTTATCAACTCCTCGCTGATGAAAATTTGGCCTAGAAAATGGCCCTTAAAGAATTCGAGGACGAAAAAGCTCGGATGGCAGCAAAACAATCTTCTCTGGAGAAAAAGCTGAAGAGAAACAAAAACTCTCTAAAGTCGGCTATCAGTGTTATTTCTGATGCGAAGCAGCCGGTGTCTCAATTCCTTGATACTTCTCTTGAGGACATCATTGCCAATTCTTCTGAAGATGCTTTGGTGCTTGCTTACGCCGACAATGTCGATAAATGCCCGGACCTGTGCTTTCCCTCACTCGACCTTACTCTTGTCAATAGAGTTATGGACAAAATTAAAAGAACGGAGCAGGGGACTGAAGTTGTTGAAAGAGAGGAGATTGATACCTCTAAAATTCTATATTTTGAAATCCCTTCCTTCAAAATTGACTCCGACTCTCAAGATGAAGGTGACAAAAATGAAGTCACCGAGGAAGAGGGCGGCAATGATGATGATGATACTGATCATGATGACCACGACGACGATGATGATGTAGATAGGGGTCAAAGTTCAGGAGGCGACAAGGGTGGTCGCACTGATGCTCTTGAAAAAGATGGTGATGACAACACAAGGACTTCTGAAAAGGTCAATCCTGATCCATCTATTCATGAAGCAAGCCCACCTGAACCCCCTGCGTCTTCTGACCCTCAAGAGGAGCCTGCTTACATTAATGTAGAAGAATCAAAAGAGAAAAAGCATGTTTCTCAAGCGTTAATTCCTGTCTCTCGGGTATGCTATTCTTTGTTTAAATAGCTTTCACTTCTAAGATAGTAATAGTTTAAATCCTTTATTTTAGATAAGGAGGAAACCCGTTCACCCCTATAAAACTAAGCTTGAAAGAAAACAAGCAAAAAAAATAGTTTTTATATGGAGCTAGATAAACAACTGAAGGAACTTAATATTCTCTTCGATAAGTATCATAGACTTAACAAAAGCGTGGCAGTGTTAGCATCCTTCAAACATCAAGAAGCTGCCCCACGACTGAGGAGGGCGTGCCTTCGATATAATGGACTTTTAAAAGAGAATCAGGAGTTGATCACGCTCTTTTGGATGTTGATTGAGGAGAGAAACATTTTGGTAGACTTCCTATACAAAGCCAATTGTACACACCCAACTGTAGATTTATCATACTTAGGTGATTTTAAATGGAGTTTACTTAGGCGTTTACACAAGAGATACTTGAACAAATTTGGATCTGACCCACATCCTAGAGCATGTTGGAACATACCATGAGTCAGATCGATTCCCTAAGAATTGCCTCCTGATAAACTCAAATATTATAAGGACAAGTTTATTTCAGAATTATTTACAAAGTCGATTTTGTATGAACTAGATGAACAGTCGTAATTATGTAATAATATTGATTTGTGAATTTTTGTTTCAGTTTTCCTTTTATACTTAGCTGTATTTTATTACGTTATCAAACAATAAATGTCTCTCAGGCCACATGTCTTTAAGGCCATGACCAATACCCCAGTTGGTCCTATACATATGCCCCGCGATCAAGAAAAGAATTGCAATAGCTAAATGATGATGAGCAATATCGCTCAACCACAGACCTCCTGTTATTGGATCTAATCCTCCAACAACTATTTCTTACTAGACCTTATTTGCTGGATTCCCTCTAAAGATTGTCTAAGCCAATATGTTAACCTAAGAAGAGATTATCTCGAGAAGGCATCTGTAACAGCCCAAAATTTTTAAACGAAATTTTATTTAAAATTATACAATTTTGAAATATTGATTTGAAATTAAAAGTGTAATAACTAGCATAAAACGAAAAATTTAAAGCGTTACATTTCGTTACGTTTTTCTGTCCGTTCTTAACTTTATATTAGAATCAAATTTTATTTATGATGATAATAACTATTTTAATTATGGTTTAAAATGATACGTTATATTTTTAAGAAACCGTTAACATCTTCTTTTTTTTTATAAAAGAAACAAGTAACGGTTGTACGTTACTTCGGGCGTTACACTTTACGTTCGTTGTTCCCGGTCCATTTGATCTTTCCTTGCGTAAATAGTGCTTGTTCAGCCGTATTGCTTCAGTTGGTATTGCAAAAATCTCGCGTTTACTAGTTCACGTGAGAAAGTTATTCGCTACCCTTACGTTTCGTTCAACATTTATTATTGCATAAATTTCCTCTAACCGATCAAGACTTTTCGTTTGCCTTCCCTCTGTAAATTATAAGCAGCTGTCTTCCATTTTCGTTCAAAAATTTTCATTCTGCTGTTTGCAAAACTTTCGTGAGCAAAACTTTCACAAAGGTATGGATTGAAACATGCCCTCTTTCATTTTTTTTTTGTTTGTTGATCTCCTTTGCGTGCCCTGCTTTTCCTAATACCTGCCACCTCATGCTCCTCCCATTCACCATATAATCCCACGTCCCCCTTCCAGATCTGTTGCCTACTCCATGCTTGTACCCACGTCTCTTTCCATGCTCCTAACCCATAATTTCCAACCCAACATATGCTAGACCACGTCGCCTACAACCCCAGGCCGAGACAACCACCAACCACCCAGGCGACCCAACGCCATGACACCACCACTGAACCCAGTTCGCCACCTCACCACCCACCAGCACCGCCTCCTACCCAGCCTGCCACCACTTGTCCCCACGTCCCAAACCCATGCTTGTCCCCACGTCACCACAACTCCCTGTCACGTCCACGACTCCATGCCGAGACCTGTTTTGAAAAAATGTTTTGTCACCTGTATTTGTAACTTTAGTTTATATTCTCACTGACCTTGGTTTTCAAAAAAAAGGAATGAACAAAAATTGGTTTTGGCACTGTTGTATTTTGATATTCCAGTCTATGTTCCTCTGGCCTTGGATCTGAAATCAAATGAACATAACTTGCCTTTACCTTGTATTCGAACAGAGAAAAGAAATGAGAGTTGTACCTTGTCACCTTGATTTATATTTTAGTCTATTGATCGTTCCACTGACTTTTGGTTTTGAAAAAAAAATGAACTAAAATTTATTTCATTTTTTGTTTTGCAGTCGTGAATTGTATATTGCCTCTGTCTTGTTTGAAATGAAATGGTGAACAAAGATTTCCACTTCATATTTTAATTTGAATGTTGTATTCCCCACTGGCCTTTGTTGTGGGAAAAGGAATTAGTGAAAAATGCAAAATTTTACTTTGAAAATTTTAAAGTTATAATCTCCAATAAAAGTGGTCGAGCCAATTCCTTCTATTTTTCAACTTGATTTATTTTTCGATCGTTTGCTTCAATTTGGAAAATTGTTATTCGTGCATGTTTTGATTTGTCTATTTATTCGCTTTATTCTTTTGACTTTAGATTTGAATCTAGTTGGCGAATCCGCTAACAACAAATCGTGCTTTCCGCGTGCTTTCGACTGATAGCGTACTTCTTTCTTTCTGAATCTCCAGCTCCGTAGAGGTGAGTAAATCTCACACGAATATTTATACTTATATGATTGTGAAACGACCGCAACTGAATGTGTAGAAATAAATAAATAAATAAATGATGTTATAACTACTTGTGATTTATTTATAGTTGATGTTAATTGTTAAGACTGCATATCGTATCATCTGTTATATTCTGTTCTTATTTTACTGTTATTCTATTCTGTTAAATCATACTGCAAGTTCCCTGCAGAATAGAATCACTATGGGTTGAAATGATACATACCCGAATGGACTTTAGAATAAGGGAAGGTCGTTATGGGCTGAAATGATAGGCCTGAACGATTTTCAATAAAATTTTATTTACTTGGGATTGCGGGTTTGAAATGATAAAACCCGGATTTTTCTTTGTAAATTACGGATTGAAATGATATAGTATCCGTATCACTTGACTTAGGCTAGAAAATATTATACAGACCCGTGGTTATTTTTCTGTATTTTCTGGATACTTTTAAATAATTTAAATATTGTAATAATATTAAATTGATTTAAATCGAATTTTTAAGTGATTTATTAAAAATAGAAATGATTTTTCTATGTGATAAATATAAATAAATGGAGGAATATTGATTTTAAAACGAAACTTAAATTTGAAATTTTGACTAAAAGAAAAGATGGAAACTTAAGTTAATTAAATTGAAATGAAATTTAGTTTTAATTTGGAGTTAAATTTTAAATGTTGAAATGAATGTAAGAAGCAAATTTGTAAGTTTTGGTTTTAACTTGTAAAATCTCTCTTTAAAACAAATTAGTTAAAGGATTGAAAACGAACATTTTTATTGTATGATTTTATAAGTTTTAAACTAGATAGAATCTGTAGCACTTGTTAAGTGTTGTGGATTGTATAAGTGAACCAAAAGACTAAAATGAACTAAGGCTATGATAGTACTTCGTAAGTGCTGTTGTAGCAGAAACTAAAAATTGAACCTGAACTAATAAAAGGGTTACTGTAGCACTTGTTAAGGACTGAAGTAGGCTGAAATATGATTTTTGTTTAAAACTGAATTGTTATAGCAGTTTATAAATGTTGTTTGTTGAATAAATTGTTTTCAAATATAACTTACCGCCGTATTTTTTTAAATGCCGTGGAAGCTGAAAATTTTAACGTTATTGTTTTAAGTGAATAAGTGAACTCCGAAAGGGTTAGATTTTGGGAATTTAATATTTGATTTTTAAAGAATAATGTCTTGGTTTTAAATGGTTTAATTCGAAGTATTTTGATATAAATTGTTTTAAATTTATAACCACGGGTTATAATAACGATTGGTTGGCAAAGAGACCGGGATCAGATATGGACATACTCTCTGTCGATACCGAAAACCACTTTGACAACTGTGTACGCGGTGGAGATTCCAAAATGAAGTAGGATGGTGGCGACGTTCTTAAGGTATGTTACGTGGACCCAACTCCCGTGAGTTGGCATAAGGTGACTAAAACAGGAGCGATCTCGGACCAGTGAGGTAGCACCTCTTCTCGGACGCATTTCTTCGATATTATACTCTTACTTGTGATTTGATTAGATGGCCATCCTCTGATTTGGGAATGTTGTTCGAGGTGGAATGGTAGTGGCTGCTATGCGTATCCATCAGTCTGTGTGCGTAATTGGTATATCTACCCTGGCATTGCCTAGTTGTGCCGTGTCACCTACCATATCGAGCTTTACTACGATTATGATTTTAAGATCCGGCCGCGTTAAGGTTCTCCATCCCCTTAACGCTATTTTCCGATATGATTATACTTTACTTATTTAGGCACTATTGTAATAGCGAATATTACTACATAGTAGATATTTTAACGGATCCTTAGAGGATGGGCGGTCCCAAGCATCTTCTAAGTTACTTGTACCTTTACTACAGTTCATTTGAGTTGGTTTACATTGTATAAGTATGTATATCCTGACTCGAGTGTTATGTTTTATTTTACGCTCGGGTCAGCCTGAGTATTCACAGCTTTGGATTCACTTTTCTGGAGCTAGGAATCGCTGGAGATTCTGCTTATCTAGTTATCTACCTATTTCAGTTTCAGTTGTCTTATTTCAGCTTTTGTTTTAGAGACTTGTGTATTTGGGATTTCTACTGTACTTGTGTCAGAACTGTATTGGGTTTCAGACTATGTATTTTGTATTTGATTTGAGACTATGTATTTTAGTGGCTTCATGAACCACTATGGTTATTTTAAATTCCGTATTCTGATATTTCTGTGTCTGTGATTCTGTGAATGATTTTATTTGCTCCAAATTTTATTACAATCTGTTATTTTGCATTATTCAAGTCCGACATGTGTGTCTGCCTATGCACTTGGAGGGTGCAGCATGATAGGGGGTTCTCGCATTTGGTTTGGTAGCGAGCGGATGACTCTTACTCCTACATATCCCTGCGGGGTTGGTGCAGTCGAGAGGCTGGCTGTAAAGGCAGAACACAGGTACAGCTGTATGCTACGGTGGGCGTTACCCCACTAACGCAGTCCGTTACATTTGGTATCAGAGCGAGGTTTTGGGCAAACCTTAGCCTATGGAGCAAAAACTCATTAGAGATAGGGTAGAAATACCCTTGAATGAGTGAAATCAAACTCAGAATCATTTCCTTGTGAGTGAACGTATTTTCAAAGTATAAAATGATTTTAAAATGATTTCTCAAATGATTTTTCAAATATTATTTTGATATAAAGTTTTCTTGTTTTAAGAAGAAATTTTTTCTAAACTTCCTTCTTTCCGTATCTACCTTGTTAGGAATTTTGTTATTAGGATATTCATCCAAGTGATCTTATCGTGTTTTATCTTAACTTATCCTTATCTTCTCTGTACCTTGTCCTAAATTTATTCATGATATTTCCAGGATGAATCGTGGAAATGCTAGAGGTAGGGGTCGTGGTATTGCCCCAGTTCCTCTACCTGTTGCACCCGTTAAGTTTACAGTTCTTTGCAAGGAATTCTCTCAGCTCGGTGGCACTAGGTTCACCGGTTCAGAGAGTATCATCGAAGCCCAGCAATGGCTAAGAAGTTTGGAAAGAATCTTTACTGGTTTAGAGATCACTGATGCCCAGAAGCGTCAGTTAGCAGCATGGCAGCTGCAAGAGTCAGCCCTAGATTGGTGGGAGTCTGTTACGACTCACACTAACGAAGGTGATCTTTCGTGGGAGCAGTTCAGGTATCCTTTGTGTTAACTTGAATTTTTCCCCATTTCCTTTCTTTTCGAATCTATCTTAAGTTCGATTTGTATCTTCTTTCAGGGAGGCTTTTATGGCAAAATGGATGCCCGAAGCCGGGAAATCTCAGCTTTACCGTGAATTCATGGACCTCAAGCAGGGTACCATGTCTTTTTCAGAGTATGAACGGAAGTTCAATGAACTTTCCAAATTCGGTCCTGGTCTTATCGACACCCAGCTAAAGAAGAATGAGAAGTTCATTTCTGGAGCTCGCCCAGAGTTCTACGATCGTCTTATTTCACATGTTCATGGCACATTTACTGAGCTCATGGATATGGCTATTCGCTATGAAAACCCTACTTCCAAGGGTCCTGCTGCTTCTGGTGCTCATGTCTCACAATCTTCCTCTGCAAATTCCAAGAAGAAAAAGCCCAACTTCCACCAGCAGAAGAAAAATTGGATCAAGCATGCGGGCTTGGGATCTTCAACATCTGCTCCTTCTCAGAGACACCCTATTGATCTTTCCTCCATTACTTGCTTCAAATGTGACCAGAAGGGACACTATGCCAATAGTTGCCCTAATCCGTCTGTTGCTGTTGTTCCTCCACCTCAGGTTTCCAGGAACGATCTTTGTCATGTTTGTCTTCAGCCGGGTCATTTTAGGAAGGACTGTCCTTTATATCAGAAGGGAAAGCCATCTGGCATATTTGCTGTCACATCTGCTTCATCACCTGCTCCTGCTCCTAGCGATGGCCAAGGTACTCTTCAAGGCACCTTTACTTTATTTCATCATCCTGTTCGTGTTTTATTTGATACTGGGGCTTCGCATAGTTTTATTTTTGATGACCTGTGTAATAAGTTTGAACATCTCCTTTCTCCTGAGTATGCTTCTGTTCCTCTATGTGTTTCTAATCCTATTGGTGGTCCCGCAAATATTAATAAGATTTGTAAACATGTGAAACTCCTCCATTCCGATCATAGTTTTAGTGGCGATTTCTTTATCCTTGGTTTCGATGCTTTTGATTTGTTGCTTGGAAGTGATTGGCTGGATGGACACGATGCCCGTATCTCGTGTAAATCCCGAATTGTTTCTCTTAGGGATGATTGAGGTAATTCTTTGGTTATTCAGGGCCGTATGCCTCATGATTATGCTGGTAGCTTTATCTTTTCTCTAGATGCTTCTATTGATGATCTTCAGTCGACCCGTGTAGTTAATCACTACCCGGATGTATTTGGTGAAGTTACTGCTTTACCTCCCAAGCGGGAAATTGATTTCCGCATTGATCTCATTCCTGGAGCTCGACCTATAGTTCTTCCTCCTAGAAGAATGGCACCCCGCGAGAAGGTTGAGTTAAGGAAACAAATTGAAGACCTATCTTCCAAGGGTCTGATCAGACCTAGTTTTTCTGAATGGGGAGCTGCGGTGGTTTTCGTCACCAAGTCCGATGGTTCTCTTTGGATGTGTGTTGATTATAGGGAGTTGAACAAACTCACTATGAAAAATAGATATCCAATGCCTCGCATCAATGACATGTTTGATCAGCTTTATGGTGCTACTGTTTTCTCTCAGCTTGATCTTGCCATAGGTTTTCACCAACTCAGAGTTGCCAAGGAAAGTATTCCTAAGACTGCTTTCCGTACTGAGAATGGATTCTTTGAATGGTTAGTTATGCCTTTTGGTTTGACTAATGCTCCTGCTTTCTTTGTTGACTTGATGAATCGTGTTTTCCGTGATGTGCTTAATAAATTTGTTCTAGTCTTTGTGGATGATATCCTCATTTTCTCTAAGTCTAAAGAAGAACATGAGTCACATTTGAAATCTGTTCTTGAGACTCTTCGAAAGCATCAGTTAAAAGCTAAATTTTCCAAATGCCATTTCTGGAAGGATGAAGTCCGATTTCTCGGGCATATTGTTTCTAGTAATGGAGTTTCAGTTGATCCAGTCAAGATCGCTGCGATCAATGTAAGTTCTTCTTTCTTTCTCTTTCATTGTTTCATTTCAATTTACTCTATCCTTCCTATTATCCTTCTTTTTCCCTATTCTGTGCAGGATTGGGAAACTCCTAAGACTCCTACTGATATCCGTAGTTTTCTGGGCCTCGCCGGTTATTACCGGAGATTCATTGAGAATTTCGCTCGGATTGCTGCACCTCTCACTGCTTTAACTCGGAAGAATGCTAAGTTTATTTGGAGTAATAAGTGTGAAGCCGCGTTCAATGAGTTAAAAGACAAGCTTACTTCCGCACCTGTTCTTACCGTTCCAAATGGAAATGAGGGATTAACGGTATACACTGATGCTTGTCGAGAAGGTTTGGGAGCTGTTCTGATGCAGGATAGTAGAGTGATTGCTTATGCTAGTAGACAGTTGAAGACCCATGAAGTTAATTATGCTGCCCATGATCTAGAGTTGCTTGCGGTTGTTTTCGCTTTGAAACTTTGGAGACATCATCTGTTGGGTACCAAGTTCGAGCTTTTCACAGATCATCAGTCTTTGAGGTATATTTTCTTTCAGAAGGATTTGAATCAGAGACAAGTTAGGTGGTTGGAGTTCCTTGCCTCTTATGACCTCGACATCAACTATACACCGGGAAAAGCTAATGTTGTGGCAGATGCTTTGAGTAGGAAGAAAGCTTTGTTGTGTCAGATTGTTGTTTCTTCGCCTCTTGTGGATCGTATTATGGCTAGACAGGATGAGGATCAGATGCTTAGATTGATTAAAGAGAGTGTTCGAAGCAGAGTTGGAAGTAGTAGTCTTGATGGTAATGGAGCTCAGATTGACGATAAGGGTATATTGAGGATCAATAATAGGATTTGTGTCCCGAATGTAGATGGTTTGAGACAGGAGTTACTTCGGGAGAATCATCAGTCCAGACTTTCTATTCATCCAGGCGTGACCAAGATGTATCAGGATATGAAGAAATTATATTGGTGGAAAGGTATGAAGCGAGATATTTCCATTTTCGTTAATAGATGTGCGACTTGTCAGCAAGTCAAGGCAGATCATCAGAAGACCCCTGGTTTATTGCAGCCTCTTGAGATTCCCAATTGGAAGTGGGAACAAGTTTATATGGATTTCATTGATGGTTTACCGAGGACTAGGAAGGGTAACGAGAGTATCTGGGTTATTGTGGATAGGTTGACCAAATCATCTCATTTCATTCCGGTCAAGTCTACCCGTTCAGCTTCTAGTTTATCTGAGATTTACATGAGGGAGATTGTTCGTCTCCATGGTCTTCCTCTCAGTATCGTTTGTGATCGTGATCCTATCTTTACCAGTAGGTTTTGGAAAGCCTTTCAGGATTCTTTGGGTACTCATCTAAATCTGAGCACTGCTTACCATCCACAGACCGACGGTCAAACGGAAAGGGTGAATCAGATTTTAGAAGATCTTCTTCGTGCTTGTGTGCTTGATTATGGAGGATCTTTGGGAAGATCATCTCCATCTTGTCGAATTCACTTATAACAATAGTTATCAGGCCAGTATTGAGACATCTCCGTTTTCTGCTCTTTACGGACGACCTTGTAGATCTCCTTCTTGTTGGATTGAATCCGGTAATCGTTTGGTTCTTGGTCCTGAAATGGTTTTGGAAGCTTTAGAGAGAGTTGAAGAGATTAAGAGGAAGATGAGGATTGCTCAAGATAAACAGAAGAAGTACGCTGATCGTCGAAGGCGGAGTTTAGAGTTTGCTGTTGGTGATTTGGTTTTCCTTAAGGTCTCTCCTTTAAGGAATGTTATTCGTTTTGGTCGTAGAGGAAAGCTTTCTCCTAGATTTGTAGGTCCTTTCCGCATTTTGGAAAGAATTGGCTCTCTTGCTTATCGTCTGGATTTACCCAAGTAATTTTCTGGAATACACAATGTCTTTCATGTATCTCATCTTCGTCGCTATCTGCATGATCCATCTCTTATTATTCAGCCTTCTGCTCTTGATAGTTTGGATATCGAGCCAAATCTGACTGTTGAGAGGAAGCCACTTCGTATCGTCGATCGAGGTACGAAGCAGCTAAGAAGAAAATCTGTCAACCTGGTCAAAGTGCAGTGGAGCACTGATGAACGGGATTGCACATGGGAGACGGAGGAGAGCATTCGTGCTTCGAATCCGGAACTGTTTATTTCAGGTACTTTTGCTATTCTGTCTTATTTTTCTTTGTTTTCCTTCTTTGTTCCTTTTCGAGGACGAAAAGCTTTGAGTGGGGGAGAGTGTAACAGCCCAAAATTTTTAAACGAAATTTTATTTAAAATTATACAATTTTGAAATATTGATTTGAAATTAAAAGTGTAATAACTAGCATAAAACGAAAAATTTAAAGCGTTACATTTCGTTACGTTTTTTTGTCCGTTCTTAACTTTATATTAGAATCAAATTTTATTTATGATGATAATAACTATTTTAATTATGGTTTAAAATGATACGTTATATTTTTAAGAAACCGTTAACATCTTTTTTTTATATATTTTATTTATAAAAGAAACAAGTAACGGTTGTATGTTACTTCGGGAGTTACACTTTACGTTCGTTGTTCCTGGTCCATTTGATCTTTCCTTGCGTAAACAGTGCTTGTTCAGCCGTATTGCTTCAGTTGGTATTGCAAAAATCTCGCGTTTACTAGTTCACGTGAGAAAGTTATTCGCTACCCTTACGTTTCGTTCAACATTTATTATTGCATAAATTTCCTCTAACCGATCAAGACTTTTCGTTTGCCTACCCTCTGTAAATTATAAGTAGCTATCTTCCATTTTCGTTCAAAATTTTTCATTCTGCTGCCTGCAAAACTTTCGTGAGCAAAACTTTCACAAAGGTATGAATTGAAACATGCCCTCTTTCATTTTTTATTTTTTTTGTTTGTTGATCTCCTTTGCGTGCCCTGCTTTTCCTAATACCTGCCACCTCATGCTCCTCCCATTCACCATATAATCCCACGTCCCCCTTCCAGATCTGTTGCCTACTCCATGCTTGTACCCACGTCTCTTTCCATGCTCCTAACCCATAATTTCCAACCCAACATATGCTAGACCACGTCGCCTACAACCCCAGGCCGAGACAACCACCAACCACCTAGGCGACCCAACGCCATGACACCACCACCGAACCCAGTTCGCCACCTCACCACCCACCAGCACCGCCTCCTACCCAGCCTGCCACCACTTGTCCCCACGTCTCCAAACCCATGCTTGTCCCCACGTCACCACAACTCCCTGTCACGTCCACGACTCCATGCCAAGACCTGTTTTGAAAAAATGTTTTGTCACCTGTATTTGTAACTTTATTTTATATTCTCACTGACCTTGGTTTTGAAAAAAAGGAATGAACAAAAATCGGTTTTGGCACTGTTGTATTTTGATATTCCAGTCTATGTTCCTCTGGCCTTGGATCTGAAATCAAATGAACATAACTTGCCTTTGCCTTGTATTCGAACAGAGAAAAGAAATGAGAGTTGTACCTTGTCACCTTGATTTATATTTTAGTCTATTGATCGTTCCACTGACTTTTGGTTTTGAAAAAAAATGAACTAAAATTTATTTCAGTTTTTGTTTTGCAGTCGTGAATTGTATATTGCCTCTGTCTTGTTTGAAATGAAATGGTGAACAAAGATTTCCACTTCATATTTTAATTTGAATGTTGTATTCCCCATTGGCCTTTGTTGTGGGAAAAGGAATTAGTGAAAAATGCAAAATTTTACTTTGAAAATTTTAAAGTTATAATCTCCAATAAAAGTGGTCGAGCCAATTCCTTCTATTTTTCAACTTGATTTATTTTTCGATCGTTTGCTTCAATTTGGAAAATTGTTATTCGTGCATGTTTTGATTTGTCTATTTATTCGCTTTATTCTTTTGACTTTAGATTTGAATCTAGTCGGCGAATCTGCTAACAACAAATCGTGCTTTCCGCGTGCTTTCGACTGATAGCGTACTTCTTTCTTTCTGAATCTCCAGCTCCGTAGAGGTGAGTAAATGTAACGACCCTGAAATTAAAATTTTATTAAAATTAATAATTAAATGGATTTTTGAATTTAATTGAGTAATTAAATAAATTTTTGGATAAAAATTTGTAAATTTAATTAGGAAATTGGAGCGGGTTTCCCCGACTCAAATATAAGTGAATACATTAGCTAAAAATACAACATACATTAACAAATAAAAACAAAGTAATTAAGCAATGTACATAAACAACAAGTATGGAACAAAAGAAATAAAGTATGTGGATTAAAATAAAATAGTAAACAAAATAAAGTATAAAAAAGGATTTGTTGTAAACAAATTTATATATGCATATATAGATCAAACAGCAAAGTAGCTGCAAAAGAAGTAAAATAAAATACAAAAACAAACAAAAGATAAAATAAAATAATAAACAAGTATGTAAATCATCCCTAGTTTCATCTATCAGCCGAAAGCAAAAGCAAGTATATGCCACCATATCTTTTGTACAAGCAAAATCACCTCAGCCATACCCTGTCAACTTCTCTCCTATATACCAACTCCTCAACATCAGTTCGTCCATAAGCTATGTAAAACTGAAGTGATACCCTCTAAACCTCAAAACAACAATACAACTTCCTCTTCTCTTTAATTCGTTCAAAAACAACCATTAAACAAAAACCAGAAATAAAAAAAAACAAAAAAAACAGAAAAGTTCAAAAGTCTTCAACCTGGAAGCATGCAAATTCAATAGTCTGGTTCAGAGAAGAAGGCTCTGTTTATTTCTGCATAACAAGTGAGCAAACTACCCTTTTTTAGATTAAATCTGTTTAATCTCTGATGGTATATATATATATACTTGAAGTTATTATGGGTAACATCATTTCTTTTATTAAAAGTATAAATCTGTTGCCAGTTACATCTGTGTGTATATGTATATATATATGTACCAGTGTATATCTTCTTCTCTGCTCTGTTTAGCTTACAGGATAATATCAAACAAGAAAATTTAATTTCTTATTTCCAAATTAGTATCAGGCTTTGGTTTTAAAACGAAATAGTTGTCTCTAAGTAGGAACTATAATTTAGAAATGGGTTCATAGAGTATAAGTATATACAGTTGAAGAAAAGTTGAGATTTACAGTAAAAACAAAATCTTATGGTAAATTCAAATATCCTAGATTTCTGATTCAACTATATAACTTGAATCTACATGTAAAAGTAGGATTTTTAAAGTAAAAAATGATGATTTTTAAATAAGAAATCTAGGCGCAGTTTCAAAGAGAACCGAAAATGCTCATTTGTGAATATCTGATGATTCAATAAATATCAGGTGTTGAGATTCATTTTGAAGCTTGTATGAACTTCGGTGATGATAAGAAAAATGCAAAAAAAATTATTCAATGCGAGAATTTTGGGGTCGATTCGAATATAGGGTTTGGTTCGAGTTTTATCTGGGGTCTGTTAAAACGTAAATTTCATCGCCGTGACTTGATCGAGCTTCTCGCGGTTCTGGGAGGTGGTAGGGAAGAGTATGGCCATGACGAGGACGGAGTTTCATCGCCTCCATGGGTCGGGGTTGGTCGAACGTGCGTTTTCTGGAGAGTATTCGAGCTTTTGGTTCGAGCTGCAGGTGAATTTTCGATTTCGACTTTTATTCGAAAAACTGGGTTTCGATTTCAAGTTGTGGGTCAAATCGTGGTTTGTTGGTGGTGTCGTAGGAGGTAGGATCGTCGTTGACGATCTGTGCACGTACACGTGCACTCGCGTATATGTCTGGATTGCTGTGTTTGGAGAAGAAGGATGGTATCGGGTATAGCTCGAGAAAATGCAGGGGCGACTCGAAGCAGATAGAAATTTAGTTGGCACGGGGAATAGCTCGGGTAAAACTGGGATTTACTCGGGTTTGACTCGAGATTTTCTGAGTTCAGAAATGAAACAGTTTTAAGTTTTATACAAGTCAAGTTTTAAATTTAAAATTTGTTTAACAACCTAAAATATGTAAGTGGGTTGAATTTTAAGAATGCAAATTCAAATTTGAAATGTAAGTTTCAAAGCCAAGTTTAATCAAGTGCTTTGATATGAATTAAAATAAATATTTGATTAAATGATTTAGATTCATTTAAAATTAGAAAGTAATTAAAGGTTTAAATCATTAATTAAAGTAAAAAAATTTGAGAAGAATTTATTTATTAAAGGTTAATAAATAAATGAAAGTGATTAAGAAATTGAATTAATAAGGATTAATCACTAATTGAAATTAATGTTAGATATTTTGATTTATTTAAAGTCAATTAATTATGTAACTGGTTTAAAAGGCTGATTTAATTGATAGGATAAATCAAGAATAATTTAATTGATTAAGGTGATTGATAAATTTATTTATACCAAATGATTTGTAATAAATTAATCTGAATTTTATAATTAATTCATAAGTAATTAATTTACTTGGAAATAAATTGGATAAATCAGGATTTAACGATTAATTGATTCTGCTTATAAATAACTATTGAATACTTGACCTTACTTATGAATGATTATATTATATGAGATGCCTTGAATTGATTGTCCTATCTGATTTGTGATGCTTTGTGATACATCCTGATTTATGTTGTGATTTGAAATTCCTATTTCTGTGATATATATTACTTTGTGAATATGAAACCTTTGACCCGTAACGACACTTGAATTTCGATGCGACAGGGAGTCGGATTTCGGTTGGTTATCCGAAACCCACATCGAATTATAATTATGAATCTTTGTGACTGATAAATTTATTTTATATATGAATCTGTGAATGAAGATAAGCGTTATCGATTATACCGCTTATCGATATATCTATGATAATTGATGTTGCACTATTGTGTGTAAAACCCTTAGACCACACTCATACACACACAAATATGGATTTCACGTGGAAATCGGTTAAGTCACAGATAATTCAAATTGATATTTTTGAAATTGAAATTTTAATTTCAATTGATTTTGAAATTAGAAATTTCGGTTTAAAGTGAAAAGCTTTTGAAATGGAATTTCAAAGATAAAAGTTATTTTGAATAACTTAATCGAATTTTGAAAATCTAAATAATTGATTTAAACTAAAATTCAAGATTTGAAATTGAATTCTATGATTTGAAACTAGGGATTAAAGATGTTATACCCATTATAGAAGGGTTAAACTATTTTAAAAGAATTGATTTGGAATGTGAATATAATTCAAGGGCTTTAACTCGTGCAAATAAAATTGGATTTTTCTGAAACGAAAACTATTTGTTTTCAAATAATAACAGCTTTCATATAAGAAGTGAACTTCTAATTTGTGTTGAAAGGTTTCAAATTTAAAATGATGTTTTGTTTAACCCATTCGAAATGAAATTGTTTTGAAAGCTATGAGTTAAATCTTTGATTTAAAGATTTAACGAATTAATTAAATTCGTAATGGAAATTGTTTTGGAAAATCTGTGAATGAATCTTTGTGAAAACTGAGTGAACTTTGTGAATTTAATCTTTTATTTAAAAGATTAAAATGGTAATGTGTTTAAACCATTTGAAGGAAAGTTTTGGGTAATAAGTTGTGACTTAATTGAAATCCCAATATCCATATGTTTTTAAAGATTGCGCTCGTTATTCGGTTTAGCCGGGAGAGGACCTTTGTGTCATATAACCCATTCCGAATAAGTGATACGTCGTATATGGATCGCATTTGGAGACCGGTGGTGAAGACCGGATATTTGCGAAAATGAAAGGACAACTCGTCGAATGTCTCTGCATCGAATGGCCCCGATATAGAGATTTTATCACCCTTTGTGATGGGAAGTCCGGACGGGATCGTGAATACCCGGAATTGCAAGGGCTTTGTAAGAAGTGCCTTCGGTTCTGTTCGAACCCAGAACAGACTTGTATGGTTACATGTCTGACATTACACTTTGAGATATAAAGCCGATTTCTTTCAAATACATATCTGTTTGGTGGCGGAGAATTTATTCTCTTAGCTTAACATCCTTCTTTGAGACGTACGAGCTCAGAGGTTATGTAGTTGAAATTTATCAGCGATATATCCCAATTTGGTAATGTGGCATGCTGAGTGTTGCTGTGTGATGATCAGTGTTTGATCATTTATGATATGATCTTTTGTTTGATCATTTATCTTTGTGATCATAGGTTGATCATCTGTTGACCCAAAGCGTGGCTTTTTGAAAAAGCGTAGCTTTGTGGACGAGACTTCGTCGAGCCTCACAACCCGGTAATGGTCGAAACAGGAATGTTGCGGCAAGGTTTCAGGGGTAGCTCCCCTAGGGTATGACCATTCCTTCTGGAAAAGGGTAGTATCATGGTATGGAGCCCAAATACTTACTCATGTGGACACACTTTATTTATGACGTGTGATGTTGGTTTCGAGGTACCTCGGTTAAAGGTCCCAAAGGACCGGGGGTGGCATATCTGAGGTTTCTTTTATCCCTTGGGAAAAGGGGTTGCTGGCCTTGTTTGGCAGAGAACAGTTGGTTCTCGGAACGTCCCGCCAGAGGCGTTTCTTTCGTGGAATAGGAAGTTCCTTAGCCTGACCATTTGTTGGAAATCCAAACAAAACAATACGAGCCCTGTACGGTTTTAGTTGTATTACCTGCCATGGAATGTGGTGGTAACCTGCTATTGAACATGGTAGCTATAGTAGGCATAAGTGCGAAATGTCTATGCTGGCTAAGATTTATATTCTACTTTCGAAATTTTTTCTACACTATGCACTAATAATAATATCAAAAATGATTTGATTTTGCGTAGTAAGCATCTTTGACTATCATAAGAAGAAATCTCCTCCAATTCTGCGTTTGCATTTTGTGTGTGGTGGGAGGTCTTATGGTAGTTTCATTTTCCAAAAGCATTGCGAATTGACTTTAAAATTCTCTGCTATTTGTTTTTAAAGATAAACTGTTTTTGTTGCTCACACCAGTCCCATGACTGATCCGGAGTTTATTGTTTCTTTCCTAAACTCTGGATGCTCAAAATTTTCTACACAAGCAGTCTAGAGTTGGGTTTTTCAGATATTCAGATTTAGTAGATTATCTGGAGCTAGTTCAGTTTTTGGATCGGACTGCACTTGCTTATCTTGGTGTATCGTTATTAGGAGTTCAAGCTATTTCTGGATTGATGCTTTGGAGTTGGAGATTATCCGCTGTTGTTGTTATCGTTTTCTTTTCCGCTGCTATTTGTTGTATCATATCTCTGATGTATATAGATATTCATTGTATCATCATTCTATCTGAATATTGTATCAGATATTGTATATCTATATTCTTTTACTTTCGCTGTGTTGTTTACTTAATGTTGTTATAAGCTCCGGCGACTCGGATTTGAACGGTCGAATCTACGGCATTCGAATACGATGTAAAGTATGGATGTTGATTTTCGAGCGGGCAAAATTCGTTATCGTTACATTTGGTATCAGAGCTAGGGTTGAACTTTAGCTCAGGAGTATAATACGTTAAGTAACTCATTAGAGATAGAGTGAAGTAAACTCTAGAATGAGTGTGTCTCTAAGATATCCGCCTGAATGTCTCAGTAAATTCTCTTACTATCCACTGATAGTGAGTATGAGTACAAGAAGAAGACGAGATAGGGGACAAGGGAATACGACTATAAATGGTCAATACCCTACAACAGTGGAAACAACTTTCTTATCAATATTCTTTGATTCGTTTCCAAATTCTTTTGATTGCTTCGTACCAGCTCCAGAGAAGAAGTTTCGGTGTGATGATGGCTCTATGAATCGTTGTAGAAAATCCTTACCTCGTATTTCATCGATTTCTTATCAGCTTTTCGTTGATTTAACCCTTAATGAATTTGAAATTGGAAATTTTGAATTGAGTTAAATTGATTAATAGAATATGAAGCTAAAATTGAATTAAATCGATAAAACGATTTTGTTTAAAACCAAATTTGAAATTTTATTGTAATTTCTCGGGTTAATCGAAGTCCGAAGAGGGACAAATTGGTATATATTATGAGATATTCCGACTTGAATTCGGAATCCGTATCTTGAGTTTGAAGAGTTATAGGAGATCGAATCTATCTATCTTTGTGTTTTCGTGCCCGCGAATTTCGAGGACGAAATTCTTTTAAGGAGGGAAGTTTGTAACGACCCTGAAATTTAAATTTTATTTAAATTAATAATTAAATGGATTTTTGAATTTAATTGAGTAATTAAATAAATTTTTGGATAAAAATTTGTAAATTTAATTAGGAAATTGGAGCGGGTTTCCCCGACTCAAATATAAGTGAATACATTAGCTAAAAATACAACATACATTAACAAATAAAAACAAAGTAATTAAGCAATGTACATAAACAACAAGTATGGAACAAAAGAAATAAAGTATGTGGATTAAAATAAAATAGTAAACAAAACAAAGTATAAAAAAGGATTTGTTGTAAACAAATTTATATATGCATATATAGATCAAACAGCAAAGTAGCTGCAAAAGAAGTAAAATAAAATACAAAAACAAACAAAAGATAAAATAAAATAATAAACAAGTATGTAAACCATCACTAGTTTCATCTATCAGCCGAAAGCAAAAGCAAGTATATGCCACCATATCTTTTGTACAAGCAAAATCACCTCAGCCATACCCTGTCAACTTCTCTCCTATATACCAACTCCTCAACATCAGTTCGTCCATAAGCTATGTAAAACTGAAGTGATACCCTCTAAACCTCAAAACAACAATACAACTTCCTCTTCTCTTTAATTCGTTCAAAAACAACCATTAAACAAAAACCAGAAATAAAAAAAAAACAAAAAAAAACAGAAAAGTTCAAAAGTCTTCAACCTCGAAGCATGCAAATTCAATAGTCTGGTTCAGAGAAGAAGGCTCTGTTTATTTCTGCATAACAAGTGAGCAAACTACCCTTTTTTAGATTAAATCTGTTTAATCTCTGATGGTATATATATATATACTTGAAGTTATTGTGAGTAACATCATTTCTTTTATTAAAAGTATAAATTTGTTGCCAGTTACATCTGTGTGTATATGTATATATATATATATGTACCAGTGTATATCTTCTTCTCTGCTCTGTTTAGCTTACAGGATAATATCAAACAAGAAAATTTAATTTCTTATTTCCAAATTAGTATCAGGCTTTGGTTTTAAAACGAAATAGTTGTCTCTAAGTAGGAACTATAATTTAGAAATGGGTTCATAGAGTATAAGTATATACAGTTGAAGAAAAGTTGAGATTTACAGTAAAAACAAAATCTTATGGTAAATTCAAATATCCTAGATTTCTGATTCAACTATATAACTTGAATCTACATGTAAAAGTAGGATTTTTAAAGTAAAAAATGATGATTTTTAAATAAGAAATCTAGGCGCAGTTTCAAAGAGAACCGAAAATGCTCATTTGTGAATATCTGATGATTCAATAAATATCAGGTGTTGAGATTCATTTTGAAGCTTGTATGAACTTCAGTGATGATAAGAAAAATGCAAAAAAAAATATTCAATGCGAGAATTTTGGGGTCGATTCGAATATAGGGTTTGGTTCGAGTTTTATCTGGGGTCTGTTAAAACGTAAATTTCATCGCCGTGACTTGATCGAGCTTCTCGCGGTTCTGGGAGGTGGTAGGGAAGAGTATGGCCATGACGAGGATGGAGTTTCATCGCCTCCATGGGTCGGGGTTGGTCGAACGTGCGTTTTCTGGAGAGTATTCGAGCTTTTGGTTCGAGCTGCAGGTGAATTTTCGATTTCGACTTTTATTCGAAAAACTGGGTTTCGATTTCAAGTTGTGGGTCAAATCGTGGTTTGTTGGTGGTGTCGTAGGAGGTAGGATCGTCGTTGACGATCTGTGCACGTACACGTGCACTCGCGTGTATGTCTGGATTGCTGTGTTTGGAGAAGAAGGATGGTATCGGGTATAGCTCGAGAAAATGCAGGGGCGACTCGAAGCAGATAGAAATTTAGTTGGCACGGGGAATAGCTCGGGTAAAACTGGGATTTACTCGGGTTTGACTCGAGATTTTCTGAGTTCAGAAATGAAACAGTTTTAAGTTTTATACAAGTCAAGTTTTAAATTTAAAATTTGTTTAACAACCTAAAATATGTAAGTGGGTTGAATTTTAAGAATGCAAATTCAAATTTGAAATGTAAGTTTCAAAGCCAAGTTTAATCAAGTGCTTTGATATGAATTAAAATAAATATTTGAATAAATGATTTAGATTCATTTAAAATTAGAAAGTAATTAAAGGTTTAAATCATTAATTAAAGTAAAAAAATTTGAGAAGAATTTATTTATTAAAGGTTAATAAATAAATGAAAGTGATTAAGAAATTGAATTAATAAGGATTAATCACTAATTGAAATTAATGTTAGATATTTTGATTTATTTAAAGTCAATTAATTATGTAACTGGTTTAAAAGGCTGATTTAATTGATAGGATAAATCAAGAATAATTTAATTGATTAAGGTGATTGATAAATTTATTTATACCAAATGATTTGTAATAAATTAATCTGAATTTTATAATTAATTCATAAGTAATTAATTTACTTGGAAATAAATTGGATAAATCAGGATTTAACGATTAATTGATTCTGCTTATAAATAACTATTGAATACTTGACCTTACTTATGAATGATTATATTATATGAGATGCCTTGAATTGATTGTCCTATCTGATTTGTGATGCTTTGTGATACATCCTGATTTATGTTGTGATTTGAAATTCCTATTTCTGTGATATATATTACTTTGTGAATATGAAACCTTTGACCCGTAACGACACTTGAATTTCGATGCGACATGGAGTCGGATTTCGGTTGGTTATCCGAAACCCACATCGAATTATAATTATGAATCTTTGTGACTGATAAATTTATTTTATCTATGAATCTGTGAATGAAGATAAGCGTTATCGATTATACCGCTTATCGATATATCTATGATAATTGATGTTGCACTATTGTGTGTAAAACCCTTAGACCACACTCATACACACACAAATATGGATTTCACGTGGAAATCGGTTAAGTCACAGATAATTCAAATTGATATTTTTGAAATTGAAATTTTAATTTCAATTGATTTTGAAATTAGAAATTTCGGTTTAAAGTGAAAAGCTTTTGAAATGGAATTTCAAAGATAAAAGTTATTTTGAATAACTTAATCGAATTTTGAAAATCTAAATAATTGATTTAAACTAAAATTCAAGATTTGAAATTGAATTCTATGATTTGAAACTAGGGATTAAAGATGTTATACCCATTATAGAAGGGTTAAACTATTTTAAAAGAATTGATTTGGAATGTGAATATAATTCAAGGGCTTTAACTCGTGCAAATAAAATTGGATTTTTCTGAAACGAAAACTATTTGTTTTCAAATAATAACAGCTTTCATATAAGAAGTGAACTTCTAATTTGTGTTGAAAGGTTTCAAATTTAAAATGATGTTTTGTTTAACCCATTCGAAATGAAATTGTTTTGAAAGCTATGAGTTAAATCTTTGATTTAAAGATTTAACGAATTAATTAAATTCGTAATGGAAATTGTTTTGGAAAATCTGTGAATGAATCTTTGTGAAAACTGAGTGAACTTTGTGAATTTAATCTTTTATTTAAAAGATTAAAATGGTAATGTGTTTAAACCATTTGAAGGAAAGTTTTGGGTAATAAGTTGTGACTTAATTGAAATCCCAATATCCATATGTTTTTAAAGATTGCGCTCGTTATTCGGTTTAGCCGGGAGAGGACCTTTGTGTCATATAACCCATTCCGAATAAGTGATACGTCGTATATGGATCGCATTTGGAGACCGGTGGTGAAGACCGGATATTTGCGAAAACGAAAGGACAACTCGTCGAATGTCTCTGCATCGAATGGCCCCGATATAGAGATTTTATCACCCTTTGTGATGGGAAGTCCGGACGGGATCGTGAATACCCGGAATTGCAAGGGCTTCGTAAGAAGTGCCTTCGGTTCTGTTCGAACCCAGAACAGACTTGTATGGTTACATGTCTGACATTACACTTTGAGATATAAAGCCGATTTCTTTCAAATACATATCTGTTTGGTGGCGGAGAATTTATTCTCTTAGCTTAACACCCTTCTCTGAGACGTACGAGCTCAGAGGTTATGTAGTTGAAATTTATCAGCGATATATCCCAATTTGGTAATGTGGCATGCTGAGTGTTGCTGTGTGATGATCAGTGTTTGATCATTTATGATATGATCTTTTGTTTGATCATTTATCTTTGTGATCATAGGTTGATCATCTGTTGACCCAAAGCGTGGCTTTTTGAAAAAGCGTAGCTTTGTGGACGAGACTTCGTCGAGCCTCACAACCCGGTAATGGTCGAAACAGGAATGTTGCGGCAAGGTTTCAGGGGTAGCTCCCCTAGGGTATGACCATTCCTTCTGGAAAAGGGTAGTATCATGGTATGGAGCCCAGATACTTACTCATGTGGACACATTTTATTTATGACGTGTGATGTTGGTTTCGAGGTACCTCGGTTAAAGGTCCCAAAGGACCGGGGGTGGCATATCTGAGGTTTCTTTTATCCCTTGGGAAAAGGGGTTGCCGGCCTTGTTTGGCAGAGAACAGTTGGTTCTCGGAACGTCTCGCCAGAGGCGTTTCTTTCGTGGAATAGGAAGTTCCTTAGCCTGACCATTTGTTGGAAATCCAAACAAAACAATATGAGCCCTGTACGGTTTTAGTTGTATTACCTGCCATGGAATGTGGTGGTAACCTGCTATTGAACATGGTAGCTATAGTAGGCATAAGTGCGAAATGTCTATGCTGGCTAAGATTTATATTCTACTTTCGAAATTTTTTCTACACTATGCACTAATAATAATATCAAAAATGATTTGATTTTGCGTAGTAAGCATCTTTGACTATCATAAGAAGAAATCTCCTCCAATTCTGCGTTTGCATTGTGTGTGTGGTGGGAGGTCTTATGGTAGTTTCATTTTCCAAAAGCATTGCGAATTGACTTTAAAATTCTCCGCTATTTGTTTTTAAAGATAAACTGTTTTTGTTGCTCACACCAGTCCCATGACTGATCCGGAGTTTATTGTTTCTTTCCTAAACTCTGGATGCTCAAAATTTTCTACACGAGCAGTCTAGAGTTGGGTTTTTCAGATATTCAGATTTAGTAGATTATCTGGAGCTAGTTCAGTTTTTGGATCGGACTGCACTTGCTTATCTTGCTGTACCGTTATTAAGAGTTCAAGCTATTTCAGGATTGATGCTTTGGAGTTGGAGATTATCCGCTGCTGTTGTTATCGTTTTCTTTTCTGCTGCTATTTGTTGTATCATATCTCTGATGTATATAGATATTCATTGTATCATCATTCTATCTGAATATTGTATCAGATATTGTATATCTATATTCTTTTACTTTCGCTGTGTTGTTTACTTAATGTTGTTATAAGCTCCGGCGACTCGGATTTGAACGGTCGAATCTACGGCATTCGAATACGATGTAAAGTATGGATGTTGATTTTCGAGCGGGCAAAATTCGTTATCGTTACAGTAAATCTCACATGAATATTTATACTTATATGATTGTGAAACGACCGCAACTGAATGTGTAGAAATAAATAAATAAATGATGTTATAACTACCTGTGATTTATTTATAGTTGATGTTAATTGTTAAGACTGCATATCGTATCATCTGTTATATTCTGTTCTTATTTTACTGTTATTCTATTCTGTTAAATCATACTGCAAGTTCCCTGTAGAATAGAATCACTATGGGTTGAAATAATACATACCCGAACGGACTTTAGAATAAGGGAAGGTCGTTATGGGCTGAAATGATAGGCCTGAACGATTTTCAATAAAATTTTATTTACTTGGGATTGCGGGTTTGAAATGATAAAACCCGGATTTTTCTTTGTAAATTACGGATTGAAATGATATAGTATCCGTATCACTTGACTTAGGCTAGAAAATATTATACAGACCCATGGTTATTTTTCTGTATTTTCTGGATACTTTTAAATAATTTAAATATTGTAATAATATTAAATTGATTTAAATCGAATTTTTAAGTGATTTATTAAAAATAGAAATGATTTTTCTATGTGATAAATATAAATAAATGGAGGAATATTGATTTTAAAACGAAACTTAAATTTGAAATTTTGACTAAAAGAAAAGATGGAAACTTAAGTTAATTAAATTGAAATGAAATTTAGTTTTAAATTGGAGTTAAATTTTAAATGTTGAAATGAATGTAAGAAGCAAATTTGTAAGTTTTGGTTTTAACTTGTAAAATCTCTCTTTAAAACAAATTAGTTAAAGGATTGAAAACGAACATTTTTAATGTATGATTTTATAAGTTTTAAACTAGATAGAATCTGTAGCACTTGTTAAGTGTTGTGGATTGTATAAGTGAACCAAAAGACTAAAATGAACTAAGGCTATGATAGTACTTGGTAAGTGCTGTTGTAGCAGAAACTAAAAATTGAACCTGAACTAATAAAAGGGTTACTGTAGCACTTGTTAAGGACTGCAGTAGGCTGAAATATGATTTTTGTTTAAAACTGAATTGTTATAGCAGTTTATAAATGTTGTTTGTTGAATAAATTGTTTTCAAATATAACTTACCGCCGTATTTTTTTAAATGCCATGGAAGCTGAAAATTTTAACGTTATTGTTTTAAGTGAATAAGTGAACTCCGAAAGGGTTAGATTTTGGGAATTTAATATTTGATTTTTAAAGAATAATGTCTTGGTTTTAAATGGTTTAATTCGAAGTATTTTGATATAAATTGTTTTAAATTTATAACCACGGGTTATAATAACGATTAGTTGGCAAAGAGACCGGGATCGGATATGGACATACTCTCTATCGATACCGAAAACCACTTTGACAACCGTGTACGCGGTGGAGATTCCAGAATGAAGTAGGATGGTGGCGACGTTCTTAAGGTATGTTACGTGGACCCAACTCCCGTGAGTTGGCATAAGGTGGCTAAAACAGGAGCGATCTCGGACCAGTGAGGTAGCACCTCTTCTCGGACGCATTTCTTCGATATTATACTCTTACTTGTGATTTGACTAGATGGCCATCCTCTGATTTGGGAATGTTGTTCGAGGTGGAATGGTAGTGGCTGCTATGCGTATCCATCAGTCCGTGTGCGTAATTGGTATATCTACCCTGGCATTGCCTGTTGTGCCGTGTCACCTACCATATCGAGCTTTACTACGATTATGATTTTAAGATCCGACCGCGTTAAGGTTCTCCATCCCCTTAACGCTATTTTCCGATATGATTATACTTTACTTATTTAGGCACTATTTTAATAGCGAATATTACTACATAGTAGATATTTTAACGGATCCTTAGAAGATGGGCGGTCCCAAGCATCTTCTAAGTTACTTGTACCTTTACTACAGTTCATTTGAGTTGGTTTACATTGTATAAGTATGTATATCCTGACTCGAGTGTTATGTTTTATTTTACGCTCGGGTCAGCCTGAGTATTCACAGCTTTGGATTCACTTTTCTGGAGCTAGGAATCGCTGGAGATTCTGCTTATCTAGTTATCTACCTATTTCAGTTTCAGTTGTCTTATTTCAGCTTTTGTTTTAGAGACTTGTGTATTTGGGATTTCTACTGTACCTGTGTCAGAACTGTATTGGGTTTCAGACTATGTATTTTGTATTTGATTTGAGACTATGTATTTTAGTGGCTTCATGAACCACTATGGTTATTTTAAATTCCGCTGCGAGTTATTCTGATATTTCTGTGTCTGTGATTCTGTGAATGATTTTATTTGCTCCAAATTTTATTACAATCTGTTATTTTGCATTATTCAAGTCTGACATGTGTGGATTATTGTCGATTTGAATGGTCCAAAATAGTGGGTCGTTACAGCATCAATTTTGAAATCTTCAAAATTAGCTAGATATTGCTTTCTTAGAGATTTGCAAAAACTTTATATGGAACATCCTCGTCTCCATTTTGATTTTCTCGGTGAAGAAAAAGTAAAGCTACTAAAGAAAATCCGGACATATCATACCAAATTAATATGTGGTCGTGATAGTCCTCCTACCAGGGAATGGGACTATAATAAATATCCTTCAGTTATTACTCCGAAAGGACTTGATGTTCCTTTTGACTCAACACTTATTCTTTCTGCAAATTCAATGAATAAAGTTAGCAGTTTCCCAACTTTAGATGTGAAACAAATGTCTAATTGTACTTTTTAGTTTCACTTTTACTTGAGTTGTAATCGTTTATTGTTGTACTAAAGAGATTGATTATTCTAGTCTTAACTTCATTTTCCTTTTTCTTTTTGTTTAAATAGGAGTTACAGTTATCTGCAATGCCACTCTCATTAGATTCAACATCATGCATTGTCAATATTAGAGATAGATTGTTAGCAAATCTTGAAAAGAGGAAGCTTCTTGACGACCCTTTATACACTTGTTTCCAGGATAACACTGAAGCACTAAAATGGCATAGGAGATTCTTACTTCAGAAAACGATTGTTAGAAAGCTTAACGATCAGATCACCAATCTAGAGGTGGACATTAAGAGCAAAAACGAAACGATTTCCTCATTAAAGTGTCAAATTAAATCAAATCCATCAATCTATTTTGATGATGAGATGTCTGAACTTTTCCAACAAATAAGCGATTTGGAGATGAAATTAAAGGATAGTCTAGCTCAATGTGAATCATTAGAATTCATTATGGGGAATAATATCTCAAACATTGATTTACCAGTTTCTCCCATTATTTCTTCTGGCGCAAAATCTACAAGCTACTTCCCTTGCCATCTAGAAGTTCCCTACTACGATTAATCCTCCTCCTGGCATAGACGAGAAGGTAGTGGGAGAATGGTGCGGGAAAGTCAAATTTGAGATGATGAAATATTTTGATGAACAACAGAAAGTGAGATACTCGCAACGCATTAATGAATATGCAGCTAGAATTCAAAAGCTTGAACGCGAAAAGTATCTCCTTCAGAAGCGCATTGCTGATTTGAAAGGGAAAATAAAATTCTCAAAGGAGCAAACAAAGCTTTTAATCATGCTTTGAAGACTAACATCAAATCTATCGATGACGATTATAAGATTAGGAAAAAAGACAAGAAGCTTAAATAAGTTCTTCGTATTGTTATTCATCACATCGTTAATCCCTTAATTGCTGAAAATTTAGATAGATCTGCTCAAGATTTATGAGATGTAAATATTTGTACCGTATACTTGTAAATAATTTCACAAATTATGTAAATTATGAAAATTTTGTAAATATCACCTAGTTTGTAATCCTTTCTTGTAATGTTGTTTCTGAATCAGCCCTTTGATAACTTGTACCATGATTTCTGTATTTGCTGGATCTTTCAATCCTTTTTACTGGTATGTTTTCCCTGAAAAGCACGAAGTAAACAATATTTCTTATCATTAGCTTGAAATCTATATAGAAGTCTATTCGTGTCATTTGCAGAAATTAACAAAATCATCATGAAAAGTAATCCCATAACTGAATATGATTAAATGTCTTGAAATCCATCTTTGGCAATGATGAGAGATAATCAAGAATTCAACTTCAATTATACTGCGGATTATCAGAAGTCCGATGGTAGAAAACCATAGATTCAACCAAGGATTTGATTATAGATGTTTAGAAATCCCACTTTTGGAGATAACCAATTGAAAGCCGATAATGATCCTGTAATATAAGTCCATCAACCAAGATTCGGGCAGTAATGAATGAAATTTAAAAGTTAGAATATCCAAAACCACGATTCAGGTATTTGTACATAATGACTAGAAGTCCATAAAAATAATCTTCTTAATTGAGATCTTAAGCCCAGATTCATGCATTAATGAGTGAATTCCAATAAATAGTTATTGCATCGAAACCCAGATTCAGGTATGACGAAGACCTAGAAGACCCGAAACCCATATTCAGGTACTAATAAGTGAAATCCTGAACTCAATAATGAATGACCCAAAACCCAGATTCAGGTATTAATAAGTGAAGTTTGGAAATTCTTCTTTGATGATTAGTTGGAGACTGTAGATTCTTATTTAAGCCATGTATGTAGTTGCTATTTGATCAGCTGCTACTTGAGCTTGGAAGCTTAGTCCATCATTTGATATGCCGCATCTCGGGCTCGGACCACTTAGTCCGTTGTCTGGTATGCTGCTTCTTTGGCTTGGACATCTTAGTCCGCTATTTGATATGTCGATTCTTGGGCTTGGACATCTTAGCCCATTGTTGTCTGGTGCACTTGGTTAGCTTATCTTCAATAAGGATCCAAGGACTTACCCAACCTCCCTTCAGGAGGCACCTTGACCTAGCCATAGCGTGGCGCGGCCAAGGGCTTGTCGATGCTTTAACCTGGCCATAGCATGGCACGGAAACCTCCCTTAAGGAGGCGCCTTGACCTGGCCATAGCATGGCGGGCCAAAGGCTTGTCGATGCTTTAACCTGGCTATATCATGGCACGGATAAAGGCTTACTCTAACCCCTCTCCAAGAGGCACCTTGACCTAGCCATAGCGTAGCGCGGACAAGGACATGTCAATGCTTTATCCTGGCCATAGCATGGCGCGGATAAAGGCTTATACTCCTCCCAACATGAGGTACTCTGCCCTAGCCAACTCAGCGCGGACAAAGGCTTTGACCGCTTAAGGTAATGTCCAAGTGCAAGGAGTATTTCACTCTCAACCATGTAGATTTTTCTTAGTAAAGTTGTTCTTTATTGACTTCATCTATGATCTCTTTACAAACCCATTAAGTTTGCCTTGTCTGAAAAAGTTGATTATCATTCCTTCAAGCGCTCTTTAGTAATTTGTTTCATGACCATTCATTATATGATAGTGGCAATAGGATCCTGCCATATTCCTTTCATATTTGGGCTTTTTCTTCTAGGATGACCAATAATTGAGTTCATCCTTGGTTAGCTAGTAGAGGTTCTCTATAGATGTTGTTTTAAGTTGCATTCTTTGGGAAGTCTTGACTTGAAGCTTGTTTCTCGAGGATGGTTTCTAGGTCTTATATTACATGGCTCTGGATTTCCACCCTTGACAACTGGTTTTCTTTTTAAAACTCTTTGGAGCTCCAGTGTATGCAGTATCCCACTTGTCGCTTGACCCCATTTGTGTGCAAAGGCGTTGTAATCAGCCATCATTTCTTCTTCAAAGATTGTGCCTTTGGTATAGTGTTGAATTATTTTCCTCATTTTCTCAAACTAGTTATCACTTTCATTTCTCCTTTCTCCTAAGGCAAAGATAGGGGTGGGGCCAATATGAAATTGGTTTAAACTCCATTTAACTGGATCGTAGGCTTCAACTTTCTTTTTCCTTATGATCCTCAAAGCTTCTATTCTTAACAGTTGTTCTTCTTGTAGATTTATATCATTAATGGTTTCATGGGAGAATCCAATCAGATGTGGGTCCGAGGAACCTAGCTCAGATTTTCTAATTTTTCCAATCATGATGATGTAAAATCCAAAATGGGTAAGCTTAAAATAGAATTGGTTTAGAGGAAAATGGTATTGGATGTTCAATAAGATCAGAGGTTCGGGCCCTCCTTCTAGCGCCAAAATGTTAACAAGATAACTTGTCAACACTTTGAAGTAGAGTTAAAGGAACAGGTAAGTCCTTCTAAATCTCTTTTATCTAAGTTGAGAAAGATAGGATGTTATTACTTCCTTTGATTCACCCTTTTGAATAGGTCTTTATTGTGAAAACTCTTTCTTGCCCAACCTTTTGACCCAGTCAAAAAACTTATGATCCTTTTATGTCTTTCAAACCTACCTTGTTGGCTTACTAATTGGTTTGAAACACCCTATCGAAACAATGATGGTACCCTAGTGGTTGGCTCTAATGTTGTTGGGTATTGACTAAAGGGTAGGTTTCGACTTAGTCGATAGCTTGATTCTTTTATGACTTTGGTATGGATCTTAAAGCCTGGAAATTTAGGCTGTGAATGAGGTTTCGAATCACTAAAAGTTGAGCTTTTGGTGACTAGAGGTTTGAAACTAAGAACCTAATGTTATTGGGAAAGTAAGGGGTTTTGACTCACACGGAGGGCACCCTTTCAATTAAGTCGACGCCTGTAGAACATAGTTAAATCCAGAGAAAGTCTTCAAATAGTTGCACAACCAAGAATATCAAAATACATCCTTTATTAAACCAATGATGTTCAAACTGATCGATTTCCCCCAATTTGATTTACAAATCAGGGTTTAAAAATTTGCAAAGTTAAGAAAATACAAGTATAGAGTGAATGAATTCAGGCACCCAAAATCAAACCCCTAGGTTGTTATTTATAGGTGCGGGTTGCCACCTTTCGACTCAGTGCTTTCGACCTGGTCGAAAGGTGGCTTCGTAGACCTTTCGTCTTCCTTGACAATTGCGCATCCCTTTCCATTGCATTCGAATGTATTTGAATGTTTTCATCTTCATCGAAAGGGGTAGATGCGCCTTTTATTTTGTATTGCTTTGTTGTTGCAAGTGTGTAGGAGTAAGAGCTTTTGACTCTGTCGATAGGTTGTTCTCTGGAGTTTCGAAGGTGTTGTAAATGCTTTGAGATTCGACCCAGAAGGCAACTTTCGAAGATATGCTTGCGGGTAGATGTAGAACCTTTCCTGGTTGTTTAAGGTTTTGACCGGTTCGAAAGGCTTGATTATGCTTTCGAAAGGGTTGTTTTGATCAAGGCATCTTTCTGAATGATTTGAATGAAGGCGAAACCTTTGGTTTCGAAAGGTTTGGCGCGCATGTGAGGGGTTGTTATCCATTGTCTTCAAAAGGTATTTCTTCAAATCATTCGAAAGATCTTCATGCATAATCGAAAGGGAATTATTGAAGCAAAAGGGTGCTTTCGACCCTTTCGACCCCTCGAAAGTTTGTAATATATCTAGCCTTTGGCTTTGGCATCCCTTCGAATCCTTCGAAAGGCCTTGCTAGTGCTATTATCTCTTGTTCTTCTTTATCTTCTATACATCCTGGTTTCGACAAGGTTGAAGTGGTAATTGGTGGTAACATTTGGGTACTCTTAAATGAGTAGATTCGTCAAAACAGGTTTGGATAGCACACGGAGCTACACGGAATACAAGCAGGAGGCTACGCTTTCATATATCTATACTTGGAGCTTAGTATTGCTTATTTTCCACTGTGCAGTATTATAGAGCTATGTCAGTACTTGTATTATTAGAGACAGTATTAGAGTTTATTTTGGAGATGTGGAATGTATTAACTCTTTATTTCAACTTTTGTATAGTCTATGAACCTAATGCACTCTTTTTTTTATCTATAGTTCATTTGATTGTATTACTATCTCACCTCTTTTACATTTATAATATATTATATTTTATTTGTGCATTGTGAGATGTTCTATAGGTTATGTGTTGGGATTTTTTTCTTTCTTTTAACCCTTGGCTATCGTTCTGCATCGGCCGGGAACCCCTACAGCACTCTTTTTTGGCATATAGTGTAGAGGTGGTGTAGGTCGATCGTCACATTTGGTAGCATATCTTAGGTTACGTAGACGACCTAAGTTGATACTTGGATCCAATAGAGATAAAGAAGGAGTCATCACCTTAAAATGGATCTAACGATCCATGAGAGAGCGTACTTTTTATGTTTTAGTTTACAAAACTATATAAAAGTAGTATATATAGCATATAAGTCGATCTACATTCTTAGACACCACTTATTCCTTTTAGAGAGACCAATCATTCTCATTTCAGCTTATAAGAGTGAGGCTGCTAATGAGGAATGCTTGTAGTAATTCCAGCTCTGGAATTGAGGAGGGGCGAGATCGGGGGCTATTAACCCTGACTTACAGAACATGTTCACTGAGATTGTGCGCAACATGGTTCAGAATTCCCAAATTGCTCCTGCTATGGCTGTAGACGGTGGTGTTTCAGTGCAGGCGCTGAGGGCTGACTTTGCCAAATTGACAAAAGATTTCTCTACTCTGGATGGCAGACTATTTCTTAGAATGGAATCAGCCATCGAGGTGCAGGATTGGTTGGACACCTGCGAATGCATCTTTGAGGATATGGAGTTAGAGGATGCGATGAAGAGGAAGCTGGCCTGTAGACAACTTTAGGGAAGAACTATGGTGTGGTGGAATGCCATCAAGGTTACTACTCATGAGGATCAAATTACCTCGGAGCAGTTTAAGGCGAGATTTGAAGAGAAGTATATACCATCTACTCAGAAGTCGGTGCTCTTCCGAAAGTTTGTTGACTTGAGACAGGGAGATATGTCTGTGGCGGGGTATGTGTCTAAATTTGACATGCTGTCAAAGTACAGTCTATCCTTTCTCGATACCTAGCTATCCTTTCTCGATACCTAGCATAAGAAAGATGAGAAATTTATCATGGGCTTGAATAATTATCTTTGGGAAAATCTCGTTAGTCATATTGATGAGACATTCGAGAGGCTAGTGGAGAAGGCTCTTCGACATGAGAGTCTGTATCATAAGTCTATGTTGGTTGTTACTCCTAAGGATGAGCCAAAGTCGCAATTTAGCGGGGGAGACAAGAGTAAGTAGGACAAGAAGAAGAAGCAGTTTCAGAAGGGCGGTCAAACGAAGGGCAAGTGGGAGCCTACTTGCTATAGTTGTGGAGAGAAGTGCCATCTTGTCAGAGGCTGCAAGGTGGAAGGAAATAAGTGCTACAATTGCAACAAGCCGGGGCGTATCAAGAAGGATTGTCCAAAACCATCAAGAAATAAGCAGGTTGTGCCTGCTTATGCTTTGGATGCTATTTTGGCTTCATCTAGGGCTCCATTGGCAAAGGAGAAGAGGAAAAATGTTATTACGCAGGGTATGCTTTCTATTTTAGATACTCTTATACATGTTTTATATAATACCAGGGCTTCAGATTCCTTTATATCTATTGATTTGGTAGATAGTTTGGGATTGAAATCCGAGATAGTTGATCGACCTTTGATTATAATGAACCCCATTGGAGGATGACCAGCCTTTGCATGGTTTGTCGAAACTTGACATTATTGAGTCATGGATATTTATTTGCTTATCATTGCTTGTTTGGAATTATTCTAGGAATGGACTGGCTATAGAGGTACAGAGTAGTGGTGGATTGCGAGAGGCCGTTGGTGACAATAGGGATGGATGATGGGCATAGGTTGGAGATAGGCTGTCTACCTAATGATGAGATGATGGTTAGCTTTCTATATTTGCTTGAGATCCCGCACAACGAGTTATCGTCTGTGCCTATCGCAAGGGAGTATCTGGACAAATTTTGAAGAGGTGACCGGATTACCACCACACAGGGAGATAGAGTTTTGTATATATTTGGTGAAGGATGTTAGGCCAGTAGTTATGCTTTTGAGGCGTATGGCACCTAGAGAGAAAAAGGAGCTGGAGGTGCAAGTGAATGACCTGTTAAGACGAAGGTTCATTCGTAGAAGCATATCTGAGTGGTGCACACCTGTAGTATTCGCTACTATGGTGGATGACTCTCCAAGGTTGTGTGTAGATTACCGTGAGCTGAATAAGGTAACGAAGTAGAACAAGTACACACTCCCATGTATTGATGACTTGTTCGATCAGTTGCACGGTGCAAGGGTGTTCTCTCAGTTGGACCTTACCCCAAGGTTTCATCAACTAAGAGTGGCAAAGCAGATTGTGCCGATTACGACATTTCGTATGCCAATTGGATTCTATGAGTGGTTAGTTATGCCATTCAGGCTAACCAACGCACCGGCATACTTTGTTGATCTTATGAATTGCGTTTTCAGGGATCAACTAAATATGTTTATACTTGTATTCGTAGAAGATATCCTTGTTTATTGAAGGGTGGAAGAAGAACACAGGGAGCGCTTGCGGATTGTGCTTGAAGTGTCGCTTCTGGAGGAGGGAAGTGCAATTTTTGGGTCATGTAGTTTCTGAGCAGGGCATTGCTGTAGATCCTGCGAAGGTGGCAGAAGTGCAGGATTGGGATCGACCAAGACTACTACAGACGTCTTAAGTTTCCTTGGGCTGGCGGGATAATATAGACATTTTATCCTAGACTTCTCTAAGGTAGCGGCGCCGTTAACCAACTGCATTCCCTTTACGGGGTATTATGAGCGACCGAGACCCTTTGTTCACTAGCGAGTTTTGGAAGAGCTTACAAGAGGCTTTGAGGACAGAGCTGCATCTTAATACAGCTTATCACCTACATATATGGGTAGACCGAGAGCGTGAATCGTATTTTGGAGAATCTCTTGCGAGCTTGCATTCTTGACTTTGGCGGCTCGTGGGATGATTATTTGCATTTAGTCGAGTTTGCATACAACAACAGTTACCAGTCCAACATCAGTATGGCACCATTTAAGGCATTATATAGCCGACCATGCAACGCCTCCTCCTGTTGGTAGCAAGCGGAGGTGAAACTGATACTTGGGCTAGCGATGGTTAGGGAGACTTCATAGAAGATCAAGATCATTCGGTAATGGATGAAGGCTGCTTAGGATAGACAGAAGAGCTATGGTGATAGGAGGAGACATGATTTAGAGTTCTCTGTAGGTGACATGGTGTTCATCAAGATCTCTCCATTGAGGAGTGTTGTTAGATTCAGTACTAAGGGGAAGTTGGCATCGAGATCATTGGTCCTTTTCCAATACTTTAGAGGATAGGGAATCTAGCATATAGAGTCGACATGCGCTAGTAGATGGAGGGCATGCACAATGTGTTCCACGTATCTCACTTGCGGAAGTTTTTGCATGACTCAGGTGTGATAGTTCAACTGGATCAGTAGGTTGATATCGAGATTGAACCAGAAGCATCGAGAGCTCCTAGGCCTATACCTATCATTAAACGAGATACGAAATAGCTTAGGAAGAAGACGGTAGAGCTGGTGAAGGTTCAGTAGGGTGAGAGCTAAGGCGGTTGTACTTGGGAGAATGAGGAGAGCATGAGGACTACTTATCCGATGCTCTTTACTTGGTGAGACGTTTGTTTATTACATTTACTTTCACTTTCGATATCTTAAAGGGTACTTTAGTATCCTACATGCTAGGGTAGTCATAGATATCATTTGTTGCTTTTGTGTACATGTTTGATGTTTGACATGTTTGCTCGTGGATGATAGGCATGCAGGTCGGCAACTATGTTTGATTTTTCCTTATTTGAATTGGATTTCGAGGGTGAGTTTCTCAAGGGGGGGGGGAGTGTAACGACCCGTCTTTTACATATCGAAGGATCGTAATTTTTTTTTAAATTCATCAGTGGTGACTCTATGACTTTAGAAAATGCATATTAGAGACATATCCTATCTTTATAATTTTTTCCGAATAATTTTATTTTTGGAAGGCTTGTATCAAACCCTAGCTTTTGATAGGAGCTGGATTAGTGTTCATGATTACTTCCTTTGGAAAGATACGATGGTTTCTCTTTCCGTAGAGTGGTTGTAATAGCGATTTGGAGCTTCTGGCTAGGAAGTATGGCTATTTGAAGGTTTGTTTCTGGTCGGTGCTAGGCGTGCTCGGTTCGGCATGCTCTGTTCGACGTACCTTGGGGGGTGTTTGAGGTTTTGCCTATAAATAGGAGAGCCACTCTCTCACAAATCACTTTTTCTACACCTCTTATTCCAACCCAACGTCCATTATTTCTCTCTTCACCCAACTTCTTCCATTTCTCATCCAAACCATAGATAAGCAAGGGAATTCATTAAGGAGCTTCAAATCAACATCTTTGGGAAGGAAATCAAATCTTAGCTGCTGTTTTCGGATTTGTGTCAGTTTGCATGTAAATCTCCATCTTTAGGTGTTTGGTGAGTGGTTCTTTATCTCTCACTTTTCTATATATGTATCTATAGGTTTTGCTATGTTTTAAACTCGTTTTTAAAGTCAAATTAACGTTTTAAAGCTATTTTCTAAGTCAACCCTAAAATAAAATGAATTTTGGGATATCTAAAGTACTTTAATAATATTGCTTGGAGTGTGGTTGCCTTTGTATATGATATGCTATCTCATGGGTCTATTATATGATGACTTGCTATGGTTTGATGTATGTTTGGATGTTTGGATGTTTGGATGTTGATTTGCATTCTTGGGCATGTTGTGATTCTGTGAATGCTTGCATGGTTAAAATGCTCATCGTAGCGACCTAGAGTTAGGGACCGTGAATTGGGCTTCGACGAATCCACTCGAGATTGTCGAGAGTTGTATCATTGCATATGGAATGTACAAGGATCGAAGAACGGGGCGTAGGGGTGAAATAGATACAAAGTTCGACTTAGCAGAGCTACAAGGAATTAGTTTGGCGTAAATTGGTTCAGCATAGGCTTGTTCCAGTATGGTGGATAGAGCGGTGGCCGATCATGGAGTTCGATTTAGTGGTAGGGCTAGGCTTGATGACCGAACATGTTTGGATATTTCGGACTTAGTACGGACTCTACGACTTGCGATGGGTGTCTAGAGACATTCCGAAAATGATGACTTAACGATGAGAGTCGTGGCGGCAATCCACAAGGGCGAGTCTAACGTTAGGGACATGCAAGTGGGATATGTGATGGTGCCCTACGGTTGAAATAGCTGGGACGGAATACCAATTGAGTTCCATTTTGGAGACGTGTGCAAAGGGGTCATTGATAACTCGAAGGCTTCTAGTGTGCTCGTAAAGAAGGTGTATGTGGGGACACTCACCTCGAATACGATTGTGTCCGGATCTTGCGATGGTATATTACCATGGGCTCTCTGATTGTGGGCCTGGTTCCTAGCCTTTCGGAGTGGTATGGATTCGAGCACCAATGAAGTCGAGATTACGATTGGGTCCCTGGTTTGTGATTGTGCCATATGAGTTGTTATGTATCTAGTGCACATGAGTGATGGTGAGGACTGTTTGATGGATGCTATTTTTTCCATGGTTGTTGTTACACCAAGGTGTCACCCGATGTAGGTATTTTCGATTGTATACCTGGACACTGGACATTGTACTTCGATTGTAGTACATTTATATGACTTTGATAGTAGATTAGCATATATCGATTGTTATGTGCTAATTCTTTGGATGTAGGGCAGGGCACGTATGGTTCTACATACGTTATGTCCATATTTACTATGTACAATTATTATTACATTTTTGAGATGATATATCGCTTACACCAGACTGTTGTCTGACTCAAGATTTTATTCTTATGAATATTATGCACACATTCCTAAAATCAAACTTAATTCAAACGGCATCCCTATGAAAATCGCATATGTAAAGCGGATCCCTATAATTATTTTACTATAGCGAATTTGTCTCATATTTTTTTGTTCCACTGCCTAATTTTTTTTTAAAAAAAATTTAAATATTAAAACTTGGCTACTGGATAAATACACAGAATAAGTGCGAAAATGTCTGCACTTATTGAGAAATACTACAAACATATAAGCAAATATTCACTTAATAATTGCAGACACATCTGCAAATATTCAATCAATAAACCAATATTTGCAGACATCAAAAAATTGCAGAAATGTCTGCTATATTCTATAAAATTGCACACATGTCTCCAATTTTCCACTGGAAGTGGTCTATTTTGTTTTGTTTTCGTTTTCCATCAACTTTTTCTTTCTTTTTGTGCAATAAATATGATGTTGAATATAATTTGAAATAAATTTGAAATATACATCAAATAATTGCATAAAATTATGCAATTATTGGCTATAATTGTTTGTAAATCAGCAATATTTTGAATAATTGCATACATTTCTACAAGTTTTCCCGGAGCTTACTTTTTTTGTTGTTTTTGTTTTCCATCCACTTTTTTTTATTTTTCTGACATAAATATGAAGATAAATATAAATTGAAATAAGTTTTGGAATTTGAAAGTTTTTTCTGTTGTTTTTTGATGTTTTTTTACGATTTCGAAAAAGGGGACCTAATTTACATCCATTTTTGGCAAGGATGTTTTATCTATTTTGAAACTTAATAGGGACCTTAGCTAAACTGTTCCTTTATTCTTTGCTTCGTATTACCTTGGGTACTCTTAAATGAGTAGATTAGAGATAATAAGTCTGAATAGTGCATGAAGTCGTACGTAGTACGAGCGGGAGGCTATGCTTTCATCTATCTATAATAAGAGAGTACTATTGCTTATTTTCCGCTATGCAGTATTGTGGAGCTAAGTTAGTACTTGTATTATTAGAGACAGTATTAGAGTTTATTTTGGGGATGTGGAATGTATAAACACTTTATTTCAGCTTTTGTATAGTCTGTGAACGTGATGCACTCTATTGTTCTTATCTATGGTTCATTTGATTGTACCACTGTCTCGGATGTTTTAATCTATGATGCTATATTATATTTTAACTCTGTGCTGTGAGGTGTTTTACAAGTTCCGTGTTGGATTTTGTTTCTTTCTTTCTTTTAACCCTTGGCTACCGTTCTATATCGACCGGGTACCCCCACAGTGCTCTTTTCTAGCATATAGGGTAGAGGAGGTGTAAAACGGTCGTCACATTAACTATGGGTGGTTAATTATGGATTTGATTTACATATATGTGCTTATGTAAATACAAGTTATGTTACTTGAAAGTCAAATTGAATTAAATGGTAACTGGATTTAGTACCATTGTAGTTGTTAAGCCTTTTTCCAAATTGGTAAAGTTATGGATTTAAAAAACTTCAATTGTATAGCAATTTGAGGTTAAGTGTTTATAAATGATGTTTTGAAATAAGTTAATTAATTATTTTAATAAAGATGTTTAAAGCTATCTAATTATATTATTAAGGATATTTTAAGTTATTTAGGTATATTATTAATGTGATTAGTTAATTGGTTTAGTTCTGTATAAAGTTCATTAATTATTTTATTAATGACGTGTTTAAAGTTAATTGCTTATCTTATTAGTGTTGTTTATAGTAAATTAATTAATTATTTATGATGTTCAATAGTAATTAATTAATTGAATAAAGGTGCTTATAAATGATAAACTATTTTATAAAAAGGATTGTACTTGGTAAAAAGGATTTATTTAAGGAGATCTAAAAATGATATTTTGTAAAGGAGATTATAAATGATATTCGATAAAGGAGTTTTATAAGGACTTTATAAATCATTTTAAGAGATCTATAAAAGAAGCTTTATAAATTAATTCAGAAATTTATAAAAGGTTTTGAAGTATGAAATGGGCTTATAGAAAGGGAATTTTATAAAAGAAGTGAGATTTGATTTTGGTAATTAATCCTTCTTAATTATGGTGGTATGGAAACATTCTTTCCATAGTTAACACCGAAGGATAGTGGTTTTGTGTATAATAAGAAATATTTTAAATAATATTTTTTTTGGCCCATTTAAATATGATATTGGAAAAGAGGAAATCTTCCTTAAGTTTTGTTAATATAATTATACTATTGAGATAATTATATGGATATTTTCAAAGTATTGAAAATATAATGGTTTGAAATATACTTATACTGCTGAGATAAGTGTATGAATGTTTTCCCATGTATTGGAAAAAGTATAAGGGATTTGTGAATATATCTTTTGTGAAGGTATTTTAAATCAAATAATCGAAAGGGATTTTAATAATTGAAAGATATATTTATAGAGGCTTAGTGGATCTCATATAGAATTAAGTCTATGTTTGACTATTTGTTTATTTGATAGTTAAATGACCGACTATCAAATCTGGATCAAAATATAACTCTATAAATATCTAGGAGAAAATTCGGAAGTTATATGGCACATTCATCTTTGATGATGCTGTACTTTGCATATAAAACTCATTTTGTTATCCTAGGACAAATGATAAGAAAATCCATCCACTTAAACTGTTAGGAGGTGAGCTTCGCTCTTATGTATTGTCTGATTATTTCTAAAAGAACCAGAGTTGAGTTTGCTGGAAACTATCGAATGTTGGTTCGAAGATATCGGGATCAGATAAGTATGAATTGTCCGAAAACCACTTTGAACCAACTCAAGCGTCGTATTGGAGAAATCTTAAAGATGATGGAATCGTAAACCGAGCTCTTTGAAGTGCAAGGACTACTTACTACTAATCCTGCAGGTGATTCCAAAAATGGATGTAGTAGAAGTAGTGCATTCGGTTTGTCCATATCCTAAACAACTTGTATGGATGAATGTTGGCATTGCATTGTTGCTTGGAGGGAAGTGTTAGCATTCCAAGTGGAAATTGGTAAGAGAGGGAAATGATAATTATGACCACACAAGCCTCACAATTCGGTAAAGACTAAAGGAGGGTATATGCTTCAGAGCTAGGGGGTTCGCTACTATTAGGATCAGTCATTCCTCGATCTAGAATTGATATTTATGGATTTGGTATGCGCGCGGAAGTGGGGCCATGTCTGGTGCATATTGTTTTGAAGCCATGAACCCAGGGAATGATGTAATCCGACGTGTCATCTTAAAGAGGGAGCTGGCTCTGATTCTCAGAGGCCTCATGTGAGGCCCTCTGTACCTTTTTCTAGAGGTGTATTATGGTAGGCAATACCCCGGCAACCTTGTCAATGATGGAAATCCAATCTCCAATATATGCCCTATGAATTTAGTTGTATACCTATTATGCTGAAATTCAATTAATGCAACAATTTTGACAATGATTAATATTTATTTTACTTTACGCATCATTATAATATTGCTAGATTTCCTATAAATTGATTTGGTTATCGTTAGGTAAAAACCTGTCCATATTTATGTGCGGCGTGGTTTTACAAGATACGTTTATTTTTGAAAGGTTTTATAAAATATTAAGAATCCATTGGTTGTGTTTCTTACAATGTGTTTTACCAGACTGATCTGGGCGTTATTTTTCTTATAATGCCCAGGACAGCCCGAGCATATTTTAAAGATTTAGCATGACACTTTCGAGCTTTAAAAGATGAGCTAGATCCTCCTTGGCATATACTCATATTTATCTTCCGTTGTTTTTTCTTATTATATTTATCAAAAAATTGTAAGGACGGGTTGTTGTAGCTATCCAAGGTATGATGATAGGATAATTGTACTCTAATTGATGTATGTATACAAAAAATTCTTTTTGCAAAGATTCATTGATATACTACAGATTACTCATCACATTATGAGATTCTGTTTTGCCCTTTTCTTTTATTTCATCCCAATGATATGTCTTTCTGGCACTTGGATGTTCGACATGTGAATACCGTGGATTTATTAGTGTCGACTTCTAATGATCGAAAAAGTGGGCTGTTACAGTAACAATCACACGTTAATACTTAATAGTATTATAATTACTAGCAAAAAAAGCTCACGATTTGCCTAAATTTGGAAAACTTCTCATCGCAAAAGGATGATAAATAAACTACCAAGCGTACCTTATGCACAACAACCTCAGTTTATTACATAGTCGATTATTCATGCTACTTCAAACAATTCAAAGAGTCCTTTCCAAAAACACTCAATAAGGCAACAAACATAGCATTCAATTATACTAAAGCACATACGATGTAATGGACTATCCAAACGCAATACCAATCTGATCACTTGCTCGATCACATAGATTCCACTTCCAAACTAGTATACATAACTTGACATCTATAGTATGGTCTCCGATTAGGTTTCTTGATTAGAAAATTTTGTTTTCCTTCCATAGCCATATACAATGATACAAAACTTCAAAATCATACCAGGAATCCATATATATCTAGTTTTCACCATCAAGGATCTAGTGAAAAATCCTTGTTTGGACCGGTGTAAATCACCTCGAAATCATTTTACTCGAACCCTGGATCAAGAACAGTCAAGCAAATGTAACAACCCGGATTTTGATCATTGAATTTTGAATATTTGATTAATTTAAATATTAGAATAATTGGATTTTGGAAATTAATATCTTGAATTCAAATTTAGTGATCATTTAGATATTTGTAGCAAGGAAACAAATCAAAAGGAGGAAGTAGTAGCGGATCCAAATCCGACTAGAAAAGGGAAATCCATAAGGTGGTGTTTTAATCCACTCATAATTACTAAATTATCTTATGTTAGTTAAATTAAATTTATAATGTGATTAGAAACTGATTGGTTAATGTTTGGTATGTTTAAATTGTCATTCCAGTTAAGTATGACCTTTGTTGCATTTAATCATCATTTAATTTAATATTGAATTTAATTGTCAATTTAATACCTGTTAATGATAATCAGTTGTCTATTGATGTTTATTGGTTGATTTGGATGATGGTTGTGATGGTTGTTTGATTGTTGATGCTGGATGACTGGATGTTATATTTTATATTGTTATAACACTACAAGTTCCCTATGAGTTGAAATGATAGATTCAAGCGATTTCATGCATTTGAAGTTAATTTAGGATTACAGGTTGAAATGATATATACGCTTAAATTTAAAAATAATTGCGGATTGAAATGATAAATATCCGTATGACTTGACCATAGGGTAGAAAATTATATACGGACACCAGATTGGTTAAATTAATTGATTTTAAATCTTTAAATTTTGAATTCAGTTAAATGATATTTTGAAATAGAATTTGATTTATATACACTGAATTATTTCTGAAAATCCAAGTGTTAATGTTGAAATTGGAATTGATTTAATGAATTGTTAAAGGATTTAAATTGGAATTTCAAAGTTGATTTGTCTAATATAAATGAATTTTATCAGAATTGAGTTATTGAGAATGTTCGAATATAACTTTGAAATCTATTTAATCTATTTTAAAATTTATTTAACCTATTTTTAATCTATTTAATCTATTTTAAAGCTATTTAATCTATTTAATCTATTTTAAATTAAATTTAAACTATCTTAAATCCACCTAAACCACGTTAAGCTATTTTTAAACTATTTTAAAGTATTTTAACTATTTAAAACTATTAAACCTTTTATACTATTTATAGCTATCTAAACTATTTTCAAAATTTCAGATTGTGTAAAGTGTAAGTGTTTATATTTAAACCCTTGAATTTAAAGTGAATATGGTTAAATGATGTTATAACTTAAGTTGGGATTTGAAATAATATTTGCTAGTGAAACGACATATTTGAGGAAATATTATGATTCTGAAATGAGAGTTAACTTATTTTGTGAAAATGGTTTCGAAAGTAATATAATTTCAAAAGTGATATGATTTTGAAAGTGAATACGATTTCGAAAGCGATATGGTTTTGGGAATTTGATATTTTGATATCAATTATGAATTGATTTTTAAAATGTAAAAGAACCATCCGGTGTGAAATAAGCGTCTGGTTGTTAAAGAGACCAGGATCAGATATTGTCATACTCTCTGCCAATATCGAAAACCACTTTAACAACTGTGTACGTGGCAGAGATTCCAGAATAAAGCAGGATGGTTTGGCGAACGATTCTGTATGAGGTATTTACGTAGCCCTGACTCCCGTAAGCCAGCTTAGATGTGACTAAAACAGGAGCTATACCTAGGCCAAGTGAGGTCATTCCTTCAATCGGACATGGTTTTTCGATACCATATTATGACTTTGTGATTGATTTGGTGGTCACCCTTGATTTTGATTATGGGAGTCTGTTCCGTGGTGGGAGGTAGTAGCTGCTATGTGTTACCACCAGCCCGGGTTTGCAAAATGGTAGAGTCCTACCCTGGCATTGCCTTAAGTGCCATGTTAACTTGCCCTATCGCGCCTTCTACGAGTTGGTTTGTACCATACCTATGGAGTGCCCTCTGAGTAAACCTCACGGAGGAGCTTACGGTACTTAATAGACTATGGGAATATATAAACTCTGTTAAGGGGGATATGGGTAATGCCTTAACACTATTTTAATACTTTACTTTAACGTTGACACTATTATAATAGCGTATTGTACTATGTATGTAGATAATTTAACGGATCCTTAGGAGATGGAAATCACGAACATCTCTTAAGTTATTGCACTCACGTTTGACACTGGATAGGAGATGTCAAAACCCGTAAACATCTTCGATGCCATTACACTCATATTTATTTACTGTTGATTTAACTTACATAAGATCTTTTAGTTCTGACTCGAGTATTTTGTCTTTTCATTACGCTTGGGTCAGTCTGAGCTTTTCAGTATCGAAGACTGCTTTTTTGGAGGACGAAGACGAAGATTTAGTACTATTACTATTTATTATATCCATACCACTGCATCATGTTATTCCGTTGCATTTTTATTTATTTCTGTTGTATGTAACTCTGATTCTGTATTGTAAAAGTGTAATCAAATGTTATTTGTAAAACAGCTTCATGAACTGTTTATTTGATTATTATATTTTGTCATTTCGCTGTGAGATTCTATGTTTGTTTCTTTCTTTCTCTACTTTTTCTTATTTACCCCATAACAATCTGCCCTTTTGAATGGTTTGAGTCTGACGTGTGTGGTTTATCGTCGATTTAAACCATCCAAAAAAGCCGGTCGTTACAATGGCGATCTTTACGTGGTGGCCCTGATGCAAAACGATAGAGTTTGGCAAGGGTTACGATCTAGGGTGGAGTGCGGTGCCCTCAAGTCGAAAGTGGTGGGGACAGTGTCAAGTTGAACAGAGACGACTTTTTTGTTCGTTCATTCTCGATCGTAGGTCCATTGCAAGCGGCGATTCTTGTGGCGTGGTGACGGCCGTGGCTAGGGGAGTTCGATGCCCGAGGTTGGTGGTCGGAGGTGGCCCGTGGCAGCGTCAAGGCGAAGATGGATGAAGATGGAAATGGCAACATGAGTTGTTGACGAAGATGATTAGCTTCTAAATGTGATTAGGCATGGGTAATTAAGTTAATTACATGATTTATTAGGTGGCAAATTAATTAATTAAATTTGAATTGTTCATTAATCAACTACTTGTTCGTACAAGGTCCAAATCGAACGCGGTCAGTCATGTTGCAATCCTAGGAACGATACCTATGCTATGGAATTGGATTAGTTGTGATTGGAGCTTGTAGAATTTGAAGGATTTTAGACGGAGCTAGAATGCTTCAGTAGATAGATTTTACAGTTTGTGATTGGTTGAAATTATTGATTGTATGCTTGGATATTTAAATTAGTTGATTGTTTGGTTTTGATGAAATTGTCGCTTTTGAAAACGGTCAATATATGAAATCATTTGCAAGGAATTTATCTAACATACAGGGAATTTGTAGAAGATTCAAACGGGATTCCTCGCCATTGTTGATTTAACTTCAATCATACTCCTGTTGAATGAATTATTGGATATCAAAACCTAATTGTTTGGCCCTATTGGTTATGACATTATTATGGTTAAAACTTTATCTCATAGTGATAAAAATCAATAATAACATAGGTTAAGTGCTTAGTGACTATTGGCCTCAATTGAGTATTTTGAAATACTATAACTACTGTTTTGGCTTGAATAGGTTTTTGATTTGGACAGGGATCTCAAATCTAATCTTTGGGTTTTTTGGAATATTTTTATTTAAGTAGATTTTAAACTTTTCTATTTTACTTCAACCTTTTTATTTGTCTTTCCTAAATCATTTCGAAATATTTTAAAGTTGTTTAATTATCATTTAATAACGATTTAAAGTTGTTTAACTATTGTTTAATAATGTTTAAAAGATGTTTGTTTCTATTCAATACCGTTTCAAAGTTATTTATTAATATTTTAATATTTTGAAAAGTTATTTATTTAAATAATTGATATTGTTTGAAGATAATAATTATTATTTATTAGTAATATTTTGGAAGTTAATTATTTATTATAATAAGGATTTTGAAGATCAATTATTAATTATTATATTAATAATGTTTGAAATTATTAATTATTATACTAATAATGTTTTAAAGTTATTTATTATTATACTAATAATGTTTTGAAGTAAATTAAATATTTCATTAATGATGTTATAAAGGAAATCGATCATGTTATTAGTGTTGTTGAAAAGTTAATTTATTATTTATTTATGATGTTTAAAGTTAATTAATTTATCTAATTAATTATATTTATAAATAATAAATTGATTTGTAAAGAAATTTCATTGAATAAAGAGTTTATAGATAAAAATGGAGTGTTGTATTCATAAAGGATTTTTATAAAGACTTCATAAAGAATTTTTATAAAGGGATTTCAGAAATGACTATTATAAAGTAATTTTAGAAGGGATTTTTATAAAAGATCTTTATAAAGGAGTTCTGTAAAAGAATAATGTTTTATAAAATTGATTTATTGATTTATAAAAGGAGTTTTATCAATAGTCTTATGGATTTATAAAAGGGCTTTATAAATGGTTTATAATTTAATAAAAAAAAGTTTTCTAAATTGTTTTAGAGATTTCTAAAAGAATTTTTATAAATGATTTTAGAAAAGTATAAAAAGGGAATATATAATAGAAGATGAGACTGATTTCCAAAATTGATTTTTAAAAAATTATGGTGGTATGGAAACATCTTTTCATGCTCAATACCAGATAGGAAATTTTTCTCAACTTTTGTATGTACTTATGCCGTTGTGATAAGTATATGGATATTCTTCCAAGTATTGAAAGGAGTAAAAAGGGTTTGTGAGTATACCTATAGAAAAGTATTTTGATACAAGTATTTACAAGGTGATTTTTAATTAATGAAAGGATTAATTAAAGAGGTTAATGGTTGCTTATATGCTAAACCAATGTTGCTTTTCTCTATGGAATTAAATCCCTGACGTGATTAATGTTTTATTTGATAGTTAAATAATCGACTGTCAAAAATTGGCCGGTTTTTAAACTATCATTGTCGGTTCGGGGAGACCAGGATCAGATGTATTATCCGAAAATCACTTCGAATTGGCATAAGCGTTCGAATGAAAGATATCTTCATGATGGTTTCTGAGACAGAGTTCTTTGATGTACAAGGGCTTGGGTTTCGTTCAGACCCAGAATGAACCTATATGGATGAATGCCAGCATTGCATTTCTGTCTGGAGGGCAGTGTTAGCATTCCAAGTGGGAATTTCTAGGAGGAATCTGGTAATCGTTACCGCACGAGCCTCACACTCAATAAATGACTATAGTAGGGATGTGTCGTAGGGCTATGTGGGTCGCTCCCATTAGGGTATGATCATCCCTTATCTAGAGTCAATATCTATGTAATCTTCAAGGCCCATTATAGTTGTTTATCAACCTAGGGATGATCATATTCGGCGCTATCCAGTAAGGGGTAGGGCCGGTCCTTAGTAGCAGAGGTGCAACATGTTGTAGCCTCCAGTACATTTTACCTAAAAGTGTACAAATTCGGTGGGTAGACCCTTACCCTTTCATAGTAGGAATCCATTTTCCAATATGAGTCTTTGGACTTGACTATAACCTATTATGCTAGAATTTATTTAATATAACAATATGAGCTAGGATTAAATATTTATTTTAAACCCTAGACATTATTATAATATAATAGGATTTCCTATAGATATTTTTTGGTTATCGTAAGGTAAAAATCCATCAGTGTTTATGTTCAGTGCGATCTTACGAGAAACCTTTATTTTTCAAAGGATTTTATGAATATAGAAATCAATATGATTTGATAGGGTTTCCTCACTTTAATTTACCAGACTGATCCGGGTGTTATTTTTTTAATGCTCGGGTCATCCCGAGTATGTTTCAGATTTGGTTCTGGATGCTTAAAGCTTTAGGAGATGAGCTGGATGCCTCGAGATGTATTCACGTATCTTTTTTATTTCCACTGCATTTTCTATTGGTTGTATCTATCAGCAATTATAAGGATATGCTGTTATAACTGTCTAGGCTTATGATAGATTTGTATTTCAGATTGATGTGTGTGTGTGTGTTTATATTATAATTTCCATTTGAAAAGATCATTGTGTATATTATAGATTACTTTGTACGATGTGAGATTTTTTTCTGTCTTTTATTTTCTTTCACCCCGATAATCTGTCTTTCCGACACTTGGTTTCTCGGCACGTGAATGCCGTGGATGTATTAGTGTCGAATTTTAAGGGTCGAAAGGCGGGTTGTTACGGTTGGTATCAAAGTTTTGGTTGAGCGAACACCTAGGCCTAAGTGGGGTAAAACTCATTACGGATAGGGTTAGTAATGCCCCAGAAAGAGAAACTCATTAGAGATAGGGTTAGTAACACCCTAAAATGAGTTGAGTGTATTATATATAAGAGGGCATATTTGTTAATGCTAGAATTTTTTTTAAATTGTGTTGATTTATCTGTTGAGTGGGTTATAAATTTTGATCGAAACGTGGGATGACACAGTATCGATAAGGGTTTCTAAACACTTAAATAAGGCAAACTGACATAGTATTATTTTTGAAATTGATAAATGAAATAATTTTACCTAGGATTATATTTTATACATAAAGGAATCATTTATATAAAATTGATATAAATGTTTTTGGTGTGTTTGGTTGTTAAGAAATGATAGTATTTAATTATTATCATTTATTGTTTGGTTAGTCATGCTCCCCTAGTTAGGAGCAATGACTATTGTTAATTGATTGAGTAGTTGTGCCCGACCAGTTTATGGACATTGACTAGGGTTGATTAGGAGCAGTTTTGTCCTTTTAACTACATGGGTTGGGTAAATAGTAATTGTGGGAATATTGAAACGAATACATTGTGAATTCGGTTTCATAATTTGGCTATAAGGTGTTCGGTGATAATGTTGGATTAAAATTTAACTTTTATAAATATTTTTTATTTTAATCTAAATAAAGACATACCTTGGTAAAATGATTTATATAGGGAAGTGAAAATTATATAAGTGTAATTTATAAATGTGTATTATAAATGAAGGATTTAAGCTGAAAATTTATGAATTTAAATCCCGGTTTTTTCGGAAATTTTTTTTAAAATTTTTTGGAAGAAATAATAATATATTTTTATTTGGAAGTGTATTTGGAATAGGAATTTTTTTAAAGGGATTTTAAAGGAAATAGATAGCACAGAACTCGCTTCGGTCGCTGGAAAATAATTTCGACAATGACTACAACATCATCGGTGTTCATTTTTGAGTTTCTAAGCGAGGGACCGCTGCCATAATATTTTGCAATAGAGTTGTTTAGATTTAAGAAAAAGTCAAAATCCATAAGTGTGATTTGATATAGAAAAGAAGATATATATATATATATATTATTTATTTCAGAATAGAGTTGAAATAAAGTTGGGTATTTAATTCTGAAGTTTTCAATCAAGTTATTTATGGATGCATGTATCCTATGCATTAGGGTAGTTTGGTTTTGCATCTCATTCTGATATGTTGTTTGGTAGTTTTTCATTTATTGAAATGAAATGGAATTCTCGATGATTTTGGACAGTCGAGACTCCCGAATGGATAATAAAATTATACAAAGGTAAGTTTTTGTAACTAATAAAATTGAGAAATAGTAAGTTAAAAAATTTGAATTTGTTGGATGTTTGGGTTAAGTAAAAACAAATTTGAAATTTGTATATGTACTCTCAGATTGTAGCAGAGTCTTAGACAAATATGGACCTAAGTTTAAAGTGGATAATAAACATAAATTAAGTATGGAAGGGATTTATAGATGAAGTTGGGGCTTTTTGAAATCTATATAAATTGAAGTTTAAAGTGATTAATTTACATAAGTGGTGTTATGAGATGGTCATGAACTTAACTAATGATGTTATGAAATGGTTTGTAAATGAATTTTTAGTATTAAAGGAAATTAACGGAGATAAAGGTTGTATGAAATGGTTCATAAGTGTTTAGTATTAAATAAATGTTACTGATGAAATTAATTGTAATTTTAAATGAATGTGAATAAAAAGAAAATTGGTATAGTTAAGAAACCAATTGGATAAATAAATATGTAAGTTGTACGCAAACCATTTTATTAGCATAACTGTTTGATCCTGTTTGGAATACACGATTTCGAGGTGTTTTACACTAATCAGAACAAATATTTTTCACTTGATTCTTGACGGCGAACACTCGATACTGGTTTTTGATATGATCCTGAAGTTCTCTATCAAGTATATGGCTATGCAAGGAGAATGATAGTTTCTAATCAAGGGACTGAATCGAAGTCCACACTAGAGTGATCAAGTGATAAATACTAGTTCGGAAGTGAATTTGTGTGATCGAAAGAATGATTAGATTTGATATTGCGCATGAATGGTATATGTACATTGTACGGGCTTTAATAAAATTCTATGTTTTGACATTAGAAAATGAAAATTAGATGGCTATGAGTTATATGGTAGGATATCAATTGTAAATAAGATGCAGGTATATGGAAGCAAAGGCTAGTTTAATGTTTTTGGTTTCCTGGATAGAATTTGATTGCCCGACTAATGGGTACGTGTTTATATTATTGTTCGGTTGATGGCTTTATGCCCCTGATATGGGAAGCCACTTGACTTTTGTTTTCTTTTGTTTGTTTGGGCCCGTAGTGACAGTTTGTAGTTTTTTGATCAAGCCACACAAAGGAGGTTGTAACGACACGTAAATATTAATGGTTTTATAACGTAATTAATCGAAATTTTGCTTGAAATTTAATTATAAAATTTAGCAATGAAAATTGATATTTGGAATGCGTCTATTTAAACGTAGCAAATGTCAGATTTTCATCAAAGAATATGGAAGCTTATTTTGTTGTGTAATTTTATTTAAATTTAAATCAGTTGAATAGATGAAAATAAAGTGTTTTTGAAATCTAAATATATAAAAAGTGAATATTAGGCACAGGTCCCTAACAAGTTTCAAAATACACAAAAACCCCAGTAAAAAAAAGTTTGTAAATTAGATCCCTAGAATTAAGTTACCGAATAATAGCATTGTTATGCAATTATTCAGTGAATAATTGCAGACATTTATGCAATTATATCAAAAAATTACAGATATTTCCACAATTACTCACTGAAAAATTGCGGAAATTTCCGCAATTATTCACCAAAATTTTGCGGAAATTTCCATAATTTTTTCAAAAATTTGTGGAAAATTCCGCTATTATTCACCAAAAAGAATGCACAAATTTATGCAATTATTCACCGAAAAAATTGCATAAATCTATGCAACTTTTGGATATAATTGCATAAATGTCTGCAATTATTCAGTGAATAATTGCATAACTATATGCAATTACTTAGTAACTTAATTCTAGGGACCTAATTTACGTTCTTTTTTTACTGGGGTTTTTGTGTATTTTGAAACTTATTAGGGACCGGAGCCTAATATTCACTTTAATAAATATTGATTTTTAAAATATAATATATAAATGTTATTTTTATATGTGTATAAAATTTATATTTTAAGATAATATGTTTTGGAAATATTAATTGGGACAGTTTGGCACAGGTCCCTAATAAGTTTCAAAATACACAAAAACCCCAGTAAAAAAAAGTTTGTAAATTAGGTCCCTAGAATTAAGTTACCGAATAATGGCATACACTTATGCAATTATTTAGTGAATAATCGCAGACATTTATGCAATTATATCAAAAAATTGCAGACATTTCCACAATTATTCACTGAAAAATTGCGGAAAATTCCGCAATTATTCACCAAAAAAATTGCGGAAATTTCCACAATTATTCACCGAAAAAATTGCATAAATTTATGCAACTTTTGGATATAATTGCATAAATGTCTGCAATTATTCAGTGAATAATTGCATAACTATATGCAATTACTTAGTAACTTAATTCTAGGGACCTAATTTACATACTTTTTTTTACTGGGGTTTTTGTGTATTTTGAAACTTATTAGGGACCTGAGCCTAATATTCAAATATTAATTTATAAGTTAGTTTTGAAAAATATAAATTTTAAGATTTTACTTGTGATGTCCCACCTCTATACTCACACTAGCCAAGGACACTACGGGGTAATGCCGTCGACTAGCACGAAGCATAAGGCTGTTGAGGAGCGACCATCTATGTAATTGCTTTGGGCGAGTACCGATATGTCAGATAATATGACAAGAGGTAATCCGACATATCAAATACAAACTCAAAGCTACCGCGCAGTGGCTATGTGGCCTTCAGAAACAAATATAGAAATAAGCATAACACAAATCAGTCACAGATATTCATATCACATGAGCGGAAACAGATATGAATATATCACATAAAGGTGTACATCAAAATAGTGGTCATACAAGATCCACTACATCACAAAAGAGTAGGTACAAGTGCTAGACAAAAGAATAATTATACATCAAGGAGTCTCAATCTTATATGTATAATAACAAAAACTACTAATCTAAAGTAGTTAGCCAAAAATCAGATGATGGTCCTAGATAAGGAGTCAAGTAGAATCACCTGAAATACCTCGTTCTGACCCGAGTATTATTTAAGAAGAAAATAATAAACGGATCAATCTAGCTATAAATATCAGATAAAATGAGACAGGATAAGAGATATGACAAAAACGTATGATAACAATAATGCCATACTGTGACAAGTATACATCAGATAACAACAAAAATCATATATACAATATCTCCAATATTCTCAAACACTAAAAAGAATGTCATATTCTTTAAATTATTCACCAAAACACAAATATTGACAAAACATATCAATGCCAATCGAACAAATTGGTGAAACTCAAATTCTAGAAATCAACAACCAGAAATCCAGAAATCACAAAGGGGGAATGCCTATCACAAACGGGAGCACAAAAACTCACCAACACGTGTGTCACAAACGGAACGCTATTCCATGGTCGCTAACCATCAATTTTTGAGCTGAGGCTCCACAAACGGCTCGAAGACCATGGGTCGCTACCCCACCAAACTGAACCGAAGTTCCACAAACGGGGTTTTTAGTCCCAACACAAATAAAGAGACATCGCACATCGCTAGTCTAACTCACAAAATGATCACCATAGATCAATAAGAAGTGTGAATCACACTATGCTAGTAAATATAAGAGTTTAGCTTCATGTCCCATAACCACTAGCTTAACTTAAATATTTACGAACAAATAGTAAATTTCCACTCGAAAATTATCACAAGATTTCAATCGAACAAGTCTAAGAACTAACTGACGAAGTAAATGCAAGCGTTTCATACCACTTGTTTTGCTAAGTCGTTTAATTAGATTTCTCGTACAAATGAGGAAAGGTTTGTATATACTAATAGATTAGAAAACGGATTTAAAAACGAGTTTAATATTGAAAGTAAATGTTGAAATCGTTTTGATGAAAGAGTTTGAGTATTTACTACTAGTATAGAAACCTTTGTATTTTAAAGTGACAAACCACAGAAATGATTGTAGAAACAATCAATCACCAAAAATTCAAATACGAAAATGTGAATTAAATCCATAAAAATCGATATCAAATCCGTCAAATGGATATTCCCAAAAATCCAAAGAAAGAAGTCATCAAAGTCGATAATAAGTGATAACAACTATCTGGATCAACAAAAACCGATTAAAATTGGAAATCCACACAAAACGGCCCAAAATAGGCAAAATGCACAGTTCCAGACGTCTGGGGTTAATCCAGACGTCTGGACTTGAGTTCTGGAAATTTCCCAGAAATTACTAGACGTTTGAAACTCATACCAAATGTCTGAAAACTAACCAGACGTCTGGTAGGTTTGAACCAGACGTCTGGTCCAACTCTCTGCCATTTTGCGTTTTCCAGGGGCCAATTCCAGACGTCTAGATTTCCAATCCAGACGTCTGAATTTAAATCCAGACGTCTGAATTGGACTTCAGACGTTTGAAATTCACCTATAGGCAAAAAATCAGCCTAGCCCGTAAAAGGGCGAAAATCCAAACGAAATCGATCGATCGAGCGATGGAAGCTAGGGGTTTATGCCAACCCAGCCCTATAAGCTCTTCGATACACCACCAAAATACGTCCAAACATCCATAGTAAGATTTTTATAAAATTGGACCAAAACACCAAAATTTGGAAAATTCACCAAATCAATTCAAATCAAAAGCAAATTACCATGCACAAATGTTAGGAATCCATACCTAACAACAATGAAAGTTATAGACGTAGATGTGAGTTAAAGAACTCACCTTTAAAACTCAAAGACACGAATGAGAAGCTTTAAAACAAAGGAAAGGCTAATTCCTCTTCAACTTCAACTCATGAAGCTCCAATCTAAGCTAATAAGAAAATATTTCCTAAGTTAGGGTTTAGGAATTTCTGAAATTAAAGAGAGATGGAGATGGAGAAGATGAAGAGGATGCTTACCTAAGCTTCTCCTTGATTTTGGACTTGAATTTGTATTTCCTAAATAAACTAGGGTTTTGGAATTCTAATTTCCGATCTTTTCCCCCATTTTTCTCTAGAGCTTGAATGTTAGGAAATGAGAATGAATGAAGATGAGAGGGGGTGGAGTTAGGGTATTATGATGGGTTAGTGGGCTGAAACCCAAACCCAAAGCCCAAATAGAAAAATAGCAAATTCTACTCAACTCCAAACATATCGATGTTTATACTCAAAAAAGTTGTAAACGCCATTTTGGACCCAATGGAAGTGGTCTCGGGTCCTAATTCGACTATTTACAAAAAGTAACATTTCGGACTTTAATCCGATTAACGATGCTATATTTAAATAAAACATTTAAATATACAATCGTAAAATATATGGGTTGTTACATTACTTATAATTTTATTTTATTTTTAAAATATATAAAATAAGATTCAATATAAAACAAATTTAATAATAAAATTTAATATAATAAAATTTAATTTAATTGGTTTATAATATGTTTAAGTATTTATTTAAATTTATATTAACATTTAATAATAGGTTTTTATAACTTTAATAATAGAGGTTGGGAAGATAAATTCATGTTGACATGGAATTTAAATTGGTTAATAATTGAATTTAAATAAAAATTGATCTGAACTATCGATTTAGAGATTTTGAAAGATATGATTTATAACTTGATTTAATAAAAGTGATTAAATGAATATTCTCAATTTTAAATAAAATTAAGACTGAATATTTGATATTGATTTAAATTTATAAATTAAGATTCTATTTAATTGTTATTAAAATAATTAAGTGAATATTTTCCAAATTTGAATAAAATAAAAGTTAAATGTTGAAATATAAATGAAACTTATATTGAAATGTTTGAATATTTAAACTTTGAATCTTATTGGAATTGAAATGATAGTTCAAACTTGGATTTGAAATCGAAAAAATAAATTGAAATGGTTTATTGAGAATGTGAATTGAACCTTTAATCTTTTAAACAGAAAGTGTTGAACTAAGATTGATTTAAATTGAATTTTGGAATTTAAGTTGATTTGAATCGATTTGTGGAATTGCATGAAACAATTCTAATTTGGAAACTACTTTAGCATAATCTCTTTAAATAAATATAAACTATTTTAATTTACAACTATTTTAATATATACATTATTTTAATATATAAACTATTTTAATTTATAACTATTTTAATATACATACTATTTTCAATACCTAAACTGTTTAAGTTGGAAGGGTTATGATTTCTAAAAGTGTTATGATTTCAAAAGTGTTATGATTTCGAAAGTGTTATAGTTTTGAAAGTGTTACGATTCTGAAAATGAATATTATTTAAAGTGAATAATGATATCGAATTGATATGGTTTTGAAATGAATATGATATTTTGATATGAAGTATGAACTATTTAAAAATAAATGACCACGGTGTGAAATAAGCGTTTGGTTGTTAAAGAGATCGGGATCAGATATTGTCATACTCTCTGCCAATAACGAAAACCACTTTAACAACTGTGCACATGGTGAAGATTCTAGAACGAAGTAGGATGGTTTAGCGATGATTCTGTATAAGGTATTAACGTAGCCCTGACTCCCGTGAGTCAGCTTGATGTGGCTAAAACAGGAGCTATGCCGGGCAAAGTGAGGTCATTCCTCCTATCGGACATATTTCTTCGATACCATTCTATTACTTTGTGATTTGATTGGGTGCACCTTTGATTTGGGAGTGTGTCTCGAGGTGGGCGGTAGTAGCTGCTATGTGTTACCACCAGTCCGGATCCACAAACGGTATATCTACCCTTGGCATTGCCTCTTGTGCCTTGTCGCATGCCTTATCATGCCTTCTACAAGTTTGTTTTGTACCGTACCTATGGGGTGTCCTCTGGGTAAACCACCGGTTTGGTGGAGCATACAGCATTGTATAGACTATGGGAATATATAAAATGTGTTATGGGGGATATGGGTAACGCCTTAACGCTATTTTTATAGTTTACTTTGCTATAGACATATTATAATAGCGTATATTACTACGTAGTAGATAGTTCCACAGATCCTTAGAGGATGAAAATCCCAAGCATCTTTTAAGTTACTTGTATTTCAGTTAACATTTCACTTGAGTTGAATTTACTGGTATAAGAATGTTAATCTTGACTTGAGTGTTTTGTATTTTGCTTTATGCTCGGGTCAGACTGAGTGTCACAGCATTTGAGACTCGCCTTTGGAGTTTGGAGCTTCGTTGAAGATCGGTCTTTGTCTATTCAGCTTTCCTGTTACTTTAGTTTATTCCAGTTGTATTGCTCAGATTTGTCATTTGCATTTGTATTAGTAACTTCTGTGCATTTGAGATATCTGATGTATTTTATTTTAAACTCTGATGTTTATATAGTAGCTTCATGAACTACTATTTATCTATTCCGCTGCTTATTGTTTTAAACTCTGTGTCTGTGATTCTGTGATTGATTTATTTACTGTATATGCTAAGTTTTGCCAAATATAAATTAACAATCTGTTGTTTTGAGCAATTCAAGTCTGACATGTGCGGATGCGAATGGATCGAAATAGCGGGTCGTTACACGTGGTAACAGAGCCATGTTCAGGCAAAACCTAGCATATGGAGTAAAAATTTAATCATAGAATCATATTCGTTCGAGCTTGAATTTAAACGTTAGGATTCTTTTGCTTAGGATTTCTTTCGGATTTTTGGAACTCTCCCCTTTGTTCTGAAATCCATTCTTGTCTTCTCCTGTTCATGTTCTCTTGATATTGGAGCATCTCATAGCTCTATTTCTGTTGGTCTCTATAATCAATTTCAGCTCATCTTGCCACTTCTATTGGCAGCTTTATCCTTATGTGTGACTGATCCCATCGGCGGTCCCGCCAACCTTCGTATGATTTGTAGAGGGCTGGAACTCCTTTACAACCGACGTCAATTCACCGGAGATTTTCGTTTCTCGGTTTTGATGCTGTTATTTCTTTCAAAGCCCGAATCGTCTCTCTAATAGGCAACCGGGTAATCCTCTCGTGATCGAATGTCGAATGCCTCTGGATTAAGTAAGCAGTTCTACCTTTTCGTCTAATGTTCAGCCTAATGATCTCGACTCCATCCCTATAGTCAGCGATTATCCTGATGTTTTGGTGAAGTCTCTCCTCTCCCTCCTAAGCGAGAAATAGAATTCCGCATCGATCTTATTCGTGGAGCTTGACCTATAGTTCTTTCCCTGGACGAATGGTTTCTAAATTGTTAGTCATCCCTTTCGAATTAGCCAATACTCCAGACTTCTTCGTCGATCTTTTGAATCACGTTTTCCGTGATGTTCTCAACAAGTTGTCCTGGTTATTGTTGATGATTGCTCGTCTTTCTAAGTCTTGGTTGACCCAGTTAAGGTCACCCGTGATTAATATTAGCATATTCATCATTCCTCTTTTGTGATTTAATTATTTTATATTCCTTTCGAACCTATCTTCTTAGTTAGAAATTCTCTTTGATTAGGGTTAATCTAAATTTGAATCTCTATCCTTGTTTTGTAATCCATTCTTGAATCACCTTGTGAGGGAGTTTATTTGTAAATTAATACAAAAATGTTTATATTGTATTGTTTGAGTTATTAAGTTTGAATTTTTGGTTTCGATCGATTCGTTTGACCAACGCTATCGATAGGAATTCCAAAACACTTGAACAGGAGCAAATTGACATAATATTGTTTTCGAAATTGGTAAATGAAATAGTTATGTATAATTATATTATATATAAAGGTATATTTATTTTGAAATTAGATAGTTAAATGAATTGGTTGTTAGTAAATGATAATCTTGATTTTTCATTTATTGCTTTGTCAACATTTCCTAAACCATTAACTATTGTTGTAGGTTATATGGAAATTTATTTTTAAAGTATATAAATTTGATTTGAAAATGAAATGAATTTAAATAGGGATTTGAGAATTTAATTTCCGGTACTCTTCTAAATTGGGTTTCCAAAATTTTGAAAGAAAAATATATATGTAACAACCCGCATATCTATCGATTTTATATTTAAATATTTTATTTAAATATTTTATCGTTAGTCGGATGTTAGTCCGAAAAGCTACTTTTTGCATACGGTCAAATTAGGACTCGAGACCACTTCCATTGAGTTCAAAATGACGTTTGCGATCTTTTTGAGTGTAAACTTCGATATGTTTGGAGATAGTGAAATTTTCAACATTTTTTCCCGCCTTTGACTTTGGTTTGGACTGCACCCCTTTAGTTCAGCCCAACCATCTTCCTCACTCTATCAAAACACTTCAAGCTTTGTCAAAAATGGTGGTGGGAAGTGGAAATTAAAACTCCAAACACAAATTCTATTGCAAATCCGAGATTCAACATCAAATTCACGTGAAGACCATTGATTCAAGCTTGTTGGTGTTCTTGCTTTGCTCTCAAATCTCCATCTTCATCAAATTCCGTGAAAAGGTGAGATTTTTGATCTCACATCTTGCCTATATCTATCTTGGACTGTTGGGAATGATCCTCTATTGCATTTGTATGAATATCTGCTTTTGGTTTGCATTGGATTGGCGAAAAACTATAAATTTTGGCGTTTTGGTGAGTTTCTGGCCTTAAGTCGTTTCTGGCCATCGCTAAGTCGTCCACGAGTTAAGCCTAAGTCGTTCGTGTTGAAAAGTCACACGGAGCATAAGTCGTTCCAGGCCTTAAGTCGTTCTGGGTGTGCTAAGTCGTTCGCGAGTTAAGTGCTAAGTCGTGCGCGAGTTAAGAGTTAGGTCGTTGCCTTCTGCTACCTCGTCCTGGCTTAGGTCGTACTGGGATAAGTCGTTAGGTCGTATAGACCTTAGCTCGTAGCTCGTATTTGAGCTTAAGTCGTAGCTCGTATGGCTCTTAAGTCCTAGGTCGTTGGCTTTTAAATCGTTAAGTCGTATGACCTTAAGTCGTAGGTCGTCCCCGACCTAACTCCACTAGGTCGTTCCAGCCTTAGCTCGTAGCTCGAATTCAAGGCTTAGGTCGTTAAGTCGTTAGTTCCACTAAGTCGTTCAAGGCTTTGGTCGTTAAGTCGTTCGTTCCACTAAGTCGTTCAAGGCTTAGGTCGTTAAGACATTCGTTTGCTAAGTCGTAGCTCGCTCGACTTTGTTAGGTCGTAGGTCGCTCGCCTCCCTTAACTCCAGTTAGGTCGCTTGACCTTAAGTCGTAAGTCGCTTGCCTCCCTTAAGTCGTAAGTCGCTTGCCTTCCTTAAGTCGTTCATCTGGTTGAGTCGCACCATTCCTTAGCTCGGTCATGCTACCACTGGACCAGCTTGCCTTCACTAGGTCGTACCGTGACGGGGCGCTGCCCCGCACCCCGCCGTGGGCGTTGCCCCCTGGACCCCCGCGACCTGACCTTGGTCGAACCCCGTATTACTCTGCGTAGGCAATCTTATCTGAAAAGCATTCATCAGAACTTCCACTTTGATGCATTTTGAGCTGATTTCCTTGGATTTTATTCACGTCTCCGAATGTGAATTTTTGTGATAGATTGTTCCAACAATCATTTTATGACTTGTCACTTTAAAGATATGAAGGTTTTAATACTAGTAGTAAATATCAAAACTCTTTCATCAAATCGATTTCAACACTATTTTTAATATCAAAAGCTCGTTTTCTCAAACCGATTTTCAATCTACTAATATATATAAGCCTTTACTTCACTCGAATGAGAAATTGACTTAAACGACTTAGTAAAACGAGTGGTATGAAACGCTTGCGTTCACTTCGTCGGTTAGCTCTTGGAATTGTTCGATTGAACCCTTTTCGTGACAATTTCCTAGTGAAGATTTACAGCTTGTTCGTAAATATTTAAGTTAAGCAAGTGGTTATGGGACATGAAGCTAAACTCATATATTTACTAGCTTGGTGTGATTGACACTTCTCGCTGATCATGATGATCATTTTATGATTTAGACTAGCAATTGTGCGATGTCTCTTTGTTTGCAAGGTTAGACTAGACCGCAGTAGTGTGATTCCGACTCACACATATCTCTTTGTCCGCAAGGTTAGTCTAGACCGCAGTAGTGTGATTCCGACTCACACATATCTTTTTGTTTGCGAGGTTAGGCTAGACACCACTTGTGTGATTCCATTCACACATACCTTTTTTCTTTTTGGTTAGCCTAGGCCTCAATCAGTGTGATTCCGACTCACACATATGGGGTAGCGCCCCATGGTCTTCGGACCATCATGTGATAGGCCTCTTTCTCTTTTTTATGATTTCTGGATTTCTTGTTTGATTTCTGGATTTTTATGTCATTAACTTGTTATGAGTACAAGTTTAGGGTATGATGCCCTCTTTGGATCTTTGAGAAGATTCTCGTGATATTTATCATTTCTCATCGGTTGATCTCCTGTTGATCATCATTTTCATACTTATAGTAGTATGTCAGTATGGATATTCTATGTTTATGCCATGTCTTTTATTATATATCATGTCATCTGATATTTATAGTTAGACTGATCCATTTATTATTTTCTTAAATAATACTCGGGTCAGACCGAGATGTTACAGGTGCTTCTGCTTGACTTCCTTCCGGGATTTGCTACTCTGACTTTTGGCTGACTATTTAGTTTAGCAGTTTTTGTTGTATACACTTGAGATATGGACTCATAGTTGTATTCTTTTGGTATAGCACGTGTTGCTATTCTTTTGTATTATTGTGGAACTTTTTGACCACTACTCTGATGTACACTTTCATGTGTTAGTTATATATTCATATCTTCTTCCGCCTTTGTGATATGGATGTCTGTGACTGCTATGTGTTATGTTTATTTCTATTTTTGTTTCTGAAGATTATTTTATAGCCACCATGTGATAATCAATTACATGGATGGTCGCTCCTCAACAGCCTTATTCTCCGTGCTAGTTGACAGCACTACATCGTAGTGTCCTTGGCTAGCGTGGGTATTGAGGTGGGGCGTCACAATATATTTGGCTCACATCCCTAATAAGTTTCAAAATAGAGAAAACATCCTTCCCAAACTAAACTTACATTTCTGGGCCCTATATTAAAATTCGCGCACGCAAAAAGACCCAAATACCCTTTTATGTTTTTGACATTTCAAACGCGTATAACTTTATGTAGAAAAATCGGATCAACATACCGTTTTCACCAAAAAATCACAAATTTTATGATCTTTAAAATGAAATCTATTGTCGATACCAAAAATTCAAATTTGTAGTAAAGGTGCAATTATTTCATATATTTGCAGACAATTCAGCAAATTTTGAAAACTTTCGATTTTTTTTTCAAATTTACAACATTCGCAAAAAATTGCAGACATTTCTGCAACTATATGCTATAGTTGCAGAAATGTTTGCAACTATTGCACGTAGTTGCAGAAATTTCTGCAACTATATGGTATAGTTGCAGAAATGTTTGCAACTATTGCACATAGTTGCAGACATTTCTGCAACTATTGCATATTTGCAGAAATGCAAATATATGCTATAGTTGCAGAATTGTCTGCAACTATTGCATATAGTTGCAGAAATTTCTGCAACTATATGGTATAGTTGCAGAAATGTCTGCAACTATTGTATATAGTTGTAGACATTTATGCAACCATTGCATATTTGCAGAAATGCAACTATTACATATAGTTGCAGAAATGTCTGCAACAATTGCATATAGTTGCAGAAATTTTTGCAACTATATGGTATAGTTGTAGAAATGTCTACAACTATTGCATATAGTTACAGACATTTCTGCAACTATTGCATATTTGTAGAAATGCAACTATTACATATAGTTGCAGAAATGTCTACAACTATTGCATATAGTTGCATAAATTTCTACAACTATATGGTATAGTTGCAGAAATGTCTACAACTATTGCATATAATTGCAGACATTTCTGCAACTACTGTGTATAATTGCAGTTTTCCATTGAAATCGAGAAAGCTGAGCTCGCCATTGAAGAAGAAGACGAAATAAAAAAAACATAAGTTCGCCAATGAAGAAGAAGATGAAATCAAGAAAGATAAACTCGTTATTAAAATCAATCGTGCAAGAAGCGGAGGGGTATTTTATGAAAAAAAACAGCCGAAATGAAAAACAGGGACCTGCAAAGTATGTTTTCTTACGGGAGGAGTTTTAGTGAATTAAGTTTGCTTTTAGGGATGTGTGCCTAATATTCACTTATTAAAAAGTATTTTAATTGGAAATTGTTTCCATAGAAATTTTAAAGGAAGTGAGTCGGTACTCTCCTCTTTTGTCGCTGGAAAATACTTTCGGTGATGACTGTAGCATCATCGACATTCATTTTCGAGTCTCAGAGTGAAGAGACCACTTGGTAGCTTTGCTACACCTTTGCTTTGAAAAAAATGGATTTCTTGAGCATGATATGATTTACAATATATATAAATATATATTTATTTCAAATTGGTTTAAAGTGAAACCGGGAATCAAACTCTTAAGTTTTATGTTATGTGATGATTTTCAATTATTGAAGTGAAGTAATTTTTTTGAATAATTGGAGTGTTTAACTGAGAAATGAAATTGAAACAACTTGAAATAGATGAACTTGGAAATTTATTTGTATAATACTCAATTGTATTACAAAAGCATATATAACTTACTTGAACTATTCAAAAAGTTAAAATGTTAATATGAATTTGTAATTGAAGGTTATACAAGAAGAAATTTAAGTAATAAAATGTCCAAACTAAATTTTGCTTAATATAAATGATGTAATTAAATGGTAAATTTGTATAATGTTTAATTACACTAGGAATCATTAATATAACTTGCCTAGAAAAGTTAAATGTTTATAAGAATATGTAATTGAGTAATATACAAAATAAACGAAAGTAATAATATGTCAAAAATGAAAATTTTGATTAGGGAATTTTAAATAAAAGTGAGTGGTTATAATAAATATTTATATACTTAATTTATGTCATATGATATGTTAATTGGAATAAATTGTATACTAGAAAGAGGATGCCATTTGAGTAAATAAATATGAACTTAAGAATGGTTGAAATTAAATTTTTAAGTGGAATCAACTTAACTGAATATAAATGGATAAAATAAATGAGTTAAATAAAATTATAAAAAAAAATTGAAAGAAAATTTTGTAACAAATGTTAATAAATTGAAATCAAATCTACTGATTGATATACATTAAATTGAATCAACAAAATATGAATATATTGAATATTTATTGATTGAATAAAATGGATTGAAAACAAATTTATTGAATATTAATCAATTTAAAACTAATGAAATTTATAGGATTTTTAATTTATTATGTATCTGATAATATGTATTTCAAATCTATCTTTCCTTTCTGTTACTTCTATTTTCCTGCCTCGTTCCTTTTTGGGGACGAAAAGTTTTGAGTGGGGGAGAGTGTAACGACCCGTAAGTTTTAACGGTTTTATAACATAATTAACTGAAATTTTGCTTGAAATTTAATTATAAAATTTAGCAATGAAAATTGATATTTGGAATGCATCAATTTAAATGTAGCAAATGTCAGATTTTCATCGGAGAATATGGAAGTTTATTTTGTTGTGTAATTTTATTTAAATTTAAATCAGTTGAATAGATGAAAATAAAGTGTTTTTGAAATATGAATATTTTTATATAATAAAAATGTAAACTATTTTCTGAGTGAGACGTCATATTTCGTTTCGTCAAATTTGAACTTCGCTACCTCCATTTATCTTATTTTCAGCTAATTTGCAGCGGTTTGGCAGCGAAATATCGACTTTTGATAGGATATTCGTATCGCTGGTATCTGTGTACCATTCTGTTTGTCTCGTAGTGCTGATCTCCATAGTGTATTCATTTCTGCATTTCGACGTCCGCTATGCGGCGAAATCGGCAGAATGATTAGTTGTATCGGTACCCAAATTTTTACCTTTTGGTTTTCTGTGGCCATTCATTTACCCAACGTGAGAAGATAAATGGTCACTAGTTATAAATATTCACTGAATTCAACTTCTAACTTACCCAACGTGAATTCACTTAACGATAACCCAGACCTCCAGCTTGCCGAGCCCGCCACATCCACTTCCTCAACCACCGAGCATCATAGCTGTCCCTTCCATGCTTGCAACAGCCACATGTATATATACACATCCACTTCCTCAACCACCGAGCATCATAGCTATCCCTTCCATGCTTGCAATAGCCGCATATATATATATATATATATATATATATATACACGTCTGTTGCACTTGTCATCTTCTATGACATGTTCTCTGCGTTTATATGGAATATATAAAGGCAGTGTTATATATATATTTTATATATCATGTATTGATATATATGTTGCTGAGATCTTGTCATTGCCGTATACATATATACTGCTTATATTGGTCGGTTTATATATAAGTTTATATACGTAGTATTTGATATGTTGTTATGTATATATATATACACGTTTATATAAGGATATTACAAAGTTTTATGTTCACAAATTTTTGTTTATCAAATAATATGGTAAGTTGTTTGATCTCTTCGGTTTATATTATTTGCAGTTTTGTATATAAATTTTAAGATTTTACTTATAATTTTATTTTATTTTTAAAATATATAAAATAAGATTCAATATAAAACAAATTTAATAATAAGATTTAATTTAATAAAATTTAATTTAATTGGTTTATAATATGTTTAAGTATTTATTTAAATTTATATTAACATTTAAAAATAAGTTTTTATAATTTTAATAATAGAGGTTGGGAAGATAAATTCATGTTGACTTGGAATTTAAATTGGTTAATAATTGAATTTAAATAAGAATTGATTTAAACTATCGATTTGGAGATTTTGAAAGATATGATTTATAACTTGATTTGATAAAAGTGATTCAATGAATATTCTCAATTTTAAATAAAATTGAGACTGAATATTTGATATTAATTTAAATTTATAATGTAACGACCCGTAAATTTTAACCAGTTAAATAACGTAATTAACTGAATTTTTGCTTGAAAATAAATAATAAAATTTGATAATGAAAATTTGATATTTGGTATACGTCTATTTTAATATAGTAACTGGTAAAATTTTATTGGAGAATACGAAAGTAAATTCTGTTGTGTAATTTTCAGTTTAAAATTCAGTTAATTTGATAAAAATAAAATGTTTTTGAAATCTGAATATTTTCATACAATAAAAATGTAAATCATTTTCTGAGTGAGACGTCGTATTTCGTTTCGCCAAATTTGGGCTACTCTAGCTCCGTTTAGCTTATTTTCGAAGTGTTAGCAACATTCTCGGCAGCGAAAAATCAAGTTTTGATAACCCAGTCGTATCATTGATATCTGTGTACCTTTTTGTTCGTCTCGTCATGCTGATATCACAATATATTCATTTGGGTATTTCGGCGTCCGATATGCGACGAAACCGGCAAAAACGGTTGGCTTTATCGATTTCGTATTTGTGCCATTTTAGTTTCCTTGTGTCTCTCGAACATCCACTATGTTAAACAAATAGTCACTAGCCCTTTTATATTCCCAGAACTTATTCTAACTTTTGCTATTCCCATTGTTGAATCTATAATTTGTGGTTTCTTGATTCGTTTTGTTCTTCTCAGTCCATCTTCTTTGCTTAACTAAAAATAGAATAAAATATATATACATATAATATATATATATATATATATATATATCTGTTTCGTATATAATAGAGCATTCCTACAGCCTTTGTTAAAACTGTTTGTTGCCGTCTTGCCTTCATTACTTTAGTTGCATTCATATTGCGTTGGGAATCTCACTCGTCTCTTCTATTTGCCGATAACACATATTTGTTATGTCTCTTGAAAACTGAACCCCTTCTCTATTCTTTTTTTTCAGTTCGAAAATAATATATATATATATATATATATATATATATAGTTTTATATCTGGAGCCGCTGTTGAAAGCCCTCCTTCATTTACGTCTACATGTTCCTCCTTTATCGCCTAGCACCACTAACCCACGCACTAACCGCCCCTGTCCTTCCACTCACCTCAGCCCACCCGCTATTTCTCAAACCCGCCACGACAGCAGCTCTTCCCACCATTCCTAGGCCGATTCACCTCCCCGACTCGTGTACGTCTTGGTTGCCAAACCCCACGTCAACAACCGAGCAAAAACCTTCCTCCACGTAAACAAGCAGCCTACCACCTACGTGCGAACGCAACCTCACCTCTCTCCATGACTGTCGCCTGTCATCAAAGGAAAATTTGCAGCTACATGAAAATGGCCATCCTCCATGTGTAACACCTACCTCCGCTCCTCTCCCTTCCTTGGCCCTCCACGTCCAGGTCCTCCATTCCGTTGCCGACCATCCATCCTCCTAAACCCGACCCGCTTCCAGTCTCCCTCCACCACCACCTTTTGTCCGATTGAAACCCACATGAGTCTTGATTTTTATTTTCTTTATTTGATCAATCTTTTAAGATTTTATAAAAATATGAAAAGAAATGTTATATTTATGTGCGACTTACACATAGTGCTGTTGTGTGATAGTCTTTTGGGGTTTGCTTACGTTTTAGCCTCTCCGTAGCTTTAGAGCGGTGTGAAGTACATGCAATTATAAATTCTCCCATTAATCATTCAAGGTGTATAGTTATTCTAATATGTTCCATTGAATTTTATATAAATTTATATAAGTTTTCATTTTCCAGTGATATGGGTTTTAATATAGTAAATATCTTGCTGAATCGAAGCTGGCTATCTTTGTCAGTCGTGACTATTGCTATATATTATATGTGTAAGTTTAAACATTTATATTATATGTTACATATCATATGTTTTAAACGTTTATTCAATTTATAGCATTCTTTTAAAGTAGATTTTATAATAGCTCTTATATGTATTAAAAATGTTTAAATATTTATTAGAAAATTTTTGGGAAAGAAATAATGATTAGGAAATAATATATAAAAGATTTTGATCTGATATATGTTTTAAATTGAATATTGACTTTAAGAAAGAAAAAATTAATAATATATATATTTTTTGTTTCAGTTATATCAAGATGATTTTGATTCGTTCCCATATCAATTCAAACTATCAGCCTTGTTCATCGAATTCGTGTTCACCTCACTTTGCTTTGAGATTAGTCATTTGGATTGGTCGATTGTCTAGTTCAGGATTCAATTCATAGCTCGTTCTGTTATCAAATTCCCCTAGCCTCGAAAGGTGATCAATCACTCACGATTAACATTCTTATAGTCAGTAAATTTGATTTCACTTGAAATGACAATTGAAATATGCTGTTAAATTTAAATTGCTAGTTATTTGATTGTTAAATATGATATGCCATTATCTGCAATTGTTCACCTGTGATATATGACACCATATCCTGTTGTGTATATTTTATTTAATTTATCGCTGAGGATATATGCCTGTTGTTGATATATTATATTATTATCATATTTGTTCTCACTTTGCAAGTTCCCTGTTAGTTTAGAATTCCCTATGGATTGAAATGATACATACCCGTACGACATTCTAGAATAGGAGAAAATCGTTATGGGTTGAAATGATAACCCAAGCGATTTTCATTAATTTTGAATTTTTGGGATTGCGGGTTGAAATGATATATACCCGTAAATATTTAAATTACGGATTGAAATGATAAATATCCATATCACTTGACCATAGGATAGAAAATTTTATATGTACACCGTTGATCTATATTTTGAATAATGATTTCCAAAGTTTTGAAACGAAATATATGGGTTTTAATAAATATTGATTTTTAAAATATAAGATGTATAAATGTTATTTTATATATGTCTAAATTTTTTATTTTTAAAATTATATTTATGGAAATTTTAAATTTATAAGTTAGTTTTGAAAATATAATTTTTAAGATTTTACTTATAATTTTATTATTTTAAAAATATGTAAAATAGATTTAATATAAAAACAAATTTAATAATGAGATTTAATTTAATAAAATTTAATTTAATTAGTATATAATATGTTTAAGTATCTACTTAAATTTATATTAATATTTTAAAAATAGATTTTATAACTTTAATAATAAAGGTTGGGAAGATAAATTAATGTTGACTTGGAATTTAAATTGGTTAATAATTGAATTTAAATAAGAATTTATTTGAACCTATTGATTTTGAGATTTTGAAAATTATGATTTATAACTTAATTCAATAAAAAGGTGATTAAATGAATGTTCTCAATTTTAAACAAAATTGAGATTGAATATTTAATATTGATACAAATTTATAAATTGGGATTTTAAATAATTGTTATTAAAATGATTAAGTGAATACTTTCCAATTTGAATAAAATTTAAGTTAAATGTTGAAATATAAATGAAATTTATATTGTAAATGTTGAATATTTAAACTTGAATCTTCTTGGAATTGAATGGTAGTTCAAAACCTGGATTTGAAATCGATAAAAATTAAAATAGTTTATTGAGAATTTGAATTGAACCTTTGACCTTTAAATTGAAATGGTTAAACTATAATTGATTTAAATTAAATTTTGGAATTTAAGATGATTTGAATTGACTTGCGAAATTGGAGGAAACTAATTTTATTATATATAGTATTTTTAATATATATAAACTATTTTAATTTATAACTATTTTAATATATATACTGTTCTCGATATCTAAACAGTTGAAGTTGGAACTGTTATGATTTCCAAAGTGTTATGATTTCAAAAGTGCTATGGTTTCAAAAGTTTATTGATTTCCAAAGTGTTATGATTTCAAAAGGGCTATGATTTCCAAAGTGCTATGATTTCAAAAGTGTTATGATTTCGAAAGTGTTATAATAATGAAAGTGTTACGATTCTGGAAATGAGTACGGTTTATAGTGAATAATTATATCAAATTGTTGTGGTTTTGAAATGAATATTATATTTTGATATGAAGTATGAACTATTTGAAAATGACCACGGTGTGAAATAAGCGTTTGGTTGTTAAAGTGACCGGGATCGGATATTGTCATACTATGTGCCAATACCGAAAACCACTTTAACAACTGTGCACGTGGTGGAGATTCCAGAACGAAGTAGGATGGTTTGGCGATGATTCTATATAGTATTTACGTAGCCCTGACTCCCGTGAGTCAGCTTGATGTGGCTAAAACAGGAGCTATACCGGGCCAAGTGGGGTCTTTCCCCCGATCGGGCACATTTCTTCGATACCATTCTATTGCTTTTGTGATTTGATTGGGTGCACCCTTTGATTTAGGAGTGTGTCACGAGGTGAGCGTTAGTAGCTGTTATGCGTTACCACCAGTCCGGGAGTGCAAATGGTATATCTACCTTGGCATTGCCACGAGTGCCTTGTTGCATGCCTTATCACGCCTTCTACGAGTTTGTTTTGTACCGTACCTATGTGGTGTCCTCTGGGTAAACCACCGGTTTAGTGGAGCGTACGGCATTGTATAGACTACAGGAATATATAAAATGTGTTAAGGGGGATATGGGTAATGCCTTAACGCTATTTTAATAGTTTACTTTACTATAGACATATTATAATAGTGTATATTAATACATAGTAGATAGTTCCACGGATCATTAGAGGATAGAAATCCCAACTATCCTTTGAGTTACTTGTATTTCAGTTGACATTTCAATTGAGTTGAATTTATTAATATAAGAATGTTAATCTTGACCCGAGTGTTTTGTGTTTTGCTTTATACTCGGGTCATACTGAGTGTCAAAGCATTTGAGACTCACCTTTGGAGATTGGAGCTTTGTTTGAAGATCTACCTATCAGCTTTCACTTGTTTCAGTTATTCCAATCATTTATGTTCAGACTCGTCAGTTACTTATGTATTTGAGACTACTCTGTATTTGTGATATTCTGTTGTATTTTATTTCTAACTCTGATGTTTATATAGTAGCTTCATGAACTACTATTTATCTATTCTGCTACTTATTGTTATATTACTCTGTGTCTGTGATTCTGTGATATATTTATTTACTGTATATGCTAAGTTTTGCCAAATATAAATTAACAATATGTTATTTTGAGCAACTTAAGTCTGACATGTGTGGATGCGAATGGTTCGAAATACCGGGTCATTACAAGTGGTATCAGAGCTCTGGTTTAGGCAAAACTTAGCATATGGAGTAAAAAATTAATTTCAAAATCACCTTCGTTTGAGCTTGAATTTCTCCTCTTTGATTGGGATTTCTTTGGAATTTCAGAACTTTCCCTTTTGGTCTAAGATCCGTTCTTGTCTCTCCATATTCGTGTTCTTCTTAATACAGGGACATCCCATAACTCCATTCCTGTTCCGACAACCTTAGTATGATTTGTAAAGGGGTGAACTCCTTTACAACAGGCGTCGATTCACCGAAGACTTCTACGTTCTCGGTTATGATGTTGTTATTTCTTGAAAAGCCGAATCGTTTCTCTAGTAGGCGACCCTGGTAATTCTCTTCTTATTAAATGTCGAATGCCTCTGGATTAAGTAGGCAGTTCTACCTTTTCGTCTAATGTTCATCTTAATGATCTCGACCCCACCCTTATAGTCGGGGAATATCCTGATGTAGTCACTTCACTATCTCCTAAGCAGGAAATTGAATTCTGCATCAATCTTATTCCTCGAATCTCGGTTGACCCGGTTAAGGTCGTCGTGATTAATGTAAGTCTATCCATTCTTTCCTCTTTGTAATTTAATTATTTCATCTTCCTTTTGAGCCTATCTTCTAGGTTAGAATTCTCTTTAGAATCCCAATAAATTGAATCTCTGTCCTTGTTTTAATCCATTCTTGAATCATCATGTGAGGGGGTGTATTTTTAATTTATATAAAATGTTTTATATATGGTGTTGTTGAGATGTTAAGTTTGAATTTTGGGTTTCGATCGATTCGTCTGGCCAAGCTATTGATAGGAATTCGAAAACACTTGAATAGAACAAACTGACACAATATTGTTTTCAAAATTTGTAAATGAAATAATTTTATGTATGATTATATTTTATATATAGGAGTATAATTTTCTGGAATTTGATAGTTAAATGAATTGGTTGTTAGAAACGATAATACTAGTTTATCATTTATTGTTTTGTCAGCATTTATAAACCATTAACTATTGTTGTGAGAAGTGAAATTTTATAAATATGCTTTATAAATCTGATTTGCAAATTAAATAAGTTTAAATTAAAGAATTTGAGAATTTAATTTCCGGAGATTTTCAAATTTGGTTTTCAAAGTCTTAAAATTTTATTAATTGAAAGTATTTTCAAATGGAAATCATTTTCAAAGAATTTCAAATGAAGATAATCAGTACTCTCCACTTTTGTCGCTAGAAAATAATTTCGGTGATGACTGCAGCATCATCGACATCCATTTTAGAGTTTCAAAGTGGAGAGACCACTCTATAGCTTCACTACACTCTTGTTTTGGAAAGTGAATTTTAAATTTCTTGAGTATGATTTGATTTATAAATATATATATATATATACACACACACACATTTATTTCAAAATGGTTCAAGTGAAACCGGAAACTTAACTCTTAAATTTTATGTCAAGTAATGATTTTTCAATTATTGGAATTTAGCAAAATTTTGAAAAAAATTGGAGAATCTGAAAGAGAAATAAATATTTAACAACTTAAACAATAAAAATAGGATAAACTTATTTGTGTAATACTAAATTGCATTCTAATATATATAACTTACCTAAAATATTCAAAAAGTTAAAATGTTAGGGTAAATATATAATTAAAGGTTATACAAGAAGAAAACTTAAGTAATAAATTGTTCAAACTGAGATCTGGCTTAATATAAATGTTGTAAATAAAAGGAAAATTTGTACAGTATTTAATTACACTCAAAACCTTAATATCACTTACCTAGAAATAGTTAAATGTTAATGAGAATAGGTAATTGAATAATATACAATATAAATGTAAGCAATAAGATGTCCAAATGATATTTTGTTAAGGGAATTCATAAATAAAATTGAATAATGGATTGAACAATAAAAAAGAGAATTAATTGTTTGAATAATAAATAGTTATATTAAATTGTTATACACTTAATATATGTTGTAAAATATGTCGAGTGGAATAAATTAAATGAGAAAAAAAAAGAATGCTATTTAAGAAAATAAATATGAACTTAAAAATAGTGAAATTGAAATTTTAAGTGAAATCAACTTAACTAGGGTCAAATGGATTTAATAAATCAGTTAAATCAAATAAATGTTGTTTTGAAAGGAATTTTATAATAAATGTTAATAGATTGTAAACAAATCAATTGAATGAAAATATATAGAATTGAAATCAATCAAATGTGAATGCAATAAATTTGATTAATTAAATAAAATGAATTGAAATCAATTAGTTAAATATAAAACAATTTAAAAATAAATGAAATTTATTTGGTTTTGAATCAATTATTGTATCTGGTTTTATCTTTTTCAAAATCTATCTTTTTTTTATTACTTCTTTTCTCCTACCTTCTTCCTTTTCGGGGATGAAAAGTTTTGAGTAGGGGAGAGTGTAACGACTCGTAAATTTTAACGGGCTAAATAACGTAATTAACTGAATTTTTGCTTGAAAATAAATAATAAAACTTGATAATGAAAATTTGATATTTGGTATACGTCTATTTTAACATAGTAACTGGTAAAATTTTATTGGAGAATAGGATAGTAAATTCTGTTGTGTAATTTTCAGTTTAAAATTCAGTTAATTTGATGAAAAAAAAATGTTTTCGAAATCTGAATATTTTTATATAATAAAAATGTAAATCATTTTCTGAGTGAGACGTCCTATTTCGTTTCGCCAAATTTGGGCTACTCTAGCTCCGTATATCTTATTGTTGGAGTTTTAGCAACATTCTCGGCAGCGAAAAATCAAGTTTTGATAACCCAGTCGTATCACTGATATTTTTGTACCTTTTTGTTCGTCTCGTCGTGCTGATCTCCACAGTATATTCATTTAGGTATTTCGGCGTCCGATATGCGATGAAACCGGCAAAAACGGTTAGCCGTATCGATTCCGTATTTGTGCCATTTTAGTTTCCTTGTATCTCTCAAACATCCACTCTGTTAAACAAATAGTCGCTAGCCCTTTTATATTCCCAGGATTTATTTTAACTTTTTCTACTCCCACTGTTGAATCAATAATTTATGGTTTCTTGATTTCGTTTTGTTCTTCTCAGTCCATCTTCTTTGCTTAACTAAAAATAGAATAAAATATATATACATATATATATATATATGTTTCGTATATAATAGAGCATTCCTACAGGCTTTGTTAAAACTGTTTGTTGCCGTCATGCCTTCATATGTTTTTATTGCATTCATATTGCGTTGGGAATCTCACTCGTCTCTTCTATTTGTCGATAACATATATTTGTTATGCCTCTTGAAAACTGCACCCCTTCTCCACTCTTATTTTTGTATTTGAAAATAAAATAATATATATATATATATATAGTTTTATATCTAGTGCCACTGTTGAAAGCCCTCCTTCATTTTCGTCTTCATGTTCCTCCCTTATCGCCTATCACCACTAACCCACGCACTAACCGCCCCTGTCCTTCCACTCACCTCAGCCCACCCGCTATTTCTCAAACCCACCACGACAGCAGCTCTTCCCACCATTCCTTTGTCGATTCACCTCTCCGAGTCGTATCCGTCTTGGTTGCCAAACCCCACGTCAACAACCGAGCAAACACCTTTCTCCACGTAAACAAGCAGCCTACCACCTACGTCCGAACGCAACCTCACCTCTCTCCATGACTATCGCCTGTCATCGAAGGAAAATTTGCAGCTACATGAAAACGACCATCCTCCACGAGTAACACCTACCTCTGCCCCTCTCCCTTGCTTGCAACACAGCCTCGACTTTCCTTGGCCTTCCATGTCCAGATCCTCCATTCTGTTGCCGACCATCCATCCTCCCAAACCCGACTCGCTTCCAGCCTCCCTCCACCACCATGTTTTTTCCGCTTGAAACCCACGTGAGTCTTGATATTTCTTTATTTGATCAATCTTTTAAGATTTTATAAAAATATGAAAAGAAATGTTATATTTATGTGCGACTTATACATAGTGTTGTTGTGTGATAGTCTTTTGTGGTTTGCTTACATTTTAACCTCTCCCTAGCTTTAGAGCGGTGTGAAGTGCATGCAATTATAAATTCTCCCATTAATCATTCAAGGTGTATAGTTATTCTAATATGTTCCATTGAATTTTATATAAATTTATATAAGGTTTCATTTTCCAGTGATATGAGTTTTAATATAGTAAATATCTTGCTGAAACGAAGCTGACCATCTTTGTCAACCGTGACTATTGCTATATATTATATGTGTAAGTTTAAACATTTATATTATATGTTACATATCATATGTTTTAAACGTTTATTCAATGTATAGCATTCTTTTAAAGTAGATTTTATAATAACTCTTATATGTATTAAAAATGTTTAAATATTTATTAGAAAATTTTTGTGAAAGAAATAATGATTTGGAAATAATATATAAAAGATTTTGATCTGATATATGTTTTAAATTGAATATTGACTTTAGGAAAGAAAAATTTAATAATATATATATATATATATATATTGTTTCAGTTATATCAAGATGATTCTGATTCGTTCTCATCAATTCAAACTATCAGCCTTGTTCATCGAATCCGTGTTCACCTCACTTTGCTTTGAGATTTGTCGTCTGGATTGGTCAATTGTCTAGTTCAGGATTCAATTCATAGCTCGTTCTGTTGTCAAATTCCTCTAGCCTCGAAAGGTGAGCAATCACTCACGATTAACATTCTTATAGTTAGTAAATTTGATTTCACTTGAAACGACAATTGAAATATGCTGTTAAATTTAAATTGCTAGTTATTTAATTGTTAAATATGATATGCCATTATCTGCAATTGTTCACCTATGATATATGACACCATATCCTGTTGTGTATATTTTATTTTATTTATCACCGAGGATATATGCCTGTTGTTGATATATTATATAATTATCATATTTGTTCTCACTTTGCAAGTTCCCTGTTAGTTTAGAATTCCCTATGGGTTGAAATGATACATACCCGAACGACAATCTAGAATAGGAGAAAATCGTTATGGGTTGAAATGATAAACCCAAGCGATTTTCATTAATTTTGAATTTTTGGGATTGTGGGTTGAAATGATATATACCCGTAAATATATAAATTGTGGATTGAAATGATAAATATCCATATCACTTGACCATAGGATAGAAAATTATTTACGAACACCATTGGACTATATTTTGAATAATGATTTCCAAAGTTTTGAAACGAAATATATGGGTTTTAATAAATATTGATTTTTAAAATATAAGATGTATAAATGTTATTTTATATATGTCTAAATTTTTTATTTTTAAAATTATATTTATGGAAATTTTAAATTTATAAGTTAGTTTTGAAAATATAATTTTTAAGATTTTACTTATAATTTATTATTTTAAAAATATATAAAATAGATTTAATATAAAAAAATTAAAAATGAGATTAAATTTAATAAAATTTAATTTAATTAGTATATAATATGTTTAAGTATCTACTTAAATTTATATTAATATTTTAAAAATAGATTTTATAACTTTAATAATAAAGGTTGGGAAGATAAATTAATGTTGACTTGGAATTTAAATAGGTTAATAATTGAATTTAAATAAGAATTTATTTGAACCTATTGATTTTGAGATTTTGAAAATTATGATTTATAACTTAATTCAATAAAAATGTGATTAAATGAATGTTCTCAATTTTAAATAAAATTGAGATTGAATATTTAATATTGATATAAATTTATAAATTGGGTTTTTAAATAATTATTATTAAAATGATTAAGTGAATACTTTCCAATTTGAATAAAATTTAAGTTAAATGTTGAAATATAAATGAAATTTATATTGTAAATTGAAATATAAATGAAATAAAAATGAATATTTAAACTTGAATCTTCTTGGAATTGAATGGTAGTTCAAAACCTGGATTTGAAATCGATAAAAATTGAAATAGTTTATTGAGAATTTGAATTGAACCTTTGACCTTTAAATTGAAATGGTTAAACTGTAATTGATTTAAATTAAATTTTGGAATTTAAGATGATTTGAATTGACTTGCGAAATTGGAGGAAACTAATTTTATTATATAAAGTATTTTTAATATATATAAACTATTTTAATTTATAACTATTTTAATATATATACTGTTCTCAATATCTAAACAGTTGAAGTTGGAACTGTTATGATTTCCAAAGTGTTATGATTTCAAAAGTGCTATGGTTTCAAAAGTTTATTGATTTCCAATGTGTTATGATTTCAAAAGGGCTATGATTTCCAAAGTGTTATGATTTCAAAAGTGTTATGATTTCGAAAGTGTTATAATAATGAAAGTGTTACGATTCTGGAAATGAGTACGATTTATAGTGAATAATGATATCAAATTGATATAGTTTTGAAATGAATATTATATTTTGATATCAAATTGTGTGGATGCGAATGGATCGAAATACCGGGTCATTATAAGTGGTATCAGGGCTCTGGTTTAGGAAAAACTTAGCATATGGAGTAAAAATTTAATTTCAGAATCACCTTTGTTCGAGCTTGAATTTCTCCTCTTTGATTAGGATTTCTTTTGAATTTCAGAACTTTCCCTTTTGCTTTGAGATCCATTCTTGTCTCTGCCTATTCATGTTCTTCTTGATACTGGGGCATCCCATAACTCCATTCCTGTTCCGACGACCTTAGTATTATTTGTAAATGGGTGAACTCCTTTACAATAGGCGTCGATTCACCGAAGACTTCTACATCCTCGGTTATGATGCTGTTATTTATTGAAAAGCCGAATCGTTTCTCTAGTAGGCGACCCGTGTAATACTCTTCTTATTGAATGTCGAATGCCTCTGGATTAAGTAGGCAGTTCTACCTTTTCGTCTAATGTTCAGCTTAATGATCTCGACCCCACCCTTATAGTCAGGGAATATCCTGATGTAGTCACTTCTCTATCTCCTAAGCGGGAAATAGAATTCCACATCAATCTTATTCCTCGAATCTCGGTTGACCCGGTTAAGGTCGTCGTGATTAATGTAATTATATCCATTCTTTCCTCTATGTAATTTAATTATCTCATCTTCCTTTCGAGCCTATCTTCTAGGTTAGAATTCTCTTTAGTATCCCTCTAAATTGAATCTCTGTCCTTGTTTTAATCCATTCTTGATTCGTCGTGTGAGGAAGTGTATTTGTAATTTATATAAAATGTTTTATATATGGTGTGAGGGAATTTAAATAATTGTTATTAAAATGATTAAGTGAATACTTTCCAATTTGAATAAAATTTAAGTTAAATTTTGAAATATAAATGCAATTTATATTGTAATTGTTGAATATTTAAACTTGAATCTTCTTGGAATTGAAGTGGTAGTTCAAAACCTGGATTTGAAATCGATAAAAATTGAAATAGTTTATTGAGAATTTGAATTGAACCTTTGGCCTTTAAATTGAAATAGTTAAACTGGAATTGATTTAAATTGAATTTTGGAATTTAAGATGATTTTAATTGACTTGGAAAATTGGAGGAAACTAATTTTATTGTATAAAGTATTTTTAATATATATAAACTATTTTAATTTATAACTATGTTAATATATATATTGTTCTCAATATCTAAACAGTTGAAGTTGGAAATGTTATGATTTCAAAAGTGCTATGGTTTCAAAAGTGTTTTGATTTCCAAAGTGTTATGATTTCAAAAGGGCTATGATTTCCAAAGTGTTATGATTTCAAAAGTGTTATGATTTCAAAAGTGTTATAATTTTGAAAGTGTTACGATTCTGGAAATGAATACTATTTATAGTGAATAATGATATCAAATTGATATGGTTTTGAAATGAATATTATATTTTGATATGAAGTATGAACTATTTGAAAAAGACCACGGTGTGAAATAAGAGTTTGTTTGTTAAACTGACCGAGATCGGATATTGTCATACTCTCTGCCAATACCGAAAACCACTTTAACAACTGTGCACGTGGTGGAGATTCCAGAACGAAGTAGGATGGTTTGCCGACGATTCTGTATGGTATTTACATAGACCTGACTCCCGTTAGTCTGCTTGATGTGGCTAAAACAGAAGCTATACCGGGCCAAGTGGGATCATTCCCCGATGGGGCACATTTCTTCGATACCATTCTATTGCTTTTGTGATTTGATTGGGTGTACCCTTTGATTTGGGAGTGTGTCACAAGGTGGGCGGTAGTAGCTGCTATGCGTTACCACCAGTCTGGGAGTGCAAATGGTATATCTACCCTGGCATGCTTGACCTTCAACTCTAATACCAGATTGTAACAACCGTCTTTCCGATCCTCCGAATGTCAGCACTAATACATCCTAGGTATTCACATACCGAACACCCAAGTGTCAAAAAGATAGAATGTTTGGGTAAAGAAAAAGAAGAAAAGATAATGAACAAGAAAGAGGAGAACAAAAACCTCAAAATCTCATAATGGAATGATAACATATAATATCATAAGATAATGCACAGTATTACTCTAATACACATAGCATTTCAGAGTTACTAATCAAAGTACTATCATTAACCTGGACAGTTATAATAGACTCTCCTTACAATTGCTGATATATACATAAAGTAATGCAACGGAAATAAGAATATTACAGTAAGTAACATCCAGCTCCTCTCCGAGAGCTCCAGTGAACATCAACGAAAACATGCATTTCTCAGATTACTCGAAAGAGCACCCATGGAAATAAGGAAAAAATAAAACAACGCGTCAGACATAACTCTGGTATGAGAAACTCAAGAAATATGCGTGACATATAATAGCACATTTTTGAGACCGTCATAACGGTTATTCCCTCAAAAGAGCCAAACCATCTAATAAGTACATATACCGATATAATAGATAATGTCAAGGGTGAAGAGCGTAAATCAGAAATAGCTTTACTGCTTGCATCTCATGACACAACAATATTGAATAGGTAGACAATCAAAACTGCTAAGGTGCGTTCGCATATGGATTTTCCACGGAGGCCTCCCTAGTAAAACTCATAAGTAAACTAAGACCAATTTCCATGACAAGGATCAAAAATCACCTTTCGAGCATCGTATATATTTAGATTGAATATACCATAAGGTAAATACAACTGACCCATGCCCAAACACATAAACCAAGTATCAACAACTCCCCACGCACAATATATCGATAAACATATTCTGGATATGGAGTTGATATACTCCTATAGGTTAGCTAAACCTGGGAATGCATAGCCTACTCTATCTTTAGTCATATGCCGATAGTGATGTCACCTTTAGCATCTCAACAGATGAGCCATAACTTTGTCTTTAGTCACATACCGATGGATATGACTAAGCGATGAATCCTCAACCTATGCTTTTAGACCCAAGGCAAACCCCTTTGCATGCACCAATGGAGTACTGACCATTTCAATCCCCAAATACAAAAGATTGAATTGATCAACATACTCCTTCACTAATAAGCTGCCCTGCTTCTAACGGATGGAACACTTAAATCGTGCGCCCCTTTCGGTCTAAAAAATAAACTAAAGTTCAAGGCAAACGCTCAAAATCAATCCAAGGCATGGCTTACTCGTCAGCTTCCTCTACTATTATATCCTACCAAGTCAAGATCTCCCTCTCAAAATGCTAGAAAACAATCCTCTATAAGAGAACATCCCATAAATCATATTGGTGAGAACCATATCACAAACACATGTCTTAGCCGCTGTCACAGCATGGCCTCAGAACTAGGAAATGCCTTTCCGCTAGGGCTAAAGGAATCCTAGCATAACTTTGGGAAGTTAAAAGCTAGTGGAGCAAGAAATACTGGTTCCCTAAGGGCTACACCACCTTCATCACATACCGTAGATACTGGAATGTTCACCGGTGGTGGAACATCCCCTACGATAGTCAAATAGTCTCTAGACAAATCAAGCATCCCATGCTACCTATCCATAGTCGCTCTTGTACTCCGTTCTCTTATAAAAATAGCAGGAATGAAGGTACCCTAGCAACTAGTGGTAGAAATAAATCAAAGTCTATAGGACAAGTGGTGTATGTTGTACGATATAATGGAAAAATACAAGTATGCTCTCACAACATATCTACTTCTACCAGATTGTTTAACTCAATCTAGTTTACTTGCAACTGAGTTTTGAGCCAATGCTCTGATACCAACTGCAACAACCCGCCCTTCGTAATACTCTGAAATCAGCTCTGAATGGCAACGTCTGACTTCTGGATACCACAAAAGACAGATTGTCAAGAAATAAAATTTAAAACAAACACTATACTAAGGCATAACGTTAAAATCTCACACCAGAATAATCACATATAACATACTAAATATACATGAACAGAATACGGTGGACAATATATAAGGGTCTGCTCTAGCGAAAGTAGCTGATAAGTAAATATGAACATTGAAAGTCAGAATGGAATATCTGATACATTAAATCTCAAATACAAATGCATATCTGTCATGTACTACTACAATGTCAAGTATGTATACGAAGTATCAACATCATCCCCATAGAATGTTCCAACTACCCTGAAAGTGTATCCTTAAAAGCACATGACTCTCAAACTACTCAATCGAGTACCCGAGAGTTGTCATGACATAACCAGATAAGGACAAAACGTGGGTCAGGCATAAAGCGTGATGTGAAGGAAACTATGTCAAAATACTGTATATTCAAACTATATACAATTAAACAGGAACTACCAAGGTACAATCGGTCCTTTCCACAATCATGGCTCAGGGGTAATCCAAACTATCCATAAATAAGCAATGTAAACCTATCCAAAAGATAGATAATCATACCATAACATACTCTTCTCCTGTAATCAATGAGTCAGCACAACTAATATAATGTGACTGAAACGTAACAACATACTATGATAAAGGTAAACCTACATCCAAAAGTAGGGTGATCATAATATAATTCTATCCTAAACTACATAATAATAGTAAATGTAGCAACAACAACTACATCAAACTAATAACACGGACAACATAGCAATAAAAGACAACTAAGAAATACAAATCAATGCCCGTCATTACTGATGGGCAGAGTCAACTACGGACATTTATCGCGATCCTATGGTTCACTTCGAGGGTCCGTAATAAATAGAGTAAGTACTTAAATATACCTTAGACCTCGATATATCCTAGGTGATAGGTCTCGTGTAGATCTCGTCGTACCTTTTGAAGCAAGCTTTTGTGATATATGACCTACTCTATTTACTTAAAACCTATGTGAACCACATTGTACACTCTACATCTATCTTTAGTGACATCTAATCCACTCAGATGATCATCATCTAATGTGAACCACACCGTACCCTCTTCATCGAGCTTTGGTGACATCTAGTCCACTCGAATATGATCGTCATCCTATGTGAACCACATGGTACCATCTATATTGAGCTTTCGTGACATCTTGTCCACTAGTAGAATATCATCATCCTATCTGAACCATACTTTACCCTTTGCATCGAGCTTTGGTGACATCTATTCCACTCGTAGATGATCATCATAATGGATATATCAAATAAAATGCATATGCCTTATCAAAAAGATAACGACGGTTGTGACTCATGTAATACTCTATCGGGACCATAAAGGAACATCGACGTCATACAGGTATATTTATACATCAAATATAATCATCGCGTAACCATTTACATCTATTATGAACAAAGTCCAATATCTCGTCGTTGTCCAACTATTTGTATGGTTACTATTAAAATACCAATACAAGGTTTAATCACCAATATATAAGACCGATACCATTCATCAAAACATGTCCACCCAAAGCCGGAGCCAAGGGATGCGGATCGCTCTGCTCTATTGTATATGCTCGTCGGATGTACCACATGGTCGATCTTCATACCGATCCCGTACTCGATCGTAATCAATCATTTTTGACCATACATAATTTAATTTCACCCATGTTCGGATCCCAAGCTTTGTTATGACTCCCACTTCCATTAGTAGCCCAGGGCCTTCCCGAAATTATGCCAAAGCCTCACAAAGAACCGCATACGAGACAGGGGAAAAATCCCTAAAGGCATACACCTAACCTGGGCTTATTGCCCAAGTCAGTGCACCTTCAGTCATATGGGAACCTTCCCAGCCGACTAGCCTCGGTCAACTGGCTGCACACACTAATCGACCGAGAGTGGTAATTCATGGGCAGCAAGCCTAGGTCAGCATGCCAAGTTAGCCACCACTCGCTAGTTCGAGCCCCGATCCTTCCGACGCTTCACCTGATGAGTCGCTAGCACTCCTAGCATGCCTCTGCCTCATTGGACCTCTTTTGAAGCTGCTTGGCTGATGTTTTGGAAGTGGTTTCATAAGTATTTGAAAATCGATTTCGATACAAAAATCCACTCTTTGCACGCGTGGAGTTCGACGAGCGAATATGATGACTCAGCCTCCTCTAACATGCCAAAATGAATCTAGTTGGTCTCTTGCCTCATGTAATGTATGACGTGTACCGATGCACCCATTCATGCACATTTGCATGCACACATGCATATAACCACATATTTACTTCACAAGTAGTATTTCGAGCTTCACCGGGGCGATCATTCGATCCAGTATTTTCTCCTGCAACTTAGTGCATGCGATAGTTTCTATGGCTACATGAGATTGCTTGCAACTTGATGATATACCCATATGAATATTTCCATACACGTATACATATATTAAAATAAGTAATTTGATTGTTTAATAATCAAATCTTAATTTTGTTTATTAAATTATTACAATAAAACTCAAATCTCTTTTCCATTATTTTATAAACCATTTCATTATTTTATACAATATAAAACTAGCTTATAAATCATTTTTAAGCCGTTTAAACTATTTTAACAATCATACTCTTATTTTCGATTAGTAATGAAATATACAATAATAGTTGAATCAGTAATATAACGAAAAACTAGAGTTTTATTTAATTTACAATCATTTAATAAATTATTATCAATATTATTTGGCTCTATTCAACACGAATAGAATACAAGGTAAATATATGGCATTTTAAATCAACTATAAAATATCTACCCAAACAAATTCAATCATGCAGAAACAATTTTATATATATGTATGTATGTATGTATGTATGTATGTATGTATGTATGTATGTATTCCGCCTCTATTGGGTAATATTTTTTATATATAGAATTATGAGGATTTATAGTGAAGTATGAATTCAGAGTTATAATTCCGCTTACCTAAACCGTAAATACTCAAGTGTGTGAATCCTATCCAAGTCCGTACCATATTGTAGATAATCTTACTACGAGTGCAACGACGAAGACGATGTCTTGATTGGACCTTGTATGCAAAGGATATGGATTAAATATGGAACAAGATAATTGATAATTAATTAATTCTAATTAAGTTATAGATTACCTCATTTAGCTTAATCCTCCTTCTCAATCAAATCCAATTCCTATGCATGAATTGTACACAAATGCACAGTGAACCCAATCAACGTGCTCCTTCATTCAATGCCAATGGAGCTAAGGTCGACAAAATGATGCATAGAGAATTACAATGTACTCCACTATGCGCATACTCCTCAATGTACCCAGCAACGTCAACTCCAGTATGCCTCTTCAAATCATGACATAACGAATCCCGCGATGCCCCCAAATGTTGCAACCATACCCAGGCGACCGAACTCCAAGGCGAAGGTATGGGAAGAAGAATGCCACAAAGAGAAAGATGGTGGTGACCTCCATTTCTCCTATCTCCTCTCCAAGCTCCACCGAAAGTGAACCCTAGTCGACACAAGCCAAAATGGAGTTCGGCCATGTCAGGACGTACCTCACGATGGTCATATAGATGTGAAGCCCTCTCCTGCCCGAGCTTAATGGATCACGCCTCATCGAATTTCATGGCCTATAGTCCTCAAATTTAATTTATGAAGGAGGGTGCTCTCTTTTTATTCTTCATTTACTGAAGGAGATTCAAAACAAAAAGGGGAAAGGAGGAAAGTAAGGTATTGACTTTTCTTATTTTTTGGGATGTGTGTATATTATATATATATATATTATTTTCCTTCAATATATATATATATATATTATTTGATTTCTCAAATAAATCACTACACGTTTTGAGCTCGTATGACCACACAGCAAATCGAAGTGCAACGAAACTCGTCGATGCACATTACCTTATTATTCTAGTCTCAATGGTATAAATTTTATTGCCATCCAAGACAGCGATTCGAGATGGTAATTTCATGCATTTCGATGCCAGTTTGACCATCGGATCGCCAGATTCCAAATATTGCGATATTTATACTCATTTTGATTCGCAGCGTCAATCCGGACTCAATGGAGGTAGTCTTGAGTCCTAATTCGATCGTATGATAAAAGTCATATTTTGGACCGATAATGATTCAATATTTAAATTAATTATTTATATATCCTATCGTTAAAAAAATTCAGGTTGTTACAAAGACGCCGAGACAACGCAAGTTGAAGACGATTTTTGAAATGCCATTTTTGGAAACAAGAAGTCAAGTTTCTTGGGCATGTCATTTTAGAGAATGGATTAGCAGTAGATCTATCGAAGATAGAAACAATTAATGGTTGGAAGAGGACCGAAACGGTCATGAGGACAAGAAGTTTCTTAGGATTGGTTGGTTATTACCGTAGATTCATTAAGGATTTTTCACGTATAGCAACACCCTTGACTAAGTTGATCAAGAAGAATGAGAAGTCTGTATGTACTAATAAGTGTGAAGGGTCATTTCAATAGTTGAAGTTATTGATGAACGATCCTATGTTGATTGTGTCTGATGGGAACGAAGATTTGGTAGTGTATACTAATGCTTGTGGAACAGGTTTGGAGCGGTGTTAATGCAAAGAGGGCGAGTGATAGCTTATGTTTCAAGGCAGTGGAGACCGCATGTGGTTAGGTATCAAACCAATGATTTAGAGTTGGCAGCTAGGAGTGAGCAATATTTGGTTAGAAGGGAATTAACAGACAAAACTAGTTAATTTCAGTCGGTTCGGTTCAACTATGAAATAAAATCGGTTCGAACTCGGTTTGTAAAATAATAATAAATTCGGTTATCGGTTTAACTGAATTAACCGAACTTTTATTATATTATCCAAATTTATTGTGTTGTAACACTTGTAATAATTGGTTTAGTACTAGAAAAACAAAGTTTATACATTGTAAATAGGACGATTTTTCTTATAAACACAAAAAAATACTCCATAAAATATCTCAAAACAAAAATTTATGTTTTCCTTTGAGTAAGTCAATCATTTGAATAATAACATATTATAATTTCTCTTACTTTCCTTTTTAGTTCGGTTAAATCGGTTACCGACCAAATTAGCCGAATCGGTTCGATTCGGTTAGGTTTTGATTTTTTTTCGGTTCTTATTCCTTTTGACATTTTTTACCTCAAAACCGACCAAACACCCACCCCTATTGGTAACAGTAGTGTTCGCGTTAAAGGTTTGGAGATATTACTAGTTGGGAGAACAAATCGAGTTATATATGGATCACAAATCCTTTAAGTATCTATTCTCACACAAGGAGTTGAATATGAGGCAGCAAAGATGGCTGGAATTTTTGGCGGCATATGATTTTAGGATAGAATATACGATAGGAAATGGGAACAACGTCGTCGATGCTTTGAGTAGGAAGCATCGGGATGGAGTGTTAGCCATGATCGAAGAATGGAAGATGTTGGATATGTTAGCATCTTACGGAGAGCATTATAAGAAGAACACCAATTCGAGTAGAGATCCGGGCATGTTAGCAAGTTTGGAGGTATGTCAAACACTTGTGGATAATATCACTGCAAGGCAGAAAGAGGACTCACTAATTGCAGAAAGAATTATTCGATTGTTGATGGTGCCAAATGTGAGGACCTTAAAAGATTCGAGATAGACTCGAAAGGATGGCTAAGAAAGAAAGGAAGACTGTGTGTTCTGGATATAGGAGATCTTCAGAAGGAAGTCTTAAAAGAAAGTCATCGATAAAAGTTTACTATTCATCCTAGAGGCACGAAGATGTATCGTGAAATGAAGAGAGTCTTCTTTTGGGAAGGGGTAAAGAGAGATATAGGAAACTATGTGAAGAAGTGCTTCACCTACCTACAAGTGAAAGCTGAGAATCAAAAGACGAGTGACTTACTTTAGTCTTTGGAAGTACCGACATAGAAGTGGGATTAAGTGTCTATGGATTTTGTAGATGAATTGCCTAGGTCGAGGATGAGAAATGATAGCATTTAGGTGACAATCGACGGTCTGACTAAGAGTTCTCACTTTATCCCAATGAAGACGACAAGGACGACAGCTATACTAGCGAAGCGATATATAAAGAATGTAGTGAGACTACATGAGATACTATGTAGTATCATTCGCGTAGAGACCCATTGTTTATCAGTGAGTTCTAGCAATGTTTTTATAGTGTATTAGGTATGGAGTTGAACTTAAGCACGGATTACCACCCATAGATTGATGGTCGGACTGAAAGGGTGAATCGTGTACTCAAGGATTTGTTGTGAGCATGTGTTTTGGAATTCGAAGGATCTTGGGAAGATCATTTGCATATGGTAGAATTTTCCTGCAATAATAGTTACCAATCGAGTATCGAGATGGCACCATTTAAGGAGCATGATGGTTGGCCATGCAGGTCACTGGTTTATTTGTTGGACATATGAGATAGACTCGTGTTAGGACTCGATTTTGTAAGACAAGCTACTAAGAAGGTAGATTTGATTCACGCCAAGATGAAGGTAGAGCAATACAGACAGAAGATTTATGCCGAGAAGCGAAGGAAAGATCTTGAGTTTGCGGTAGGCAATAATGTATTTGTGTAGGTTGTTAATAGCTTAGTTATCGATCATATAAAATAAAGATACTAACGTTTTACCAAGTTATATAGTATATAGTGCTGAATATTACACAGATGTTGAATCGAAGACTGTACAGTATAAAGACTGAAGAGATAAACATGAAGACTCGTGAGTTCAAAGATCAAGATATGAAGATTTCATGATTATAATTTACTGTATAAAGTCATAACATATATTGTTAAAGTCCTTGATACCAATCTTTGATCGCTATCTCCAATTTTCTAATCTTTTATATTTTTAACCAAAATATATTTCAAAATTTAATTAAAACAAATTTATAGAAGTTTTTCAAAGTTCAAAATGTTTTTAAACCATGTTCATACTACTTTACAAAGTATCAAATTATTTTATAAAGTGTAGGATTTTCAAAGCATTTTAAAACAAATAAGTTTTTAAAATACAGTAGTATATATCGACATATAGAATAGGGTATGTCGACATACATACTGCTAACTGGTTTTTCAAATTTTGAAATGAACTGTCTATTCGTCGCAGCATTTCACGAACGGACACAACTGTTCATTTACAATATAAAGCGGAGTGCAAACGAATATTTTGACAACTAATTACTTACTTTCTTCCCTCATCCGACTCTCTTGAAAGTTCCATTAAAAAATAGTGAATATTAGGCTCAGGTCCCTAATAAGTTTCAAAATACACAAAAACCCCAGTAAAAAAAAGTATGTAAATTAGATCCCTAGAATTAAGTTACTAAGTAATTGCATATAGTTATGAAATTATTCACTGAATAATTGCAGACATTTATGCAATTATATCCAAAAGTTTCATAAATTTATGCAATTTTTTCGATGAATAATTGTGGAAATTTCTGTAATTTTTTTGGTGAATAATTGCGGAAATTTCCGCAATTTTTCAGTGAATAATTGCGGAAATGTCTGCAATTTTTTGATATAATTGCATAAATGTATGCAATTATTCACTGAATAATTGCATAAGTGTATGTCATTATTCGGTAACATAATTCTAGGGATCTAATTTACAAACTTTTTTTTACTGAGGTTTTTGTGAATTTTGAAACTTATTAAGGACCTGTGCCAAACTGTCCCTAAAAAATATACTCTGTTCTCTTCAAAATTACATAGAATCATTTAATACTTCTTTGTATTGATTCAATGCTACTTTTTTCCTCTTTTGGAAATATCTCTCTCTTAATTCAAAGACTAAAGTGTTATCCAAGAGGTTATAGGATCCATTGTATCCAAAGTTCAAGAATGTCTATGGAAAAACTATCAACTCTATTTGTATTTTCTTTGGGTGTGCTTGTAGACCATCCAAATCAAGTGGACATGCTTAGTAGCTCTAAAATCTAAAGGGTGCGCTTGTAACCTGGTCAAATCTAGTGAGTCTCCCCTGAGCTCAAAAATTCAAGATGGTGTGTCTCGTAGCCTCGAAATCGAGATTGTATTTGGGTTTGCCTTCTACCTGGTTAAAGATTGGTAGTTGAAAAGAAACATGTACAAGCAATTGTACGAGACAGGATGTAGGAGAAATCCAAACCGATATAAAATCACTGGCGTTATCTCTCTAACTCTTTACTTTTTTTACTGTTTTTACTTTTATCTTTGATAGAACCTATGATTGATTGTTGGTATATTCCTATGTTGATAATCTGTGGTTTAATATTAATCTTGAAAAGATTTAAAAAGATTTACACAAGCTAGAATGCACTATTCACCCCTCTCTAGTGTTTAGTTAGCCTTAAGATCCATTATTCCACAACTCACAAAGGTTTCTCCAATACGTAGAGTTATGCACTTCTGAAAGGCGGGGAAGTTGACTCCTTGCTAGATTATTCTATATTGTTCCGAAGTTTGGCTCTGATACCAAGCTGTGACGCCCCACCTCTATGCTCACGCTAGCCAAGTACACTACGGAGTAATGCCGTCAACTAGCGCGAAGAATAAGGCCGTTGAGGAGCGACCATCTGTGTTAACGTCAAAATGTGAACGCCAACACCCGGTGTGTGTAGTAAGATTGTGAAAGCACCACCCGTGTAACGGGAACAGAAATCAAGCAGGAAAATAGCAGAAATGCAGTAAAAGACAGCAGTTTATAGTGGTTCGGCTTAAGATTCAGCCTACGTCCACTTTGAATCTCTTTATTATTGAATCTGGTTACAAATTGATACAAATCTCCTGTGAAAACAGTACAACTCGATCACAAGAAGCAATCTTGACTACTAGCTCAATCTTCGGCGATGAAACTCGAAGAATCCATGTCGGATGTTAAGAATTTCTCTCGAAGTTTGTTGTAGTGTCTTGAATGCTTGAAGGATCCTTGTTTGCTGAATGATTGGAGAGTTCGACAGAGTAACGGCGCTTTAGAAATGAATTGCCAAAAAAGTCCCCTTCATGTTGGAAGTGGCGGGGTATTTATAGGAGCTGATCTGGACTCAGGAATTTTCTCTAAGTATTTAAGTCGTAGCCGACTTATGGTAGATCGGTGGCGAGTTAAGGAATAGGGTTAGGTCGGTGGCGAGTTAAGGAATAGGGTTAGGTCGGAACCTTCTTAAGTCGGAGCCTTTCATAACTCGGAATCTTCCTTAGGTCGTAGCCCTTGAGTCACAGACTACCTTAAGTCGGCAGGCTCCTAACTCGGCACACCTCTTAAGTCGGCAGCTCTTCTCAGTAGTTAGATCGGCAACTGTTGGGTCAGATTTCTCCTTAGGTCGTAGCCTGTTAAGTCGGAGGTCTTGTTAACTCGGAGCTTCCCTTAAGTCGGTTACGCCTTCAAATTGTTAGGTCGTCTTCTTTCTTAGGTCGGCAAGTACCTTAACTCGGCATACTTTCTTAGGTCGGCAAGCACCATAACTCGGCATACTTTCTTAGGTCGGCAAGCACCTTAACTCGGCATACTTTCTTAGGTCGTCAGTCGAAAAAGGGGATTAACATTTGCCCCTCGAAGTATATGCCTAAGCCATAGGTCGTATGCTTCGATTCTCTTAATTCTTTGGTTAGGTCGGTACCGACTTAACAAATGCTCTAGGTCGTACACCGTGCAAGTCGACTCGCCTTCCAGCATATAAATAGTTGCATCCTCCTACCTCTTCCTCATCTGTTCCTTTTCTCGAATCTGCCATTGAAGCACTTGTCGAGCTCTCAGAGACAAACTCCAACCATCTAATCGTCGATCATCTTCTTGTTATACTTCGTAAGTCGATCTGGTCACCGTTCACCCATGCTCGCTGTCGAACCGATAACTCCCCAGTTTTTGACTTCCATTTGTGTTTAGATGCTGCGATTCATTGTGCATAACTTTTTGATTGTTCGTCAATCGCCGTCGACCGTGTTGTAATTGTAATAGGGCAGTAATACATTGGAATCGCAGCAAATTTGATTCGACTTGAATTGGCTCTTGGGGTGGTCCAATGGTGTGATGGAATGAGGATCGTTGTTGACTGTGAGGCTATTGGGTTAACGGGTTAAGAGTTAGGGAAGAAAATTAGTCGAGGTATTGGTTCGGTCACGACCTAGGGATTTCACGCGATCCAGTTACTTTCATGACTTAAGTCGGAGCCGACTTAGCAGTTTCATGCGACCTAGGTTTTTTGAGCCGCTTCCGAGTTAAGACTTAGAGGATTTCTGGCTTTAACCCATAGAATCTTCCTTAGGTCGTCACCGAGTTAGGACTTAGAGGATTCCTGGCTTTGACCCATAGGGAACCTTCCTTAAGTCATCACCGAGTTAGGACTTAGAGGATTTCTGGCTTTGACCCAGAATCTTCCTTAGGTCGTCACCGAGTTAGGATTTAGACTTTCGGCCACCCAACAGATGATTTTTGAACTGTGCCCGAACTTCGAACTATTGAACTATGAATTGTTGAACTATGAACTGTGTTGCATGCTTCTTACATTTTGCTTCAATTTTGCAAACTAACAATCCTGCTTAATACAACATTTACAGAATACTGGGACGAATATACTATCACCGACTGCCTACATCGAGTGACGGATTAGTTGATAACGAGAAAGTTAAATTAAATGAATATGAACGAGATGCTGTACAATAACTAATTCAAGTGAAGTATTAAAACAAAATCGTAATAGTCAAGTGAAACTGACTTGTCTGTATTAACACTGCACTTGATCGTTGACAAGTTCTGAAATTTTGTAATCGATTGATTGTCAACTAATTTAATTCCAGTTATGCTTGTCATTTATTTTCATTAGTTTTTTGCACAACACTTCACACTTTTAGGGAACGTGCACCTTCACATTTGAACATTCAGCTGATTGTGTAGAATGTCTTCTCCACAAGAAGGAACAGAGCAAGCTGAAGATGTATTTCCAGTTGCTATCCCGCTGAACGATCCTCCAGAGAGGACTCCTACTACTTTGAGCCATAAAGCCTTTCGTCAACTATGCATCCAGTTTGGCATTGCTGAGGCTGATGCTCTGCTTCCCGAAATGAATGATACTGCTGACAGACCGCCCCGTGGCTTTGTCGCAGTTAACCGCCAAATGTGCTTGAGCGGAGCTATCCCCCCATTCAATGACTGCATTCGAGAACTTCTTCTCCAATTATCTATTTCCCCCTTTCAGCTACATCCCAATGGCTACGCCATCTTGCTGGGACTATGCGTGCTTTTTAGGAGAACACTGGGCCGCTTCCCTACCTTCGGAGAAATTCGCTATCTTTGCACTTTTGCCAAAAATAAAGATCATCCCTCCATCATAGTTGTAAGGAGTGCGAGAAATCGTAAGTTGATCACTGGTCTCCCTGAAAGTGTTCACAGTTTCCTGAGCCCGTTCTTCTACGTTCGCTGCCCTCCTGGGTTTTATGCTATTTGGAGAATAGGGAGTAAGATCACTTGCATTTGTTTCTTACGTTCTTTCAAATTTACCGAAGTTCGGATTATCAAGTGCTAACTTCGCTCTTTTTTCCTTTTCAGCACTTCCTCCTCCTTCCAAAAATCTCAGTCACAAGGTGACTTTCGAGAGGCTTATGGAGGTGCCTGTAGAGGAGAGGAGCATCCAATTTCTATTAGATGACGAGCTTCTGCACCAATTTGGGCTTCTGCACCCTTCCAGGTCGACTCGAGTTCATGAAATTCCTAGCTCTGATGCAGAAACATCGGCTGCTTTGGATTCTCAAGCAGAGGCGTCAAATGCCCCGGTTTCTGCGGAAGAAGCTGCTTCAAAAACACCTGCCATGGATACTGCTTTGATAAAGTGCTCCGGATCCACTGATGTTGTAGGGTTGGCTGGCAAGTCGGCACTTCCCCCAATTATTGAGGAAGAAGAGAATCCTCGAGCTTCTGAAAAATCAATTGATGTGGAACTTGAGAAGGAGAAATCTGCTGAACACTTAGGTGACGACACCTTTGATGGCTTGAGTGACATTATGATAACTTCCCAAGAGCTTTTCGGGGATAGCAGTCAAAAAGCGACTTCTCCCGTTGTCGAGGCAACTTCTACCCTTAAACAAACCCAAATGCCTACTACGCCAATCGTCCCTGTTTCCATACCGAAGCGTGGTCTGTAATTTGACGCATGTAGTTTGCACGTCACACACACTTAGGGCTTTTCAGCACTTATAAGCTTTTATCCTCTTTTTCCTGGAAATTTCTAAATTCTACCCTTCTTCTGCTTTCAGGTTCTCCAATGGGACGTACAGGTTCATATTATGACTCATTCAAGTACCGTGGAGGCCGCGACACCTATGACTTTAGGAAGTACCTTGATACTCCAAAAGAAACAGATGAAGAGAGGGCTCGAAGGAAAGCCCAGGAGAAGCGGGATTACGATCAGTGGCAAAGAAGGAAAGATGCCGAGCGATATGACTCTTCGCATAGGAGTGACTACTCTCATAAGTGGAAGTCTTACGATGACAAGGGAAAAACTCAGATTGCCGATGAACCGAGCAAACGATCTAAACCGACTGACGCGTCTGAAATTCCTGAAAAGACTGACGCTCCCATTCCTTCTGATATCCTGGCTAGCTCTCCCCCTTTGAAGAAATCTGACATTCAGACTATCATTAATAGACCACAATATCAAGTCAAGGACGGCCCCCCAACACTTCAGAGCCGCTTTCCGAATTGGTGCCTAAAAGGGGTGCGCTTTGACTTGGACATAGTTCTGATTGATAAGCAGGCAATGCTGAGAAATGTCGACGCTGTCAAGCTTGATATTGAAAGAATGTCTGGATGGCAAAAGTTGGTTGATGAACTTCAAAGGGTCAACCATCTTAACCTTGAGGCGATGATGACGATGGAGAATGATAAAGCAGAATGGGACAAATGGCGTAAGCAGCATGACGCGGAAATGACGAGTATTGCAGATGACAATGCAAAGCTTGCGTCTGAAGTTAAGCAGCTTAAGGAAAATCTCGCTTCTTCTTCTGCATCATATACTCAAAAAGAAGAAGTCTTTCAGAAGCAAGTGCGGGACGCACATGCTGCACAACGAGATGTAGAAATGAAGCTTGCTGCCGAACAGCACGTTAATGAGAAGTACCGCACAGAAAACGCCGAACTGCGGGAAAAGGTCACCTCCCAGAACGTGGAGATTGAATTACTAAAGTCTCGACTTGCTAAAGTTGAGGTAGAGCGTGATGAGGCTACCGCTGGCCGGATCACTGCCGTTGCCGAAAAGGAAGCGGCTGAGCAATCACATGAGGCGACGAAAGCGGACGTCAGCTCTACCTTATTTGACTTTTATTTACACAGCGTTCTGGGTCGTGGGAGCCTCTCTTTTCTTGGTCCTGATTATGAAATTACATTGGCTGAAGTGTGGGAAGTCGCGATGGATATGCTTGGCGGGGCTGGCTATAATGAGCTGGAACTTGAGGAGCGCTATCTCAATGATGAGGATCGCGCCGCTCTTGCTAAGGGGAAGGAGCTACTTGCCAAAGTACGAGCTGAAACAGCGGGAGAAGAGCCTCCAAAAGAAGAAGCTCCTTTAGCTGCCCCCGTTCAGACTTCCACTTCAGCCGACGTTAATATTATAGATTCCAGCCCTCAATCTCTACATTTAGCCAAAGTTGCCCAGGAGACTGCAACTACTCCTACTGAAGATGAGGCGCTGGATGATATTGAAGCCGAGAAGTTCGAGGTGGATCTTGTAAAGCCAACTCCTCCAGGTACTCTTGGTGTCATCTCGGGTCTAATGAACCAGTCATTTGACTTAGCCGAATTCGACGATCTTCTTACATGTTACTTAAACTTTGATGAATCGATGCCTTCTTTATTTTCGGGGGATGCTGATTTTAACTTCTTTTCTTCTACAGCGGAGGCACCAAGCACAACACAAGCTTCCACTCCTTCGATTGCCGTTCCTCCGTCTTCCCAAATTACTCCTCCCTCTGCTTCCCAACCTGGATCACAAGCAGAGAAAATCGAAGCTCTTCAAGGCTTGGATGATCCGGCTGCTTCTCAGGAACAGAAGGCAGAGGATTTTGAAGACATCGAGAAGACCCCGGAGCGGTCTCTTGACGACGATACGAAGCTTTCGACATTGCTGACTACTCCGGGGAGCGAGTCTTCTTCAAAAAGGAAGGGGAAACGTGCTGTAAGGAAAAAGAAGAAGACTTCCACTGAAGAGGAAGCAGTAGTTGATCCGGCTGTACCACTTTCTCCTTCTGTCCCTGCCCGCTCTCAACGGCTTCAAAAGCTAATCATTAGGCCGGGAAAGAGCTCCAAGGGTGGTGAGAAGAAGGAATAATCAAGCTGAATTTTCTACTTATTATTTCTGTTCTTTGCATGTATTGACCGGGGATTGTGCGGGTACCGGTCCCCGCTTTTGCTTTTTGAGACATCTGCGTATGTAAAGAATTTTCATAGTACTAAATAAAACAATTATTTTACTTGTACAAACTCTTGTGTATGTGAGAATGATCTATCTTTTATTTTAAGTGTAGAACAAACGATTCTTCTTACTTGTGCAAACTTTTTGTCTGCGTTTGAGAATGCATTTATTCCACATCTGTTTCACGTGATATTGTTATGTGCTTGTGGTATGTTGCTTGAATACTGCTTTTTATTGTTGCAACCGTATCATATGATATTGCCCCTATACCACAAGTGCATAACAATATCCTTCGCTTTTAGCGAGACCTGTACTCTTATTTTCCATAGAATAGCTATTCCGTTCTTGAGGGAATAATTGTTCTATTTAAACGGAGTGTGTCTCATTTTCGGATAAACTTTTACGCTTCAACCTTCGGAAATGTTCATTTCATACTTTTGAGAAGTGAATTCTCCTACGCGGTGAAGCGAAAGAATCGAAGTGTGCCTCTAAGGAGGGCTTTGTCTCGGTATTTTCTGAGGAGTAGCATGTGGACTCCGAAGAGTAGCATTATGCTTTGTGGATTATTGTTGTGCCCCCGGAGAGGTCTTGTGCTTCCAAAGAAGTCTTGATTTTGGTCTCCGAAGAGAAGCAATTTTTGTATTTCTACTCGGGTGAAGTGGGTCTCCGAAGAGAAGCATTTTGCACTTTTACCCTGGTGAAATGTGCCTCCGAAAAGGGCTTTTACCTCCGAAGATGGCTTGTGCCTCCGAAGAGGGCTTGTGCCTCCGAAGAGGGCTTGTGCCTCCGAAGAGGGCTTGTGCCTCCGAAGATGGCTTGTGCCTCCGAAGAGGGCTTATGATTGCCTGGAAGTTACTTTCTCATGGTCAGAGGTCTACGGGTGAGCACAAGTTGCTTGATTGGATGTTTGTTTGCACAAACGATCGCAATTAACTAACAAGGTGCCCCTTTGGTAGTCCCACCGATCTTTTTGATTGAGTAAAGCACTCCCATTTATTGGCGTGCCTCGTTAGAGGGCTTTGGTTGGTTGGTGTGCCAGGTTGGTTGCGTCTCAGGGGCGAGTGGATCCACGGGGCGGACCTACGCTATCTGGTCGGATGCATCACGACCAGTTAGCGAGGGTCTTGTTCCTTCCGGTTGGGAAGGCGTCCCTTTAGTGGATCTCTCGGCCTTCCTGTTGAGAGGCATACCTCCCTTTATCTGCTTCTTTGTTTGCCCGCTCATGTTGTATCATCATCCGCCAATCTGCGATCCTTTATCATTGTTTCCAAGCGCGTGTTCCTTTCTTTTGCAAGTACATTGCTTTATCTGAAAAAGTAAACTTCACTGTTGAATGACTTTACGAGACAAACGCGAGTTATCTAGTTGGATGCCCGTTCATAACGATAATCTCAACTAGTGAACAAAGGTTTGTCCCAGTGAAGTTGCCAATTCTTTATGTGAAGTTTTCTTTGTGTAGGATTTGAGTTTGGAATTTTTTGTGCAATAGCTGATTTATAAAGGTCGCTTATTTTTGTGATGAGCAGGTCTTGTTATCATGTCCTGCAATTTTGAATCGATATTTTAGTGATACATTTAAAGTATTTATATATCGAAATAAATCAGGCATTATGAAATAGTAAAGAACACAAGATTTATAGTGGTTCGGCCAAGAATCGGGCCTACGTCCACTTTATAGCTTTTCATTCATTTATACTGATTTACAATGCTTCACAATACAACTGATACATTCATCATCATTTTACAATCTTGAGCATAGCTTTTTTTTTTAAGTAAAGTAAGGATGCAAATGGTTGCTGTTCCAGGCCCTTGGAATTGGATCTCCTTCAACAGTTATGAGTTTGAAAGTGCCATCAAGAAGTTTAGTGCCTATGACATATGGTCCTTCCCAGCTTGGCCCAAACACACCAGTTGTTGTCATGATCCTTTTCAAAACCAAGTCTCCGATTTCAAAGCTGCGTTGGCGAACTTTGGAATTGAAATGCCTGGCTATTCTCTGCTGATGAGCTGAAATTCTGAGCCTAGCTTCTTCTCTTTTCTCATCAAGAAAATCAAGCGCTTCAAGTTGCAGTTTTTCATTTTCAGTCTCATTGAAATGAACTCTTCTATGTGAAGGAACTTCTACTTCTACCGGAATCATTGCCTCAGATCCGTATGCCAGTGAAAATGGAGTGTGCCCAGTCGCAGTTTTGTGAGTAGTTCTGTACGCCCATAGTGCTAATGGAAGCTTATCAACCCAACCACCTTTTGCTTTTTCAAGTTGCTTTTTGATAGTTGACTTGATGATCTTGTTAACTGCTTCCACTTGCCCATTTGCCTGCGGATGAGCCACTGCTGAGAAGCTTTTTCGAATTCTGAATCGTTTGCAAAAATCCTGGAATTCTTCACTTTCAAATTGAGTGCCATTGTCGGTGATTATCTTCTGTGGCACACCATATCTGCAAATGATATTCTTTGTTACAAAATTTATCATCTTTTTAGAAGTGATGGTGGCCAAAGGTTCAGCTTCAGCCCATTTGGTGAAATAGTCAACGGCGACAATAGCATATTTAATCCCTGATTTGGCGATAGGTAATGGTCCAATTAGGTCTATCCCCCAGATGGCAAATGGCCATGGACTGACCATTTGTGTGAGTTCGGTGGAAGGTGCTCTTGGGATTTTCGCAAACCTTTGGCATTTGTCACACTTCCTGGAGTAAGCTGCAGCATCTCGATTAATATCCGGCCAGAAATACCCATATCGGAGAATTTTCTTTGCAAGTGTTTGACCGCCTGAATGGTCTCCACATTCTCCTCCGTGCACTTCTGCTAAGATTGTCTTGGCTTCTTCTTTAGTTACACATCGGAGTAGTGGGATTGAAAATCCTCGCCTGTATAATCGGCCGTCTTGAATTACATATCTTGACGCTTTTCTCAATAATTTTCGACGTTCCTTAGAATCTTCTGGCAGAGAACCACTGAGTAAGTATTCTTTGATTGGACTCATCCACGATTCATGCTCTTGGGACGTATTCATGATCCAATCAATATCCATTTCATCATTGCTTGGAGCTGACAGAACTTCTACGGGAACCAATCCCAGCAATTGAGCTTCTCCGGAGCTTGAGTACTTTGCTAAAGAATCCGCCTTCATATTTTCCTCTCGGGGTATGTGGCTTATTGAGTAGTGATCTAAATCATTGAGGAGTTCGGAAGTTTTGGTCAAATATGCAGGCAAATTCCCTCCTTTGGCTTGGAATTCCTTCTTCACCTGGCAGACAATAAGCTGAGAATCACTGAAAATCTGTACCACTTTGATATTCAATTCCTTGGCGATTTTCAATCCGGCAATAAGGGCTTCATATTCTGCTTCATTGTTTGTCGAAGGAAATTCCAGTCTCAATGCATAACAAAGTGATCGTCCCTCGGGAGTTTCGAGCACAACTCCTGCCCCAGAACAATAGTCATTTCTCGAGCCATCAACATACAACTTCCACTGTATCGGAATGCAATCAGTTGTTTCTTCCTTACTGTCACCTTTGTCTGTGGATTCTGCAATGAAATCTGCTAAAGCTTGTCCGTTAATTGCTCTTCGGGGATGGTAAGTGATGTCATATTGGCTGAGCTCTATGTTCCACTTCAAGAGACGACCCGAAGTTTCCGGACGATACAGGACTTGCTTCAAAGGTTGATCAGTCAGGACCTTGATAGGATGAGATTGAAAATAAGGTCTCAACTTCCTGGAAGCGATTAGCAGACAATAAGCAAGTTTTTCTATCTTTGAATAATTCATTTCAGCTCCAGCGAAACGTTTGCTGATGTAGTAAACTGGACGTTGTATTTTCATATCTTCTCGTACGAGTGCTGCACTTAAAGCATGGGATGAAATTGCTAAATAGATGAAGAGGTCTTCACCATCACTAGGCTTGGAGAGGACCGGAGGAGTTCTCATATGATGAATCAGTTGATCGAAAGCATTCTGACATTCGGGAGTCCATTCGAAATTTTTCTTTCCTTTCCTTAGAGCATCAAAGAAGGGAATGCATTTGTCTGTGGCCTTGGAAATGAAGCGACTAAGAGCGGCAACCTTCCCATTGAGACTTTGCAGTTCTTTCTTTGTTCTAGGGGCTTTAACCTCCCTTAGAGCTGTGATTTGAGCAGGATTGGCCTCGATGCCCCTAGCGCTCACAATGAAACCCAGGAATTTCCCAGACTCTACTCCGAATGAACATTTCAATGGATTGAGCTTCATTCCGTACTTCCGAAGAATTGAGAACATCTCTGCCAACTGATCCATGTGGTCTACTGCTTTCTTTGACTTTACTAACATATCATCAACATAGACTTCCATTGTTTTGCCGATCTGTGGCTTGAACATAGCGTTGACAAGTCTTTGGTATGTTGCCCCTGCATTCTTTAATCCGAATGGCATGACTTTGTAACAGTAGAGTCCCACATCTGTAATAAAGCTTGTGTCCTCCTGATCTGGTTCGTTCATCATAATCTGATTGTATCCGGAATAGGCATCCATAAAAGATAACAACTCATGTCCAGCCGTCCCATCTACTAGTTGATCGATTCTGGGCAACGGGAAGCAGTCTTTGGGGCAAGCTTTGTTCAGATCTGAGAAATCAATGCATACTCTCCACTTTCCATTTGCCTTCTTAACCAGTACTGGATTCGAAACCCAATTTGGGTAAGTGGATTCTTTGATGAAATTATTCTCTAAGAGGCGGTCTACTTCTTCCTTTAAAGCTGCTGATCTTTCTGGACCTTGAGTTCTTCTTTTCTGCTTTATCGGTGTGAATTTCGGATCAACATTCAGAGTATGAACAGCAATTGTTGGAGAGATTCCGCACATATCAGCATGACACCAAGCGAACACGTCCAGATTTGCTTTTAGGAATGATATCAGTGTATTTTGAACTGTGGTACTTAGTTGCGAACCCACATTAAGCACTTTATTTGGGTCTTTGGAGTCGACAGGTATTGGTACCGTAACTTCCACAGGTACCACTCTATTTTCCTCTGCACTGGATTTTCTGGGGTCCATTTCCCGCCTTGCACCACTATGCTCTCCAGTGCAGGGGCCGCCCTGTACTTGCTATAAGGTTGGGTTTTTGATGCGGAGGGGAGCTGCCGCACCTTTACCCATCTCTCTCTTTCTGGCTTCTCGAAGCTCTATAAGATAACATTCACGTCCAGCATTTTGATCTCCCTTGATGACACCAACACCATTTTCTGTAGGAAACTTCATAGTTAAGCACCACGGGGCCAAAATGGCCCTGAATGCAGCTAGAGCTGGCCTGCCTAGGAAAGCATTGTAGGCAGAAAATCCATCGACAATCACAAAGGTTTGTTTTCGAGTTACCCTTTTCTGCCCTTCACCAAGTTCCACGAACAAATCGACAGTTCCGATTGGTTGCTGTGGTTCCCCAGTGAAACCAACGATCTTTTGTGAGGAAGCCTGAACATCGGTCATTGGGATCTTCATCTGGTCAAATGTTTTCTTGAAAAGTATATTGCAGGATGCACCGCAATCGATGAGTACTCGTCTTACTATTGCTGGCCCAATTCCTGCAGATATAACCAAAGGGTCTATGGTTGGAGCTTCAATACCAATAGAATCCCTAGCCTTGAACAAAATATCATTATCTGAAATCTTTTGCTGTTTTAGGGGTACTGTGTTTTCTACAGCAAAAACATCTTCTTCTGCCGGGACATACTTCAAAGCGTGAGCATATCGTTCCATCTCACCCCAGCTTTTGCCTGCTGGGTGTGGGCCCCCTGAAATGACGTTGATAACGGGCCTCTCAGATTCTTGTGCCGCAGCACCTTTGCCTGAGCCTGACGGCTGATTAGAGGGTTGTTGTTTCTGAGTAGATGAAGATGGATCACTTCTGTTTTTCTTGACATATTGTTGCAGCTTGTTTTCTCTCAATAATTCTTCAATTAAGCTCTTTAAGTGACGACAGTCATTGGTATCATGACCAGGTTGGTTGTGAAAACGACAGAACTTTCCATTTCTCATAGCGCCCTTTCCTGGTTTTATCTCGGCCGGTTTGGGATAATCCACATCATCTTTGGTGGCGAAGAAGATATTTTCCAGAGTGTCGGTCAATGGAGTAAAATCTGAGGGTTTGAAGAAGCGAGGTTTCTTTAAATCCTTTTGTTTCTTCCCCTCGTGATTTTCCCTTTTCTGACCTCCAGAATCTTTCTTTTCCGAAGCAGCAGTATTATTTTCCACCTTTGTTGATGCTGGAAGATTTTCCAAGCGTATGAATTCATCGGCTTTCTTGTAGAATTTCTCGAGAGAATTTGGCTCTTTCATCTTCAGCCATTTTCCAAATTCGCTCGATTTGTCGATAGCACGCATCAAATAGGTCAAGATCATCCGTGGCTCTGCGTTATCAACTTCCGCCAGAGCTATATTGAAACGGTTCAGGAATGATTTAATAGGTTCTCCCGGATTCTGTTCAAGACTGGATAATGACATTATGTCCTTTGCCTTTGAAGCATATAGCCTGAATTGCTCTTTAAACTTTCTAGTCAGATCGGAAAACTGATCCACTGATCGGACAGGGAGTTTAGTGAACCAGAGAAGTGCCACTCCTTCCAAATATACTGGGAAATACCGGCATTTGATTTCATCAGTTGCTCTCGCACCGGTCATGTGCCAATCATACTTATACAAGAATTGGTTTGGATCACTTGTTCCCCGATAAGCAGGAATGGTGGGGGGAACAAATTTTCTAGGAAATTCAGCCTTTAGGATCTTCTCGGTAAATGGAGTCTTGCTTGGCGCGAATCCCCATTCACTTTCATCTTCACCTCTCTGCATGCTCTCTTTCATTATTTGCTTGATCATGCCAGAAAGATATTCCTCATTGTTCAAAGATTTTGCGGAGTAGACTTCTGCCATTTTCTCAGATGTTTGCCCGGGCAGATTTTCGTGGAAAATTGGCGATGGTCTAGATCCTTCAGCCCGGAGGGGTGCCCCTTCAGCAGCACCTGATCCCCCCTGAGGAATATTCCTCCCTCCGGAGTTGCGAAGAGCATCAGTGGTGTTTTCTTCATTACCCACTGGTCTCTGGTTGGCACCAAGCAGAGCGTTCAGTTTTTCCATCATCAGATTGTTTTGAGTCTCAATCTGCTGGTATAGTCCGGATACAGCAGCGTCTAGCTCCTCTCGCGTCACCCCGACGCTTGGAGCTGCTTGACTTGGTGAAGCAGAGGTGGCGGTATCATCATGAACATTTTCAGATCTGACAAACTTTCGTTTCCTTCCAGGAGCCATTATGTCTGATAGACTTCTAGTTCTGTAGGAAATCTTTTCAACAAACTTGTGTGAAGCAATGATGGAATGGTAACCTGAGTTGGAGTTCTCAGTGAAAGCACCAAAATGTTAACGTCAAAATGTGAACGCCAACACCCGGTGTGTGTAGTAAGATTGTGAAAGCACCACCCGTGTAACGGGAACAGAAATCAAGCAGGAAAATAGCAGAAATGCAGTAAAAGACAGCAGTTTATAGTGGTTCGGCTTAAGATTCAGCCTACGTCCACTTTGAATCTCTTTATTATTGAATCTGGTTACAAATTGATACAAATCTCCTGTGAAAACAGTACAACTCGATCACAAGAAGCAATCTTGACTACTAGCTCAATCTTCGGCGATGAAACTCGAAGAATCCATGTCGGATGTTAAGAATTTCTCTCGAAGTTTGTTGTAGTGTCTTGAATGCTTGAAGGATCCTTGTTTGCTGAATGATTGGAGAGTTCGACAGAGTAACGGCGCTTTAGAAATGAATTGCCAAAAAAGTCCCCTTCATGTTGGAAGTGGCGGGGTATTTATAGGAGCTGATCTGGACTCAGGAATTTTCTCTAAGTATTTAAGTCGTAGCCGACTTATGGTAGATCGGTGGCGAGTTAAGGAATAGGGTTAGGTCGGTGGCGAGTTAAGGAATAGGGTTAGGTCGGAACCTTCTTAAGTCGGAGCCTTTCATAACTCGGAATCTTCCTTAGGTCGTAGCCCTTGAGTCACAGACTACCTTAAGTCGGCAGGCTCCTAACTCGGCACACCTCTTAAGTCGGCAGCTCTTCTCAGTAGTTAGATCGGCAACTGTTGGGTCAGATTTCTCCTTAGGTCGTAGCCTATTAAGTCGGAGGTCTTGTTAACTCGGAGCTTCCCTTAAGTCGGTTACGCCTTCAAATTGTTAGGTCGTCTTCTTTCTTAGGTCGGCAAGTACCTTAACTCGGCATACTTTCTTAGGTCGGCAAGCACCTTAACTCGGCATACTTTCTTAGGTCGGCAAGCACCTTAACTCGGCATACTTTCTTAGGTCGTCAGTCGAAAAAGGGGATTAACAATCTGTGTAATTGCTTTGTGTGAGTACTGATATGTCAGACAATATAACTTACATTTCATTTCAAGAGGAAATCCGACATATCAAATACAAACATAAAGCTACCACACAGTGGCTAAGTGGCCTTCAGAAACAAATATAGAAATAAACATAACACAAATCAGTCACAGATATTCATATCACAAAGGCGGAATAAGATATGAATATAACACATGAAAGTGTACATCAACGTAGTGGTCATAGAAGATCCACTACATCACGAAAGAATAGATACAAGTGCTAACCAAAAGAATAAGTATACAACAAGGAGTCTCTATCTCAAATGTATACTAACAAAAACTACAATGCTAAAGTAGTTAGCCAAAAGTCAGATAATAGTCCCAGATGAGAAGTCAAGCAGAAGCACCTATAACATCTCAGTCTAACCCGAGCATTATTTAAGAAGAAAATAATAAACGGATCAGTCTAGCTATAAATATCAAATAAAATGAGATAGGATGAGAGATATGACCCAAAACGTATGATAACAACGAAATGCCATATTATGTCAAGTATACATAAAATAACAACAAAAAACATACAATAACTCAAATCATCTCAAAGCACCAAAAAGAATCACATTCTTTAAATAGTTCACCAAAACACAAATATTGACAAAACATATCAATGTCAATCCACGAAAATAGGTGAAACACAAATTCTAGAAATCACAATGAGAAATCCAGAAATCACAAAAGGGGAAGGCCTATCATAAACGGGAGCATGAAAACTCACCAACACGTGTATCACAAACGGAACGCTATTCCATAGGTCGCTAACCCAATAAATGAACCGAAGCACCCTAAAAGATACGACTCATGCACAGATTCGGTCGTGGTATAGTTCCCCACATAGATAAATGAGCCGAACATCGACGCACCCTAAAATATATGACTCATGCACAGACTCATTGAGCCGATTGCTCCACGAACGGTCCGAAGACCACGGGTCGCTACCCCGCCAAATTTGAGCCGAAGCTCCCCAAATGGGTTTTAATCCCCATACCAACAAAGAGACATCGCTCAATCGCTAGTCTAAATCACAAAATGATCATCAATGATCGATAAGTGTAAATTACACTAAGCTAGTAAATATAAGAGTTTAGCTTCATGTCCCATAACCACTAGCTTAACTCAAATATTTACGAACAGATTGTAGACTTCCACTCGAAAGTAAGGGTAAATTACACTAAGCTAGTAAATATAAGAGTTTAGCTTCATGTCCCATAACCACTAGCATAACTCAAATATTTACGAACAGATTGTAGACTTCCCACTCGAAAATTGTCACAAGAGTTCAATCGAACAAGTCCAAGAATTAACCGGCGGAGTAAACGCAAGTGTTTCATACCACTTGTTTTGCTAAGCCGTTTAATTAGATTTTCTCATACGAATGAGGTAAAGGTTTGTATATACTAATAGACTAGAAGACGGTTTTATAAACGAGCTTTGTATTAAAAATAGAGTTGAAATCATCTTTGTAAAAGTGTTTGGATATTTACTACTAGTATAGAAACCTTTGTATTTAGAAGTGACAAATCACAAAATGATTGTAGAAACAATCAATCACAAAAATCCACATTCGAAGACGTGAATTAAATCCAAAGAAATCGATACCAAATCCATCAAAGTGGATATTCCCAAAAATCCAAAGAGAGAAGTCATCAAAGTCAATAATAAATGATAACAACAAATCAAATTAACACGAATCGATAAAAATTGGAATCCCACACAAAATATGCAAATTGGGCTGAGACAAGCAGATTCAGACGTCTGAATTGTACGTTTCAGACATCTGAAACTGGTGTTCAGACAATACTTTGCCTAGGCCAAAAATGGCCAAATCATATCAGAAGCAATCGGACTAGTGATGATGGCTAGGGGTTTACGCCTATGACTACCCGACCTTAAAGACTCACCGATACACTCTGACAAACATGTCCAAACCTACATACAAGGATTTTCATAGATTTTGATTTCAAAACACCAAAAATTGGAATGTTCATCAAACCAATTCAATTCAAAGGCAATGGAGAAGAAATAAATGTTTGGAATTCATACCCAATGACTATCAAAGATATAGACATAGATGTGAGTTCCAAAAACTCACCTCTAAACCCAAAAACACAAGAGAGAAGCTAGAGAGCAAGGCTAGAACAATCACTCTTCAATTTCAACCCAAGGAGCTTCAATCTAAGCTCAAAAACAAATATTTCCTAAGTTAGGGTTTAGGAGATTTCAGAAATCGAAGAGGAAATAAGATGGAGAAGATGAAGAGAAGGCTTACCTAAGCTTCTCTTGGATTTTGGAGCAAGAATTTGAGATTGCAAGGGGAACTAGGGCTTGGCAATTTTTATTTCCCATTTCTTCCCCTATTTTCAGTTGAGCTTGAGTGTTTAGGAAATTAGATGAGTGAATGGAGAGGAGAGGGGGCTGAGTTAAGGTATAGAATGAGTTGGGTGAAACCCAAACCCAAAAGCCCACTTAGAAAACATCAAAATTCAACTCGCTCCAAACATATCGAAGCTTATACTCAAAAAAGTCGCAAACACCATTTTGCACACAATGGAAATGGTCTCGAGTCCAAAATGTTGATTCTCAAATTCATTCATCATTCAGACGTTTGAAATCTGCAAATCAGACGTCTGAATCTGGAAAAATAAGAATTTTCCATCTTCATTCAGACGTCTAAAATGCACGATTCAGACGTCTGAATCTGGAAAAATAAATGTTGTTCCAGAACAATATTCAGACGTCTGAATGCTATATTTCAGACGTCTGAAAATGGCTATTTTAGCCTATTTCCTCTCTGGTTTGATTCGAACCATTTCAGACGTCTGAATGCCTTAATTTAGACGTCTGAATCACTGTTTGAATGTGTTTTCAAATAAGCACTTCCAAATAGCACTATCCACATAGACTTTTCACTAATTCAACTGTTCTTCTACGAATAGTGACTTTTTTGGACTAAATCCGACTAACGATGTTATATTTAAATATACAATCGTAAAATATGCGGGTTGTTACAGACTCCCCTCATTAAAGAAATTGCGTCCTCGCAATACTTAAGAAGAAAATAAAGAGTAACAACCATAAAAGCATATCGGCACAAAAGAAAATTTGAAATAAGAAGTACACCTTAAAGAGCACGAGAAAGTAATTCCGGATGTGTTCGCTCGATGAATTCCCTAGATTCCCAAGAGCAATCCTTAAGATTTGAGGACCACTGAACTTTCACAAGAGGAACATCTTTATTTTGAACGCGTTTAACCTCCGAAGCAATGATACGGATATGATGTTGCTCAAAAGTCAAATTTGGTGAAACTTCAATTTCTTCAAGACACCAGGCTTAAGAATAAAATCGGAATCCCTAAGGCATTTCCATAGATGAGAGACGTGGAATACGTCATGAATAGCAAAAGATTGAGCCGGTAATATAAAGCGATAAGCCACAGAACCAATACGTTCGGTGATGGGAAATGGACCAACATATCGAGGCCCTAACATTCCCGATCGATTGAAACGCATAACACCCATTATAGGTGAAATACAAATGAACACCAATAAAATCTGGACCTAATTACAGCTTCTCACTGGCTTCAAGCCAACACGAAGAAAATTGGCACGGCCTTCCGTAGAGTGCCTCGAAAGATGCCATACCAATACAAGATTGGAAGCTATTAAAGGAAGAAAACTCAACGAGAGAAATATGATCTTCCCAACTTCCACAAAAATCAAGAACACATGCACAAAATAGATCTTCAAGGGTTTGATTCACACGCTTGGTTGTCCATCGGATTGAGGACGATAAGCGGTGCAAAAATTAAGCTTTGTTCCCAAAGCTTTTGAAGACCTTACAAAAATCCACCAATAAAACAATAGATCACGATTGCTAACAATAGAAGTAGGAACTCCATGCAATTTAACAATTTCCTTGACATAGAGTCTAGCCTAAATAGGTACGGTCCGATTGGACCGAACACGAAGAAATGGGCGGATTTTGTAAGTCCATCTACTATCACCCATAGGCTATCATGACCCGAACGAGTATGGGGAAGACCGTCAATAAAGTCCATGGAAATTTGATCCCACTTCCAAACTGGAATGTCCAAAGGTTGCAATAACCCACCAGGCCTTTGATGCTTTACCTTAATGAGTTGGTAAGTCATGCAACGCTTAATGAAGTTAGCAATATCAGATTTCATTCCATCCCAATAATAAAGTCGCTACTATTACCGGGATGAATGGTAAATTTAGAACGATGAGAATCGTCTAAAATGTCTTTACGTAGATCACAAATATTTGGCACAATAAGTCTACCAAATTTTCGAATGCCACCACGAGCATCGATTTCAAAATCTTTCAAACCATCAACCTTATTTGGATCCCTACAACTTTGGCTAAGAAAAGCCAATTCGGGATCGTTCAAAAGAGAAGGATGAGCCTCAAGGCTACACAAAACAAGAGATGAACATAAATTGGATTCACGATCTCGAATCTCACAAGTGGATAAAGTCTCGAGATCATTCGGATATCATCCAAGAAACAACTGCTTGTTGCTTACAACTGAGGGCATCGGCAACTCGATTACCCTTTCCAGGAGAATAAAGAATAATAAGATCATAAGATGCAAGGAACTCGAGCCAACGTTGTTGACGCAAATTAAGTTCCTTTTGAGAAAGTAAATACTTCAAAGATTTATGATCGGTGTAGAGAACAAATTTTCTCTCCCGAAAGATAATGGCGCCAAATTCTAAGAGCGAAAACAATAGCCGCGAGCTCTAGATCATGAGTGGCATATCTAGTCTCGACAAGCTTTAATTGTCAAGAAGCATATGATAAAACACATTCCCTTAGCAAGAGAATGGCACCCTAACCAATACGACTAGTATTGGTAAAAACAATAAAGTCCTGATTCCCTTCGGAAATAGCAAGAATAAAAATATCGGAAAAGAGTTCTTTCAATTGATCCTCTTTCCCGAAAAGCTAAGACTTTCAAATTTATGATTAAATTTGTGTAATCATCTTTTTAGAAAAAATTTACTTATTACATGTTAATTTTACTGTGTCTGTCTGTCTCATCATAGCGTTTAGGAGATTCCTATCGATAACGTTGATCAAGCGCATCGACCAGAATTCTTAAAGCACTCAATGGGAAAAACAACACAAAATTATATTATATATAATAACCATGTCTCTTATAAAATTTACAAGTATTCTTTGCTCGTTTTAAGAACAAAACCCAATCATACTTATAAATATCTTATTAAAAAAATTTGCAAATTTTAAACTTGTTATTTTCATCCATAATCAATAAATTTATGGATAAACTAATCGAGATATTCATAGAATACCCAATTCACAAAATGGATGAAACAAGGTAGAAGGTTCGTCAAACCGAATGACATAACAAACCACTCACAAGGATCGCAACGAGTGTGGAATGCGGTAAGTGGAATGCTATCTTCCGCAACTCGTAGCTGATGAAAACTGGTGGCAAGGTCGAGGTGAAAAGATCTTAGCACCACACAATAGATTGCTTAGGTAGTAATCCTAAGACAAGCTCAAATATACCAAAAAATTCACAAACTACTTGAAGGAGAGAAATAACACTTTCCTCATCAAGTGGGTTTAAAGAATAAAATGATGTCGCCAAATTGGAAATCGAAATCATTAAGAAAAAACATAGAAATCCGCTTAACATATTAAGGATGTCGAAGATAGAGAGCCCGCTCGGGACATAGGATATGGGCTTCATACAATCCTTTCCCAAAAATATATTCCGAAGCCTAAGTAACGCATAACATGCAAATCGGCTCGGAAAGAATAATCACATAAAATAATCTCGACATTTTCACAAAGTAAATTGAGTGTTGCGGATCCATCAATCGAATTCGCAATTCTCAATGAAGTCATCAAGCCCATAAAAATTAAAAGAGAAAGAATCATCAAGTTCTTTTGATATAAAATAATGAGATGAACCCAAATCAAAAAGAACTCGAATAAGATAATCACAAAACAAATATCGTCAAGGATAGATTGATAAATACCTTGACCAAGAGAAGTGCTAGTAGAGACTTGCACAACTTTCAACTCCCTTTCTCCTACTTTGAAGTTTGGGACATGAAGATAAAAGATGACCCAAACCTTTGCAATAGCGACAAGAAAAGGGTTTTGGACACTTATTTGCATAGTGGTCCGTAGAACCACAATTGTAGCATCGTCCACGACTAGTGGTTGGAGTATTTGCTACCGAAATTGCCTTCTTCCCTTTCTTGTTGGGATTAGGACTTTTGAACTTAATATGCCTTTTCTTGTTGATGTTGAAGTTTTGTTTGGCATCCACAACTTCAACATCACTTTCTTTATCGGCCTCTTGTAGTCAAAGAGTGATATCTACAAGCTGATCGAAAGGCACTTCTAATTTCAGAGGTAAAACCTTTTCAGGGTTCTTACTCAAAGCACAGATAAACCTTTGATTCTTTACAAGATCCAAAAACTATTGGGCAGACATAAATATGCCATCCAGAGAAGGACTACTGGATTGACCAGCGCTGGGACTGCCAGATCTAACCATTTCTCTTCTCTAAGAAAGAAAGAAAGAAGAGGAAAAAGGTTATTCACAAAATGAATATCAAACAAACTTGATTGATAAAACAATGCATCATAAACAATATAGGATAGAATGGTTCGAAGACTCGAATTAAATCCAATGGCACGATTCCTAAGGAAGACTTGGGACAATGATCCTTGCTAGATTATTCTATATTGTTCCGAAGTTTGGCTCTGATACCAAGCTGTGACGCCCCACCTCTATGCTCACGCTAGCCAAGTACACTACGGAGTAATGCCGTCAACTAGCGCGAAGAATAAGGCTGTTGAGGAGCGACCATCTGTGTAATTGCTTTGTGTGAGTACCGATATGTCAGACAATATAACTTACATTTCATTTCAAGAGGAAATCCGATATATCAAATACAAACATAAAGCTACCACATAGTGGCTAAGTGGCCTTCAGAAACAAATATAGAAATAAACATAACACAAATCAGTCACAGATATTCATATCACAAAGACGGAATAAGATATGAATATAACACATGAAAGTGTACATCAACGTAGTGGTCATAGAAGATCCACTACATCACGAAAGAATAGATACAAGTGCTAACCAAAAGAATAAGTATACAACAAGGAGTCTCTATCTCAAATGTATACTAACAAAAACTACAATGCTAAAGTAGTTAGCCAAAAGTCAGATTATAGTCCCAGATGAGAAATCAAGCAGAAGCACCTGACCCGAGAATTATTTAAGAAGAAAATAATAAACGGATCAGTCTAGCTATAAATATCAGATAAAATGAGAAGGATGAGAGATATGACCCAAAACGTATGATAACAAGGAAATGCCATACTATGTCAAGTATACATCAAATAACAACAAAAATCATACAATAACTCAAATCATCTCAAAGCACGAAAAAGAATCACATTCTTTAAATAGTTCACCAAAACACAAATATTGACAAAACATATCAATGCCAATCCACGAAAATAGGTGAAACACAAATTCTAGAAATCACAACGAGAAATCCAGAAATCACAAAAGGGGGAAGGCCTATCACAAACGGGAGCATGAAAACTCACCAACACGTGTATCACAAATGGAACGCTATTCCATAGGTCGCTAACCCAATAAATGAATCGAACATCGACGCACCCTAAAAGATACGACTCATGCATAGATTCGATCGTGGTACAGTTCCCCACGTAGATAAATGAGCCGAACATCGACGCACCCTAAAAGATACGACTCATGCACGGACTCATTGAGCCGATTACTCCACGAACGGTCCGAAGACCACGGGTCGCTACCCCGCCAAATTTGAACCGAAGCTCCCCAAATGGGTTTTAATCCCCATACCAACAAAGAGACATCGCTCAATCGCTAGTCTAAATCAAAAAATGATCATCAATGATCGATAAGTGTAAATTACACTAAGCTAGTAAATATAAGAGTTTAGCTTCATGTCCCATAACCACTAGCTTAACTCAAATATTTACGAACAGATTGAAGACTTCCACTCGAAAGTAAGTGTAAATTACACTAAGCTAGTAAATATAAGAGTTTAGCTTCATGTCCCATAACCACTAGCTTAACTCAAATATTTACGAACAGATTGTAGACTTCCCACTCGAAAATTGTCACAAGAGTTCAATCGAACAAGTCCAAGAATTAACCGGCGGAGTAAACGCAAGTGTTTCATACCACTTATTTTGCTAAGCCATTTAATTAGATTTTCTCATATGAATTAGGTAAAGGTTTGTATATACTAATAGATTAGAAGATGGTTTTATAAACGAGCTTTGTTTTAAAAATAGAGTTGAAATCATCTTTGTAAAAGTGTTTGGATATTTACTACTAGTATAGAAACCTTTGTATTTAGAAGTGACAAATCACAAAGTGATTGTAGAAACAATCAATCACAAAAATCCACATTCGAAGACGTGAATTAAATCCAAAGAAATCAATACCAAATCCATCAAAGTGGATATTCCCAAAAATCCAAAGAGAGAAGTCATCAAAGTCAATAATAAATGATAACAACAAATCAAATCAACATGAATCGATAAAAATTGGAATCCCACACAAAATAGGCAAATTGGGCTGAGACAAGCAGATTCAGACGTCTGAATTGTACGTTTCAGACGTCTGAAACTGGTGTTCAGACAATACTTTGCCTAGGCCAATGAAATGACCCTCCTATTCCACCCTAATTTCATAAGGATTTTTTTTTTTTTTGCTATGAGATGATATATTGATATATCATTCATTACAAACATATTTTCCAAGGTCATTTTCTTTTTCCAATAACCAAAATATATCCAGGATCAAAATAACTTACCAATATAAATATATCAGTGCATATCTAATAATATACACATACATATGAAGATGTATGTGTTCTTCTTGTTTAAATTCAGAGTATATACTTTATTATTATTATTTTTGTTCAATAACATCCTGTTTGATTTAGAGATTTAGTAATTCAGATACATTATTGTATTCAGATTTTTGGCCATAAAATCCACTAAAATATGTACTTTAGTCTGTCATTAGGATCAAGAAATGATCAAGTAATATTCAGTAGTAAACAAGCTTTTAATGTTGATGATTGTGTTTAAAGTCTGGATAATATTAGATTCAGTATAAAAGAAAGTGGATCCTAAGTGAACACAAGCAACATCTAGGCATAATGGAAACGCGCCTAACTTATACACAAAAGGTCACGAGTTCGAGTACCATGCAGGTCGGTTCAAACACAATTTTTGGTTTTCTTCTCTTTTTTTTTTTCTGAAAGGTTAGAATTCTGATACCTACCTATAATTGTACATATATGTTTAATTTTTGCCTATAACCCAACATACAAAACAATCCTTCTTACTTACTATTTTTGTATCCCATTCCTACAACTATTTTAAGAATTTATGATCATATTTTTGCTCAAATATCAACATGTACACAGATGTACATGTACATGTCAATATTTCTGCTCATTTTCCAGAAAACTGGGTGAATCAATTGCTAAATGTACTAAGCTTTGAAATGCATTTTTATTTTCAGAATACAATCTATCATGATCAACCAATACTTCATTTAATTGAAGCTGGTTAACTCATGAATCCTGTATCTGCCACACTAGTTCAATTTCATTGCATTCTGTTTAAAGCTTTAGGAAAACATCTTACTCTTCTCAATTCAATTCAGAAATGAATTCAAACTTAATTACAAAGCATTTCAGTAAAAAGAAAATAAAATCCTGTTAAGTTTACTTCTTGCTAAATCCAGATTTTGTTCTAAAACTCAGTGCTCTGTTATATCTCAAGATTAACTATTACATAATATAAACTTTACAAAACAACAGCTCAACTACATATGCATATTTCTCTTCCAAACATCCATATCAGTAATTAAAATCATTTCCTTGTTTCCCACTCAGATTTTTCCTTTGAGATTTTAAACCTTAGTGCATAACAATATATTTAACATGATACAACTAGTTCATCTAACCATAATAGAATTCATTACATGACTGGAAATCTTAGAACATAAAATTTTTCCTGAATACATGCAGATATAATCGATTTAAACTCTTATTGAAACTAGCTAGCATGTTCATTCACTCCTCCATAAAAGCCATAACTTCATTTTTACTTAGTGCCTGGGTTACCTGAAAGAACATAAGTGGCTGCCTCATTTTAAAATGAGACACCCCAGATGCCATGAGCAAACAAGGGTCAGATCTATGATCTGGTATGAGTAACATCAATTTATTCATGATATTAAGCAATAGAGAATATAAGGGTACTAACTTGTTGGTTCAACTAATATGCAATTCAGTTGTTTAAGAAAATTTCTGCAATCAATTATTTTAACATAGTATAATTATGTTGAATCAGGTATGATATATTCATTTATCATTCTTTCACTTGCATACATAATCATGCAAACATAATTATCTATTTGCAACAATTTCACTTACTGGAATCATCTTGGTTCCATACCATTCAACCTAAGAAATATCCATATTCCTATTTCTTCATTTACAGGTTGTAATATTCAATTTAAATTCCTGCCTCATCTGCTATTAAGGAATCACTGGGACACATTGCAATGAACTAATTCACATCATTGCACAAAGATCTCAGGGCTTAAACAAACCATGTGCCAACTTGCATACTTCAAATATGACAAGCATTCCAGCAGCTTTCTTGGCCTTCCCTTCCCTAGTTTATTTACTAGTGTATAGTCTTAAATCCTATCATCAAATATGCTAAGTGAACATATCACTGCAAACATGGAAACATCCATAATTTCTTCTAGCATAATTCTCCTCAGAAATAATCAGACAGTTATTTCCTAAATGGGGTCAATATGTCTTGATCTTAGTAAAAATATGAGAATATTTTCAACTGTAAAAGAGGCATGGCATGTTATATTGATCTGCAAGCCTTTATGATTGATTCAGATTCAAGATCTGGTTCAATCATAATTTTAGCTTGTGGGTTTCTCTTTTTTTTTTGATTTGATTAAGGGCTCAGCACTTAGAAAATTTCTATTGCACCCTTAACATTTTTCTTTTCAAGCCTCAGCACTTATACCAAGTATAATGCAGCTCTAATCATTTTTATAAAGTTTCCATGCCATAGATCTATAACAGCTGAGAGTATTCTCTATATGATTTTTGAGATCCTAAACTTTAACATTTGTGAGTATAAATAAATCAGTATGATACTCATCCAAAGACAAATGTCTCAACCAATCAAAGGTCATCCAAAATCATCCATATTAAATCATATCAGATTTAAAATAAAACATCCAGAAAGCATTGATGAAATCATATACATCAAAACCAGAAATATATATAAATGGAAATAAAAAGTGGCTGCCTCATCTCAGGTCTTAATGCCATGAACTTAGTGAGATTACTCACCTAAATGTTTAATCCAGAAAATTCTTGTTTGAGTGTTCTCTCCTTTCTTCCAATATTTTCCTTCTTTTCTTATTTTTGTGCAGCTCGGGGTAAAAATGATTCTACTGGCTAAACTGCCTATTTATAAGCATTTTTCCTCTAGGGTTTTGTTGAAACAGAATTCCATTTCTGTCCTGGCTAGCATCATGCATTTTTCATTCATAATACCCCGGCCATATTAACCAATTTAAAGGCTGCATTTTCTTTCTTTTACTTTTCAGAAAATGGCCACTCTCCTAGTCATGTTAAAAGTGTGACTATCCTATTTTTATTTTAATTATTTCTGAAAATCCCCTTTTGCTATTTTTGCCTATACAAGCTCATTAACTTGTATCACATTTCATGTCATTTTAATGTCATAGTTTTACTTGCTTATATATATATATATACTTTTCAGTGTTTAAAAATATATATATTTGTACACATATCTTATCTAAGCTTATTTTAATTTCTCTTTAATTTCAGAAGCATATGCACCTATATGTATACAGGTTAATATACATAATTTTCTCTTCTGGGTTTTAAATAAAATTTGTTTACTGATTTAAAGTAAAGCCTACTTTTTCTTACTTTCTAAGATGATCCCTATAATTTCAGAAATCAAACAACCATGTTGCCAAATCATGTTTGTATTGCCCTTTAATTCTTGTTTTAAATCCAAGAAATCTGGAGTTCTTCCTTGTGCCATTTCAGTGTGCACGTGCACACATATACCTGCACACTATTTATTCCTGAGACTTCACCATATTTAAATCTAAATATTTCAAAATTAAATCATTTTTCAAAAATGATTTTTCACAAAATTTTGGGGTATTACATTCACCCCTCCTTTTAGGAATTGTGTCCTCACAATTTTTCTAACATTTATAGTGAGCATCTTTTTCTTTTCTGAAAACTTATCAAACATATGCATAAGCAAACAAATTTAACCATATCAACCATGCATAACAGATAATTTTTCCAGAAAGAAAAAAAAAATTACCTTTTAATTTGCAAAAAGCTTAGGATAATCCATTCTAATCTTATCCTCTAACTCCCATGTGCAGTCATTAGGATCACTACTCCACTGGATCTTAACTAGTTTCAAGGTTTTGCTCCTTAATTTCTTTTCTTCCTTGGCTACAATCCCCACTGGTTCTTTTTCATAAACCAAGTCAGGATTTATTTGAATTTTGGTAGGCTCTTCCAAAATGTCTTCCTTATCATGTACCCATTTTCTAAGTTGGGACACATGAAAAACATTATGCATTGCTTTCATCTCCTCTGGTAGTTCTAATTTGTAAGCCAATGAACCAATTCTTTCCAGAATTTTATAGGGTCCAACATACCTTGGTGTAAGCTTACCTTGCTTGCCAAATCTCATGACTTTCTTCATAGGTGAAATCTTGATGAAAACAAAGTCTCCCACTTCATATTCCACTTGCTTTCTCTTCCTATCTGCAAATTTCTTTTGCCTATCTTGAGCTGCTGCTATTCTTTTTCTTATTAACCCAATTCTCTCTGTAGTTTCTTTAACATATTCAGGTCCAAGAACAGCCCTTTCTCCAGCCTCTACCCAGCATATAGGTGATAAACATGGCTTGCCATATAAGGCTTCAAATGGTGCCATCCCTATGGTGCTTTGGTAACTGTTATTGTATGTGAATTCAGCTAGATGGAGGTGGTCTTCCCAGTTGCCTCCAAAGTCCAGTGTACATGCTCTCAACAAATCCTCTAAGACTTTGTTCACCACCTCAGTTTGACCATCTGATTGTGGATGGTAGGCAGTGCTTAAGCACAATTCACTCCCCATAGCCTCTTGAAAACTTTTCCAAAACCTTGAGGTGAAGATGGTATCCCTATCACTCACAATGGTTTTAGGTATGCCATGCAACCTTACTACCTCTTTCATGAATATTTGAGCCAATTTTGGAGCATTTCTTTCTGCTCTAACTGGGATAAAATGTGCTACCTTAGTTAGCCTATCCACAATTACCCATATACTTGTGTTTCCCTTCTTAGATCTAGGCAGACCATCTATGAAATCCATAGATATATCCTCCCACTTCCACTGTGGTATGCTAAGGGGTTGCAATAGTCCTGATGGCCTTTGTGTCTCTGCCTTGACTTGTTGGCAAGTCATGCACCTTGCAATATATCTGGCCACATCTGACTTCATCCCCTTCCACCAAAGATTTCTTTTCAAATTTTGATACATCTTGGTGCTACCTGGGTGTATGGAGTACTTACTCCTATGGTACTCATTTAATATTTCCTCTTTCAATTCTATATTTTCTGGAACACATATCCTGTTTTTATTCCTCAAATACCCATTTTTATCAACTTGATAATTTATTACTTCCTCCCCTTTTGATATGAGCATTTTCTTTTCCACCATGTTTAGGTCTTGTTCCTGCATTTGCCCAATCTTAAGAAGTAAATCTGATTGCAGAGATATCATACTTAATTTCCCTTTACCTTCACCTTCTTCAATGGGCATCATTTGTTCCTCACTACTTTCCTCAATTTCCAAATCAGTAAGTATAGACAAATCCCTAAACTCTTCCATCATCAACATGGCTACTTTGGCATGTTGTCTACTCAAGGCATCTGCAACTTTATTTGCCTTGCCTGGTGTATACAGTATATCTAGATCATAGGCAGCTAGGAACTCTACCCATCTATGTTGCCTCATGTTCAAATCTTTTTGTGAGAATAAATATTTCAGTGCCTTATGATCAGTGTACAAAATGAATTTGGCACCTAACAAATAATGTCTCCAAAGTTTCAAAGCATACACAACTGCTGCTAGTTCAAGATCATGGGTTGCATACCTGGTTTCATGTGGCTTTAATTGCCTAGATGCATAGGCTACCACCTGGTCTTGCTGCATCAACACAGCCCCTAACCCAGAGCCACTTGCATCAGTGTACACAACCAAATTTTCATTTCCTTCTGGCACTCTCAACACTGGTGCATTAATCAGAGCTTCCTTTATTTTGATAAAAGCTTGCTCACATTTTTCTGTCCATACAAAGGCTTGGTTCTTTCTAGTTAAATTGGTAAGTGGTGATGATATTTTTGAGAAATCTTTTATGAATCTCCTATAATATCCTGCCATCCCCATAAATGATCTAATCTCACTAATGGTGCTAGGCCTTTTCCATGCTTGGATTGCCACTACCTTGTTAGGGTTTACTGATATTCCTTTGGCAGAGATGACATGCCCAAGGAAATGCACTTCTTCTTTCCAAAATGCACATTTTGAAAATTTTGCCTTTAAATCATTTTCCCTTAGTCTTGACAAAACTAAATGCAAATGATTTTTATGCTCTTCCACTGTCTTGGAATAAATCAAAATGTCATCAATAAAAATCAGTACAAATTTGTCTAGATAATCTCTAAATATTCTATTCATCAAATCAACAAAATATGAAGGAGCATTTGTCAAACCAAATGGCATAACCAAAAATTCATATAAGCCATATCTTGTGTTAAATGCAGTGTACTTAACACTTGAGTCTTCAACCTTCATTTGATGGAATCCTGATGCTAAGTCTAGCCTAGAAAATATTTTAGCTTCACTGAGTTGGTCAAAGAGATCATCTATTCTAGGCAATGGGTATTTATTCTTGATGGTTACTTTATTTAGCTCCCTGTAATCTATGCACATTCTCAAGGTACCATCATGTTTTCTTACAAACACTACTGGAGAACCCCAGCAGGAATTGCTTGGCCTTATAAATCCCTTGCCTTCTAATTCTTCCAACTGATTTTTCAATTCTTTCAGTTCACTTGGCCCCATTCTATAAGGTTTCTTAATTATTGGACTTGCTCCTGGAATGAGATTAATTTGGAACTCAACTGGTCTGTGGTGTGGAACACCCTTAACTTCCCCAAACACATCCAAGTATTCATTAACTATGGGAATTTCTTCAATGGTTAGTTCACTCAGATCTTTTTCTAAGTCAACTAAATGATATAGTTTTCCTTCCTTAGCTACCTCACATAAAACTGTGATTCTCTGGCCTTTAGAATTTTGCAATGATATGGTGGATGAGTCTAAATTAATTATGGCTTTAAATTGCCTTAACCAGTCTACCCCCAATATAACACCTATATTTGGGTAATTCAAAACATATAAATTGGAAATAAAAATATTTCCTCCTATGTTTAACTCCACATCCACACAAATCATATTTAAGACACTAGAACTCCCCAATGGACTGTGTATATGCAATGGGGTTTCAACTAATATGCAATTCAGTTTTAGCACTTTAACCAATTCATAAGAAATTAAGGAGTGAGTTGCCCCAGTATCATACACTACTGTTATGGGTATGGTACAAATAAGTAATGTACCTTCCACTTGGCTATGGTTTACAGTGTTACTTTCCACTGTGGCTTTGCCTTTTCCTTCCAAATTTGCCAATTTGCCTTGCTGTTTATACTCAGGACAATTCCTCTTCATATGTCCCTCTTTCCCACATAGATAGCATTTGAAAGCTCCTCCTTTCAACTCTGGACATTTTGGTTTGATATGCCCTTCTTTTCCACACTGATGGCACACAATTTTCTTCTTGTCTTCCTTAGCTTTGACATCTCCAGTGCTTTTGTTACTAGCCTCTTCTTTCTTCTTATCATAAGGGTGATACCTCCCCTTACCTTTCTTGTTATTATTGCTCTTAAAATTTCTGAACTTCTCCCTTTCCTTGTCATGCTGCTCCAACCTCAAAGCTAAGTCTATCACATGATCAAAAGTCTTGTCTGCATAAGGTAACATAGCTCTGCTAAGTCCTGGGTTTAGACCTTTTATGTACCTATCATTTTTAGATGCTTCATCTGCCACAAGCATTGCTCCATATGTGGAAAGTCCCTCAAACTTTTGAGTGTATTCTGTGACAGTCATGGTTCCTTGTCTAAGCCTAATGAATTCTTCTAGCAAGGTAGTCTTTGCTGATGCTGGTACAAACCTTGCCTCCAACATCTCTTTGAATTGATTCCAAGTGATTTCATTCTCATTCCTTCCTGCAATGATTACTTCCCACCAGCCTAAAGCTACTCCTTTCAACTGTCTTGAAGCCACTTGCCTCTTTCTTTGATCATCAAGTTGCATGTCATTGAAAATTCTTTCCAATGTTCTCAACCATGTTTGAATTTCCATGATACTCTCTGTCCCTTCAAAGCTTTTGCCTCCTAAATGAGTATATGTCTTAAGCAGTTTTGAGAGTTCTTCATAGGGATTTTCTTGCCTTTGTCCTGCCCCATCCCTAAATGCTCTCACCAAGTCTTGCAGATTGACCATTGGTGGTGCATGGGAAGATCCTGCTCCCTGATTTGGTGGTCTCCCTACCATAGTTTGCTAATAATAATTTACATAGCTGGTTAGTTTGATATTTAGTTCCTTTTAATTTTTATCTTTCTATCTAAGAACTTGATCCTTACTTCTACTATGTTGAATAACATAGCTCTGATACCAAACTGAAATGACCCTCCTATTCCACCCTAATTTCATAAGGATTTTTTTTTTTTGCTATGAGATGATATATTGATATATCATTCATTACAAACATATTTTCCAAGGTCATTTTCTTTTTCCAATAACCAAAATATATCCAGGATCAAAATAACTTACCAATATAAATATATCAGTGCATATCTAATAATATACACATACATATGAAGATGTATGTGTTCTTCTTGTTTAAATTCAGAGTATATACTTTATTATTATTTTTTTTGTTCAATAACATCCTGTTTGATTTAGAGATTTAGTAATTCAGATACATTATTGTATTTAGATTTTTGGCCATAAAATCCACTAAAATATGTACTTTAGTCTGTCATTAGGATCAAGAAATGATCAAGTAATATTCAGTAGTAAACAAGCTTTTAATGTTGATGATTGTGTTTAAAGTCTGGATAATATTAGATTCAGTATAAAAGAAAGTGGATCCTAAGTGAACACAAGCAACATCTAGGCGTAATGGAAACGCGCCTAACTTATACACAAAAGGTCACGAGTTCGAGTACCATGCAGGTCGGTTCAAACACAATTTTTGGTTTTCTTCTCTTTTTTTTTTTCTGAAAGGTTAGAAATCTGATACCTACCTATAATTGTACATATATGTTTAATTTTTGCCTATAACCCAACATACAAAACAATCCTTCTTACTTACTATTTTTGTATCCCATTCCTACAACTATTTTAAGAATTTATGATCATATTTTTGCTCAAATATCAACATGTACACAGATGTACATGTACATGTCAATATTTCTGCTCATTTTCCAGAAAACTGGGTGAATCAATTGCTAAATGTACTAAGCTTTGAAATGCATTTTTATTTTCAGAATACAATCTATCATGATCAACCAATACTTCATTTAATTGAAGCTGGTTAACTCATGAATCCTGTATCTGCCACACTAGTTCAATTTCATTGCATTCTGTTTAAAGCTTTAGGAAAACATCTTACTCTTCTCAATTCAATTCAGAAATGAATTCAAACTTAATTACAAAGCATTTCAGTAAAAAGAAAATAAAATCCTGTTAAGTTTACTTCTTGCTAAATCCAGATTTTGTTCTAAAACTCAGTGCTCTGTTATATCTCAAGATTAACTATTACATAATATAAACTTTACAAAACAACAGCTCAACTACATATGCATATTTCTCTTCCAAACATCCATATCAGTAATTAAAATCATTTCCTTGTTTCCCACTCAGATTTTTCCTTTGAGATTTTAAACCTTAGTGCATAACAATATATTTAACATGATACAACTAGTTCATCTAACCATAATAGAATTCATTACATGACTGGAAATCTTAGAACATAAAATTTTTCCTGAATACATGCAGATATAATCGATTTAAACTCTTATTGAAACTAGCTAGCATGTTCATTCACTCCTCCATAAAAGCCATAACTTCATTTTTACTTAGTGCCTGGGTTACCTGAAAGAACATAAGTGGCTGCCTCATTTTAAAATGAGACACCCCAGATGCCATGAGCAAACAAGGGTCAGATCTATGATCTGGTATGAGTAACATCAATTTATTCATGATATTAAGCAATAGAGAATATAAGGGTACTAACTTGTTGGTTCAACTAATATGCAATTCAGTTGTTTAAGAAAATTTCTGCAATCAATTATTTTAACATAGTATAATTATGTTGAATCAGGTATGATATATTCATTTATCATTCTTTCACTTGCATACATAATCATGCAAACATAATTATCTATTTGCAACAATTTCACTTACTGGAATCATCTTGGTTCCATACCATTCAACCTAAGAAATATCCATATTCCTATTTCTTCATTTACAGGTTGTAATATTCAATTTAAATTCCTGCCTCATCTGCTATTAAGGAATCACTGGGACACATTGCAATGAACTAATTCACATCATTGCACAAAGATCTCAGGGCTTAAACAAACCATGTGCCAACTTGCATACTTCAAATATGACAAGCATTCCAGCAGCTTTCTTGGCCTTCCCTTCCCTAGTTTATTTACTAGTGTATAGTCTTAAATCCTATCATCAAATATGCTAAGTGAACATATCACTGCAAACATGGAAACATCCATAATTTCTTCTAGCATAATTCTCCTCAGAAATAATCAGACAGTTATTTCCTAAATGGGGTCAATATGTCTTGATCTTAGTAAAAATATGAGAATATTTTCAACTGTAAAAGAGGCATGGCATGTTATATTGATCTGCAAGCCTTTATGATTGATTCAGATTCAAGATCTGGTTCAATCATAATTTTAGCTTGTGGGTTTCTCTTTTTTTTTTGATTTGATTAAGGGCTCAGCACTTAGAAAATTTCTATTGCACCCTTAACATTTTTCTTTTCAAGCCTCAGCACTTATACCAAGTATAATGCAGCTCTAATCATTTTTATAAAGTTTCCATGCCATAGATCTATAACAGCTGAGAGTATTCTCTATATGATTTTTGAGATCCTAAACTTTAACATTTGTGAGTATAAATAAATCAGTATGATACTCATCCAAAGACAAATGTCTCAACCAATCAAAGGTCATCCAAAATCATCCATATTAAATCATATCAGATGTAAAATAAAACATCCAGAAAGCATTGATGAAATCATATACATCAAAACCAGAAATATATATAAATGGAAATAAAAAGTGGCTGCCTCATCTCAGGTCTTAATGCCATGAACTTAGTGAGATTACTCACCTAAATGTTTAATCCAGAAAATTCTAGTTTGAGTGTTCTCTCCTTTCTTCCAATATTTTCCTTCTTTTCTTATTTTTGTGCAGCTCGGGGTAAAAATGATTCTACTGGCTAAACTGCCTATTTATAAGCATTTTTCCTCTAGGGTTTTGTTGAAACAGAATTCCATTTCTGTCCTGGCTAGCATCATGCATTTTTCATTCATAATACCCCGGCCATATTAACCAATTTAAAGGCTGCATTTTCTTTCTTTTACTTTTCAGAAAATGGCCACTCTCCTAGTCATGTTAAAAGTGTGACTATCCTATTTTTATTTTAATTATTTCTGAAAATCCCCTTTTGCTATTTTTGCCTATACAAGCTCATTAACTTGTATCACATTTCATGTCATTTTAATGTCATAGTTTTACTTGCTTATATATATATATATATACTTTTCAGTGTTTAAAAATATATATATTTGTACACATATCTTATCTAAGCTTATTTTAATTTCTCTTTAATTTCAGAAGCATATGCACCTATATGTATACAGGTTAATATACATAATTTTCTCTTCTGGGTTTTAAATAAAATTTGTTTACTGATTTAAAGTAAAGCCTACTTTTTCTTACTTTCTAAGATGATCCCTATAATTTCAGAAATCAAACAACCATGTTGCCAAATCATGTTTGTATTGCCCTTTAATTCTTGTTTTAAATCCAAGAAATCTGGAGTTCTTCCTTGTGCCATTTCAGTGTGCACGTGCACACATATACCTGCACACTATTTATTCCTGAGACTTCACCATATTTAAATCTAAATATTTCAAAATTAAATCATTTTTCAAAAATGATTTTTCACAAAATTTTGGGGTATTACAGCCAAAAATGGCAAAATCATATCGAAAGCAATCAGACGAGTGATGATGGCTAGGGGTTTACGCCTAACGACTACCCGACCTTAAAGACTCACTGATACACTCCGACAAACATGTCCAAACCTCCATATAAGGATTTTCATAGATTTTGATTTCAAAACACCAAAAATTGGAATGTTCATCAAACCAATTCAATTCAAAGGCAATGGAGAAGAAATAGATATTTGGAATTCATACCCAACGACTATCAAAGATATAGACATAGATGTGAGTTCCAAAAACTCATCTCTAAACCCAAAAACATAAGAGAGAAGCTAGAGAGCAAGGCTAGAACAATCTTTCTTCAATTTCAACCTAAGGAGCTTCAATCTAAGCTCGAAAACAAATATTTTCTAAGTTAGGGTTTAGGAGATTTCAGAAATCGAAGAGGAAATAAGATGGAGAAGATGAAGAGAAGGCTTACCTAAGCTTCTCTTGGATTTTGGAGCAAGAATTTGAGATTGCAAGAGGAACTAGGGCTTGGCAATTTCTATTTCCCATTCTCTTCCCCCATTTTCAGTTGAGCTTGAGTGTTTAGGAAATGAGATGAGTGAATGGAGAGGAGAGGGGGCTGAGTTAAGGTATAGAATGAGTTGGGTGAAACCCAAACCCAAAAGCCCACTTAGAAAACATCAAAATTCAACTCGCTCCAAACATATCGAAGCTTATACTCAAAAAAGTCGCAAACGCCATTTTGAACACAATGGAAGTGGTCTCGAGTCCAAAATGTTGATTCTCAAATTCAATCATCATTCAGACGTCTGAAATCTGCAAATAAGACGTCTGAATCTGGAAAAATAAGAATTTTCCATCTTCATTCAGACGTCTGAAATGCACCATTCAGACGTCTGAATTTGGAAAAATAAATGTTATTCCAGAACAATATTCAGACGTCTGAATGGTATATTTCAGACATTTGAAAATGGCTATTTTAGCCTCTTTCCTCTCTGGTTTGATTCGAACCATTTCAGACGTCTGAATGCCTCAATTCAGACGTCTAAATCACTGTTTGAATGTGTTTTCAAATAAGCACTTCCAAATAGCACTATCCACATAGACTTTTCACTAATTCGACTGTTCTTATATGAATAGTGACTTTTTCGGACTAAAATCCGACTAACGGTGCTATATTTAAATAAAATATTTAAATATACAATCATAAAATATGCGGGTTGTTACATTTGGGTTGGCCATGGAGTTGAGGGTGAGCTTTCGACCGTGAGGTTTTCGCTCTGGCATGGTGGTTTGGCCGTACGAGGTGAGTTTAGGGTTTTGGGGTGGTTGGGTTTAGGCTCTCGACGCGGTCGAATTGGAGAAGGAGGAGGGAACCAGACGATTTGGGACAGGGCATTGAAGAAACGACGAGGACGAGGCTTCGAATGGTGGCAGCGGCGGCAAGTGAAGCACTAGCGTAGTTTGGAATCATTTCGATGTTGAGTGGAAGCAGGTATTCTTTGGGTTCGGGTTTTGGAGCCTCGACTGGGATTCGATGACGCGGAAGTTTCGGCGAGGTGGCGATGGGAATCAAGGGACGAAGAGAGGTTGGTCGAAGGTGTCGCAGTGGTAATGTAGGCAATTGGGCGAGTGTGCACGTGCACAGCGTGCATGTGAGTTTTTTGGTCACGGTAGCTGGAGTTTGGGAAGAAACTTCGGGTTTGGGTCCAGGCGAGGGTGTACGATGGCACACGGGTTGGGTCAAATGTGCATGCGTGAAGATTTGATGCAAGCAGGTGAAATTTTGGTGATCTGGGAAGCAAGGATTTCAGGCAAGAAGAAAAAGAAGGATGGGAGAAAATAAAGAAAGGGGAAGGAAGAAGGAGAAGGGTGGATTGGGTTTGGGCTTCGGCCCTAACAAGAAAAAAAAAGTTTAAAATTAGATGTTAAAATTTTATATGTGTACACATGTTAAAATTTTTGAAAACACTATAACTTTTTCATACGAATTCCGATTTACACAAAATTCGTTGCAGTGGGTTCATATTAACGAACACCACGACATTGTAGAACCTATTGTCAAGTTAGAATAAGTGAAAATTTACAATATATAAAAACGAATAGAAATTTAATCACCCGATTTAAACAATTATCGTCGTTTAAATCTATATGACCTGTCTATCGAAGTTATTTGCCCAAATAAAAATAATGATGAGTTAATCCAAATTAATTATGATTTTTTAACATCTATTTAGCAGAATAAAACACCGTTCTGCTAATTGTATTAAATGGACCCCTGTTGTTAGAATAAATCACCGTTATGCCATTATTACTGAAAATATCTGTTTTTGGACATTTACTAGCAGAAAAATAACCCCTTTCTGCTATTATATTTGTACAGGCATCTATTTATTATCCTGATAATTATATCGGGCAATATGATGTTGAATTGATTGTTAAAAGCAAATTGATGTGAATATCTGTATTTGTTATTCTGGACTGTTATGGAATGAATGGTAATTCATTAATCACCATTGAAATTTGTAAGTCTTTTTTTTTCATGTGGAGGCTGACTTTTTGAACCAAAATTGTTTAAGGATGATTATTATTTATTAATGATGTTTTAAAGTTAATTGGTAAATATTTTGATAATGATTTAGAGTAACTATTTTATTATTCTTAAAAATTAGATAAAAAGTATTAATTATTGTTTCAGAGCTATTTAATTATATAAAATGTTTAATGTATATTTATATTAATTAAAGTTATTTTATAGTGATTTATTTAGAGTTAATTATTACTTAAAGATTAATTAATATTAAGATATATTTAGCATTTCAAAGATAAATTTATTAAATATTAATAATGTTTTAAAAATAATATATTATATAGTAAACCTTTATAAAAGAGTATTTTACTTAATTAGAACTTAGAAAAAATTTATATTGAACTTTATAAATTTTTATTTGAAATTTTTTGAATAAAGTCTTCGGAAAGTAATGGTATACTTTCATGGCGTAATCGGAGGCAGAGGTGCCTGCAGTTAAGTTTTGGATTTCTCTGGGATAGAGACGTAACCATCGAGCTATGAATCCATGGTTGATACCGCAGTGGGGCTTTCCAGATTTATTTTAAAAAGGGTTTTCAAATATTTTGAAAATAATGTTTTATGACTATACTTATCCAGTGAGATAAGCATATGTTGTTTTGATTAAGTAATTTGAGTTTATCGAAATTTAAATTAATAAGGCTTAATGTTTTTCGATGGGAAATGAAACCTTTGATTGGACGATTGTATATTTGATAGTTAAATAACCGACTATCAAATCTGGACCCAAAAACATAACTTTGGGAATATCTAGAAGAAACACGAGAATTATGTGGTACAGTTACCGTTCGAGGTGCTATATTGTACGTATAAACTCGTTTCGTTCTTCTAGGATGGTGATAAAGAAATCCGTCCACTAAACGGTTAGGAGGTGATCTCCGATCTTATTTTCGTCGGTTTATTTCCTAAAGAATCGGGGCTGAGTTTACCGAAAATATCGAACGTTGTTTCGAAGAGACCGGGATCGGATAAGTTATCCAAAAACCACTTCGATCCAACAAATACATTTTCGAATGAAGACAGGAGTATCGAGTCAAAGATGGAGCATTGAAGTGCAAGGGCTAATCGCTACTAATCCCAAGGATGATTCCAAAATGGATGTACTGGAATAGAGCCTTCGGTTTCGTATAGACCCAGAACGGACTTGTATAGATGAATGCTATCAGTACATTGTCATTGGAGGACAATGATCATTCTAAGTGAAAATTCCTTTAAAAGGTAATCGTAGCCTCTAGCCTCATCAATCAGGAATGACTAAAAATCAGGGGAATGCAACAAGGCTAAGTGGATCGCACTCAATTATTTATTTACTACGATACATGGAAGGAGCTCAGAAAGGGTGGGAACACCCGGGGTGATAGCATATTTGGTCTATCCAGGTTATGGGTAGTCCCGTCTTGTGTTGCAAGGGATCCCGACGTGGTCCTCGGTACATTTTTCTAGACGTGTACTGTGGTTGGTGGTACCCCAGTACCTAGTCATTCGTATGGAATCCATTCTCCAATACGTGCCTTTACGGTTTTGGTTGTAGAACCTAGTATGCTGGAATTTAATTAATGTAACAATTTCAGCTATTTGAATAAGTATTTATACTTAGATACTATTATAAATCACTGGATTTTCTATAAAAAAGTATTTTGGTTACCGTAAGGGACAACCCCGTCGTGTTTATGTGTGGTGCGGTCTTACGGGATACGTTTGATTTCAAAAGGATTTTGAAAGTTAGAACGGATAAAATTCCTTGTGATTTAAATTTTCACGGTGGTTTTACCAGACCGACTCGGGCGTGGTTTTTCTTATATGCTCGGGTCAGACCGAGCATATTTCCAGGTTTAGTTGGAAGGAGTGGAGCTTCAGATTGGCAATTGTAAGGACAGGTTGTTATAACTGTCTGTGCTGAATATGTTGTATACTCTGATTGATGTATGTATATGTTTAAGTTATAGTTTTATTTTTATGTAAAGACTTGTTCTATATTATAGATTATTCGTTTCCGCTGTGAGGTTCTGTGTTGTTCTATTTTTTTCCATCTTCTTTCTATCTTCTTTCTACTTTCTTTTCTTACTATTCGTCTTTCTGTTCAATTTGGACTGGACGAGCATGGTAAAGTGTCCGTTCGAACTGTACGGAAAAGTGGGTCGTGACATTTTGGAGGGTCCATAAATAAATTAAATTAATAATATGAGATATTATTAATTAAATTAATAAAGTAATTTAATTGCAAGAATTGCTTAAGAGAAATTTAGTTAATTAAGCATGGGATACTTTAAAAGGTTAATTGGATAAACCAAAAGTAAATAGTGCAAGTATGGTTGGCCTTGTTAATAAAAATAAATAAATAAGTGTTTTGAGGGAAAAATGGGTGTTAAGGAAAAACGAATTAGTGTGGCTACGCCCAAAATTACTAGCCCATTTACCTTAGCCCAATCCTCTCATTCATTCCATTCGCTCATTCTTCATTTCATTCCATACAAAAAACAAATCCTAAAATACCAATTAAAGAAGAAGGAGAAAATTTGAAAAGAAGAAGAAAAGATCACAGTTATCAACTTTAAAGAGAAGAGGATTAAACTAAGTTTTTCAAGGATTAAAGGTGAGTAAAATCTTTCTTTAAATTCTTCCCTAGCATGTTTAAATTTAAATTTTGCTGTAAATGAATGCTTGAATGATGTTTAATGTGTTTGGATGATTGAACATTATTTTAATTATGGTTTAGAATTTTATTAAGGGGAATTAGTTCATATTTTAAGGTAAAGCATGGTTAAATCGCATCCAAATGCCATGAAATTTGAATATTATATGCTTAATGATTAAATAGAAATGGGTTTCTAATTTCATACTTTTTGGAATTAATATGAATATTTTATGAATTTCCTAAGTTTGGAAAATGGATAATTTTCGATTAATTAATTATTAAAAATAAAAAAATTAATTATTCTGACCTAAAATTTTTGTATAAGGTAAAACATGATGAAAGTTATTTTTGATGAATTTTTTGGATTTTTTCCCATCAATTTTCTATTTTATATGAATTAGTAAAGAAAAGCACTAATTAATTGAGGGGAAAATTAATTAATCAATTAATTATAGTGGTTAATAATTTTTGAAAAGAAACAGAAATGGTAATGGAACTAGCCAATAAGAGGTTGACACTAAGTGGAGTCTGATAAAAAGAAATTGCTTAAGAAAGTAACAAATTAATTTTTAATTTAATTACAGAAATATCATTGGACCTTTGTTGACCAAGTAAAGTGCAACCCTATGGCTTAGCCGGGATAACACATCTTAACACATGATGGGAACATAACATCCTATAGGGACACAAAAGTCTAGCATGCAAATGCTAAATGGAAAAATATTACTCACTATGTCTTAAAATGAACAAACACGTGAAGGCTTTAGGAAAATATGACAACTCATGAAAGCAGCAAAGAAAAATAAAATAAAGAAAGCAAAACATAAAACCAGCATGCGAAGTCACGTAGGTAGGACACAAAGGGCCAAGGTAGGAATTTTGTAAGGTGACAGCACAACTCAACTCACGAAAGCCCTTAAATAAAAATAAAACACCCGAAGGCTCCATTTTGGACAGCTCACGATGGAAAAGTAAAGAAATGGTATTGCTCACTTCATCACACGAATGCAAAAATATAAAAACAAAAGAAGAAAAGTGAACAACCCATGATGGCTCCTGCATGGAGACGATGGCTCTTGAACGGACAAACTCACAATGGCATTAAATAAGGCAGCACGCAAGGGCTTCAGCATGGTCAACACGTGAAGGCAATAATCAACCTACATGTGATGGTTCCATTTAGATGACGCACGCTGGCTTGGATTAAAACATGACGGTAATACGGGTTAGTTTGGGATTTCCACGCGACCTTTAGTAACACATATGTTGAATAAAACACGACGACTATGAGATAGCCAACACACGTGATAACTAAGCGTAGTTCACGGTGACTATGGAATAGCCAATATACGAAAATTAAATACAACTTGTAATAGCCTAGGAAGCTATATTTTTTTAAGTAAAATAACGAACACTTAAGGACACTTGGAAGATGGTTTCTACGTGTTATTAAACCATTCCATAGAAATGAAATCAAAGCGAAATTTTGTTCAGTTAAAATTGTGTTAACTTGTGTTTAAAAATGAAGATAGATTAAAGAAGTTAATAAATGATAGGATACCATTTTAATCAAAATATAAAGATGTCTTGTCTAAACGTGTAAGGTACACAATTAATGAATGAAAGAAAAGAACTTTACTACGGTCATAAAAATATACCAACTTGAAGAGTTATTGGAGGGCAGGGTGCTATGACATCAGTCTAAAATCCAATGAAAGAAAAGAACTGAACTGAACTATGATAGGGTTCGATACCAGAAGATTCAAATAATCTAAAGGCGGTTTATGGCAGGGTGCCATGGTAGGGTGGCAAAAACATCAGAATTGTATTACAACTAAAATAAATCGGCAACATAAACAATAGCGGTTCAGGGACTAAGAAAGGCAATTGATGCTTAGTAAGGACACTTGCTAAAATGTATTCAGGGTGCTTACCTTCATCTTCTTAGGAGAATCCAAGGGACTCTAGTCAGTGGCTCCTATGGGAAAATGAGTCGACATTTTCACTAGACGTTGTTCAAGCAAAAGATAAATTAGTGATAGACAAGCCAAGGTTGGTAATCACTAAAACAAGTTAATAATAACTTAATAAGAAAAGCCTAAAACAAAAGATTGGGTAATGGATGAATGAATGATGGTTGATCGTTTGATTTGGTACATAACTGGATACTAAGTGTAGCGTACACTTCTTGTTTGAACATATGCATTTGTTGCTTTCTGTGATATATTGATGTTACACATTGTGATGTAAATTAATGATGATAAAGTGAGAGGAAACTCATTATGATAGTGGCGTGGTCTCACCATGGATGCTTAGGGTAAAGATTTTACCTATACTAGGCTTTATATCTGATCCGTGTTTTTATTAGTTCCCATAAACTCATGAATACTCATTTAAATAAGCCAAGTTCATGGCTTAGGCAGGTATCCTTTTTGGAAGGACGAATAAAATTTTTAAAGATAAAGCAGGAGGCTTACTATTTAAATAAACATATTTTGGATTTCTGCTATGTAAAATAATGATTTATAACCGGTTCTATGTGGTTTCGGCATCTTCATATGTCGGACCCACGCCGATTTATTTTCTATTGTATTTACCTCTACATGGAAATGATTTGGGTTTAATGATGTAGTGGATTATGTGAAACAATTTGATGTAATGAAAAGGTATTTAGCTACTCTGTTCAGCTAATGTTGTAAAAAAAATTAAACTGATCTCACTTTATCACTTGGAAATAATTTTGGTGATGATTGCAGCATCATTGGCACTCATTTTTGGGTCTTAAAGTGGGGCATTTTATAAGAGGAATTAGAAGTGAAACACTATTCAAAAGATGATTTGTTTCCTCGGTTATATGAGGTTAGTAACACAATCAACTGAAGTCAACTCAAAGTCGAAACCTTTGGACAAAGCAGTTAATTTAATAATAATAATTATTATTATTGAACCAAGGACTTTTTGTTTGGGCGATTAAGTTGAATATGGATGATATTGGAATTTTGACGATTGCCAAATTCCATAAGTCCAAAGTGACATAGTTTTAACAAAGAAAATTGGTGTAAATAATTGTCACTATAGAGTCATGCTTAACAAAGTAATATTGATTTTACCAAAAACCAAATAAGCGATAAATTTGGTCAAAATATCACACCGCCTCCTAAGTGATATGTGAATGTTAATATTCGAATTGTTCAATATTAATCGTTGGCTATATTTACACCTAAGAGTCACACAACCGAAATGTTGAATACTCATTTTACCATCCGATTTAATTAATTTATAACAATTATAAATTAATTAATATTTATGAAATATTCATTATAAAATTTTATTTGATGTGCGTTGAATAGTATTAAATCATGTGCATATAATAGTTGTACAAACACTAATCGATATACGATATCGATACACATTTAAATTAGATTTAAATGCAACGAATATTATTCGACCTTGGAATATTTTTTGACGCTTGGAAAGTGGTTTTAATAGCTGGCTATAGATTTCCATAGTGTGGCTGACCATATATTGATATGGTAAGTGGCTTTTGAATGAAAAATAAAGGAGAGAATGCGTAAGAGAAAAAAGAGGATATAGATCCGGTTTTTGCACTCCTAATTTTCTTTTATATAATAGCAAAAGGGAGACTGGTCATGGATTCTAACAGCCCCAAAAATCCAAATAAAAAACATATCAAATTTCTTCAATTCAATCGTCGATGGTAAGGCAATTCAGAAGCTAGCAAGTTTGGCATTAGAATTTTATTCTAGGAGTTCACTTCTACCTTTCAACATGCGAGCATTGGCTTTGTTGAAAGGGATTCTTCTAGTTTACTATTACATGGTAATGTTTATATGATTATTGTTCTACACACACACACACACACACACATATATATATATATATATGTATGTATGTATGTATGTATGTATATTAAAATAAAAAACAATTTACATATTTGTTTATACACGTTCTCGGCCTTAAATTATTATTTTTATTTATGAAATTTAAATAATAATATATTATATGGATTTAAATATCAAATCTAAATTTAAAAGTTTAACACTATATAATATATAAAATTTAAAACATAACAAATTTTAGTTTTGTTAGTATGGTTTTGGAAAATAACAAAAAAATTAATTTTTTTTAATATTTAATATATATATACACACACACACTATTATTCAATTCAAAATTGATTGTATAAATTAAATGTATGTATATATATAATATAAAAATTTTGAAAATTTTATATAATATAAAATATACATTTTGGATTCAAAAATAAATTTTTATTATTTCCATACAGTTTATTATTAATTAATTTTAAGTTTCAACTAATAAATTATTTAAAAATCGAAAATTAAATTAAAAAAATTATTTTTGTTATCAGCCTGAAAGCAGCAGCAAATATATTTTTAATTATAAATTATATATGTATTTATGTATATATAATTATAACTAATTATATGATTATATAAATATGTATTTAATTTAATTTAAAATAAATATATGTGTTTGTGTGTGTGTGTATTTCAGTTGGAATTTTATATTATAAATACTCTAAATAATTTTACAAATTAATGTTTAAACTAATTTTGAGGTGAAGCCTTAGCGCAATGGCTAGGTCACCCACATGGTGATCTGAGCGCCCATGTTCGAGTTCGAAAACAACCTCTTCGCAATGCGAAAGAAATGTTGTGTACATTATCGACCTTCTTAGAGCACGCTGTCGTGTAGGCGCCTCGTGCACTGGGTTCCACCTTAATGTTTAAACAAATTTTATAATTTAACTATAGTTATTCATATATTTATATTTGTGTGTATGTGTGTGTGTGTCTATATATATATATATATATATATATGTGTGTGTGTGTGTGTGTGTGTGTGTGTGTGTGTGTGTGTGTGTGTGTATGTATGTATGTATGTATGTATGTATGTATTTTAATTAATGTTTTATGTAAATAATTTACGACTAATATTTTATAATAATTATACAATTATATTTTCACGCACACATACACGCACAAATACGCATGCGCGCACGCGCGCGTGCATACAGATATATATATATATAAACAATTTTATGCACACATGTGCAAACGTTTAAATAATTCATTTGTATACACGTGGGGCTATAATATTTCTATTATAGTGTAAATTGTAGCATCTACATATGGGTATGTCAACCATGTTCACGTTATCCTATTGCATTTGTGCGCGTACATATGTGTATATGACACATATATATTTAATATAATATAAATTATATAAAATAACATTATATTTGTAAATTTAAATAAAATATTAATTTTATTTAGCAGAAAATTTAGAAAATCTCAAAATTAATTAGACTACTAGGCCCAATAAAGATCCAAATGAAATAAAATTTTTGAAATCTACCCATTTGCATCGCTGCATGCAGACCTAGTTCCAACACCCAACCTTTGACACTACCTTTCTAGACACCCAACTAAATGGATAAGCTTTAATTAGTTAGCCCCAACATTGCTAATTTGGAACGCATAGTTCATTGGGCTCTAATACCATTAAAGGAGTTAGGTTGGAGTTAGGCCAATCGAAAGCGGGTGAAATATGTAAATTTCAAAAATTATTCCTATTTTGGATCTATTCGGCCTACGAAGTCTAAAGTAGATTTTAGATCCAATCTAAAATATTTTAAATTAAATCTTTATTTTATTTGATCTGTTAAAAAGGTTTGAATTTAATTTGAACTTAATGTATATTATAATAGGTGTGTCAAATACACATATGAGTGTAAAGTGTAGGTGCAACATATAAGTAGTGTACTGGCTAATGTGATCATATATAGGTGCGAGATTTACACTACAACGGACCATTTGTCTTTTATATATGCTTTTGTTATCCATGGGCTTTATTTTAAAATTATATAATGTAATATATATATATAATACTAAGGAAATGTGTAAAATTAAACTTTATAGTTTACATAAGAAATTATTTTATAAATTTTAAGTTAAAATAACATATACATTCATATATCTATACAAAATAATTGTAAAATATATTTTAATATTTAGAACAAGGTTTGTTTGTAAATTTACAATCTAATATTTACATGTGTATAAACTTAAAGCTAACAAATTTAAATCAAACTTTCAACTTAGGAAAGAATCAAGTGTCTTAAGATTTTACGTAAAAATCCACTTATGGATTTCTAAATTACAATAACTTTCACACTAACGTAAACAACAACCAAACAAAATATATTCATACAACAACTACATAACACTCGTATTCATTTTGAATGAGATTTAAATAATCCAAGCTGTTTTGAATCAAAAACTGTTTTCATTCAAAATGAATTAAAATTAATCAAAATTGTTTTAATCAAAAAATATATAAATAAAAATGTTATATGTTATATATATGTATGTATATAAGTAAAAAGTATTAAATCAAAAAAATTGATTCAATAACAATAAAATATATTGGACGACTGTAACAACCTATAAATTAATGGGCCTAAATTTGGACAAAAATTGAAACCCAAGTCCATCAAAGCACATATTGTTGGATTTGGTACCTACAAATAAGCATTAGCATTATCAAAGAATGATAGAAGTCAAAACTCAGAGCAGAAATAATAATAGGATAAGAATACTGATTATGACTACCACCTTGGAATTAATGGTATTTCTTGGATAGCCGATTGTTAAATCAGCATCGAGCATGAGAGAAAAGAAGACTTCTCCAACAACTAAACACATCGAGCTCCAATAACATGTTTCTCTAAGTCTATCCTATGGGTTGTAATGAGGAGGCGGTCAGAACAACGTTCTGGTGACTGAAAAAATCTATGAACTGTCCACATAACATAAATTTATACCGATTGGTTTCCAAATAATTGTTATTTTTATTAAGGTTAGAAATTCTAATCTAACCTTGCATTGCACATACGATTACTGACCTATCCATTCCCAAGGTACAAAATACTGATGAAGCCTTAACAACCATCCAATACTTCCATACTTATTTGCCACTTAATACTTGTGATGACCCGCAAATCCGACCCGTTTAGAGCTAACAATAAACCACACATGTCCAACCCAAACTGAACGGAAAGATGGATAATCATGAAAAAGAAAGAAGAGTGAAGAAGAGAAACAGAAGAACCTAAAACAATTACAGAATCTCACAATCGCAGCGGAAAAACATATAATATCATATCAATGATCTTTACAAAACATAAACTATAATATAATATACAAACATCAGAGTACAACAATCAATCACGAATCATCAGCCTGGACAGTTATAATAACCTGTGCTTACAATTGTTGATAATTTAAACAACAATGCAGCGGAAAATAAACATATACGTGAATACGACCAGAAGACTTCCAGCTCGCCTGCTGAAGCTCCAAAGCATCCAAATCTGAATCTGTAAATATACTCGGTTTGACCCGAACATTGAAAGGGAAGAACGCCCAGATCAGTCTGGTAAACTAGCATGAGAAAACACATCTCAGTTGAATTTTATTTTAAAGTTATAAAACTTTCCTTTTACCAAAACAAAGGTAACTCATAATACCACGCCCACACATAAACACAAACGGTTTTACCTTACGATAGCTAAAACATTTCATATCAAATCCGGTTATATTATACTAGTGTGTAGTATACAAATAATTATTCAAATAGCCGGATTGTTACCATTATTAAATTCCAGCATACTAGGATCTACAAAAAAAGGCTGGCACGTAGTGGATAATGGATTTCCATACAAATGACCAGGTGAAGGGACTACCTTCTGGCAGTACATCTCTATAGGAATGTATCGAGGCCCAATTGATGGTCCTCTACCAACACAAGGCCAGCCTACCTCTAACTAGATAGTACCGAATATATCATCATCCCGGTCGTTATCGACCTATCAAGGGACCTTATAGCATACATCCAAAATAATTTAAATCCCAAACGTCATAGCTTGAACAAATATATCTAGAAGCGGATAATCATATCATAATGGTTGCAAACCACATAGCCTTGCCGCATCTACCCTGTTTTGGTCATTTCCGGGTGTGAGGCATAAGGTCTCGATTACCTTTCACATAGCACATAATCTTTCCTCTTTGAATGCCACACTGTCATTCCTTCGATCACTATTGACTTTCACAAAAATACAATCCTTGAGCTCGTACTTCTAAAAGAAGGGTGTTAAGCTAAGAAAAGTTGCTTTCTCCGCCACCAAACAGATGCACGTTTATAAAAATCAACGATGAAATCTCAAGAATGAAATGTCAGACATCCGTCCATGCAAGTTGTCCAGGAACAGGACAAACCGAAGACACTTCTCCTACCAAATCCTGTCGAAAATTACCCCTAGGATTAGTAGCGATTAGTCCTGGCATTGGATATTTCATAATGAAGAGACCAATGCTACTATATGTATATTGGGAGTTTATCCCCAAACGATCAACAAGCATTCCTTCATTAGGGAAATCCAATATATCAATGTCTTCCAAACCTGCACATTCGAACGCATATATGTTTGTCCGAAGTGGTTCTCGGATAAATCTGACCCGGTCTCTCCGGATCAACAATGATAAAGAGGCCAAATATTTGATAGTCGGTTATTTAACTATCAAAGAAAACAAACAATATCTAGCACTATAGAAATCATAAGGACCATTAAATTAATCTTTTATTAATTAAATCAAATCTCCAAATATTTGCTTCAAATTATCTTTAAAATTATATATTCTAAAAACCATTTCAAATCTTTCTATATTGGAAAACATTTCCATATACTTATATCTACAGTATAAGTATATTCACAAATCATTTCATTTTCAACACTTAGAAAAATATTTCAATATACTTATATCAACGGTATAAGTATATTCTATAACACTATCATTAGGATACACGCCAAATAGATTATTATAACCGTACAACTCCAGAGTTCGTACGCCTCCGAACGGGTAATAAGTATAGGAAGCAATGCTCCTACACCACCAAACCTTTAGTACAATCATAAGAACCAATTCGTGTATTTCACGATGGAAGGTCAAAACATAATTTATTGGGTCAAAATGAATGTTGCGTAAAACATCGTTACAACAACCCAAAACATTTGTATAGGGATTCGATTAATTAATATATATATAATACACACACAGATATATATATATATATATATATATATATTTCCCGTATACTGTATAAAACATTTCCTTTTGCAAATCATATACTATAACAACAGTGTTAAAGTCCATGCCTTCCTTACTTCTTCCAATACATCATATATCAGCATATATATGAAAATTAAATCAATAGTGGTGAGGAATCCTGTTGGATCTCTCCAACCTGTCCCCCTGCAACACAGACAACATATAATCAAATTATATAAATCAACCGCTTTGAGGCGAGATTCGTATACAAAGGTCATCTGCTCTTACACGGGAACATAATAGGGTCTCATCCGCTCCAATAGGCAGGAATGTATCCAAACCAACTAATATATATTGTATATCGTCCAGACAAGCATCAAACAGCATATATATAAATTTATTCCCACTTATAGAAAAATATAAGCAGGCCAGAGAGGTGAGTTAACTCACAAAAATGCCAGAAATTGCCTAAACGCTCCGGTTTGAATTACAATTGAATGGTCGTTCCATTTAACTCAAAATTCCAACTAGCTCTGAATTCGTTCAATCAAACTCTAGAGCGTAGTACTCGTTGATACAAACGCAACGTAACTTGTCGCACTCGAAACGGACCTCGCACGAGAAAGTTATGAATTAATTAACATAACGAGCTAATTAAAAATTATTAATTAATTTAAACATAAAATAATTTACACTTCTACCTTCTCCCTCCCTCACGCGCTTCTTCCTCCAGGCAATCGCGATTTTTTTCTTTATTTTCGCTTGTTCAAAATCGTTTGCGCGCCTATCACCAGATACACTGCCGCGCCTCCATCCACGCCGTCGCGCCCTACGCCGCCGAGCAAACCTGACCGCCGCCTGCTTCCATGGCCGTGCGCGCGCGCGCTTCACTTCCAGGCGCGACATTGTTTATTTTTCAAGCGTGCGCCGCCACCACGATCAACGCCAAGCCGCCCGTCGCCTTGCGCCATTCCACCCCAGCGCCGCCGCGCCTGCAGCCGCTCGCGCCACCCCCTACGCGCACGCGTACACCCCCAAAATCGATCAATAAACCATGTTGGTGCAGTGAAACATGAGCGAACTGGCAGCGCCTCGGCTCATCGTTCGATGATCCGACCGTACATTAGCTTCGTATGGTTGCCCTCTACATTTCCCGAATTATAGTCGAAGGCTAATTCGGCTCTGGAGGCTCTGATCGTTATCGATCGTCGGATGGATTTACTTTAATGGCGGCTGGGAACAAAACTAGGGTTTGGTTTGCAAATGAAGGAAGTTAGGGGCTATTTATAAAAAATTTCACGTAGCACTATTCATCCGTGAAAATTCCGAACTCTAAACGAAGCGTGTCGCCTGGCAATATATATGTTATACCCCTATTCCAAACACAATGGAATATATATCGGGTGTCAATTCCATCATATTCAGAAGATAGCTTTTCAAATCGAATTATTTTAAATTAAATTACTTTAATTAATTTCTACGCGTTTCGTACTCGCACGACCAAACGATATGTCAAATCGACACGAAATTTGACAGCGTATAATAATTTGCTATTACGGATCCGATGAAATTGGTTCGTCGAAATCCGAGACTGTGCCAAAAATGACTATTTTTACACGTTAATTAAATCAAGAAATTTCCAAAATCAGTTTATTCACTTTTAAATCAAATTTAAAAGTTTACTAACTCCATTCTAATTTAAATAAAATTTAAATCAACTTTTGAAATTATTTTCATTCAAATTAAGTCCAAGATTCAATTATTTAACAATTTCTAATATTAAATTAAATAATTTAATTATCCAGTAAATCGCTACATTTGAAATATAGGTTATTTAACTTATAAAATTAACTTTTCAATATTTAAATCAATTAAATATTCTAAATTCGATGACTGAAATTCTAGGTCGTTACAATACTTTTAAATATGAAGCGGGCATCTATTATCAACACATAATACTTTTAAAAGAGAAATAGGTAGACTTTACTATTTAAGACCTCAGTCGAGGTAGACTCGGAATTAAGACCTATCCCAAGGTGGATTTCTAGCATCGTCATTATTGGTCTATTGGTCCTAGCTACAGAGACCTTTTACCTTTATCTATGGCCTTATAATTTATAATAGCCATACTACTAGCGCATCTATCGTTATTAAAGTCTTAGCAATTTGAGAGACTGTACCCAAGCTACTTAATACCTCATTAACAAGGACTAGGCAGGCCTATGACCATTCTATTTAGAGGTAAGTCTTTGCCATTTAATACCTAACCTAAGGCGGACTACTCACTAGTACTATCTGGCTGACATTGCTTAGAAATCTCATTAGGTTACTTAGTACATCTTTTATAGGCAAGAGGAGAACCCTAAATCAGTCACTTAGTGCTTCAAACCCGAACCGAACCCTTCCCGAGATATCCATCACCGCTCTTAATTATAAATTGTGAATCTCATTTGGTTACTTCTTTCGGTAGGGAGGCGGGCCCTAAGACAGCCACTAAATACCTCAACACTGAAGTAAACCTTTTTAGAGATATCCCACACCACTTCCTAATTCCAAACTTAGAACATTTAATACTTTTCAGTTAAGAAAGTAGGTCCAATCTCTCATCCCGTCATGGGTCCTAGGATTAGTGATATCGCACGTCAGTAATAAGTGCATCCGACTTTTGGTAACCTCAAAGTGAATGGTAGTTTTCCGTCGAGTGATTATACTGACCTCGCATCACTAACCCATTATGTCCAATTAACTATCCTTAGCTTTACTTATATTATTTTAGGTAAACATTGGATATAGTTTACTAATTCACCTTTTATTTAAGGCAAAAAGATTTACCTTAAATACTTTTCTACCCATAAATCCTTTTTCAGTACTCATAAATGTCAATTTGTCCATAAAATCCTAACAAACATTTCCCTGGACATTTATATATGACTACTAATTTCAAATTAGTAACCTTTTATATTCATTTCATTTTTATCAGTCTCATTAATCCACTTGTCCTTATTAATTGTAATTCCTAATTCATTTCCATTAATTGCCCATTAATTGGAGTTACAATCTTTAATTTCTACAATTATCACATACAATAAGGGAATAAATATTCATATCAAAACTTGCAATAACATATTTGTAAATAAAATAGAAACATAATTTATTACATCAATTCAATGGAATATTCTAAATGGTAAAAATTGCAATCTCAACCCCATATTCTATTCATCTCCTCTTTTATGAAGAAATTGATAAGAAGGAAATTTATGTGGAACAAGTGATGTAAATTACAAATAAAATCTATAATCTAAACCCTTATTTTATTAAAGAATCACAAATTTGATCAAAGAGGAAGGAAAAGCGGAATAGACTATGGTAAAATAATCTCATTAAATTTATGTAAATAATTGAGAATCCAGTTCTGTCCATTAATTCCCATTAATTACCTATTAATAGGAATTACTACCTTTCCTAATTTCCACTTATTCGCTTCCCTAAATATAATAATAACTAAGGAACGTTACACATAAATAACACGCAAATAAATGCTATTCTAATTTATAATGCAATAAATGCATATAAACTACATAATAAAACTATATATTCTTATCCAACTATATCATAATCATAAATATTTAACTAGAATATGCTTTCCATATTTAATTTTCTAGAATTAAATTTCTTAGGAAGATTTTCCGCTATTATTTCCATAAAATTAGTTAACCCAAAGAGGAAAAAAAGTAAACAAATTTATAAAAATCAAACGGATGTTCTTCCCACAAATTAAACTATGGAATACAACCTAGCACAAATTCAACAATAATCCAAAAGTCATATTTTACACCTAAGTATAGATCTGGAATAAAATATACATTATTCAAATTCTAAAATCTTTGGGATGGATTTCCAGATCTAGGTGTAAACATGTTTCTAAGATAAATCCAAGATAAGTATACGTAGGACATAGTTTTCTACCCTAATTTGAGCCTACAACTCACAAATAAAATTGATGTAGGCATAAAAATCAAACGTATACCAACAGAATAGATTTAGAATCATAAATAAAATATATAATTTCCCACTCACCTTTTAAAAGCGGTCTGAATCTCCAGATTTGAGGTAGAACCTTTGATTCATCTCCAAATCCTTTTTAATCCAAGAAATGCGTATAAAAGGGATATATATATACATATAGTAGAATTATAAATCTGAGAAGGGATTTGGGATTGGGAGAGAAAATAGATACAAATATATATATAAGAGGGAATTAGGGAGAAGGACAAACTTTGAAAAAAAATTAGGCTGAAGGACAACAAGTTTCATTTTTGGGCTGAAGGACAAACTTTGAAAAATTAGGCTGAAGGACAATGCTAGTTATAACTAGCATTATATTTAATTTTTTCACTATACAGAATGCTAGTTATAACTAGCATTATATTCAGTTTTACACTGTACAAAATGCAAACTATAATTAGGATTGTCCTTCGGCCTAATTTTTTTCAAAGTTTGTCCTTCAGCCCAAAAATGAAACTTGTTGTCTTTCAGCCTAATTTTTTTCAAAGTTTGTTCTTGTGCCTATTTTCCACTATATATAATTACCTTAGATACGCATATAGTTGATTCTTTTCTCTTTCCCTTTTATTAGATTTCTATTCTTCTCCAATATGTATGAATATTGATATAAATATCTTATTTTATAATTTAGAAAGAAAGTGGAGAAGAAGAAATAGTAGAGCTTCATTGCTCTATTCAAAAAAATATGAGAAGTGAAGGAAGGGTTAGGCCTGTATTTATAGGTGCTAGAATAAACCAGGACCGTTAGATCAAAATAACATATATCTGAGTCATTAGGCTAGGGCAAAACCTAGCCATTACCTTAAGAGCGGTCGATCGCCCCCTCATGAAGGTCGATCGCCCCATGTTGACTGCTACACTAAGCAGATCGACCTATTGACCCCTTTCATTTAATATAGTATGTTAATTTTTTAAACGAATTATTTCCGTTTCGAATTCGTTTTTCGTCCGTAACTTCTTCGTTTGGAGTCCGATCGCAATACTCCAAATATGAAAGTTGCTTAGAATTTCTCCACAAATGCAATGGTGCAAATTTCATGGTCAAATTCCTTCGTTTGCATAAATTCCATCGTTTGCACAAATTTCATTTTGGGAGCCTAATTAATTAACTAACTAACTAACTAAATAACTAATACCAAATTACGGGGTGTTACATTCTTCCCCCCTTAAAGGAAATTTTGTCCCTAAAATTTCACCAATGACTAAGTTATGGTTTTGGCTCATAATTATTCTAAACTACACAACCAATGAGTTTACAACTAATATTGCAACCAAATGTCACAAGTGCATTGTATATTACTATATTACCACACGTAAAATATGTATGCAGAATAATTTTAAATCTGATCCTCTTATATGAATGCATTTCTATGAAAACATTTTTGAAAAATATGATGCAGACAACCTATATGTATACTGGCAATTCTATATATATATATATACAGCTTTTGAAAACAATTTCAACCAAAACCCTCACACTCCTACGAATAGAAGTATGAAGCAACCAATTTTGCATCCAATACCTACCATTCAAAAATCTAATGCTTTGAAAAATCGGTTCCTAAACTTTACTTCTATGCTGGAAAAAGCAATTTAGGTGGAAAATTTAATATTCTTACCACTCTATAATCCACCTATTCCCGTAGTATAGTGAAAATTTCCTTGCTACCCCGGATTTACTCCAAAATTTCCATGCACAAATCGCATAAGGAGGCTTATTTTCAGGCTCTAAAATGGAATTGAGTCCAAAAATAGACTCGCGTGCATCGTCGACAACGTATAGAAATATAAATTACAAAGCTAAAACAGCTTTCCCCTTGTTACCGCTTGAATTTATCGCATCATCGATCCTAATGCACCGCTAAATCCGTAAATTCCACTCTATTTATCTTCCCTACACTTAACGTGTGGCCTTCAAAATCAAATATTTTACAAAAATCTTTTTCACTTTTAAAACGAGTTTAAACCCAGTTGAAATTGAGTTATAAACCCATTTAAAACCAAGTTTTAAAATTCCGTTTCAACCGAATTTATTCTTGCTTTACTATTTAAGTTATATAAATGTTCACATAGTTTCTAAACTAAATTAAATCGATGTGGGAAAATGGATATGGTCATGTTTGATAATTTTTGAATTAAATTAAACTATAAAACACATTGCCTTATTTAAGAAAATATTGCCTTGTTTAATATTTTGTTCTCGTTTCTCTTATGGGAGATCTTTGGAGGGAGCCGACATTTTGGAAGGTCCATTGCCAACTCACAAGGTCGAACCCAACGATGACGAATCGCCACGAACGAATGGACTAATGACACTACGAAGGAGTTTGCAGTAAGTAATTTAAAAACATGGTTTAAATAACATATGCACGTATTTGTAACTAATAAGCATGAAAAATATAAAAAATAGACAAAATATCAAGCTCAGATTGATGGGCTAAGACATAAAGGCATGGATTTCATAGAAGAGGTTAAGGAATAAGTCTTTCACTCCCTTAGCACTTCTATGGCCAAAACGTCGGGCCGTTGACCCAATTATGGTAATACTCCTACGGGAATTTCTAAATATTCAATTAAATAATTACATTACTTTAATAAAATAAATGTTAAACTACTATTTGACACTTTAAACAATCAAATAAATGCAGATGTTTAGAAGCAAAGAGAACACCAACACTCCAGACCAATCACCAAGTACGTCGCCCACATGGAGTGAAAATTCCTAGCGATGGAGGCCAAGATGGAAATGCTTAATCAAATTATGAGGGGCTTAACTGATTTGTTGAGGAGTACATAGATGGAATGGGTGGACAAGCAGGCGTGTGACGTCCCACATTTCGAAAGGTTTAAATCGACAATAATCCGCACATGTCCAATTTAAACAATCCGGAACGTGGATAATCAATGGGGTTAATGAAGAAAAATAAGAAAAGAAGAAGAAAACAAACACAGAATCAGCAGCGGAATGAAAAAATATAATAATCAAATAAACATTTTATGAAGCTGTTTATATTATACATTTGATTATATAATTCATACAACATTTACCAGAGTTATATATACAACAGGGATAAATAAAACAATGCAGCCGATAACATGATGCAGGAATACTAATAGTAATAATATACCAAATCTACGTCTTCGTCCTCCAGAATAAATCTTCAATAAGCTGAAAACTTAGGGCTGACACGAGCGTAATGGAAAGACAAAACACTCGAGTCAGGAATAAAATATTCTGATGTGAGTCCAATCGATATCGCATATAACATGAGTGCCTTGGCGTCAGAGATGTTTACGGGTTTTCACATCTCTTATCCAGTGTATAACGTGTGTGCAATAACTCAAGAGATATTACGGGATTTTCCATCTAAGGATCTGTCAAAATATTTATATGTAGTAGAATACGCTATATATATAATGTCTAATCAGTAAAATAAATATCAAAATAGCGTTAAGGCTTTACATTGATCCCCTTTAACACATTTTTAAGCACTGTCGTACAGTTTGCATATAAAACACCAGTAAACCGTCGGTGGATAGGGATGCGCCATGATACGACAACATTAAACCAAAGTCGTAGGGGTCTCGTATAAGGATAAAAGTACGACAAGGCATGTGAAGCAATGCCCAAGGTAGGATATTACCAGTTTACCCTTCCTGGCTGGTGATAACCCCTAACGGCCCACCGTAACACAACACTCCACAAAATCCACGAGTGCGCACCAATCAATCACAATGTAAATGATGGTAATATAAAGGAGTGTGTCTGCTAGAGGTAGCTAGCCTCATTGGCCTGTGCGGCTTCTATTTTAGTCATTTCAAATTGACACAAGTGTCAGGCCAATCCATCATCGTTCTCTTTCTTCAAATCTAGCAAACGTACGCCAATTCCAACCACTTCATTCTGGACCATCACTCCACGTACACAGTTGTTAAAGTGGTTCCAATATTGACAGAGAGTATGCCAATAAGAGGCCCCGGTCTGTTTAATAACCAAACGTCGTTTTACACACCGGTTGGTACTTTTACATTTCGAAAATAATTCATACATGATATCAAAATATCATATTCACTTCAAAATCAATTTCATTTCAAAATCATCATATTTACTTCAAAATATATCAACTTAGTTCGATGCATCAATTTCACTACAAAATTCAATTCGAATTACAATTTAGGTTATAACTTCATTTTAACCCAATTCGTATTTAAATCCATGATTTAAATATAACACTTCCTATTTTGACCAGTTTGAATTTTTAAAAAATAGTTTGAAATTTTTTAAATAGTTTAAAAGTTAAAATAGTTTAATATAAAATAGTTCAAGTATTGAAAACGGTTTATATAGTAAAATAGTTAGGAAAATTAAAGTAATTTGAACATCTAAAATGATTGGTTTTAAAACAGTTTATATAATAAAATAATTTATTTTGAAAATAGTTTCAAAGTCAAACTAATCTACTTCCAAATTTTCCAATTCATATCGATTTCGATTTCAATTTCAATTTGAATTGATCCAATTCCGATTTCAATTTGAATTAACTTCGATTCCAATTTCGATTCAAATCAATTTCGATTTCAAATTAATTCAATTCCGATTTCAATTCCATTTAATCTCAATTTTGATTCCAATTAGAATTAATTTCAAGTCAATTCTCAATTTTAACCATTTCAATTTATATGAGTTCGAGTCGATTTTAGAATATCGATTTAAATCATTTAAATCAAATTTAACTTCAACATTCAATTTAAGATTCAAGTCTTCAAAATAATTCAATTCCGAGCTCAATTTTGAAATATCATTTTAAATTACGTTCACCTAGCAATATTTCAAAGTTCGAATAAAATCCAAATCCTTTAAAACAAATCAATTTCTGAAACTCAAATCAAATTCCAATTATACTTCAAAATCTCAAATTTCTTTTTTAAACAATTTTGTTTAACACATTTTAATTCCACAATTTGAGCTCAAGTTCGAAAATAATCCGATTTCCATAAATTTGATTTTATTTCTTTAAATCCAAATCGTTTTAGTAATTTCAAACCAAAATTTTAAAATCATTTAATTTAACCAATCCGGTGTCCGTATATAATTTTCTACCCTATGGCCAAGTGAATCAGTTATTTCCATTTAATTCAGGGATGGATATATATCATTTCAATCCATAATAAATGTCATAGGTATATATCATTTCAACTCATTTCTTAATTTATTCGAAATTATTCTATTTACAGTATTATATACTATAAATAATATACAGGATAATAGCAGGATATCAAAATAAATAAACATTCAAATCATCCAAAACATCAATCAATAGCATCCATCACAATCAACCTCCAAATCAACAAATAATTCACAAGAATTTCATTGTTATCAATATCAGGTAATTTACTGGCAATTAAATTCCAATTTCAGATTTAACTGTCAATTTTAATACCTACAGTCAATTCATATGTCATTCATTTTCAAATAACAGTCAATAAAATTAGGTAACTTCACGATTCAATTTTTAATGAACATAAAAATATTATAGTACATCGTGAGCGTTAAAAACACTCACCATTTATTTTCTGTTGTCGCTTTCGTATTTTGGTTTCGATTAAATTTGAACGCGTTCTGTAACGACCCGTAAAATTTTAACTGTTAAATAACGTAATTAGTTAAATTTTGTGAAATTTTAAACAATAATATTTTGAAATATAAATTTGATATTTGGAATGCTTCTAATTAAACATAGCAACTGGTAAATTTTCATCCGAAAATATGAAAATTTATTTCGCGCGTAAATTTACTTCAATTTATATCAGTTAAAATTGACGAAAATAAAATGTTTTCCAAACCTAAATATTTTTACATAGAAAATTTGTAAATCACCTTCTGAGTGAGATGTCATCTTTCGTTTCGTCAAATTTGGAATTCTGTTGCTCCGTTTATCTTATTTCTGGCAGAATAGCAGTATTTCTGGTACCGGTTATCGACTTTTGATCGGATGACCGTACCACAGATATCTGTGTACCGTTTTGATCGTCTCGTTGCGCTGATCTCTACGGTATATTCAATTCTGTATTTTGAGGTCCGGTACGCGACAGAAACAATAAAACAGTGCGTCGTACCGGTACGCTGAATTGTGACCGTTAGCTTTCGTTTGCCTTTTCAAGTTTGAACGTGAATCTCAGTAATATTATAAATTGTTTTATAGCTTCTGAATTTATGTACAGTTGTTACTTTCCCATCACTTCAATTTATATTTGCACTGGTACGTTTGCTTTGCCCACACTTTTCAAAGGTGTAAACGTATAAAGTTGAACGGGTCCTTTTTCTTCTCCTAGCATTTATTATAGCATTCAAACTTCATACGTTTTTTCGCATCTAGTTGAACGGGTAATTTATGTACCCCTATACTTTCATTTTTTTTTGTAAAGCACCCGTGCCTTCTTCCAAAATGCTCGAAGCAGCTCCCTTCCCTCTCCAATTTCCCTTGTTCTCGCCAAAGCCTCACCCACGCAATTTCTCCCTCGACCCGAAGCAGAGACGCCTCTCCCAAATTTCCCGAACCCAATCTCCCTCTCCACGTCATCTATCCCAACCACCGTGAGCAGCAGCCGCTTCCCACCCCTGTTGCCGACACTTCCCCTCCGCCTTGACTCTACAGCCGCCACAAAACCCTTCCATACCCATGCGCGAGCATCTCTCCTCTGCCTCTTCCTCCACCGCGTCTTCAGCCAGGCCGAACCCACCAATCGGCTGCAGCCTACCCACTCCGCCTTCCCCACCTGCTTAGCCGAGCACACCTCTTCCACTCACGCACCCCTGTTCTTCGGCCACCCTTTCTTTCGTATATAGGTATCAATAGTTATATATACTAGTTAGTAATTCATACATGTATGAATATTTGTGTGAAGTTCTAATGTTGTATAGTAAGAGGTTACGTGTGTATTGGTCAGAGATGTGTTTATATGATTGTTTTGCAAAATTTATTTAGTCTGGTTTATATATATATTTCTAGTTTTTAAGTTATATATATATTTATAATTATCCATTTATATATATATGTAAATCATGCCTGAGTTTGTTTATATATGATGGTTGATATAATAAGGAGATTATGTGTTTTAATATATATATTATTTATATACAGAGTTTTAAATTGGTCAGTATGTATATATTGCTGTTATGCGTGTTTAAAACTGGTGCATACTCTATTTTTCGAAAACTGTTACATTAAAGCTTGCTTGTTTATATTTTTTTCTTTTACTCACAGTTTAGTTATATATTAAAGTTTATATATATAATGTTATGTATATCTCTGTTAGTATTATATGGATATATTACGTTGATTATTTGTAAGTTCGGTGTGTTGATTTTATAGTATATATGAGAGTTGTAAACATGTGCTATATATATAAATATATTAGTAATATATACCCTGTTGAGTTTTGTAATAGGCAGGATTATAGATATCGGGTTGTATAAATTTGTTGGTATAACCTGATTTCGTATGTCATTTTTTTAAGTATGGTTTCGCTAGGATATACAGTAGGTTATTTATGTATAGATTTCAATATGTATATGTTTATATTAAGTTATATATAATATATACATATGTTGATACGTATGATATAATATCAGTATATATATATATATATATATATATGTTATTTTGGGTCTTAGCCGAAAAGGATGTTATGTGTTAGATGTCTATTGTGTATATTTATATAACAATTGTTTTGATATGTTTATATTTATGTAATGTGTTATATGAACATTTATGTTAGTATTTTGAAAAGCATTTTATACACAGTTATTAGTGACATGTATCCATGCCTAATCTATTGGTATGATATTTTATGTTGACATTTTGAATGAATTTATAATATATGTATTTTAATATATGGGTTTTAAAATATATATTTTTGATTTTCGATATCTGATTTTAAAAATAATGGTGTTAAAATCTTTATATTTTTTTTTATATATATTTGTCTTAAACTAAAATACTGGATTTATATATGTGTGTGTGTGTAATAATGTATGTATTCTCCGTCATATCAAAACTGATTCTGATTTGTTCTCATCAATTCTTATCTATCAGCTTTCATGCCAATCTAGCTTTTCTGTGGGATTTGTGCTTGCATTTCGTAACCCAACTTCATTGTTTATCCTCTCTAGCCTCGAAAGGTGAGTAATCACTCAGATTAACGTTCTTATATTTATTAAATTTGATTTCAATTGAAACGTCAATTGAAATATGCTGCTGTTAGTTATTTACATTGTTATATATATGTCATTATCTGTATCTGTTCACCTGTGACATCTGACACCATTATCTGTTATTTATATTGATGATATATGCCTGTTTCTGTTGTTATATTATTATCATATCGGTTATCACTCTGCAAGTTCCCTGTTAGTATAGAATCACTATGGGTTGAAATGATACATACCCGAACGACCTGTAGAATAGGAGGAAATCGTTATGGGTTGAAATGATAAACCCAAGCGATTTTCAATTGAATTGAATTTGGGATTTCGGGTTGAAAAGATATATACCCGAATATGTTTTAAATTGCGGATTGAAATGATAAATATCCGTATCACTTGACCATAGGATAGAAAATTATATACAGGCACCGTTGGTCTATATATAAATGTTTTGAAAATGATTTCTTTGGTTTTGGAAAGAAATATATGGTTTTGATAAATATTGATTTTTAAAGATTCATTAAAGTTGATTTAATAAAGTTGATAAATAATATGTTTAAGTATTTATTTAATATCTATATTTGTGAAATATAGAATTTATAATGATTAGAAATTTGATTGAAATTGTATTTATTTAAGAATTATACTTAAATAAGTTTGATTTGAAATGTATTGAATTTGAAATTTAAAGAAGTGATTTACAACTTGAAATTTGAAAAGGTGAATTAAATGGATATTTCAAACGTATAAATATTTAAATGAGATCTTTTGTTTATTTAAATTGTAAATTGAAATTGTACTCAAATGTCATGGAAATGTTAAGTTAATATTTCAAAACTAAATAATTGTAAAGTGAATCTGATATGTATATAAATTTATTGAATTTAGTTTTAAAATGTTGAATATTTAAAGCTTTGAAATATATTAAAATTGAAACGGCTTATTTTATGGTTCAGATATGTATTTGAAATCGATAATTTGAAATGGTTTATTTAAGAGCTAAATCGAGTTGAAACTGATGATTTGAGATTTGATTAAATTAAATTTTTGGAATTCGAGTTAATTTGAATCGATTTGTGAAATTTGAGGAAACTAATTTATTTTGTAACGAAATTTAATATCTAAACTGTTTAAAAGGAAAGTGTTATGATTTCCAAAATACCGTGATTTCCAGACTATGATTTCGAAAGCATTATAACTTTGGAAAGTAATATGATTTTGAAAATGGATATATTTGAAAAGAAATGATATCGTATTAAATTGGGTTTGGAAATGATAATGATATATTTTGGTTTTGAAGTATAAACTATTGTGAAATGACCACGGTGTTATAATAACGATTGGTTGGCAAAGAGACCGGGATCGGATATGGACATACTCTCTGTCGATACCGAAAACCACTTTGACAACTGTGTACGCGGTGGAGATTCCAGAATGAAGTAGGATGGTGGCGACGTTCTTAAGGTATGTTACGTGGACCCAACTCCCGTGAGTTGGCATAAGGTGGCTAAAACAGGAGCGATCTCGGACCAGTGAGGTAGCACCTCTTCTCGGATGCATTTCTTCGATATTATACTCTTACTTGTGATTTGACTAGATGGCCATCCTCCGATTTGGGAATGTTGTTCGAGGTGGAACGGTAGTGGCTGCTATGCGTATCCATCAGTCCGTGTGCGTAATTGGTATATCTACCCTGGCATTGCCTAGTTGTGCCGTGTCACCTACCATATCGAGCTTTACTACGATTATGATTTTAAGATCCGACCGCGTTAAGGTTCTCCATCCCCTTAACGCTATTTTCCGATATGATTATATTTTACTTATTTAGACACTATTATAATAGCGAATATTACTACATATTAAATAGTTTAACGGATCCTTAGGGGATGGTTATCCCAAACATCCTTTAAGTTACTTGTATTTCAGTTGATATTTCACTTGAGTTGGATTTATTAATATAAGAATGTTAATCCTGACTCGAGTGTTTTGTGTTTTGCTTTACGTTCGGGTCAGACTGAGTGATACAGCATTGGAGACTCACCTTTGGAGTTGGAGCTTCGCTTGGAGATCCAGCTATCTATCGATCCTGCTTTCAGTTATTCCGTCGATCCGGTGATGTATTCAGATCTGGTATTTGATTATTGTATTGAGACATCTATTGTATTCGAGACCTCTGTTGTATCTTGTTTAACTCTGTTATATATATAGTAGCTTCATGAACTACTATCCTTTGTTTCCGCTGCAGTATTGTTATATTACTCTGTGTCTGTGATCTGTAATTATTTTATTTACCGTATATGCTGAGTTTTGCCAAATTTTATTTACAACGCAGTATTTTGAGCAATTCAACTCCGGCATGAGTGTCTACCTATACACTTATAATGGATGCGAATGGTCCAAATTATTGGGTCGTTACACGTTCGAATTTAACTGAAAATTCTGCAAGCTCAAAATCCAACCAATTTGATCCCGTAGCAAAGATCTCGTTAACACGAACCCAACGCGACTGACCGTGTTGGATTTGGGACCTAAAACGTACAAGTTATTAAATTTACGAGTTGATGATTTTAATTCTTAAACAATAAATTATATAAATCAATAACCCCCTTACCCAATTTACGCAACACGGCACATTATGCCCACTGACCCGCTACCCTTTCTTCTTCATCCCAAGCATACTGTTCCTTCCTGTGCACGAAAATGAAAACACTCGCTTGGCCATGCACGCGAAGTGATACGGATTTCCACCATGAAAACAACCATCGACTTCGCCGTTCAACTCGCCATTACCATCTTTACCCTCCAGTCCCCTTCACCTAAAACCTAAACTGTGCCAACCCTCCCTTTTGACCCTCGAAAATCGACATAAATACGCTCATTGTATAGTATGCCGAACGATCGAGTGCCAGAAATACAGATTGTTGAGGGAAACAAAGTAGGTAGAAGAAAAAGAAAACAAACAACAGAATCTCATAGCGGACTGAATAACATATAATATGAATAGTTCTTTACACAAATCAAAAACTATAATATACATATCTCACATCAGAGTACACAATCAATAGTTACCAGCCCGGACAGTTATAATAACCTGCCCTCGCAATTGCTGATAACTTCAATAAAACACAGCAGCGGAATAAAATCAAATACGAGCAATACGTCTTCGCCATCCAGCATGTCTCCTAAGCTCCATAGCATCCTAACCTGAACCTGTAATTCTCGGTCTGACCCGAGCATTATAATAAAATAACACCCGAGTCAGTCTGGAAAACCAGCGTGAGAAAACACACTCAATTTGGATTATTAAAGTTTTCAAAAATCCTTTGAGAATCAAAGGTATCTCGTAAGACCACGGCACACATAAACACAACGGGTTTTTACCTTACGATAACCAAACCATTTCATATCAAAATCATCTGATATTATAATAGTGTCTAAGTACAAATACTTATTCAAATAGCTAAAATGCTTGCATCTCACGTTCAGCATAGTTGGGCACAATCAAAACCGTACGTCGCTTATTGGAGAATGGGTTCCAACTGAATGACTAGGCATTGGGGTATCGCATGTCACAGTACATGTCTAGAAACACTGTACCGAGGACCACGACGGGGTCCCCTGCTACACAAGATCGATCTACCCCTAACCTGGATAGAACGAGTATGCTATCACCCCGGGTGTTCCCACCCTTCCAGAGCTCCATCCATAAATCATAGTAATAATATCCGAGGGTATCTAGAAAGGTGATAAACATACCCTAATTGGGTGCTACCCACTTTGCCTTGCTGCATCTCACCTTCTTTTCAGTCATTACCGGTTGATGAGGCTGAAGGCTACGATTACCTTTTAAAGGAATTTCACTTAGAATGCTCATTGTCCTCTGATGACAATGTACTGATTGCATTCATCCTTACAAGTCCATTCCAGGTTCGAACGGAACCGAAGGCACTATTCCTACTACATCCATTTTGGAATCACCCTCAGGATTAGTAGCGATTAGCCCTTGCACTTCACTGCTCCATCTTTGACTCCATGCTCTTGTCTACATTTCAAAAACTTACTCGTTGGATCGAGGTGGTTTTCGGATAACAGATCTAATCCCGGTCTCTTCGAAACAACGTTCGATATTTTCCGGTAAACTCAACCTCGGTTCTTAAGGAAATAAACATACGAAAATAAGATCAGAGATCACCTCCTAACCGTTAGTGGACGGATTTCCTTATTATCATCCTAGAAGAACGAAACAAGTTTATACGTACAGTATAGCACCTCGAGCGATAACTGTACCATATAATTCCCGTACTTCTTCGAGATATTTCCAAAGTTATATTTGGGTCCAGATTTGATAGTTGGTTATTTAAATATCAAATAAACAATCAATTCAACCAAAACTTCATTTCACTGAAAAACACCAAGTCTCTTTTTAATTTAAATATTAAATAAATTAAATCTCTTTCCCTAGAATATATACTTATCTTATCAAATTTAATAAATTCACAAAGTATCTTTTCCGAAAATATTTGAAAACCCTTTTAAAATAATATGGAAAGTACCTCTGCGGTATCAAACCATGGATCACAGCTCAATGGTTACGTCTCTATCCCAAAGAAATCCAAAACTTAACTGCAGGCACTCACTGCCTCCGATTTATGCCACATGAGTATACCATTACATTCCGAAAACTTTATTTAATAAATTATCTCAAAATAATACTTATAAGTTTAAAAATAAATTTCCAAGTTTATCTAGATAAGTATACTTGAATAAAAGTTATTATACAAAGCCATATTAATATTTTATAATTATCTTTTAAAAACAAAAATGCCGATTAGTTCTTAAATAATAATAAATCTTTAACAATCATTATAGGGTTACTAATTAATAATTAAATACAATTTAAACAATTAAATATAATTAAATAACTAATTTCCAGAACATTTTTAACACTTTTAAACTTCCGTATTAATAATTAAAAATCCTCTGTTTTGAACAAGCCCATTTTCCTCGATTCCAATTTCACTTCACAAATTGGGAAACCTTACATGAGTCCAGTATAACTGATTTTATACTAATTTCCAAATTCACTTCTATCCTTCAAAAATATTTGAAATCTCGATTAAAAATCCTTTTATATTTTACAAAGTACCATTTAAGGATTTATTATTCATAAATCCTTTTATATACTTTTATTCCCAAAATCCTATCCACGATATCCTGAAATAGTTAAATACAATTCCAAAACCTTTTATTTTATCCAATTAATTTATCCAAAAACTCTATATAAATATTTCACTTCAAAATCCCTGTTTACAATTCTTTACCAATTTTAAACAATATTTTATTGGTATTTAAATATACAAAATCCAGCTAAAACTGTCATATCATTCGATCAATTTAAATCACACAACAACCTATCACAGATTATTCAACAAACATATACCACTATATATGAAATTAAATTTTACATTTTTGAGGAATCAAGTTGGATCCCTCCAACTTGTTTCCCTGCATCACAGATGTTAGCACAACATAAAAATACCAATTCTGCTTCAAGGTGGAATATCGCGGTATATAGGGTCATCCGCTATTATGCAGGGCGCATAGGGTCTCATCCGCTATATATATGCGGGAATATCAATCACTCCAATATATATACACTACTATATATAATATCACATCCAACTGATAAAAAGGCATCAATTTAACCAATCAATCATCAATTAATTTTAACTATTTAAAATTAAAGCCAGCAGTCCAAAATTAAGTGAGATTAACTCACTTTGAGTTTTAATTCACCGATGTTAAAATTTTAAATCAAATCGAACACGTTCGATTTAACCTAAATTTTTAACTCGTCCCAAACATCTCCAGAGCGTAGTGCTCATCGCCACGATCCCGTCGCCGCTTGTTTCGTCCGATGCTGACAATGTATGAACAAGATATGCTATTTTAAAGCTTTGAATATAAATTTATATAAATAAATTTCCTTTTTTTTAAATACCAGAAACAAATCTGGCCGTCCATTTTATGCAGATCTAGCCACCCCTCCTTTACTCTTCCCCCTTCTTTCGTTCGCACGTACGCTACTCACAAAACCCAAAGCCGCCTCCGTTCAACCACAAATCGCGACCACCACACTTGTCGATATCACGATCAGGGACCAACACGACGAAGAGTATCGCGAACTCCACCATCACCCAGAACCTTGTCGAACTTGGCAGCACCACTGCCTCACAAAGCGTGCGCGAACGCGCCGCCTTCGAGCGCGATTACTGGCCATCTCGTCTAACTTCGCGACGAACCACCGTATGGATGTGAATAGCTCGGGGAGCTCTCCGATTCCCTAGTTGGAAGATTTTCGTAAAAGCTAACGGATTGGAAGAGATTTGAGGAAGAACAAGATTGCTTTTCGGCCATTAAAACAAAAGCGGCGGCTACGTTACTCTACTAGGGTTTACTGTGCTAGGGAATATATATATATATGCATATAAACATTAATTTAATATTATTTTTCCCAATTTACTTGTTTTTTCGAATGAACTCCAAACTAGACGTGCCGCCTGGCGTTTATAATGTTTTACCCCTATTCCGAACACAATGGAACATGTTTCGTAGCCTAATTCGATCCTAAGTGGAAGATAGCTTTTGGAATCGAATTAAAATATTAAATTTTCGATATTTATTTCAACGCGTTTCTATCCCGTACGACCAAACGGTAACTCCAAATGCTACGAAATTTGAAATCAGATAATAACACGCTATTACGGATCCAATGGAACTGGTTTCGTCGAATGCCGAGATTGTGCCCCGGAAGGCTATTTTAACTCGTCGATTAAATCGAGTTATTTTCAAAATTGTCGAAATCGTTTAAAATTCTGATTTTTAAAACTTACTGACTCCGTTATAAATCGCATAGAATGTATATTCATATTAGAAATCATTCTGATCCATTTTAAATCAAGGTTCAATTATTTACACTATTTCTATATATTAATTTTCACTATTAAATAAAATATAAATTTCCAATTTCAACTTATCGATTTTTTTATCCCATTCAAAAATCTATTACCACCACTCTAATCCAATAGAGTTTAAAATCAACTTATAAATCACTCCCACTTCCATTTAACTCCAGATTCCCATTTTTACCAAATTTCAAATATCAATTTCATATTTACCAAGTACAATTATTCGCTATATTTGAAATGTTAAACTATTTCACTGATTCTTCCATATTCAAAAGATTCAAATTTAACATTTAAAATCAGATTAACGTTCAAAATCAAATGACCAAAATTCTGCTTCGTTACATTCCTCCCCCCTTATAAAAATTTCATCCTCGAAATTGCTAAGGTAGGAAAAATGCTCCCAAACCCATTAACTTATCCAAAACCCACTTAATTAAAATCCTACATTCACTTCTTTAAACCCTTTTAGTTTTATCCAAACAATTAGCTTTCATTTCTACTTCAAAAACCTTGATTTCCAATACAGCTCAAAATCAACCTTTCTTGTAAAGATCCAAAAACTCGGCCTTCGAAAATCGGCATCCGTACTTCACTTCTACTCAAAATGTCGTAGATTCAAACGCCGAATCTGGTTCTCCGGAGCTTATAACACCATTAAGTATAACAATACAGCGGAAGAAAAAGAATATATCGATATACATAACATTGATACAATGACAGATACAAAATCTGATACAATATGATACAACAGAATGATACAACAAATATCAATATACATCAGAGATATGATACAAGAAATAACAGCGGAAAGAAAATAGATAACACCAGCAGCGGATAGAATATCTCCAATAGAATGCTCCAATCCAAAGCTAGCTCGAATCAACACCACGATGCACAAAGCTAAGCAAGGTCAGTCATCCAAGGACTGAACTAGCTCCAGATAATCTACTAAACCTGAATATCTGAGAAATCCAACTCTAGACTGCCCGTATGGAAAATGGTGGGCACCCAGAGTTTAGGAAAGGAACAATAAACTCCAGGTCAGTCGTGGGACTGGTGTGAGCAAAAAAAACGGTTTATCTTTAAAACGAACACAAAAGGATTTTAAACATTGAAACCCGCAATTCTTTTGGAAAATGAAACTACCATAAGACCTTCCGCCACACACACAATTGAAACGCAGAATTGGAGGAGATTTCTTCTTATGATAGTCAAACATGCTTACTATATGAAACAGATTATTTTGATATTATTATTAGTGCATAGTGCAGAAAACATTTCGAAAGTATAATATTAATCTTAGCCAGCATAGGCATTTCACGTTATGCCTACTATAGCTACTATGTTCAATAGCAGGTTACCGCCACATTCCATAGCAGGTTATACAACTAAAACCGTACAAGGTTCGTATTGTTTCTTTGGATTTCCAACAAATGGTCAGGCTAAGGAACTTCCTACCGCCACATAGGATCGCCTATGGATGGACGACCCGAGAACTAACTAGCTCTCTGCCAACACAAGGCCGGGTTACCCCTGTAACTAGGTAACTCACGAATATGTCATCCCCCGGTCCTTTCGGACCTTTATCCGAGGCGCCTCGGTAAACACACAATCACACAATAAATGAGATCGGAGTATCCACATAGGTTAAATACCAGGGCTCCATACCTGATACCACCCTTTTCCAAAAGGAAATGACATACCCTAAAGGGCGCGACCCTCATAACCTTGCCGCATATTCCTGTTTCGACCATTTCCGGGTTGTGAGGTCCGAAGAGGTCTCGTCCACAAAGCTACGCTTTACACGAAAGCCATGCTTTGATCAACAAATGATCAATAAATGATCAACATACAGCAACACTCAACATGCCATATTACCAAATTCGGAGTATATCGCTGATAACCTTCAACTACATAACCTCTGAGCTCGTACGTCTCAGAGAAGGGTGTTAAGCTAAGAGAATAAATTCTCCGCCACCAACAGAAATGTATTTGAAACAAATCAGCTTTATATCTCAAAGTGTAATGTCAGACATGTAACCATACAAGTCTGTTCCGGGTTCGAACAGAACCGAAGGCACTTCCGAAGAAGCCCTTGCAATCCGGGTATTCACAATCCCAATTGAACTTCCCATCACTTAGGGGATCTCTATACCGGGAGCTACCCAGTGCAGAGACAATCGATAGGTTATCCTATCGTTTTCGCAAACACCCGGTCTTCAACACTGGTCTTCAAATGCTATCCATATACGACGTATTACTTATTCGGAATGGGTTATATGACACAAAAGTCCTCTCCCGGCTAAACCGAATAATGAGCGTAATATTTAAAAACATATGGATATTGGGATTTCAATTAAGTCGCAATTTATTACCCAAAACTTAACTTCCAAATGGTTTAAACAAATCACCATTTTAATCTTTTACAAAAAGATTCATCTCACAAAGTTCACCCAGTTTCACAAAGATTTATTCACAGATTTTCCAAATCAATTTCTATTTCAATTTGATTAACTCGTTAAATCTTTAAATCAAAGATTTAACTTATAGATTTCAAAACAATTTCATTTCGAATGGTTTAAACAAATCACCATTTTAAATCTGTTAAAAATAAACATATTTAATTCATAACTTTCAAAAAGAATTCACTCATAACTTGGAAAACCATTTTTAAATTCAAACTTGAAATTCCTTTAACTTAAATTGGAATTTTATTTCTTATATGAAAGCTTTTATCATTTGAAAATAATTAGTTTTATTCGGAAGAGTCCGATTTCATTTATACAAGTTAAACCCGTGGGTTAAATTCAAATTTCCCAAACAATATTTTAAAATGGTTCACGCCCATATAAACACATTTATAACTTGTATAACATTCTTAAACCATAACTCTCAACATAGAATTCAATTCCTTTATTTTGAATTCAAATTCAAATTGAATTATTTAAATTTCAAGATATTCAAAATATCTTTAAAACTCCTTTCAAAAGCTTTTCATATTAAACCCCAATTTTCAATTTCAAAATCAATTGAAACTAAAATTTAAATTTCAAAAACATTAATTTTAAATCATCTGTGACTTAACCGATTTCCTCGTGAAATCCATATTTGTGTGTGTAAAGGTGTAGTCCAGGGGTTTTACACAGTAGTGCAATATCATTCAATCATCACAGATCAGAATACAAAAATATAGTTGATAAGCGGTATAACTATAATGATTATCTTTTATTCACAGATCACAGATCACAGATATATGAGTCACAGATAAATAACTACACTATAGGTCACACACAAATCAGAATATATCACAAAGCATCACAGATCATGGATATCAAACAATTTAACATCCAATAGAATCCAAACATTCATAAGTAAGATTGGTTAATTGTCTGATTAATTCAAATCAAATTAATTTCTTATGATTTACTAATTCTGGTTAATTAATATTAATAAATTACAAATCATTTTGATTAATTATTCTTTAATCATTTATTAATTAACCATTAATAATAAATTAATTAACCTTTAATTATAATTCATCAACCTTTAATTATTAAATAATTAACCATTAATTATTTAATTCACCATTTAATTAATTATCTTAAATCAATGATTAATTACACTCTAATTACATTAAGTAATTTTCCATAATTAATTAATCTTAAACCTTAATTAATTAATTTAAAACTCTTAATTACTTAATTAATCATCCATATCATTAATTAATTAAATTAATTAATTACCCATTTTTAATTATCTTAATAATTTAATGAATCTCAAATCATTAAATCTTAATTTACTTTAAGATAAAACATTCTTCTTATTAATGACTTAATTCTCATTTACAAATGTAGTTGAAAACATTTTACTTTTGAACTTACTTTTAAATTCCATTTCAAATTAAGATTCAAAATAAATACAAATTTAACTTAAACAAATTTTCACTTCTTAATCAATTGTTAAAGAACAATTATAAAGAGTAAGTTAACTAAGAATGTTTTAAACTAGTTTTAAATTTAAATTTCAAAAACAATTTGATTTTAAAACATTTTAAAAACTGTTATCATCTCTGCTTCGGGTCAAACCCGAAGACAACTCGGGTCCAGCCCCAAGTAAATCATCATTTCTCCCCTTTATTTCAAAAACTTAAACTTATTTTAAGTTTTTAAAATCCTACAGGCTACGCTTACGAAACTACTCGAGTTTCGACTCGAGTCACAAACCCCTAAACACGAGATATGCTTCAAGTCCAAATCACTACCCAAACAACAGACACTCATCTCCCCTGTGCACCTGCACATCCAACTACGACGGCGATGACCACCGCCGTAACTTCCAACACAACGACCAACATCCAGACCTTCAACCCAGTCCTTCGAATGGCTCGCGAAAGCTTCCAATCAAAATTGAGCCAAGTAGATGAAACTGGAACTTCTAACATCACCAGAACTTCCCTCGATTCCACGGCTCCGATCATCTGAGCAGCTGTAACCCCGGCCGCGACATCTCTGGTCATCGGCGAACCCATCCCCAAAGTCCCATCGAACTCGATGCACCAGAGAGAAAGAAGTGATCAAATCTTCCAGCTCGACCAAAACTAGGGTTATAAACTAAATCTCTCCGCCGTCGACGCCACGGGGATCTTTACTGGCCCCAACCATTTTTCCTAGCCTCACCGTACATCCTTCCTCCTCCAGACGAAAACCCGACCCTCCAGCAACTGTCGATCACCAGAGACAGCCGAAAATACACAATCCAAACAAACTAGAACTGCTCCTTAACTCTAACATTAAAAATTGTGATTTTACATTTAAAAATCAAGATTTTGGATGAGAGTTTAGATCCTAAGCCTGAAACTATAAATTTGTATGTTTGAAATTTTGACAAAGTTTAATCATTTCTGTTCTTATGGTTTACAGAGAAACTCCCAAATTTATTTTTACTTAAATGAATTTTTTAAACTTTAATTCATGACTAAACAAACAATTTTTGTTTGTATCTTAAACACTAACATAGATGAGATCATGTGATAATAGGTTTTGAACAATTCTTGAAACTGGAAACTAAAAACAGTGTAATACAAAGACAACACATGCATACATATCTCCATTCATATTTACACAGAAGACCTACTGATATATATACACACATAATACATACTTAACACAACAATTATCATGCAACAGATTCAAATACTTAAACTTATAAAAGTGATGTTACTCACCATTGTTTTGAGAAGATGAACAGAGCCTTTTTTTCTTGAAACAGGCTTTGAATTTTTTCTAACTGGAATCTTCTTTTTAATCTCTGGTTTTTCAGTTGAAGTGTTGTTTAAATTGAATTTTGTTTTAGTTTATAGATGATGCTTACTTCAGTTCTTTGCTTATGTTTGATGAACGAATTGAAATGAGGTTGATATATATAAAAAGAAGTTTACAGGCTATCATTATTTTATTTGTACAATAGGGTAATATTATTATTTTGTACAACATGGATCAGAAAAATATATTTTTTTCCTTTGGTTTATCAAGCTAGGTCTCGGCTGATAGATAATATATTGTGCTAGCATTAATTGCTAAGTACTTTATGTTTCTTTATTTACAAGTGCACATACTTATTTTTTGCTTGGTGGCTGATGGATAACAGTTTGTATATGCTGAGAAGATTTGTTTGTGCAAAGAGAAGATGGGGTATTAAATGCATGTGTACTTCTTTGTCTACAAACTTATGCTATTTTTTTTTCATAGATATAACAGCTCAAAGATATTTACTTTTGTTACTTCATTTTGCAATACTTCATATATATGTTCACTTTATATTTTATAATTTACCATACATATCTTTATACTGGTTTCTTCATATTTAAATGTATATTTTATTTTCCTTTATAAGCTAATTCATGTATATATTTTTAACATATATATTTGGTTTTGTTTTTATCTTTTTCTTTTACAAGTGTATACATATTTTTATTTTCATATTTAAATACGTTGTTATAATTTATCTAAGGTATTTATTTACTTTGTAATTCAAATGAATTTCTATAATTATTAGGTTGTTAAAATTCTCTAATGTATTCACTTAATATTTTACATAATTTATTAATACGTTGTTTGACTTTACAGTTTATGATTTATTATATATATATATTCACATATATACAATATATATACAATATTTAAAGTTTAAATGATTTATACCAAATTTATTTGAGTTCGGGGAAACTCGCATCCATTTAACCATTTATTTCACAATTTTTTTATTCAAAAATTCAATAAATTATCAATTTAAATTTATATAAAATTCAAAGATAGATGAAGAATATTTCATCGAATCAAACCGAATATTTATTCTGTATTTGGCTTACCAAATCAGAATATCAATAACAGATACAAGAACGAATCTAATTTAACACTTCACAAGATACTCGGGTTATCCAGATCTACGAAATATGCAGTGGCATCGGTCAGTTCGAAGGGATAACTAACCATTCGTAGAACGTATCCAGACCCAAAGAATAGATAGATATATGGATACAATTTCAAAACTTTCAGTTTAGAAACCAAAGTATACCTACCAACCAAAGCAAACAATTCATCCAAACAAAAAATTTCGACTTATTTGGTGTTTTTGTCCCATATTAATATATCGAATTTCTTCCTGGATCTACCAGAAATTATCAAAGAATTGAGAAGAGATGACGAACAAAAGAGATTGATAGAGAAAAGATTGTTTCCTTGTTGTTACAGGGTATTGACCATTTATAGTCGTATCCCCCTGTCCCCTATCTCATCCTCTTCTTGCACTCATACTCACTATCAGTGGATAGTAAGAGAATTTACTGAGGCTTTTGAACGGATATCTTAGGGATACTCATTCTAGGGTATACTTCACCCTATCTCTAATGAGTTACTTAATGTGTTATACTCCTGAGCTAAAGTTCAACCTTAGCTCTGATACCAACTGTAAAGGTCCGAAGACAGTGGGGACCGGTAGGCTTTGCAACCATCCCAGACCCACCGTGGCATACAATGGCACCTCGCATTTACTTTTACGGCCAGCCTCTCGACTGTCACAACCAACCCATCCCACTCAGGGATATGTAGGGTAAGAGTCTCCCGTTCGCCACCAAACCGCGAAGCGAGAACCCCCTATCATGCTGTAACGAAGCAAATGCGATCCATATATGACGTATCACTTATTCGGAATGGGTCATGTGACACAAAGGTCCTCTCCCGGCTAAACCGAATAGTGAGCGTAATATTTAAAAACATATGGATATTGGGATTTCAATTAAGTCACAATTTATTACCCAAAACTTCACTTCCAAATGGTTTAAACAAATCACCATTTTAATCTTTTACAAAATGATTCATCTCACAAAGTTCACCCAGTTTCACAAAGATTTATTCACAGATTTTCCAAATCAATTTCCATTTCAATTTGATTAACTCGTTAAATCTTTAAATCAAAGATTTAACTTATAGCTTTCAAAACAATTTCATTTCGAATGGTTTAAACAAATCACCATTTTAAATCTGTTAAAAATAAATAGATTTAATTCATAACTTTCAAAAAGAATTCACTCATAACTTGGAAAACCATTTTTCAATTCAAACTGGAAATTCCTTTAACTTAAATTGGAATTTCATTTCTTATATGAAAGCTTTTATCATTTGAAAACAATTAGTTTTATTCGAAAGAGTCTGATTTCATTTATACAAGTTAAACCCGTGGGTTAAATTCAAATTTCCCAAACAATATTTTAAAATGGTTCACGCACATATAAACACATTTATAACTTGTATAACATTCTTAAACCATAATTCTCAACATAGAATTCAATTCCTTTATTTTGAATTCAAATTCAAATTGAATTATTTAAATTTCAAGAAATTCAAAATATCTTTAAAACTCCTTTCAAAAGCTTTTCATATTAAACCCCAATTTTCAATTTCAAAATCAATTGAAATTAAAATTTAAATTTCAAAAACATTAATTTTAAATCATCTGTGACTTAACCGATTTCCTCGTGAAATCCATATTTGTGTGTGTAAAGGTGTAGTCCAGGGGTTTTACACAGTAGTGCAATATCATTCAATCATCACAAATCAGAATACAAAAATATAGTTGATAAGCGGTATAACTATAATGCTTATCTTTTATTCACAGATCACAGATCACAAATATATGAGTCACAAATAAATAACTACACTATAGGTCACACACAAATCAGAATATATCACAAAGCATCACAGATCAGGGATATCAAACAATTTAACATCCAATAGAATCCAAACATTCATAAGTAAGATCGGTTAATTGTTTGATTAATTCAAATCAAATTAATTTCTTATGAATTACTAATTCTGGTTAATTAATATTAACAAATTACAAATCATTTTGATTAATTATTCTTTAATCATTTATTAATTAACCATTAATAATAAATTAATTAACCTTTAATTATAATTCATCAACCTTTAATTATTAAATAATTAACCATTAATTATTTAGTTCACCATTTAATTAATTATCTTAAATCAATGATTAATTACACTCTAATTACATTAAGTAATTTTCCTTAATTAATTAATCTTAAACCTTAATTAATTAATTTAAAACTCTTAATTACTTAATTAATCATCCATATCATTAATTAATTAAATTAATTAATTATCCATTTTTAATTATCTTAATAATTTAATGAATCTCAAATCATTAAATCTTAATTTACTTTAAGATAAAACATTCTTCTTATTAATGACTTAATTCTCATTTACAAATGTAGTTGAAAACATTTTACTTTTGAACTTACTTTTAAATTCCATTTCAAATTAAGATTCAAAATAAATACAAATTTAACTTAAACAAATTTTCAAAACTTCTTAATCAATTGTTAAAGAACAATTATAAAGAGTAAGTTAACTAAGAATGTTTTAAACTAGTTTTAAATTTAAATTTCAAAAACAATTTGATTTTAAAACATTTTAAAAACTGTTATCATCTCTGCTTCGGGTAAACCCGAAGATAACTCGGGTCTAGCCCCGAGTAAATCATCATTTCTCCCTTTTATTTCAAAAACTTAAACTTATTTTAAGTTTTTAAAATCCTACAGGCTACGCTTACGAAACTACTTGAGTTTCGACTCGAGTCACAAACCCCTAAACATGAGATATGCTTCGAGTCCAAATCACTACCCAAACAACAGACACCCATCTCCCCTGTGCACCTGCACATCCAACTACGACGGCGATGACCACCGCCGTAACTTCCAACACAACAACCAACATCCAGACCTTCAATCCAGTCCTTCGAATGGCTCGCGAAAGCTTCCAATCAAAATCGAGCCAAGTAGATGAAACTAGCTTTCGCAATCAAAATCGAGCCAAGTAGATGAAACTGGAACTTCTAACATCACCAGAACTTCCCTCGATTCCACGGCTCCGGTCATCTGAGCAGCTGTAACCCCGGCCACGACATCTCTGATCATCGGCGAACCCATTCCCAAAGTCCCATCGAACTCGATGCACCAGAGAGAAAGAAGTGATCAAATCTTCCAGCTCGACCAAAACTAGGGTTATAAACTAAATCTCTTCGCCGTCAAGGCCATGGGGATCTTTATTGGCCCCAACCATTTTTCCTAGCCTCACCGTACATCCTTCCTCCTCCAGACGAAACCCCGACCGTTCAACGACTGTCGATCACCAGAGACAACCCAAAATGCACAATCCAAACAAACTAGAACTGCTCCTTAACTCTAACATTAAAAATTGTGATTTTACTTTTAAAAATCAAGATTTTGGATGAGAGTTCAGATCCTAAGCCTGAAACTATAAATTTGTATGTTTGAAATTTTGACAAAGTTTAATCATTTATGTTCTTATGGTTTACAGAGCAACTCCCAAATTTATTTTTACTTAAATGAATTTTTTAAACTTTAATTCATGACTAAACAAACAATTTTTGTTTGTATCTTAAACACTAACATAGATGAGATCATGTGATAATAAGTTTTGAACAATTCTTGAAACTGGAAACTAAAAACAGTGTAATACAGAGACAACACATGCACACATATTTCCATTCATATTTACACAGAAGATCTACTGATATATATACACACATAATACACACTTAACACAGCAATTATCATGCAACATATTCAAATACTTAAACTTATAAAAGTGATGTTACTCACCATTGTTTTGAGAAGATGAACAGAGCCTTTTTTTCTTGAAACAGGCTTTGAATTTTTTCTAACTGGAATCTTCTTTTTAATCTCTGGTTTTTCAGTTGAAGTGTTGTTTAAATTGAATTTTGTTTTAGTTTATAGATGATGCTTACTTCAGTTCTTTGCTTATGTTTGATGAACGAATTGAAATGAGGTTGATATATATAAAAAGAAGTTTACAGGCTATCATTATTTTATTTGTACAATAGGGTAATATTATTATTTTGTACAACATGGATCAGAAAAATATATTTTTTTTCCTTTGGTTTATCAAGCTAGGTCTCGGTTGATAGATAATATATTGTGCTAGCATTAATTGCTAAGTACTTTATGTTTCTTTATTTACAAGTGCACATACTTATTTTTTGCTTGGTGGCTGATGGATAACAGTTTGTATATGCTGAGAAGGTTTGTTTGTGCAAAGAGAAGATGGGGTATTAAATGCATGTGTACTTCTTTGTCTACAAACTTATGCTATTTTTTCTCATAGATATAACAGCTCAAAGATATTTACTTTTGTTACTTCATTTTGCAATACTTCATATATATGTTCACTTTATATTTTATAATTTACCATACATATCTTTATACTTGTTTCTTCATATTTAAATGTATATTTTATTTTCCTTTATAAGCTAATTCATGTATATATTTTTAACATATATATTTGGTTTTGTTTTTATCTTTTTCTTTTACAAGTGTATACATATTTTTATTTTCATATTTAAATACGTTGTTATAATTTATCTAAGGTATTTATTTACTTTGTAATTCAAATGAAATTCTATAATTATTAGGTTGTTAAAATTCTCTAATGTCTTCACTTAATATTTTACATAATTTATTAATACGTAGTTTGAATTTACAGTTTATGATTTATTATATATATATTCACATATATACAATATATATACAATATTTAAAGTTTAATTGATTTATACCAAATTTATTTGAGTTCGGGGAAACTCGCATCCATTTAACCATTTATTTCACAATTTTTTTATTAAAAAATTCAATAAATTATCAGTTTAAATTTATATAAAATTCGGGGTCGTTACATTTCTAGTTAAACAAAAAATTTCCAAAAATTTCAAAAATTTTCTAACTCCCTAAATTTTCAAAAATTTTTGACAGAGTCTCCTTTGTACGGAGAGCCTTTTACAATATCACAAGAGAGATAAATAAATATATATATATATATATACACACATCGACCCACACGGTCGGAAGACAAAATATACAACAATATATTATCTTTTCTTTATTTTATTGCGTAAGCATACCTCATATTAGTGTTTTTAAGCGAGCAGTTTATTTTATATGCATTTACGCAACCCAAAATCTATCCAACAGCTCCTTGTACCTGTACTTGCTCAAAAAAAGCACATAAGTTTCAAAAACATGAAATTTTATAACATTTCATCCATCTAACTAGCTAAAGATATAAACTTCATAACCCAAACATGTCAATCATATATTACAAGCAATTTTAAGGTTCTAACACTAATTTTAATTTTCTTCCATGGATTCATATATTATTTCATTCAATTCGAAAGGATTTACAACCAAATTTATTGCATTCAATTCCTATTTGCAACAATCAAACTCATATTCATTTCAAATTGATTTATATGTACCTTACTTACATAAATTCACCTTTATTCAATTTCAAATTGATTCACAATCAATTTTATTTGCATTCCATTCATTATTGACTTTCATTATATGCAAATCCGTTTTATTAACCTCAATTCATTTCTTTTTAAATTGACTCTAAATCAATTTTTTTCTAATTTCCATCTGATTCCCATTTATGCTATTCACCAAACCTTGTTTGCTTATTGTTGTATTAAACAACATTCCAATCCATGTTAATTTTATTTATGAATCATTTCAAAAATAATCACTTAGATTAAGTTTCCCATTACAACCAAATTCCATTTCATTTTAAATTGATCTCATTCAATTTAGCTCAGATTCATGCACTTACATTTCAACTAACTTTACCTCCACTTATATTACATCTTTTCCATTCACTTCATTTAATTCACATAGTGATATCCACTTCATTTTATAGTGAATGGCATTTCATTTTAAGCAAATTTATTTATAAACCATTTTACAAAATTATTTCTAAGGTTTATTTATATACATTCCATATCACTGCTTAAGTTATATTCAGCTTTAAAATTTAAGTTCACACCCAATCTTATCAAATCCATATCCCAAATCATATTTCAAAAACATATTCAATTCATTTACCCTTAAATGGAATTCGTTCCTTGGTTATCGATTTCCTAACCTTTTAACTTGGTCACACTATTCCACCTCCTCAGTTTAATAAGTTATACAACCTATTTATCCACAATTCCCTGAATTTTCCACTTAAGTTTACTCACATTCAATATTTATAACATGTAGTTATATAAACACTTCACCATTCATATTTATATTCAATTTACTCCATTCTAATTCACTCTCTATTTAAAAATTCAAATTCTTATGAATTTTCCATTCTTTTACCATAATATCAAACCGTTTTCATTTTTGGTTTTACCATTTTATTTATCAATTCATAAGTTCAAGAACTCATTTACTTAAAATCTCATTTTGCACACTTGAGTCTATTTACATCTTATTATCACAATTCTGGATCATATACACCACTTGATAGCTTGAGTATATCTATTTCATTCAATAATTATAACTTATAGTTATACAATCATCTTACGTTTCACTTTATGCCCCATTCAATTCAAATCCAATTTCTATTTTATTTAACTTATCTTAAGTTAAATTTCAATCCATCTTGTTCATTTTAGTTTACTAAAGTTAAATTTTAATTTTAGGATTTAAAAATTTTCGTTTTCCTTTCTTATCTATATCAATTTCAAATTATAGGTTCAGTAACAAATTTCTCTTAACTTTACAAATCTTTTAAATGGAAACCCCAGAATTCAATTACCCGGTTTTATTTCAAATCGTTTTGAAATCATATTATACATATATCACTTTGGTATATCAAATCATACTTCTGGATTTTCAAAACAACTTGGTTTTCCAAAAACAATCACCCTTTGGAATTTCTAAAACGAACTTGTTTACCAACCAAGTCCAAACAAATAATCATAGTCAATCACTACGGTAGCAATCCATCGCTTAGAAACTTGAAAATGAATATTGATGATGTGGTCATCATCACCAGAATTATTTTCCAACGACTGAAGTGAGTTCAGTGCTTCCTTACCTCCAGAATTCATTTTTAAATAATTTATTTAAAAACAATTTTCTATTCCAAAATCATTTTCCAAATAATACTCCATTATTCCCTTCAACCACTTTAGGAAAACATTTCCAAAATTTCTAAGATTTAAAAATTCCCAAACATTTAGTTCAAACCCGATTTAGAACATTTTCCAAGATTCCCGGGATTTAATTTCTTTTTTAAGTAAAATTTTAGTTATACCCCTTTTTATATAAATCATTCTTATACAATTTCAATTTGGTTATATATATATAACCATTCCAAATTTTATAATCTATTCTGATTATAATATTAACAGCCAAACATCCAAATATATACAATAATTTCAGGAAATTATTTCCTTTATGCCAAAATATCGTTTGGGTAAAATTATTTCATTTACCCACTTTAAAGCAATACTATGTCGGTTTACCGTGTTTAAGATTTTAGAAACCCCTATCGACACGGTTGTACTTCCCGTACCGATCAGAATTCATAAACACTCAACCGATAAGTCAACACAATATAAAAACAATTTATATTCACTAACAATTACGCGCTCATATCTATTAATACACTAAACTCATTCTAGAGTACTACTGACTCTATCTCTAATGAGTAATCCCCACCAAAGCCTAGGTATATCACCAACCTAAGATCTAATACCATCTGTGACGACCCGCCCTTTCGACCCTCGAAAATGGACATAAATACGCTCATTGTATAACATGCCGAACGATCGAGTGCTGGAAAGACAGATTGTTGAGGGGAAAGAAATTAGGTAGAATAAAAAGAAAACAAATAATAGAATCTCACAGCGGACTGAATAACATATAATATGAACAGCTCTTTACACAAATCAAAAACTGTAATATGCATATCTCACATCAGAGTACACAATCAATAGTTACCAGCCCAGACAGTTATAACAACCTGCCCCCCCAATTGCTGATAACTTCAACAAAACACAGTAGCGGAATAAAATCAAATACGAGCAATACGTCTAGAAACACTCTACCGAGGACCACGCCGGGATCCCCTGCTACACAAGACCGGTCTACCCCTAACCTGGATAGACCGAGTATGCTATCACCCTGGGTGTTCCCACCCTTCCTAAGCTCCATCCATAAATCATAGTAATAATATCCGAGGGTATCTAGAAAGGTGATAAACATACTCTAATTGGGTGCTACCCACTTAGCCTTGCTGCATCTCCCCTGCTTTTCAGTCATTCCCGGTTGATGAGGCTAGAGGCTACCTTTTAAAGGAATTTCACTTAGAATGCTCATTGTCCTCCGATGACAATGTACTGATAGCATTCATCCATACAAGTCCGTTCCGGGTTCGAACGGAACCGATGGCACTATTCCTCTACATCCATTTTGGAATCACCCTCCGGATTAGTAGCGATTAGCCCTTGCACTTCACTGCTCCATATTTGACTCCATGCTCTTGTCTTCATTTCGAAAACGTACTCATTGGATCGAAGTGGTTTTCGGATAACAAATCTGATCCCGGTCTCTTCGAAACAACGTTAGATATTTCTCGGTAAACTCAACTCCGGTTTTTAAGGAAATAACAAACGAAAATAAGATCGGAGATCACCTCCTAACCGTTAGTGAATGGATTTCCTTATCATCGTCCTAGAAGAACGAAACGAGTTTATACGTACAGTATAGCACCTCGAACGGTAACTGTACCATATAATTCACGTACTTCTTCCAGATATTTCCAAAGTTATATTTGAGTCCAGATTTGATAGTCGGTTATTCAACTATCAAATAAATAATCAATTCAACCAAAACTTCATTTTCACTGAAAAACACCAAGTCTCTTTTAATTTAAATTTTAAATAAATTAAATCTCTTTCCCCAGAATATATACTTATCTTATCAAATTTAATAAATTCACAAAGTATCTTTTCCGAAAATATTTGAAAAACCCTTTTAAAATAATATGAAAAGTACCTCTGCGGTATCAAACCATGGATCACAGCTCAATGGTTACGTCTGTATCCCAGAGAAATCCAAAAAAAACTGTAGGCACTCACTGCCTCTGATTTACGCCATGCGAGTATACCATTACTTTCCAAAAAATTTATTTAATAAATTATCTCAAAATAATACTTATAAGTTTAAAAATAAATTTCCAAGTTTAATCTAGATAAATATACTTGAATAAAAGTTATTATACAAAGCCATATTAATATTTTATAATTATCTTCTAAAAATAAAAATGCCGATTAATTCTTAAATAATAATAAATCTTTAACAATCATTATAGGGTTACTAATTAATAATTAAATATACTTTAAACAATTAAATATAATTAAATAACTAATTTCCAGAACATTTTTAACACTTTTAAACTTATGTATTAATAATTAAAATTCCTCCTTTTTAAACAAGCCCATTTTCCTCGATTCCAATTTCACTTCACAAATTGGGAAACCTTACTTGAGTCCAGTATAACTGATTTTATACTTATTTCCAAATTCACTTCTATCCTTTAAAAATATTTAAATTCTCGATTTAAAAACCTTTTATATTTGACAAAGTACCATTTAAGGATTTATTATTTAAAAAGCCTTTATATACTTTTATTACCAAAATCCTATCCACAGTATCCTGAAATAGTTAAATACAAGGGTACTTTTGGCACAGGTCCTTATTAAGGTTCAAAATAAACGAAAAGTTCTTCACTAAATTTCAGTGTAAATTAGGTCCCTGTTTTTTATTCACGATTATTGCAGAGCATGATGCAACTTTTCATAAAAGTTGCTGACATTTCCGCAACTTTTCTGTACACTGTGAACATAGTGTATGAAAGTTGCTGAAATATCAGCACTTATTTATAAAAGTTGCTGACATTTCAGCAACATTTATGTACACTGTGAACACAGTGTATGAAAGTTGCTGAAATTTCAGCAATAATTTTTCTTTGTTTTTAGAAAATAAGGACCGGATTTACAATGAAACTTTGACAGGGAAAGTTGCTGAAATATCAGCACTTATTTATAAAAGTTGCTGACATTTCAGCAATAATTTTTCTTTGTTCCTAGAAAATAGGGACCGGATTACAATGAAACTTTGACAGGGACCCGCTTTACAATATGAAAGTATGATAGGGATGCCTCCTTAATTTCCACTAAATACAATTCCAAAACCTTTTATTTTATCCAATTAATTTATCCAAAAACTCTATGTAAATATTTCACTTCAAAATCCCTGTTTACAATTCTTTACCAATTTTAAACCATATTTTATTGGTATTTAAAAATACCAAAATCCAGCTAAAACTGTCATATCATTCGATCAATTTAAATCACACAACATCCTGTCACAGATTATTCAACAAACATATATCAGTATATATGAAATTAAATTTTACATTTTTGAGGAATCCAGTTGGATCCCTCCAACATGTTTCCCTACATCACAGAACAACATAAAAATACCAATTCCGCTTCGAGGCGGAATGTCGCGGTATATAGGGTCATTTGCTATTATGCGGAACGCATAGGGTCTTATCCGCTATATATATATATATATATGCGGGAATATCAATCACTCCAATATATATACACTACTATATAAAATATCACATCCAACTGATAAAAAGGCATCAATTTAACCAATCAATCATCAATTAATTTTAACTATTTAAAATTAAAGCCAGCAGTCCAAAATTGAGTGAGATTAACTCACCTTGAGTTTCAATTCGCCGACGTTAAAATTTTAAATTAAATCGAACAATTTCGATTTAACCTAAATTCCTAACTCATCCCAAACATCTCCAGATCTGTTCCAGAGCGTAGTGCTCGTCGCCACGATCCCGTCGCCGCTTGTTTCGTCCGATTCTGACAATCTATGAACAAGATATGCTATTTTAAAGTTTTGAATATAAATTTATATAAATAAATTTCCTTTTTTTTAATACCAGAAACAAATCTAGCCGTCCATTTTCGAATATGCAGATCTGGCCGCCCCTCCTTTACTCTTCCCCCTTCGTTTGTTCACATGTACACTGCTCACAAAACCCAATGCCGCCTCCGTTCAACCACAAATCGCGACCACCACACTTGTCAATATCACGATCAGGGACCACCACAACGAAGAGCATCGCGACCACCACACTTGTCGATATCACGATCAGGGACCACCACGACGAAGAGCATCGCGAACTCCACCATCACCTAGAACCTTATCGAACTCGGTAGCACCACTGCCTCACAATGTGTGCGCGAACACACATTCTTCGAGCACGATTTATGGCCATCTCATCGAACTTCGCGACGAACCACCGTATGGATGTGAAGAGCTCGGGGAGCTCTACGATTCCCTAGTTGGAAGATTTTCGTAAAAGCTAACGATTGGAAGAGATTTGAGGAAGAACGCGATTGCTTTTCGGCCATTAAAACAAAAGTGGGGGATACGTTACTCTGCTAGGGTTTACTGTGCTAGGGAATATATATATACGCGTATAAACATTAATTTAATATTATTTTTCCCAATTTACTTGATTTTTCGAACGAACTCCAAACTACACGTGCCGCCTGGCGTTTAATGTTTTACCCATATTCCGAACACAATGGAACATGTTTCGTAGCCTAATTCGATCGTAAGTGGAAGATAGCCTTTTGAACCGAATTAAAATATTAAATTTTCGATATTTATTTCAACGCGTTTCTATCCTGTATGACCAAACGGTAACTCCAAATGCTACAAAATTCGAAATCCAATAATAACACACTATTACGGATCCAATGGAACTAGTTTCATCGAATTCCAAGACTGTGCCCCGGAAGGCCATTTTAACTCGTCGATTAAATCGAGCGATTTTCAAAATCGTCGAAATCGTTTAAAATTCCAATTTTTAAAACTTACTAACTCCGTTATAAATCGCATCGAATTTATATTCATATTAGAAATCATTTTGTTCCATTTTAAATCAAGGTTCAATTATTTACACGTTTTCTATATATTAATTTTCACTATTAAATTAATATATAAATTTTCAATTTTAACTTATCGATTTTTTTTATCCCATTCAAAAATCTATTACCACTACTCTAATCCAATAGAGTTTAAAATCAACTTATAAATCACTCCTACTTCCATTTAACTCCAGATTCTTGTTTTTACCCAATTTCAAATATCAATTTCATATTTACCAAATACAATTAATCTCTATATTTGAAATGTTAAACTATTTCACTGATTCTTCCATATTCCAAATCAATTAAAGATTTAAACTTTACATTTAAAATTAGATTAACGTTCAAAATCAAAAGACCAAAATTCTGGATCGTTAGATAGACTCCCTAAGTGAAACGTGATATCCAGTAACCTCCTCCTTGTAGCGCGAGGTCGCGGCGACCAAGACATCATCGCACAAAGCCACTTCATGGCCGCAGGTGCGCCTATACCTAACGAACTCGAATACACCATCCATACTCCCGATCGAAGCTCGTATCATAAACCATTGCTAACCCTAGCCTTGCCGAGCATAAATTCCCAAACTGTCGAACACCCAATTCTAAACCGAGCCTCACCGGATTCCTAAGACTCCCAGATCTTGCCGCAAAAATCACAAAAATCAAAGCTTTAGATTTTATTCAAACTTATTTTGATTTTGATTTTAAATTTAAAACGGTGCGGTTCCATTTTTCTTCATTGGAGAGGAAGAACGAAATTTCAGAGCAACTGGTAAAGGAAAAGGAGGGAGCATAAATTTTAAAGATAGTGTTTTCTTTTATATTTGATATTTTCTTTCATCGTTTTTCTTTCTTTCTTGCTGTGCTTAAATACAAGGGGATGGAACATAGATGGTGGATGTAGGGTGGTTATTTTAGGAGGTAGGGTGGTTGTGATGGTAAATATGTGGGCTGATGTGAGAGAATGTGGGCTGAGGTCAAAATCAAAAATATATATATTATTTAAATTTTCAAAATATCAAGATGTAAATTTTGGATCATAATCGAGGCGTGCCGCCAGGCGTTCATAATGTTATACCCCTATTCCGAATGCAATGGAACAACTTCCGAGTCCTAATACAATCGTATAGAGAAGATAGCTTTTTAAACTCAATTATTATATTGAATTTTCGATATAAATTTCGATGCGTTTCTATCCCGTACGACCAAACGATAACTTCAAATGCTACGAAATTTAAAATCCGATAATAATACACTATTACAGATCCAATGGAACTAGTTTCGTCGAATTCCGAGATTGTGCCCCGGAAGGCTATTTTTATATGTTAATTTAAATGAGTTATTTTTAAAATCAAGTAAATCACTTTTAAATCGAATTTAAAATTTTTATTATCTTCATTCTTATTAATAGAAATTAAATAAGCCTTTTAATTATTTTTGTTAAGCTTAAAACCCAAGATTCAATTATTTAAGCAAATTTCAATTATTAAATTTAACAATTAAATTAACCATAAATCATTATATTTGAAACATGTCACATGGCTAGGTAAGAAAAATCAATGAAAGTGAAAGAAAAAAAAAGAGGTAAAATGATAAAAAGACTCATCTATAATCATATAATATAAAAAAATTCTTTTACAGTACGAATACTAACGTTCTTGTAATATTACAAGTATCAAAACCATGAAACATTATAAACATCTGCCAAACAACAACTGAATTTTCCCAACGACGCACACATATAGTTGAATGAGATGAATCTCAAATTCAACAATGGTAACACTAAATATCATACAGATCTAATCGTACTCTAAACAAATCTAATCTTTATAGTTAATCAGTGCTTCATTATAGGTATGTATGTCATTTATTTGATGTTACGGGTATAATTGGTATTATTTACAAAATGACAAACTATGATAAAACATAATTTATCTGATGTTATTAGTGGTATTATTGACAAAATGACAAACTATGATAAAACATAATTTATCTGATGTTATTAGTGGTATTATTGACAAAATGACAAACTATGGTAAAACATAATTTATATCGAAGTTTGGATTATTTTAAAAGAAATTGATTTGGGTAAAACAATAAATTTATTTTAGGGTTGTATTTAACTACGCATAAAAATATTTTAAATAGAGATTTTTAAAATAATTTATACAAAGGATTCTTAAACGATGGATTTTTAAAATGGTATTATGGAAATATAAAAAAGAGTTGAAGTCAATATTAAAAATAGGTTGGAAGTTATAAATAGATTTATAAAGAAATGGATTTATAAAATGGAATTTTATAAATAAGATCGTTTTATTTAAGAAGTAGAACTCAAAGGAGCATAAAAATTTATAAACGATGTTTATAAATAAGGTAAGCGATATCAGTTGCTAAATTGGAAATATAAAATTCACAGATGAATTTATATTAGAATATGGAAATGGAGTGAGAAAAAATAGTGGAACTATTTTGAAAAGTGAGAATGGTTAAGGAGATCTGAATGGAAGTGATGTGATGTGATTCGAGACGATTTTTATAAATTGAATTGGTTATTGAGGTTTTAAAAATATATTTTTAAATCTAAGAAGTTAAGTTTGTTTTTAAAAGGGAAATTTTATTATTTAAAAACTATGGAATTTTAAACTAGTTAGAATTGAAATACTTCGGTAAGTAGATTTTCAAATATTAAGTATTTATTTAGTAAATTCTAACTTTTAAAATCAGCTTTGAAAATTTATTGTTTATCTAAAAAAAAAGATTTATTGTTGTTTATAAAAGTGTTTTCGATATTTTAAATAATTACTTGAACATGTTTTAAAAATAAATTATTATTCTTTTGAATACTTATTTTATATATAGATAGAGTTTCAAAGTGATTGAAAGTTTATTTTATAAATTCTCTCAAGATTCGTAAAAGGGGCTTATAAAAGGATATGATTTTGAGGAGAGGAAGTTCATTAGTGATTCTGGAGACTTTGGGGATAAGTTACAAAATATTCTCTGAAGAGTTAATATTGAGATATTTTGGAAAATAAGACTTATAATATTTTCCTGAGTATAAAAATGGAAATTTGAAAATATTTCTAAGTGATGAGATGGTTTGGAAATATCCGGTTACAAATTTAAGTATTTGAAATTGTTTTCAAATGTTGGAAGGAATCGATATATCTTATAAAGATATTTTGAAAATAGATATTTTGGGGAAAAAGTAATAATAAGGCCTAGTGACTGCTTATGGATGTTTTATTGATAGTTAAATAACCGACTATCAATATTGGCCAATTTCGTTAATCGTTTCGAAGAGACCGGGATCAGATTTAATTATCCGAAAATCATTTCGATCCGGTTGAACGTTACGAATGAATACTGTGAAGATGATGAAGAAGGTGATTCGGTTTGTCCAAACCCAGGGCAACTTTGTATGGACGAATGCTATCAGAACATCATCATTGGAGGACGATGAGCATTCTAAGTAGAATTGTTTCTTGAAAGGTAACGCTTAGCCTCAAGTCTCATCAACCGGGAATGACTAAAACAGAGGAGATGCAGTAAGACTAGGTGGGTTGCACCCAATTAGGGTATGTTATCACTTTTCTAGATATCCTCGGAAACTTATATATTATGGATATAGTTGTGCATGGAAGAAGGAGCACTCGATGGTAAGGGTGGGAACACCCGGGGTGATAACATATTCGGTTTATCCAGGGTAGGGGTAGGCCGGCTTTCTGTAGTAGGGGATCCCGGCGAGATTCTCGGTACATTGTTCTAGAGGTGTACTGTGATGGACAGTACCCCAGTGGCCCAGTCATTATATGGAATCCATTCTCCAATAAGCGTCGTACGGTTTTGATTGTGTCCAACTATGCTGAAACGTGAGATGCAGGCATTTCAGCTATTTTCTATTTACTTTCTATAGACACTATTATAATATCAGACGATTTTGATATAAATTTGTTTTGGTTATCATAAGGTAAAAACCCGTCGTGTTTATGTGTGACGTGGTCTTACGAGATACCTTTGTTTTCAAAGGATTTTGAGAAAGGTTAATAATTCAAATTTGAGTGTGTTTTCTCACGCTAGTTTTCCAGACTGACTCGGGTGTTATTTTATTATAATGCTCGGGTCAGACCGAATATTGCAGATTCAGGATAGGATGCTATGTAGCTCAGGAGACGAGCTGGATGACACGACGTATTTTCGTACTTGATCTGTATTTCCGCTGTGCGAGGACACGTTAGTAAAGTGTCCAGGTTGATTGTTGTATATTTTACTCTGATAATGGTATGTATATTAATAGCACTGTTCTTGTATTTAAAATATGTTATTATATATTATAATTTGTTCCGCTGCGATTGTGAGATTCTGTTATTCTTCTATTTTTCTTCTATCTTTTTCTTCTTCTTTACCCTAGTTATTCGCTTTTCCGTACACTTTGGTTTGGATAAGAGCGAATTATTGTCAACTCGAAGGGGTACGGAATTGCGGATCGCTACATTAACAACGGCATTGGAATGCTTCAACTTGGCATCGGGAAATAAGGCATGGACATAAGGTTGGCGAAATGACGTCGTAAAGGCATCGGCAATCATCCAACTATAAGCATCGAGACGATGTCAGAAAGTCTTTGCTTCAAGATGACATCGAAAAGACGAACGACGTCTGAAAGGCCTGTGAAATTTGTTTTTTTAAGCTAGTTTTTCATGTTTATAAGCCCCGATGCCTTAAGGCGTCGAAAATGACGATTATTGAATTGTAAGCTTTAAGTGAAGGGATACAAAAGAAATGCAAACATGTCACCTGGCTAGGTAAGAAAAATTAATGGACATGAAAAAATAGCAGGGAAAATGATAAAAAGACACATCTATAATCATATAATAAAAAAAAAAAAAAAATCTTTTACAGTACGAATACTAACGTTCTTGTAATATTACAAGTATCAAAACCATGAAACATTATAAATATCTGCCAAACAACAACTGAATTTTTCCAGCGACGCACACATATAGTTGAATGTGATGAATCTAAAATTGAACAATGGTAACACTATATATGAAATATCATAAAGATCTAATCGTACTCAAAACAAATCTAATCTTTATAGTTAACCAGTTCTTCATTATAGGTATGTTTGTCATTTATTTGATGTTATGAGTATATCAACAATATCATATACTTGATCCATTCTGAACCAAAATTTTGAATAGACTTGAATTTAAGTTTAGAAACGCATGGTTTGTATCTATAAATCCGACTCCACACGACCCAAGACAAGTAAGGTTAGGATGGACTCGTTTTAGGTCAATTGCCATTTTTAGGATTTAAGCATTGGCATTTTTGAAAGAGAATTGCTGACTAGGCCTGTCAACGGATACTTTCGAATGCGGATATTGCAATATCCGCATCCGCATCCGCGGATACGGACGGATATCGGATAATTATCATATCCGCCAACGACCGATAAATCAAGAAATATAAATATAAATTTTAAGTTTAACATACATTTTTTTCAATTCAATTGATCATAAAAGTGTTAAATATAAACAAATATGGCGATAATAAATAGTTTTGAGCTGTTAATAAGCATTAAATGTATATAATATAAACTATTAACTTGATAAAACAACAAATAAATATCTTTCATTATACTAAAATACACACAATTTGTACTATAATATCGACAAAGACCGGACGGATAATTTTCGGATGCGGATGCCTTCGTATCCGTATCTGCATCCGTTTTTTCGCATATTGAATATTATTCGCTTTTCGGATATGGATGCGGACGGATTTCAGATTTTTCGGGTATACATTGACAGTCCTATTGCTGACGCTTCAAAGCGACTGACGAGTACTTGAACTCTAATCGGTAAATACACTTCATAATTTACTAAAAGAAAACGATTGTGATCCCACCATAATTTTATTGTTGCTCAATAACAATTAAGTATTCATTACAAACCGAAACGGTGTACTTGAACGCGGCATTTGAGTGAGGAAGTTAAATGAACGGAAAAAACGTTTGTTTGTTATGAACAAAGAATCCGAATAGAGTATTTGAAATTGAGAATAAAGACAATCAATTGCTGTTAATATCAATCGCTGAGAACGTGTCCGACGTATCCGACACCAATGTATTTTCTCTCGTAATTTTCACAACGGAGCTTGAAACGACACTACAATCGTTGGGACGTCCCTACGGCTTTATGTTGATCGTAATCTAATGGCGATGGATTGCAATCCACGTGAATTGCATTAGCCTACTAAATGGAAGCCGACTAAAACAATTTTTTTTAACCATTGGATTGTATTTTTTCCTCTTCTAGCATTGAGATTGGAACGGAGTATTAACGTTGTTTGGCTTGAGCATTCCAACCGACACCTGTGTTGGTAATTGATCCCAATAGGGGGTTAGTAAGGTTGCTTCCATGCCGGCTATAATATAGCCGATTAAGTATAGCCAGCTTTATTATAGTCGACAAAAACAATTTATTTTTTAAAATGTTTCCTTAGCCGGCTTTATAAAAGGCTTGTAAGGGGACGTTTCAGATTAATTTGCTATGAACATGCGGATTGCAATCTAACGGTCGTGGATTTGCAATTCATATTGCAATCCACAGCACATGCCTTAATCGGTTTTAATTTAGCCGATTAAAAATGTTTGTGTTTTTTTTCCGATGAAATTGACTTTAGTTGATTTCTTGAGAACTGAGGTTTAGCCACCCACGCGTGTTCTAAAACGAGTTCTAAAACGAGATAAGATCAATTCTCTTTGGAACGCCCCAGGAAAAGACAGAAAGAAAACTCGGAAGGCGGAAGGGTAAATCGGAAACAATCCAAATTGGGATATGCAATTATGCAGTGCTGTTATGATGGAGGGACATAAGTCGCCTCTACCAATCACTTCCCTGCTCTTTGTACGTTCCAAGAAAACCAACCAATGCACGTGTACTGTACTATACAATGACTATTTAATTAAATAAAAAGGAAATCAAGACCAAATTAGAAATGGTGTATTTAGTGACATATGTTTGATGGTAAAATTAAAAGCCTACTTCAAAAATATACACCCCTTTTTATTTTCCTTTCTATTTTTTATTTTCCTTTCTATTTTTTATTTTCTCATACTTTTATGACATGTTATTAAGGAACATGTACAATCATAAAATGGAAGAAGAACCGACTGTTTAATTGTATGACTGTGATGAAAACATTTGTTATAACTTTTCGACAAAACCTTTTGTTTTACTGCCAAAAACAAAACACATAAAAGTATTAAACACACACCCATATCCATCATTCACAACGTAAATAAAAGCATTAAGCATACATCCATATCCATTGTTTCCAACGTAAAATTTTCAAATTCATTGACACTCTCTTTCTCATACATGCACGCACATGTGTGCAATGACATCTCAAACAATGCAGCTTTGTACTAGTTTTTTGATTTTCACCTTAAATCTTAATTTAAATAATAAGTACAGTGGAAAGAGAGAAATAACTATTATTTAAATCGAAATTTACGGGAAATCTAATAAATTGCACTTGATCGCTCATACATCATTATATATTCTATTCTTAAATCATATACAAGAATGTCTAAACTTATACTCTTACATATGATTTTACATATTTTAATGAATATATATGTTCCAGTGTCGTAGCAATACAGCCACTTGAACATATATATTCATTAAAATGAACATATATATACATACGACGCAGTTATTCCTCCTTTGAACAGTTCCTATTGAAGAATTATCTCTGTATACCTTTGGATGACTTTCTTATTTTGGAATGTACAATTGTCCCTACTTTCTTTTAGCATAGTAAGGCCAATGGCAGAAAAGAAAAAATGAGTGAACGTTAAAATATCTGCATTTGCAAATTTTTATTCTAACACACGAGCAGAAACCGACAGTGCATCAGAAAAAAGCAAGCTCTTTAGCTCTTCATTCTAGCACAATTAGAGACAGAAAACTCAGAAACAATCTACATTGGGATATGCAATTATGCAGTGCTATAATAGTATTACGAATTCGAACTCCAGTCGTCAATTACAAACGTAATATTAATATTAAGCGTAATATTACGTTTTGAATTCATGATCTGTAATTAGTTTCAGACGTCAATTAAATGAGCGTCTGACCACCGGGTGTTTCGGTACAATTACACATGTAATATTCAACCTTTCGAATATTACGTGCATAATCCACGGAAGATGCCATAATACTGGAGAAACATAAGCCTCTACCGATCACTTCACAGCTCTTTGCATGCTCCGAGAGCCCCAAAAACAAACGGCACGAAAGTGTGAGTTTTGGATGCATGGGTTGAACTAGAAGGGCTTTTATTTTCAGACCTTCAAGGCTTGCTGTTCTGAGAAAACAAATAGATGCACGTGAACTCTACTACACAAAAAAGACAACGATTTGATTAAACGAAGGAAATGAAGTCGGCCAGACTGCCAGAGACAACGTTCATCTGTTCTATTTCTTGATATATGCTGATGGTAAAACCCTCCCAATTTTTTTTCCCTTAAATTTCTATTTTTTATTTTAGTATTTATAACACAGTAGCAAAAGATTATTCAACGTAGCATGTACATTCCATATACACATTACACGTTAGTCAGCCAGTCATCAGAGAGTTGCACTACAAAACCCATCACAACCAAAAACAAACACATCATGCTACTACATCCCAAAAAAAAACAGAAGCCATTGAACAAAGAGCTACTCCGTCTTAACAGCTTTAACGTAATTAGAAACGGCCTTGAACCCTTCGGAAGCAGCGTACTTGGCAAGCTCACCTGGCAGCAGCAGCTTGACCGCAGCCTCGACCTCCCTCGACGACAGCGTCTCCTTCCCCGCGTACTTGGTAAGCCCGGCCGCCTCGCCTGCGATCCTCTCGAACATGTCGTTCATCAGTTCGTCCATGATCGTCATCGTCTTGGAGGAAAGGCCCAGCTCTGGATGCACCTGCTTCAGCACTTTGAACACGTACCTTTTGTAGCTCCCGTTGATCGCCGTGTACCGTTTGGTACTGAACCGCTTCTTCTTCTTCGTCTTCTTCCGGTGATGCTTGTCGGTTTCCGTTTTGTTTTCGTCGTCGATTGGTTTGGTTTTTGACGGCTTTTTGCCGTTATTAGGCTTTGCTTGGATCGCCTCTTCGACGGACACGTTCAGGGATTCTTTTACTGCTACTTTGGTTGTTTTTACTCGCGTTTTTGGTGCCATTTTTGTTCACTTTTACCGAGGAGGAGGTGGGGAGGGTTTAACTTTTCTTTTTACTGATGTGAAACGGAGAAAGGTGTATTTATAACAAGCGTGGGGATTTGTTGGACTGGTGGAGATCAATCGAAAGAACAAGCGTAGCACTTGTTAACGATTTTGTGTTTGTGTAAAACTTGAGAGGAAGTAACTTTTTTTTCCCTCCTTTGATTGAGGACTTAGAAGATGGTAAATGTTGGTACTATATAACTGTTAGGTAGTATATAACATAATACATATTAGAGCAGTAAGATTTAATTTTCGTCGGTCCTGATTTTCTAAGCAGCAGCGTACTGAGGATTTTTGAAGTGATCGTATAGCTGGTATGGTTGACTCGAGGATGAAATTTTTTAACCGACATGATATAGAATACCAATAAAAGTGAAAAGTAAATCAAACTGAGCGAAATTAAGGTTCGGCGGCTCGATTGGTTATCCGATTTAACCAAACTAAAAATAATTTACATTTTATGTTTATATACTTTAAAATAAAACACACACACACATTTAAGTATTCTTGTATTTTAAATAAAAAATTGACATATATATAATAAATAAATTTTATTTGGATTACTAAACTAAACTTAAAAGATAATTATAACATTATTGATTTTTACAGCATATTAAAATTTGTTTTGGCTAATTTGGTTAAACCGAGAACCGAAGTTATTTTTTTACAGACCGGCTAAAAATAATATTCTTTTAAAAACAAATCAAACCGATCGAAATAAACTAGTTCGTTAGTTTTTTTGTTAACCAAAAATTGCTCACCCCAATAGGTTTTCACGGATGAAATGAAGCCATAAGAAAAGAAAGTGGTTACATAATACTTTATATGGCCACTTCTCATGGATGGAAATTCAAATTTTAAGTTTGCACTTCAACTAATTTAACCTTACAATGCTTACATATTTAGTTCATATTATGTTTATTTAATAAATGCTTGTAAAGAGATGTTCATATAATGAGCATTTGAAACCTTACTTTTGTTAAATAAACGTTTGATTTGTTACGTTTATTTTATGAACCTTCGAAACATGTCATTCAGTAGATGAACATGCCAAAACTAAGACCATATCCATGCGTGTGCCTTTCGAATATTGAGTATATTATGGAGTACCATTCAATACATTGTTCAACATATTTATCACATTTCACCCATTTTCAATCGCTAAAGCACAATATATTATATTTCATTCTGGCACTACGTACGAATATGTTTCCACTATGCGAGTCTTAGACCCCTACCATAAAATTTGAACTACTTCGACTCCTGTGAGATACTAGAGGAGGGTTTAATAGTCGTTAGACTTCATTTGACTACGACAAGACCAAAATTCAAAGATTTCGAGTAAGCATTCATGTTATCCTACATTTGAACCGGTGACAACTAAATGAATCTAAACTTCGAGACGACTAAGAAATGGATCAAGAAGCAGAGATGTCAAGATTGAATTACAAAAGAGCTTAAAGAAGTTTGGAAGAAGTCAAACAGTCGGTACCAAACAGTCGAGGTCGTTCGACACTGATCGTTCCAAAGTTAATTTGGGCCTCATGTTATCCAATTGGTAATGCTATTAGCAACAAAAAGGCAAGCTGTAAATGATCAATACCAGTCGTTACTGACCACACCTTGATGGGCAATCTTCACAAAGATCGAAAGCTTAAAGGCTTAAGAAAATATGAAGAAAGATTGAAGGAAAATCGTTCGACATTGGCAAAAAACGGTCGGTACCGAATGATTATGATGTCGAGATATTTTAATTTTGACTTCTTCTTTAATGCTACGAAATCGGACCTGGATAATTACTTGTTCAAACACGTTCTGCCGACTGTAGTGAAGGAGTATGCCTATAAATAGAAGACTCTGGACAACAAGGAGAGAACTTTTGATCTCTACTCGGATTTCTGCAGTTAATTACTGCTATTTTCAAAATCAACTTATTTCTAGATTTGAAATCATTGTCGAAGTAATCATAGTTGGAAGAATCGCTTGAAGTAATATCAATAATGGACGTAGGCCTAACATTCTTGCCGAACCACTCTAAAACTTTGTATGATCTTGTCTTTACATCTGATTCATAACCTTTAATTCATTTTTAATCAATTCGCCCATATTTTGAGCAATTTTTTTTTTTCATTTAGAACTTCTTTTTCAAACATTAATTTGTTGGTGTCATTGAGGTCTATGTCGTTAAAGCCCCACTAAAGCGCACAAAATCTCCGCTATTGCACATAGCGCTCTCCAATCGCTATGCTATTTCAACTTAGCGCTATTAAATAAGGATTATTAGCACCCGCTTTAGCAACATTAGTATACAAAAGTTTATTTGACTAGTTTTCTTTTAAACCAAATCAATAAAGTTAGGGTAAATACTTAATTTTAAAGCATAAATGCTTAATATAAGTTAGGAATCTATTACACCGCAAAATCTAGTCTACATAAATCATGTGTTCTTCAGTTTTGTTATATAAGATTAAAAAATATTTCTTTTTCCTACACAAAGAATATGAGAATGAGGATAAATTAACTTTCAATATTTTGTTTTATATTTAGTGAAGTTTTTTGAACCTCCATTATTTTCCGCTATATCCCCGCTATAACTTTTTGCACCCCCACCGCCATAGAACTGCTAAGCACTTTAACTGCATAGATTGAGGTTTGAAGAAAGTGTACAAGTAGATCTAGAAGTTAATAGCTCTAAAGAAGGATAGAATTACTGGATTTGGAGGTACAATGGAAGGGGATATTGAAGGATTCCATCATAACGAGGAATGAACAAATCAATCGGTAGCCTTATTGAAATCTTCATCTTAGCAAGAGGTTGTGACAAAAGTAGAGATGAAGAATATTATATCGCAGATGAACTTGAAGTTGCTGCAACATTTATGGATATGATGACAAAGATGCAAGACCAGCTAACAACGCTGACCAAACCCCTACGACAACATGAATCTCACACATGAAGGAAGAACATGAGATATTCATCATTTTTGATTCCAGTGAAGGGAGTTCGTCATTAACAGAACTAAACGAAAGACCACGTAAATGACCACTGCAGAAAAGGGTTTGGGAGAAGCAGAAATGAGTTACAAAAGATGGAGCTGTTTAGCCAGTGTTAAAACCGTTCGGTACCGACCGATCAAGACAAGTCGGTGTTGATCGGTTGGCTGAACGACTTTGCCTATCTAATAGTGAAGAGGAATTACAACAAGTTGACATTGAAGAGGGGCGAGCCATTGGTCTTCAGCCCGGTGGTGTTGAAGATTACACTGGTTAGCCGGCTAGAGTGGGGCGGTGTTCGACAAGGCATCAACAAAAGTTGGGATGAATGGTTTCTCCTAGGATAGAGGAACCTAGACGTCATACAACTAGTAGGCATTGTTTGTCAGGTCAAAAACTTGGGGATATTCATGATGATCGCCGTCTGGCGGGCCAAAGCATTGAAACATAGATTGTTGATATGATAAAAAGGTCGATTAGTCAGAATCATCAAAGACGGGATGATAAGTGGGGTTTACTAGTGAGTATAAACCAATTCACAAAGGGATTCTTAAAGCTGGATATCTGAAGAAGTTTATGTTGTCAAGCATGCCGAGTGATAACGACGTGGATGATTGTAGGAAATATGAAGCATGGATGACACATTGATAGTTCTCGTATAATAGATGCTATAAAATGTAGCTATTTCTTATATTACTTGAAGGATTTTTGATGATGTGGTTCCCTAGGCACGAGCTAGATCCATATCGTCATTTGACCAATTGGCAATGCAATTTATGGAGCAATTTCAGATTCATACTATTTAGTCAAAGGATGTCATGTCATCGTCAAATGTGCATCAAAGATCCGAAGAGAGCATGCAAATTTTTTTGAAATTTTTTAATGTTCTGGTGATGGAAGTGAATAACCCCAAGGAAAAAACAATCTTTATGGCGCTTACGAACGGGGGTCATCCGTAGATTGATTTTGTTAGATGACACAAAAGAAAGGAACCACCTACATTGAAGAAGTTTTAGTATAGAGGATCCTAGTATCTATGATCAGAAGAGGAAGACTTGGAAGCAGGATTGGCCGTTGACGGTCAAGAGGGACTAAAAAGAATGATTCAGGGCAACATAGCTATCAAACAAAGTGATGATGGCACTGAAAATGTTACAGTGAATGTTGTTAACATTAATAATGAAGGAATCAAGTTGGTTGACATCGGGTAAATTTTAAATTTTTTCCCTGGTTAGATTTTTATTAGGCTTATAAAGCCGGAATTTATTATTAGATCCAATATAATATGTACACATAAAACTGATTTAGTTTAACTTTTATAATTTGGCTAAATGATATACCAAACAAATTTGTATTTGGAATTGTTAACTAGAGATTTAGCTAACCTCATAATTAGTTTGGTTGCATTGTGAAAGAAAATGTTGCTTGTTAATCATTAGCCTTAAAAATCTAAAATGAGTAAGAAAGTAGGTAAAGCAAAGCAAATACCACATATAGAGTAGTTCGACAAGCTTGCCTACGTCCACTATGAAGAGTCTTTACTATATTTCTTTACAATTATAAGGAATCACAAGAAAATAATAAGAAACAAAGTACTAAAGGCTAAAAATTTAGCTAATCTTAAGTACTTAGGTCTTTGATTTGTTGTGAGGAGAACTTTGGAAAGAGATAATAACAAGAATTCTAATAATCTTCAACCTTTTTGATGTGACAATGCATGGGATTTATTAGTGGTTGAAACGGATAACGAACGGTTGGGATTACATAGTAAAACAGGTGGGAAGCATGCCCAGTCACTGATCTGGTCGCATGGGCAGATGAGAGACAACTGTAAAGGTATAAAGGAATATGTGGTTGAGAAGCATGTCAATTGCCCTTTTGTACCAAGTGCCGAATTTTCTTTTAATCCGTATTAAATGCTAATAGCAAACTACAAGAGCAAGAACATGGTTGCCTGCTTTGCTACGGTAACTGTACATTAGGTTGTACGGTATTTCATTTACTTTAGTATGCCTATGTGGCAAGCAGATGAGTGACTTTGGCCAGGCTGTAGGTGATACGTGAAGTTGAATGCTGTAAAGGACCAATGTATAAAGAAAGTGCCTGGTTGGCTGAGATATGGCAGGATGGGCAGTGGTAATTCCGGGCTAGAGATAGTTCATGCTTGAGCTAGTCTTGATAGATGAATTTGCTATTGAAGCCGTCTTGAGCATGCCGGTCGGCTATGGAGTGGATTTGGATTCATATTTTCTTGAGCGGATCGGTTTCTTAATGCCTATTTATTGAGTAAAGTTGACTATAGCTAAAGACCAAGTTATAAGAAATGTGTTAGGCCGGCTATAACGTGACGAGACTGGCTGCTTTAAACCAGTCGAAATTGGTTGTGACGAAGTCAAGCCAAAGACAAGTCGAGCTTGAGTCGATCTTGTCTAAGTAAGTAGCAAACTGGCAATTGACTTGGTATGGTGTTGAGTAGGCATGTTGATCTAGAGCCATCCTGAGTGTGGGCCATCATGAGAGAGCCAGTTGTTGGAGAGTTAAGCCGGTGTGGACAGGGATGGGCTAGGCTTAGTTATGTCCTTGTTCAATGAGTTGGATGTTGAAGCCATTTCCGATTGAGCCGACCAGTCATCGACTTGATAAGCTACTAAGTAAATGAGCTAACTTGGGGCTAGCTAGAGCTCGAGCAGCCAGGGGCAGACCGGTTGAAGATTAGCTGGGATTATTTTGATTGGGCTGAGTTATGTTTGGATGTGCCTGCTGATTACTTGTGAGAAAATCAAGTAACATTTTGCCCCTAAGTCTATCTCCGTGAGTAGGGGAAGGCTTGTCATTTCACAAAGATGTTGTTGTTCGACCACTCTGCTGTCGATTTAATGCATGCCCCACATGGCGCTATGCCATTAATAGCAACTGTTCGCTTTTTAAAACGTGGTAGGGTGCCCATGATTCCAATGTAGCCTCAACGATAGTTGCATTCATTACACTAGGACGACCGAGACCTGAAGGCAATTTGAATCCAACAACCTAAGATGAGATAGGTTGGTAAAAGCTACCGCTTCTTGTCCCTTTACACTTTACTGAGAACTAGGAAAATGATTATTGCCATTAAAAAGCTTCCGCACCCTATCAAAACTTCGACTCTCCAACCTTCCTTCGATAAAAAGCAAGTACCTTCTTCTTTGCCTTCACCTGCATTGTTGTAGGCATCACCGCCATAATGAAGCCTTGAGCTTTTAGTCAATTTTTTCATGCTTTTTTCACTTTTCTTTTTGATGTTAGTGTATAATAGTAATGCCGATGATGAGATAGTGATTTGGTCATAATTTCCCTTCTTTGGTCATCTTTCGACGTTGACCAACCATCGCTGAAATGATTCGATTTTAAATCGAACAGGAACGCTTGAGCGTCAACTGGAATTTTGGTGAATTATCTCACCTGTGGACGAATACTATAATGATATATTGTACATATAAATTATTGTTTTCATGTTAGAATGATTTATTGGTTTGGTTTGGTTAAATTTTCGCTTTGAATAGTGAATGACATAAAATGAAATACAGGTAATTTTGTAGAGGAATCTGGATTCTTCGTTACTATTGATTTTAATTTCAATTATATACTTGTATGAATTGTTGAATGTCAAAACTTGGTTGTTTGGCCATATTGGATATGACATTGATATTTGTTAAAAGTTGAACCTTTTATTTGATAAAGGTAGTAGTAGTAGTATTTGTTAAGTGCTTTGGTAGCTATTAGCCTCATTATAGTATTTTGGAAATACCATTATTTGCTGTTTGTATTTGAAATGGGTTTTGATTCAAACAACGATTTTTAAATGTGACTTTGGAATTTTCTATGGCATTTTATTTAAAAATAATTTTTGTACTTTTCTATTTTACTCCAACCTTCTTGTAGATGTTTAAAAGTATTTTGGGAAGTATTTATTTTAACAGAGGAGTTTATATAATAATGAATGGTTATTTTAAAGAAAAGGGGTTTTATCTTTTGTAATAAATTAATTCTATTTTGAAAGAAGATGGTAATATTTTGGAATAAATACTGATGAGACATTTTATATAAACTATTATATATAAGATTTATATATGGTATTTTATAGGTAAAGGAATAGATTTATAAATGATATTTTATAAGAGGGAAATTAATATCATTTTTGTAAATTAGAAAATAAATCACATTTGTGAATTTATAGTGATATATAGAATTATCATTTTATGGAAAGTATATGAGATTTGAATTTGGAGTTTATAAAAGGAGTTTTATAAATGAATTTTGAATTTTATAAAAGAAGATTTATAAATGAATTTGGAGTTTTATAAAAGGAGTTTTACAAATGATTTTGGATTTTTCTAAAAGGGGTTTTATAAATGAATTTGGAGTTTTATAAAATGAGTTCTATAAATATAAAAGAGATTTATAAAAAGGAATTTTATAAAAGGAAATGAGGTTTGACTTCTATAAATGATCATTTTGAATTATGGTGGTATGGAAAGTATTCTTTTCATGGTTAATGCCAAATTTTGAGGTAGGGAAACTCATCACTAGCCTGAGAATTAAGAGTGTATATTGAGGCAAGGATAGTACGCTTTCTTCTCCAACAGCATTGTTAGTCGATGGATGGTACAATTTTGAAATCGAAAAGTGGTGGTAAGTATAGTTGGTCTAATTTACATACGATCCATTTACTTATACCAAAAGGGAATATTTTTGGCTTTATTGTTACCAATGTTTTCAATAACATTTGTTTTAACCCAATTAAGTATGGTTTTGGAAATGAAATCTTTTTTAAGATTTGTGAATATACTTATACCATTGATATAAGTACGTGGATACGTTTTATAGGTATTGAAAATGTAGTGTTGTGTGAATATATTTATATCGTTGATATAAGTATATGGAAAAGTTTTCTAAGTATTGAAAGTGAAATGGTTTGTGAATATACTTATACCATTAATTATATGAAAATTTCTCAGGTGTGGAAAAGAATAGAAAGATTTTGTGAATATATCTCTGTAAAAGTACTTTAATACAAATATTTACAGATTGGTTTTTATTAATGCAAGGGTAATTAAAGAGGGTTAGCGGTTGCTTATTCGCTTAACAATGCTTGGTTTCCATATGAAATTTAATCTCTGATTGGATTGTTTATTTATTAGATCATTAAATAACCAACTACCAAATATTGGCTAGTGTGAAACTATCGTTGTCGGTTCAGAGAGACCGAGATCAGATGTGTTATTCGAAAAACACTTCGAACTACCATGAGCATTCGAATTGAAGACATCTTGAAGATGATGGAATCAAAGACGGAGTTCTTTAAAGTACAAGGGCAAGTTTCTATTAATCTTGAGGATGTAGTATAAGTAGTGCTTTCAGTTTGTTTATACTCTGAACAACTTGTGTGGATGAATGTTGGCATTGCATTGTTGCTTGGATGGCAGTGTTGGCATTCCAAGTGGGATTTGCTAAAAAGTTAAAATGTAGCCTCAAGCCGCACACCCAGGAATGACTAAAGTATGGATGATGCCGTAGGGCTAGTGGTTCGCTACCATTAGGGTATGGTCATCACCCTATGAAGATCGATATTGACGCATTTATGTATGCTAGTAACTCGATATGGTTGTTGACCGACAACCGGTGATGTCATATTTGGTACTATGAAATAAGGGATAGGTCAGTCCTGATTTGTAAGGTGTCATAGGTTGGCCCTTGGTACATTTTATCTAGAGATGTACTGTGATAGGTGGTACCCAAGTGCCTTGTCATTGTATGGAATCCATTCTACAATAAGTACCTTACGGACTTAGTTGTATCCAAATATGTTGGAATGTGAGATACAAGCATTCCAGCTATGTTACATATTTATTTTAAACTTTAAACCCTGGACATTACTATAATATCACTGGATTTCTTAAAAAAATGGTTTGGTTATCGTAAGGTAAAATCCGTCCATGTTTATGTGAGGCATGGTCATACGAGATACCTTTATTTTTGAAAGGTTTTATAACACTAAAGATCCACATGGTTTGTGTTCTCACGCTGGTTTATCAGACTGATCCGCGTGTTATTTTTCTATAATGCTCGAGTCTACCCGAGCATATTTCCACATCTAGTTTGGAAGCTTTGGAGCTTCAGGAGATGAGTTGGATGCCGCCAAAACATATTGATTTATCTTTTATTTTCGCTGCATTTGTTGTTTTGTATTTACCAGCATTTATGAGGATAGACTGTTATAATTGTCTAGGTTGATGATTGTTTAGTTTACTCTGACTGGTGTATGTATATTATAGTTTCCTTTGTAAAGATCTGTGGTATATTATATATAAATCATCATGATGTAAGATTATATTCTGTCTTTTCTTTCTTACATCCTAACAATCTGTCTTTCTGGCACTTGGATACTCGGCACTATGAGGAATGCGGAATATGGATCTTAAGGCTAGAATGAATACTAGAGGGGGGTGAATAGTGTTTATAAGAAATTACTAAATCTTTTTGAGTTATTGTTGATTTGTACACAAATGTATGCAATATTCAGACACAGATATAATCACAGAATCAAACACACATGTAGAAATAAAGTAAATGCAGTAAAGGAAAGAACACACCGGATTTTATACTTGTTCGGAGTTACCTTACATCCAGTCCCGCACAACTAAGTATGGATTTCCTTTCAAAAGTAATTGTACAATTACACCCTCGGTTTCAAGGCTACGAGGTACACCCTCCAGAATCACAATCCTATGGGTAGAGATACTTGATTTCCGGGGCAACAAGTTCACCCAATTGATTTCCAAGGCTACAATCACACCTTTTCTCGCTTGATTGATTTCCAAGGCTACAATCACACCTTTTCTCGCTAGATAGATTACAAAGAAGCCTATAACTCTGAATAGCACTGGGATCTTGTTGAGATAGTGATAGATAATCAAACCAGAGATGATCTAATTAGATTCAATGTTGATTTCGGCAGAGTGATGATAGAATTTTGAATAAGAAAATGTGGAAGAAGAAGAGAAGTGAAAAACCAGAAAATCTGATATAAAATTCGTTGAAACCAACCCCTATTTATAGAAGAACAACAGCCATGTCTATTCATGAAAGGTTATGGCGAATAGACACTTCTTTTGAAATTCAAATTTTTGGTCCTACTTGACACTATGTCGACATGGGGTACTAGGGCATGTCGACATCCCAAAGGAAATTTTGATGTTTTGTTTTTCTTTGAAAATAACCTTTATCTTATATTAAAACTATTTTAAACTTTATTAATATACTTGACTATAGATAAAATACATAGATAAATATAAAGAATAATATATAAAAAAATTTACTATGATTTTATATTTAAATCTAAGTAAATATTAAAAGTTAAATATATTAAAAGATAGTTTAAAACAAACGAAGTTTAAAACAAGAATTTATTTAAGAACAAAATCAAAGAATATTTTTTAAGGCTAAAACATATTTTTGAAAATCATTTGAAAAGATAATTTTTAAGGCTAAAACATTTTGAAAAGCAGTTTTGAAAATCATTTTGAAGTAGTTTTGCAAGCTTCTTCCTGCAGAATATCTCATCACATCAGGACTCGAGAACTTGTACAAAACCAGGATGTTCGTGGGTTTGTAAGCCACTTGTCGTAGGTTTGTAAGCTACTTGTCGTGGGTTTGTAAGCCACTAAAAAGGTAGAAATGGGTTCCATCCCAAATGAAAATACGGAATGAAGATTTCAGTGCTATTGTGAAGTTTTAACATAATTCTAGACTGAATACTTATCTTGAAATCTTGAACTCTTGATAATCTTGATATTCTTGATACTCATGAGTCTTCAATCTTGATATCTTGAATCTCTATACTGTACAGTATTCATTCTTGGTACCTGCATGGTTAAATCCTGCATATACATATATATCTAAACTATAATGTTAGTATTTATATTTTATAATCTTATTCTAAGGTTGTTGTCATCAAAACCATCAACTCATGGACTAACAATCTCCCCTTTTTGATGATGACAACCGTTGTTTATAAAATATTACTTCTATCCTAATAACAACTCCCCATAAAACTTATAACTCCCCCTTAATCTATGCCTAACTCTCCTATTTTATATTTCTCCCCCTTTGTAATCAACAAAAACAAACTAACTCTAAACTATATAACTCTTAGTCTAATATCCTATATGATGATAGTGTTATCATACATAATCAATACTTACTTGTAAACCTAAAACTTAGTCCTAAACCACTAACATTCCTAACCAAGTACCTATATAATACTTATATATAACACATATAGGAATCATATATAAGAACACACAATATATATATATATATATATGTTTATATTTACATTATCGTACAACGTGACAAATATACACATAACGATGAAAAACGAAAAAGAAGAAACTACTGAGTATCTTTGACAATTGGAGATCTATGGATCGAACAATTTGGATAATGGAAACAGAAATTTCCATGTTGTTCAACCAAGTTCCCATCCTTGTCAAAACATACTTCGCCAACGCAAATGACTTTGTCGTTGTCTTCCGCATGCTCTTCTTCCTATGGTTCTTCTTCTTCTTCTTCACTTTCCTCTTGTTCATGATCTCCTGAAGAGTCCTCGTCAATCAAGATTGGATTAGCATGATTGTCCATTAGAAATTTTTGCAAATTTCTAAGGATTTTCCCTTGCCTTTCCTGTTCTTTTGCCATTCGGAGTTGCACTATTTGAATTTCAGTCATTAACTGAATTGCATCCTTCAGAGAATCCTCCATTTTTGTCACTCGGGTGAGTGTAGTATGTTGGAACGGACCAGAAGTAGGAGAAGGGAACGAAAAGGTTGATTTTATGTTTGATTTGGAAGAGGAGGCCATTGATAAATTGATTTTAGAATATTGAACAGAAAGAGAACAGAGAGAATGAAGAAAATTTCGAAAATAAGAAGAATATATAACCAATTATTTGAATTTTGGTGGGAAAAAATTTAAAAATAAAAAAAACGTTATATGTCGACATGGGTATATGGGGGATGTCGACATGGTTCTCAATATTTTTACTATTTGATTTATTTTGATTTAATTTTTAATTATACTTTGTTATTTATATTTTATATTTCAGTTAATGAACAAATACCTAATTCTCTTCTTAATTTAGTAAATGTAGATTCATTTAAGGGTTTTGTTAAGATATCAGCAATTTGATTTTCAGAATTGATATAGTCGAGAGTAATTACTTCTCTACTTATATTATCTCTGAGAAAATGGTGTCTGATATCAATATGTTTAGTTCGAGCATGTTGAGTAGTATTTTTGGATAAATTTATTGCACTAGTATTATCACAATAAATTGGTGATTTTGAGATATTTAAACCAAAATCTTTTAAAGTTTGTTGCATATATATTACTTGAGAACAAGCCAAAGCAGTAGAAATATACTCTACTTCAGTTGTTGATAGAGAAACTGTGTTTTGCTTTTTACTAAACCAGGAAATCAGAGAATGCCCTAAAAAGTGACAAGTTCCACTTGTACTTTTTCGGTCTGATTTACAACCAGCATAATCAGCATCACAGTAAGATATTAAGTCAAATGAATCATTTTTAGGATAAAATATGCCATAATCAAAGGTGTGTTTAACATATCTTATAATACGTTTTACAGCTTTTAAGTGAGTTTCTTTAGGTTGGGATTGATACCTTGCACAGAGACAGACACTATGCATGATATCAGGTCTACTCGCAGTGATATAGAGTAGTGATCCAATCATTCATCTATATAATTTTTGATCTACATCTTTCGAGAGATCTTCTTTACTAAGGTACTCATTGGTTTCCATGGGAGTGGGTTTTCCACTCGCAGTAGTCAAACCAAATTTACAAACCAGGTCTTTAGCATATTTTTCTTTACTAATAAAGATACCATTATCTCATTGTTTTATTTGTAATCCTAAAAAGAAGTTTAATTCACCCATATGACTCATCTCAAACTCTTTTGTCATTATTTCAGAAAATTCTTTATTCATTTCAAAATTAGTTGATCCAAAAATGATATCATCTACGTAGACTTGTACTAGTTGAATATCATTTTTATTTCTTTTAATAAAAAGAGTATTATCCACTTTACCTATTTCAAAATTTGATTGTAACAAGTAAGATCTTAGTCTATCATACTAGGCTCTAGGAGCTTGCTTTAGACCATATAGAGCTTTCTTAAGTTTGTAAACATGATTTGGAAATTTATCATTTTCAAAAAGTGGTGGTTGTTCAACAAATACTTCTTCTTTTACAAAACCATTTAAAAATGCACTTTTAACATCCATTTGAAATTATTATGATTTCCGAAAGCAAGTAGAATCCTAATGGCTTCTAATCTTGTTACGGGGGCAAAGGTTTCATCAAAATCTATTCCTTCTTCTTGACAATAACCTTGAGCGACTAACCGGGCTTTATTTCTAAAAACCTCTCCTTGTTCATTAATTTTATTTTTATAAACCCATTTAGTTCCAATTATTATTTTATTTTCAGGTCTAGGAACAAGTTCCCAAACATCATTTCTAGTGAATTGATTTAATTCTTCTTGCATAACTAAAATCCATGAATCATCAGTTGATGCTACTTCTGGATTTTTGGGTTCAATAGTTGATATAAAAGCTACATTACTCATTTGACTTAGTTGGTTTCTAGTTTTAACAACAGGTTGCATATCTCCAAGTATATTTTCTATAGGGTGATCTTTTAAAAGTTTAATCCTTTTATTAGGATGATTTAATTCATTATTAGTTTCAGTTGACTCTTGGTTTTGAGTGATTAAATCCTCTTCATCATTTATTTCTTCAAATTTTTTGAAATTTTCATCAAATGAAACATGCACTGTTTCTTCGATGGTATTAGTTCTTAAATTAAATACTCTGTATGCTTTACTTCTATTAGAGTATCCGATAAAGATACCTTTGTCGGATTTAGGATCAAATTTATCTAAGTTATCTTTTGTATTTAAAATAAAACATTTACTTCAAAAAATTCTAAAATAAGATACCTTAGGTTTCTTTGAGTAAATAAGTTCATAAGATGTCTTATCAGTTAAAGGTCTAATTAAAATTCTATTTAAAATATAACAGGCGGTAGCAACTGCTTCTGCCCAAAAGTAATTTGGTAAATTACTATCAGAAAGCATAGTTCTCGCACACTCTTGAATCGTCCTATTTTTACGTTCTACTGCTCCGTTTTGTTGTGGAGTTCTTGGAAATGAAAAATTGTGAATTATTCCCTTTTTATTGCAGAATTCTTCAAACTTTTCATTTTCAAATTCACCACCGTGATCACTACGGATGGTTATAATTTTTTGAGAAAGTTGATTTTGAACCCTTTTTGAAAAATTCTTAAAATATTCAAAGTGGAAATTAGCCACAAGGGCCTCTTTAACTCGTGGAATTAGTTTCTAGGACACACAATTGAAATAATTACTTTCAAGAACAAAACGTAAAATAATTAGTTTCTAGGGCCTAAAAACCTATGAAATTATGTCCTTAAAAGTAATTGGACTGCTGACTTTGTCCTTGAAAGTAATTATTCTGCTGCCTTTGGCCTTGAAAGTAATTTCTTTGAATGTGTGTCCTAGAAACTAATTGGACTGCAAAGTTTGTCCTTCTGGTGAAATTCCCCATATTCAAAAGTATCACTTTTATGTTTTAAAAATATTGTCCATGTAAATCTAGAATAATCATCTACAATTACAAAAAAATATTTACTATTATTTATTGATAGAATTTGAGACGGACCAAATAGATCAATATGAAGTAATTCAAGAGGTTTTGAAGTAGAAATTATATTTTTTAATTTAAAGGAGCTTTTTCTAAGTTTTCCTAGTTGACATGCATCATATAGACTATCTACTTTAAAATTCATTTTAGGGAGGCCTCTTACTAGATCATGTTTTGACAGTCTAGATAAGAGTTTGAAATTCAAATGCCCAAATCTCTTATGCCAAATCCAAGGGTCACTTGCATTTGCCAAAAGACACAAGTTATCATTTGAAATTTTCATACTAAGAATATAAATATTCTTTTTCCTATTTCCCTCAAATATTATGGTTGAATTATTATCTTCAATGTGACACTTATCTTTTTCAAATTTAATTTTATATCCTTTATCGCATAGTTGACTCATACTTAGCAGATTGTGTTTCAGATTCTTAACTAGCAAAACATTAGTAATAATAGGAGTTTCAAAGCTACCGACTTTGCCGATGCCGATCACATAACCTTTTGAATTGTCTCAAAAGTTAACCAGTCCTCCGTCTTTGTATATTATATCATTTATCATATCTGGATTCCCAGTCATGTGTCTAGAACATCCACTATCGAGTATCCATTTGTTCTTTTTGATCTGCACAGGTTGTTTGTTCTGGATTGATTCCTCAACTCCCATAAAGCATGATTCCTGCACATCAAACAATCTTAGTAGACAACTTGTATTTGAATATTGATTATATGCAGACTCAAGAGACAATGATGATCTGAATATTTCTAAACATGCATTAACAAATTTCTTAAACATAGCCATTTAAAAAAAACTTTTTCAAAAATCAGATTATGAAACTTTTGAAAACCTGGCTCTGATACTAAATGTGAGGAATGTGGAATATGGATCTTAAGGCTAGAATGAACACTAAAGAGGGGGTGAATAGTGTTTATAAGAAATTACTAAATCTTTTTGAGTTATTGTTGATTTGTACACAAATGTATGCAATATTCAGACACAGATATAATCACAGAATCAATCACAGATGCAGAAATAAAGTAAATGCAGTAAAGGAAAGAACACACCAGATTTTATACTGGTTCGGAGTTTCCCTACATCCAGTCCCGCACAACTAAGTACGGATTTCCTTTCAAAAGTAATTGTACAATTACACCCTCGGTTTCAAGGCTACGAGGTACACCCTCCAGAATCACAATCCTCTGGGTAGAGATACTTGATTTCCGGGGCAACAAGTTCACCCAATTGATTTCCAAGGCTACAATCACACCTTTTCTCGCTTGATTGTTTTCCAAGGCTACAATCACACCTTTTCTCGCTTGATTGTTTTCCAAGGCTACAATCACACCTTTTCTCGCTTGATTGATTTCCAAGGCTACAATCACACCTTTTCTCGCTAGATAGATTACAAAGAAGCCTTAACTCTGAATAGCACTAGGATCTTATTGAGATAGTGATAGAGAATCAAACTAGAGATGATCTAGTTAGATTCAATGTTGATTTCGGTAGAGTGATGATAGAATTTTGAATAAGAAAATGTGGAAGAAGAAGAGAAGTGAAAAACCAGAAAATCTGATATAAAATTCGTTGAAACCAACCCCTATTTATAGAATAACAACAGCCATGTCTATTCATGAAAGGTTATGGCGAATAGACACTTATTTTGAAATTCAAATTTTTTGTCCTAACAGACACTATGTCGACATGGGGTACTAGGGCATGTCGACATCCCAAAGGAAATGTTGATGTTTTGTTTTTCTTTGAAAATAACCTTTATCTTATATTAAAACTATTTTAAACTTTATTAATATACTTGACTATAGATAAAATACATAGATAAATATAGAGAATAATATATATATAATTTTACTATAATTTTATATTTAAATCTAAGTAAATATTAAAAGTTAAATATATTAAAAGATAGTTTAAAACAAACGAAGTTTAAAACAAGAATTTATTTAAGAACAAAATCAAAGAATATTTTTTAAGGCTAAAACATATTTTTGAAAATCATTTGAAAAGATAATTTTTAAGGCTAAAACATTTTGAAAAGCAGTTTTGAAAATCATTTTGAAGTAGTTTTGCAAGCTTCTTCCTGTAGAATATCTCATCACATCATGACTCGAGAACTTGTACAAAACCAGGATGTTCGTGGGTTTGTAAGCCACTTGTCGTAGGTTTGTAAGCTACTTGTCGTGGGTTTGTAAGCCACTAAAAAGGTAGAAATGGGTTCCATCCCAAATGAAAATACGGAATGAAGATTTCAATGCTATTGTGAAGTTTTAATATAATTCTAGACTCAATACTTATCTTGAAATCTTTAACTCTTGATAATCTTGATATTCTTGATACTCATGAGTCTTCAATCTTGATATCTTGAATCTCTATACTATATAGTCTTCATTTTTGGTACCTGCATGGTTGAATCCTGCATATACATATATATCTAAACTATAATGTTAGTATTTATATTTTATAATCTTATTCTAAGGTTGTTGTCATCAAAACCATCAACTCATGGACTAACAGGCACGTCAATACTCTGGATATATAATTGCCCACTTTTGAGGGTCGAAAAGGCATGTCCTTACAACGTGGTATCGGAGCTTAGGTTAAGGGAACACCTAGGCTTTGGTGCGTCAGACTCATTAGAGATAGGGTTAGTAATACCCTAAAATGAGTTTGAGTATATTTATATATAAGAATGCGTATTTTTTAGTGTTACCAAAATGTTTTATATTTGTTGATCGATCTGTTGAATGGTTTATGAATTATGGTCGATACAAAAGGAACAACTGTATCAATAGGAATTTCTAAACTCTTGAACAAGGCAAACCGACGTAGTATTGTTTTGAAATTTGTTAAATGTAGTAAGTTTACCAAGATTTTCTAAAATTTTATATACAAAAGAATAATTCAAAAATTGATATAGTTATTTATGATGTATTTGTTTGTTAAGAGATGATAATATTCGATTATTATCAGTTATTGTTTGATTAGTTGTGCTCATCTAGTTTAGGAGCATTTATTGTTCCGGTTAAATTAAATACGAACACCTTGTGAATTCAGTTTCATGATTTGACTATAAGGCGTTCGATTATAATGTTAGGTCAAATTTTAATGTTAATAAAAGGTTTTTATTATAATCTAAACAATGGTATACATTTGTATGAATATTTATATAAGAAAGTGAGATCATATAAATATATGGTTTATAAATAAAAGGATTTAATCCCAGAATTTGAGAACTTAAATCCTAGTGTTTTCGAAAATTATTTTTTAAGTTTTGGGGAAAATAATAATAGTATTTTTTAAAATATTTATGAATAGAAATATTTTAAAAAGGATTTTGAGGGAGATAGAAAGCACTGAACTCACTTTTGTGGTTGGAAAATAATTCTGGTGATGACTAGTGCACCATCGACATTCATTTTCAAGTTTCTAAGTGAGGGATGCTACCATAGTAATTTGTTATTGAGTTGTTTTGGTAAAACCAATATTTTTTTTAAATTCTGAAAGTGTGATTTGATTTACAAAAGGAGATATGTATATTATAATTTCAAAATGATTCAAAATAAAATCTGATGTTTAGTTCTAAAATTTTCAACTAAATTATTTTATATACACATGTATCATATGCATCATGATAGGTTGGTTTGTGCATCTCATTATGATATGTTGTTGGGTAGTTTTCGTTTATTGAAATGAAATAGAATTTGCGGTGATTTTCGATAGTCGAAAAATTCTGAATCAATTGAGAACTTGAAGCTAAGTGTTTGTGGAAATATAAAAGTAGAGTTTTATAACTCTAGAATGAGATGTTGTATATATACTCTTAGGATGTTGCGGGGTGTTATATGAATATGAACTTGAGTTTTGAAATGAAATTTAACATAAGTAAAGTTTAATGAAAAGCTTTATAAATGATTTTAGTATTAAATGAAATACAATTGGTGTAAATAAATGTAGATTTTAAAGAAATTAGTATAGTCAAGAAGCCAATGGAATAAATATGTAAGTCGTACATAGATCATTTTATACGCACAACTGTTCGTGATCCAGATTCAAATACATGATTTTGAGGTGATTTACACCAGTCCGAGTTAGGATTTTTCACTCGATTCTTAACAGCGAACACTTGATACAGATTCTTGATATGATCCCAAAGTTTTCTATCATAGTGTATGGCTATGTAAGCAGAACAGAGGTTTCTAATCAAGAAACCTGACCGGAGTCCGTACTAGGGAAGTCGAGTGAGCGATAGTAGTTCGGAAGTGAAATTTGTGTGATCGAGCAAGTGATCAGATTTGACATTGATATGGGTGACATATGTACATCATACGAGCTTTAATGTAATTTTATGCTTCTTACTTAAGAAATGCAAGTTATATGGGTTGATGGCATATATAAGTGAGTATAGGTTCATGGAAGCAAATGCTTGCTAGTTGGTTTTAGTTTCATGAGTAGAGTTTGATTGCTCGACAAATTGGTATGTATTTATTGCTTAATGGGTGTGTTTTCTATGTGACATACAGACTCTATAAGATATTTTATAAGTATTTACTATTGATTGATGATTTTATGCACCAGTTATGGAAGGCCAATTTTGGGCTTTTATTTTCTTTGTTGATTTGGGCCAGTTGTTGCAAGTTGTAGTTTTTCCAGATTGAGCCACGCAAAAGAGATGCTGTCGAATTTTCCACAACTTCAGGGATTTTATAAGCTTAATAACTCATTCTACTTAATTTATTTTATAAGTCTAAGCGTGTGAAGATATTTTTCTTCCTTCGGGAATTTCAGGGAAGAAATTTCTTTTAATGGGGGAAGAATCTAACGATCCAAATTTTGCAACGTTTCTGTAACAAACCAGAATTTTATAACAATTAATTCTCGTCAAATGACGATTTAATTAGTTGTTAATTGTTAATTTGAGTTTTGAACCCAGTTTGAATTCTTTTAAACATTTGGTTAAGAAAATATTTTGGGCTTTGAATGTTGGCCCATGGGTGTTGTATTGGGTATCTCGAGTTATAAACCGTTCCTCCTTTATCTTTTCCCATTCGAAGAAAACCTAAGCAAACGTTCGAAAGAAATTTGAATGGCGGCCACAAGAATTGTCTTTATTTGTTCGTTCAGAAGCTAGGGCTTCGGTCGATTTGGCGTTCGTCTTTTGTCGAATCGAGGGATTACATCGTCTTGCACGCTGCTCCTCGATTAATCGAGTCGCCTCCGCTTGGATCGCTAAGGATTTAGCTTCACTGCCTCGTCGAAAATGGTGAGTGTTCCACTCACATTTAATTCCTTCTCGTGTTATTAGCGTCGAATCCTATGAGTTTTGTTCGTATTCGATTGTTAGTTTCGTGGTTGTTGAACTTTGAATTTCTGAAGACTTCGATTATACTTTGTGAATTTCATTCCTGTTCTGGTATACGTATGCACTACACTTGTAATTGTCTCTGGCCAATTTTGTTCTTCCCTGTAGTTTAAATTGATTAAGCTTCAAGGTAGACTTGATTTCCATGGCATCGACCATTTTGAAACTTTGTGAATTTCTGGCTTTGTATTATTTCGTCTCTGGCCATCTCTGATATAGTTGTTTTTGTGGTTTATTCTGGCTTTGTTGACTTCACTGTGAATTTTGTGACTTCTCTGCAGTTTTCTCCTTGTTGACTTCACTGTAAATTATGACTTTGGTTTTCTATTGGCATTGATGTTATTGACACTCTGTTTCACCTGTTTGTTTGATTGCTGTTCATTGGGTTGCACTGTTTTGTCACCATTCATGTATATATCTATGATATAGTGATACTGCAATGTTGTATTACTTTCTGTTTACATCTGCAGCATTGTGACTACTGTGGTCTTTGGTATCTGTTTGCTCTATTGAGATTTGTTTTGCCTCCGGCGTGTTGCACTGATGTTCATTGGCCTTGAGATTGAACCTGTTACATCTTGTAGCAATTGTACCTCTTGCTTTGTTGGTCGAATTTGTTTTGAATATGGCCAATTTAAACTTGACTTCATTCAAATGCTTGCCTGTGTAGTGCACTTCAATTTAGAATTTAGTTATACATGGTGCATTGCATATCAGTTCATTAATGTAATTGGGCTTTGCTTCCATTTACATGTGTTGTCAGGTATGATCTATATATGAAGCAGTGTTGTAATTCCTTGTAGTCTTCATTGCTTTGCCCTCTTTGTGGTCTGAGACTCTTGCCTTGATTCTGGTCTGCATTTTGGGTTGTTCCACTGTTGCATTTAAATTAGCATGTCTGCACTTTGAACTTGGATAATTTGAACTTGATGGTCAGATTTCACTTGATCATATTCGTTGATTTCTCTCATGTTGAAACTGCACTTGCATTGTCTACATTGGTTGTACACTTCCCTTGGACTTGCACTAGGAAGTCTGCTCTTTTCGATCCAGGTCTGTATTGATTTGGGTCACAAGTATGCTTTGTACTTGTGATTTTGAGTCTGGTTCACTTTGAGTTGTCTTCTTTGATTTACACTGAACTTGTATATATATTCACTTGATTATCTGGTTGAGGCTGCCATCGACTTGTACATGGCCTCACTTCTGAATTTTTACTTGAGTTGAACCCAGTTGCAAAACTTGGGTTTGACCTTGTGTCTGGCTCTTATTCCATCTCTGTAGTGGTGAGGCAGTACACGCGCGCGTGTACTGCAGCCACACTGATTTGTTTGTTTTAATTGACATTTCAATTGTTTAAATTGATTTGGATTATTGATTTGTTGTTTAACACTGTATAGTGTTATATCTGCCGTTATCCGATTCTTTTATCAAGGAGTCGGATATACGAGATTTCTGTGACTGTCGTCTATTTGTCCTTTGATTATTATTGCTTCTGTGCACTAATAACTGAGTTTGAATTAGACTGACCCGTGTATTATTTTCTTTTGAATTTAATACTCGGGTCAGACCCGAGTTATTTCAGGTTGTAGGTTTCCTGCTTTGAGTTGCTGTTCGGGATATGAAGACTTTTTATATCTTCTGGAGTAGTCTTCATCATTTTTAGAAGTTGTGTCAAATTGTATAGGTTGATATGTATCCATGTATATTAGTCGATAATGTACGTGTGTATATAACTTCCAGAGTCGACAGTTGTAGTTGTATCATATGTATTGTGTCAACTATGTTGTAACTGACATCAGTTATATATATATGAGACTTTTGTTTTTATCTGTGTTCCGCATTTATATTATCTGTGTTATTGTTATATCTAATGTCCTAAACTATTATGAACCATCGTAGTTTGTTTTATACTGATAATTGGGTGTGTCGATGGGAGTAAATAAATAATAGATGAAAAAAAGTATATACCACTCCTATCGAGATAACCAATATTAGTGTAAGGTCAACTACGGATGGTCGCTCCTATCCAGCCTTATTCTTCGTAATAATAGACAGTATTTCTTTTAATACTCTTTATTATTATGAGCATAGAGGTGGGGCGTTACAGTTGGTATCAGAGCTTGGGGTTTATGGACATAATATAAAACATAACTTGGATGGAACATATGTTACAACTATTGGTCGATGTTTTATTTGTGCTTAAGTCAAAACTAAAGTTTTGAAATTTGGATGAAATTTTTAAATAACTTTATTTAAAAATAATAGTGAAATTGTGTTCTGATGATTTGATTGATTTGTGTTCTGTTTATCAGGGTGCGCAGCGGAAACAGTGAAACTGTCTTCGCTGAGTACAACTGATAATCTTTTTGATTTAAAAATCAAAATACGAAATTGATATGAATTTCATTTGTTGTTTACATAGCTGTAATTATTTTGTTTCTTTGAGAATTTCGAATCCGAATTGAGGATTCGAAGAAATTGCAGATATGTGATTTTGTTGAAATTTCCGCTGGCTTTCTTTTGTACTAATCATCTATTGATTAGATTTTTGCTGTTTTAAATTATCTTCATTGAAGATACATTTGAATGATTCTTTGTTCATTTTGTAGTACGTGCAAAAATTTAAATTGCACGTTATTGCATTTATTTTACGTTGAACCGATGCTTGGTTATGAAACGTATTTTGTTGCCGTTATTTTTACAACGGAATTTTACACCAATGCTATATTTTGAAGTACGGTGTTTTGTGGCATTTTGATGAATGAGAATTCACTGATATTACATTTTGATGTAGATTGTTTTGATGTGATTTTGACGTTTTAAAACTACTGACGCTTTGGCTTCCGTAACCGTCAAAATTTAAAAGTGAATTTTCAAGCGGTTATTCCGCAATGCTGATTTGTAACCGTTTTTACGGTATTTTGAGAAGTACAATTTCCTTATTGAAATTGTTACTGATTTGCTGTTTTAATCACGTGATTGGAAAATCATTTTAAAAATGAAAATTGTTTTATAAAATTTTAGCAGTTTGCATTTTCAAAAGAATGAGGAAGCAATTTAAACGTTTCAGCAAAATCGAGGACTATGACCCCTTTCTTTTACTGATTCGCTTAACTCCGGACTTGTCCAGTTGAGAATGTGAATTGTTATTTTTACAAAATAAAAAAATAAAAAAAAATTGTTTTCAGAAATTTTAACAGTTAGCGCTTTCAAAAGAATGAGGAAGCGATTTAAACGTTTCAGCAAAATCGAGGACTATGACCCCTTTCTTTTACTGATTCGCTTAATTCCGGACTTGTCCGTTTGAGAATGTAAAGTGTATTTTTACAAAATACACAATTTTGCACTTTCAAGGAAACGATGAAGAGATTTAAACGATTTAGCAAAAGTGCGGAGTATGGAACCACACTTTTACTGTTTCGGTTAATTCCGGACTCGTTAGTTGAATATCTGTTGTTTTGATGATTTTGATGAATTTTACACTTTCAAGGAAACGATGAAGAAAATTAAACAATTTAGTAAAACTCGTGGTTATGGGACATGTGCGTTTACTATTTTGGTTAATTCCGGACTCGTTAATTGAAATATTTTGATGCTTTCGTGTGCTTTCGAGCCACTATGTTGGACCTTCGGGTCATATGTTGGACCTTCGGGTCATATGTTCACTACAAGAAAAATGGTCTTTTGCAGCGTTTTTAAAACGCTGCGAAATCCTTTCGCAGCGTTATGAAGAACGCTCTCTAACGACAAGCTGTAATAGAGTCAAGACATATAACAACGTTTTTCAAAGGCTGCAAATTCAGCAACATATTGCAGCGTTTTCGTTATTACAGCGTTTTTAAAAGGCTGCAAAATCAGCAACATATTGCAGCGTTTTTGTTATTACAGCGTTTCTTAAAGGCTGCAAAATCAGCAACATATTGCAGCGTTTTTGTTATTACAGCGTTTCAATATTGGCTGTAATATGTCCTTACCCATTGCTTCTTCTTTCGTTAGACAACATTTTTCAAAAACGCTGTTACAGTTTTCCACAGCGTTTATAAAAGCTTATAAATAAACATTTAACAGCTCTAAAAAACGCTGCATACGGATTTACATTTCACAGCGTTTTCCTTTTGCCTGAGATACTGCAGCGTTTTTCCGATTCCGCAGGGTTTTTAAAACGCTGTTAAATATGAAAATTACCATGCACAAACTTTTACATTTACAAACATCCCACCAGCTATAAAATTTTATATCAAGAGATAAATATAATCTTTGTATGTTATATTAAACATAATTAAAGTTGCACTAACTCCATACTCAAAATAAACAATAATCGTATACAACATTTAATACATAATGTTTGTAAGCAAATATGATAGTAACATTGTTTTACATAAATAGCATATTAAATTAAGCAAAATATGAGTTGTGAGAGTCCAAGCTAGTCCTCTTCAACAATTCACCCTCCACTAGCTAAGTCAGCCAAATTACATAAGCATGCTCACTTTGGAACTGCGAAGATGTAAGAAAAAACATGTTAATAGGTCATTCTTGCAAGAAAAAACAAAAATGCATATGGTCATTTTTTGATTTTAGATGCATGATAACTACCTTTACGTCCTCTCAAGAGTGTGTGTAATTTAAGAAAAAGAATGTTAAGGTGACTGTACATTTCATTAGTTTGCTTCGAGTAACCTACTCGTTCTACCCGAGTAAAACACGAGTCAAAATCCTGTACAACCTCAACAGATAGTTCATCTGAACATACAATATGCTCGGGGCATATGCTCCGGCTCTCTGGCGATCTCCAGCCACCACAACCCTCCTCACCAAGTCACCGACCAACCCCTCACCTGATCACGACCACCGAAATCCCCATAGCAGTTCGAAAATCAAAACGAGAAATCAATCTGCAACCTGGAAAAACCCATCTGCACCATATACCCCAACCTATCAACAGCCCATAATCCATCCTCCGATCATCTGAGACACCGCGTCTCCGGTCATCTCTTCTTCCACGACTCCTCTACAACTTCCCAAAAACTGGTAACACTCGGTGCATCACAGAGATCAAAAAGTTACAAAACTTCAACATCATCAAATTAGGGCTAAAACCTAGAAATCACTACTGCCATCGCCTCCCACCTCTGATCATCTATTACCCAATTTTTCCCCACTCTCACATCAATTCTCCCCCTCCAGGCAGAACCACATCACCCCAATATCACTAGGAAATTAGATAAACCCAAATTTCCAATATCTGTTCAACCCAGTGATGCTCACTCCTCAGAAATTTTAAAAATGTGATATTGGTTTTAAAAATCATAATTTCATACATGCATTCAATTTATAAACTTGTTTCAATGATTTAAGATGTTTGATATTTTTGCTTATTTCAATTTTTTTTTACTGTTGTATTTGTTTCAGAGGTAACAGACTTTCCAATATAATTTAATTTTGATTTTTGAACAAAATTTCTTACTAACCAAACATCCTTTGTTTACCCATTAATTTCTAACTGAGATTAACTAAATGGAAATAAATTTTCACCAAAAACCTGAGCTTCAGAACAGATGCAGGTACCCAGATCCTTGTAAACATACATATTTATGTGTGTATATAAATGTACACAGAATATCTATCCAAAACAAAGTCATACAAAACCAACTTATTCCATTTATCCACATGCAACATATGGATTAAAGCTTCTTAATATTATGGGGTTATTTACTTTAAAAGAAATGAAGCACTGCAGTTTAATCTATAACAGTTTTTATATTATATATTTTTTTAAGAAAAGTCTTAGTTTTAAAACAAACAAGTATGCAGATTCTTGGCACAGCAACACACCTATACATATTTATATATGTATACACAAATTTTCAACACCATATAATGATACAAGCATATTCATTTCTATACATTCACATGCAGCAGATAATTTAAGTTCTTTGCATTGAGGTTACTTACTTCTAAAAAGAAACAGAGCAGTTTCCATCCAAACTGTTTTTAATTTATGTGAATTAGAACTTGAGTTCTGGAAATTTTGTTTAACTTTGATTTTAAAAGGGAAAACTGTTTTTAAAATAGAAGTTTACTCACCTATTTATTGAAGATGCAGAGAACAATCCTGTCCCAGCACTACTGAAAGAGCATCTTCTCGCACATTAGTTTTTGAGCTGGATTGTGATTCGGTGTCAATTTTTTTAATTTGACCCTGCATATGTTAACATTTATTATAATTTCCATAATTATTACACTCTAAAGTGATTTGATAATAATCAAATTGAAACAAAAGCACATACTATTGTATCTTGAATGGCCAAACTCACTGGTTCGCCATTTTTTCGAGTGTGAGATCTAATCCAAACATGAGTTCTGGAAATGGAAGAGGGATTGGAACTCTCTTTTTTCTACATTTACAAAAATTGAATAAAACAATTATCATAACTATAGAAATAGATGGCGTGACAAAAATTGAATAGGACAATTCTCACCATATCCGCAGCTAATCGAGCCATTCCTTTACGGCTACATGTGTGTGGCACTTGCTTGCGCCTGAAAGCCTTGTACATGTCACTTTTTATCTGAATTAAAAAAAATAAGAATACATCAAAAAGTTATCTCATTCATTGAAAGAATGACCAATTAGATGTAATTTACCTTAAATTTTGAACTAGTTTTCAAGCTGATAAAATCATTCCACTCCGTCATACTTCCAATATTATCTGGTTTAAGTTGAAGTCTTTCCTCCTTTGACTTTGCTTTTACTAATTGATTAACTAATCTACATTTTGAACACCTAAAAATACAACCCATTTGCTGAAATATAGAGACCTTTTGCCATTCCTCATCCAACTTAAATCTAGTCTGTATCCATTAATTGGTTGAAGCGAAATTAGCACATTCGTAAATAAATCAAATATGATTATATTGGAGTGGCTGTTCGCATAACAGATACAAAACTTAAAATGATTAAAACAGCAAACCAGAAGTTCGTATCATTCACATGACACTGAAAGTGGAGTAGAAATGGTAAAAAGATATGATTATATTGGGCTGTCTTCCTGCATACTAATTATTCCCTTTGTGATTCATATATGCCACTGAAAGTGGAGTAAAAAGATATGACACTGAAACAAATAGGATTCGTCACCTTTTATATGCCTCATATATGCATACAAATATGACACTGAAACAAATATGACACTCATTCATATATGCATACTGATATGACAATTTTTTATTTTGGAATTTCTAAACAATGATTGGGTTTGCCAAATCAAAGGTTTTGTGTAATAAATATAAAATCGAAAACTACCAAGATGCTTGAGGTCGGCGACATTTTTGGGAGCAGCCATGTAAACAATGTAAACTTTCCGGTCCTTTTGATTAGCAGCTGAACAAACATTAAAGCAGATGGAAAATAAAATGAAAAGATGGATTGATGAAACGATCAGGTTTTGGTTTTTCATTGTTATTAATTCAACTTTAGCTTGGGGGGTTTCATGTTTTTCTTCCATTTATAATTCTAGAATGTCGAAACTGCAGAGTTATTGTCGAAACTGCAGTAGAGTTTTGTAAGTTTCATGAACTTCAGGAAACGTTTTGGTATGGTACATTTAATAAATGGTTGTATGAATGTTCGCTTAGAAGACAATGGCTTTTACCTAGTAAAACTTGATAAGGCGGAATTTTGTGAAGTTTGTTTTAGGAGTTGGTCCATATCTGGTAGATGAGAATCTAAATATCACGAGGAAATGGAATATCTGAATTAAGTAAGACAAAGATTTATTTATTAACATCTATTCTCGTATGGATTAAATTCCCAGGATTAAACATTGATTTCTGGAACCTTATGAAAACCCGACAAGGATAAGAAGAATACTTGCATATGCTCGAGTATTTGTAGAAGTGGAATCTGATTTTAATTTTGAAAAGGAAGTGCAGGTTAAAATTTAAAACAATTTAAAATCCCTAATGAAGATCCTGTCACTCAGGAAAATGAATACGAATATCTTTAGCTTAGGTGGCTTGACTGCATCTATTTCCAACATTTAGATAATGAATGTCCTATTCATTTCAAGAAAACATGGCGACCGAAAAACACCAAAAATGGAGTTGCAATGAAGGTCAGGAAGAGCTGCTAAATAATGCGTCTAATGAACAAACAGACTCAGCAATGCATACAGGCAACGTAATAAATACAAACAACACTGCACAGCGTATTCAAGGTCAAACCCAGAGAATGCCAAAGAGAATACAAAAGAGTTGCAATCCAATTTAAGTACTGTTCAGAGTTAGTTATACGACAAAAGAACCAATTCTAAAACTTAACTAGTCTCGAAGCTTGCATGATGAGATGACTCACAAGGTTTTAACGGCCGTTTAGTGTGATTGAGAGTATTAATGAAATTGTAAATCAACATTTGGAATTGGAAATAATCAAGTTGGATCGCGGATTTGTTTTCACTGAATGAAGAAACAAATATCCAAAAGCATGTCGCAAGTAAACACTGTTAAAATTTCCAATCACGGATTATTTTCCGGATTCAATCATCACTTATTGTAATCAAACAACACCCTGGCTTTATATGCAATGATTTTAGTAGTAGACATGACATCAAGAGTGTAAAATTTGCTTATTGTTTCAGGGATTTTTTTCTTCAAATAATCTTACACCAACATATTACTGTTAATGTTATTTTTTTACTCTCCCATATGTTGTATGTGCACATGATATTAACAGTAATTTCAAGTTATTTTGGAAAGATACTGTCGAATGTATACACTGAAAAAAGACACACTATCACTATAAATAAATATACCTGAATGCAATCCCATAAAACGGCTTTCAAATCATCACCAAGATGTCTCCAATCAGTAAGCGTGACTGGAACATGCTCTCGTACGAGTGGCCCTAGATAAGAAGATAAGTGGATTGACCCTTCTCCTATTGGAATGCCACTCTCGTTAAATTCAACTTCAACCCGATTTGCGAAATTTGAAGGAAGTCTCTTCATTTTAGTAGGACCTCTAGCAATTCTTTTCCGAACTAAATTTTCGCTCACATCTTGAATAGATCTATCGGTTTCCATCATGTCTTCCACATTGTATTCATTTTGCATTGTATTGTCTTCAAGTGCACAAGGATTGTCTTTATTTTGATTATTGCCTTCAACTAAATGTCGATTATCTTCAATTTGAATGTTGTTGTCTTCATTTTGAACGTTGTTGTCTTCAACATGCTTATTCTGTTCATTAGACTCCTTGAGTGCAATTTCAACCTCTTTTGCTTTTTTCTGTTTTCGAGTAATCCTCTTCATTTCCTGTATAGACATGAAGCAAAAATGAAAAATGAACCAATTGTGCTAGAGGCTTCAAAAGCTGCTACACTCTTTTATCAGTGGCTAGCTTGTTTGATTAAAAATTTGTAAACTGTATTGTCTTCACATATTGCTTGTAGGCATTCGTTGTTTAAGAAATGTATTTTTGCAATGGTTGCTATTATATTTCCAGTGAACCAGTTGTTGTAAGTTGTATCAAAGTAGTCTCTGGACAGATCAAGGAAGTTTTGTAAACTGAGCTACACTTGGTTTTGTAAACTAAGCGTTACTTATTATAAAATGATTATTACATTTTCTGCACAGTTGTGCTTTAGATTGTACTTTTCCTGGCTATGTAGCAGTAATCACCACATTTAAGTACAAATTTAAGGGATATGCATAGATCTTGAGAAAGGAAAAATGAATCCAGAAATGAAATAAGGTAAATAATGACACTATTCAAATGACTGAAGACAAACTAATCGATACATGAAATAAAGTTCAAAATCAAATCCAAATTTTCAACTATTCCATACAGGAAATAAAAATCAAAATCAAAATAAATACAGGAAAAATGATAAATACCTGAAGGATTAAAGTGGGAATGACAGTTACCCTTGACAAAGTGATAGCAGTTACCCTTGACAAAGCGATGGCTAACATTTGCAAACATGCTTTTACTACTTCAAAGATCAATCATATTCCCATTTTGTGCTATTATGAGTACCAGTATTAACATTTGCAGACAAGAATATGTCAGAACCCGAAGGATGTCAACATTCATGCTGTAATTTAAGTGAAAGATACTAATATTTTCTATTTATGACAAGATATGACAAAATTGCTTCTCTGTTAATTTTAATACTTCCCCTTGTTAGTAGAAGGTACGTTGCTACCATGTATTCTAGCACTAGAATATACAGTAGAATACTTAACACATATTTTGTAGTTATGTATAGGTAACAATAAATTTGCCAGCAAGATAAAACTAATATGTCTATCTAGTAAAGGATAACGTTGAAGTTTTAGAGATATCACACAAAGGATCCACAAACAAAGGAATTATTTTCTACATTAATGCACACAAGGCAAATCAAAAATAGATGAAAAATGAGATAATCAGTAAACTCAATAGATTACTCTTCCAGTGGGTTATATACCAAACACACTGCCTTAATAAAAAGACAGCAAAAATGAGCCTTTGAATGGTGTTTATTATATACATGTGTTATACATACATATGTGTGTGTATGGACATAAGTATCGTTTTACACATTTGTCTATAAAATTATAAAGGACGTCATTATTATTATTAAATAATAAGAATCCTAATATATTTTTATGTTGCCTTAAATCATTATAACTTATTAATTATCTTAAATATTATGATTTTGATAACCCATCTGTATCCACAATCTTGATGTATCAAGTTATTAACATAAAAATATGGCCTATGGTTTGCACATAACCTAAAGAATTATTATTAGTTTCTACCTAAATCCTTAACATCAATATTTTGTGTATATATCTGTATTTTTATTGTTTCCTAAAGTTGATATAGCCAAAAATTTATTATCTATCAGTTTTCTTGATAAATATGATATGACTACTTTTATTTTCTACATACGTCAACAAAAGCTAGGGATTATAGGAAAAAACATATAAAATTGGACCGTATTTAACATATTGAATGTGCATTGCACGCACATGTATATTATACAAGTCTTTCTACATGAAAATCAAGTATCATCTGTATTAAATAAAATAGCGAGATGATTCAACATACCTATATAGCTGGAAATTTTGAGTAACTGCATCAGAAATGGATGATCTCTCATCACTAAAAGATGAAATTCCAGTATTGCCAAAGCCAGATAATGGCATTGATTGAATGCTCGAAATAGCAGATGCTGCCAAAGGGCTACCGGCTAATCCTCCTAGAAGTACGGTAGGCAACACCAAGCAATGCACCACTGTGCAATCCAATAACCTTCAGGAAAATGTAATTTAACAAATAAAAATAGTAATAAAACAGAACATAAACACATGGAAAGATAACAACCACTATACCAATTACCAAACGTTATACAGTGAAAAATTACTATTCAAATTATAAGCACAAATGCTCCAAAAACTATTTTACAACCTTTCATGTAATAGTTTTCTAAAAAAGACTTGATTCAAGAATACGGTGTTAGCTACAATCCCTCCTTCAGATACAATGTAAAAAAATTATTGCATTAGATTTCCTGAAGTTATAAACTCTAATCATAAAGACTGCAGTTCTAAAGAAATATGAATAAATGAATTTGGCAAAGGCATCAATAAATATTAAAGAATGTGGCATTGGAAGCAGAAATTTGAGAATTAGATCTTGTAACAACCAACACGCTTAATGAAATTTACCAAACAGTAGAAGGGAAAATTATCTTGTAATTTATATTTCAGAGAAATAACAAGAGTTCAGCGGCATTTCCTACAGATATCGAATTCTACCCCTGAACAAACTACTTATTATACTCTTTACACAAGGCCTAATGGTTCATATATTTGAATTAGCTCGACCTCTGAAAATTATAGTCCACCAGCGATAGTAGAATAGGATTATGATCACTCACACTAGAAGGAAGATATACCGCTTTAGTACAGCTGAACAAGTGCAGCCATTGAATATTAAGAAACATCCTATCAATCTTTTCCATGATATTTTTATCTGGCCCTAACCACCAAGAAAAGTTGTACCCATCTATCTGCAATTTAAATATTCCCAATATTAGATCTAGTTATTCAATTTTGATAGTTTGCTGATAGATCGCCCAAGGTCTGAAAATACTACACGCGCCTTCTTCAAGATTCATCCAAAACTTTGATCTCAAGATCTTAAAGTTTTGCACATAAACAAAAGTATAGTTGCATCTCAAACTCCTACATTCGTAAGGTCCAGTGTAATGGTTAGTCACTTATGCTAAGCAAATTGAACCTCCACCCCTCACGGTCAATAATAATAAAAATGTGACAGTTATAGTAAAAGGAGACATTACTAATTAAATCCCACTAATTACTAAGTTTATTCTTGATGACCTCCATTCATTCTACTTCAACTTGTTCTCCAATATACCAAAAGACGTGACATTAAATTGTTTAACTATTCTAATAACTTCACCAAACCTATTTGGGTTATAAAACCCTCTCGCATTCCAACTAGCAATTTTCATGACTTATACTTTGTTGAACTACGAAGCACCCTCCATACATTGACAGTATCAGCACCTACTTTGATCGATTTCCTCTCCACAGATTTTGGGTTTTAACAACCGACTTATCTTGATCAACAAATTTCTCTTTGCTACCTTCTGTAATTTAGCTGGTAAACTATCAATATCATTTCTATTTGAATCCTTTCAAGTCTCTGTTTGGACAATAGTGGATGAGTCAATAGTGAATACCTTAACGACGTTAATACGAGGACCAAATTGAGTATTCGAATTAAGTGAATTACCTTATCGACGCCAACGACTCGAGCGATGAACTGAAGACGTGAATGATGATGAAAGGGGACGGCGCCAACGACTCGAGCGACGTACTTGCAGAGCGATGGAGCGATGGATTTGAGATTTGCGGGATTTGCAGAGCGATGTAACGACTCGAGTGATGGATTTTCGGAGCGATGGATTTGCGGAGCGATTGATTTGTCAATTTGAGATGAAGGGTTATTTGGTGGGAAGGGAAAAGAATAAAAACGTGGCCGCGAAAACACTCAATCTCCCCGCCAAAAGAAATGTGATTAGGCAGCGTTTTCTTTTTTATATTTAATTATAAATGAAACTAAATTTGAACAATTACAGCTTTTTGAATCAAAGGCTGTTACATGGAGCTGCAAAAAACCATTTTTCTTGTAGTGGTTGGACCTTCGGGTCATATGTTGGACCTTCGGGTCAATACCAGTACTAGACCTTCGGGTCATATGTTGGACCTTCGGGTCATTTGTTGGGCGCCAAAATTATGTTGAGTACTTGGTAGGCTTCGGCCATATGTTGTTGCACGTGCGGCGAATTAAAAACTCGCCATCTGATGGGATCGATCCAAGCTTTTATGTTGATTTTCTAGTCTTCTTAATTGATTTCTAGATATTTGTTGTTTCCAATTATCTGCAGGTAATTGGATATTTGTTGATATGAGTTCTGATTATCATTTTTGATAATCGGATATTTGTTGTTTCTAATTATCGCTTGTGATAATTAGATATTTGTTGATATGAGTTCTGATTATCGTTTTTGATAATCGGATATTTGTTGTTTCTAATTATCGCTTGTGATAATTAGATATTTGTTGATATGAGTTCTGATTATCGTTTTTGATAATCGAATATTTGTTGAATTTGAAATTTGATTATCGTTTTTGATAATCGAATATTTGTTGAATTTGAAATTTGATTATCGTTTGTGATAATCGAATATTTGTTGATTTGAGAAATTTGATTATCGTTTTGATAATCGAATATTTGTTGAATTTGAAATTTGATTATCGTTTGTGATAATCGAATATTTGTTGATTAGAGAAATTTGATTATCGTTTTTGATAATCGAATATTTGTTGAATTTGAAATTTGATTATCGTTTGTGATAATCGAATATTTGTTGATTTGAGAAATTTGATTATCGTTTTTGATAATTGAATATTTGTTTTCTGATTATCGTTTGAGATAATTAGATATTTGATTTGTCTTCTGATTATCGTTTGAGATAAGTAAATATTTGCGATTTGAAAATTCAATTATCGTTTTGATGATTGAATATTTGCGATTTTTGAGATTTGAGCTTCGTCTTTTTCTCTGGCGATTCAGGTGAGTAATTTGATTTACTCACATTCAATTCGTGCTCTGTATGGGATTTCTGCTCTGTTTTTCCTTCTCTTTTAGTTGCTGGAACTCGATTGTTCTTGCTTTTGTTAGTCGTCTGATTTTGATCCCTGATTCCCACGATGTTGATTCTTTTGATTTGAAGCAGTCGAACCTTTTGATTTCTTATCTAATACTTCCCCGCTGACACTTGCTTTGCTTATACATTCGACATTGCCATGCTCTTTTGGTTGTTACCTTTTATCCATTTATTCCCTATGATTGCGTGGACGCAATTTCTTTAAGGAGGGGAGTCTGTAACAAACCAGAATTTTATAACAATTAATTCTCGTCAAATGACGATTTAATTAGTTGTTAATTGTTAATTTGAGTTTTGAACCCAGTTTGAATTCTTTTAAACATTTGGTTAAGAAAATATTTTGGGCTTTGAATGTTGGCCCATGGGTGTTGTATTGGGTATCTCGAGTTATAAACCGTTCCTCCTTTATCTTTTCCCATTCGAAGAAAACCTAAGCAAACGTTCGAAAGAAATTTGAATGGCGGCCACAAGAATTGTCTTTATTTGTTCGTTCAGAAGCTAGGGCTTCGGTCGATTTGGCGTTCGTCTTTTGTCGAATCAAGGGATTACATCGTCTTGCACGCTGCTCCTCGATTAATCGAGTCGCCTCCGCTTGGATCGCTAAGGATTTAGCTTCACTGCCTCGTCGAAAATGGTGAGTGTTCCACTCACATTTAATTCCTTCTCGTGTTATTAGCGTCGAATCCTATGAGTTTTGTTCGTATTCGATTGTTAGTTTCGTGGTTGTTGAACTTTGAATTTCTGAAGACTTCGATTATACTTTGTGAATTTCATTCCTGTTCTGGTATACGTATGCACTGCACTTGTAATTGTCTCTGGCCAATTTTGTTCTTCCCTGTAGTTTAAATTGATTAAGCTTCAAGGTAGACTTGATTTCCATGGCATCGACCATTTTGAAACTTTGTGAATTTCTGGCTTTGTATTATTTCGTCTCTGGCCATCTCTGATATAGTTGTTTTTGTGGTTTATTCTGGCCTTGTTGACTTCACTGTGAATTTTGTGACTTCTCTGCAGTTTTCTCCTTGTTGACTTCACTGTAAATTATGACTTTGGTTTTCTGTTGGCATTGATGTTATTGACACTCTGTTTCACCTGTTTGTTTGATTGCTATTCATCGGGTTGCACTGTTTCGTCACCATTCATGTATATATCTATGATATAGTGATACTGCAATGTTGTATTACATTCTGTTTACATCTGCAGCATTGTGACTACTGTGGTCTTTGGTCTCTGTTTGCTCTATTGAGATTTGTTTTGCCTCCGGCGTGTTGCACTGATGTTCATTGGCCTTGAGATTGAACCTGTGACATCTTGTAGCAATTGTACCTCTTGCTTTGTTGGTCGAATTTGTTTTGAATATGGCCAATTTAAACTTGACTTCATTCAAATGCTTGCCTGTGTAGTGCACTTCAATTTAGAATTTAGTTATACATGGTGCATTACATATCAGTTCATTAATGTAATTGGGCTTTGCTTCCATTTACATGTGTTGTCAGATATGATCTATATATGAAGCAGTGTTGTAATTCCTTGTAGTCTTCATTGCTCTGCCCTCTTTGTGGTCTGAGACTCTTGCCTTGATTCTGGTCTGCATTTTGGGTTGTTCCACTGTTGCATTTAAATTAGCATGTCTGCACTTTGAACTTGGATAGTTTGAACTTGATGGTCAGATTTCACTTGATCATATTCGTTGATTTCTCTCATGTAGAAACTGCACTTGCATTGTCTACATTGGTTGTACACTTCCCTTGGACTTGCACTAGGAAGTCTGCTCTTTTCGATCCAGGTCTGTATTGATTTGGGTCACAAGTATGCTTTGTACTTGTGATTTTGAGTCTGGTTCACTTTGAGTTGTCTTCTTTGATTTACACTGAACTTGTATATATATTCACTTGATTATCTGGTTGAGGCTGCCAACGACTTGTACATGGCCTCACTTCTGAATTTTTACTTGAGTTGAACCCAGTTGCAAAACTTGGGTTTGACCTTGTGTCTGGCTCTTATTCCATCTCTGTAGTGGTGAGGCAGTACACGCGCGCGTGTACTGCAGCCACACTGATTTGTTTGTTTTAATTGACATTTCAATTGTTTAAATTGATTTGGATTATTGATTTGTTGTTTAACACTGTATAGTGTTATATCTGCCGTTATCCGATTCTTTTATCAAGGAGTCGGATATACGAGATTTCTGTGACTGTCGTCTATTTGTCCTTTGATTATTATTGCTTCTGTGCACTAATAACTGAGTTTGAATTAGACTGACCCGTGTATTATTTTCTTTTGAATTTAATACTCGGGTCAGACCCGAGTTATTTCAGGTTGTAGGTTTCCTGCTTTGAGTTGCTGTTCGGGATATGAAGACTTTTTATATCTTCTGGAGTAGTCTTCATCATTTTTAGAAGTTGTGTCAAATTGTATAGGTTGATATGTATCCATGTATATTAGTCGATAATGTACGTGTGTATATAACTTCCAGAGTCGACAGTTGTAGTTGTATCATATGTATTGTGTCAACTATGTTGTAACTGACATCAGTTATATATATATGAGACTTTTGTTTTTATCTGTGTTCCGCATTTATATTATCTGTGTTATTGTTATATCTAATGTCCTAAACTATTATGAACCATCGTAGTTTGTTTTATACTGATAATTGGGTGTGTCGATGGGAGTAAATAAATAATAGATGAAAAAAAGTATATACCACTCCTATCGAGATAACCAATATTAGTGTAAGGTCAACTACGGATGGTCGCTCCTATCCAGCCTTATTCTTCGTAATAATAGACAGTATTTCTTTTAATACTCTTTGTTATTATGAGCATAGAGGTGGGGCGTTACAGTTTCGAATGAGAATATTTAATTTATTTAAATATTCAAATTTGATTTAAATATGATAAATAATAAGAAAATCAAATGTAAATAAAATGACTCAATTTTTATTGACGTATTTTTAAATGAATTTGTAGAATTTTTCCATAATTTTTAATTTGGAAAATATTTAAATTATCGTTTGACGTATTTTTTGGCAAACGATGATGTTTTTTAAATTTCATAGAATAAGATAACCGGTGTATCTTATTGTTGTTTTGAGATTGTATTGTATTTTTATGCACGATCGTATTTTTGTTTTTATCGTTCGCGGTTTATACGCGAACGAAATGTTGTCTAGGGAAGTGCCGGAAAATTGTAAATAAACAACACCACACACCAAGACTTTTCTCCATTCTCCTTTTCCCCATTTCAATTTCCCTCCATCCTCTTTTAAAATAAAGAAAAATGGCTTCTTTAAAAAATTCAAAATCAAAATCTATACTTAACGAAAAAAATATAAAATTGGATCCATTGAATTTTTTTTGGTGTAGGCTTTGATCTATTGTGAGATGAGGGTATGCGGTCGTGTTTTGGAATGGTCGAGATTTTGGCCGTGGAGCAAGGGTTTGTGATTGATGGTGATTGGGAAGGAATTGGGTCAAGGCAAGTACGGATTCATGCTTCTCGAGCAAAGGCGAGTCGGTGGTGGAAGTTCTGGGGTTGCAGCTCCTCCTTGAAGTCGCGACATTAGGGTTTCGCGAGTAGAAGTGGTAGGTAACTTCTCGATCTAGGCGATCGAGTTCAAAGTTGAGGGGTTGGGTGGAAGGTAGTGGTGGGTCAGAACTTGGTATCATGGTGGAATGTTGCATTTAGTGATGATATATGGTAGTATAAGGAAGCAGTATGCAGGCAAAAGATTTAAGCAAGAAATGGTTTGTACTTAGAAAAGAAGGGTGCAAAAGTATTGTAATGAAGTAAGAAAGTCTTTTTACGTAAGAATGTTTGGTTATCATAAGGTAAAAACCCGTTCCGTCTTTTTGTGCGATGTGGTCTTATGATATACCTTTTTGTTTTCAAACAACATATTTTGAGTTCTCACACTAGTCCCATGACTGGCCCGGGAGTTTATTTTGTTTTCCCGTTAAACTTTGGGTTCCCTACTTTCCGGGCAGCTAAGTAGTTAGGATTCTGTTGGAATAGTTTGGGGAAAGCATGTTGGAAGAGGTTTTTGGAGCAATAGAGCTAGAGCACCCAATGTGGATGTCTATCTGTCTATTTATTTTATTTTTTTCCACTGTGTTTAAATTAGTTAATACCAGCAAGTGTAGGAGCAGGTAGTTATAACTATTCCTGGCTGGGTCAGTTCATACAAAAAACTCTAATGTGCCCTAGCAAGGGTGGTTGTATATACCATCTATCTCTTTTAACGTAATGAGAGAATTCGTGTTTCTATCTTTTATCTTTACTTTACTTTACCCCTGAACGTCTGCCTCCCTAGCACTTGGATTTATGGCACGTGAATACCGTGGATGTATTAGTGTCGATTTTCGAGAGTCGAGGAGACGATTCTTCATAATTAGTAGCAAGCACTTCTTAAATTGAAGATTTCAAAATGAAGGTACTACTGCCACCATATGTATATAATATGGGAATCATGAGGTCAGTGGCAAGCAACCCTTCATTATGAAGATCTCCGTCATCAAAATTCATTGGCTTCTAGATGTCTTCATGTATGAACACGTATATTGGTTTGAAGTGGTTTTCAGATGGGAATCATCCAAATTTGGTCCCAGTTTCTTCGAACCGATTATCGATAAAAAGATGTGTATATGGTTTGTTAAGCCTCATTCATTAAATCCTCTTTTCTTCTTTTACTCAAAATATTATTTAACTTTGAAGATATCTTTTTATCAAATAAAATATCTTTTAGAGATGTATATCTTTAAACCATTTGTATTTCGGGAGACACAAAATTATTAAACCTCATTTTAACTTTCGAAATACCAAATCATTTCGTTTTAATTACTTAGGTAAATATTTTCATATTCAATTATTAGCATAATTAATAAAGATTTTATTTTTCTGAAACATGTCTTAAATGGGTCAAAAACAATGTTATTTAAGACATCGTTTACTGTAAACCAAAATCACTTAGTATTGAGTAAAACGGATTCATAGATTTTAGATTAATTATACTCAATACTAATTTTCATATTCAACCTATACTATTCGTCGAATAATGGTAAAATCGCCTTTTAAATTCACACGGATAGTACAAGTTCCCTCCTTGGAATTTAATAAAGTTTAACTATAATTTTTTTTACCATCAAAATCCTATTTTAAATCCTGTTTAACCTTTTTGGATCACTACTCAATAAGCCACATACCCCGAGAGGAAAATATGAAGGCGGATTCTTTAGCAAAGTACTCAAGTTCCGGAGAAGCTCAATTGCTGGGATTAGTTCCTGTAGAAGTTCTGTCAGCTCCAAGCATTGATGAAATGGATGTTGATTGGATTATGACTACGTCTCAAGAGCATGAATCATGGATGACTCCAATCAAAGAATACTTACTCAGTGGTTCCCTGCCAGAAGGTTCTAAGGAACGTCGAAAATTATTGAGAAAAGCGTCAAGGTATATAATTCAAGATGGCCGATTATACAGGCGGGGATTTTCAATCCCACTACTCCGATGTTTAACTAAAGAAGAAGCTAAGACAATCTTAGCAGAGGTGCACGGAGGAGAATGTGGAGACCATTCAGGTGGTCAAACACTTGCAAAGAAAATTCTCCGATATGGGTATTTCTGGCCGGATATTAATCGAGATGCTGCAGCTTACTCCAGGAAGTGTGACAAATGCCAAAGATTTGCAAAAATCCCAAGAGCACCTTCCACCGAACTCACACAAATGGTCAGCCCATGGCCATTTTCCATTTGGGGAATAGACCTAATTGGACCATTGCCGATCGCTAAATCAGGAATTAAATATGCTATTGTCGCCGTTGACTATTTCACCAAATGGGCCGAAGCTGAACCTTTGGCAAATCACTTCTAAAAAGATGATAAATTTTGTAACGAAGAATATCATTTGCAGATATGGTGTGCCACAGAAGATAATCACCGACAATGGCACTCAATTTGAAAGTGAAGAATTCCAGGATTTTTGCAAACGATTCAGAATTCGAAAAAGCTTCTCAGCAGTGGCTCATCCGCAGGCAAATGGGCAAGTGGAAGCAGTTAACAAGATTATCAAGTCAACTATCAAAAAGCAACTTGAAAAAGCAAAAGGTGGTTGGGTTGATAAGCTTCCATTAGCACTATGGGCGTACAGAACTACTCACAAAACTGCGACTGGGCAAACTCCATTTTCACTGGCATACGGATCTGAGGCAATGATTCCAGTAGAAGTAGAGGTTCCTTCACATAGAAGAGTTCATTTCAATGAAACCGAAAATGAAAAACTGCAACTTGAAGCGCTTGATTTTCTTGATGAGAAAAGAGAGGAAGCTAGGCTCAGAGTTTCAGCTCATCAGCAGAGAATAGCCAGGCATTTCAACTCCAAAGTTCGCCAACGCAGCTTTGAAATCGGAGACTTGGTTTTGAAAAGGATCATGACAGCAACTGGTGTGTTTGGCCCAAACTGGGAAGGGCCATATGTCATAGGCACTAAACTTCTTGATGGCACTTTCAAACTCATAACTGTTGAAGGAGATCCAATTCCAAGGGCCTGGAACAGCAACCATTTGCGCCCTTATTTTACTTGAAAAGAGATCTGCTCAAAATTGTAAAATGATGATGAATGTATCAGTTGTATTGTGAAACATTGTAAATCAGTGTAAATGAATGAAAGCTATAAAGTGGACGTAGGCCCGATTCTTGGCCGAACCACTATAAATCTTGTGTTCTTTACTATATCATAATGCCTGTTTTATTTCGATATGTAAATACTTTAAATGTATCGCTAAAATATCGATTCAAAATTGCAGGACATTATAACAAGGCTTGCTCATCACAAAGCTAAGCGACCTCTATAAATCAGCTATTGCACAAAAACCAAACAACAAAAATTCCAAACTCAAATCCTATGCAAGGAAAACTTCACATAAAGAGTTGGCGACTTCACTGGGACAAACCTTTGTTCACTAGTTGAGATTGTCGTTATGAACGGGCATCCAACTAGATAACTCGCGTTTGTCTCGTGAAGTCATTCAACGGTGAAGTACACTCCTTCGGATGAAGTAGTTTACTCGCAAAAGGAAAAAAGATGTGCTTGGAAATGATGATAAGAGATCGCTAATGGGCAGATGATGAGAGAAAATCGCCAAGCAAACAAAGAAGCAGACAAAGGGAGGTATGCCTCTCAACAGGAAGGCCGGGAGATCCACTAAAGGGGCGCCTTCCCAATCAGAAGGAACGAGACCCTCGCTAACTGGTCGTGATGCATCCGACCAGATAGCGTATGTCCGTTCCGTGGATCCACTCGCCCCTGAGACGCAACCTACCTGGCACACCAACCAACCAAAGCCCTCTAACGAGGCACGCCAATAAATGGGAGTGCTTTACTCAATCAAAAAGATCGGTGGGACTACCAAAAGGGCACCTTGTTAGTTAATTGCGATCGTTTGTGCAAGCAAACATCCAATCAAGCAACTTGCGTTCGCCCCGTAGACCTCTGACCATGAGAAAGTAACTTCCAGGCAATCACAAGCCCTCTTCGGAGGCAAAAGCCCTTTTCGGAGGCACAAGCCCTCTTCGGAGGCACAAGCCCTCTTCGGAGGCACAAGCCATCTTCGGAGGCAAAAGCCCTTTTCGGAGGCACGAGCCCTCTTCGGAGGCACAAGCCCTCTTCGGAGGCACAAGCCATCTTCGGAGGTAAAAGCCCTTTTCGGAGGCACATTTCACCAGGGTAAAAGTGCAAAATGCTTCTCTTCGGAGACCCACTTCACCCGAGTAGATATACAAAAATTGCTTCTCTTCGGAGACCAAAATCAAGACTTCTTTGGAAGCACAAGACCTCTCCGGAGGCACACCAATACTCCACAAAGAATAATGCTACTCTTCGGAGTCCACATGCTACTCCTCAAAAATACCAAAATAAAGCCCTCCTTAGAGGCACACTTCGGTTCTTAAGGAAGACCTACTTGTTCATCTTAAAAAAAAAAAAAAACTCTTCCCCAGAAATCGAAGTGCTAAGTAATATCTTCTTCCGAGATTCGCTTTACCGCGTAGGAGAATTCACTTCTCAAAAACATGAAGTAAACATCTCCGAAGGTTGAAGCGTGAAAACTTATCAGAAAATGAGACACGCTCTGTTTAAGTAGAATAATCATTCCCTCAAAGACGGAATAGTTATTCTATGGAAAATAAGAGTACAGGTCTCGCTAAAAGCGAAAGATATTGTAATGCACTTGTGGTATAGGGGCAATATCATATGATACGGCTACAACAATAAGAAGCAGTATTCAAGCAACATACCACAAGCACATAACAATATCACGCGAAAAAGCTGTGGGATAAATGCATTCTTAAACACAAACAAAAAAGTTTGTACAAGTGAAAAGAATCGTTTGTTCTACACTAAAAATAAAAAAAACAAATGCATTCTCACATACACAAGAGTTTGTACAAGTAAAATAATTGTTTTATTTAGTACTATAAAAATTCTTTACATGTGCAGATATCTCGAACAAGCAAAAGCGGGGACCGGTACCCGCACAATCCCCGGTCAATACATGCAAAGAGCAAAAATAATAAGTAGAAAATCCAGCTTGATTATTCCTTCTTCTCAACACCTTTGGAGCCCTTTCCCGGCCTAATGATTAGCTTTTGAAGTCGTTGTGAACGGGTAGGGGCAGAAGGTGAAAGCGGTACGGCCAGATCAACTACTGCTTCCTCTTCAGTGGAATTCTTCTTCTTTTTCCTTACAGCACGCTTCCCCTTCCTCTTTGAAGAAGACTCGCTCCCCGGAGTAGCAAGCAATGTTGAAAGCTTCGTATCGTCATCAAGAGACCGCTCCGGGGTCTTCTCAATGTCTTCAAAATCCTCCGCCTTCTGCTCCTGAGAAGCAGCCGGATCATCCAAGCCTTGAAGAGCTTCGATTTTCTCTGCCTGTGATCCCGGTTGGGAAGCGGAAGGAGGAGTAATTTGGGAAGATGGAGGAACGGCAACCGAAGGAGTGAAAGCTTGTGCAGTGCTTGGTGCCTCCGCTGTAGAAGAAAAGAAGTTAAAATCAACATCCCCCGAAAATAAAGAAGGCATCGGTTCACCAAAGTTTAAGTAACAAGTAAGAAGGTCATCGAATTCGGCTAAGTCAAATGACTGGTTCATTGGACCCGAGACGACGCCAAAAGTACCTGGAGGAGTTGGCTTTGCAAGATCAACCTCAAACTTCTCGGCTTCAATATCATCCAGTGCCTCATCTTCAGTAGGAGTAGTTGCAGTTTCCTGGGCAACTTTAGCTAGATGTAAAGAATGGGAGCTGGAATCCATAATATTAACGTCGGCTGAAGTGGAAGTATGAACGGGGGCAGTTAAAGGAGCTTCTTCTTTTGGAGGCTCTTCTCCCGTTGTTTCAGCTCGTATTTTGGCAAGTTGCTCCTTCCCCTTAACAAGAGCGGCACGAGCCTCATCATCGAGATAGCGCTCCTCAAGTTCCAACTCATTATAGCCAGCCCCGCCAAGCATATCCATTGCGACTTCCCACACTTCAGCCAATGTAATTTCATAACCGGGACCAAGAAAAGAGAGGCTCCCACGACCCAGAACGCTGTGTAAATAAAAGTCGAATAAGGTAGAGCTGATGTCTGCTTTCGTCGCCTCATGTGATTGCTCAGCCGCTTCCTTTTCGGCAACGGCAGCAACCCGGCCAGCAGTAGCCTCATCACGCTCTGCCTCAGCTTTAGTAAGTCGAGACTTTAGTAACTCAATCACTACGTTTTGGGAGGTGACTTTTTCCCGCAGATCGGCGTTTTCTGTGCGGTATTTCTCAGTAATATGCTGTTCAGCGGCAAGCTTCATTTCGACATCTCTCTGTGCAGCATGTGCATCCCGCACTTGTTTTTGAAAGACTTCTTCTTTTTGAGTATGAGATGCAGAAGAAGAAGCAAGATCTTCCTTAAGTTTTTTAACCTCGGACTCAAGTTTTGCATAACCATCAGCAATATTTGTCATCTCGACATTATGCTGTTTGCAAATTTTGTCCCACTCCGCCTTGTCGTTTTCCATAGTCAGCATCGCCTCAAGGTTTGCACGATTAACCCTTTGGAGTTCATCGACAAGCTTCTGCCACTGCGACATCCTCTCGATATTAAGCCTGACTGCGTCAAGACTGCTAAGCATGTCTTGCTTATCAATCGGAACTAAGTCCAAGTCAAAGCGCACCCCTTTTAGGCACCAATTCGGAAAACGGCTCTGAAGTGTTGGGGGGCCGTCCTTGACTTGATATTGCGGTCTGTTAATGATAGTCTGAATGTCAGATTTCTTCAGAGGAGGAGAGCTGGCCAGAATATCGGAAGGAATGGGAGCGTCAGTCTTTTCAGAAATTTCAGACGCGTCAATCGGTTTAGATCGTTTGTTCTGTTCGTCGGCAATTTGAGTTTTTCCCTTATCATCGTAAGACTTCCGCTTATGAGAGTAGTCACTTCTATGCGAAGAGTCATATCGCTCGGCATCTTTCCTTCGAGCCCTCTCTTCATCTGTTTCTTTTGGGGTATCAAGGTACTTCCTAAAGTCATAGGTGCCGCGGCCTCCACGGTACTTGAATGAGTCATAATATGAACCTGTACGTCCCATTGGAGAACCTGAAAGCAAAAAAGGAGTAAAGTTTAGAAATTTCCAGGAGAAAGAGGATAAATGTTTATAAGTGCTGAAAAATCCTAAGTGTGTGTGGCGTGCAAGCTACATGCGTCAAACTACAGACCACGCTTTAGTGTGGAAACAGAGACGACTGGCGTAGTAGGCATCCGGGTTTGTTTAAAGGTGGAAGTTGCCTCGACAACGGTAGAAGTTGCTTTTGGATTGTTATCCCCAAAAAGCTCTTGAGAAGTTATCATGATATCGCTCAAGCCATCAAAGGTGTCATCACCCAGGTGTTCAGCAGACTTCTCTTTTTCAACCTCTGTATCAATTGATTTTTCAAAAATTCGAGGATTTTCTTCCTCCTCAATAATTGGGGCAAGTGCCGGTTTGTTAATTGACCCTACAACATCGGTAGATGCGGAACATTTTATCAAAGCAGCTTCCACGACGGGTGCTTCTGATGCAGTTTCTTCTATGGAAGCTGGGGCATTCGAGGCCTCTGCTTGGGAATCTGAAGCAACTAACGTTTCCGCATCAGAACTAGAAATTTCATGAATCTGAGTCGATCTAGAAGGATGTAAAAGGCCAAACTGGTGCAGAAATTCATCTTTCAGCAAGAATTTGGCGCTCCTCTCTTCAACGTCAATAGCACTCAAAGTATCTAAAATCGACTTACGGCTGGTATCTCGAAGAAGAGAAGGAAGTGCTGCACGAAGAAAGAATGGAATTAAGCATTTGATGGTTCGAATTATGAAAAATCTAGAAAATGAATCGGTAAAAGGTAATCTTACTTCCGACTCTCCAAATAGCATAAAATCCCGGAGGACAGCGAACATAAAAGAATTGAGTCAAGAATCCGTGGGCACTTTCGGGCAAGTCCAGAATTAGTTTGCGATTCCTAGCACTCCTCACAAGTATGATAGAAGGATGGTCTTTGTTCTTTGCAAATGTGCACAAGAAGCGAATTTCATCAAAAGAGGGAAAACGGTTCAACGTTCTCCTGAAAAGCACACACAATCCCAGCAGGATGGAGTATCCGTTAGGGTGTAGTTGAAAGGGAGAAATAGCTAGCCGAAGGAGGAGTTCCCGAAGACAGTCATTAAATGGAGGAATGGCTCCACTTGAACACATCTGCCGGTTCACAGCAATAAAGCCAAGAGGCGGTCTGTCAGCAGTGTCGCTTGACCCAGGAAGTAAGGCATCTGCTTCGGCGATGCCAAATTGGATACACAGTTGTCGGAAGACTTTATGACTTAGAGTAGTAGGAGTCCTTTCCGGAGGATCATTTAGTGGAGTAGCAATTGGAAAAGCTTCTCCGGCTATTTCCAAGTCTTCCTGTTGAGATTCCATTCTACACAAGGAACTGGACGATCAAATATTAAGGTTATTAGCATTAAAGTTGAGGCAATCCGAGAAGAAGTGCAAAGCCCAAAATAATTCAAGTTCAGAAAATCAGTCAAAAGCTGTTCAAAGTTCTAAGTGTTAGGTCGCTTACGACCTAACACAGGTTGCAGTGATCTTATGCTATGTTGTTCAGGTTGAAAGTTCAAGACTGTGAAAAATTGTCTAAGTATTAGGTCGTTCAGCGACCTATCATGAGTCAGGATTTCTGTAGGTCGCACGTTGCAACTGAATGGATTAAGGTGGGGCAATTTTCTCTAAGTCCTAGGTCGTGCACAATTGTTTAAGGTTGAGAACTCTCTAGGTCGCAAATGTTGTCAGATCGAAAAAAGCTTAAGTCGCTAAGCTTCCCCACGCGACCTAACTCCTAGGTCGTTCAAATCTGGTAGGCTGGTGACTTCCTCTCCAAGCAATGTCACATTGAATCCGATAACCCAATACCACCAAACCAGAAGAATTGATCTTCCCCTTCGTTCTACCTCAACACACCACCAATTAACCAGCAAATCAATTGCAAACCCTACAGATCCGTAGTAAAAGGCTTTCATACAATCATGAATCGCCACGGCGCGTCAATTGACAAGCAAAAGTTATTGGAAACAACCGTTCAGAAAGCACAATGCACAAAATTAAGCTTGGGACAGGTAAGCGATTCGTGATCGAGTGATGATTATGGATGAATAAAAGCCGATCCACTTACGAATTATGATTGGTGAGGAGGAATCGTTGGCTGATTGGGTCCAATTTGTCTCTGGAAGCTTGAAAAACTGCTAATGGCGATGGAGGTTCAAAACAGAAGGGTAGGGGAGAAGGTGCGACCTAACCAATTTATATGAAGCTAAGAGTGGGAGGCGAACAGGCGCGTAAAAGCTCTAGGTCGTTTGCGACTTAGCGAGGGTAAATCGAAGCATACGACTTATGGCATAGTCATATGCTTCGAGGGGCAAATGTTAATCCTTTTATCTTAGCGACCTAGAACTTAACGACCTAAGAGAAGGTTGTGACCTAGAGAATTCAGCGACCTAAGGAAAGGCCTTGCGACCTAAGATCCAGGAGGGCCTTGCGACCTAACTGTAAGGAAGCATTGCGACCTAAGGACTTAAGAGATCTTTGCGACCTAAGGATGGAAAGGCCTTGCGACCTAAGATCCAGGAGGGCCTTGCGACCTAACTGTAAGGAAGCATTGCGACCTAAGGACTTAAGAGATCTTTGCGACCTAAGGATGGAAAGGCCTTGCGACCTAAGATCATAAGAAGTTCGCGACCTAAGGATGGAAAGGCCTTGCGACCTAACAGCATAGGAGGCTCGCGACCTAGCAACAGAAAGGATTGCGACCTAAAGGACTTAACAACCTAAGGTGGTTAGCGACCTAAGGGACTTGACGACCTAAAAAGGCTAGCGACCTAACTGTTAAAGCATGTTCAGCACCCTACGACCTAAAGCTCAGACAGCTATTCTTTAACTCGCTTACGACCTACTACTTGATCAAATGAAGCTAAGCACAGCTTTACCAGCTAACTTCTGAAGCCGCAAAGGGACAGCGACCTAGCTTAGGTCGCTCGCGACCTACGACTTAACTAAGGTCGTACGCGACCTAAGACTTAGGCAGAATTCCTGCCCAGAAATCTGCTCCTATAAATACCCCATCACTTCCAACATTGAGGGGACTTTTGGCAAATCATTTCTACAGCGCTGTTACTCCGTCAAACTCTTCATTCATTCAGCAATCAAGGATCCTTCAAGCATTCGTGACACTACAACAAGCTTCGAGAGAAATTCCTTACATCCGACATGGATTCATCGAGTTTCACCATCGAGGATTGAGCTAGTAGTCAAGATTGTTTCTTGTGATCGAATTGTACTGTTTTCTGAAGAGATTTGTATCAAATTGTAACCGAATCAGCAATAAGAGACTATAAAGTGGACGTAGGCTCAATTACGGGCCGAACCACTATAAATCTGTTGTTCATTTACTGCATTTCTGCTATTTTTCTGCTTGATTTCTGTTCCCGTCACACGGGTGGTGCTTTCACGATCTTATTACACACACCGGGTGTTATCGTTCATATTTTAACGTTAACATTTTGGTGCTTTCACTGAGAATTGAACTCAGGCTACCATTCACCATTGCTTCACACAAGTTTGTTGAAAAGATTTCCTACAGAACCAGAAGTCTATCAGACATAATGGCTCCTGGAAGGAAACGAAAGGTTGTCAGATCTGAAAATGTTCATGATGATACCGCCACCTCTGCTTCACCAAGTCAAGCAGCTCCAAGCGTCTGGGTGACGCGAGAGGAGCTAGACGCTGCTGTATCCGGACTATACCAACAGATTGAGACTCAAAACAATCTGATGATGGAAAAACTGAATGCTCTGCTTGGTGCCAACCAAAGACCAGTGGGTAATGAAGAAAACACCGCTGATGCTCTTCGCAACTCCGAAGGGAGGAATATTCCTCAGGGGAGATCAGGTGCTGCTGAAGGGGCACCCCTCCGAGCTGAAGGATCTAGACCATCGCCAATTTTCCACGAAAATCTGCCCGGGCAAACATCTGAGAAAATGGCAGAAGTCTACTCCGCAAAATCTTTGAACAATGAGGAATATCTTTCTGGCATGATCAAGCAAATAATGAAAGAGAGCATGCAGAGAGGTGAAGATGAGAGTGAATGGGGATTCGCGCCAAGCAAGACTCCATTTACCGAGAAGATTCTAAAGGCTGAATTTCCTAGAAAATTTGTTCCCCCCACCATTCCTGCTTATCGGGGAACAAGTGATCCAAACCAATTCTTGTATAAGTATGACTGGCACATGACCGGTGCGAGAGCAACTAATGAAATCAAGTGCCGGTATTTCCCAGTATATTTGGAAGGAGTGTCACTTCTCTGGTTCAACAAACTTCCTGTCCGATCAGTAGATCAGTTTTCCGATCTGACTAGAAGGTTTAAAGAGCAATTCAGGCTATACGCTTCAAAGGCAAAGGACATAATGTCATTATCCAGTCTTGAACAGAATCCGGGAGAACCTATTAAATCATTCCTGAACCGTTTCAATATAGCTCTGGCGGAAGTTGATAACGCAGAGCCGCGAATGATCTTGACCTATTTGATGCGTGCTATCGATAAATCGAGCGAATTTGGAAAATGGCTGAAGATGAAAGAGCCAAATTCTCTTGAGAAATTCTACAAGAAAGCCGATGAATTCATACGCTTGGAAAATCTTCCAGCATCAATGAAGGTGGTGACAACAAAGGTGGAAAATAATACTACCGCTCTGGAAAAGAAAGATTCCGGAGGTCAGAAAAGGGAAAATCACGAGGGGAAGAAACAAAAGGATATAAAGAGACCTCGCTTCTTCAAACCCTCAGATTTCACTCCATTGACCGACACTCTGGAAAATATCTTCTTCGCCACTAAAGATGCTGTGGATTATCCCAAACCGGCTGAGATAAAACCAGGAAAGGGCGCTATGAGAAATGGAAAGTTCTGCCGTTTTCACAACCAACCTGGTCACGATACCAATGACTGTCGTCACTTAAAGAGCTTAATTGAAGAATTATTGAGAGAAAACAAGCTGCAACAATATGTCAAGAAAAACAGAAGCGATCCATCTTCATCTACTCAGAGACAACAACCCTCTAATCAGCCGTCAGACTCAAGTAAAGGTGCTACGGCACAAGAATCTGAGAGGCCCGTTATCAACGTCATTTCGGGGGGCCCACACCCAGCAGGCAAAAGCTGGGGTGAGATGGAACGATATGCTCGCGCTTTGAAGTATATCCCGGCAGAAGAAGATGTTTTTGCTGTAGAAAACACAGTACCCCTAAAACAGCGAAAGATTTCAGATAATGATATTTTGTTCAAGGCTAAGGATTCTATTGGTATTGAAGCTCCGACCATAGATCCCTTAGTTATTTCTGCAGGAATTGGGCCAGCAATAGTAAGACGAGTTCTCATTGATTGCGGTGCTTCATGCAATATACTTTTCAAGAAAACATTTGACCAGATGAAGATCCCAATGACCGATGTTCAGGCTTCCTCACAAAAGATCGTTGGTTTCACTGGGGAACCACAGCAACCAATCGGGACTGTCGATTTGTTCGTGGAACTTGGTGAAGGGCAGAAAAGGGTAGCTCGAAAACAAACCTTTGTGATTGTTGATGGATTTTCTGCCTACAATGCTTTCCTAGGCAGGCCAGCTCTGGCTGCATTCAAGGCCATTTTGGCCCCGTGGTGCCTAACTATGAAGTTTCCTACAGAAAATGGTGTTGGTGTCATCAAGGGAGATCAAAATGCTGGACGTGAATGTTATCTTATAGAGCTTCGAGAAGCCAGAAAGAGAGAGATGGGTAAAGATGCGGCAGCTCCCTTCCGCATCAAAAACCCAACCTTATAGCAAATACAGGGTGGCCCCTGCACTGGTGAGCATAGTGGTGCAAGGCGAGAAATGGACCCCAGAAAATCCAGTGCAGAGGAAAATAGAGTGGTGCCTGTGGAAGTTACGGTACCAATACCTGTCGACTCCAAAGACCCAAATAAAGTACTTAATGTGGGTTCGCAACTAAGTACAATAGTTCAAAATACACTGATATCATTTCTAAAAGCAAATCTGAATGTGTTCGCTTGGTGTCATGCTGATATGTGCGGAATCTCTCCAACAATTGCTGTTCACACTCTGAATGTCGATCCGAAATTCACACCAGTAAAACAGAAAAGAAGAACTCAAGGTCCAGAAAGGTCAGCAGCTTTAAAGGAAGAGGTAGATCGCCTCTTAGAGAATAATTTCATCAAAGAATCCACTTATCCAAATTGGGTTTCAAATCCAGTACTGGTTAAGAAGGCAAATGGAAAGTGGAGGGTATGCATTGATTTCTCAGATCTGAACAAAGCTTGCCCCAAAGACTGCTTCCCGTTGCCTAGAATCGATCAACTAGTAGATGGGACGGCTGGACATGAGTTGTTGTCTTTTATGGATGCCTATTCCGGATACAATCAGATTATGATGAATGAACCAGATCAGGAGGACACAAGCTTTATTACAGATGTGGGACTCTACTGTTACAAAGTCATGCCATTCGGGTTAAAGAATGCAGGGGAAACATACCAAAGACTTGTCAACGCTATGTTCAAGCCTCAGATTGGCAAAACAATGGAAGTCTATGTTGATGATATGTTAGTAAAGTCAAAGAAAGCAGTAGACCACATGGACCACTTGGCAGAGATGTTCTCAATTCTTCGGAAGTACGGAATGAAGCTCAATCCATTGAAATGTTCATTCGGAGTAGAGTCTGGGAAATTCCTGGGTTTCATCGTGAGCGCTAGGGGCATCGAGGCCAATCCTGCTCAAATTATAGCTCTAAGAGAAGTTAAAGCCCCTAGAACAAAGAAAGAACTGCAAAGTCTCAATGGAAAGGTTGCCGCTCTTAGTTGCTTCATTTCCAAGGCCACAGACAAATGCATTCCCTTCTTTGATGCTCTAAAGAAAGGAAAGAAAAATTTCGAATGGACTCCTGAATGTCAGAATGCTTTCGATCAACTGATTAATCATATGAGAACTCCTCTGGTCCTCTCCAAGCCTAGTGATGGTGAAGACCTCTTCATCTATTTAGCAATTTCATCCCATGCTTTAAGTTCAGCACTCGTACGAGAAGATATGAAAATACAACGTCCAGTTTACTACATCAGCAAACGGTTCGCTGGGGCTGAAATGAATTATTCAAAGATAGAAAAACTTGCTTATTGTCTGCTAATCGCTTCCAAGAAGTTGAGACCCTATTTTCAATCTCATCCTATCAAGGTCCTGACTGATCAACCTTTGAAGCAAGTCCTATATCGTCCTGAAACTTCGGGTCGTCTCTTGAAGTGGAACATAGAACTCAGCCAATATGACATCACTTACCATCCCCGAAGAGCAATTAACGGACAAGCTTTAGCAGATTTCATTGCAGAATCCACCGACAAAGGTGACAGTAAGGAAGAAACAGCTGACTGCATTCCGATACAGTGGAAGTTGTATGTTGATGGCTCGAGAAATGATTATTGTTCTGGGGCAGGAGTTGTGCTCGAAACTCCCGAAGGACGATCACTATGTTATGCATTGAGACTGGAATTTCCTTCGACAAACAATGAAGCAGAATATGAAGCCCTTATTGCCGGATTGAAAATCGCCAAGGAATTGAATATCAAAGTGATACAGATTTTCAGTGATTCTCAGCTTATTGTCTGCCAGGTGAAGAAGGAATTTCAAGCCAAAGGAGGGAATTTGCCTGCATATTTGACAAAAACTTCCGAACTCCTCAATGATTTAGATCACTACTCAATAAGCCACATACCCCGAGAGGAAAATATGAAGGCGGATTCTTTAGCAAAGTACTCAAGTTCCGGAGAAGCTCAATTGCTGGGATTGGTTCCTGTAGAAGTTCTGTCAGCTCCAAGCATTGATGAAATGGATATTGATTGGATTATGACTACGTCTCAAGAGCATGAATCATGGATGACTCCAATCAAAGAATACTTACTCAGTGGTTCTCTGCCAGAAAGTTCTAAGGAACGTCGAAAATTATTGAGAAAAGCGTCAAGGTATATAATTCAAGATGGCCGATTATACAGGCAGGGATTTTCAATCCCACTACTCCGATGTGTAACTAAAGAAGAAGCCAAGACAATCTTAGCAGAGGTGCACGGAGGAGAATGTGGAGACCATTCAGGTGGTCAAACACTTGCAAAGAAAATTCTCCGATATGGGTATTTCTGGCCGGATATTAATCGAGATGCTGCAGCTTACTCCAGGAAGTGTGACAAATGCCAAAGATTTGCAAAAATCCCAAGAGCACCTTCCACCGAACTCACACAAATGGTCAGCCCATGGCCATTCGCCATTTGGGGAATAGACCTAATTGGACCATTGCCGATCGCTAAATCAGGAATTAAATATGCTATTGTCGCCGTTGACTATTTCACCAAATGGGCCGAAGCTGAACCTTTGGCCACCATCACTTCTAAAAAGATGATAAATTTTGTAACGAAGAATATCATTTGCAGATATGGTGTGCCACAGAAGATAATCACCGACAATGGCACTCAATTTGAAAGTGAAGAATTCCAGGATTTTTGCAAACGGTTCAGAATTCGAAAAAGCTTCTCAGCAGTGGCTCATCCGCAGGCAAATGGGCAAGTGGAAGCAGTTAACAAGATCATCAAGTCAACTATCAAAAAGCAACTTGAAAAAGCAAAAGGTGGTTGGGTTGATAGGCTTCCATTAGCACTATGGGCGTACAGAACTACTCACAAAACTGCGACCGGGCACACTCCATTTTCACTGGCATACGGATCTGAGGCAATGATTCCAGTAGAAGTAGAGGTTCCTTCACATAGAAGAGTTCATTTCAATGAAACCGAAAATGAAAAACTGCAACTTGAAGCGCTCGATTTTCTTGATGAGAAAAGAGAGGAAGCTAGGCTCAGAGTTTCAGCTCATCAGCAGAGAATAGCCAGGCATTTCAACTCCAAAGTTCGCCAACGCAGCTTTGAAATCGGAGACTTGGTTTTGAAAAGAATCATGACAGCAACTGGTGTGTTTGGGCCAAACTGGGAAGGGCCATATGTCATAGGCACTAAACTTCTTGATGGCACTTTCAAACTCATAACTGTTGAAGGAGATCCAATTCCTAGGGCCTGGAACAGCAACCATTTGCGCCCTTATTTTACTTGAAAAGAGCTCTGCTCAAAATTGTAAAATGATGATGAATGTATCAGTTGTATTGTGAAACATTGTAAATCAATGTAAATGAATGAAAGCTATAAAGTGGACGTAGGCCCGATTCTTGGCCGAACCACTATAAATCTTGTGTTCTTTACTATTTCATAATGCCTGTTTTATTTCGATATGTAAATACTTTAAATGTATCGCTAAAATATCGATTCAAAATTGCAGGACATTAAAACAAGGCTTGCCCATCACAAAGCTAAGCGACCTCTATAAATCAGCTATTGCACAAAAACCAAACAACAAAAAATTCCAAACTCAAATCCTACGCAAGGAAAACTTCACATAAAAAGTTGGTGACTTCACTGGGACAAACCTTTGTTCACTAGTTAAGATTGTCGTTATGAACGGGCATCCAACTAGATAACTCGCGTTTGTCTCGTGAAGTCATTCAACAGTGAAGTACACTCCTTCGGATGAAGCAGTTTACTCGCAAAAGGAAAAAAGATGTGCTTGGAAATGATGATAAGAGATCGCTAATGGGCAGATGATGAGAGAAAATCGCCAAGCAAACAAAGAAGCAGACAAAGGGAGGTATGCCTCTCAACAGGAAGGCCGGGAGATCCACTAAAGGGGCGCCTTCCCAATCAGAAGGAACAAGACCCTCGCTAACTGGTCGTGATGCATCCGACCAGATAGCGTATGTCCGTCCCGTGGATCCACTCGCCCCTGAGACGCAACCTACCTGGCACACCAACCAACCAAAGCCCTCTAACGAGGCACGCCAATAAATGGGAGTGCTTTACTCAATCAAAAAGATCGGTGGGACTACCAAAGGGGCACCTTGTTAGTTAATTGCGATCGTTTGTGCGAGCAAACATCCAATCAAGCAACTTGTGTTCGCCCCGTAGACCTCTGACCATGAGAAAGTAACTTCCAGGCAATCACAAGCCCTCTTCGGAGGCACAAGCCCTCTTCGGAGGCACAAGCCCTCTTCGGAGGCACAAGCCCTCCTCGGAGGCACAAGCCCTCCTCGGAGGCACAAGCCCTCTTCGGAGGCACAAGCCCTCTTCGGAGGCACAAGCCATCTTCGGAGGTAAAAGCCCTTTTCGGAGGCACATTTCACCAGGGTAAAAGTGCAAAATGCTTCTCTTCGGAGACCCACTTCACCCGAGTAGAAATACAAACATTGCTTCTCTTCGGAGACCAAAATCAAGACTTCTTTGGAAGCACAAGACCTCTCCGGGGGCACAACAACACTCCACAAAGCATAATGCTACTCTTCGGAGTCCACATGCTACTCCTCAAAAATACCAAAATAAAGCCCTCCTTAGAGGCACACTTCGGTTCTTAAGGAAGACCTACTTGTTCATCTTAAAAAAAAAAAAAACTCTTCCCCAGAAATCGAAGTGCTAAGTAATATCTTCTTCTGAGATTCGCTTCATCGCGTAGGAGAATTCACTTCTCAAAAGCATGAAGTAAACATTTCCGAAGGTTGAAGCGTGAAAACTTATCCGGAAATGAGACACGCTCCGTTTAAGTAGAATAATCATTCCCTCAAAGACGGAATAGTTATTCTATGAAAAATAAGAGTACAGTTCTCGCTAAAAGCAAAAGATATTGTAATGCACTTGTGGTATGGGGGCAATATCATATGATACGGCTACAACAATAAGAAGCAGTATTCAAGCAACATACCACAAGCACATAACAATATCACGCGAAAAAGCTGTGGGATAAATGCATTCTTAAACACAAACAAAAAAGTTTGTACAAGTGAAAAGAATCGTTTGTTCTACACTAAAAATAAAAAACAAATGCATTCTCACATACACAAGAGTTTGTACAAGTAAAATAATTGTTTTATTTAGTACTATAAAAATTCTTTACATGTGCAGATATCTCGAACAAGCAAAAGCGGGGACCGGTACCCGCACAATCCCCGGTCAGTACATGCAAAGAGCAAAAATAATAAGTAGAAAATCCAGCTTGATTATTCCTTCTTCTCAACACCTTTGGAGCCCTTTCCCGGCCTAATGATTAGCTTTTGAAGTCGTTGTGAACGGGTAGGGGCAGAAGGAGAAAGCGGTACGGCCAGATCAACTACTGCTTCCTCTTCAGTGGAAGTCTTCTTCTTTTTCCTTACAACACGCTTCCCCTTCCTCTTTGAAGAAGACTCGCTCCCCGGAGTAGCAAGCAATGTTGAAAGCTTCGTATCGTCATCAAGAGACCGCTCCGGGGTCTTCTCAATGTCTTCAAAATCCTCCGCCTTCTGCTCCTGAGAAGCAGCCGGATCATCCAAGCCTTGAAGAGCTTCGATTTTCTCTGCCTGTAATCCCGGTTGGGAAGCAGAAGGAGGAGTAATTTGGGAAGACGGAGGAACGGCAACCGAAGGAGTGAAAGCTTGTGCAGTGCTTGGTGCCTCCGCTGTAGAAGAAAAGAAGTTAAAATCAACATCCCCCAAAAATAAAGAGGGCATCGGTTCACCAAAGTTTAAGTAACAAGTAAGAAGGTCATCGAATTCGGCTAAGTCAAATGACTGGTTCATTGGACCCGAGACGACGCCAAAAGTACCTGGAGGAGTTGGCTTTGCAAGATCAACCTCAAACTTCTCGGCTTCAATATCATCCAGTGCCTCATCTTCAGTAGGAGTAGTTGCAGTTTCTTGGGCAACTTTAGCTAGATGTAAAGAATGAGAGCTGGAATCCATAATATTAACGTCGGCTGAAGTGGAAGTATGAACGGGGGCAGTTAAAGGAGCCTCTTCTTTTGGAGGCTCTTCTCCCGTTGTTTCAGCTCGTATTTTGGCAAGTTGCTCCTTCCCCTTAACAAGAGCGGCACGAGCCTCATCATCGAGATAGCGCTCCTCAAGTTCCAACTCATTATAGCCAGCCCCGCCAAGCATATCCATTGCGACTTCCCACACTTCCGCCAATGTAATTTCATAACCGGGACCAAGAAAAGAGAGGCTCCCACGACCCAGAACGCTGTGTAAATAAAAGTCGAATAAGGTAGAGCTGATGTCTGCTTTCGTCGCCTCATGTGATTGCTCAGCCGCTTCCTTTTCGGCAACGGCAGCAACCCGGCCAGCGGTAGCCTCATCACGCTCTGCCTCAGCTTTAGCAAGTCGAGACTTTAGTAACTCAATTTCTACGCTCTGGGAGGTGACCTTTTCCCGCAAATCGATGTTTTTTGTGCGGTACTTTTCAGTAATATGCTGTTCAGCGGCAAGCTTCATTTCAACATCTCTCTGTGCAGCATGTGCATCCCGCACTTGTTTTTGGAAGACTTCTTCTTTTTGTGTATGAGATGCAGAAGAAGAGGCAAGATCTTCCTTAAGTTTTTTAACCTCGGACTCAAGTTTTGCATAACCATCAGCAATATTTGTCATCTCGAGATTATGCTGTTTGCAAATTTTGTCCCACTCCGCCTTGTCGTTTTCCATAGTCAGCATCGCCTCAAGGTTTGCATGATTAACCCTTTGGAGTTCATCGACAAGCTTCTGCCACTGCGACATCCTCTCGATATTAAGCCTGACTGCGTCAAGACTGCTAAGCATGTCTGGCTTATCAATCAGAACTAGGTCCAAGTCAAAGCGCACCCCTTTTAGGCACCAATTCGGAAAACGGCTCTGAAGTGTTGGGGGGCCGTCCTTGACTTGATATTGCGGTCTGTTAATGATAGTCTGAATGTCAGATTTCTTCAGAGGAGGAGAGCTGGCCAGAATATCGGAAGGAATGGGAGCGTCAGTCTTTTCAGAAATTTCAGTTGCGTCAATCGGTTTAGATCGCTTGCTCGGTTCGTCGGCAATCTGAGTTTTTCCCTTATCATCGTAAGACTTCCGCTTATGAGAGTAGTCACTTCTATGCGAAGGGTCATATCGCTCGGCATCTTTCCTTCTTTGCCGCTGATCGTAATCCCGCTTCTCCTGGGCTTTCCTTCGAGCTCTCTCTTCATCTGTTTCTTTTGGGGTATCAAGGTACTTCCTAAAGTCATAGGAGCCGCGGCCTCCACGGTGCTTGAATGAGTCATAATATGAACCTGTACGTCCCATTGGAGAACCTGAAAGCAAAAAAGGAGTAAAGTTTAGAAATTTTCAGGAGAAAGAGGATAAATGTTTATTAAGGTGCTGAAAAAATCCTAAGTGTGTGTGGCGTGCAAGCTACATGCGTCAAACTACAGACCACGCTTTAGTGTGGAAACAGAGACGACTGGCGTAGTAGGCGTCCGGGTTTGTTTAAAGGTGGAAGTCGCCTCGACAACGGGAGAAGTTGCTTTTGGATTGTTATCCCCAAAAAGCTCTTGAGAAGTTATCATGATATCGCTCAAGCCATCAAAGGTGTCATCACCCAGGTGTTCAGCAGACTTCTCTTTTTCAACCTCTGTATCAATTGATTTTTCAGAAATTCAAGGATTTTCTTCCTCCTCAATAATTGGGGCAAGTGCCGGTTTGTTAATTGACCCTACAACATCGGTAGATGCGGAACATTTTATCAAAGCAGCTTCCACGATGGGTGCTTCTGATGCAGTTTCTTCTATGGAAGCTGGGGCATTCGAGGCCTCTGCTTGGGAATCTGAAGCAACTAACGTTTCTGCATCAGAACTAGAAATTTCATGAATCTGAGTCGATCTAGAAGGATGTAAAAGGCCAAACTGGTGCAGAAATTCATCTTTCAGCAAGAATTTGGCGCTCCTCTCTTCAACGTCAACAGCACTCAAAGTATCTAAAATCGACTTACGGCTGGTATCTCGAAGAAGAGAAGGAAGTGCTATACGAAGAAAGAATGGAATTAAGCATTTGATGGTTCGAATTATGAAAAATCTAGAAAATGAATCGGTAAAAGGTAATCTTACTTCCGACTCTCCAAATAGCATAAAATCTCGGAGGACATCGAACATAAAAGAATTGAGTCAAGAATCCGTGGGCACTTTCGGGCAAGTCCAGAATTAGTTTGCGATTCCTAGCACTCCTCACAAGTATGATAGAAGGATGGTCTTTGTTCTTTGCAAATGTGCACAAGAAGCGAATTTCATCAAAAGAGGGAAAACGGTTCAACGTTCTCCTGAAAAGCACACACAATCCCAGCAGGATGGAGTATCCGTTAGGGTGTAGTTGAAAGGGAGAAATAGCTAGCCGAAGGAGGAGTTCCCGAAGACAGTCATTAAATGGAGGAATGGCTCCACTTGAACACATCTGCCGGTTCACAGCAATAAAGCCAAGAGGCGGTCTGTCAGCAGTGTCGCTTGACCCAGGAAGTAAGGCATCTGCTTCGGCGATGCCAAACTGGATACACAGTTGTCGGAAGACTTTATGACTTAGAGTAGTAGGAGTCCTTTCCGGAGGATCATTTAGTGGAGTAGCAATTGGAAAAGCTTCTCCGGCTATTTCCAAGTCTTCCTGTTGAGATTCCATTCTACACAAGGAACTGGACGATCAAATATTAAGGTGCACGTTTCCTAAAAAGAGTGAAGTGTTGTGCAAAACTAATACAATAACAAGCAAATGTAAATGAAACTAAACTAATTGATACTTGTCAATTATAAAGTTTCAGGGCTTAATATCTTAAGTCCAAGAATAGTGTTGTGTTGATGCAAATAAATCAGCTTTAGTTGATCACTTCAATTTTTCTTTAATACTTCACTTAGATTTGTTAATTCACAGCATTTCATTCACGAAGTTCATTTAAGTTTGATTTTCTTTGTCAACTAATCTGTTGTTTGATGTGGGCAATCAATAGCAGTATATTCGTCCCATTTTTCTGTGAATGTTGCTTCTAAATAGGTTATTAGCATTAAAGTTGAGGCAATCCGAGAAGAAGTGCAAAGCCCAAAATAATTCAAGTTCAGAAAATAAGTCAAAAGCTGTTCAAAGTTCTAAGTGTTAGGTCGCTTACGACCTAACACAGGTTGCAGTGATCTTATGCTATGTTGTTCAGGTTGAAAGTTCAAGACTGTGAAAAATTGTCTAAGTATTAGGTCGTTCAGCGACCTATCATGAGTCAGGATTTCTGTAGGTCGCACGTTGCAACTGAATGGATTAAGGTGGGGCAATTTTCTCTAAGTCCTAGGTCGTGCACAATTGTTTAAGGTTGAGAACTCTCTAGGTCGCAAATGTTGTCAGATCGCAAAAAGCTTAAGTCGCTAAGCTTCCCCACGCGACCTAACTCCTAGGTCGTTCAAATCTGGTAGGCTGGTGACTTCCTCTCCAAGCAATGTCACATTGAATCCGATAACCCAATACCGCCAAACCAGAAGAATTGATCTTCCCCTTCGTTCTACCTCAACACACCACCAATTAACCAGCAAATCAATTGCAAACCCTACAGATCCATAGTAAAAGGCTTTCATACGATCATGAATCGCCACGGCGCGTCAATTGACAAGCAAAAGTTATTGGAAACAACCGTTCAGAAAGCACAATGCACAAAATTAAGCTTGGGACAGGTAAGCGATTCGTGATCGAGTGATGATTATGGATGAATAAAAGCCGATCCACTTACGAATTATGATTGGTGAGGAGGAATCGTTGGCTGATTGGGTCCAATTTGTCTCTGGAAGCTTGAAAAACTGCTAATGGCGATGGAGGTTCAAAACAGAAGGGTAGGGGAGAAGGTGCGACCTAACCAATTTATATGAAGCTAAGAGTGGGAGGCGAACAGGCGCGTAAAAGCTCTAGGTCGTTTGCGACTTAGCGAGGGTAAATCGAAGCATACGACTTATGGCATAGTCATATGCTTCGAGGGGCAAATGTTAATCCTTTTATCTTAGCGACCTAGTACTTAACGACCTAAGAGAAGGTTGCGACCTAGAGAATTCAGCGACCTAAGGAAAGGCCTTGTGACCTAAGATCCAGGAGGGCCTTGCGACCTAACTGTAAGGAAGCATTGCGACCTAAGGACTTAAGAGATCTTTGCGACCTAAGGATGGAAAGGCCTTGCGACCTAAGATCCAGGAGGGCCTTGCGACCTAACTGTAAGGAAGCATTGCGACCTAAGGACTTAAGAGATCTTTGCGACCTAAGGATGGAAAGGCCTTGCGACCTAAGATCATAAGAAGTTCGCGACCTAAGGATGGAAAGGCCTTGCGACCTAACAGCATAGGAGGCTCGCGACCTAGCAACAGAAAGGATTGCGACCTAAAGGACTTAACAACCTAAGGTGGTTAGCGACCTAAGGGACTTGACGACCTAAAAAGGCTAGCGACCTAACTGTTAAAGCATGTTCAGCACCCTACGACCTAAAGCTCAGACAGCTATTCTTTAACTCGCTTACGACCTACTACTTGATCAAATGAAGCTAAGCACAGCTTTACCAGCTAACTTCTGAAGCCGCAAAGGGACAGCGACCTAGCTTAGGTCGCTCGCGACCTACGACTTAACTAAGGTCGTACGCGACCTAAGACTTAGGCAGAATTCCTGCCCAGAAATCTGCTCCTATAAATACCCCATCACTTCCAACATTGAGGGGACTTTTGGCAAATCATTTCTACAGCGCTGTTACTCCGTCGAACTCTTCCTTCATTCAGCAATCAAGGATCCTTCAAGCATTTGCGACACTACAACAAGCTTCGAGAGAAATTCCTTACATCCGACATGGATTCATCGAGTTTCACCATCGAGGATTGAGCTAGTAGTCAAGATTGTTTCTTGTGATCGAATTGTACTGTTTTCTGAAGAGATTTGTATCAAATTGTAACTGAATCAGCAATAAGAGACTATAAAGTGGACGTAGGCTCAATTACGGGCCGAACCACTATAAATCTGTTGTTCATTTACTGCATTTCTGCTATTTTTCTGCTTGATTTCTGTTCCCGTCACACGGGTGGTGCTTTCACGATCTTATTACACACACCGGGTGTTATCGTTCATATTTTAACGTTAACATATCTTTTCTTCTATTTTAAGAAAATGTAATTTGAGTAAATCAAATTAACTATCCCCATCATTGGGCCAGTCTGGATAGCTAGGGGGAGCAGGCAATCGGTTTTTCAAACTCCAGTCTAAAGACTATCTCTATATTACCCAAAAGACGGTCAAGTGATTTGATCGACTCTGAACTTTTAAAAGTATTTGATTTATCATTTGAAAAACATTTCAAAAGGTTCGGGAAGAAAACCCAAGTTCATATCATTTATTCACCGATTACCAAATTTCATTGCTAAATCGTCGATGAATAGTGATTTTAAAGCTTTATAGTTAAAACACCAATTTCATTGCTATATTGTCGGTGAATAGCAATTTTAAAGCTTTCTAGATTAAAACATCAATTTCATTGCATCTACGCCCATTTTTATAATTCAAATTTCTATTAAAACATTTTAACATATTTATGGAATTTATTTCATATTTTTAAAGATTTAAAAACATCCATTTTAAAGAGTTGAAACAATATTTTACGAACTGCCAAAACACGACGATTCTAAAAACTTGATTTAGACATAATTCAAACTTAACTAAATGGAATCTTGATTTTTCTTTTTCATTTGAAAAATATGATCACAAGGATCCGAAAAATTCTTATTTCAAAGAATTCGGACTCACACTTTATCCTACACATCCATTTAACTTTTCAAGTCGCGAAATCACGGACCGCCGAAACTTGACGGCTTATTTTTCAACTGTAGTCAAATTTTATAAAACTTGTTCGAAACACTTTTAAATCTTTTTAATAACATAATAAACCAATTTAGACCAATATTTTATTATTTTACTTGTTTTAAAATCTTCATTATTATAATATTCAATTTTCTATCTTTTTATTTAAAACTCCTTTATATCAAACCATGTGATATTCTTTTTCAACTTTTAAATCGTTATTTTTCAAATTCGAATTATTTAATCTATTTTTACAAATAAATTATAATCTTTTCTTTTTAACTTTAAACATATTTAAAATGATACCTTCTCTTTCTCGATTTAAACCAAAGAGACTTAATTATACAATATACACTATTTTGGCCATAGTGTAAGTGATTATTATCAAATTCAAACTTCATACCAAAGCAACCATGATTATCTTAACCGATCTATTTTATACTTGATATAAGCAACCAATATTCAACCAACCATCATCCAAACATATTAAACAACCATATAAGTAATCAATATTTTAACAAGTTTTGGTCTTAACTTGTTGACAAATTTATAGTTTAATCAAAGTCATAAGTCCGGCAATATTAAGGGATTAATAAGTGAGTATTAATTGATATTATCAAGCAATTCAAAGCATGATTAACTCACTTTTTTTAATCCATTTACTTGCTATCAATATTCAATACATCACAACACTTCACTAATATTTTCAACTTCATCAAATATCACTAAAACTCATTCTCCCAATTCCAATGCTCAGGTCCAAGACCTCCATCCCCACAGATGCTTACGGCCAACCACCTTTCTCTCCACCACACTCGTGGCCTAAGGCCGTTAAAAGAAGAGAAGAAGTGAAGAAGAAGAAAAGCTTAAAGAAGTATGAGATGGATGTGTGATAAAATGAGAGGTACACTTGGGTATTTATAGCATTGTAATACCTTACCCCTTAAGCATTGTAAATGGACCAAACTACCCCCTCCATCACCTCCGTAGGTACGGTCGTACCTTCTTAGCCGCCTCCCCTATCACTTCCATCATCTCCTTGCCCTTACTTAGCACATGGCATTAAATGTGGATTTGATATGCATTAATGGTAATGAGATATATGCTTTTCCATGTCTTTATACTTAAATATCTCCTTTCATATTATTTCTTCATGATTTGACTAAATGTGCACATATATGTATGCGTATATATGTGTATATGTGTATGTGCATGTATGTATGTGTATCAAATAACGTTGCAACAATTTGAAACAACTTCCATTCAACGAAAGGTCAAAAATTCGAAAGCTGAATCCCGGTCACAGTTTCATTTTTTTAATCAAACTATTTATTTATGTAAAAAAACTTGAAAATAAATTTCTTATAATCTTTAAATAATTAAAAAATATATTATTTAAGCTATAAAACCATTTAAATAATATTAAAATCCATTTATAAAAAAACGATGTCGAATTGCCAAAATGCAATGAAGTTTATATATCTTTATAAAACAAGTTTACATAATTATAAAACCAGTACAAATCACTTATTATCATTATATAATAATTAAAATGAATTATTTATTCATTTAAAAACAATTATTTTAATATTAAAATAAATTAAATATTCCAATTCAAAGTGATAAAATTACAGGTCGTTACATTCTTTCCCTTTAAAAGAATTTCATCCCCGAAATTTAACCATATCCCCGAACCCAAAAGAGTTTATCCAAAATATTATCTTTAAATCCAATTCTATATGATATACATCGATCATCCATAATATCTAATTCGATCTTCTATTCAGATCCACAACTTTACTTTCGTACTAGTATTGATCCCTCGATCCTCTATTGCGGACTCTGATCAGGCTTCTTGGTCAGAAACACTCGTTTCCCTTACATAGCTCCCAATTATGATAGAAAATTCAAGTATCCAACCACAAATACTCACTAATATTCATCGTTAAGAATCGAGTGATAAATCCTTATTCGAATTGGTGTAAACACCTCAAAGTTGCATAATCGTATCTTATATCAGAATCGTGCGACGAAATGATCTACGTATCTCATATGTACTTAGCTATATCAAATTCCTTTTTAAAAATTATTTATGAAAAAATTTCATAAATCTCTTATCTTTTATTCAGACATTTTTATAAAGATCCTTCTTTATATATAATCATTTTAAAATATTTATTCACCGAATTTTTTAATCTTCTTTCCAAAGAAATCATTTCAATTTAAAAGAGAAATAAACTTTTATTTCTAAAATTATAATAAACTCCTTATGTTATAATATACTCCTTTTAACCAATATTAAATGCAAACACCTTGATAAAAATTAATAACCAATAATTAATCTATCAATTAATGATTCACATTATCTTTTTAACTTTGGAAAATTATATAGATCGAGTAACTCAAAAATGATACCAAGAACTAGGTACTACCAATAGTATCATTTGTTCCCCTAACAAAAAAAGGAATACTTAAGAGAAATGTTTACCATCCGAACACATCTCCTGCCCACTTTTGATTACTTTCGAGCCACTTTAACTAGTTAATCATAAGATTTTTTTCAGAAATACCAAGATTTAAATTCTCAAAAATCCCTTTATAAAACACATTTTATAAGTCCAATTTGAAAAATCATTTATTTTATAAAATATTCATAAAATCTCATCAAAATGTTTTAAACCTTTTCATATATCCCAAATATTTTTAACCCTCATTTAGAAGATATCTTTAAAACGTTATTCTTCATATTTAAATACTGTTTCAAAAAGTTTCACAAAAACACAGCTTTTAATAAAATGGGCTTAACTAGAATCTTCTACCAAGTTTAACTTATCAAAATCTCATTTATCAAAACATTTATTTATCAAAATACTCATTATTTAAAATAACTTTTATTTTAAATCAACTTTCTTAAGAATTCAAATATCAATTTTATTATTTCAAAATATCACTACATATCTTTTATTTAAAAGTTTTTATAAAGTTATAGCTTTACTTCATAAAGAAAATTATCAAAGAAGTAAAATTCATATTAAATTTTTCCTAAGCCGTTTAAACATGAGATAATAGAAGTCGTAATAAGGATCATGCATAGATATATATCCTAATTCGAACCATTACATTTGCCAATCAACTATACTTAAACCCCCATTAACTATTTTGCATACAAATGATAATTACGTTAACATATTCCTAATATACTTAGGATATCCCCAATACTATTATTCCCTAGCAACTTCCAACCTTACCAAAACGCATATCCAATCAATCGGACTCGGATGTCGATGGACCATCTGAATTTGAGAACACTACCACTTCAAACTCTTCTTCCTCATGTTCATCTTCTGCTTCATTTCCATCATCTTCTTCATTCTCAAGATTCCATCCTATAGGATGCCAGGGTTGTCCCTGAGGAACCCAAGGTTGAGCAACAGGGTTTCCTAGTAGGATGTCCGGAACCTCTTCTTCTTCCTCGTTCTTTATCATTACTTCCCAATCAATATCTAAAACGTGCGACTCTGCCTTAGATGTGGGAACGCCCATCTCCCAGATAATGTGATCATCATTGTTGTCTTCCGATTCGTCGGGGATGTCGTCCATCTATGCATCATATGCTGTTGAATCTAGGCTATTCCTTTCTACCATCATATTGGGGTTCTCTTCTGGAAGTTCTTCAAGTTCTAATTCTTATAGATCTATCACCCACATCATTTTATCTTGCGATTCCTGACTTAATCTACATCTTCTATTATCTGGATCACTTCTTTGTCACTGGATAATAAACTAGATCCAGAGTCTTGGGTTCTACTAGCATTGTAGCCATGGGATACCCATCCTCATCATAACGGGTTTGTCCATCGAACTCTTCCTTTACTTATGGCGTATGGTTTTCATGTGACCATTTTTCTATTCCCTCGTCGTCAATAGAAAGGATTATTAAGTCGTCCTTTTCTCCCAATTTTCTCTTGAGGATTCTCCTTTGGAATAATTCCTACCATAACTTTGAAGGTTTCAACAAAAGACAACGAAATACTTAGAAACATATACTAAGCTTTTTAACTATTCTAACCTGAATCTAATATCATATTTTAACAAGTTTCTTACTAACTTAACTTCTTAAACTATCATCTTTATGAACATCTTATAGTCAAAATATGAAATTCTAATCACAAGGTGTTCCTATACCAATTTATGTCTTTTAACCAACCCATGGTAATACTTGAATATTATGTCCCAAAATTAACTATATCTTTTGAAGAGATGGCACTTTTATATTCAAAATATAATCCAAGGTAAAATTATTTCATTTACCAATTTTCCAAAATAAAAATCATTTTTATATAGCATTAATAAATAAGCGCTCATATATAATACTCTCAACTCATTTTAGGGTGTCACTTACCCTATCTCTAATGAGTTACTCATCCTAGGGTATGACTAACCCAATCTTTGATGAGATTTTACCCCTATCAGGCTCAACTGTTCGCTCAACCTAAGCTCTGATACCAAATGTGACGACCTACACTTCCATACTGTTTAGGTTGACAATAAACCACACATGTCAAACCCAAATTGAAAAAAAAGCAGACCGTTAAGGGTAAAAGGAAAAAGAAGACAGACCATAATCTCACATGAATGGAATACCATATATTATTTCAATAATCTTTATAGTGGAAAAACTTTTAAATACATATATCAAAGTCCATCCTAAGCTCAGCCTAGACAGTTATAAATACTTTTCCTTACAAATGCTGAAAAACAACAAACACAGCGGAAAAGTAAACTATGTCCATACGTTGATAAAGATCTCCAGCTCTCCTCTGGAAACTCCAAGCGTCTTCAGCTAATCTTGAAACTACTCGGATCTAACCCGAGTATTAGAAATATTCAGATCAGGCTTGGCAAACAAGCGTGAGATACGAATTATAAATAAAAATGACAGTGTCATAGATCGACTTTGATGTCAAACAAAAACTTTGGAAAGAAGAGTATCTCATAAGACCATGCCGCACATAAACACGGATGGTTTTTTACCTTATGATAACTAAAACACTTTTATCAAATCATTTGATATTATTTCTAATGACATTGCTTTGAAAACAATTTTCAAATAACATATTAAAATAGTCGGAATTGTTGCATTTGTTAAAGTCAACGACATATTTAGGTATATAATCAAGTCCGTAAAGGTACATATTGGAGAATGGATTTCTAACAATGACAACTTAGAGACTACCTACCGTACAGTAATCTTTAGAAAAATGTACCAAGGATCCAACCTTTACCAACACAGAACCGACCTACCCCTTCCTAGATAGTACCGAATACACCATCACCTTGGTTGTTCCCGACCTATCCGTGGCCGCAGCATACACAACAAACCCGATATATAGAGGGTAATCTAGAAAGGTGATGACTATATCCTAATGGGAGCAACCCATATAGCCCTACTGCATCTACCTTGTTTTTGCCATTACTGATGTGTGAGTCTTGAGGTAACGTTTACCATTCTCAAAATCCTACTTTGAATGCCACATTGCCATTTCCGACGATACACTAATTGATTTTCAAAAAAGTACAATCCCCGAGTTCATACGCCTTAGGGTAGGGTGTTAACTATAAGAGGGGTTACCTCCTACACCACCAAACAGACGCACATTTGTAAAAACCAATATACGTGGTCTTAGAAATGCAATGTCAGACATTCATCCATACAAGTTGTCCAAGAATAGGAAAAATCGAAGATACTCCTACATCTTGTTGGGAATCATTCCTAGGATTAGTAGCGAGCAGTCCTTGCATTGAAGATTTCAAAATGAAGGTATTACTGCCACCATATGTATATATTATGGAAATCATGAGGTTAGTGGCAAGCAGCCCTACATTATGAAGATTCAAATATCATTGTCTTCCAGATGTCTTCACTTTCGAATGCGTATATAGGTTCGAAGTGTTTTTCGGATAGGAATCACCCAAATCTGATCTCGGTTTCTCTAAGCCAATTACAGATAAAAAAGTGTATATGCATATACAGTTTATTAAGCCACTTTTGTTAAATCCTCTTTTCTTCTTTTACTCAAAATATTATTTAACTTTGAAGATATCTTTTCACCCAATAAAATATCTTTTAGAGATATATATATCTTTAGACCATTTCTATTGCGGGATATATAGAATTATTAAACCTCCTTTTAACTTTGGAAATACTAAATCATTTCCTTTTAATTACTTAGGAAAATATATCTATATCCTATTATTAGCATAATTAATAAAGATTTCATTATTCCGAAACATGTCTTAAATATGTCAAAAACAATGTTATTTAAGACATCGTTTACTGTAAACCCAAATCACTTAGTATTGAGTAAAAAGGATTGATAGATTTTAGATTAATTATACTCAATAATAGTTTCCTTATTCAACCTGTACTATTTGTCGAATAATAGAGAAATCACCATTTAAATTCACACGAATAATACAAGTTCCCTCCTCGGAATTTAATATAGAGTTTAACTAGAATGTTCTCATTACCATCAAAATCCTATTTTAAATCTTATTTAACCTTTTTGGAAAACTCCAAACCTCTTTTCTTTTATCTTAAGAAAATGTGATCCAAGTAAACCAAATTAACTATCCCCACTATTGGGCCAGTCCGGATAGCTCGGTGAAGTAGGCAACTGGTTTCCCAAACTCCAGTCTAAAGATTATCTCTCTGTCAACCATAAAGCGGTTAAGTGATTTGATCAACTCTAAACTTTTAAAAGTATTTTTTATCATTTCAAAAACATTTCAAAAAGATTCGGGAAGAAAACCCAAGTTCATATCATTTATTCACCGGTTACCAAATTCCATTGCTAAATCGTCGATGAATAGTGATTTTAAAGCTTTATAGATTAAAACACCAATTTCATTACATATATGCCTATTTGTACAATTCAAATTATTTTTAATAAAATTTAACATAATTATGGAGTTTATTTCATATTTTTAAAGTTTTAAAAACTTCTATTTTAAAGAGTTGAAAATAATATTTTACGAACTACCAAAACGCGATGATTTTAAAAACTTTCTTTGAACATATTTCAAACTTTAATAAATGGAATCTTGATCTTTATTTTTCATTTGAAAACAATGATTATAAGGGTCCGGAAAATTCTAATTTCAAAGAATTCTGACTCATATTTTATTCAACACATCCATTTAATTTTTCAGGTCGTGAAATCGCGAACTGCCGAAACGCGACGACTTATTTTTCACCTTTTAGTCAAATTTTGTAAAACTTGTCCGAAACACTTTTAAATCATTTTAATAACATAATAAACCAATTTAAACCAATATTTGACTATTTTACTTAATTTAAAATCTTTATTATTATAATATTCAATTTCCTATTTTTTTATTTAAAACTCCTTTATCTGACCTTATCATATTATTTTTCAACTTTTAGACCATTATTTTTCAAATTCAAATTATTTAATTTATTTTACAAATAAATTCCAATCTTTTCTTTTTAATTTGAAACATATTTAAAATGATACTTTTTCTTTCTCGATTAAACCAAAGAGACTTATTTATAACATATACACTATTCTGGCCATAGTGTGAGTGATTATTATAAAATTCAATCTTCATATCAAAGCAATCATGATTATCTTAACCAAACTATTTTATGCTTGATATAAGCAACCAATATTCAACCAACGATCATCCAAAATATTAAACAACCATATAAGCAATCAATATTTCAACAAGTTTTGGTTTTAACTTGTTGACAAGTTTATAGTTTAATCGTAGTAATAAATCAAGCAATATTAAGGGATTAATAAGAAATATTAATAAGTGATTATCAAGTGATATTTTCAAGCAATTCAAAGCGTGATTAACTCACTTTTATTTAACTAATTTACTTCCTACCAACGTTCAATCCATCACAACACTTCACTAATACTTTCAACTACATCAAACATCACTAAAACCCATTCCTTCTTCCTAATGCTCATGTCCATGACCTCATCCCCATAGATTATCACGGCCAACCACCCTTCTCTCCACCACACTTACTGCTTAAGGCCATTAAAAGAAGAGAAGTGAAGAAGAAAAGCTTAAAGAAGTATGAGATGAATGTGCGATAAAATGAGAGGTATGCTTGGGTATTTATTGCATTGTAATACCTTACATGTATCGAACCAGATTTTCAACACTCGATGTAACGACCCAGTATTTTCATCCATTCGCATCCATTATAAGTGTATAGGTAAACACTCATGCCAGAGTTGAATTGCTCAAAATACTGCGTTGTAAATAAAATTTGGCAAAACTCAACATATACAGTAAATAAAATAATTACAGATCACAGACACGGAGTAATATAACAATACTGCAGCGGAAACAAATGATAGTAGTTTATGAAGCTACTATATATATATATATAACAGAGTTAAACAAGATACAACAGAGGTCTCGAATACAATAGATGCCTCAATACAATAATCAAATACCAGATCTGAATTCATCACCGGAATCAACAGAATAACTGAAAGCAGGGTCGATAGATAGCTGGATCTCCAAGCGAAGCTCCAACTCCAGAGGTGAGTCTCAAATGCTGTATCACTCAGTCTGACCCGAGCATAAAGCAAAACACAAAACACTCGAGTCAGGATTAACATTCTTATATTAATAAATCCAACTCAAGTGAAATATCAACTGAAATACAAGTAACTTAAAGGATGTTTGGGATAACCATCCTCTAAGGATCCGTTAAACTATTTACTATGTAGTAATATTCGCTATTATAATAATGTCTAAATAAGTAAAGTATAATCATATCGGAAAATAGCGTTAAGGGGATGGAGAACCTTAACGCGGTCGGATCTTAAAATCATAATCGTAGTAAAGCTCGATATGGTAGGTGACACGGCACAACTAGGCAATGCCAAGGTAGATATACCAATTACGCACACGGACTGATGGATACGCATAGCAGCCACTACCGTTCCACCTCGAACAACATTCCCAAATCGGAGGATGGCCATCTAGTCAAAACAGTAAGAGTATAATATCGAAGAAATGTGTCCGAGAAGAGGTGCTACCTCACTGGTCCGAGATCGCTCCTGTTTTAGCCACCTTATGCCAACTCACGGGAGTTGGGTCCACGTAATACCTTAAGGACGTCGCCACCATCCTACTTCATTCTGGAATCTCCACCGCGTACACGGTTGTCAAAGTGGTTTTCGGTATCGACAGAGAGTATGTCCATATCCGATCCCGGTCTCTTTGCCAACCAATCGTTATTATAACACCGGGGTCATTTCAAAATAGTTTATACTTCAAAACTAGAATATCATTATCATTTCAAACCCAATTTAATACGATATCATTTTCGCTTCAAATATATCTATTTTCAAAATCATATTACTTTCCAAAGTTATAATGCTTTCGAAATCAAAGTCTGGAAATCACAGTATTTTTGGAAATCATAACACTTCCCTTTTTAACAGTTTATATATCAAAATTTCGTTATAAAATAAATTAATTCCTCAAATTTCACAAATCGATTCAAATTACTCGAATTCCAAAAATTTAATTTACTCAAATCTCAAATTATCAGTTTCAACTCGATTTAGCTTCTAAATAAACCATTTCAATTTATCGATTTCAAATACATATCTGAACCATAAAATAAGTCATTTCAATTTTTAATATATTTCAAAGCTTTAAATATTCATCATTTCAAAACTAAATTCGATAAATTTATATACATATCAGATTCCCTTTACAATTATTTAGTTTTGAAATATTAACTTAATCATTTCCATAACATTCAAATTCAATTTCAATTTACAATTTAAATAAACAAAACATCTCATTCAAATATTTATACGTTTGAAATATCCATTTAAGTCACCTTTTCAAATTTCAAGTTGTAAATCACTTCTTTAAATTTCAAATTCAATACATTTCAAATCAAACTTATTTAAGTATAATTCTTAAATAAATATAATTTCAATCAATTTCAAATCATTATAAATTCTATATTTGAAAATATAGATATTAAATAAATACTTAAACATGTTATTTATCAACTTTATTAAATCAACTTTAATAAATCTTAAAAATCAATATTTATCAAAACCATATATTTCTTTTCAAAACCATAGAAATCATTTTCAAAATGTTTATATATATAGACCAACGGTGCCTGTATATAATTTTCTATCCTATGGTCAAGTGATACGGATATTTATCATTTCAATCCGCAATTTAAAACATATTCGGGTATATATCCTTTCAACCCGAAATCCCAAATTCAATTCAATGAAAATCACTTGGGTTTATCATTTCAACCCATAACGATTTTCTCCTATTCTACAGATCGTTCGGGTATGTATCATTTCAACCCATAGTGATTCTATACTAACAGGGAACTTGCAGAGTGATAACAGATATGAAAATAAAATAACAACAGTAACAGGCATATATCATCAGTATAAATAACAGATAATGGTGTCGGATGTCACAGGTGAACAGATACAGTTAATGACATATATATATAACAATGTGAACAACTAACAGCAGCATATTTCAATTGACGTTCCAATTGAAATTAAATCTAATAAATATAAGAACATTAATCGTGAGTGATTGCTCACCTTTCGAGGTTAGAGAGAATAGATAACAAGACAAGCTACGATTTCCAAAGCAACGCTAGTTGGATACGATTTGAATGAAGCAAACAGGCACGACGGACAAGCTGAAAATTTGGAAAACGAGGAGACTAATCAGAAACAGTTTTAATATAAAGTGGAAAATATATATAAGCTGTTATTATTATCATTCCCGAAATCAACATTTTAAACTTATATAAACTAACACATATACATTATTATATATATATATATATATATTTCAAATTAAGACAGAAAAGAAAAGAAAAAGAAATATATATATAATTTCAAAGTTGTTATTATTTGCAAATATATTTTAAAAGGGACAAGACAGCCCAAAAATGCAAAATTTCAAAACCATATACGGTATATATCAATATCAACTATTTATAACCAATAAATAAAATACATAACTAAACCCATATAAAACTTAATAACTAATATATAAGCAGATTATGTATAACAGATATAAATATATATATATAAGATAAGACTATATTCATATAGGTACATACCACTTACACCGCTATATATTTAGCATCGAACTGTTATAGCCATACATAACCATAAACAAACTTTAATAAACAACTGCTATTAAAACAAGTATACATACGCATAACGAGGAAATCATACTTGTATATACTACTGACAGAACATAACCATTTATAATATATGTACAATAAAAGAATCAGTACGACAATCTATACATATATATACAAATATATATAAAATTTGATAACTTTATGCTTTAAGATATATAAACTGTATACCTATAACTATATTCATACAGCAAATCATAAGGCTTAATTACTATAGAGACTTCATATATAAACAAACAGACTCGGATATATACGCTTATAACCAACATATAAGCATATATATATACTACCAAATTTCTATTAGCAACATATGAAACATTTATAAAACTTTATATTATAATAAACAAACGAAACTGCTATACCAATATACATAAAATACTAATATATATATAAAATCATTAACAACCTATATATTATCACAATACAAACTGAAATCTATATTTATACGTGTAAAGTATATATATATATGAAAACTGGTAGGTATACAAATATACTGATACACTATAACATTTCGTATATAGCAAAACCTTAATATACATAATACATATATATAAATACCTATATTATAATATAAGCTATACATATAGTTATAATATACAGTACACAGGAAAAATTTTCAAAGGACAGTACAAATAGCTGTAAACAATAATATATCCTATATTATGATACATACTTCTATATACAAGCATGCGGTTCACGGCACTGCAAAGGAAAGTAGGCGGTGAGGACAAGGCAGGGAACGCCTGATAGGTGGCAGCGGGTTAGGGGTTTGGATCGACTTTGGTAGGTGGCTGCACGCGGGAAGACGAGCTGGAGGCAGATCTGGGTGGATCGCGGGAGGCTACGGGTTGCCGAGGTGGCTCTCGGTTGCCTGACAGAGGCTGGGCGCGTGGAGCAGAGGTGGAGGAGATTGGGTGGAGGCGGTGGGCAGGGCTTCAGGTTGGAGCTGGTCGAAGGCTGGCGGTAGCAGGCACGGTGGTCTGGGGTAGGAGGCTCGGAGGTGGTGATCTCAGTCGTGGGGTTGGAGGAGGTAGGTGTGTTGGGTGGAGGAAGGCTCGAGCGAGGCTGTTAGGGTGACGGTGACGATCTGGGTTTGGCTGAGCAGTTGGGTTCGAGGAGGAGGGCAGGGCGTAATGGGGCTTTGGCGTACGTGGTGATGGCTGTTGGTGATGTGGGTTAGGGGTTGTCGTGTGGTGGAGACGTGGTATAAATTTTTGAGAGAAAGTAGAAAGTGGAAATAACGTTTGGAAGGGGAAAAACTGCAGAGGAAAGGTTTTAAAAATGCAGGCTAGTAAAAATAATAAATAGATAACCAGAGAACCGTTCAAACGTATACCAATTCATACGTTTTGATTTTTTCAAAAAGAATTAAGCTGGAAGATTAAAGCAATTTATTATATTACTTGGCCTGCACGTTCAAACTTAAAAGGGCAAACGAAAGCTAACGGTCACAATTCAGGGTACCGGTACGACGCACTGTTTTATTGTTTCTGTCGCGTACCGGACCTCAAAATACAGAGTTGAATATACCGTAGAGGTCAGCGCAACGAGACTATCAAAACGGTACACAGATATTAGTGGTACGGTCATCCGATCAAAAGTCGATAACCGGTATCAGAAATGCTGCTATTTTAACAGAAATAAGATAAACGGAGCAACAGAAGTCCAAATTTGACGAAACGAAAGATGACGTCTCACTCAGAAGTTGATTTACAAATTTTCTATGTAAAAATATTTAGGTTTGGAAAACATTTTATTATCACCTATTTTTAACTGATTAAATTGAAGTAAATTTACGCGCGAAATAAATTTTCATATTTTCGGATGAAAATTTACCAGTTGCTATGTTTAATTAGACGCATTCCAACTATCAAATTTATATTTCAAAATTTTACTGTTTAAAATTCCAAAAGAAAAAAAAATTCAATTAATTAAATAAATAAAACAACTGAAATTTGCGGGTCGTTACACTCTCCCCCACTCAAAACTTTTCGTCCCCGAAAAGGAAGGAAGTAGGAGAATGGAAACAACCAGAAAGAAAATAGATTTAAAAGACAAGATAAGACTATTAATTTAAACCATATAATTTCAAATTAAACTAATTTATATTTAACAATTCGATTTAATCCACTGAGTTCACTTAAGTTAAATATTTTCATCTACCTATTCTATATTCATTATCTTATTATCTAGTCATTTTCAATTAACAATTTCTAAATCAATCAATTTGTATAATCATTTATTATCCTCATATTTTATTCAACAAATTTAATTCTTTTATTCCAAATTATTATTAGGTTTTATTCCACTTAATATATCCTATCACATATATTTAAACCATATAAATTAATTTAAACCATACAGATTTCAATTTAAATTAACTTATATTCAAGGTATTTCCATACTTTAATCAAATTTCAATTTATTAATTCCTTCGAAACAAATTTATTTGTCTCATCTTATTATCCACTTAACTTATACTTCTATTTATCTCCATTAACATCTTTATAATAAAATTAGGTGTATAACATTTACTATAACACTCAAATCTTTCCTTATAAAGTCATTTATATTGTATTATCCAATTACATTTTTAACTTCTGAAAATTTTAGGTAAGTTATGTTGAGATGAAATCGGGTATTATACAAATAATATTTTACAATTAAGTTATTCTCAATTAAATATTTATCCAAGAATTTTGACTTTAGTTTATAATTGAAATCATCTTAAATCTAAAATTTAAGAATTTAAATCTCCGATTTACTTCAAACAATTTAGAGATATATATAATATATTTATATCAAATCAAATTAAATTTTAAAATCAGATACCTGTATATATATATATATCAAATTATACTGAAGAAATCCAAATCGAAATATTTTTTTTTCAAAACAAAACCGTAGCAAAGCTACAGAATGGTTTCTCCTCTTCGAAACTCGAAAATGAATGTCGATGATGCGGCCGTCATCACCGAAATTATTTTCCAGCGACAAAGAGAAGAGCACTGATTTAAACATTTAAAATTCTTTGAAAACCATTTTATTCGAAAATACTTTCAATAATATACATTAAAACAAAGTTTGAAATCACCAGAAATTTAATTCTTAAATTTTCTCAATTTAAATTCATTCCAATTTCAAATAAATTTAAAAACAACAGTCACTTTGCAATAGTCAATGACTTACAAAACAATAAAATGATAATCAAATATTATCATTTTCAACAACCGAATTATTTAACTTTTAATTCCAGAAAATTTTCCTTATATATTTAAAATATAATCATACAAATTTATTTCATTTAAAAATTATATTGTGTCAGTTTGCTCTGTTCAAGTGTTTTAGAAATCCTATCGATAGCGTTGATCAGACGAATCGATCGAAAATCCAAACCAACATCAACAACTCAAACAACACACTATAAACATAAACTATTTTATATTAATTACAAATACACTCCCTCACACGATGATTCCAGAATTGGATTTCAACACCAGGATAGAGATCCAAATATAGAGGAACTCTAATCAAAGAGAATTCTAATCTAAAAATAGATAGGCTCGAAACGAAGGTTAGATGATTGCATTTCAAACAGGAAGATGGATAAAGTTGTATAAATCGCGGGCAACCTTAACCGGGTCAACCGTGACTTCATATATAAGATCGATATAGAATTCTGAAGCAAATCGACATTCGATTACTCGAGGTAGAATTCGGGAATAGCATAAGATAGCAGCATCGTAAACCGAGGATACAGAAATCTCCGGTGAAACAATACTGATTGTAAAGGAGTTTCACCCCAGTACAAATTATTCGAAGATTGGCGAGACCGCCGATTTATTATAGAGATCACTCGAAGTGGAGTTATGGGATATTCCAGAATCAAAAGACACGAATAGAGGAGACACGAATGGACTTTGGAACCAAAGTGAACGTCCCAAAATTCAAAGGAACCGAGTCAAAGAAGAAGGAATTCAAACTCGAACGAAAGTGATTTTGTAATCGAATTTACTTCATATGCTGAGTTTTGCCTAAAACCAGAGCTCTGATACCACATGTAACGACCCAGTATTTTCAACCATTCGCATCCATTATAAGTGTATAGGTAAACACTCATGCCGGAGTTGAATTGCTCAAAATACTGCGTTGTAAATAAAATTTGGCAAAACTCAACATATACAGTAAATAAAATAATTACAGATCACAGACATGGAGTAATATAACAATACTGCAGCGGAAACAAATGATAGTAGTTTATGAAGCTACTATATATATATATAACAGAGTTAAACAAGATACAACAGAGGTCTCGAATACAATAGATGCCTCAATACAATAATCAAATACCAGATCTGAATTCATCACCGGAATCAACAGAATAACTGAAAGCAGGGTCGATAGATAGCTGGATCTCCAAGCGAAGCTCCAACTCCAGAGGTGAGTCTCAAATGCTGTATCACTCAGTCTGACCCGAGCATAAAGCAAAACACAAAACACTCGAGTCAGGATTAACATTCTTATATTAATAAATCCAACTCAAGTGAAATATCAACTGAAATACAAGTAACTTAAAGGATGTTTGGGATAACCATCCTCTAAGGATCCGTTAAACTATTTACTATGTAGTAATATTCGCTATTATAATAATGTCTAAATAAGTAAAGTATAATCATATCGGAAAATAGCGTTAAGGGGATGGAGAACCTTAACGCGGTCGGATCTTAAAATCATAATCGTAGTAAAGCTCGATATGGTAGGTGACACGGCACAACTAGGCAATGCCAAGGTAGATATACCAATTACGCACACGGACTGATGGATACGCATAGCAGCCACTACCGTTCCACCTCGAACAACATTCCCAAATCGGAGGATGGCCATCTAGTCAAAACAGTAAGAGTATAATATCGAAGAAATGTGTCCGAGAAGAGGTGCTACCTCACTGGTCCGAGATCGCTCCTATTTTAGCCACCTTATGCCAACTCACGGGAGTTGGGTCCACGTAATACCTTAAGGACGTCGCCACCATCCTACTTCATTCTGGAATCTCCACCGCGTACACGGTTGTCAAAGTGGTTTTCGGTATCGACAGAGAGTATGTCCATATCCGATCCCGGTCTCTTTGCCAACCAATCGTTATTATAACACCGAGGTCATTTCAAAATAGTTTATACTTCAAAACTAGAATATCATTATCATTTCAAACCCAATTTAATACGATATCATTTTCGCTTCAAATATATCTATTTTCAAAATCATATTACTTTCCAAAGTTATAATGCTTTCGAAATCAAAGTCTGGAAATCACAGTATTTTTGGAAATCATAACACTTCCCTTTTTAACAGTTTATATATCAAAATTTCATTATAAAATAAATTAATTCCTCAAATTTCACAAATCGATTCAAATTACTCGAATTCCAAAAATTTAATTTACTCAAATCTCAAATTATCAGTTTCAACTCGATTTAGCTTCTAAATAAACCATTTCAATTTATCGATTTCAAATACATATCTGAACCATAAAATAAGTCATTTCAATTTTTAATATATTTCAAAGCTTTAAATATTCATCATTTCAAAACTAAATTCGATAAATTTATATACATATCAGATTCCCTTTACAATTATTTAGTTTTGAAATATTAACTTAATCATTTCCATAACATTCAAATTCAATTTCAATTTACAATTTAAATAAACAAAACATCTCATTCAAATATTTATACGTTTGAAATATCCATTTAAGTCACCTTTTCAAATTTCAAGTTGTAAATCACTTCTTTAAATTTCAAATTCAATACATTTCAAATCAAACTTATTTAAGTATAATTCTTAAATAAATATAATTTCAATCAATTTCAAATCATTATAAATTCTATATTTGAAAATATAGATATTAAATAAATACTTAAACATGTTATTTATCAACTTTATTAAATCAACTTTAATAAATCTTAAAAATCAATATTTATCAAAACCATATATTTCTTTTCAAAACCATAGAAATCATTTTCAAAATGTTTATATATATAGACCAACGGTGCCTGTATATAATTTTCTATCCTATGGTCAAGTGATACGGATATTTATCATTTCAATCCGCAATTTAAAACATATTCGGGTATATATCCTTTCAACCCGAAATCCCAAATTCAATTCAATGAAAATCACTTGGGTTTATCATTTCAACCCATAACGATTTTCTCCTATTCTACAGATCGTTCGGGTATGTATCATTTCAACCCATAGTGATTCTATACTAACAGGGAACTTGCAGAGTGATAACAGATATGAAAATAAAATAACAACAGTAACAGGCATATATCATCAGTATAAATAACAGATAATGGTGTCGGATGTCACAGGTGAACAGATACAGTTAATGACATATATATATAACAATGTGAACAACTAACAGCAGCATATTTCAATTGACGTTCCAATTGAAATTAAATCTAATAAATATAAGAACATTAATCGTGAGTGATTGCTCACCTTTCGAGGTTAGAGAGAATAGATAACAAGACAAGCTACGATTTCCAAAGCAACGCTAGTTGGATACGATTTGAATGAAGCAAACAGGCACGACGGACAAGCTGAAAATTTGGAAAACGAGGAGACTAATCAGAAACAGTTTTAATATAAAGTGGAAAATATATATAAGCTGTTATTATTATCATTCCCGAAATCAACATTTTAAACTTATATAAACTAACACATATACATTATTATATATATATATATATTTCAAATTAAGACAGAAAAGAAAAGAAAAAGAAATATATATATAATTTCAAAGTTGTTATTATTTGCAAATATATTTTAAAAGGGACAAGACAGCCCAAAAATGCAAAATTTCAAAACCATATACGGTATATATCAATATCAACTATTTATAACCAATAAATAAAATACATAACTAAACCCATATAAAACTTAATAACTAATATATAAGCAGATTATGTATAACAGATATAAATATATATATAAAAGATAAGACTATATTCATATAGGTACATACCACTTACACCGCTATATATTTAGCATCGAACTGTTATAGCCATACATAACCATAAACAAACTTTAATAAACAACTGCTATTAAAACAAGTATACATACGCATAACGAGGAAATCATACTTGTATATACTACTGACAGAACATAACCATTTATAATATATGTACAATAAAAGAATCAGTACGACAATCTATACATATATATACAAATATATATAAAATTTGATAACTTTATGCTTTAAGATATATAAACTGTATACCTATAACTATATTCATACAGCAAATCATAAGGCTTAATTACTATAGAGACTTCATATATAAACAAACAGACTCGGATATATACGCTTATAACCAACATATAAGCATATATATATACTACCAAATTTCTATTAGCAACATATGAAACATTTATAAAACTTTATATTATAATAAACAAACGAAACTGCTATACCAATATACATAAAATACTAATATATATATAAAATCATTAACAACCTATATATTATCACAATACAAACTGAAATCTATATTTATACGTGTAAAGTATATATATATATATGAAAACTGGTAGGTATACAAATATACTGATACACTATAACATTTCGTATATAGCAAAACCTTAATATACATAATACATATATATAAATACCTATATTATAATATAAGCTATACATATAGTTATAATATACAGTACATAGGAAAAATTTTCAAAGGACAGTACAAATAGCTGTAAACAATAATATATCCTATATTATGATACATACTTCTATATACAAGCATGCGGTTCACGGCACTGCAAAGGAAAGTAGGCGGTGAGGACAGGGCAGGGAACGCCTGATAGGTGGCAGCGGGTTAGGGGTTTGGATCGACTTTGGTAGGTGGCTGCACGCGGGAAGACGAGCTGGAGGCAGATCTGGGTGGATCGCGGGAGGCTACGGGTTGCCGAGGTGGCTCTCGGTTGCCTGACAGAGGCTGGGCGCGTGGAGCAGAGGTGGAGGAGATTGGGTGGAGGCGGTGGGCAGGGCTTCAGGTTGGAGCTGGTCGAAGGCTGGCGGTAGCAGGCACGGTGGTCTGGGGTAGGAGGCTCGGAGGTGGTGATCTCAGTCGTGGGGTTGGAGGAGGTAGGTGTGTTGGGTGGAGGAAGGCTCGAGCGAGGCTGTTAGGGTGACGGTGACGATCTGGGTTTGGCTGAGCAGTTGGGTTCGAGGAGGAGGGCAGGGCGTAATGGGGCTTTGGCGTACGTGGTGATGGCTGTTGGTGATGTGGGTTAGGGGTTGTCGTGTGGTGGAGACGTGGTATAAATTTTTGAGAGAAAGTAGAAAGTGGAAATAACGTTTGGAAGGGGAAAAACTGCAGAGGAAAGGTTTTAAAAATGCAGGCTAGTAAAAATAATAAATAGATAACCAGAGAACCGTTCAAACGTATACCAATTCATACGTTTTGATTTTTTCAAAAAGAATTAAGCTGGAAGATTAAAGCAATTTATTATATTACTTGGCCTGCACGTTCAAACTTAAAAGGGCAAACGAAAGCTAACGGTCACAATTCAGGGTACCGGTACGACGCACTGTTTTATTGTTTCTGTCGCGTACCGGACCTCAAAATACAGAGTTGAATATACCGTAGAGGTCAGCGCAACGAGACTATCAAAACGGTACACAGATATTAGTGGTACGGTCATCCGATCAAAAGTCGATAACCGGTATCAGAAATGCTGCTATTTTAACAGAAATAAGATAAACGGAGCAACAGAAGTCCAAATTTGACGAAACGAAAGATGACGTCTCACTCAGAAGTTGATTTACAAATTTTCTTTGTAAAAATATTTAGGTTTGGAAAACATTTTATTATCACCTATTTTTAACTGATTAAATTGAAGTAAATTTACGCGCGAAATAAATTTTCATATTTTCGGATGAAAATTTACCAGTTGCTATGTTTAATTAGACGCATTCCAACTATCAAATTTATATTTCAAAATTTTACTGTTTAAAATTCCAAAAGAAAAAAAAAATTCAATTAATTAAATAAATAAAACAACTGAAATTTGCGGGTCGTTACACTCGAAAATCGACACCAATACGTCCATTGTATCACATATCGAACATTCAAGTGCCGGAAATACCGATTTGTTATGGTGAAAGAAGAAGGTTGAAGATAGAAGAAAACTAAGCAACATAGAATCTCACAACGCAATGGATAATATATAATACAACAATGATCTTTACAAAAAAAAGAAAACATCTTTATTCATACATACTACATCATAGTACACTAGACTTATCCTAAATTTGGACAGTTATAGAAACCTGTCATTACATTGACAACATACGGACTCTATTATATAGCAGATACATGAATACGTCTTGACCATTCAGCTCCTCTCCAACTCCAAAGTATCCAGCTAAACCTGAGAAAACATGCTCGGTCTGACTCGAGCATTACATGAAATAACACCCGGGTCAGTCTGGTAAACCAGCGTGAGTAAAACTCGATAACAAGTAACAACCAAACTGATTTCTACATTTGAAATTTTTTCAAACAAAGGGTATCTCGTAAGAGCACAACGCACATAAAAACGGATGGATTTTTACCTTATAATAACCAAAACATTTTATATCAAAATCCAATGATATTAACATAGTGTGTAGGTTAAAAGTAAATAGATAAAATAGCTTAAATGCTTGCATCTCACACTCCAACATACTAGGCTCTACAATCAAAAACGTAAGGCACGTATTAGAGATTGGATTACAACTAATGACTGGGGTACCCCCCGCCAAAGTACACCTCTAGAAAAATATACCGAGGTCGTACCTAACGACCCTTACCAACACAGGACTGGTCCAACCCTTGCTGGATAGTACCGAATATGTCATCACCCCGAGTTCTTTGCAACCTTTAACCGAGCGCTCCCACGTACACGAATTCATTGATGATTCTGTATATATCTAAAAGGGTGATGATATACCATAATGGGTGCGACCCATATAGCCCTGCTACATATTATCTGTTTAGTCATTTCCGGTTGATGAGGCTTGAGGCTACGTTTTACCTTTCTGAATAGCAATCCATCTTGAAATGCTAACACTGCCCTCCAAGCGTCAACGCAACGCCAGCATTCATTCATACAAGTTCGTTCTCGGTCTGAACGAAACCGAAGGCACTAACTCTACTGCATCCATTTTGGAATCACCCTCAGGATTAGTAGCAGTAGCCCTTGCACTTCAAAGAGCACCATCTTCAATGATCATCAAGATGTCTTTCACTCGAACGTATATGTTGGTTCAAAATGTTTTTCGAATATATAAATCCAATCCCGGTCTCTCCGTACCAATAATCGATAATTTTTGGTTGACTCATTCCTGGTTCTTTTGGAAGTAAGTATTCTAGTCCTTGTTGGAAACTCGAATTTTACATTCATACTTCCTAAGTCAAATTGATTCAAACTTGATAGTCGGTTATTTAACTATCAGATAAACAAACAACAACCAATTCCATTTGAGATTTATTAATCTATAGCTACAACTAAGCCTCAAAACATATCTTTGTTTAATAAATCTTTTTCAAAAACATTTATATACATTTCTTTCCGACATTAGTATATTCACAAAACATTTGTAAGATTTCCCATTGCCAAATCTCTAAAAAGGATTTAACTACATTATTTAGATTGGAGAAAAGGATAACTCTAAGCACTATTCCTTCGGTGTAAAGTGTGGAACGGATGTTCTATACCATGATTTTTATTAAAAGATCAGCCTCGTGAAACCCATACCTCGAATTTCTGTTGTAACTATCTTCAATAAATTCTTTTATAAATTTCCCTTAGCCATGAAATCCTTTTTTCTTTAACCCAAACCCGTTTACAAAACATTTATCAACCTCCATACTCATTTATGAGACTCTTTATAAATATTCAAACCCAGTTATATAAACTTCTTTATAAACTTTCAAACCTTGCATAAAACTTCCCTTTATAGACATCTAAACCCATTTATAAAATCTTTTTATAAACATTCAAAACCATTTCTAAAACTTCTTTTATGAATACACCAAAATTATTCATAAACTTCTTTGTATAATATTCAAAACAATTGTCAAATCATTTTTCAAATATCATGTTCAAAATAAAATAATCTTGAAGACCAGTTTAAAGAAAATGAAATATTAACTTTCCAAAACCAAATGGAGGCTTAATGACTATAATGGATCATTAAATTTAGGTTTACTTATCCAAGTTATATCATGGGTATTGCCTAACATCAGATATGTAAGGGATTTGCACATAACAGACAATCAATCATAGGTACATGTCCAACTTATAAATATAGATACATCCATTATCGGTGAAAAATATACATTAAGAAGTATATTCTATATGCTTAAGTTACCATGACCTGCTTATAGAAATTAACTTTCTTGTGTTTATCACGTTATCGATATTCAACATTTATGCTAAACACAAGTCAGCTTACTTCTCATAATACGTGTCAACGTTTTATAATCATTACCTTAATTCATTTGGCTACTTAATGGTCCAGACAGGAGATCCTTTGATTTGAAATCAATTAATATTAAAAATAAAATTGATTTAAAATATAACCTATTGGGTTTAAAACAACCTTTGAAAAGATTAAATTGTATTTAGTTGGCTTAACCCTAATTATATCTTAATTAATCATAATTTAATCAAGATTAAATCATAATTAAACTTTAATCAACTTATTAAACTTAGTTAAGTCCTAATTAAGTTCTTAATGCATCCTAGTAAAGGTTTAAACAATTCATTATTAGTTAAACCCTAATAATTAAAATTAATTTAATAATCACTTAATTAAATAATAATTAATTCACCTACTTAACTTAATTAAATAATAATTATCCGTTTAACTACTTCTTATCTTCATTAATCACTAATTAAAAACTTTATTAATCATTTATTAATCATTAACATTCCTTAAGTGTTACTTAACCCTAATCACTTACTTAACTACTAATTAACTGCTAATTACCTTTAATTATTTTATTAAATAAATAAATTATTAAATAATCTAAACTTAATCTCTTTTTATGTTACTAATTAAGTTTGGAAAACTTTTGGAAAACAATTCCAAAATGAATCACTTAAAGATGAAAATCGTGAATTTTTCTCAAACTACATCCATAGCCACTATCGTTATGAGTGTAGTTCGCTCTATCTTATTTTAAGTGAAATAATTCACTTAAATTCTTGCTCCTACATCTTTTGAAATTATACTTAGAAAGTTTTTGAAACCTTAAGCCAAGATAAAACTCAAAACCATTTCCAAACTTTGAAATTAGAAATCATAGTTTTGATTTCTAATCGGATTTCATGTCCGTCGCAACACACAAAGTTGTTAACTTTGTATTAACTCAACATACTTGATTCTTAAATCACAACCATACATCCATACTACCATACTCTTAACATCACACATATAAAAATAAGGTTATATGCTTACTAACTCGACAACATCACATTCAAATCTTAAATTCAATACCAAACATAACATCCATCAAATCACCATCGACCAACATAATAACCATCAATTTTCTCATCATATTATCACCACAATTACACATCATAGTAAAATCAAAAAAATTTCCAAAACAAATTAGTTTCACTCACTGAAAATCTTTGAAACCTGAAATGCTTTAGGTGCATCAAAATTCACCTTAAAAATATATCATCTTCCACTTGATTTTTGGACATATTATTCTCGGATTTTGAAAAAGTTATCAAAAGAAAAGTTTTAGAAAAAAAATTTCTCTATAATTTATAAAAAATAATCACTCAAATCAGATTTTTTTTGAGGTAGATATGATCAAAAGAAGGAGAGCTATTTTCGGACCTGAATTTCTGAGCTTAAAAGTACATTCCAAAGAAATGGGATTTTGACAAACCTAAGCTTGAAATTAGAAAAAGTGGTAAAAAAGAAAGTTGTAGCTACTGAAATTTTATACGATTTGAGAAAAAGAAAATCTTGATTTGGTCTATAATATAGGAAGTTATGGTCGAATAAAGTGGGGGAAAAATGGAGAAGAAAGAGTTTAAAAATAAGTTTGCATCTTTAAAGCAATTTAAATCTTTTGATTTAAAAAAAAACTTAAAAAAACTTAAGAAGCCGTGAAACATGAAAAAAACTTTAGGGAAATGGAAGTGGAGAAGTAAATGAAAATATGGTGAAGGGGATGTGTATTTATATATGAAATAAAGTAGAAAAATTACCATTTAAACCTTAGTTTTAAAATATCCTATCATTTCATTATTTTGACAAGTCGCATCACCACCTTCCTCCTCCTCATGTGTCACATCCCTCTTCTCTAGTCACATCCTCTAGGTCATGATGGATAATGATGATAAGGCTAAGATATGAAAAGAGATAATTATATATACTTTTATATATAAGTTATTATTTTTAAAACCATGAATTGTCACATCACTTCCTAAACATAATTAACATAAGATAATACACTATTGGTGTATTAGTATTATTTGATTAATTAACTCTTATATGTGTATATATGGTGCACAAAAACGAACAGCATTCCTGCTAATTTTCCAGTGTCAAAAAGTCAAAATTTAGGAAAACGTTCTTCGGTCACATTTTCTAATTTTCTACGAACTATCTATTTTAGTAAACAAATTTTAAAACTATTTTACCATCATTGTTAAATAATTATAATAGGTTTATTTGTAAATAAAAATCCATTTATTTTTATTTAAACTTAACTTAAATTTCCGAAGAAATATTTAGTTACGATGATATCAACTATCGATGTCATAAATACATTTTATTTTCCAAAAATAAAATAATTTTTTTATTTCATAATTTTTTTGAATACATATATATATATATCCAGAGCCATGCACGATTCTTATTGTTTAAAAGTAGTTTTATTGATAAAACAATTTCCGGCTGTTTTATCGATATTTTACCTAGGACGATATTTAAAATTTATCAATATTTTTCCTAAAAAAAATAATCACTATTATTTACCACTTAAAATATCATAATTTCTTACTTTTAAACCCATGTCTAAATATTTTAAAAAATAGATATATTTTATACAAGCGATAAATTTGCGGATCATTACATTACCCCTTAGGCATGGTAAATTGACCAAACTACCCCCTCCATCACCTCCCCTAGGTACTGCCGGTCTTATCCTCGTCCCTCATCACTCCCATAATTTTCTTGCCCTTACTTAGAACATGGCATTAAATGTGGATTTGATATGCATTAAGTTGATGGGATATATGCTTTTCCATTTCTTTATACTTAAGTATCTCCTTTTATATTACTTCTTCATGATTTGACAAAATGTGCACATATGTGTATATGTATATGTATGTGTATGTGTATGTGCATGTATCTTTTTATGTGTATCAAATAATGTTGCAACAATTTGAAATAGCTTCCGTTCGATGAAAGATCGAAAATCTGAAAGTTGAATCCCGGTCACATTTTTTGTTTTTTAATCAAACTATTTATTTATGTAAAGGAAACTTGAAAATAAATTTCTTATCATCTTTAAATAATTAAAACAAGATTATTTAAGCTATAAAACCGTATTAAATAATATTAAAATCCATCTATAAAAATGCAACGTCGAACTGCCAGAATGTAAAGAAGTTTATGTCTCTTTATAAAACAAGTTTATAGATTTATATAACCATTATAAATCACTTATTATAATTATATAATAATTAAAATTAATTATTTATCATTTTAAAACAATTATCTAAATATTAAAATAAATTAAATATTCCAATTGAAAGTGATAAAATTACGGGTCATTGTAGATATTGACAAATTTATGTATGCTAGTAATTTGGTACGGCTGTTGGCCGACAATCGGGATGATGACAATTCAACACTATCCAATAGGGGGTAGGTTGTTCCTGATTTGCAGGGGATATAGGTTGGCTCTTGGTACATTTTATCTAGAGATGTACTGTGCTAGGTGGTACCCCAGTGCCTTGTTATTATATGGAATCCATTCTCCAATAAGTGCCTTACGGACTTAGTTGTGACCAAATATGTTGGAACGTGAGATGCAAGCATTCCAGCTATGTTAAATATTTATTTTAAACCCTACGCATTAATATATTATCACTGGATTTCTTATAAAAATGGTTTTGTTATCGTAAGATAAAACCATTCCGTGTTTATGTGCGGTGTGCTCTTACGAGTTATCTTTATTTTAAAAGGTTTTATAACATTAAAGATCCATATGATTTATTTTTCTTATGTTGGTTTACCAGACTTATCCTTGCGTTATTTTCTTACGTTGTTCGGGTCAGCCCGAGCATATTTCCAAATCTAGTTTGGATGCTTTAGAGGTTAGGAAGACGAGCTGGATGCCTCCAAGATGTATTAACGTATCTTTTATTTCCACTGCATTTTCTGTTTTGTATTTATCAACATTTGTGAGGATAAGCTGTTATAACTATACATGCTGATGATTGGTTAGTTTACTCTGATTGGTGTTTGTATATTACAGTTTCCTTTTGTAAAGAACTGTTATATATTATATATTACTCATTATGATGTGAGATTATGTTCTGTCTTTTTTTTCTTTCACCCCAACAATATGTCTTTCCGGCACTTGGATACTCGATATATGAATACCGTAGATGTATTAGTGTCGACTTTTGAGAGTCCAAAAGGTAGGCCGTTATAGTTCAGAACAACGTTCTATTGACTAGAAAATTACACACTTTACTAGTAACATTAATTTATGTCGATTGATTTCAATCTAAGTGTTATGTCTATTATTTATGGCCAATTCGTCAAATTCTATGTGCACATACGATATGTCTAACCTCCTCCAAGGTATAACTATATATATATGATTATACATATATATCTATAAACATAATACTTCTTAAATAGGTTTAGACTGATCCAATGACCATTTAATTTCTCAACCTTGAAGCAGGCCCTCTACAACGTAAATGCTAGTCAATTGGTCCTAGCTATAGAGATCGATGTCACCTATATACGGCTCTATAATTTTTAATTTAACTATCGTCCTACCAACGCATCTCAAAGACTTATTTAAGGGTTAACTAGCCTACCTCTGAACAAACAAACTTTGAGGTTTGTTTGTATCCCATATGGATTCTACACTAATAGAAAGTGAAATCCATTAATGCATAACCCAAGCCTTTTCTACCGACCACTCGGGACTTCTTGTGGTCATAGCCTATACGCCAGCCTTACTGCATGATCCTATAAAAACAATGACATAACCCATCGACCTTCCTCAGTTGACATCCCGTTTAGACTAAGCTAATGTAAGTTAAGGAAAATGTCCCTTTGTGTTACTAAATACCTCCTATTGGTAATGAAGCAGACCCCATTCCTTAAAAAAATAGGCCATTTAATACTTCAAATCCGAGGCAAACCCTTGGTATATTTTCCTCTGCCTATCCACAACACATATCCCTTCCCCATGGGTCCTACAGTTGAAAATGTCCCAAATCAGTAGTTAGTATACACAACTGCTGGTAGCCACAAAATGAATGTCATATATCTGTTGTGTAACTCTACTGACCTCGCATTCCAACCCACTAAACCAAACTAATCGTCCTAGGCCTAAATGTTGGGTTAGGCCCACTAATTCACACCTGTTCTGATTGTATAACTAAGGCTGTATAATTTCCTGCTATGAAATTTATATTATCTTCTAGCATTTAATTCTAACTTTTTAAGCTTATTTGTTTATTATATTCCATAAATGTCAATTGTTTGTAATAAATGTTCATTGTTATTCTAATTGAACAATTTCTGATAACATTTATTTATTTGTCCTAATTCTACCTATTATGCTTATTCATTTCTCCTTAAATACCACAATAAATTCTTTAACCAGTACATTAACACATTTATGTCCCCATTTAATTTGTGTAACTCACTATTAACTACACATTTATTGTAACGACCTACATTTTTGACCGTTCAAGTCGACAAAACATACACACATGCCGACTCAAACAATCCAAAATACAGATAGTTATTGGGGTTAAATAAGAAAAGAAAAGAAAGAACAGAAACAAACTCAGAATCTCGCAGCAGAAGGGACAAGATATAATAATAAAATAACAGTTCATGAAGCTGTTAAATAAATAAATTTGATTATTATTATACATCATAAATCAGAGTTACATACATATCAGAGATAATACGACAATGCAGCGGAAAAATAATATAGTAGTAGAATACAAATGATGTAATACCAAACACCATCTTCGTCCTCCAGAATAGATCTTCAACCTTATCTGAAATGCTTAGGCTGACCCGAGCGTAATGAAAAGACAAAACACTCGAGTCGGGACTAAAATATCTCATGTAAGTTAAATCGAATAAGTAAATATGAGTGTGACGGCGTCGGAGATGTTTACGGGTTTTAGACACCTCCTATCCAGTGTTTAACGTGTGTGCATTAACTTAAGAAATGTTCGGGATTTCCATCTCCTAAGGATCCGTTAAACTATCTACTATATAATAGAATACGCTATATACAATAATGTCTATCATAAAGTAAAATATCATTCCTAGCGTTAAGCCATGGCCCATTCCACCCTTAACATAGTTTATAAATGTCATAGTCTATACAGCACCGTAAGCCCCACCGTTAACTAGTGGTTATCAGAGGGTACCCCATAGGTATAACACAAATCAAAATCGTAGTGGTCGCGAATACGATAATCAGTATGACAAGGTACATGAGGCGATACCAACTAGGATACTAGTAGTTGCGTCATCCGGACTGATGTTGGGCATAGCAGCTACCACCCCAACACCACGAAACAACACTCCCATAATCGAGGGGTGCACCCAAATCGAATCACAAAAGTAATAGATATGGTAACGAAGAAGTGTGTCCGCTAGAGGTGGTGAACCTCAATGGCCCGGCAGGGCTCCTGTTTTAGTCATGTTAGGGGTCATCCAAAATCGTTCTCTTTCTTCAGTCAACGCGTTCATCAAAACCATCCACTTCGTTCTGGATCAACACTCCGCGTATATTGGTTATTAAAGTGGTTTTCGATATGGACAGATAGTATGTCCATATCCGATCCCGGTCTCTTTAATAATTACGTATTAATTACCCGACGGTCATTTTATTATTAAAGTTTAATCAAATCAAAGTCCAAAAGTCAAGTTGCAAATTCGACTTTCAAAATTCTGACATTACACAATTCAATTTATTCCAAATATTTAAAATCATATTTCCAAATGAAATTTAGTTCAACATTTATTTAGCAAATCAATTCAAGTATTCAATTTCAGTTTAATAAGATTCCAATTTCACTTATTAAATTTATTTCATATTCAATGGATTTAATTTGATTCTTAATTTAATTCAAAATCATTTAAACAAAATTCGATTCATTCACATTTATGTTTACATTCATTACTTCATTAAATATAATTATAAATTCGGTTAAATCAATTTCATTAACTAAATCCCCTTTAAATCAAAATAGTTTTAGTTAACCCGTTTACAAAATCAAATTCAATTTCTATTAAAGAATCCTATTTCACTTTATTTAGTTCATTGATTAATTAACACAATTTTATTTTTCTCAACAAGTTTCAAAACAATTTAACTTCGTAACCAAATTACAAAATCATAATTAAACTAATTCACTTAATTTAAAATCATTTTATATTTAAATTATCACTTAATCAAATTCGCAAACTTTACTTAGTTTAAATTCCACTTATGTCAAATTCCATTTAATCTTAAATTAAATTTCATTATCAAGTCTCAAATCCGTTTACTCAAAACCAAGTCTATAGATCTTAAATTTTTACTTAACTTTAAATTTTACTTAATCCAATTCCATATAAACTCAAATCAATTCATTTATTTATTCTATTACAATTCAAATAAATTTATTAGTTTATTCAAATCAAATCCATTAATTTATTTCATTTAAACTCGAGTAAAATCATTTATAAGTTCTAAATTAAATCCATTAAGGTTGTTAATTAATTTCGAAACAATTTGTTGACCAATCGGGTTTCTTATTTTAATTGTCTATCCTAGGCCAGGTTGTTTAATTGGGTATTTATCATTTCAACCCGATCCCATTTTAATTAAATATAAAAATAAAATAAAATAAACACTATGGGAACTTGCAGTATTAGAACAACATAAAATAAACACAACATTCAAATATCCAAATATCAATAGTTAAACATCCATCACATCATCATCCAAATCAAACAATAGATAACATAATTTAATTGATTATCAATAACGGTTATTAACTGGCAATTTATAAGTTCATGCAAATTAGATGACGATTAAATGAAATAAGGTCATACTTAACTGAAATAATAATTCAAACATTTCAAACATCAATCAATAACATCAATAGACTATTTATTATCATTAACAGGTATAAACTTGCAAATTGGAATTTAATATTAAATCGAATGGATATTAACTGCAATGAATGTCATATTTAATTGGAATAACAATTTTAACATACCAAACATCAAACATAAACAACATCATAATTCATCATTCAATCAACATGTCATAACAAAAAACAGGTTATCATAGATGGGTATTTAACTAACAATTAAATTTCAATATTAATTTAAATAACAATTTAATCCAATTCGATTAAATTTCAACTAAACATCAAATTTAAACTACTAACTAGCAACCAGAAACATTCATATTAACTAATGAATTCAAATTAACTAACATAACATATTTAGTCAAGCGTGCGTGGTTAAAACACTCACCTTTGATTTATCGACGATTTAAAATCCAAATAAAGGCCCAAATTTGAACAGTCTTGGAATGCAGCTAAACTAGCTCCATGTTGTCCGGAATTTTGTTACGAACGCAACGGAGAAAACCGCGCGTCGATCTGAGCTCGTATGCAAAAGATATGCTAATTAGAAGTTATACGATATATTTTGTTATGAAATAATTAAATAATAAAAAAAATTATGTTACTTTCTTCTTTCCAATCCCAGATCGTAGTCGAACCCACCCTTATCCTTTCAACCTCCACACGCACGCAAACATCAGCCACCAGAGATTGATCAGCGACCACCACTATGTGCGCCACCTTGAGAGCCACCTACGCGCCAAGTTTCATCGCGTCATTCGCCGCCGTTTGCATGCAATCCAAGAAAATACGTGCATCCTTCAATCCCAGATCTCGGAAAATCTATGATGTATTAGCAGCAATCAACCGTATGGATTCGAAGAGCTCGTTGAGATCTACACTTTTGCTTTTGAAATTTTTCGATTTCGTTGAACGGATTGAGAGATATTAAGGAAAGAAGATCGGCAATTTCTGGCCATGGAATAGGTGGCGGCCATGGTTTGAAATTAGGGTTTCTGAAATAAAATAATAATAAAACTGTCTCGGTTTGCGTGCGTATTTATATAGGTAGGTCCAAAATCGTCCGAACTCCAATCGAGACGTGCCGCTAGGCGTTTATAATGTTTTACATCCATTCCGACCGCAATGGAACAAGTTTCGAGGCCTAATTCGATCATATGTGGAAGATAGCTTTTTTTTAAAGTCGATTATTTTAATTAAATTCGAAATTAAATTTCTACGCGTTTCAAGCTCGCACGGTCAAATGACAAGTCCAATTGCTACGAAAATTGAAATCCTACAATAATTCACTATTACGGATCCGATGAAACTAGTTTTGTCGAAATCCGAGACCGTTGCCAAAATGGCTATTTTTCTCGTTAATTACAATATAAAATTTCAATTTCAAATTTTCCACATTTAAATTCAATCTAAAATGTTAACCATCTTAATTTTTTTATTTATATAAAACTTAAATCAGCTTACGACATCATTTTCTATCATATTAAATTCAGAATTTAATTAGTTAAATAATTTCTACAGCTACAAATACAGAAACAGAGCCCATTTTTATTTCTGAAGCGATATAGAACATTCTATATATCGAAACAGAGGTTTTCAATATTTCTGAACACAATGGAATAGGTTACAGGCCATAATTCCATCGTATAAAGAATTTATCATTTGAAAATCAATTTATATCGATTTAAATTATCAACACAATTTCTACGTGTTTTAACGTTGTACGATCAAACGGTAAATCCGTTTGATACGAAATTTGAAACCATATAATAATATACCATTCCGGATTCGATGAAACTAGTTTCGTCGAAATCCGAAACAGTTTGCAAAATTTCAATTTTGACAAGTTAATTAAAATATTCAATATTCAATTTTTATATATCCTCTTTTAATTCAATATTAAAAGTTCATAAACTTTATTCTAATCCAAATAAATTTAGACTAACTTAGTAAATCAATTTCCTATATATTAAACCCTATATTCAAATAAATTTACAACCAAAATCTTAAATTACTTGCCACAACAGATTGCACATTCCAAATACAACCAATTTCATTTACAATAGATACTTCCAACATTAACTCCAATATTTTGATTTATTCCTTATTTTCGATTATAACAAAATTAACTTCATATTTATTCAATTTATTAACGTTACAATAATATAGTGGTCGCTAACATTCAAACCATATTATTAAGTCATACTCAAACAATTCCCATTTGTCAATCAGAAATTTTGATTTCCACTATATTAAATTCGAAAATCTTATCAAATTTTATTATTTAAGTTATCGAAAATTACGGGTCGTTACATTTATTGCCTAGTTAATTTGGGAGTTACTATATCTGTTTCATTTACACCTCCTAAACCTATAATTTAATATGCTATTAATAACAAATACGAATATCATCGTAAATTACGCTATATTTTTTTATTCATTCTTAATCGATAAGCATGGTTATACATAAACACACACACACACACACACATATATATATATATATTCCTATTTCTAACTATTAATTCCTAAACGAGAACATTCCTTTCAACGTTTTAATTTATCAAAGCTAACCATCCTAAAAAGATTACCATTATAACTTCCCATCGATTACCTAAAAACGCGACTTTCACTTCGTTTGAAATTACAAGTGATTATCTCTTTTCTTATATTGAAATAGATAGTGCAAACTACAAAGAAGAATACCATACTTTACACATCTCTTTCTTTTTTGGTATATTCCTTATTAATTCAAATGACACACTTTTATACATAATTTTTGGAATTGAATAATTTATGGAAATTACATGGAAATAGATACTATTAAATTGTACCTTTGCTCTGAATAAATTAAAACATAGAAACATTCCAAGTCAAATTAGGGCAATCTAAATTAATAGTAACATTTTACAACCTAACTATAAACCTGGAATAAACTTTACAACTTCATCAACATTCAACTTTAACAAATTTAGGGACTGATTTTAAAATTTCCAGATTATGGTGTAAATAACAATCCTATTCCAATTACCTATTTTGCAAAATATGTATGCAATATTTCATCTTTCTAAGCCTACAACTCCATAGATCTTATAGGCATAATGTTTAAATAAAACTCAACTATATAAATTTCAGTGTTATAAACAAATTATATAATTTCCCACTCACTCACTCCTTCTCTTCTTCTATTATATTTTCCACCCTTCTTCAATCATATATACATATAATATAATATTTTATAATTAGTAGAATAACGGGGAAGGGAAAATAGCAAAGCTTCGCTGCTTTGAACATAAAATATGAGAAGAGAAGTGAGGGGTTATGTCTGTACGAACTAATCGTATCTGTTAGATTAAAATAATTAAATCTGTGTTGTTTGGCCAAGGTTCAAACCCTAGCCGCCACCATACGATGAGTCAACTGTTCCTCTATAGGCAGTCGACCACCGACGGTTGACCAGCCCAGGCAGGGGGTCGATCGGTTGGATCTGCATTTAATAATATTTATTTCCTATTTTCATTCTTTTAATTATTTTCATTCAGGAAACTTCAAATGCTAATAACTTCTTCGTTTGAGCTCTTATCGCGAAACTCCAAATATGAAAGTTAATCAGAAAATCACCACGAACGCTATGGTGTAAGCTTCATGACCAAATTTTGTTCTTTGCTCAAATTCCATTTTGGGGCGAATTGTTTATTAATTATCATTAATTTTATGAAATGTTACAGCTTCCTCAAGCTAGGGACATTATGTGTAGTACTATTAATATATAGAATAGATGAGGTAAGATAATTGCACATATCTATTGAGCTATCCTCAAGGCATGTGCATTATACTTAGGCAGTCGCGAAACGGTCGGTACGACTGAATAATCTCTCTTTATTTATTAAGCCTTCCTCGAGGTAAAGATGAGATTAAGACAAGAAACCACGAGTTAGGAGTTACATATGATACAACCGATAAGGATTTATCCATCGTATGCGGGAGTATTGTTTGTTGAGCTTTCCTCAAGGTCATAATTTCAAGTCCTACGAGTCCTAACACTCACTAGTAAAGTCGAAAGACTTCTATGTTTCATCTTAGGGTTTGGAGGAACATAAAAGATTAGTGGGAGCTTATTAGTAAAATGAAACATAAAGTCTAACCTTACTATATTATAAGAAAATCTACTAAGAAATTGTCATAATCTACCAAATTAAAATTGTAGAAAATGTGTACACCTGAACTTTTTTCTGAAAACAACAAGCTTATCGGACCTAACTATATTGATTGGCTAAGAGCGATTAAGATAGTGTTAACTTACAAGCATCTTTGGTTGTCTATTACCTACGATCCTATAGAATAACCTGTTGATTATGTGAACCCCAATCTTAGACTTAATTATAAGAAATGGACTTCAGACATAAAGATCATCTAGGTTTTCTCACAGTCTAAGTTAGTCAAGCCATTGCAGAGGCAACACGAAAACATGTATGTCCATGAGATATTTGATGGTCTTAAGGCCCTATTTGGTGAACAGTCATATTCCGCATGGTATGATCTTAGAAAGAAGCCGTTCAACACTAAAATGACTAAACGATAGAAAGTGGACGATTACGTTCTGATGATGAAGGCCTATTTTGAGAGGCTTTCATAATTGGACGTAGCGATATGCACTGAGTTATGGGTTGACTTGATCCTTGTTTCACTTATGCCCCAACATGAACCGTTCATACTGATTTACAACCAGTTGAATGTGAATCTCATGGAGCTTCTTGATATGTTGAGGTCGGTCGAGTTCACATCTATTGATCAAAGAACCGTACATGCAATAAAGACTGGTGCATCATCTTCGAAAGGTTCGAAGAAGCGAAAGAAGGTTACCCAAAAAAGTAAGAAGACTTCTGCAATAGACAAGGGTGAGTGTCACCATTGTCACGGAAAGGTCGCTCGAAACAGAATTATCCAAAGTACTTTAAGATTGTTAAAGAAAAGTAACATAATAGTTCTACTGATCCATTTGGTACATTTATAATTTAAACTTATTTTTCCAACAATAAATTACCTTAGGTTTTGGATACTAGATCTGGAACTCATATTTGTAGTTCGTTATAGAGGCTTAGGAACAGGCATCGCATGGCAAAGGGAGAAATAAGGCTTTAAGTTGTTGATGGATGCATTGTAGATGAAATGACAGTTGGTGACTTTCATTTGTGATCGAGTGGATTTGTGTTGGTATTAAATAATTGCTATTTTGTTAAAGACTTTATTTATGGAATTATATTAGTGTCCAGGTTGACTGAGCTGGTTATATTTTTCACTATGCTAATAATGCTATGAATTATTATAGATTATAATAAAGTCTGTGATGATGTTTTGGGAAATGACATTTATGTTACCAACACAAATTATGTCCGTTCTCCAAGTAATTCTTTGAATAACTGTTAACGTTAAAAATGTACGCTAACACCCCGGTGTGATTTGTAATAAAGCGAAAGCACCACCCGTTGGTACGGGAACTAAAAGTAAGCGGAAAATAGCAGAAAAATAGTAAAAGAGACAACAATTTTATAGTGGTTTGGCTCAAAATCAAGCCTACGTCCACTTAATGTCTTCTATCGCTGATTTGATTACAACTTTTACAATCACTCTTCGATTACAACACAATGAAGACAAGTCATTAGAACTTTGTTGTAGAAAAGCTCTTTGAATTCATGTTGAATGAACTTGGTCTTTTCCGAAGGTTCTTTTCAATGTCCTTTTCCTTTGTAGTGTTGAAGCAAGTAGAGAAAACAACAGAGTCTTGGCATTCCAAAAATTCGTCCCCTTTCAAGTGCGGAGTAAGCGGGGTATTTATAGGAAAAACTGGGCTTAGGTGTGACGCCCCACCTCTATGCTCACAATAACAAAGAGTATTAAAAGAAATACTGTCTGTTATTACGAAGAATTAGGCTGGATAGGAGCGGCCATCCGTAGTTGGGCCTTATACTAGTATTGGTTACCTCGATAGGAGTGGTATATATTTTTATTTTTCATCTCTTATTTATTTACTCCCATCGACATACCCAATTCCAGTATAAAACGAACTACGATGGTTCATAATAGTTTAGGACAATATATATAATAATAACACAGATAATAAAAGTCTCATATATATATATATATAACTGATGTCAGTTACAATACATTTGACACAATACATATGATACAACTACAACTGTCGACTCTGGAAGTTATATATACAAGTACATTATTGAATAATATACATGAATACATATCAACCTAAATCAGATACACTGACTACTACAAAATGACGAAGACTACTTCAAAAGATATGAAAAGACTTCATAGCTCAAGCAGCAACCCAAAGCAAGATATCTACAACCTGTAATAACTCGGTCTGACCCGAGTATTAAATTCAAAAGAAAATAATACACGGGTCAGTCTAATTCAAACTCAGTTATTAATGCATAGGAGCAATAATAATTAAATAGCAAATACACGACAGTGACAAAAATCTCGTCTATCCAATCCTTTAACAAGGAAATCGGATAACGGTAGATGTAACACTAAATAGTGTTAAACAACAAATCAGCAAGATAAATAAAAAGATTATCAATAAAGATAATATGAAAACAGCAGAATTGCCTAAACAGCAATTAACAACAAAATAATCTATACTGTTTGGCTGTAGTACAAGCTCGCGTGCATTGCCTCGCCACTACAGTGATGAAACACAAAAGCTCAATGAATCAGAAACAAATGGCATCAAATCAAATCAAAATGAACCAGATGGAACTGCAACAGCATCCACCCAGTAACCATCAAATGAACGAAGTGCACACGAATGCACAATGAAAACTCCCAATCGAGCACGAGGTCAAACCCGAGCATTTAAACTGGGTTCAACTCAGGTGAAAATTCAAATGAAATGGTCAAGACACAAAAATCAAGCCTCGACCAAAGTTCAAGTCATACCCATGAAAACAGAGGCTAGATAGTCCAGCTCGACCAAGACCAGACTGCAATTTCAAGGTAAAGGAGCGACTCATCATAATTCAAACTACAACAGACTTCAATATGCACATATCAGACTACATGAAGCCCAACATGAATCAATGAACATGCTACAGACATGAAGGCAGCAAAACTCAAACCAACCAACAAAGAGAGACCAGGCAAACATATATGAATGCATGTATATATATATGGAGCACTGCAACAGTCAATAGTGAAGTACAAACCAAGTGCACAACATACAAGCCCAATGCAGACAATGCCAACAAGACTAATGACTGCAGTTCAAAGTAATGGTCAACCCAAATATAGCAAGTGCATCAGAGAGCAATGACTGATACAAGTGACTCAAACCAGAACTTCGCAAGGTACCAGACTTTAGTACATCTAACCAGAACAGCATGTGGAACCGACCCCACAAGAAAAGCATGACCAAGTGGTAAACAAACAACACATGCAATGAACAAAACCTTCTGTAGTGAACAGAGCAACAACAAGGAATGAAAATCACATGAACGACTACAAGGTACAATGTGAACTAACTACAAACTACCTGACGTGCAGACCAATTCATGTACAAGACAGCAACTAATCAGTCCAAAGTCGAATGCTCACATGTACATCAGAGAGTATATACATTTCAAATCAAAATCAAGGCCGAGTTCAACCTGAACAGCAGGATACAAGTTGAACGTGTCAACATAAATTCAAAGCACAAAAAAATCAAAACTTCCTGATAATCACAATGTTTAATACTGGATGGTCAAGGAATAAAATCATCAAGCCGTGGTTGTCAAGAAGAGTTCGAACAAAAAGGAAATTCACATAGCAGTTGTTTTTCGAAGTCGAGCAATTTCAAATCAGAATCAAAACTGAAGTTGTCAAGAAATCAAGCAACGAAGGTCACAACAACACAAGAAGGAATTAAAGATGTGAGTATAAATCACTCAAGAAAATTTCAATCAAAAGACTACTACTCCAACCACATATATACATATAGGCACGTATATGTATACATGTATATAAGCTAGAAGCAGTGACAGTAAACCATGTGAACATCAAAAATGCAACATGTATACAACTGTAAACTGGACAGTACTAGCATCTCAATCAAGAACAAGACACAATGCCCAAAAAGGCAAAAGCCAGCCCATTGAAATGGATCGAGCAAGTGCACAAATACAATATATTGCCTTTTTCAAAAACAAAATATTTGAATTCAAACAACTGCAGTTCAAAATACTTCCGAAGTCACCAACTAAATCGAACTGGAAAAAGCCAACAGAGGAGTAAAATCAACTATGAACAATGTCGAAGTCAAAGTGAAAGCCAAGTATGCTACAAAAATTATCAAAGCAGCAGTTAATTGCCAAAGTCAACATAATGTCAATTGTCGAAAGCAACTATTCTTCTAAACTCGACTACGAATAAATACCAAAGTCAGGTGACAATGAACAAGTCAGAGATCATCTAAAACATTCAAGCAAAACCATACGGCCGAGATAAGGCAATTGACGAATTCAAACAAGTAAATATGTACGAAAATCACAGAATTCGACTCTAAATAAACACGAGATATGAATTAGATGTGAGTGGATCACTCACCTTTTTCGATGCGAATTGAAGTAGCCGAGCGGAGCTCTTCGTGACGAACGATCGACAAAGAAACGAAATCATCGTTCGATCGAGCAAATCGAAGTCATGGCACTCCAGAATCAAGCGGAGACAAAAGATTTCGATCAACTCGAAGCAACCAGCCGACTTCATCAAACCCTAATTTCGCGAAGGGGACGAGCAAGTCGCCATTTTTTGCTTTTCGTTTGTTGTTAGGGTTGAGAAAAAAATGAATACTGGGGAATCCCTTTTGACTTAGATAATTATCACGGCAAAAATATAAAAAAGAAAATGTGGCCCAATTTTAAGTTTTAAAGCCCGCCCAACATTTAACATATTTATAAAAGAATTTTAATTCAATTTAAATTCCAATAGCAATTTTAATCGTCTAATGACGATAACTAACTTTTACAAAATCCCGAGTTGTTACAGACTCCCCTCCTTATAAAAATTGCATCCCCGCAATTTTCATAATTAAAGTCGTCAATAACAATTATTTTTCTAACATAAACTGGTTAAGCTAGAAAAATAGAGGTCGAGAACACAATCGCCAAAGAAATCTTTTAATTCCATAAAAGAAATTCACAAATTCTCAACAAAATCTAATTATCAAATAGATAATTAGAAAACAGCAAAACTGAATAAATACAATTATCAGAGATATTCAATTATCAATTAGATAATTAGAATACAGAATTCACAAAACAACAATGTATAATTATCGATATGATAATTAGAAAACAGCAAAATCTAATTATCAACAAAGATAAATAAAAAATAGCAATTCAATATAATCAACATAATCTAGAATCAATTAGAGACTAGAAAATCTCATATAAATAAAATCAGCAATCAACAAATATCTAATTATCAAAAACGATAATCAGAAATCAACAAATATCTAATTATCAAAAACGATAATCAGAAATCTCAAATCGACAAATATCTAATTATCAAAAACGATAATCAGAAATCTCAAATCAACAAATATCTAATTATCAAAAACGATAATCAGAAATCACAAATCAACAAATATCTAATTATCAAAAACGATAATCAGAAATCTCAAATCAACAAATATCTAATTATCAAAAACGATAATCAGAAATCTCAAATCAACAAATATCTAATTATCAAAAACGATAATCAGAAATCACAAATCAACAAATATCTAATTATCAAAAACGATAATAAGAAATCTCAAATAAACAAATATCTAATTATCAAAAACAAAAATCGGAAACAAAAAATATCCGATTATCAAAAACAATAATCAGAAACAACAATTATCCGATTATCAAAAACGATGATCGGAAACAACAAATATCTAATTATCGATACGATAATTAAATCTCATAACAGCAAATATCTAATTATCGATACGATAATTAAATCTCATAACAGCAAATATCTAATTATCGATACGATAATTAAATCTCATAACAGCAAATATCTAATTATCAGCAAAGATAATTAGAAAACACAAATCACAAATCGCAAAACTGCAAATATCTAGCTATCCAACAAATAACTAGAAAACACGAACTTCATAATCAGCAAAATTAGCAAATATCCAATTATCAAAAACGATAATCAGAAAACATTAGATAATCAGAAATCTCAAATCAACAAATATTTGATTATCAAAAAGGATAATCAGAAACAACAAATATCCGATTATCAAAAACGATAATAAAAAACAACAAATATCCGATTATTAAAAACGATAATCAGAAACAACAAATATCTGATTATCAAAAACGATAATCAGAAACAACAAGTATCTGATTATCAAAAACGATAACCAAAAACAACAAATATCCGATTATCAAAAACGATAATCAGAACTCAAATCAGCAAATATCTAATTATCAGCAAATATCTAATTACCTGCAGATAATTAGAAACAACAAATAACTAGAAATCAATTAAGATACTCTAGAAAATCAACATAAAAGGTTGGATCGATCCCATCAGATGGCGAGTTTTAGCTACGCCGCACGTGCATCAACATATGGCCGAAGCCTACCAAGTACTATAAATTTTTGGCGCCCATCAAATGACCCGAGGTCCGCAGAGTGACCTGAAGGTCTAGTACTGGTATTTGACCCGAAGGTCCTCAGAGTGGCCCGAAAGCCCAACAAATGACCCAAAGGTCCAGCAGAGTGGCCCGAAAGCCCAACAAATGACCCGAAGGTCCTGCAGATGACCCGAAGGTCCAACATAGTGGCTCGAAAGCACACAAAATCATCGGAATCATCAAACAACGGATGTTTCAATTAACGAGTCCGGAATTAACCGAAATAGCAAACGCACATGTCCCATACCACGTGTTTTACTAAATCGTTTGATTCTCTTCATCGTTTCCTTGAAAGTGCAAAATTGTGTATTTTGTAAAAATGACATTTTACATTCTCAAACGGACAAGTCCGGAATTAAGCGAATCAGTAAAAGAAAGGGTTCATAGTCCTCGATTTTGCTGAATCGTTTAAATCGCTTCCTCATTCTTTTGAAAGCGCAAACTGTAAAATTTTTGTATTTTAAATAAATAACATTTTATGTTCTCAAACGGACAAGTCCAGAATTAAGAGAATCAGAAAAAGAAAGGGTTCATAGTCCTCGATTTTGTTGAATCGTTTAAATCGCTTCCTCATTCTTTGGAAAGCGCAAACTGTAAAGAATTTTAAAACAATTTTCAAAACACGTGATTAAAGTAGCAATATCAGTAGCAATTTCGAAAAGGAAATTTCACTTCCCAAAACATCGTAAAAACAAATCTCAAAATCAGCATTGCGGGCTAACCGCTTGAAAATCCACTTTTAAAATTTGATGGTTACTGAAGTCAAAGCGACAGTAATTTTTTAAACGTCAAAATATCATCAAAATAATTCACATCAAAATGTAATACCAGTGAATTTTCATTCCTTAAAAATGTCACAAAACACCGTGCTTCAAAATTTTAGCACCGATGTAAAAAATCCCGTTGTAAAAATAACGGCAACAAAATACGTTTAAACCAAACACCGGTTCAACGTTAAATTAATGCAGTAACGTGCAACTCAAATTTGCACGTATACTACACAATGAACCAAGAAATCATTCGAATGTATCTTCAATGAAGATAATTCAAAACAGCAAAATCTCAACAAAATCACATAACAGCAATCGCTTCGGATCCTCAAATCGGATTCGAAATTTTCAAAGAAAAAAAATAAACACATCCATGTAACAACACAATGAAATTTTATTTCATTTTCATATTTTGATTTTTAAATCAAAAAGGTTATCAGCCGTACACGGCGAAGACAATCACTGTTTCCGCTGCGCATTCTGATAAACAGAACACAAATTACTCAATCATCAAAACACAGTTTCACTTTTATTTTTAAATAAAGATATTTAAAAATTTCATCATAATATCAAAACTTTAGTTTTGACTCAAAGCACAAATAAAACATCGACAAATAGTTGTAACACATGTTCCATCTAGGTTATGTTTTATATTATGTCCATAAACCCCAAGCTCTGATACCAACTGTGACGCCTCACCTCTATGCTCACAATAACAAAGAGTATTAAAAGAAATATTGTCTGTTATTACGAAGAATAAGGCTGGATAGGAGCGGCCATCCGTAGTTGGGCCTTATACTAGTATTGGTTACCTCGATAGGAGTGGTATATATTTTTATTTTTCATCTCTTATTTATTTACTCCCATCGACATACCCAATTCCAGTATAAAACGAACTACGATGGTTCATAATAGTTTAGGACAATATATATAATAATAACACAGATAATAAAAATGCGGAACACAGATAATAAAAGTCTCATATATATATATATATATATAACTGATGTCAGTTACAATACATTTGACACAATACATATGATACAACTACAACTGTCGACTCTGGAAGTTATATATACAAGTACATTATCGAATAATATACATGAATACATATCAACCTAAATCAGATACACTGACTACTACAAAATGACGAAGACTACTTCAAAAGATATGAAAAGACTTCATAGCTCAAGCAACAACCTAAAGCAAGATATCTACAACCTGTAATAACTCCGTCTGACCCGAGTATTAAATTCAAAAGAAAATAATACACGAGTCAGTCTAATTCAAACTCAGTTATTAATGCATAGGAGCAATAATAATTAAATAGCAAATACACGACAGTCACAAAAATCTCGTCTATCCAATCCTTTAACAAGGAAATCGGATAACGGTAGATGTAACACTAAATAGTGTTAAACAACAAATCAGCAAGATAAATAAAAAGATTATCAATGAAGATAATATGAAAACCGCAGTATTGCGTAAACAGTAATTAACAACAAAATAATCTATACTGTTTGGCTGCAGTACAAGCTCGCGTGCACTGCCTCGCCACTACAGTGATGTAACACAAAAGCTCAATGAATCAGAAACAAATGGCATCAAATCAAATCAAAATGAACCAGATGGAACTGCAACAGCATCCACCCAGTAACCATCAAATGAACGAAGTGCACACGAATGCACAATGAAAACTCCCAATCGAGCACGAGGTCAACCTCGAGCATTTAAACTGGGTTCAACTCAGGTGAAAATTCAAATGAAATGGTCAAGACAAAAAATCAAGCCTCGACCAAAGTTCAAGTCATACCCATGAAAACAGAGGCTAGACAGTCCAGCTCGACCAAGACCAGACTGCAATTTCAAGGTAAAGGAGCGACTCATCATAATTCAAACTACAACAGACTTCAATATGCACATATCAGACTACATGAAGCCCAACATGAATCAATGAACATGCTATAGACATGAAGGCAACAAAACTCAAACCAACCAACAAAGAGAGACCAGGCAAACATATATGAATGCATGTATATATATATATGGAGCACTTCAACAGTCAATAGTGAAGTACAAACCAAGTGCACAGCATACAAGCCCAATGCAGACAATGCCAACAAGACTAATGACTGCAGTTCAAAGTAATGGTTAACCCAAATATAGCAAGTGCATCAGAGAGCAATGACTGATACAAGTGACTCAAACTAGAACTTCGCAAGGTACCAGACTTTAGTACATCTAACTATAATAACAAGTGGAACCGACCCCACAAGAAAAGCATGACCAAGTGGTAAACAAACAACACATGTAATGAACAAAACCTTCTGTAATGAACAGAGCAACAACAAGGAATGAACATCACATGAATGACTACAAGGTACAATGTGAACTAACTACAAACAACCTGACGTGCAGACCAATTCATGTACAAGACAGCAACTAATCAGTCCAAAGTCGAATGCTCACATGTACATCAGAGAGTATATACATTTCAAATCAAAATCAAGGCCGAGTTCAACCTGAACAACAGGATACAAGTTGAACGTGTCAACATAAATTCAAAGCACAAAAAAAATCAAAACTTCCTGATAATCACAATGTTTAATACCGGGATGGTCAAGGAATAAAATCATCAAGCCGTGGTTATCAAGAAGAGTTCGAACAAAAAGGAAATTCACATAGCAGTTGTTTTTCGAAGTCGAGTAATTTCAAATCAGAATCAAAACTGAAGTTGTCAAGAAATCAAGCAACGAAGGTCACAACAATACGAGAAGGAATTAAAGATGTGAGTATAAATCACTCAAGAAAATTTCAATCAAAAGACTACTACTCCAACCACATATATACATATAGGCACGTATATGTATACATGTATATGAGCTAGAAGCAGTGACAGTAAACCATGTGAACATCAAAAATGCAACATGTATACAATTGTAAACTGGACAGTACTAGCATCTCAATCAAGAACAAGACACAATGCCGAAGCAAAAAGGCAAAAGCCAGCCCATTGAAATGGATCGAGCAAGTGCACAAATTCAATATATTGCCTTTTTCAAAAACAAAATATTTGAATTCAAACAACTGCAGTTCAAAATACTTCCGAAGTCACCAACTAAATCGAACTGGAAAAAGCCAACAGAGGAGTAAAATCAACTATGAACAATGTCGAAGTCAAAGTGAAAGCCAAGTATGCTACAGAAATTATCAAAGCAACAGTTAATTGCCAAAGTCAACATAATGTCAATTGTCGAAAGCAACTATTCTTCCAAACTCGACTACGAATAAATACCAAAGTCAGGTGACAATGAACAAGTCAGAGATCATCTAAAACATTCAAGCAAAACCATACGGCCGAGATAAGGCAATTGACGAATTCAAACAAGTAAATATGTACGAAAATCACAGAATTCGACTCTAAATAAACACGAGATACGAATTAGATGTGAGTGGATCACTCACCTTTTTCGATTTGAATTGAAGTAGCCGAGCGGAGCTCTTCGTGACGAACGATCGACAAAGAAACGAAATCATCGTTCGATCGAGCAAATCGAAGTCGTGGCACTCCAGAATCAAGCGGAGACAAAAGATTTCGATCAACTCGAAGCAACCAGCCGACTTCATCAAACCCTAATTTCGCGAAGGGGACGAGCGAGTCGCCATTTTTTGCTTTTCGTTTGTTGTTAGGGTTGTGAAAAAAATGAATACTGGGGAATCCCTTTTGCCTTAGATAATTATCACGGCAAAAATATAAAAAAGAAAATGTGGCCCAATTTTAAGTTTTAAAGCCCGCCCAACATTTAACATATTTATAAAAGAATTTCAATTCGATTTAAATTCCAATAGCAATTTTAATCGTCTAATGACGATAACTAACTTTTACAAAATCTCGGGTTGTTACAGACTCCCCTCCTTATAAAAATTGCGTCCCTGCAATTTTCATAATTAAAGTCGTCAATAACAATTATTTTTCTAACATAAACTGGTTAAGCTAGAAAAATAGAGGTCGAGAACACAATCGCCAAAGAAATCTTTTAATTCCATAAAAGAAATTCAAAAATTCTCAACAAAACCTAATTATCAAATAGATAATCAGAAAACAGCAAAACTGAATAAATACAATTATCAGCGATATTCAATTATCAATTAGATAATTAGAATACAGAATTCACAAAACAGCAATGTCTAATTATCGATATGATAATTAGAAAACAGCAAAATCTAATTATCAACAAAGATAAATAGAAAATAGCAATTCAATATAATCAACATAATCTAGAATCAATTAGAGACTAGAAAATCTCATATCAATAAAATCAGCAATCAACAAATATCTAATTATCAAAAATGATAATCAGAAATCAACAAATATCTAATTATCACAAACGATAATTAGAACTTAAATCAACAAATATCTAATTATCAAAAACGATAATCAGAAATCTCAAATCAACAAATATCTAATTATCAAAAACGATAATCAGAAATCACAAATCAACAAATATCTAATTATCAAAAACGATAATCAAAAATCTCAAATCAACAAATATCTAATTATCAAAAACGATAATCAGAAATCTCAAATCAACAAATATCTAATTATCAAAAACGATAATCAGAAATCACAAATCAACAAATATCTAATTATCAAAAACGATAATCAGAAATCTCAAATCAACAAATATCTAATTATCAAAAACAAAAATCAAAAACAACAAATATCCGATTATCAAAAACGATAATCAGAAACAACAATTATCCGATTATCAAAAACGATGATCGGAAACAACAAATATTTAATTATCGATACGATAATTAAATCTCATAACAGCAAATATCTAATTATCGATACGATAATTAAATCTCATAACGGCAAATATCTAATTATCGATACGATAATTAAATCTCATAACAGCAAATATCTAATTATCAGCAAAGATAATTAGAAAACACAAATCACAAATCGCAAAACTGCAAATATCTAGCTATCCAACAAATAACTAGAAAACACGAACTTCATAATCAGCAAAATTAGCAAATATCCAATTATCAAAAACGATAATCAGAAAACATTAGATAATCAGAAATCTCAAATCAACAAATATTTGATTATCAAAAAGGATAATCAGAAACAACAAATATCCGATTATCAAAAACGATAATAAAAAACAACAAATATCCGATTATCAAAAACGATAATCAGAAACAACAAATATCCGATTATCAAAAACGATAATCAGAAACAACAAGTATCTGATTATCAAAAACGATAACCAGAAACAACAAATATCCGATTATCAAAAACGATAATCAGAACTCAAATCAGCAAATATCTAATTATCAGCAAATATCTAATTACCTGCAGATAATTAGAAACAACAAATAACTAGAAATCAATTAAGATACTATAGAAAATCAACATAAAAGGTTGGATCGATCCCATCAGATGGCGAGTTTTAGCTACGCCGCACGTGCATCAACAAATGGCCGAAGCATACTAAGTACTATAAATTTTTGGCGCCCATCAGATGACCCGAGGTCCGCAAAGTGACCTGAAGGTCTAGTACTGGTATTTGACCCGAAGGTTCTCTGAGTGGCCCGAAAGCCCAACAAATGACCCGAAGGTCCAGCAGAGTGGCCCGAAAGCCCAACAAATGACCCGAAGGTCCAGCAGATGACTCGAAAGCACACAAAATCATCAGAATCATCAAACAGCAGATGTTTCAATTAACGAGTCCGGAATTAACCGAAATAGCAAACGCACATGTCCCATACCACGTGTTTTACTAAATTGTTTGATTCTCTTCATCGTTTCCTTGAAAGTGCAAAATTGTGTATTTTGTAAAAATGACATTTTACATTCTCAAACGGACAAGTCCGGAATTAAGCGAATCAGTAAAAGAAAGGGTTCATAGTCCTCGATTTTGCTGAATCGTTTAAATCGCTTCCTCATTCTTTTGAAAGCGCAAACTGTAAAATTTTTGTATTTTAAATAAATAACATTTTATGTTCTCAAACGGACAAGTCCGGAATTAAGCGAATCAGTAAAAGAAAGGGTTCATAGTCCTCGATTTTGCTGAATTGTTTAAATCGCTTCCTCATTCTTTGGAAAGCGCAAACTGTAAAGAATTTTAAAACAATTTTCAAAACACGTGATTAAAGTAGCAACATCAGTAGCAATTTCGAAAAGGAAATTTCACTTCCTAAAACAACGTAAAAACAAATCTCAAAATCAGCATTGCGGGCTAACCGCTTGAAAATCCACTTTTAAAATTTGACGGTTACTGAAGTCAAAGCGACAGTAATTTTTTAAACGTCAAAATCTCATCAAAATAATTCACATCAAAATGTAATACCAGTGAATTTTCATTCCTTAAAAATGTCACAAAACACCGTGCTTCAAAATTTTAGCACCGATGTAAAAAATCCCGTTGTAAAAATAACGGCAACAAAATACGTTTAAACCAAACACCGGTTCAACGTTAAATTAATGCAGTAACGTGCAACTCAAATTTGCACGTATACTACACAATGAACCAAGAAATCATTCGAATGTATCTTCAATGAAGATAATTCAAAACAGCAAAATCTCAACAAAATCACATAACAGCAATCGCTTCGGATCCTCAAATCGGATTCGAAATTTTCAAAGAAAAAAAATAAACACATCCATGTAACAACACAATGAAATTTTATTTCATTTTCATATTTTGATTTTTAAATCAAAAAGGTTATCAGCCGTACACGGCGAAGACAATCACTGTTTCCGCTGCGCATTTTGATAAACAGAACACAAATTACTCAATCATCAAAACACAGTTTCACTTTTATTTTTAAATAAAGATATTTAAAAATTTCATCATAATTTCAAAACTTTAGTTTTGACTCAAAGCACAAATAAAACATCGACAAATAGTTGTAACACATGTTCAATCTAGGTTATGTTTTATATTATGTCCATAAACCCCAAGCTCTGATACCAACTGTGACGCCTCACCTCTATGCTCCCAATAACAAAGAGTATTAAAAGAAATATTGTCTGTTATTACGAAGAATAAGGCTGGATAGGAGCGGCCATCCGTAGTTGGGCCTTATACTAGTATTGGTTACCTCGATAGGAGTGGTATATATTTTTATTTTTCATCTCTTATTTATTTACTCCCATCGAAATACCCAATTCCAGTATAAAACGAACTACGATGGTTCATAATAGTTTAGGACAATATATATAATAATAACACAGATAATAAAACTGCGGAACACAGATAATAAAAGTCTCATATATATATATAACTGATGTCAGTTACAATACATTTGACACAATACATATGATACAACTACAACTGTCGACTTTGGAAGTTATATATACAAGTACATTACTGAATAATATACATGAATACATATCAACCTAAATCAGATACACTGACCACTACAAAATGACGAAGACTACTTCAAAAGATATGAAAAGACTTCATAGCTCAAGCTGCAACCCAAAGCAAGATATCTACAACCTATAATAACTCGGTCTGACCCGAGTATTAAATTCAAAAGAAAATAATACACGGGCCAGTCTAATTCAAACTCAGTTATTAATGCATAGGAGCAATAATAATTAAATAGCAAATACACGACAGTCACAAAAATCTCGTCTATCCAATCCTTTAACAAGGAAATCAGATAACGGTAGATGTAACACTAAATAGTGTTAAACAACAAATCAGCAAGATAAATAAAAAGATTATCAATGAAGATAATATGAAAACCGCAGAATTGCCTAAACAGCAATTAACAACAAAATAATTTATACTGTTTGGCTGTAGTACAAGCTCGCGTGCACTGCCTCGCCACTACAGTGATGAAACACAAAAGCTCAATGAATCAGAAACAAATGGCATCAAATCAAATCAAAATGAACCAGATGGAACTGCAACAGCATCCACCCAGTAACCATCAAATGAACGAAGTACACATGAATGCACAATGAAAACTCCCAATCGAGCACGAGGTCAAACCCGAGCATTTAAACTGGGTTCAACTTAGGTGAAAATTCAAATGAAATGGTCAAGACACAAAAATGAAGCCTCGACCAAAGTTCAAGTCATACCCATGAAAATAGAGGCTAGACAGTCCAGCTCGACCAAGACCAGACTGCAATTTCAAGGTAAAGGAGCGACTCATCATAATTCACACTACAACAGACTTCAATATGCACATATCAGACTACATGAAGCCCAACATGAATCAATGAACATGCTACAGACATGAAGGCAGCAAAACTCAAACCAACCAACAAAGAGAGACCAGGCAAACATATATGAATGCATGTATATATATATGGAGCACTGCAACAGTCAATAGTGAAGTACAAACCAAGTGCACAACATACAAGCCCAATGCAGACAATGCCAACAAGACTAATGACTGCAGTTCAAAGTAATGGTCAACCCAAATATAGCAAGTGCATCAGAGAGCAATGACTGATACAAGTGACTCAAACCAGAACTTCGCAAGGTACCAGACTTTAGTACATCTAACCAGAACAGCAAGTGGAACCGACCCCACAAGAAAAGCATGACCAAGTGGTAAACAAACAACACATGCAATGAACAAAACCTTCTGTAGTGAACAGAGCAACAACAAGGAATGAACATCACATGAACGACTACAAGGTACAATGTGAACTAACTACAAACAACCTGACGTGCAGACCAATTCATGTACAAAACAGCAACTAATCAGTCCAAAGTCGAATGCTCACATGTACATCAGAGAGTATATACATTTGAAATCAAAATCAAGGCCGAGTTCAACCTGAACAACAGGATACAAGTTGAACGTGTCAACATAAATTCAAAACACAAAAAAAATCAAAACTTCCTGATAATCACAATGTTTAATACTGGATGGTCAAGGAATAAAATCATCAAGCCGTGGTTGTCAAGAAGAGTTCGAACAAAAAGGAAATTCACTTAGCAGTTGTTTTTCGAAGTCGAGCAATTTCAAATCAGAATCAAAACTGAAGTTGTCAAGAAATCAAGCAACGAAGGTCACAACAACACGAGAAGGAATTAAATATGTGAGTATAAATCACTCAAGAAAATTTCAATCAAAAGACTACTACTCCAACCACATATATACATATAGGCACGTATATGTATACATGTATATGAGCTAGAAGCAGTGACAGTAAACCATGTGAACATCAAAAATGCAACATGTATACAACTGTAAACTGGACAGTACTAGCATCTCAATCAAGAACAAGACACAATGCCGAAGCAAAAAGGCAAAGGCCAGCCCATTGAAATGGATCGAGCAAGTGCACAAATACAATATATTGCCTTTTTCAAAAACAAAATATTTGAATTCAAACAACTGCAGTTCAAAATACTTCCGAAGTCACCAACTAAATCGAACTGGAAAAAGCCAACAGAGGAGTAAAATCAACTATGAACAATGTCGAAGTCAAAGTGAAAGCCAAGTATGCTACAGAAATTATCAAAGCAATAGTTAATTGCCAAAGTCAACATAATGTCAATTGTCGAAAGCAACTATTCTTCCAAACTCGACTATGAATAAATACCAAAGTCAGGTGACAATGAACAAGTCAGAGATCATCTAAAACATTCAAGCAAAACCATACGGCCGAGATAAGGCAATTGACGAATTCAAACAAGTAAATATGTATGAAAATCATAGAATTCGACTCTAAATAAACACGAGATACGAATTAGATGTGAGTGGATCACTCACCATTTTCAATGCGAATTGAAGTAGCCGAGCGGAGCTCTTTGTGACGAACGATCGACAAAGAAACGAAATCATCGTTCGATCGAGCAAATCGAAGTCGTGGCACTCTAGAATCAAGCGGAGACAAAAGATTTTGATCAACTCGAAGCAACCAGCCGACTTCATCAAACCCTAATTTCGCAAAGGGGACGAGCGAGTCGCCATTTTTTTCTTTTCGTTTGTTGTTAGGGTTGTGAAAAAAATGAATACTGGGGAATCCCTTTTGCCTTAGATAATTGTCACGGCAAAAATATAAAAAAGAAAATGTGGCCCAATTTTAAGTTTTAAAGCCCGCCCAACATTTAACATATTTATAAAAGAATTTCAATTCGATTTAAATTCCAATAGCAATTTTAGTCATCTAATGACGATAACTAACTTTTACAAAATCCCGGGTTGTTACATTAGGTCGGCCATGTTTTAGGTCGTGAGCGACCTAAGGGTAATCCCGTGATAGCATAAGTCGTTAGCGACTTAATGGAACCATTCTGGGCGAGATATAGGCTGCGAGCGACTTAGTATGTGTAGCACAGAAGTTATCTCGGCAAGATTAGGTCGTAAGCGACCTAATAGAAGAGGCAGGGCATGCGGCTTAACTCTGGAGCCTGCTAGGTCGTTAGGTCGCTCTGTCTTTATCTCGTTAGGTCGCTCTGTCTTCATTTAGTTGCTAAGTCATTAACTCGTTAGGTCGCTCTGCTTTTAACCCATTAGGTCGCTATCCTGTTGAATCGCAGGAACCTTTTAGGTTGCTAAGTCACTGCTTCCTTATCTCGTTAAGTCGCAGGAATCTTTCAGGTTGTTAGGTCGCGCCGTATTGAGCCGCTTTGTGCTATAGGTCGCTAGGTCGATGCCCTGTTATAGATCGTTAAGTCGCATACACCTTGGATAGTTAAGTCCCTTATTCCCTTAAGTCGTTGAGTCGAGTAGCCCGCTAGGTCGCTGAATAAAAGAGGGTTAACATTTGCCCCTTGAAGTATATGCCTAGGAACTAGGTCGTGTGCTTCGATATCTCTTAACTCGTGCCATCCTGAGTCGTTAAGTCGTGAGCGACTTATGAGAGGGTTAGGTCGTTCGTGCCGATTCGTGTTCCACTGCCCCTGTATATAAGTTGCTTAGATCACTCCTTCTCTTCATCTTCTCCACTCTAACCCACCATTGAAGAACTTCCGAGCTTTCAAAGAAGAATTCAAATTAACCAGTCATCGACCATCTCTACCATCACACTATGTAAGTGAATCCGATCATTATCCAACCACGACCATCATCGAATCATGAATCCCCCATTTTCCGACCCCAATCCGATATCACGTGTCATATTTCACCACGAGTCATGTTACGATCGATTTTTGATCATTATTGGACATGTTGTTGTTGTTGTAATTCATGAGAACACGGCAATGCATCGGATTGATGGATCCGAGGCGATTCGACTGGGTTTTTGGATGATTTAGCGGTGTGGAGAGATGATGGATTTGTTGTGGAGATGTTAACGGGTTATCGGGTTACGAGTTAATGGGTTAGTGAGTTAGGCAAGTTTCTTGAATGAAGAGGAGTTAGCGAGTTAGGGAGAGCTAGGAAGTTTTCGACTTAAGAGCTTCGAACGACTTAGGGCTTAGCAGTTTGGTCATGAATCGCACGACTTAACTTAGTGAACGACTTAGCGACTTATCATCAAACTCTGAACGACATAAGGAACTGCGACTCATTTGACATGTGACTTAACGACTTAAAGCAGAACGACTTAAAGAAATAGCGACCTAACTTAAACCGTAGCATAGCTCTTAACTCGTAGGAATATAACTGATGAACTCCATAACTTAAGCAAAGCGATTTAAGGGAGCCCGACCTATGTTAGGTCGTTTGGACACGAACTGGACGACCTAAAGGAGTCTTGAGCTAACTTAAGTCGTTCTTGCGACTTAAGGAATGAACAGCATTTGAACACTTGTAAAATTAGTCTGGACTTGATTGAACTTCCAATTTGAACTGCCAGAATGAACTGCTTGAACTTGTTGCACTCTTTCACAGATTATATTGACTTTTAAGCTAACAACCTGTTAAATACAACATTTGCAGAAAACTAGGACGAATATACTCATCATCGACTGCCCACATCGAGTGATGGATTAGGTCAAAGAGAAAATAACATGAATCTAATTAAAAGTGAAATGCTGTGAATCAAATGACTTAAATGAAGCATCAACGCAAAATTCATACAGTTCTAACCGCTTATCACTAAATATTATCTGCATTGATACTACACTTAATTTTGATCCAATAACAAGCCGTGAATCTTTCTGAATTGACATGCGCCAACCAGTATTATTTCAAGTTTTACTTTATTTACTTGTTATTTCAGTAGCTTTGCACAACACTTCACACGATTTTAGGAAATGTGCACCTTCATATTTGAATATCCAGTTCCTTATGTAGAATGAATTCTCAACAAGTACAAGAAGGGATAATAGATAGGACCAATGAAGTTTATCTGATTTCTGCCCCTTTGGATAATCCTCTGGAAAGAGTTCCAACTACTTTGAACCAACGGACATTCAACCAGCTATGTGCTCAATTTGGCATTGCTAAAGCAGATGCTCTGCTTCCAAGGGTAAATGACACTGCCGATAGGCCGCCACATGGCTTCATTGCAGTCAACCGTCAAATGTGCCTGAACGGAGCTATCCCCCCCTTCAATGACTTTCTTAGAACACTTCTCCTCAAATTAACAATTTCTCCATTCCAGTTGCACCCTAATGGCTATGCCATTTTAATGGGGTTGTGCGTACTATTCAGGAGGATGCTTAATCGCCTCCCAAGCTTCGAGGAGATCTGTTATCTGTGTACATTTGGGGGGAACAAAGATCACTCCCTCCATTACTATTGTTAGAAGCGCAAGGAACCACAAGCTAATTACGGATCTGCCCGAGAGCGCTCACGGGTTTTTAAACCAATTCTTCTATGTCCGTTGCCCCCCGGGATTCTACGGCATCTGGAGAGTAGGAAGTAAGACTACCTATCTCTGTTTACTTCATTTCTTAGCCTTTCAAAATTCGAGTTGTCAATCGCTAACTTCATTCTTTAATTTTGCAGCACTTCCTCCTCCCTCTAAAGATTCCGCTCACAAATCAACTTTCGAGAGATTGAGTGTCGTAGATGTCAACGAGAGAAGTATTAAATTTTTACAGAGGAACGAATTTTTGCACCAATTCGGACTCCTGCACTCTTCTTGATCCATCCAATCCCGTGATGCCCCCAGCTCTCAATCAGAAGCGCCAAATGCCCCAGTCTCCGCAGAGGAACCTGCACCGAAAGAACTTATTGTAGTGACTTCATTGGTGAAATGCTCCAGTTCTGCTGATGGTGTGGGGTTATCCGGAAAATCTAAACTCCCCCCAGTTATTGAAGAAGAGGAATTTCCTCAACATTCTGGGAAGTCTGATACTTTTGGAGGACTGAGCGATCTCATGGTGACTTCTCAGGAGCTCTTTAAAGATGACACCACTACTCCTAAACTTGCTTCTCCAGCAATTGAAGCGACATCCGCCTTGCGATCAATTCCATCGGCCCAAGAATTGACTCCTGTTGCAAAAGCTGACATCACTCCTAAGCTAAAGAGTGGTTTGTAGCTTGACGTGCGTAGTTCGCATGCCACACACACACACTTAGGATTTTTGGCAATTATGTGCACTTAGCTTCTTTATTTCGAAGATTTCTAAATTTTGTTTCTTCTTCACTTTCAGGTTCTCCCATGGGACGCAGCGGCTCATATTATGATGACTTTCAACGCTATGCAAGGCGTGATTCCTATGACTTCCGGCGCTATCTTCCTGCCCCTCGGGAGACTGATGAGGAAAGAGCGGCTAGGAAAGCTCGTGAGAGGCAGGCTTATGAGGAGCGGTATGGAAGAAGGGACGACCGTCACGATTCTTACCAAAGGGATGATGACTCCCATAAGAGGAAGTCTCATGATGACAAGGGGAAGAGTCATATAGCTGAAGACTCAAGCAAGCGAGCCAAGCTCGGCGATAAGTCTTCAGCTAAAATTTCTCAAGTGCCCGCTGCTCCTATCTCTTTAGACATCCCTTCCAGCTCTCCTGCCCTCAAAAAAGCTGAAATTCAATCAATCATTAGTAGGCCTCCTTATCAAGTTGAGAAGCCTCCGTCTGTACTCCAAAGCCGATTTTCGCATTGGTGTTTGAAAGGGGTATGTTTTGATCTGGACTTGGTTCCAATTGATAAGCAGGCCATGCTAAAAAATCTTGACGCCGTCAAGCTCGATATTGAAAGAATGTCTGGATGGCATAAACTAGTTGATGAGCTTCAAAGAGTAAACCATGCAAATCTTTAGGCTATGCTGACCATGAAGAATGATAAGTCTGAGTGGCAAAAAGTTCTTGATCAGCACGATGCAGAGATGAAGAGCATCACCACCTACAACGAGGAGCTTGAGGCAGAAGTTAAGAAACTTATAGATGATCTTGCCACCTCTTCCACTTCTTATACACAAAAGGAAGAGGTTCTCCAAAAACAAGTAACAGACGCCCACGCCACTCAACGAGACGTTGAGGCTAAATTTGAAGTGGAGCGGAAAATTGTAGAAATTTACCGCAAAGATGTTGCTCATATATGGGAAAAAACTAGCTCCCAAGATATAGAGATTACAAAGTTAAAGGCCCAGCTTGCTAAGGCTGAAAGAGAGCGTGACGAGGCCATCACTGGGAAAACAGCAGCTGAACAATCACACGATGCGACTAAGGCCAACATTAGCTCTACTCTTTTTGATTTTTACGTTCTTAGCGTCTTGGGGCGTGGCAGTCTTTCTTTCTTGGGCCCAAAGTATGAGGTTACACTGGCCGAAGTGTGTGAGGCGGCAGTTGAAGTGCTTAAAGATGCCCGCTACACTGAGGAGTATTTTGAGGCTAATTATCTGGATGATGAGGGTCGCGTCGCCCTTGCGAGAGGGAAAGAGCAACTTGCCAAATAGCGAGCCGAAGCAACGGAAGGAGAGCGTCTAGGGAAGGCACCTTTGACCGACCCAACTCGTCCTTCGTCTTCTGTCGACGTTGATATTATTGGCTCCAGTTCCCACTCTCTGCCTCCTGCTAAAGACGAAGTCGAAGCTAAAACTGCTCACACCGAAGATGAGGCCCAAGAGAGCACCAAAGCCCAAGATTATGAAATTGACGTGATAAAGACGATCTCTCCAGGTAACTTCAACATTGATCTAGCTCGAGTGGACTACTCGTTTGCTTCACATGAGCTCGATGAATTTCTTGCTTATTACTTAAGCCTCGACGTGCCACTATCCCCTCTCTTTTGCGAGGAATACTGATGTTTAACTTTTCTTCTTCTGTAGTGAAATCAATAAGTGCTGTATAGGCTTCGCCTCCTCCCGATGTTGCCCCTCCACCTCTTCAAGTTACTCCTCTTTCTGCTTCTGAACCGGGATCACAATAAGAACAAATAGAAGCTCTTCAAGGTTTAGATGACCCGTCGGCTTCACAAGAGCAGAAAGCTGAAGAACTTGAGGAGGGTGAGAGAACCCCGGAGAAATTTACTGCCGATGATACAAAGCTTTCTGATCTTATCTCTCTGGGTAGCGAATCTTCTTCAAAGAAGAGGGGAAAGCGCGGAATTTCAAAAAAGAAGGACGATCCTTTTGGCGATGAGAAAGCAGAAGAGGACCCAATTGCACCTCTTTCTCCTTCTTCCCCGAAGAGTTCAAACCGACCTAAGAAGTTAACCATTAGGCCAGGTGAGGGCTCAAAAGGCGGCGGGAGGAAGAAGAAATGAGTTTGGTTTTGTCCTTCTTGTTCTGCTTTTTTTTTGCTTATATATAAAGACTTGTACCGATCGGAGATTGTGCGGGTACCGACCCCCGCTTTTTGGAACCTGCACATGTAAAAAAATTTATTGTATGGAATAAAATGACTCTTTTTATTTGTACAATCTTTTGTCTGTATTTGTGAATGCATTTGTTCCTTATTTTCGCACAAGTTTCTTTATTCTCTTTGTATGATACTGCAGTGAGCTCGTGGTATGCTGTTTGAGCATTGTTTTTTTATTAATGTAGCTATATTGCCCCCATACCACGGCTTATTGCAATATTCTACATTCTGAAAAGACTTGTACTCTTATTCTAGAGAATAATTCTTCCATTTTGAGGAAATACTATTCTGCTTTAGTAGAGTGTGCTTTGTATCAAAGAAGTTTTCTTTTCTTCTTTTTTTTACACTTCAACTTTCAGAGATGATAACTTTTATTTTTGAAAAGTGGATTCTCCTACGCGGTGAAGCGGGCCTCCGAAGAGGGCTTTGATTTGTTTGCCAGAAAGTTATATCTCATCGCTAAGTGGGCCCACGGGACAGGCGTCAGCTGCTTTATCGGATATTTGGTTTGCGCAAACAATCGCGAGTAGTTAGCTGCGGCCTAGAACCTTCTTTTTGAGAAGGTGCCCCTTCGGTGGTTCCATCAACGACTTTTTCAAGAGATAACATTTCTTCTTTTTTGGACGTGCCTCGTTAGAGGGCTTTAAAGTGTGCCTCCGAAGAGGGCTTTGAAGTGTGCCTCCGAAGAGGGCTTTAAAGTGTGCCTCCGAAGAGGGCTTTAAAGTGTGCCTCCGAAGAGGGCTTTATTTGTTTGCCTGAAAGTTACTTCTCATAGTTAAATGGCTCCACGGGGCGGACGCAAGTCACTTAATTGGATGTTTGTTTGCACAAACGATCACAATTAAGTAGCAAGGGCCCGGTGCCTTCACTTTGGGAAGGTGCCCCTTCGGTGGTACTACCAACCTTTTTGTTTGAGAAAAACATTTCATTTTACAGCGTGCCTTGTTGGAGGGCTTTCAATTGTGCCTCCGGAGAGGGCTTTGAATTGTGCCTCCGAAGAGGGCTTTGAATTGTGCCTCCGGAGAGGGCTTTGAATTGTGCCTCCGAAGAGGGCTTTGAATTGTGCCTCCGAAGAGGGCTTTGAATTGTGCCTCTGAAGAGGGCTTTACTTGTTTCGTTTGCTAGGAAGGTTTTATCTCACAGTTAAGTGGATCCACGGAGCAGACGCAAACTACCTAACTGGATGTTTGCTTGCACAAACGATCACAATTAACTAGCAAGGGCCTGGAACCTTCACTTTGGGAAGGTTCCCCTTCGGTGGTTCCACCCACCTTTTTTGTTGAGAGACAAGATTCCATTTTGGCTGTTTTTGTCTGCTTGCCAATGTCTTTTCATCATTTATTCCTCAGCGATTTCTTGTTATCACCTCTAAGTACATGTTCCTTTCTTTTGCAGGTTGTTTGATTCTCCCAGAGAAGTGTACTTCATTATTAAGTGAATCCACGGGGCAGACGCAAGCTACTTAACCGGATGTTTGTTTGCACAAACGATCGCAATCAGTTAGCAAGGGCCTGGAACCTTCACTTTAAGAAGGTGCCCCTTCGGCGGAATCGCTAACTATTTGTGAGAAGTACTTCTTATGCAGGAATTGAATCAGGAATTTTTGTGGCTTGACATTTGTTTGTTGAGTGATTTATAGGAATCGCTTGGCCTTGTGATGTGTCGAATAGGTAAGCTTTGCTTTGATAGCCTGTAATATTAAATCGACATTTTAGCAACATATTTAAGATATTTGGCACATCGAAATGAGACAGGCATCTTATAATAGTAGAGAACACAAGATTTATAGTGGTTCGGCCAAGTATCTGACCTACATCCACTTTATAGTTCTTATTATTGATTCACCCTGATTTTACAATGGCTTACAATACAAGAATGATACATCCGTAATTATTTTACAAATTTAAGCATAGCTTTTAAGTAAAATATGGACGTAAGTGATTGCTATTCCAGGCTCTCGGAATTGGATCTCCTTCGATAGTTGTGAGTTTGAAAGTGCCATCAAGAAGTTTTTTGCCTATGACATATGGCCCTTCCCAGTTTGGCCCAAACACTCATGTTGCTGTCATGATCCTTTTCCAGACTAGATCCCCAATTTCAAAGCTGCGTTAGCGAACTTTAGAATTGAAGTGCCTGGCTATCCTTTGCTGATGAGCTGCAACTTTGAGTTCAGCTTCTTTCCTTTTTTCATCAAGAAAATCAAGTGCTTCAAGTTGCAGCTTTTCATTTTCAGCTTGGCTGAAATGAATTCTCCTGTGTAAGGGGACCTCTATTTCCACTGGAATCATTGCTTCTGATCCATATGCTAATGAGAATGGAGTGTGCCCAGTCGTAGTTTTGTGGGTAGTTCTATATGCCAATAGTGCTAGTGGCAGCTTATCGACCCAACCAACTTTTGCTTTTTCCAGCTGTTTTTTGACGGTTGATTTGATAATTTTGTTCACTGCTTCCACTTGCCCGTTTGCCTGCGGATGAGCCACTACCGAGAAGCTTTTTCGGATCTTGAATCGCCTGCAAAAGTACTAGAATTCTTCGCTTTCGAATTGGGTACCATTGTCTGTGATTATCTTCTGAGGCACACCATACCTGCAAATGATATTTTTAGTCACAAAGTTTATCGTCTTTTAGAGGTAATAGTAGCCAATGGTTCAGCTTCAGCCTATTTTGTGAAATAATCAACAGCAACAATAGCGTATTTGATTCCGGACTTGGCAATCGGCAAAGGTCCGATGAGATCTATCCCCCAAATGGCAAATGGCCATGGACTGACCATCTGTGTTAGCACGGTGGAAGGTGCTCTTGGGATTTTTGCAAATCTCTGGCATCTGTCACACTTTCGGGAGTAGCTAGCAGCATCTCCATTAATATCTGGCCAAAAATACCCATAGCGGAGAATTTTCTTTGCAAGAGTTTGGTCACCTGAATGATCCCCACACTCTCCTCTGTGCACCTCAGCTAAAATTGTCTTTGCCTCTTTTTTGGTTACACATCGGAGTAATGGCATTGAGAATCCTCGTCTGTACAAATGACCGTCTTGAATTACATATCTCGGGGCTTTTCTTAACAGCTTCTGGCGCTCTTTTGAATTTTCTGGCAAGGAGCCGTTGAGTAGATATTCCTTGATAGGGGTCATCCACGACTCCTGTTCTTGAGATACAGCCATGATCCAGTCAAAATCCATCTCATCAGTACTTGGAGCTGACAAAACTTCCACAGGGACCAATCCTAATAATTGAGCTTCGCCAGAGCTTGAATATTTTGCAAGAAAATCCGCCTTCATGTTCTCTTCCCGGGGTATATGGCTGATTGTATAATGATCAAAAGCATCGAGAAGCTCCCAGGCCTTTGACAAGTAAGCAGGCAGATTTCCTCCTTTAGTCTGAAATTCTTTCTTGACTTGGCATACAATAAGCTGGGAATCACTGAAGACCTGCAATACTTTGATGTTTAGTTCTTTAGCAATCTTCAAGCCGGCAATAAGAGCTTCATATTCTGCTTCATTATTTGTCGAAGGAAATTCTAATCTCAATGCATAACACAATGACCGCCCTTCGGGGGTTTCAAGCACAACCCCAGCTCCGGAACAATAATCATTTCTTGCACCGTCAACATACAATTTCCATCGGATCGGGATGTCATTAGTCACCTCTTCCTCATTGCCACCTTTATCTGTGTATTCTGCTATGAAATCTGCTAAAGCTTGTCCATTGATTTCTCTTCGGGGATGGTAGGTGATATCGTATTGACTGAGTTCAATATTCCACTTCAGAAGACGGCCCGAAGTTTCAGGGCGAAATAGGACTTGCTTTAGAGGTTGATCAGTGAGGACTTTAATAGGATGAGCCTAGAAATATGGCCTCAACTTTCTGGACGCGATCAACAGACAATAGGCGAGCTTTTCCAGCTTTGAATAGTTCATCTCTGCCCTAGCGAATCTTTTGCTGATGTAATAAACCGGGTGCTGAACTTTTACGTCTTCCCGTACCAATGCTGCACTAAGAGCATGAGATGAAACCGCTAAGTATATGAAAAGATCTTCACCATTGCTGGGCTGAGAAAGTACTGTAGGCATTTACATGTGACGAATCAGTTCATCAAAAGCTTTCTGACATTCGGGAGTCCATTCAAAGTTTTTCTTCCCTTTCTTTAGAGCATCAAAGAAGGGAATGCATTTATCAGTGACCCTGGAAATAAACCGACTCAAGGCAGCGACTTTCCCATTGAGGCTTTGCAATTCCTTCTTTGTTCTAGGGGCTTTGACTTCTCTTAAAGCAGTAATATGAGCAGGATTTGCTTCAATGCCCCTAGCACTTACAATGAAACCCAAGAATTTTCCAGACTCCACCTCGAATGAACATTTCAGAGGATTTAGCTTCATCCCATACTTTCGGAGAACTGCGAACATTTCTGCCAAATGATCCATGTGATCTACCGCCTTCTTCGATTTCACTAACATATCATCGACATACACTTCCATAGTCTTGCCAATCTGGGGTTTGAACATGGCATTAACAAGTCTTTGATCAGTTGCCCCTGCGTTCTTTAGTCCGAAGGGCATGACTTTATAGCAGTAAAGGCCAACATCAGTGATGAAGCTCGTGTCCTCCTGATCTGGCTCATGCATCATGATTTGATTATATCCTGAGTAAGCATCCACAAAAGACATTAATTCATGCCCGGTTGTTCCATCCACCAACTGATCAATTCTGGGCAACGGGAAACAGTCTTTGGGGCATGCTTTGTTCAAGTCTGAAAAGTCGATGCATACTCTCCACTTTCCATTTGCTTTTTTAACCAACACCGGATTAGAGACCCAATTTGGATAAGTGGATTCTCTGATGAAGCCATTTTCCATGAGCCGATCTACTTCTTCTTTTAATGCTGTCGACCTTTCAAGACCCTGGGTTCTTCTTTTCTGCTTTACGGGTGTGAATTTTGGATCAATATTCAAAGCATGCGCCGCGATTTCTGGAGATATTCCACACATGTCGGCATGACTCCAAGCGAATACATCCAGGTTTGCTTTCAAGAATGATATCAACATATTCTAAACCATCATACCAAGTTGTGAACCTACATTCAGCACCTTGTTTGGGTCATTCAGGTCAACAGATATTGGCACCGTTACTTCCACCGGCACCACTCTACTTTCCCCTGCACTGGTTTTTCTGGAATCAATCTCTTTTCGTGCACCACTGTGCTCACCAGTGCAGGGTCCACCCCGTAATTGCTACAAGGTGGGTTCGTTGATGCGGAGCGGAGCTGCCACACCTTTACCCATTTCTCTTTTCTTTCTTTCCCGTAATTCTATGACATAGCATTCTCGCCCGGCATTTTGGTCCCCCTTCACAACACCGACGCCATTATCAGTGGGGAACTTCATAGTCAGGCACCATGGGGCGAGAATAGCCTTGAATGTGGCAAGAGTTGGTCGACCCAAGAAGGCATTGTAAGCGGAGAATTCATCAACAATCACAAAAGTTTGTTTTCGGACCACTTTCTTTTCCCCTTCTCCGAGCTCTACAAATAAGTCAATAGTCCCGATAGGCTGTTTTGGTTCTCCAGTGAACCCAACAATTTTCTGCGAGGAAGCTTGGACATCAGCCATGGGAATTTTCATCTGATCAAATGTCTTTCTGAAGAGGATATTGCATGAGGCACCGCAGTCAACAAGCACCCTTCTTACAATGGCCGATCCGATACCTGCAGATATCACCAAGGGATCCATGGTGGGAGCCTCAACACCAACAGAATCTCTAGCCCGGAATACGCTGTCATCGTTGAAAGTTCTTTGCTGTTTTAAAGGTGCAGCATTTTCCAAGACAAAAACATTTTCTTCCGCTGGGGCATATCTCAAAGCGTGAGCATATCTCTCCATCTCACCCCAACTTCTGCCCGCTGGGTGAGGACCCCCTGTGATAACATTGATGATAGGCCTCTCAGATTCCTGTGCTGCAGTCCTCTCACCTGAGTTGGATTGATGAGCAGGAACTTTTTGCCCCTGAGTAGATGAGGTCGGGTCACTTCTGTTCCTCTTTACATATTGTTGTAGTTTATTCTATCTCAACAGCTCTTCAATCAAATTCTTTAAATGACGACATTCATTAGTGTCGTGGCCAGGTTGATTGTGGAACCGACAGAATCTCACATTATGCATAGCATTTTACCCAGGCTTGATCTCAGGTGGTTTGGGGTATTCGATAGCATCCTTGGTTGCGAAAAAGATATTTTCTGGAGTATTAGTTAAGGGGGTAAAATCTGAAGGTCTAAAGTGGCGAGGTTTCTTCATATCTTTCTGCCCTTTCCTACCGTCATTCTCCCTCTTCTGACCACCAGATTCCTTTTTGTTTGTAGCAACATTGTTAATTTTGACTTCAGCCACATCTACTTTTGCTGGCACATGACGGCTTTCTAAGCGCATGAATTCATCGGCCTTCTTGTAGAACTTCTCAAGTGAATTTGGATCTTTCATCTTTAGCCATTTTCCGAATTCACTTGATTTGTCAATTGCTTGCATCAAGTAAGTCAGAATCATTCGAGGCTCTGCATTATCAACCTCGGCCAAGGCTATATTGAAGTGGTTTAAGAAAGATTTGATAGACTCTCCAGGGTTTTGTTCGAGGCTGGATAGTGACATTATGTCCTTGGCCTTCGAAGCATATAACCTGAACTGATCTTTGAATTTCCGAGTTAGATCGGAGAACTGATCTACAGATCGAACTGGCAGCTTCTTGAAGGCCACTCCCTCCAAGTACATAGGAAAGTATCTGCACTTGATCTCGTCTGTTGCTCTGGCACCTGTCATATGCCAGTCGTACTTGTACAAGAACTGGTTAGGATCGCTTGTCCCCCGATAAGCTGGAATAGTGGGGGGAACAAACTTCTTCGGAAATTTAGCCTTTAGAATTCTTTCAGTAAAAGGAGTTTTTCTTGGAGCGAACCCCCAGTCACTTTCATCTTCCTCCCTTCGCATGCTATCTTTCATAATTTGTCGAATCATTCCTAAGAGGTACTCCTCATCGTTTAGAGGCTCCGCGGGACAGACGTCAGCTACTTTTTCGGAAGTTTGCCTGGACAAACGTTCACGAAGAGTTAACTGCGGCCTTGAACCTCCAACTTAGGGAGGTGCCCCTTCGGTGGTGCCAGTTGTCCTCTGAGGAATACTTTTCCCTTGGGAATCATGAACATCTTCAGCGAAGGTTTCTTCATTGTTTTCTAGTGGCTGGTTAACCCCAAGCAAAGCATTCAGCTTGTCCAACATCAACGTGCTCTGGGCTTCCATTTGCTGATACAACCCAGACACTACGGCATCCAATTCTTCCCTTGTGACTCTAACACTAGGAGCCGCTTGGTTTGATGCGGGAGAAGTCGCGGTGTTGTCATAAGCAACTCCAGATCTAGTAGATTTACTTTTCCTTCCAGGAGCCATAATTTCGGTTAGACTTCTGGTTCTAAGGGAGAGTCTTTCCACAAATCTTTGTGAAGCAATGATGAAAGCGCTCCTGAGTTGGGCTCTCAATGAAAGCACCATAAATGTTAACGTTAAAAATGTACGCTAACACCCCGGTGTGATTTGTGATAAAGCGAAAGCACCACCTGTTGGTACGGGAACTAAAAGTAAGCGGAAAATAGCAGAAAAATAGTAAAAGAGACAACAATTTTATAGTGGTTCGGCTCAAAATCAAGCCTATGTCCACTTAATCTCTTCTATCGCTGATTTGATTACAACTTTTACAATCACTCTTCGATTACAACACAATGAAGACAAGTCATTAAAACTTTGTTGCAGAAAAGCTCTTTGAATTCATGTTTAATGAACTTGGTCTTTTACGAAGGTTCTTTTCAATGTCTTTTTCCTTTGTAGTGTTGAAGCAAGTAGAGAAAACAGTAGAGTCTTGGTGTTCCAAAAATTCATCTCCTTTCAAGTGCGGAGTAGGCGGGGTATTTATAGGAAAAACTAGGCTTAGGTCGGCCATGTTTTAGGTCGTGAGCGACCTAAGGGTAATCCCGTGATAGCATAAGTCGTTAGCGACTTAATGGAACCATTTTGGGCGAGATATAGGCTGCGAGCGACTTAGTATGTGTAGCACAGAAGTTATCTCGGCAAGATTAGGTCGTAAGCGACCTAATAGAAGAGGCAGGGTATGCGGCTTAACTCTGGAGCCTGCTAGGTCGTTAGGTCGCTCTGTCTTTAACTCGTTAGGTCGCTCTGTCTTCATTTAGTTGCTAGGTCGTTAACTCGTTAGGTCGCTCTGCTTTTAACCCGTTAGGTCGCTATCCTGTTGAATCGCAGGAACCTTTTAGGTTGCTAAGTCACTGCTTCCTTATCTCGTTAGGTCGCAGGAATCTTTTAGGTTGTTAGGTCGCGCCGTATTGAGCCGCTTTGTGCTATAGGTCGCTAGGTCGCTGCCCTGTTATAGATCGTTAAGTCGCATACTCCTTGGATAGTTAAGTCGCTTATTCCCTTAAGTCGTTGAGTCGAGTAGCCCGCTAGGTCGCTGAATAAAAGAGGGTTAACAATAACAATATAAATAATAAATATATTTAGCATTAGCTAGGTCATATAAGCAAAACACGACTACACAAACTATAAACCGAAGGTTTTCACCCGTCATTAGATTCTGAATCATTTTACCCATATGAGTCATGTATCAAATGATAGATGACCAAACACCCTTTCAGTTGGAGCAATGAAAGAGTTGATGAACTCTTAGCGTTAATACATAGTGATGTATGTGGCCGATGCTATAAACACTAAGGAAAATAGTCCTTACTTTGTAACCTTCATCAAGGATTTCTCAAGGTTAGGACATGTGTTTCTTATGAAAACAAATCCGACGTTTATAAGAAATTTATTGAATATAAGAACGAGGTTGAAAATAAGAAGAATAGAAAGATAAAAATACTTCGATCTAATCGAGGAGGTGAGTACGTTGGACGGGAACTCCAACCATACTTAAAGGATAATGGGATTATCTCTTAGGTTACTCCATCCTATACTCCAGAACACAATGGTGTGTTGGAGAAAAGGAACCGAACCCTATTAGATATGGTTTTATCCTACACGAGTAAGGCTAAGTTACCTCTGTCCTATTGGGGATATGAGTTGGAAATCGCAGCACATATTGAGTTTATTACCCATTAAATCTGCACCTAAGAGGCCATATGAGATGTAGCATGGGAAGAAACCCCATTTCAATTATTTGAAAGTGTAATTTGTCCATCTTATGATAAGAACGTCGGCCTAATAAGTTTGAGGCAAGATCGGCCCTGTGTAATTTTATATGACATCCCAAGAATTCTAGGGAATATATTTTCTACAACATAAAGGAACAAAAAGTAATTTTTTCAACACACATTGTCTTTTTAGAAAATGAATTTCTGACGAAGGAAACTAAAAGCAAAATTGTAGATTTGGATGAGATCTAAGTAACTAACGCAGAGGCTAAACTAGTGGAAGAACCAAGTTGATCCATATATGAAAATACGCAATTTATTAGAAGCTATAGTAGGGAATCTCGCGCACCAGAGAGATACAATGGTTTTCCCGTGGCCGGCCAGAAGGAGGATTATGTCTTAGATGATGACACTCCTCTATCATTCCAATAAGTGCTGTTGAGTAAAGAGTCTGCACTTTGGCTTGGAGTAGTGAAATCCATGATGGACTCCATGTATGAAAATAAAGTGTGGGCTTTGTCTAACATACCCGAAGGGATAAAACCCATCGGTTGCAAATGGATTTTAGAGATAAAGTAAATGCATATGAACATTTGGAGACTTAAAAGGATAGGCTAATTACGAAAGGTTTTTGTCAAATTCGAGGTATTAATTATGATGAGACCTTTTCGCTGTAGCGATGCTTAAATCCATTTGGATTGTGCTAGCTATTTTTACATTCTTTGACTATGAAATATGGCAAATGGATGTAAAGACTACATTTCTAAATAGTGATTTATAGGAGACTATATTTATTTTGCAGCTTGAGAGTTTCATGGTTAGTGGGAGTGAGGGCAAGGCTTGCAAGTGGTTAAAGTCCATTTATGGATAAACAAGCTTCAAGGAGTTGGAACAAGTGTTTTGATAAAGTAATCAATTATTTTGGTTTTATCAGAATACAGTGGAAGCCCACGTATACCCGAAAGGAACAAGGCAATGCTATTGTATTCTTAGTACTATACATCAACGATTTTATTTTGATTGGTAATGACATTTCATTACTGCACTCACTAGAAGCTTGGCTTACCAATAATTTCTCCATGAAGGATTTGGGACAAGAAGAAAATATACTAAGTATGAAGATCTTTAGAGACAGATCTAAATGGTAGTTGGGGTTATTCCATTCCCTTTACATAAATACCATATTGAAAAGGTTCAATACGGAGAATTCCAAGCATGGAAATGTTCTGACGCAGTCTGGAATCATCCTTTCTAAGATGGATGATACTCATACTATTGAAAAGAAAGAGTGTATGAAGTGGATTGCATATGCTTCATCCATGGGATCCATAGTGTATGTTATGCTACGTACTAGACCTGATGTGGCATATGCATTAGAATGCATAAGCCAATACCAGTCTAATCCTGGTGTGACAACCCACACCTCCCGACACACCGATACAAAGCTTAGGGTGACTTTGGGAGTCATGTTGGTGTCAAGAAGTACGAGCCATCGGGTTTTTAATAATTGCAGAGGCTAAGAATATAAGAATGAAATCTAAGGCATTCTACACTTTCATATCTCACGGCGGAAGACAATAAAATATAAATACAGTAAATAGTCATCTTAGAAAATATCTCACAAAACACAGACTCAAAACAGTATGTAGTCTTAATCCAGGGTATACAGAATACAACATATAGGCTGATAAGTACTGTGTACAATAAATAATTGCATGGATAATAATGGAGAATAAATAGCAGCTCCAATGAAAAGCTCGCCTCTCCACATACTAATTTCCGGGCCCACCACTTGCAGCCCCATCCTCTTGTGATGGGGAAAGAAAGAAATGAACGGAGTGGGTCAAACAAATCTCCGGGCTTATCACCTACATACTAAGGAACTCTATCAGTGTTGGGCCACGCACTCATTTGGGCATCATCGTCAGTGTGTGTATACAACATAGAACCTGCTATGAGTGTAATTTGCGATTGAATCGACCCATTCGAAAATCAACCTCGTTGAATAAATTGTGCCTGGGCCTTGTTGCCCATGCACACATCTATCCAGCCATATAACATTCCAGAGTCGCAAACCTAGGAAGTTAATTTTCCTACTTATACTAACATCCATATAAATATGTAACGCCCCACTCTGAGACCCACTGTAACAAAGAGTATTACGGGAGTAATACCGTTTGTTAAAGCGGAGAATAGAGTATAGTGGAAGCGACCATTTGTAATCAAGCTATAACTATCTACTGAATATGTCGAAAGGGTGGTATCTATTTTTTTTTAAGTGGTTCGACATATTCAATAAATATTTATAATGAAATTACAATGGCTAAAGATCTATCAGAATAAGCATAGTAATAAAATGATAAAACATCACAGAACAGAATCACATAACAGATATAAAATCCCAGGACAATACATCGTCAATACAGATCCAAATATCATAAGTGGGTACAAAGCCACTGCTCACACATGTGAGTCAAAAATATGTACATATCAAAGTCTGAATAATAACATAAGGCGGACACTAAGATAAGCTATCTCAAAAGCATAGCAGATAAGTCCAAAGCGGAAGCACAGAGTAGCTAAGTCCAGAGAGACCTAACCTGAAACAACTCGGTCTGACCCGAGTGAAAAGAACACTCGGGTCAGGCTAGCTAAACAAATCAGTTAGATAGACTGAGAGGTAAAAATGCGGTAACATAGAAGGTAAGGAATTTCTCCCTAGAGAAGAGCAATGAATACCACATAATATACTGGACGATAACATAATCATCAATCAATAATAAAATCTCCACAGAGAAAATCAACCCCAAAGTGTCTGTTAACTCATATTTTTCTGGCGATCTAAAACCCTACGGCCTAAAAGCTTCGCGACCTAAAAACCTCACGACCTAAGAACATAGCGACCTAAGAAAGTCTGCGACTTAAAGTGGCTGCGAGCTAAGAGATTCTGCGACCTAACTACTGAAGGTAGCTTGCGACCTAACTACCGAAGGTAGCCTGCGACCTAACTACTGAAGAGGGCTCACGACCTAAAAGTCAGCGACCTTACATCACAGAAGATTTAGCGACCTAGCTGGTTATAAAGGTAATGTGACACGCGACCTACCTTAGGTCGCTTACGACCTAATTCCCTGCCGCTTCCTATAAGTTGCTTGCGACCTATCAGCCCACTAGGTCGCCTACGACCTAGTACCCTCCTTAACCCGCTTATGACTTACCACTTAGAGAAAACCACGTACAACTCCATCATACTGCACTTCTTAAGTCGCGTATAGACTGCAACCTATCTTAGGTTGCTCGCGACCTACGACCTAGCTTAGGTCATACGCGACCTAAGACTTGGAGCAATATTTCTGCCCAGAATCAACACCTATAAAAGCCCCCCGAACTCCAACAGGGAAAGGACTTTTGGCCGATCATTTCTTGAAGCGTCGCTACTCTGCCGAACTCTCAACTCACTCAACACTTGAAGATCTCCAAATACTCAAGACACTGCAACAAGCTTCGAGAGGAATTTCATACATCCAATACGGATTCATCAAGTTTCTTCGTCAAAGTTTGAGCTAGTAGTCAAGAGTGTTTTTGTGATCAAATTGTATCGTATTTCAGAAATGTGTAGTATCGAATTGTAACCGAATCAGTAATAAAAGACTATAAAGTGGACGTAGACTCAATTACGGGTCGAACCACTATAAATCTGTTGTCTTTTTACCGTTTTACTGCTATTTTCAGCCTGTATTCTGTTCCCGTACCAAAGGGTGGTGCTTTCACGACTCTATTACACACACCGGGTGTTAGCGTTCACTTTTTAACGTTAACATTTTGGTGCTTTCACTGAGAATTGAACTCAGGAAGATTTTTACTGTTGCTTCGCAAAGACTCATAAAAAGAACCTCTCTTAAAAAACCAGAAGTTGATCTGAAATAATGGCTCCTGGAAGAAGAGGTAGACCTATCAGATCCAAAAATGCTCATGAAAGGACTTCCGCTTCCCCAACAGCAGACCAAGCAACTCCTACCGTTGGAGTCACCAGGGCTGAATTGGATGACGCAGTTTCTGGATTATACCAACAAATTGAAGCTCAAAACGCTTTGATGATGGATAGATTAACTGCTCTGCTCGGGGCAAATCGTCAACCAGAAAACCATAAAACAACCTTTCCTGAAATGCCACCTTTCCAAGCTGAGGGTTCTATGCCGCAGCCAACTTATCGTGAACATGTGCCCAGGCAAGCTTCCGAGAGAAGGACTGATGCCTGCCCGGAGATGTCTTTGAACAATAAAGAGTACCTGTCCGAAATGGTTGGCCGCATCATGAAAGAGAGCATGCAGAGGGAAGAGAATGAGAGTGACTGGGGATTTGCACCAAGAAGAACTCTGTTTACTGAAAGGATCCTAAAAGCGGAATTTCCAAGGAAATTTGCACCTCCTACTATCCAAGCCTATAGGGGAACGAGTGACCCTAATCATTTCCTATACAAGTACGATTGGCATATGGCCGGTGCAAGAGCGTCAGACGAGATTAAGTGTCGATACTTTCCAGTGTACTTGGAAGGTGTGGCCTTACTTTAGTTCACAAAGCTTCCAATTCGATCAATAGATCAATTCTCCGACTTGACGCAAAAGTTTAAAGAACAGTTCAGATTGTATGCTTCAAAAGCTAAGGATATAATGTCACTGTCTAGTCTTGAACAAGCTCCCGGAGAATTAATCGAATCTTTCTTAAGCCGTTTCAATATAGCTGTAGCCGAAGTGGATAATGTAGAACCGCGTATGATCCTGACCTACTTGGTGCGAGCCATCAATAAATCGAGTGAATTTGGAAAATGGCTAAAAATGAAGGAACCAAATTCCCTTGAGAAGTTTTATAAAAAGGCCGATGAATTCATGCGCCTGGAAAACCTTTCCGCCTCAGCAAAAGTATTAGTTGTTAAGGACAACAATAATGATCTTGCTTCTAACAGAAGAAATTCTGAGAATCAGAAAAGGGAAAACGACGGAGGAAAGAATCAGGGGAATGAGAAGAAACTCCGCCGCTTCGATCTTTCAGATTTTACTCCTTTAACTGATACACCAAGAAATATCTTTTTCGCAACAAAGGATGTTGTCAGGTATCCTAAGCCACCTGAGATGAAGAGAGGTGCAGTACGTAATGGAAAATTCTGCCAATTTCACAATCAACCTGGCCATGACACTGACCAATGTCGCCAGTTAAAAAATGTGATTGAAGAATTGTTGAAGCAGGGTAAACTCTAACAATACGTTAAGAGAAGCGGAGTCGATCCAACCTCATCCACTTGGGGTCAACAACGTCCTACCCATCAATCTGATTCTCGCAACAACACTGCAGTGCAAAATTCAGAAAAGCTTGTCATTAATGTTGTCACAGGAGGTCCACACCCAGCAGGCAGAAGTTGGGACGACTGCTAATTGTCCACAAAACTGCGACTGGGGCATCTTTCACTTTCTCTGGCATATAAATCCGAAGCTATGAATCTAGTGCAAATGGAAAGTCAGCCCGAAGATTCTGAAACAACAATCACTAGCATCCATTTTTTACTTAACAGCATTGCTTAAATTTGTAAAATGATAATGGATGTGTAACTTTTGCATTGTGAACCGCTGAGAAATCAGTATGATTGAATAATGAAAAACTATGAATTCTGTGTTTTCTGTTACAAAATGCCTGTTATATTTCGATATGTAAATACTCTAAATGTATTGCTAAAATGTCGATCTAATATTGCAGGTCATTAAAGCGAAGCTCACCCATCGCAAAGCCAAGCAAGCCCTACAAATCACTTATTAAGCAAATACCAACTAACAAAAATTCCAGACTCAAATCCCATACAAGAGGAACTTTACATAAAAAGTTGGCGACGCCACTGTGTCAAGCACTCGTTAACTGGTTGCGGTCGTCAATATAAAAAGACATCCAACCAAGTAACTTGCGTTTACCCTGTGGAGTCACTTAACAGTGAAGTCTACTTCTTCGGATAAAGCAATTTACTTGCAAAAGAAAGGAAGACGCGCTTGGAAACAATAATAAAGGATCGCTGATTAGCAGATGATGAGGAAACATGGGCCGGCAAACATAGAAGCAGCTAAAAGGAGGTATGCCTCTCAATAAGAAGGCCGGTAGATCCATAAAAGGGACACTTTCCCAGGCAGAAGGAACAGGACCCTTGCTAACTGGTCGTGATGCATTCGATCAGACAGCTTGCGTCCATCTCGTGGATCCAATCGTCTCTGAGATGCAACCCTTCTGGCACACCAATCCACCAAGGCTCCTCTTCGGAAGCTGATAAAGCCCTCTAACGAGGCACGCCAAAAAATGAAAGTGCTTTCCTTAATCAAAAAAAAAATTGGTGGAACCACCGGAGGGGCACCTTCCCAAGCTGAAGGAACAGGGCCCTTGTTAGTTAATTGCGATCGTTTGTGAAAACGAACATCCAATCAAGCAACTTGCGTCCGCCCCGTGGATCCATTCAACCATGAGAAAGTAACTTCCAGGCAATCACAAGACCTCTTCGGAGGCAAAAGCCCTCTTCGGAGGCACATTTCACCAGTGTAGAAGTGCAAAATGCTCCTCTTCGGAGGCCCACTTCACCAGAGCTAAAATGCTAAAAAGCCCTCTTCGGAGGCACATTTCACCAGTGTAGAAGTGCAAAATGCTCCTCTTCGGAGGCCCACTTCACCAGAGCTGAAATGCTAAAAAGCCCTCTTCGGAGGCACATTTCACCAGTGTAGAAGTGCAAAATGCTCCTCTTCGGAGGCCCACTTCACCAGAGCTGAAATGCTAAAAAGCCCTCTTTGGAGGCACATTTCACCAGTGTAGAAGTGCAAAATGCTCCTCTTCGGAGGCCCACTTCACCAGAGCTGAAATGCTAAAAAGCCCTCTTCGGAGGCACATTTCACCAGTGTAGAAGTGCAAAATGCTCCTCTTAGGAGGCCCACTTCACCAGAGCTGAAATGCCAAATTGCTTCTCTTCGGAGACCAAAATTGCTTCTCTTCGGAGACCAAAATCGCTTCTCTTCGGAGACCAAAATCGCTTCTCTTCGGAGACCAAAAAAAACCTCTTCGGAGGCACACTTCACCATGCTTGAAGTACCAGACATAAGCCCTCTTCGGAGGCACAAAAACAAAGCCTTCTTCAGAAGCACTAAACAAATCAAAAAATTCTTCAGAAAGTTCACTTCACTTCATAGGAAAATCCACTTTTAAACAAATGAAAGTGATCATCCCCGAAAGTTGAAGTGTTCTTCAGAAAGAAAGAGAAAGTAAAATTTCTCCAATACGAAACGTATTCTATTAAAAGCAGAATAGTATTTCCTCAAATCGAAAGAATTATTCTCTAAAATAAGAATACAAGTTTCTATAGAATATCGCAGTGAGCCGTGATACGGGGGCATATAACTATATTAATAGAAACAACACTCAACCATCATACCACGAGCTTACTGCAATATCAATTAAAGTAAATAAAGAATCATTTATTCTACATTACAATGGGAAATAAATGTATTCTCACATACACAAAAATTTGTACAAGTAAAGTAGCTATTTTATTCAATACTATGAAAACTTTTTACATTGTGCAGATCACAAAAAGAAGCGGGGACCGGTACCCGCACAATCTCCGGTCGATGCATGCAAAAAGCAAAATAATAAGTAGAAAATCCAGCTTTTCATTCCTTCTTCCCGCTACCTTCGGAGCCTTTGCCTGGCCTGATAGTTAATTTCGGAATTCGGCATGGGCAGGATGGAGAAGGAGGAGTGGTTGGGTCTTCTTCTATTTTGTCTTCCCCAGCTGAAGCACTTCTCTTTTTCTTCTTTAGTGCACGCTTTCCTCTTCTCTTTGAAGAAGATTCACTTCCCGAAGTCAGCAGCTTGGAAAGTTTTGTATCATCATTAATGATTGCTCCGGAGTCTTCTCGCTGTCCTCCGTCCCTTCCGCTTTCTGCTCTTGAGAAGCGGGTGGATCCTCCAAGCCTTGGAGAGCTTCTATCTTTTCCTCCTGCGACCCTGGTTGAGAAGCCGGAGTAACTTGAAAAGTTGGAAGAGGTACAGTTGGAAGAGGGGAAGTGTGCGCAGCGCCAGGAGCTTCCACTACAGAAGAAAAGAAGTTAAAATCGGTATTCTCCGAGAAAAGAGAAGTTATTAGTTCATCAAACTCGGTTAAATCGAATAAGTGGTTCACCGAAGCTGGGTCGACGTCAAAGTTACCTGGAGAAGTCGGCTTGGCGAGATCAGTCTCGAATTTCTGAGCCGCAATGTCTTCCAGGGCCTCTTCTTCTGTGGGAGTGGTAACAATATCTTTGTCAGCTTTGGCAGGAGGTGAGGAGTGAGAACTAGAGCCAATGATATCGACATCAGCTGAGACCGAAGTATGAACAGGAGCAACAAGAAGTATTTCTTTTTCGAAACACTTCTCCCCCGTCGCTTCAACTCGCACTCGGGCAAGCTGCTCTTTTCCCTTAGCAAGAGCAGCACGGGCGTCTTCGTCTAAATAAGTTGCTTCAAGGTCTGCTTCGGCATAGCCGGCACCACCAAGCATATCAATAATCGCCTCCCACACTTCGGCTAATGTGACTTCATACTCCGGTCCCAAAAATGAAAGGCTACCACGCCCCAAGATGCAATGGACGTAAAAGTCGAACAAATTCGTATCAATAGTGGCTCTAGTTGCCTTATGGGATTCTTCAGCCGCAGCCTTACCAGCGAGAGCTTCATCACGCTCTCTTTCAACCTTCAATAATTGAGACTGCAGTCTTGTAATCTCTAAGTCTTGGGAGCTGACTTTCTCCCGAAATTGAGCTGCGTCATCATGATATTTCCTGGTAACGTGCTGCTCTGCTTCTAGTTTCACTTCAGCATCCCGCTGAGCAGCATGAGCATTTCGAACCTGCTGTTGAAGCATCTCTTCCTTTTGTGAAAAAGAAGTGGAAGAAGTAGCAAGTTCGTTCTTGAGTTTTTCAACTTCAGCCTCAAGCTTCTCATAACCATCGGAGATGCTCTTCATTTCAGCGTTGTGCTGCTTGCAAGTCTTGTCCCACTCAGATTTATCATTTTCCATGGTTAGCATGGCTTCAAGATTCGCACGGTTGACTCTTTGCAACTCATCAACAAGCTTTTGCCATCCGGACACCCTTTCAATATTAAGTTTGACGGCATCGAGGCTACGCAGCATATCCGATTTATCGATCGGAATCAGATCTAAATCAAAGCGCACTCCTTTTAAGCACCAATTCGGAAATCGGCTTTGAAGCGTTGGAGGGCCATCTTTAACGTGATACTGGGGTCTGTTGATAATCGCTTGGATGTCAGATTTCTTTAAAGGAGGAGAGCCAGACGGGATATTGGAAGAGATAGGAGCGTCAGTTTTTCCAGAAATTGCAGACGCGTCCGTTTCATCAAGTCTAACCCGTTTACTCGGGTTTTCAGCAGCATGACTTTTTCCTTTATCATCATGATATTTCCTTTTAGGGAAGTCATCGTCCCTTCTTCTCTGCTGCTCCTCATAAGCTCGCCTCTCTTGAGTTTTTCTAATTGTTCGCTCTTCGTCAGATTCTTTGCGAGTGGGAAGATAGCGTCCATATCGTAAGAATCGCGCCCTCCGTAGCGCCTAAAGTTGTCATAATACGAGCCAGTTCGCCCCATTGTAGAACCTGAAATTGAAGAAAAGACAAGTCTTAGAAATCTTCAAGTAGAAAAGTCTAAGTGCATATAAGTGTTAAGCATCCTAAGTGTGTGTGATGTGCGAACTACGCGTGTCAAACTACAAACCACTCTTTGGTTGGGGAGTGATAACAGATTGAGAAGCGGGAGTTGATTTTTGAGCCGACGAAGTTTTCTGCAAACTAGATGTCGCTTCAGTCACAGGAGATGTAGCTTTAGTTATATCATCTTTGAAAAGTTCCTGTGAAGTGATCATCAGATCACTCAACCCTTCAAAGGTATCGTCACCATCATGTTTTGTGGAGCTTTCTTTCTCGACTCCTTTATCATCAACTTTCTCGAAATGTTGAGAAGTTTCATCTTCTTCAATAACGGGAGAAAGTATTAATTTGCTGGATGACCCCACAATGTCGATGGGAGTAGAACACTTTACCTATGAAGTTTCAATGATAAGTCCTTTCGGTGAGGGTTCTTCAGCATGGACTGGGGCATCTGATGTTTTTACTGGAGAATTAGGGACTTCATAAGGTTGGGTAGATCGGGAAGAGTGTAAAAGTTCATACTGATGCAAAAATTCATCTTTCAACAAAAATTTGGCGCTTCTTTCTTTTGCCGCCACAACATTTAAGGTTTCAAGGATTGACTTGAGGCTGGGATTTCTGAGCGGGGGAGGAAGTGCTGGAAAAAGAAAAAGAATGAAGTTAAGCATTTGATAATTCGGATTTCGAAAAACTCATGAGATGAACGGCGAAAGACAATCTTACTTAAGATTCTCCAGACAGCGTAGAATCCTGGGGGACATCGGACAAAGAAAAATTGACTTAAGAATCCATGGGCACTTTCGGGCAGGTCTAGAATCAGTTTACGGTTCCGAGCACTTCTCACAAGTGTGATAGAAGGGTGATCTTTGTTTCTAGCAAAAGTGCACAAGTAACAAATCTCTTCGAAACTCGGAAATCGATTGAGCGTCCTCCTGAACAATACACACAATCCCATTAAGATGGCATGGCCATTGGGGTGCAGCTGAAAAGGGGAGATGGTTAATCGGAGAAGAAGCTGTCGAAGGAAATCATTAAAAGGCGGAATGGCTCCGCTCAAGCACATCTGACGATTCACAGCGACAAAGCCAAGAGGTGGCCTGTCAGCAGTGTCGCTCACTCCAGGAAGTAGAGCATCTGCTTCGGCAATACCGAACTGGATGCACAGTTGTCTGAAGACTTTGTGGCTTAGTGTAGTCGGAGTTCTTTCCGGAGGATCGATCAATGGATTAGCAATCGGGAAAGCTTCCCCGGCTGGTCCTGAATTTTCTTGTTGAGATGTCATTCTACACAATCAACTGGATATTCAAATTTAAAGGTGCACGTTTCCTAAAAAGTGTGAAGTGTTGTGCAAAACTAAAACGATGACAAGCAAGTATAACAGAAATTGAAATAGTTGACATTTGTCGATTACAAAGTTTCAAGACTTGTCATTTTAAGTTCAAATACAATGTTGTGTTGATGCGAACAAATCAGCGTAGGTTGATTATTTCAGCTTTGCTTTAATACTTCATTTGAATTTATCGTTTCACAACATTTCAGTCACAAAATTCATGTAAGTTAATTGTTCTTTGTCAACTAATCTGTCATGCGATGTGGGCAGTCAATGGCAGTATATTTGTCCCATTTTCTCTGCAAATGTTGTATTTAAACAGGTTATTAGCATCAAAGTCAAGACAATCTGAAATGAAATGCAACACAGTTCAAATCCAAAAAATTCAGTCAAGTTCTGCTCAAATCTCCAAGTGTTAGGTCGCTCACGACCTAGCATAGATCAAAGCATTTTTAAGTCGTGCAGTGCAAAGTAAAGCGTTCAGGGCTGTTTAGGGATGGTTCAAGTGTTAGGTCGTTCAGCGACCTAGCATAGGTCAGATATTTCTTAAGTCGCACCATGCAGAGTAAAAGGTTACAGGCAATTCGAATTTGTCAAAGTCCTAAGTCGGTCGCGACCTAAAAACCTATGCCGCAAGGAAACTAAGTCGCCAGTCTTAGGTCGTCTGATTTCAAGCACGACCTAAAAGCCGGATCACAGGAAGTTGTTCGACTTAGCATAGGTCGCAAGAACTTCCTCGCGATCTAGTTTCTAGCTCGCTCAGATCCGCGAAGGTACTGACTTCCTCTCCACGCAACACTTTACTGGACCCAATAACCCGTTATTAATCACACATATAAATCACTCGTCTTCTTCATCCCTTCGTGTGACCGAATCGCCCCAAGAGCAATTCAACACATCCCCAATCCATCGCAAATTCAACACGTTACCATGTCTTCATGAAATGCAACATTGTGGCAAACGACGACCAAGAATCAGTTGTAATGATCATTTGAAACGAAACACGACACGTAAAGCTGAATCCGGGTCGGAAAATATGGATTCACAATCGAGCAGTGTCTCTGATGGAATGGAGGTCGAATTTACTTACGAATTATGTTGGTGAGGAAGAATTGACAATTGAATGGATCGAATTTGTCTTTGGAAGCTTGAGAAATCGTCAATGGCGATGGAAGCTCAGAACAGTAAGGTGGGGAGGAGGGAGCGACCTAACTAATTTATATGGAAGTGAGAGGGGAAGGCGAATAGGCGCGAAAGTTAGCAAGTGTTTTAGGTCGCTCACGACCTAGCGAAGTTAAGTCGAAGCGCACGACCTATGACATAAGCCTACACTTCGAGGGGAAAATGTTAACTCATATTTTTCTGGTGATCTAAAACCCTACGGCCTAAAAGCTTCGCGACCTAAAAACTCACGACCTAAGAACATAGCGACCTAAGAAAGTCTGCGACTTAAAGTGGCTGCGAGCTAAGAGATTCTGCGACCTAACTACTGAAGGTAGCTTGCGACCTAACAACCGAAGGTAGCCTGTGACCTAACTACTGAAGAGGGCTCACGACCTAAAAGTCAGCGACCTTACATCACAAAAGATTTAGCGACCTAGCTGGTTATAAAAGTAATGTGACACGCGACCTACCTTAGGTCGCTTACGACCTAATTCCCTGCCGCTTCCTATAAGTTGCTTGCGACCTATCAGCCCACTAGGTCGCCTACGACCTAGTACCCTCCTTAACCCGCTTACGACTTACCACTTAGAGAAAACCACGTACAACTCCATCAGACTGCACTTCTTAAGTCGCGTATAGACTGCAACCTATCTTAGGTCGCTCGCGACCTACGACCTAGCTTAGGTCGTACCGACCTAAGACTTGGAGCAATATTTCTGCCCAGAATCAACTCCTATAAAAGCCCCCCGAACTCCAACGGGGAAAGGACTTTTGGCCGATCATTTCTTGAAGCGTCGCTACTCTGCCGAACTCTCAACTCACTCAACACTTGAAGATCTCCAAATACTCAAGACACTACAACAAGCTTCGAGAGGAATTTCATACATCTAATACGGATTCATCAAGTTTCTTCGTCAAAGTTTGAGCTAGTAGTCAAGAGTGTTTTTGTGATCAAATTGTATCGTATTTCAGAAATGTGTAGTATCGAATTGTAATCGAATCAGTAATAAAAGACTATAAAGTGGACGTAGACTCAATTACGGGTCGAACCACTATAAATCTGTTGTCTTTTTACCGTTTTACTGCTATTTTCAGCCTGTATTCTGTTCCCGTACCAACGGGTGGTGCTTTCACGACTCTATTACACACACCGGGTGTTAGCGTTCACTTTTTAGCGTTAACAGTGTCAAGTAAATAATACGCCTCATATCATCGGCGTAGTCAGAGCTAAATCCAGTAGCCCAAAAGCAATAATAATAGTGTGGACCAGAGTCCATAAATCAGTGGCATAGCAAAGAATGTCGCTCCAGAGAGCTATAGAAAATATCCAGAAAATCAATGTAACATAACACTGAAAAGTAGCGTCCATAGACACTATAGATCCGCAAGGTAATCGCGCTTACATCGTGTGGTCCCATAGAACCAACACCGAATAGCGGTACTCAAGTGAATATAGAAAAATCATCAGAAAACAATGCACGTGCCCGACCAGAGTCGTTGTTGCCAAGTACTGTAGAGTTGTGATCGATCACTCGCACAGATGCGGAACGCACGAGACGGCGAGATCCTTCCTAGAAGAATAAAGGCCCAGAGGCACATGCCGAAAAAGAAATTGCTCCATAGAACAGGTGTCTAGAGACGTTTGCCCAGAGGCATGGTGACCCAGAGGTCCAGTACTGGCTGCCCAGAGGCTAATGTGTCACAAAATTCTTGGAGAGGAACCCGTAAAGTGTTAAGAATGAGTCTCATACCACACGTTCGCACTAAACGGTTTACTAACCAATAGCAAGCTCACACTCCAAACAATAAAAAGTCCACCTCGTATCATCGATAAACTAGACCCAAAGGTCAAAACGATCAATCGAATAGGTCGGGGATTAACCGGAAAGAAAATACACACGGTTCCATAGGCCGGAGATTTCCTAACCGTTTAAGCACCTTTCCACTTCACTCGACGTGCTAAAAAGTGAGTGTGAGATTTTTATTATAGAAAATAATGTTTCGAAACGGATTTATAATTGATTTTGAGAACACTTTAAAACGGCTTTTGAAAACTCTCCTATTATGGAGTAAATAGTTTACTAATTAAAAATAATATTATATAATAATTACGAAAGCCATTTCGGAGCGAAAAATCCTTTTAAAACCTTTTTATAAGGCCCGTGTACAAAATCCAGATACAAATCTCAAAGAAATCGATAAAACCAGACAATCACTGAAAATATTCTAAGTGTTGGAAAATAGTCAAAAACTGACGCGAATCCAAGTTCAGAAAATTATTTCGACCAGCAGACTGAATCCGAATGGCATGAAAATAGGTAGGAACGTAGTCCGACATTCCTACTTCAGAACGCAAAAAGAATTACTCGATTCTGACTTGAAACGAAGGCGTAGCGACGTTCCAAAGTCGGACACAGAAATATGAAATGCACTGTTTTGCACAGCGATCTGGGTTCAACTCTGACAGGAAATTCGAAGGGTCTAATGAACTCAGATGATTACCAAACTTTCCAGATATGGAGTTCATAACTCCATATTTCCAACGAGACCAAAATCATCAAATTCCGACTAGCGGCTCAAAAGTTATGACCAAAATAGTTTCAGTTTCATCCACAGAGCTAATATGTGTATCGCTCTCGGGAAGATAGTAGAAAAATTAATTTTTTACCTAGTTAGACTCAAAATTACAGAAAACTCACTGAACAAAAATTGTAGCATATGTTTTAAGCTTTCCGGAACATCCAAAATTATCTAATTCGGATCAAAAACGAGAGAGATACATGCAAAACAATATCAGATTGAAACTCAAGATAACTTGTTAAAGACAGAATTGGTCTTCTGTCTTTGAACGCATTTCACGTCATCTAAATTGCAAAATTACAGAAAACTCACTGAACAAAAATTGTAGCATATGTTTTAAGCTTTCCTGAACATCCAAAATTATCTAATTCGGATCAAAAACGAGAGAGATACATGCAAAATAATATCAGATTGAAACTCAAGATAACTTGTTAAAGACAGAATTGGTCTTCTGTCTTTGAACGCATTTCAGGTCATCTAAATGGCAAAATTACAGAAAACTTACTGAAAAAAAATTGTAGCATATGTTTTAAGCTTTCCGGAACATCTAAAATTATCTAATTCGAATCAAAAACGAGAGAGATACATGCAAAACAATATCAGATTGAAACTCAAGATAACTTGTTAAAGACAGAATTGGTCTTCTATCTTTGAATGCATTTCAGGTCATCTAAATGGCAAAATTACAGAAAACTCACTGAACAAAAAGTGTTCCTTACTGAATCTAGTTTGCAGGAAAAAAAATCTGACCAAAAACGGATGAGAAATGAAGAAGTTATGCCCGATTTCGTTTCAGCTACAATTCCAAAACGAAAATTATAGAAGCATCAAGTAAAAAAAAAAGGATTTAGCTAGCAATTTTACCTCAACCAATATAACAAGCAACTTGTGTGCACACCCAAAATGAAAGCAAAGAGGATCAAAGAGCTATGATTCACATGTTACATAATAAAACATGTGTTACTAAATGATTACTGAAATCAAAAGATGATTAAACACATATTAGAAGAGGTTTTTAGCAATATACCTCTCACAAAAGCAACAAAGACTACTATAGCATCAACCCAAGTTAACAAAAGATGATTAGGAGGCTATAAGATTAGAAAAACACATAAAACATGTGTTCTTAATTAAATTTCAGAAATTAGAGAGATATAAAAAAATGGATTTGAGGTGGGTATTTGCATTACCTTTGCATAGAATGACTTGCATAAGCAAAAACTAGAAGGAGATGAAGATAGAGGCCATTTTTGTTATGAAAGCTTTAGGAAATGATTAGGGTTTTGATTAGGGATGAATGAATGAGGTTAGGAGAGTTTGAGATAATTTATAGAGGAGGTTTAGGGTGGGTTATTGGGCTAGGTTTAGTAACCCAATAAGAAGAGAGTTATTTACATGTTTTTTTCCAAAAATTAGTCTAAGTGTTCATATATGTTTATAAAACTCATTTTTTTTCTCTTACCCAAACCCGTTTTAAAACTTCTCTTAAAATATTTAACTTTCCAAAAATAACATTTTATCCTCATTTTAAAATCCCATATTTCCCATTTAATTAAAATAGCCTTTTTCAAATAAATTTTGTTATTCCAAATCCTTTTATGCTTCATTAAAATAAATAAAAATCCTAACTTTTATTTATTAATTGGTAATGCAAATCCTGGGTTGTTACAGACTTCCCCCCTTAAGAAAATTGCGTCCCCGCAATTCCTTAAGATAGATGTCGTATATAACGTCAAATCCACAAAAGAAGTGATAGAGATAAAATAGAGAATTCTCACCCGCAGAAGAAGATGGGAGAAAGCCAGGATAAGAGCGTTCGATAGATTCTCTGGTCTCCCAAGTGCAGTCCTTAGGATTCGGTGACCATTGAATCTTCACGAGTGGAACCTCTTTTTTGCGAAGGCGTCTAACCTCCGAATCAAGCACACGAAGAGGTTGCTGCTCCAAAGATAAATCAGGTAAGATATCTAAATCAGGCACAGCATGCGGCTCAATGATAGAATCAGGATCGCGGACACACATGCGAAGCTGGGAAACATGGAACACGTCGTGCATTCCAGAGAAGTGAGCAGGTAGAGCCACACGAAAAGCCACGGGGCCGATGCGTTCCGTAATAGGAAATGGTCCAACATAGCGAGGAGCCAACTTCCCTGTAGAGCTGATACGCACAACCCCCTTCATGGGAGATATCCGAATAAAGACATGATCACCAATGGAGAACTCAAGAGGCTTCCTACGGTTGTCCGTGTAGGATTTTTGACGGTTCTGCGCCTCTTTCATTCTCTGACGAATAAGAATAATCTTCTCAGAAGATTCCCGAACTGAATCTGGACCAAGAGGGAGCTTCTCGCCAGATTCTAACCAACACGAAGGAGAACGACATGGCCTTCCGTAAAGAGCCTCGAAAGGAGCCATGCCAATACTAGACTGAAAGCTGTTGTTGTAGGAGAACTCTACAAGCGGTAAGTGATCCTCCCAACTACCTCCGAAATCCAGAATACAACAGCGTAAAAGATCCTCTAAAACACGATTCACCCTCTCCATCTAACCGTCGGTCTGAGGATGATAAGCAGTCGAGAGATTCAGCTTTGAGCCCAAAGCTGACTGTAGGCACTTCCAGAAGTGACTAGTGAAGATAGTGTCTCGATCATAGACGATAGAGCTAGGAATGCCATGAAGTCGAACGACTTCCTTCACATATAGCTTGGCAAGCTGAGGAGCAGTCCGAGTGGACTTAATAGGAATGAAATGAGATGATTTGGTCAAGCGATCGACGATGACCCAAATAGAAGTATGGCCTGACCTCGATCGAGGCAGACCGTCAATAAAATCCATGGATATATGATCCCATTTCCACAATGGAATCTCTAGCGGCTAAAGAAGACCAGATGGACGCTGATGCTCAGCTTTGATTTGTTGACAAGTCATGCAACGGCTTACATAACTTGCAACATCACTCTTCATGCCCTCCCAATAAAATAGGCGGCACATGTCGGCATACATCTTACTCGACCTGGGATGTATAGTGTACTTAGTGCGATGACACTCGTCTAGAATGTCGCGCCTCAGTGATAAATCAGATGGTACCAAAATATGGTTTTTCCTGCGAAGACACCGATGAGAATCAATAGAATAATCCAACAATGTCTCATCACTGGATCCCGACTCAAGGAGATGAATATAACGCAACAAGTCTGGATCCTGCCGCTGAGCATGGGCAATGCGATCCAATAGAATAGGTCGAGCTTCCAAGCTGAATAGCAAGATCTGAGGATCAGAAGACGGAGCTCGATTTCGAATATCACACATAGAAAGAGTCTCAAGAATATCCCACTCGGCTATCATCATGGAAACTACTGCCGAGTGTTTGCGACTGAGTGCATCAGCCACACGATTACCCTTGCCAGGGGTATACTGAATGTCTAAGTCATATGAGGCGAGAAACTCAAGTCATCGCTGCTGCCTCATATTAAGATCCTTCTGACTGAATAAATACTTCAGTGACTTGTGATCGGTGTAAAGAGTGAAGCGTTCGCCTAATAGAAAGTGACGCCACATCTTCAAAGCAAAGACGATAGCTGCCAACTCAAGATCATGAGTCGGATAGCGAACCTCATTCGGACGTAGCTGCCTAGAAGCATAAGCAACTACCCGATCCTTCTGCATAAGCACAGCACCGAGGCCGCTACCACAAGCGTCAGTGTAAACAACAAGATCCTGGTTACTCTCAGGAACCACAAGGATAGGAGCATGAGTGAGAAGTTCCTTCAATCGCTGAAAAGAAACTTCACACTTATCAGACCAAATAAAACGAACCCCCTTACGAGTCAGAGTCGTGAGGGGAAGTGCAACACGAGAGAAATCCTTGATAAATAGACGGTAATAACCCGCCAGCCCAAGGAAGCTGCGAATATCATGAACGTTCTCGGGCTGCTTCCAATTCTGAATAGCTTCAATCTTGACAGGATCAACAGAAATACCCTCAGAAGAAACAATATGACCCAAGAACTTGACCTTGCTCTCCCAAAAATGGCACTTGGAGAGCTTGGCCTTAAGCTGATGCTGACGAAGAGTATCCAAGACGATCCGCAGATGATGAGCATGCTCTGCCTCAGATCTAGAATAAACAAGAATATCGTCGATGAAAACCGGAACGAATCTATCGATGTATTCCCGGAATACTCGATTCATGAGATCGACGAAGAAAGCCGGAGCGTTTGTCAAGCCGAACGGCATGACCAACCACTCAAAAGAACCATAACGAGTGCGAAATGCTGTAAGAGGAATGCTGTCTTCCGCGACTCGTAGCTGATGGAATCCGGTGGCAAGGTCAAGCTGAGAGAAGACCTTCGCACCGCTCAATTGGTCAAACATGTCGTCTATCCGAGGAAGTGGGTAGCGATTTCTGATGGTCAACTCATTGAGCTTGCGATAGTCAATGCAAAGCCTAAGAGAGCCATCAGCCTTCTTAACGAAGACCACAGCAGCACCCCATGGCGAAGAACTGGAACGAATGAACTGCTTCGCTTCAAGCTCAACTAACTGCTTCCTGAGTTCCTCATTCTCTTTAGTAGACATTCTTGTAGGAGGACGCCCAACTGGATGAGAGCCTGGAATGAGATCGATGCGGAACTCAATAGCTCGCTTTGGCGGCAGTCCTGATACTGGCTCGAATACGTCGGGGAAATCCCGAACAACAGGAATACGAGATATGTCCACATTCTCATCTCGTGAATCAAGAGCAAATAAAGTAATATCAGAAATCCCAACATCCTGAAGAGCAATAGCTAACGGAGCGGACGAGTCAGGATGACGAAGAAATAATATCCGCTCCGAACAAATGATTTTGGCGTCGTGCTGAACGAGCCAATCCATGCCAAGAATCATATCAAAGCCCAAATACTCCATAACGTGGAGATTTGCACGGAAAGAAAAGCCACACAGATCAATATCTATATCCTCACAGAGCAAGCTAAGGGTCATGGATCCACCAATGGGATTCACAATCCTTAGTGAAGAAACCAGACAAGTAACCTCCAAAGATAAAGTATCAACTAGTTCCTTTGATACGAATGAGTGAGAGGCACCCATATCAAAGAGAACTCTACATGATCTACCATGAAATAAAATAGAGCCTTCAAGAATGGAAGGATGTGTACCTTTAGGCTGAGTAGAAGTGGTAGGAGCCTTGGCAGCATTAAGCCTGCCAGGCTTGGCACTAGCTGGAGCAATAGGACAAGCGGAGATCCTGTGTCCCTCCTTCTTGCAGAAGGTGTAATAGAGAGGTTTGGGACACTCACGAACATATGATCGGTAGATATAGTTAAGCACGATTCAAAGATAGATAATTCATTAAGGAATATTACGGAATATAATAGATTCCTACACATATTCCTAACTTATTTATCTAAAGGTGGATATGTTCAATTTGGATCGTATTATAACGTATTGTACTACGTGTCTGTTCTGTGTTTGTTATGCTTAATTCTGAACCTTGGCTCTGATACCAAGCTGTAACGCCCCACTCTGAGACCCACTGTAACAAAGAGTATTACGGGAGTAAGACCGTCTGTTAAAGAGGAGAATAGAGTATAGTGGAAGCGACCATTTGTAATCAAGCTATAACTATCTACTGAATACGTTGAAAGGGTGGTATCTATTTTTTTTAAGTGGTTCGACATATTCAATAAATATTTATAATGAAATTACAATGGCTAAAGATCTATCAGAATAAGCATAGTAATAAAATGATAAAACATCACAGAACAGAATCACATAACAGATATAAAATCCCAGGACAATACATCGTCAATACAGATCCAAATATCATAAGTGGGTACAAAGCCACTGCTCACACATGTGAGTCAAAAATATGTACATATCAAAGTCTGAATAATAACATAAGGCGGACACTAAGATAAGCTATCTCAAAAGCATAGCAGATAAGTCCAAAGCAGAAGCACAGAGTAGCTAAGTCCAGAGACCTAACTTGAAACAACTCGGTCTGACCCGAGTGAAAAGAACACTCGGGTCAGGCTAGCTAAACAAATCAGTTAGATAGACTGAGAGGTAAAAATGCGGTAACATAGAAGGTAAGGAATTTCTCCCTAGAGAAGAGCAATGAATACCACATAATATACTGGACGATAACATAATCATCAATCAATAATAAAATCTCCAAAGAGAAAATCAACCCCAAAGTGTCAAGTAAATAATACGCCTCATATCATCGGCGTAGTCAGAGCTAAATCCAGTAGCCCAAAAGCAATAATAATAGTGTGGACCAGAGTCCATAAATCAATGGCATAGCAAAGAGTGTCGCTCCAGAGAGCTATAGAAAATATCCAGAAAATCAATGTAACATAACACTGAAAAGTAGCGTCCATAGACACTATAGATCCACAAGGTAATCGCGCTTACATCGTGTGGTCCCATAGAACCAACACTGAATGGCGGTACTCAAGGGAATATAGAAAAATCATCAGAAAACAATGCACGTGCCCGACCAGAGTCGTTGTTGCCAAGTACTGTAGAGTTGTGATCGATCACTCGCACAGATGCGGAACGCGCGACACGGTGAGAACCTTCCCAGAAGGATAAAGGCCTAGAGGCACATGCCGAAAAAGAAACTGCTCCATAGAACAGGTGTCCAGAGACGGTTGCCCAGAGGCATGGTGACCCAGAGGTCCAGTACTGGCTGCCCAGAGGCTAATGTGTCACAAACTTCTTGGAGAGGAACCCGTAAAGTGTTAACAATGAGTCTCATACCACACGTTTGCACTAAACGGTTTACTAACCAATAGCAAGCTCACACTCCAAACAATAAAAAGTCCACCTCGTATCATCGGTAAACTAGACCCAAAGGTCAAAACGATCAATCGAATAGGTCGGGGATTAACCGGAAAGAAAATACACACGGTTCCATAGGCCGGAGATTTCCTAACCGTTTAAGCACCTTTCCACTTCGCTCGACGTGCTAAAAAGTGAGTGTGAGATTTTTATTATAGAAAGTAATGGTTCGAAACGGATTTATAATTGATTTTGAGAACACTTTAAAACGGCTTTTGAAAACTCTCCTATTATGGAGTAAATAGTTTACTAATTAAAAATAATATTATATAATAATTACGAAAGCCATTTCGGAGCGAAAAATCCTTTTAAAACCTTTTTATAAGGCCTGTGTACAAAATCCAGAGACAAATCTCAAAGAAATCGATAAAACCAGACAATCACTGAAAATATTCTAAGTGTTGGAAAATAGTCCAAAACTGACGCGAATCCAAGTTCGGAAAATTATTCGGACCAGCAGACTGAATCCGAATGGCATGAAAATTTATAGGAACGTAGTCCGACATTCCTACTTCAGAACGCAAAAAGAATTACTCGATTCCGACTTGAAATGAAGGCGTAGCGACGTTCCAAAGTCGGACACAGAAACATGAAATGCACTGTTTTGCACAGCGATCTGGGTTCAACTCTGACAGGAGATTCGAAGGGTCTAATGAACTCAGATGATGACCAAACTTTCCAGATATGGAGTTCATAACACCATCTTTCCAACGAGACCAAAATCGTCAAATTCCGACTAGCGGCTCAAAAGTTATGACCAAAATAGTTTCGGTTTCATCCACAGAGCTAATATGTGTATCGCTCTCGGGAAGATAGTAGAAAAATCAATTTTTGACCTAGTTAGACTCAAAATTTTTAACCCTAACGATACGATCTTTCGACGCTCGAAAGTCGACATTAATACGTCCACTGTATCAAATGCCGCACAATCGAATGCCGGAAAACCGAATCATTAGGGTTAAAAAAGAAGAGGTAGAAGAAAGAAAGAAGAAAAAGAAACAGAAACAATATCAGAATCTCACATTCGCAGCGGAACAATATATAATAGATGAATGAATAATCTTTAATCACAAAGAACTATATCAGTTTATACATACATCATCAGAGTTTACAATAACAACACACATCATTGGACAGTTAAATAAACTTGTCCACATAACATAATACACAACGGAATAGTGATACGTCTCGCCATCCAGCTCGCCTCCAGATCTCCACAGCAACTTCTGAATTCCAGAATGACCTGATAACCTGACTCTAGGCTGCCCGTGTGGAAAATTATGGGCACCCAGAGTTTAGAAAGGGAACAATAAACTCCAGGTCAGTCATGGCGACTGGTATGAGATCTTAAAAACAGTTATTTTCACAAAGAAAATAAAAGAAATTTGCAATGCTTTTGGAAAATGAAACTACCATAAGGCCTCCCGGCACACACACAATGCAATCGCACACATGGGGGAGATTTCTCCTTATGATAGTTAGATATGCTTAATACGAGAAAACTCTTTGATATTATTAATGGTGCATAGTGTGAAAACATTTCGAAAATATAATATTAATCTTAGCCAGCATAGGTACCATTATACTATGCCTACTATAGCTGCCATGTTAAATAGCAGGTTCTACAACTAAAAACGTACTGGGTTCGTATTGGGAATTGGATTTCCAACAAATGGTCAGGCTAAGGAACTTCCTATTGCCACATGGTTACGCCTCTGGAGGGACGTCCCGAGAACTTAACCAGCTCTCTGCCAACACAAGGCCGGGTTACCTCTTACTAGGTAACTACTACACGAGTATGCCACCCCCCGGTCGTTTGCGACCTTTATCCGAGGGCCCTCGATCACAAAGCAACAACCACACAGTAAATGAGATTGTAGCAACCACACAGGTTAAATATCAGGGCTCCATACCTGATACCACCTTTTTCCAGAAGGAAATGACATACCCTAGAGGGTGCGACCCCCATAACCATGCCGCATCTTTCCTGTTTCGACCATTTCCGGGGTGTGAGGTCCGATGAGGTCTCGTCCACAAAGCTACGCTTTACACGAAAGCCATGCTTTGATCACAAATGATCAACAAATGATCATCAACACACAGCAGCACTTAGCATGCCACACTACCAAATTGGGAGTATATCACCGATAACCTTCAACTACATAACCTCTGAGCTCGTACGTTCCAGAGAAGGGTGTTAAGCTAAGAGAATAAATTCTCCGCCACCAAACAGAAATGTATTGGAAAGAAATCTGCTTTATATCTCAAAGTGTAGTGTCAGACATATGACCATACAAGTCTGTTCCGGGTTCGAACATAATCGAAGACACTTCGTCCAATAAAGGAAGAAGCCCTTGCAAATCCGGTCTTCAATAGCAATCCATAACGTCGTATCATTATTCGGAATGGGTTATATAACACAAAGTCCTATCCCGGCTAAACCGAATAATGAACGCCTGTTTTAAAAACAAATTCAAATGCCATTTCAAAGGCAAATATTGATAGTCGTTATTTAACTATCAAACAACATTCACAACAATCATCAGATTTAAATAATTTTCCCAAATTTTTAAATTTCAAAATATCTTCACAAGATATATATTTTTCCACACTTCAACATTTTGAAAACCACTTTCAAATCAATTTTCACTCGCGAAATAAAATTCCCGATATTATTTATTTCCACTTTGAATTTAAATTTCCAAATATTCACTTTCAAACACCAACTCAAATTCCAAATTGATTTCTAAATTTATTTCAACACCAAATCAAATTTCAAATTGATTCTTCCATTTATCTCAAATACCAAATCAATTTTACAAATTAATTCCCAAGTCTATTTTCAATAGAACAGAACATTTGCAAATTGATTTCTAAGCCTATTTCCAAATAACAAACCATTTGCAAATTTATTTCTGAATTTATTTCCAAATACCAAATCAATTTCCAAATTTATTTCAACACAAAAATCAATTTTTTCATTCAACACCAAATAAATTTTCATATCGATTTCCCAAAGATTTATTTTCAAATACCAAATCAATTATCAAATTGATTTCTAGAAATTTATCACCTTTTAAATAAATCCCTTTATTCTTTCCAAATTATTTTTTTAAAATTCCAATTTCAATAAATTCTTCAACTTTTCAACAATATTATTCAAAACCCATTTATTAATATCCTTTCCCATATTTTGGAAATAATTCGATAAGATTTCAAAAATCAACTTTATGCTTTCAAATTTCTTCTTTTAAATTCACCCAATTCTTTCAAAAGGAATTCACTTAAAATTTCCTACTTTAATTTCAAAAATCCAATTTTATTTATTTCTGGTATCTAACGATACCAAAAATACATTCGGCTAAATTATAGCCTTCAACAAATTCAATCATTAATAAAATCATTCACAGATTATAAATAAATCAACACACAACATATGAAACAAATTCATACAATTTGAGGAATCCAGTTGGATCCCTCCAATTGTTTCCCTACATCCACAAATGTTAGCACTACAATTAAATACCCATTCCACTTCGAGGTGGAATATCGTGGTATATGGGATTTATAAAATATCATCCGCTATTATGCGGCGCATAGGGTCTCATCCGCTATATAATGAGGGAAATCAATCACCAAATATATATATATATATATATATATATCCTACTATATCTAATATCATCAATAGATAAATCATCCAATTCATCCAAACAAATCCAAAATTTAAATTCAACTATTTAAATTTAATCGAAAAATTCGATTGAGTGAGAAGATCTCACCTTTGAATTTTTAAATTTGCAATCCATTTCCATCCCAGTTTGTTTTCTCGATTTATAGACCTTGTAACAGACATTATAAGGTTTTATTAATATTCAGATGGATCGAACAAATTAATTACTGTTTAATAGTTTTAATTTTTAACTAATGATTTAATTTTTTTTTTGAACACATTTTCCAATAATAAATAATATTTCTTTTTCTTTTGAAACCCATATACTAAAATATAATCTATGTACATTTTAAAATAATCTATACAGATTTTTATAAATCTGGTTTTATACACAACTTCTCAAACATTTAAAATTCCCATTTTCAAAACCTTACTGTAAAAATATATTTCTACTTTACTATACACATACATAAAAATAAACTACACACATAAATATATATATATGGGTTTTTGTAAAATAAAATTTAGAGTTTACTTTACTGTTAATCATTTCTTATTTGCATTTTTTTTCTCTTTCTTCTTGAACAAGTTTAAACGATAAATAAAAGAAGAAGCCATACCCAAATCGATCACCAACTCATGAGCTCGAATTCGAGAAACGCTTCATCCTCCTTCAATCCCCATCTCCCCCTTGCCTGCACTCCACGACCCCGCGAACGCCCAAACGCCACCTCATTTTCGTGCGCGTGAAAGCACCTGCCTTGCCTCGTCGAAGACGTTGAGCTCCACAATCGCGAGCATCTACGACTTCGTCTTTGACGATTTATTCGAACGAACACGATCCCCAAAACATCGAAGAATCCCCAATCCTCGATCTTCTCCTTCGATGTCGAACTTCACGACACCGCACATGCGCCTCGCCCACACAAAAATCACAATCGATCCTACCCCGTGCTCGCGACTCGAATCGCGATGCCCCTGCCGCCGCTAAGTTTCTCCATCGCGACCCTCATTTTCTCGATTTCCAGTTTTTGAACGCGAAGGGAATCTCGTTTTAGGTTTAAAAAAAGTAGCGGCCATTGATGACTTTGAACGAGAACGAACAAGTTTGATTTGGGTTGAAGCTGAGAAATTTTGTTTTTGAATTGATTTCAGTCGCATTCTTCTTTCTATTGATTTCGAATGAAAGAATTAGTGGAGGGAGTTTCGATTATATTAGCCTGAGATGATTTTCTTGCGGCCATTGTTTGATTTAGAACGATAGTTTTTTGAACGAGATGAATTGATTTTTTCTTTGGAAAGAGAGATGCGTGCTTTGAAAGAAAAAGAGGAAACACGTGAAGATGGTTGCATGTAGAAATTTGACGATCAGTGATTTGAGGGAAGAACGGCTGATGTGATATGTTTTTGACTGGGGACAAATATAATTATATTATGTAAATTTTAAATTTCAAATTGTTTCGATATCGCAACCTGAAATCTTGACCTCCTATCGAGGTGTGCCGCTAGGCATTCTTAATGTTATACCTCTATGTCGAACGCAATGGAAAATGTTTCGAGTCCTAACTCGATCGTATGGAGAAGATAGCGTTTCAGACCCATTTATTATATTAAATTTTCGATATAATTTCCAGCGCGTTTGCTCATAGTATGATTACACAACAACCCCAAATACTACGAAAATTGAAATCCGATAATAATACAATATTACGGATCCAATGGAACTAGTTTCGTCGAATTCCGAGACTGTGCCTCGGAAGGCTATTTTTAAATATCGATTTAAACGATAAAATTTCAAAATTGAACAAATCATTTCCAAATTAAATTCTGAAGTTTCCATTATCTTCAGTATTATCAATATGAATTTTCTAAGCCTTGAAATTATTTTTAATCAGCTTAAAACTGAAGATTTAAAATTTTACCCAACTGCAATAATTAAATTGCCAAATTCATTCTGATATTTGAATTTCAAATTAAACTAACTTCCAAATATTTAAAATCAATTAAATATTCTGATTTCCAATGTCAAAAATTCAGGGTCGTCACACTAGGTGTTGATTCGGTTTCTGGTATATTGAGTCGTAGGTGTTACTAGGTAATACTTGGTTAGTTGATCAAATTTATCACTATTATATGATTATATAATGTGGTATTAATAACTTGTGATTAGGGAGAATCATAATTGAGTAGATTTGCGATTGTAGTCAGATGAAATGGAAACGAAACACATATAATATGATTTATATATGATACCTACATAGGGGTTGGGTAATTGACATATTAAAATGATGATTTTGTTCTATTCTCTTTTATTGTTTGATATTCGAGTATATACACAACAAGTTTCAAGCCTAACCCAGGTTGTTATTTCTTTTAACAACCTTAGGTCAGATTGAGGCTATATTTTAGGATGTACTTTCACGATATCGTCTCTTTCTGGTGCTTTTTGGGGAGGAAGGCATATGGTCTAGATATAGTATTCCATTTATCATATTTTTCCATACTAGCCGTAGAAAATGAGGTGATCTTCGGCCAGATCATTCGAGACTTCATGATAGTATTCTAGTATTAAAGAGGGATGGTGACCATGTGCGTAGTTATGTAAGTATCTTTTTGATGGTGTTTGTAACTAGAAGTTGGCATCAGTTGTATATAAGGATGTGATCTATATATGCTTATGTGACTTTTTGACCATGCTGATGTTGTTTTATTTTATGTAATCCTATCTCTATATTATTCAACTTAGGAAACTCGTGTATATTGCTTTGTGCCGAGACGAGATACGTGTTTGGCAGAGATTCAGGTATATGATATCACGTATTCATGTTGACACAAGGGAGTATATAAGAGAGATCGCTCCTATCGCATCCTTTATTCCGTGCATTCAAACGGTAACCTCCCTCTGGTGCCATAAGTACTAGGCCGAGGTGCTACATAAAACTTTCATTTTTACCCTTGTTATATTTAATTTCAATTCTTTTTATTAAATTTCTGGTTAAATTTTCCGGGGTGTTACATCCTTTCTAAAGGATTTCGTCCATGAAATCTCCAAAGATGGAAAAAATGCAACTCGTACATACAAAAGTTAATGCTTACAACCATCTACTCATCCATCTACAACTGGCGGTCATTGTCCTTAATTCAAATTCTAATGGAACATGTACTTATAAGCATGGGATGCATATGAACCTATACTAGTGCAAAAGTTAGGCGGTCTCTTTATCTAGTCGACCTTCTAAAATGCAAGTGCTTATTCCATGTATCCAAAATTTATGCAACATCTTATGAAAATATACTAGCAATTCTATATGTATGAGCAACCACTCAATCCATATGCGAAAACCATATGCATATAACTCAATATAACAGTTCAAGTGCTGATGTAAGTTTATGCTAACTTGAGAATACATTTGCCTAAGTGTGTAGAAAATCAATTTCATATATACATCCAGTAGCGTACATCATCCAAAACATTTCCTTCTGACACATTCACAACCATTCCTAGCATCCAATTGTCTCTACCTATGGGTTATAATAAGCTAGAACCAAAATGCCAAAGTAGTTTACACTTATTTAACAAAAATGTAAATGTACTAGAAAAGATTTCTAGATGGCTAGCTTGGATCTTCTCCTTAGGCTCCCATGTACTCTCTGTTGGATAGTATTCCCATTGGACCTTAACAAGCTTGATAACTTTATTGTGAAGTCATTTTGTACCATTCTCAAGAATACGAATGGGTGGACGATGAACAAGTGACCCCCTATCCACCTCCTTTTGACTCGGCTCGACTACAGTGGTTGTATTGTGTAGATACGTTTGTAAGTATGACACATGGAAAACATCATGTACTCCCATTAACTTCTCAGTAAGCTTTACTCAATATGCTAACTTCCCTACCCTACCTGTGATCAGAAAAGGTCCTACAAACCTTAATGCTAACTTTAATGAACTACCAAATCTCATGACATATTTGAGCGGTGAGACTAATGCTCACCTATCAGCGTAATACTTTTGTCTATCCTATGCATTTTTTATCCTCCTACGAATCAAGTCTTACCTTCTTTGATGTCGCCCTTACCATATCTGGTCTAAGTATTATCCTATCTGTAGTGTCCCACCAACAAGATAGTGCTCTATAAGGCCTCCAATATAATTCGTCAATGTTATCCAAATGCTCACCTAAAAGCTATTATTATAGGTAAACTCTACCAGTTGCAAGTGATCCTCCTAGGAGCTTTTGAAATATGTGATACATAGAGTAAGTCCTCCAACACCCAGTTCACCCTCTTCGTCTATCCATTCATCTATGGGTGATAAGCAGTAGTTAAACTCAACTTAGTGCCTAACGCCTCCTATAGTCTCCACCAAAACTAGTTGGTGAAATGTGGATCAATGTTTCTCAAGATGCTAGAAGGAACTCCATGTAACCTAACCATCTCCTCACGTATAGTGTCACCAAAGACACAGCAGCTCTCGTACTCCTAACTAGAATAAAATGAGCGCATTTTGTCAGTCGATCGACTATGATCCAAATACTCCCATTCCCCCTTGTACTCCTAAGTAATCCATTGATGAAACCCGTAGAAACACTCTTCCTGTTCCACTACAGAATATCTAATGGTTGCAGCAATCCTCTCGACTTCTTCAGCTCTGCCTTTACCCTCTAGCAAGTCATACATTTGGCCATGTACTCTGCTACATGCCTCTTCATACTAGGCCAATAAAAGACTATCTTCATGTTAATGTACATTTTGTCTTTGTCGGGATGAATGTTCATCCTTAAATGATGAGACTCGGCTAGTACCATATCAATCAAATCCATTATTAAAGGAACACATAATTTACCATCTTTCTGTAACCACCCCTTCAAGTTAATGGTGTAGCACCTCAAAATACTCTACTGCTCTCCTCTAATAAGTCTCTCGATAATATCTAATAGCTCCTTATCATGCTTATGACTTGACACAGTATGGTCCACAAGTGTAGGCTACACATCCAAAGCTGCTAACAATCTCTGATGATGTCTAATAATGGTCGAAAATCAAACATAGAAATAAAGTCTAAGTGCTTCAATGCTATGAACATTGGGCTCAGCATTGCAAGCTTCCTACTCAAGGCATCGGCTACAACATTGCCATTGCCTAGAGTATAGGAGATATCGAAATCATATGATGCCAAAAACTCCATCCACCTTTACTGTCGTAAAATCAAATCCTTCTGGGAGAATAAATACTTCAAAGACTTGTGATCTGTATACAGCTCAAATTGCTCTCCTAACAGATGGTGTCTCCATGACTTTAGCGAAAAGATAATGGCTACGAAGTCAAGATCATAGGTAGAATGGTTTCTTTTATGGACTTTTAGCTGTCGACTAGCATAGCTCACCACTCTCCTCTCCTACATCAACACTGCGCCTAACCCCGTACCACAAGCGTCGGTAAATACATACCATTGGGTAGTACTAGAACATGTGCACTAGTCAACGACTCCTTCAGCTTGATAAAAGCATCCTCACACTTTGAGTCCAACAAGAAAACCAAATTATTCTTAGTGAGGCAGATCAGAGGGGTGAAAATCTTAGCGACTCCTTAACGAACTTCCTATAGTAGCCTGCAAAACCAAGGAAACTCCTCATCTCTATGGCATTCTTCGTCACATGCTAATCCTTTACTACAGCAACTATAGTAGGATTGACCATCGGTTCACTCTTAGGGATAACATTTCCCAAAAATCGTACATCTTTGTGCCAAAAGTTACATTCGAAAATCTTCGCCTTCAACTTATCCCCATAGGGTGTATTGAGTACTTCTTCTAGATGCAACAGGTGCTCCTCCTCGCTCCTCGAGTAGATTGATATATCATCGACAAATACCACCACGAACTTATTAAGCAGCCCTCTAATAACTCGACTCATAAGATCAACAAAGTAGGAGGGTGCATTGGTCTGTCCAAAGGGCATGACAATCCACACATAAAGTCTACTGGGTGTATGAAAAATGGTCTTTTGAATACTATCTTCGGCCACACACAACTAATAGAATTCAGTAGCTAAGTCAAGTTGAGAGAACACCTTCGCTCTAACCAACTAATCACGATAATAGGTAACGATTCTTCTTTGTCAGCTTATTCAGGTCACGGTAATTGACACAAAGCCTCAGAGTACCATTTGCCTTGGCAGCAAAGACTACTGGTGCTCCCGAATCTAAAATACTCCTCCTAATGAAGCTCTTCTCCAACAGCTCATTCATTTGCTTATTCGGCTCACGTCTCTCTTTTAGAGCCATGTGACCCAAAGCTAAGGCTACAGGTCTGGCGTTCTCCACAAGATATATTCGGAACTCGATCTCTCTTTAGGGTGGGAAAATGGTAACCTCGGAAAAGACATTTGAATAGTCTCTAACTATGGGCACTAAATCTAAGGAATACATGTAACTTGACATAACTAAACCTCTAGGATCATAATAAACCTCTTGACCACATCCACTACAAGTGCCTAACCTAACAGCTTTCCTATCACAATTTAGGATCGCCCCGTACATCATCATCTTCTCAATTCTCAAAATCAACTCATACCCAAAAAAATCCTAAGACAAAAGCATTGCAATCGAACCCAACCCCAAAAATAGACAATTTCAAGCCCCTATGTATCATAGATAAATAAGTCGATCCTCCAACTGGGTTTAATACAACTACAGGGTCCATAACTATGTCGTGTCTAAGTGTAACCATCTACAAGTCTACTCAAGATTGAAGAGATTGATTCCCTAGTGTTAAATAAGGTATGAACAGGTAAATCAGATAAGTTACCACACATTCAATTATAACCTTCTTCCTCTTGTCTGCTACTGGAGGCGCACTCCAACTGGGAAAAACATCCAGTGCGTAAGCTAAAACCACTTAGGTAGAGGACTTCTATGGTGCTGGACAATCCCGCCTCATGGGCCCAAATTAATTACAGTTTTAACACTTTATCTTCAAGATGTCCGTCTTGCACATCCTTGTAAAATTCCCCTTCTTACCACATCTCATACACTGCAGCTTCTGCTTCTTGATCTTCCCTTTGAGTCCCATTCTGCCCTTGCATTGATTCTGTTGAGGTGTCTTTCCTGCTCACTTCTTGGGCTCACTCTTCACTTCCTCCTTAGAGACGGTATTCAGCAAGGCCATCTTCATCAAACCCTCATAAGTCGCACCCATGACTAAAAGCCAAATCTTGAAGAGGTTGATTCAACCCCTTTGCAAACTTCAGAGCTTTCTCATGAGGGGTATTTATCAGCTCCAAACTAAAACTAGCCAGTTCATTGAACTGATTCACATATTCCTTCACCGACATCTTCCCATGCTATAAGCGTGTGAATTTCTCCCACTATACTCCAGCCTCTTCCTTGGAAAGAAACTAACCTTAAAACGCCTCCTAAACTCTTCCTATGTAATCTCTTCGCCGTCGGTCTCTACCACTACATCCCACCAATTTAGAGCTTCTTCATGTAAATGTCAGGTGGCAAGCCATCTCCTCACGTCATCTTTAAGACCCATCAATCCAAAAATCCTCTCACAAGTGTGGATCCATGATTTCTGGTCTATAGACGACTTGGTCCCCATATATGGCTTCCCTTCTAGACTCGTGAAGTCCTTACATAGCTTAGTGAATTTGGCGGTAGGTGGATAGGCAGGAATTACATCTTGCACCTACTCTATGGGTCCCATAGTAGGGTTAAGATCGCCTCTTTCTTGCAGGTACCGATGAAACCAAATCGAGATATTCATGCCAGAATCTCAACTGCATAACCTAAGCCCAACTAGCAGGATCGCCCATCCACTCTATCTGTGATTTAGTAATTTATTAGCAACTTTTCCACATATAGCATTGGCAAGAATACGTGTTAGTGTTTTTTTGTATTATATTATATATAAACCTTTTGAAAACCTTTTATTTATACATATACACACTTTAAAAATCCATTTGGAAAAACCTTTTCAAAACCTATTTGGAAAACCCATTTCTTCAAAACTTTTAAAGAACGTTCACTCAATACGCACCAAGTCCTTAAGGAATTTTAAACCTAGGCTATAATAAGAAGTGTGAAACCCGCACCTCCTGACACATCGATCCAAAGCCTTGGGTGACTTTCGAACTCACGTCGACGTCAAGAAGTACGAGCTATCGGGTTTCTAATCATTATAGAGACTAAGAATACAAGGTTGAAATCTAAGACATTCTACACTTTCAATTTTCATAGTGGAAGATAGTAAAATATAAATACATAAAATAACCACCTTAGAAAATATCTTACAAAACATAATCTCAAAATGGTAGGTAGTCATAATCCAGAGTATACATAATACAACATATAGTCTGGTAAGTATTATATAATAAACAGTTACATGGAGAGTAATGGAAAATAAAGAGCAACTCTAATGCCAAGCTCACCTCTCCATATACAAATCTCTGGGCCTATTATATGTTGCATTGTCCTCTTATGGTAGGGAAAGAAAGAAAGAAAAGGAGTGGGTCAAACAAAAGTCTGGTGAATGAGTTACATCATTAATATATGGCAATCACATGCAATTGAATTCATTAATATTCTATGTAACCTAGAGTATCCTACTTGTGTCTATGAATAACTAATTTCATTTATCCAAAGGGTATAATTTTAAACACACTTACACTGACATCTTGTGAAGGCTTATACTTAGGGACGAACAACTACTGAAACCTCAAAATAACTATGGATCGGCTACAAGCTACTGGAACTATTCTAACGTAGGGTTACCTACAACATCAACCTTGGGACTATATTTTCCAAATTACAACTTCACGTATCATATTTATGCATTAAGGGTGAGCCCACAATGCTAACTCATTCCAAAGACGTCCCAAGGTCACTGCATCCATGTCCGCCTCTTAATGCTAACAAACGCCTCTTATCGCACCGCATCGGGATTCATCAACAACGTAGTATCAAATCTGTGCCGCCTTGCATACCAATAAATATCGTTCGTGTCGGGCCATACACTTTTCCAAGCACCATCGTCGGTGTGCGCTTACATCGTAGAATCCCTCATGAGTGTAATTTTTGATAGAATTGCCCTGGTCGAAATCTAACTCCGTTGAATAAATAGTTCCTAGGCCTTGTTGCCCGCAGACACATCTATTCAGTACCGTAACTTGCAATAGTTCCAAACCTAAGAAGCTAATTTCCCAACTTATAATAACATCCATATACACACACATAATTAAGTGGAAATTAGTGGTAAGGGCCTCTAAGTCAGGCCCATTTATTTTATAGGACACGGTTTCGAATGAATTATTTTGCAGGACAAAAACGTACGTCCGACCATTTTTTCAAATTAAATTGTCTCAGCTGCAAAAGGCGATTTTCCTAATGTCCAAATCTATGATTTTCTCCTAATGTACAAATCGGCAAAATACAATTTCTCCCGATCTCCAAATCTGCAAAAGGTGATTTTTCTCTGAACAACTAATCTGTAAATGTAAATTTCTTCTAATTCGATTTTAGTTTAAATTAAACTTTGGTCTGTATTAGGAATGAAATCATGTTTGAGACGTTTATGTTTGTACATGTTGCAAGAAAGAAAGGAAAATTGGATTCTTTAGTTCTTCAGCTTTGCTGCCAGCGTTTTCCATTTCTTTAGTTTATTTTCTTCTCTGCTTTCACTAGGTTCAAAGATTTGTATTCTCAACTTTAATTTACTATGATTCCTATTTATTACATCTTTATTAGTTGTTCTAGAATGAAATTTTTATGAAAGTAAATAGGCAAACGAGATTATTGGTTATGAATCATTGCTAACCAATTTCTCCCGATCGTCTAATTTGATCAGGTGATCTTTCTACGTTGATCAGGCGACTTGGGAATTTCTTAAATCGATCAGGCGATCTTTCTAATTTGATAATGGGCTCTGAAAATCAATGTTCAAGAGATCAGTTAATGGATTGTGGTGATGAAAGGTATTGTTTTTTTTGTTTTTTAAGTATCTGTTTTGTTAGGTTGTGATAATAATTCCTCAATTTGTTATCTTTTTAGTCCACTCTTCTCACTTCCTCGTCAAATTGTTTGATAAATGAATTTGTATTTTTGTTAAAAGCCCTATACAAATAAGGCTGATTATTAGTTGCTGCTTTGTTGTTTAGTTTTGATATTTGTTGTTGACAGTGCTTCTACTTTAGTTATTGTTGAATGTGTTAAATGGATGACATTGTAATTTTTAGTTCTGGAAAAGATAAATGGTTTTATCTTTTTATGAAAAGTGGGCTAAAAAAGTGTTTGTCATGTAATTAGTTGTTAATTAAGATTAGATGTTTTCAAATATTTTCATACACATATTTATTTGTTTACATCTTTAATTGCAGGTGTTATTCATCTGTTATGGTTGTGTTTGATTTCAATAAGAATTCTTTTAGTGCTCGTTTTGGATTGGATGCTTCTATTTCTTGTGTTAGGAATAAGATTTGTGAGGAGTGGAATAATTTTACTCCATTATGCTTTGATATTTTTTATATTCGAGAATCAAATACCACCTTTGTTGAAACAAATAGTGATCTTCAAGCTGTATTATGCTTATCTTGGTATAAAAAGGAAGAATATTTGGTTTTTTTCTAAGGTTGAAGAATAATTCCATGGATACTGTTGTTGGTGAAATTAGCAAATCTTGTTCAGTTGTTGTTGGAGAATCAAGTAGTAATATGTTAGAGTATGTTGATGATTTACAGTCTGGTTTTACACAAGAAAGGGATTTACATGAGCTGATGAAGAAGAATTCAAATTTTGAATTTTTTATTGGGGTAGGTCAACAATTTGATTCTACTCTTGGATTTCGTCGAACAGTTAGTGCTTATTGTTTGAAGAATGGGTTTAAAGTACAGTATATTAAGAATTATAACGAACGATTGACAGTTCGATGTGCTATAGATGGTTGTCCTTTCAGGATTCATGCTTCTTGCAAATTGAAGCAATTGGACCAATTGTTTGTTAAAAATATTCATTTAAGTCATTCTTGTGGTGGTGGATTTCGATCAACTAGTAGTCCAACTATTAATAGTGATCTTGTGAGAAGTTTAATTGTTAATCAAATTCGTGATGAGCCAAAAAGGAAAACGAAAGATATTATGAAAAGTTTTAGAAGGGATTATGATGTGGATTAAAGTTACTATTTTGCTTATAAGGGTAAGAAATTGGCTATGAATGATATTTATGGTGATGAAAAGAAATCTTATAATGATTTGGTTTGGTATTTGAAGGCAATGGAAAGAAATAATCCAAATAGTTACTCAAGTATGGAAGTGGATCCGGATACTAATCAATTTGAGAGAGTTTTTGTTTGTTATGAGGCATGTATCTTTGGATTTTGTTATTGTCGTCCTATGGTGTTTTTAGATGCAACATTTTTGAAAGGTCGAAGTGGTATTTTGATGGCAGCTACTGCAAAAAATGGGAATCAAGGTACGTTTGTTATCTTCTTATTTTTTTAAATGTACGTTTGTTATCTTCTTATTTTTTTAAATGTACGTTTGTTATCTTCTTCTTTGTTATAAATTTGGACTTGATAGTTGCGCTGCTGTAATTTAATTTTATAAATTTGGTTTAGATAGTTGTGCTGCTGTAATTTATTGTTGCTGTGTGGATTAACAGTGAATGTATTTTGCTTTTTTTTCGTTTCAGGTTTTTTTCCATTGGCTATGTCTCTTGTTCCTAAGGAAAATGAAGAGTGTTGGAGTTGGTTTTTGACTCACCTAAAGAATGCTCTTAGTTGTGATAGACCATTGACTTTTTTAAGTGATAGACATTGGGGTTTGCTTTTAAGTATTCCTAAATTTTTTCCAAATAGTTATCATTCTTATTGTTTGTATCATATTCAAAATAATATTGCTAGTATTGTGAAAAGTGGAAGAGGTTTGTGGGTAGCTCATTTGCTAGTGTTATGAGTTTGAAAAGGCTATGTTAAAGTATAAAGAAATTGGAGGTGCGAAAGCTATTGAATATTTGAATGATAAGCCATATGACCACTGGGCTGATTTATTTTTTCCTGGAAAAAGATATGGTGAAAATAAGTCTAATATAGCCGAAAGTTTTAATTCTTGGATTTTAGATGGAAGAAGTTTACCTGTCACTTCATGTCTTGATGGTATTCGGGTTAAACTTATGATGCAAATGTCTAATCGAAGAGAAGAGGCGTCTAAGTGGACTAGTGTGCTTTGTCCAAAAATTGAAGCTCGTTTGTTGAAATTGAAGGAAGAAGGATTTGGATGGAATGTTTCTAAATCATCTAGGTATGTGTTTGTATTTTATTATATGCTTCTCATAGTTTCTGAAAAAGATAAAGGTCTTTATCTTTTTTTTCATCTGCTATATATCATGTGTATTATGTTTTGATTTTGTTGCTGCATGTTATTTTTGCATTAAAGAATTCATTTTGTTATCTGACACACTTTTTTGCACATACTTTGAGGCTTATGTGTTAGAGAGAATATATATAGTGTGAATAACTTTTGTTTGGAAATTCAACTTGTTTATATATATATATATATATGCAAGATTGTGTCATATGTATGTTACAATATAATGGTAGAATTGGCAGTTGTCTTGCATATGTATGTTAGGATATTTTGATAATCATTTTTTAATTTTAATTCAACATTCTAAACAAGAATAGGATAGACATAGATCAATGATCGTAAACTTAACCGGCACTCTTTTGCTAGAGTTTTTGTTATACAAATAATAATATGACTGGAAATTCAGATTCAACAATTGAGAATGATATGAAAGATGCCTTTATACCAACAGAGTGAAAGCAATACTCTTTTCAGTGAAAACCCTCACAATCTAACATCCCATGAAAACTATTTAGATTTACAAGAGATGTGTGTTGAAAATTCAGGTAAAATTAACATCAACAGTTCGGTCAACTTTATCTCTGATATCAGACAAAATCTTCACTAGCCCAATGATATTTGACAACAAATGCAATAGTGGTGAACATCCTTTATTGCGTTTAATCTTCATAGTTCTATTATGTTTCTTTTATAATAGTTGTAAACATTCTATATTAGGATCTTCTGACAATGATTTTCCCAATATTTGTTTTGATGCTAAAATTCTCAGTTTTAGTTTCTGTTGTGGTTGTGTAAATTTTTAGAGCATATCACTGCTTACATTTTTTCCTTTAATCTATTGATTTTTTTTATAGTTGATACATTGATTAAGTTTTTTGAATTTTTGTAGGTATATTTTTGAAGTTCATTCTTCAACGTCGCAAAAAGTTGATCTTAAAAATCGTATATGTAGTTGCAATCAATGGAATGTGACGGGTTTTCCTTGTGCACATGCTTTGAAGTGTATTTCTTTAATCCGAAATTCTGTTTATGAATGTATTGAGAATTACTTTACTGTTGAGTATTATCGAGCTTCGTATTCACATGTGATCAATCCTATTCCAACTTTTGATAAGGAAGCAATTGAAGCTGAGGAATCATCTACTGTTCTTCCTCCTAAGCCTATTCGTGGAGCTGGTAGGCCTAGGATGAATAGAATTGAAGGGGCTAATTTTCATGCTAAGCAAAACAGATATGGAAAGTGTAAAAAACTAGGACATAATAGAAGGGGGTGTTCTTTGAATAATTGAGTTGAGTGTTTCAATCCAATGTATTTGATTGATTGTTCTTTGAATATTTTGAGTTGAATATTTGAATAATTAGGTATATTGAATTGTTGCTGATATGTTTTTGATTATTTTTGGCTTTAAGCAATTTTTATGTTTAATTGTTATTTGGTATATATTGTTGTTATTTTTGTGAAAAAGATAAATTCGTATATATTTTTTTGGTTCTGTTATAGATTGAAAGATCCATGAATCTACCAAGTGTCCTTTGCTTTCCAGAAATTATTTTTCTACGTTGTTACACTAATAATTTGGTATGTGTACACTATTAGATAATAGATCGAATAATTCTAGCATGTTGTATGTTGTGGTGAGAGTTTAAAAATTTTCCTTGTTATCTTTATCTGTAATTAAATGATTTTCAATCAGAACATATTGCAAGTATACAGAAAGAGTTATATGAGATACTAGGTGTTATATTAATTTCATAAAATTAAGATTCTATAGTAAAACCGACAGCAGTACTATCCCAAATTTTACTTGCATTAGTGTGAAATCTGTAACCTTTTATTTGTGTAGCAATAATTTTGCCATAAAATCTTTAGTCAGTTTCTCCCTTATAAAATTTAAGGAATGAACAAACAGAATTTATACATAATATGCTTTGAAAAGAACAAGTAGTGTAGGGTTTTTCTTAGGTTATCAATTCTACAAATGTCATTTTCAGGGTGGTGACTTCAGTGCAACTGAGACCATGAATGTAATTAATGTTTTTATCTATATCCTGAATAATCAGCTTAGTTCTGTAATATTGATGGACCAAAAGGTAAGTAACAAATGTTTTATTCTATTATATATGCAGTGTTTCTTCCGATGTATCTTACATTTTGAAAAACTTTTTAATTGACATGTATTATCTTCCAATGTTAATTTAAATTGGAGATTGGCATTTCTTTTGCTTTTTGTAGCTATATGTATGAAGTAAACATGGTGAAAACTCAAGCTTTTGTAAATAGTTTGCCCTGTAACAATGTCATCTGCTTGTTTTCAGGCTGCTTGCTATTATAAAGACATAGGACAATATGCAGAATGTTAAATTGTACATGAAATAAAGTGAATAGTGCTATACATATAAATCTGGGACACAAAAAACAGTGTGTGCTGTAAAAGATTGATACACCATACTGTTAATAATGTATTATTTTATGACATCAGAATATAATGAATAAAAGATAAATGCTTTTATCTTTGTTAACAGAGCATTAGAAACAAATTAGCCATTATAAATTCATGATCAGTTATCAGAATTTCATCATCTAATTAACATCAGTTGTGTAATGTTTTGCTATTTAAGATCAACCATTACAAATTCATCAGTAAATTCACATATACTGCCTAAAATCTATCATCAAATAAATTTTTAACAAATGTATGATCAAAAGACTATCAAACATCAAAGAAATTGTTCCTATCATTCTCAGTTTGAATTTTTTGTTGCTGAAGCTGAGCTACAAAAATTTTCAACTGTCCAGCAGTATGGTTCGTTAGAGAAAATTTGTGTATCTATTTGTGCTCTGAATGCATTGAGTTGTTCTAGACCGATTTTTGATATAGTGTCCATTCTTGTGCAATCTTTTGTATAAACATCATTACAAAAACTCCACAGTCAAACCAGTATTTATTTAAGTAACAATATGTGAATAATAATAGTATGTAATTTGCGTAGTTATTGTGTAACATGCATTTTTGTATAAAAATCTCTAGTATCTTCAAAATTATCCATTTCTTTGTTGGGCACAGTTAACATTTTTAAGCAATGTAGACTTCCCCAGAATTGTTTTCTCCCCTGCGTCTTGTAGCTCTTTATTGATGTTGTTTACCGCTGCTTTCTGCCAAAAAAATTATATAATTTTTTTAGAATAATGATAAATCTATTTATCTTTTTTACTTTCTGTGTATTTTTACTTACCACATTAATAGCAAACTTTGAATGTCCACTTCTTAAGGTATTAGATCTTGTGGTCAAGTGTAGAGAATCGTAATGGTTCCAAGTACATGATTCCACTACTAGTTCTAGCAAGCTCCAATGTTCGTTGCCGTGTATAGGAAATAATATATTACAATATAATGGATTTAGAAGTGTTTGTTTAATAAAAGGATTAAACATATCGCTTTTATATTTTCCATGTTTCCATCTGTTGCACTTTTCGGTTAAAAAATAATTTCAGAAAAAATATCCTATAAACAACTTAAATTTGACATTATAGTTCACTTACCGTCATTGTTGTGTTCACGTATATAATGCTAGAACTCTGTTCTAATAATTTAATTTTTCTGAACCAAAACCAATCAATAACCTACATTTCAAAAAGAATATGGATTAAGTATAGAATTTATAATGAAGCAAAGTATAGTTTTTCTACTTACTTGACCAGAAATATATTCTCCATAGAGAAGTTCTTCTATCATACTTTTTGTGATGGTGATGAAGTTTCCATCATCACAAGTAAATGCTTCATCGTTGAAAATTTTGATGGTTGTTAACAAAAGAAATTAAGATTAGTATGTACTGTGTTGTTTCTATTTATTTGTTAATAAAAGAAAATAACAATGTTTGTAGAAGTTTGTATGAAAAGATAAAGATAAATTAATTTATCTTTTGTAGGTTTGTTTAGTTTTTTTTAATTTGTAAATCATCATATTTTCATGCTGAAATAAAAGGCTTTATTTGAGTTATATGTTGTTAACATATTGTACCATAAACAATATGTTACTGGAATAAATCTATAAACAATATATGACTGTTGAAGTGTAAATTTATGCATGCCTTAATATTAAGGATGAATTTCGAACTACTGGAGATGCTCTTACGTGAATTTGATACATATGTGATGGTGATTTAGGATTTTAAAAAGCTTATCTAATGTGAAGTTCTGTTTGTTATTGAAAATTTTGAGTAAAACATGGGTATTAAATCAGTCCTACTTTTAAGGCACTTGTAGTATAAAAGACAGATTTGATCTCTATATGACAAAAAAATATGGGGAATTTATGGACAAAAAAAGTCCATGACTTGTATATGAAAAAACAAATATAGGTCGTGTTGCAAATTCTATAACTTCTATATGAATTTAGTAATATTAGCCTATACGTATCAACAAAAGTTTTGCTATGATTTATATGCATATCATAAACCATGTTTGCGAAAATATAACTAGTACGTTTATGAAAATAATAATTCTATTTCTTAATGTTATGGATTTTTTCTGAGTAACTGAATTTGGAAGTCCAAAAGAACATGACAAACCTATACAACGGTTCATTGTTAATGTTACTGATTGTGGTTTTTACTGTTAGCTTTGAGTACATCTTCCATCCTTTTATTACCGTTGCTTAAATTTGTGTAGTCTGTATCGTATATAATTAACAAACCTAAAAATGCAAAACATCAAACCTAAAAATGAAAAGATAAAGGTAAATTAATTTATCTTTTTTAGTTTTGTTTAGTATTTTTAATTTTTTAATTTGTAAATCATTAGATTTTAATGCTAAAATAAAAAGCTTTATTTGAATTATATGTTGTACCATAAACAATATCTTATTGGAATAAATCTATATTTAAGTCAATTGAGTGAAAAGTAGTTCAGTTACTTACTTGTTTCTTCCAAGAATTTTAAAAAAAAATTAACAATTTCTTTTTGTTCTTCAGTAAGATATTTGAGGAGTGGACATTTCTCAACATTTCTTCTTCTTTTTTGGTTCTTTTAGGACAACATCTTCAACAACAATAGGATTTTTGGGAGCAGTTTCTTGAGCATGCACTTTTAGATTGTCAGATGTTAAACTATCTTGTGTCTTCTTTTCTTGTATGAAATCTTGAGTTTGCATTATATCAAAAGTTGAAAAATTAGCAGAACTGTTTATGTGAATTATACCAACAATTTTTCTTTTTTTCTTACCTTTTTCAGCTTCAGGTTTTTTGTTCAAATTATCTTTTTCCTTCACATCGTGCTCTTCTAAAATTTTCAACTTCTGGAGCTTCATTTCAAGAATCTGTATTCTTTTTTCAGCCATTTCTCTTAAACGTCTTTCCTCATTTAATTGTTCTGCAACATTTTTCATCTCAGTAGTCAAAAAAGTGACCTTTGACTCTAGCTCCATTATTCTACTAGCACATTCTTTGGCATATTTTTTCAGACTTGTGTCTACCTGGCGCTCATCTAATTTTCTTTTGTTGTTTTGGTCTTCTTCCACCTCAATAGCTATTATTTTATTGGAAAGAAATTCTTTTTCTTCTTTTGTTACAGCTGCAATTTTTTTTTAAATCTGCAAGGAATATATTTAAAGTTAAGCTTGCACATATACTGTCATTCAAGTGTAATATGTCAAACTTATAAAGTGGAATGTGACTTCAGTATTTCAGCCTTTAATATAATATTGTTATGCAATTCAAATAGAGGTAATATCTTATATTAGTACCAATTGAAACTAGCTTACTTTCTATACTCATTTTGTTTTCTATTATTTAGGCCACTAATATTCCAAGAAATGGCATTCCAAGAAATTAAAAAAAATGTACAGTTAAAAAAACTAGCATACTTTGTCATTGTCAACTTCGGTGAGGTCCAAATCTTTCAGTTTTGATAAATCCAATTTTCTCATTCTTGGGATTTTGGTTTGCAGATTTTCCTTCTCATCAATTATTTGTGTTCGTTCACAAAACCAGTACTGCAATAAAAAGATAAATACATTTATATTTTTGTAATAAATATAAATTTGAATATATTTATATTTAGTTAAAGTTATGAAAGCATACCTGTAACACCATAGTATAGTCTGGTGTACTTTTAGGGTCAACATGATACTTTTTAACATTTTTCAACACATTTTCACATATTGCTCGAGGCCAGGAGATTGAATTTAATTTTTTTAAATTAGCAACTTCGGCAAGAAACCCCGTTGCATATAGCTTTGGTTGTTTGGAAAAAGGAAAGTTATAACCAGCAATAATAATAACAATTTCACTAAATCTTCATTTCCTTTTTCCTCTTCTAACATTGTATTCAATCTTTTTGTTACTGTTTTTTGGCTGATTATGTCTTCTTCTTGAAAATTGGCAGTTAAAACATTGGAGAAACTTTCCATGGCTGAGGCTTTGTTAGAAGCTGGTATAGGAAATAAGTCTTCCCCAGCTAATGGAATTCCAAATATTAGACTAACTTCTTCAGGACTTATTTTGGGTAATCTATTTCCAATTGTGAAAGCATTTTCTTTTACATCAAAAGAAGTAATGATGTCATCTAAATTCGAAGCACTTTTCCTTAAATCTTATCGTGCTATTGAATCTCTAAGAAAACCATTGAAGAAGTTTTTGAATGGTGTTTTTTCTATAAAAGCTATTGCTTCAGGTGAAAGAATGTTTTTCAACTTTATAATTGACAGCACTTTATAGATTGCATCCAAATTGCATCTATATGTACCTGTGTATTGTTGCCTTTTCTGCTTTTTGGCTATTTTTTTAATTTCATACTGATCAACATCATCTGAATCAGTATTTTCTTCAGCCAGTTGCTGCGAAAACGTTTTTTCTTCATCGGAGTTTTCTACTTGATTATGTCTAAAGTCCTTATCTGTGAAGTCTTCTTTTTCATCAGCATCAGGTAATTCCTGTGTTGGTTCAGTCTGATTCTACATTTATGACAATTATAAAATTAATTGGGAGGTAAAAATAACAAGTTCATCAAAAAAATATCATACTGCACAAAAAATTTAATAAAAAGATAATATGCTTTATCTTTTTAATCATTTTATATTTTTTTGGGATTAAGATATTTTTTAGTATATAAAGTACCTCTTTTAAAAAAAGCACTTTTTAGTATATAAAGTACCTCTTTTTTCAAAAAAAAATACAAATTAAATCTAACAGGTTTTTTTGTAAAGAACAAAGGTTCGAATTTTTTTTTTACACCAATTTCGATTTGGACAATTTAAATTTTTCATATTATAGATGACATGCAGACATTAAAGCATCTTAACTAGATTATCAATGTATAATTATTCTTTCACAAGGTAAATATCAAACATCTTAGCTGAATATTATAGCGAATATTATTGAGAAAGTTTTTGATAATAAAGACTATGCTAAGTTAGTTAGAAAGTTAAACTAAATAAGACTATAGGTGAAAATTAATAAAATAGAAAAGTGAGCATTCACAATTGAAAATCAACAAGCATTATTTGATGAAATGAAAATTTACAATTAGAAGCAAGTGAAGAAAGTTTTAAAGTATAGAAAGATAATATGCTTTATCTTTTTTAGTTGTCTAAGTAATGGTCAATTAGAAATTTGAAAACTTAAAGAGAACGAAACACAAAATAGCCAATATTCACAATTAAGAACATGTTTTTAAATAACTAAACATGTTTGTTAATATTCATAGTTTAGAACAGTTATCATTCAGAATCAAAAACATTTTTAGGGAGAAGCAATTTTGGTTGTGGTTTTAGTGGGTAGTTGTAATGTCTGGCTGTAGATAGTTGAAGTTTTGGTGTAGTATACCAACTTAATCAGTTCTGATAAGGTGTAATTAAGGGGAGGCGATTGAAGTGGTATTGAAGATGGTGAGTGGATGATGGAATTTATTATTGAAGTAGTTGAGGTGTATTGTTGAGGAGTTGTCCTTATTTCAGGTTGTAGTTTAGATGGGGTATGAGGATGTCATATTTCAGGTAGAGATTTGAGTTCAAATGTATTGGATGGCAATTGGTACAAAAGTTGTTTGAGCAGTAATAGATTGTACTTTGCGAGGAAATTGAAGGATGATGATGTTGTGGTTGTAGAAGGTAGAGAAGAAATAGATGGTGACAAGAAAGGAGCAATGGGTGACAAAGATCAAAGGTTGTATGGAAATTAGAAATAGGAGACAGAAATAGGAATAGCAATGATGAATGTAAAACATTAAGTTGAAAATGCAATAGCAACAGTAAAAACACAAAAATGATCAATGTAACAGTCGATGAACACTATAAAGTGAGTGAATAAAGATATAAATGTGCAGATATCAATGAAAACAGTGAATGGAAAATAGTTAATGGATATTGGAAATTTTCATAAAAAAATGCAGCACGATGACAATAACAAACAATGGATGAAAATAGTGAATGAATATTGAAAATTGTGGTAAAAAATGCCAAAATATCTTTATAGGAATTTTTACGAAAAGATTATATGTTTTATCTTTTTTAGTTGGTTTAAGTTTTTTTGAAATTATGCTACTTTATAAACAGTAAAGAAAAAGTGAATAGAAAGTAGTAAATAAATTTGTTTTTTTTTGTTTTTTGTTTTTTGTTTTTTTGAGAAAAGTTTGTGATCTTCTAGAAATAGAGGAGAGGACACATAAATTTCTACTTTTTATTATTAACTCTTAAAATAGAAGATGCAACTTAATAATAACAAGAAATAGTAAATAAAAGTGGTGAATGGAAATTGCAAACTAGATTACAGAAAATGCCAAAAAATTTGTACAAGAATTTATATAAAAAAATAATTTGGTTTATCTTTTTTAGTTGTCATAACCTTTTTTGAAATTTAACTATTTTTTTATTTAAAATATGGAATTTAGCTTCCAATTTAATATGTATATACAAGTTGAAGAGTACAACTAAATATTATAGAAAACATAAGTAGGAAAATAGTTACCAATGGAGTTAAAGATAATGATGGTTTATGGCTATGTTCATTGCAGAAAGAACTAGATATAGGTCTTATGTTTATGCATTGAGTTCCTTCTTCATTTTATAAATATGCAAGTAGCTTTTCGAATGAATAACTTTGATTTAGAAGACCTTGTGTGCATCTTTATGCTGCATAAAAATTGTCATATATAATAAAATGTTAGCAAGAGTGAAGAATAATATTTTTGTACTTAAAATTTGATTAAGTATGTTTATGTGATGACCCGCTCTTCTCGACCCTCGAAAATCGACATAAAATACTCAACAGTATAATATGCCGACGATCGAATGCCGGAAAAGACAGATTGTAGAAGAATAAGAGAGAGATAGAAGAAGAAAGAACTAAACAAAATCAGAACCTCACAATCGCAGCGGATAAAATATAATATATATAACAGATCTTTACACAAAATGAAAACTATATCTGTTTATATACAATACATCATCATCAGAGTATATCATAAAACAATCATAACCAGTCAAACAATCTCAACAATCACAGCAGCGGAATAATACAAGTACGGGAAATACGTCTCGGACTCCAGCTCCTCTCCTGAGCTCCATAGCAACCTATCCTGTAATATACTCGGTCTGACCCGAGCATTATAATAAAATAACAACCGAGTCAGTCTGGAATACCAGCGCATCATAAATACACCCAATTGATTATTAAAGTTTCAAAAATCCTTTGAAAACAAAAGCATCTCGTAAGACCACGCCACAAATAAACATGTCGGGTTTTTACCTTACGATAGCTAAAACACTTTTTATATCAAAATCCTCTGATATTATAATAGTGTCTATATACAAATACTTATTAAAATAGCTGAAATTGTTACATTCATTAAATTCCAGCATACTAGGTATACAACAAAACACGTACAAGGCACGTAGGGAAAATGGATTTCCAACGAATGACTAGGCACTGGGGTACCACCTGTCACAGTACGTGGCCTAGATCACAGTACCGAGGACCCACCCTAAGTCCCCTGCAACACAAGGCCGGAATCACCTATGGGCAATTCCGAATATAATCACCCCACGGTTGTGATCAGCAACCGCACCACTAAGCCGAAATAAAAGGGACATCTAGACAGGGATGACCATACTCTCCAGTGGGCGCTACCCACGAAGCCTTGCTGCATAACCCCTGATTTTCAGTCATTCCCGGTTGATGAGGCTTGAGGCTAAGCGTTACCTTTATAGCACATATCCCTTTGAATGCCCATCGCCCACCTGACGATGTCACGAAAGCATTCGTCCATACAAGTCCGTTCCGGGTCCGAACGGAACCGAAGGCACTATTCCTACTACATCCATTTTGGAAATATCCTCAGGATTAGTAGCGACTAGCCCTTGCTCTTTACTGCTCCATCTTCAACTCCGAACACGTTACACGAAACGTACAAATCGGATCGAAGTGGTTTTCGAGAAATAAATCTCGATCCCGGTCTCTTCGAAACGATCAGCGCATTTGGCCAATATTGATAGTCGGTGATTTAACTATCAATTCACATTCACAAGCATCCATAAGCATCCATCACACAATAAATAATATCACACATTATTTATTCTTTCCCTTTAATATCTTTAAAAGATATATTTTCACATTTCAAAACTCATTTTGAAACGACTTCCCAATTTCTTCCTTACAGGGTAAAGCCTTACCATTTGTTCCCATTTGGAAAAACCAAGCTTAAACAATTTAGATTAAAAACAATTAAAATACTTTATAGCGAAATATACTTATAAATATATAAATGTACTTCTAGTTATTTACTCAAAATATAATTTCAAAACTACTTTAAATAGTATTTATTTAATAGGATATAACTCGATTTAAATAAGGGTTCAATTTACTAATTATTTATAGGTAGTGTTTTTAAAAAGATAATACTAAACTTTTCCATAACTTAAACAATAACTTTAAAATAATTAAACTTTCCTTCTTTAAAAATAATAATTTCTTGAAAATACTCTTTAAACAATTTAAACTTTAAACTTTTAATTAAATAAAAACCTTTAAACTCTAACTTGGTTTTTCCCAGGGAACACTATCCCGTTCAAACATTCCAAAGTATCCTTCATATAAATCCAAACGATTTATTTCAAATTCAATTTATGTTTGCAACATAAATTCCCAATTCCATACTTATCTATAACTTCATCCGAAGTTCGCACTCAATTTCCCATTCTGGAAATTCATTTTTAAAAATATAGTTTAAAACATTTTGGTGAATTCTTCAATGAAAACCAGATTTCCAATTTACTTAAATAAAATCCCAATGAAGAAAACGGTATTTTAAAATATTCTATTAACACTTAAAATTGTACATTTAAATTCGGAAGCTTCATTTTAACATATTTTACTTTTCCGGATATCACTATTCATCATTAAAATAAACCGCTGTTATTTTACTCAATTTATAATTTCATAGAATTCATTTCCAGAAAACTCATATTTCACATTTAACGACTGATAAATTTTCCACAATATTTAAAATCCCAATTTTTACCAATTTACATTTTCCATTCCAAAACAGAATTCAATTTTTTTTTATATTCCTTTAAATTCCTTATTTAACAATTTCTTTAATTTCCTTTAAAACCCCAATTTATTCATTTATAATTAAATTTTGGATTTACCATTTATCTACAATATCACCGTACAATTTAATGTCAGATTTATCAATCACAACATACAAACAGGCATCATTATCAATTATAAAATAATTATTACATTGTGAGGAATCCAGTTGGATCCCTCCAACCTGTTTCTCCCTGCATCACAAATGTTAGCACATCACATATATAAATATCAATCCAGACTGATAACAGCAGATATTTTCAACCAATCAACCAGATATTTAAATATTAACTATTTAAAATGCCCAGCATCCAGATGTGAGTGAGAAAAACTCACTTTGAGTTTCGGCGAGCGTTCGAAATTTAAATTAAATCGAACAACGTTCGATTTAACCCAAATTCCTACTTGCTCGGAATGACCCCGGATTTGCACCATCACGTAGTGCTCGTCTCTGCGATTCCAACGCTTCGAGAATCGTCAAATTCTGAGAACGTATGAACGAGTTACGATTTTATAAAGTTTGAATAACAATTTATAACAAATCTCATCATTTTTTCCTTTTTCCATTACCAAAAATAATCAAGGCCGTTCGTTCAGACAAAACAAATCCAGGACGTAGCCGTTATCTTCTCCATCGCGACATCAGGAACGAAGAAACCCATCACTCTCGAACTAGGGTTCGAGATTGCATCCACCGCAAACCCCGAGACGACGATCAAAACCCGGCGCCGCGACGTCCATCACTACCTCTACCCTCACCACGTGTGCGCAGGAGCTCGGCTGCGAGTTTGTCGTGAAAAAAACGCCCAAACGTGCCTCCTTCTCGAGCCGATCCTGGCCTTCACGGCGAGTTTCGAGCCACTCCACCGTACGGATGTGAAGCTGGCTTCATGCTCTTCGATCTTCATGTAGGAAGTTTTAAGAATCGTCGCGTGGATTGATCGAAAATTGAAGATGAAAACTGATGTTTCTCGGCCATTGAAAAACTATAGTGGCGGCCGAGCAAAATAACTAGGGTTTCAAGCCCCTTTCATGTATATATCTATATTATATATATATTAGTCAATATTAAATTAGATTTTAACGAACGTTTACAAACGAACTCCAAATCACACGTGCCGACTGGCGTTCCTACGGTTTTTCAGCGTTCCGGACACAATGGAACATGTTTCGTAAGCCAATTTGATCGTATGAGCGAGATACGGAATTAAACGATCAATTTAAAATTAAATCGGTTAAAACGATTTCGATGCGTTTCGAGCTGCCACGGTCACACGACGACTCCGATTGCTACGAAAATTGAAATCCGATAATAACTATCTATTACGGATCCAATAGAACTAGTTTCGTCGAATTCCGAGACTGTGCCCCGGAAGACTATTTTAACTCGTCTATTAAATCAGACGATTTTCGAAATTTACGAAAACGCTTAAAAATTTTACTTTTAAAATTTTATTAACTTAACCATAAATCATATAAAATTTATAAACACGTTAGAAATCATCCCGGCTCATTCCGGATCAAAATCTGATTAAATTGCATTTTAATAATATTAAATTATTATTTTTCCATTAATCAAATTCAACCCGAAATCACTATAATTAAAAATTACAGCTTATTTCATTGATTGAATCTGAATCTATTCATTTTAAAATCAATTAAGAATTCACATTAACATTTAAAATGAATTAAATGTTCAAATTCAATGGCTTAAAAATACGGAATGTTACATTCCTCCCCCCTTATAAAAATTTCGTCCCCGAAATTTGCCAAGGTAGGAACATACTTCCCAACCCATTTACTTACCCAATTTGCTTAGTTAAAAACTTATATTCACTTTCCAAAAAGTTTCAGCTCCATTTCAAAACCATTTGCTTTATTTACCTTAAAGCCTTTATTTTAACACTCGCCTTCAAAATAACTTTACTTATTAATAAATTTTCCCAAAACCCCAAAAAATTTCTAACTCCCAAAATTTCTGGAAAATTTTGGCGGAGTCTCCTTTGTACGGAGGAGCTTCTGCGATATCGCAGGATACACAAATATATATATATATCGGCTCACACGGCCGGAAACCAAAATATATCACAATATATATATATCATTTTCCCAATTATATTTGCGTAGGCGTACCTTTTAGCAAATTTTTAATAGCGAGCGGCTAATATAACGCATATACGCGCTCCAACTCTCTCGAACGCCTCCCGTACCTGTACTTACTCAACAAACTCATCAGTTTTCAAAGATATGAGCATTTTTATAACATTTCCAATATAAATGCAAGCCAAACATATCCATTTCATAACCAAACCAAGCAAACTTCATCATTAACAATGTTAACCATATTTTATCAACAATTCAAAGTTTTCAATCACTTTTCAAATTACTTATTCAAGTCCAAACTTCATTCTATTTCTCTTGAATGACTTACATTCAAATTCTCTATATGCAATTTATATTTGTTACAACCAATTCATTTCTATTCAAAAATATGATTTACATATGTCTTACTTACATCTCTTATTTAAATTTAAATTCCCTATTTGATTCACCATCAAATTTTATTTTAAATTTGAAGCATTTGCATTACTTTTATGATCCACCTCCATTCACATGCAACATTACTCATTAAAAGGTCAATTCATTCCTATTGATTCAAAATCAATTCCATTCGCTATTTTTGAATCAATTCACTTGCATTTATTTACAAACCCTTTGAATTAGATTCCAATCCATATTAATTTATTCAAAAAAATCAATTTCAATTGCCTGTTAAACAACTCAATTCCGAATACATGCCAATTTCATTTCATTCAAACAAAATAATCACCACTTAAGCTTATAACCATTAAAAATTAATTTCAACTTAGATTTATATTAATTTTATTCCGTTTGCATGGTTCACAATCCCAGTATTTTTATTCCAATGCAATTTGTTAATTAAATTTCCCTTACACCTTTATTTCATTAACCAACTCAAGTTTATATTAATATCATTCCATTTTGGATTGTTTACAACCCATACATCCTTATTTCATCTCAATAATTAATTAAAACTCATTTCACTTGTTTTCCAGTTTTATTATCTAACAAATTGCACTCAAGATTACTTAATAAAGCCCATTCAAAATCACTTTGTTTTTCTTTCAAGTTACTTAAGTTCTTTCACAATAGATTCATTATCTTCTTATATCGATTTTATTTTATTTCCATTTGATTCTCATCCAATCAAATTTCAATTCATTTACAACTTTAATGCTCTTTGTTTATTTATCCAATCCATGTACAAATTTATTTTATTAACAAAGAGACCTTTTAAATTATTTCTCTCATTTGAATTTACTCACAATTCAAACCATCATTATTATAATCTAATCCCATTATACACTCACACTTCCAACATTTATTACCAAACTTAAATTCCATTCCACAACTGGATTTTTACTTACTTTCTAAATTTTAACAACTATCAAATTCTATTCATTACCATATACCTTCCATTTAATTTAACTAATTCATTTCCAAACAATCATTTTGGATTTAATTGAGTAAGCATTTGCTGCATCCAGCATCACCTCAACTAAACTAAATTTCCTTTCAATTTGGTTCTTATCCAAATTTATTCCAAGTTCACTAAATTTTATTTAGCCAAAATTAAATTTATCCCACTTCTTTTACCACTTCAATAAGAATTGAATTCCATTCAATATTGTTTATAATACAATTGTATTTCGGATTTCATTTCAATTCAATTCATTTTCTCCATAAATAAGTTCAAAACTTATTTTCTATTTAAGTTCATTCACATCTTTTATATCTCACTTTACCTTATCTTACTTTACATTCCATTTAGGATTGAGTTTGAATTTGCCACACCCTTCAACTATTTCCATTAATGAGCTTCAATTTCACTTCTATTTAAGAGTTTAGATTGCTCATTTATGTCCATTTCCATTTAATTACAACTTCAAATTATAACACTTTATAACTTAGGAATATGAAGTTATTTGCACCATCTTGAATTCACAAATTTTAGATTGTAAGTAAAATACTTAATATCTTATGGGTACAATTTATTACACAATGACCCCCAATTTCAAAGTCATTTTGCTTTTCAACTTAACTCAAATCAATTTAATTCCAGTTCCCAATTTTATTTAACTTATCCCAAGTTAAATCCTAATTTCTATTCTCTTCAATAACTTCATTTACTTCCATTTACCCAAATTTAATTTTAATTTCAGGATTAAAATTTCCATCCTTCCTTTCTCACTTAAATCAACTTTACTTTCAAGGTTATAGTTGATTTATTCCAAATTTTACCTTTTTATTTTAAACAGAATTTCCAGAATTCAATTTACCCGGATTTATTTCAAAACCAATTCGAAATAAAGATAAACACATTTCTCTTTTGATATTCAAATAAAATACCAAATTCCAAAACAATATGCTTTTAACAAAAATTTCCTTTTGGAAAATTCTAAAATCACTTGTTTTCTAAACAAGTCCAAACAATGTCATAACCAACTATTTTGGTAGCAATCCATCACTTTAGAAACTCGAAAATGAATTCTAATGATGTGGCCAGCATCATCAGGATTATTTTCTAGCGACTGAAGTGAGTTCAGTGCTTCCTACTCCCACAAATTCCTTTCAAAACAATTTCCTTTCCAAAAAATATTTTCCAAAATATATTCCATCATTGACTTCAAAAGCTTTGGAAAACATTTCAACATTCCCAAGGTTTCTAATTTTTTCCAAACCTTGGTTTTAAATTCGTTTGAAATCCCTTTCAAAATTTCCGGGGTCAAAATTCTAGTTTAAATCAAATTTTAATTATACTTCTTCTTATTTAAACCATATTTAGTTAATTCCATTTGGTTATAAACCATTTTAATATTTTAAATTCTTATTTGCTTATAAATCATTTCAAATTTTAAACCATTTTTTTTTAATTTCTTATTTGATTATAGAAGAAACAACCAAACAAACATCCAATATATATAATTTAGAAAACTATCTCTTTATATCAAAATATAATTTTTGGATAAGATTATTTCATTTACCCACTTTAAAAACAATACTATGTCGGTTTACCTTGTTTAAGAGTTTAGAAACCCCTATCGATACGGTTGTACTTCCCACACCGACCAGAATTCATAAACACTCAACCGATAAGTCAACACAGTATAAAAACAATTTTATATTCACTAACAAGTACGCTCTCATAGTTATTATTACACTCAACTCATAATAGAGTACTATTGACTCTATTTAAAATGAGTAAATTTACCCACCAAAGCCTAGGTTGTCGCCAACCTAAGCTCTGATACCAAGTGTGACGACCCGCTCTTCTCGACCCTCGAAAATCGACACAAAATACTCAACAGTATAATATGCCGACGATCGAATGCCGGAAAAGACAGATTGTAGAAGAATAAGAGAGAGATAGAAGAAGAAAGAACTAAACAAAATCAGAACCTCACAATCGCAGCGGATAAAATATAATATATATAACAGATCTTTACACAAAATGAAAACTATATCTGTTTATATACAATACATCATCATCAGAGTATATCATAAAACAATCATAACCAGTCAAACAATCTCAACAATCACAGCAGCGGAATAATACAAGTACGAGAAATACGTCTCGGACTCCAGCTCCTCTCCTGAGCTCCATAGCAACCTATCCTGTAATATACTCGGTCTGACCCGAGCATTATAATAAAATAACAACCGAGTCAGTCTGGAATACCAGCGCATCATAAATACACCCAATTGATTATTAAAGTTTCAAAAATCCTTTGAAAACAAAAGCATCTCGTAAGACCACGCCACAAATAAACATGTCGGGTTTTTACCTTACGATAGCTAAAACACTTTTTATATCAAAATCCTCTGATATTATAATAGTGTCTATATACAAATACTTATTAAAATAGCTGAAATTGTTACATTCATTAAATTCCAGCATACTAGGTATACAACAAAACACGTACAAGGCACGTAGGGAAAATGGATTTCCAACGAATGACTAGGCACTGGGGTACCACCTGTCACAGTACATGGCCTAGATCACAGTACCGAGGACCCACCCTAAGTCCCCTGCAACACAAGGCCGGAATCACCTATGGGCAATTCCGAATATAATCACCCCACGGTTGTGATCAGCAACCGCACCACTAAGCCGAAATAAAAGGGACATCTAGACAGGGATGACCATACTCTCCAGTGGGCGCTACCCACGAAGCCTTGCTGCATAACCCCTGATTTTCAGTCATTCCCGGTTGATGAGGCTTGAGGCTAAGCGTTACCTTTATAGCACATATCCCTTTGAATGCCCATCGCCCACCTGACGATGTCACGAAAGCATTCGTCCATACAAGTCCGTTCCGGGTCCGAACGGAACCGAAGGCACTATTCCTACTACATCCATTTTGGAAATATCCTCAGGATTAGTAGCGACTAGCCCTTGCTCTTCACTGCTCCATCTTCAACTCCGAACACGTTACACGAAACGTACAAATCGGATCGAAGTGGTTTTCGAGAAATAAATCTCGATCCCGGTCTCTTCGAAACGATCAGCGCATTTGGCCAATATTGATAGTCGGTGATTTAACTATCAATTCACATTCACAAGCATCCATAAGCATCCATCACACAATAAATAATATCACACATTATTTATTCTTTCCCTTTAATATCTTTAAAAGATATATTTTCACATTTCAAAACTCATTTTGAAACGACTTCCCAATTTCTTCCTTACAGGGTAAAGCCTTACCATTTGTTCCCATTTGGAAAAACCAAGCTTAAACAATTTAGATTAAAAACAATTAAAATACTTTATAGCGAAATATACTTATAAATATATAAATGTACTTCTAGTTATTTACTCAAAATATAATTTCAAAACTACTTTAAATAGTATTTATTTAATAGGATATAACTCGATTTAAATAAGGGTTCAATTTACTAATTATTTATAGGTAGTGTTTTTAAAAAGATAATACTAAACTTTTCCATAACTTAAACAATAACTTTAAAATAATTAAACTTTCCTTCTTTAAAAATAATAATTTCTTGAAAATACTCTTTAAACAATTTAAACTTTAAACTTTTAATTAAATAAAAACCTTTAAACTCTAACTTGGTTTTTCCCAGGGAACACTATCCCGTTCAAACATTCCAAAGTATCCTTCATATAAATCCAAACGATTTATTTCAAATTCAATTTATGTTTGCAACATAAATTCCCAATTCCATACTTATCTATAACTTCATCCGAAGTTCGCACTCAATTTCCCATTTTGGAAATTCATTTTTAAAAATATAGTTTAAAACATTTTGGTGAATTCTTCAATGAAAACCAGATTTCCAATTTACTTAAATAAAATCCCAATGAAGAAAACGGTATTTTAAAATATTCTATTAACACTTAAAATTGTACATTTAAATTCGGAAGCTTCATTTTAACATATTTTACTTTTTCGGATATCACTATTCATCATTAAAATAAACCGCTGCTATTTTACTCAATTTATAATTTCATAGAATTCATTTCCAGAAAACTCATATTTCACATTTAACGATTGATAAATTTTCCACAATATTTAAAATCCCAATTTTTACCAATTTACATTTTCCATTCCAAAACAGAATTCAATTTTTTTTTATATTCCTTTAAATTCCTTATTTAACAATTTCTTTAATTTCCTTTAAAACCCCAATTTATTCATTTATAATTAAATTTTGGATTTACCATTTATCTACAATATCACCGTACAATTTAATGTCAGATTTATCAATCACAACATACAAACAGGCATCATTATCAATTATAAAATAATTATTACATTGTGAGGAATCCAGTTGGATCCCTCCAACCTATTTCTCCCTGCATCACAAATGTTAGCACATCACATATATAAATATCAATCCAGACTGATAACAGCAGATATTTTCAACCAATCAACCAGATATTTAAATATTAACTATTTAAAATGCCCAGCATCCAGATGTGAGTGAGAAAAACTCACTTTGAGTTTCGGCGAGCGTTCGAAATTTAAATTAAATCGAACAACGTTCGATTTAACCCAAATTCCTACTTGCTCGGAATGACCCCGGATCTGCACCATCATGTAGTGCTCGTCTCTGCGATTCCAACGCTTCGAGAATCGTCAAATTCTGAGAACGTATGAACGAGTTACGATTTTATAAAGTTTGAATAACAATTTATAACAAATCTCATCATTTTTTTCTTTTTCCATTACCAAAAATAATCAAGGCCATTCGTTCAGACAAAACAAATCCAGGACGTAGCCGTTATCTTCTCCATCGCGACATCAGGAACGAAGAAACCCATCACTCTCGAACTAGGGTTCGAGATTGCATCCACCGCAAACCCCGAGACGACGATCAAAACCCGGCGCCGCGACGTCCATCACCACCTCTACCCTCACCACGCGCGCGCAGGAGCTCGGCTGCGAGTTTGTCGTGAAAAAAACGCCCAAACGTGCCTCCTTCTCGAGCCGATCCTGGCCTTCACGGCGAGTTTCGAGCCACTCCACCGTACGGATGTGAAGCTGGCTTCATGCTCTTCGATCTTCATGTAGGAAGTTTTAAGAATCGTCGCGTGGATTGATCGAAAATTGAAGATGAAAACTGATGTTTCTCGGCCATTGAAAAACTATAGTGGCGGCCGAGCAAAATAACTAGGGTTTCAAGCCCCTTTCATGTATATATCTATATTATATATATATTAGTCAATATTAAATTAGATTTTAACGAACGTTTACAAACGAACTCCAAATCACACGTGCCGACTGGCGTTCCTACGGTTTTTCAGCGTTCCGGACACAATGGAACATGTTTCGTAAGCCAATTTGATCGTATGAGCGAGATACGGAATTAAACGATCAATTTAAAATTAAATCGGTTAAAACGATTTCGATGCGTTTCGAGCTGCCACGGTCACACGACGACTCCGATTGCTACGAAAATTGAAATCCGATAATAACTATCTATTACGGATCCAATGGAACTGGTTTCGTCGAATTCCGAGACTGTGCCCCGGAAGACTATTTTAACTCGTCTATTAAATCAGGCGATTTTCGAAATTTACGAAAACGCTTAAAAATTTTACTTTTAAAATTTTATTAACTTAACCATAAATCATATAAAATTTATAAACACGTTAGAAATCATCCCGGCTCATTCCGGATCAAAATCTGATTAAATTGCATTTTAATAATATTAAATTATTATTTTTCCATTAATCAAATTCAACCCGAAATCACTATAATTAAAAATTACAGCTTATTTCATTGATTGAATCTGAATCTATTCATTTTAAAATCAATTAAGAATTCACATTAACATTTAAAATGAATTAAATGTTCAAATTCAATGGCTTAAAAATACGGAATGTTACAGTTTATTTCATATAAATCCTTCAGGAAAACTACAAATGACTTAAATTCAATATTTATTATGTTATATGTAGTAGCTGATATAAAAATTTATCTAGGATTTATTATGTATTTTAATGTTTTAGATAAAAACATAAATGCTTTTATCTTTTCGAACTAGGGTTTAAATTAGTTGTATATTTTTTCTAATAACTTTAAATCATGATAAAAGAAAAATCATATATAATAAGTAATAGTAATTATCAAACACACTTAGAGTTTAGCATGTAGTCTAAATCTTTTACATTAATAGATAGATACTGTAACGCCCCACCTCTATGCTCACAATAACAAAGAGTATTAAAAGGAAATACTGTTTGTTATTATGAAGAATAAGGCTGGATAGGAGCGGCCATCCGTAGTTAGGCCTTACACTAGTATTGGTTATCTCGAAAGGAGTGGTATATATATATGTTTTTATTTTTCATCTCTTTGTTTATTTACTTCCATCGACATATTCAATTCCAGTATAAAACGAACTACGATGGTTCATAATAGTTCAGGACAACATATATAATAATAATACAGATAAGCTAAACACAGAACATAGATAATATAAAATCTCATATATAACTGAAGTCAGTTACAATACATGTGATACAACTACAACTGTCGACACTGGAAGTTACATATACAAGTACATTATTATAAATAATATACATGAACACATGTCATCCTATACATTAACACAGACTACTCCAAAAGATATGAAGAGACTTCATAGCTCAAGCAGCATCCCAAAGTGAGATATCAACAGCCTATAATAACTCGGTCTGACCCGAGTATTAATTCAAAAGAAAATAATACGCGGATCAGTCTAATTCAAACTCAGTAATTAATGCACAGAAGCAATAATAATTAAAATACAAATAGACGACAATCTCAATAAATCCCACATATCCAATCCTCTAATAAGAAAATCAGATAACGGTAAATATAACACGTAACAGCATTAAACAGCGAATCAGCAAAGCCAAATCATCAACAAAGATAAATAGAAGAATTATCAATGGAGATAATTAGAAAACAGCGAAATAGCATAAATAGCGAATTCAACAAAATCTGATTATCAACAAAGATAAATAGAAGAATTATCAATGAAGATAATTAGAAAACAACAGAGTCACATAAACAACAATTAACAGCAAAATCTAATTATCAAATAAATAATTAGAAACAACATAATCTAATTATCTAATAGATAATTAGATAACAACAAAATAATCAAATTAAACCAAATCGAAATACAATTTCAAAATATATTGAATTGGCCACACGAAACAATTCAAGCAATTGAAATTATCAAATAAAACGTCAATTCTGATTGGCTGTAGTACACGCTCACGTGCACTGCCTCACTACTGCAGAATATGACATCATATACTTCAATCCTGATTGGCTGCAGTACATACTACATACTCACGTGCACTGCCTCGCCACTGCAGAATATGACGTCATCACTACTCCAAATATTTAAACTAAACTCAATCACACAACTAAGTGCGTATAGTTCAGCAAGCGCGTTGCGACAATCAACGCTACAAAACACCCGCATACATAGCTATATACATATACATATACATATAAATATGTATATATATACACACACCAACTACATATATGTGTGTACCCAATCAATTAATAATTCGAATCAAAACACACGCATACATAGCTATATACATATACATATAAATATGTATATATATACCAACTATATATATGTGTGTACAATCATTACTTTATAAATTAAAGTAGCAACATATAAAAGTGCAAGACAATCTAGTTTCGAAATGGGTAACAGAGAATGCAAAACTGCAGCAGTAGCAGGTAGCATAACAAACTAGCCTTCTAAAATATTCACAATTACCAATATATATGCACCGCCGAAAGGAATGAGTGGTCAACTTAAATATACTTAACCATATATTTTTTTCATGCTTCAAAATATTTTTCACCAGACTTTTTATAAAATACTTGCTTGAACTTATTTTATTTCATGAAGCAAAAACCCAATTTAAAGTGGAACACAGTCCAGCAGAGAAACGAAATGCAGACATCAATGTTAGGAAATTTTAACACAAAACTCGTGAAAACCAACCCAGTTTGAAAAACCAACATGGCAACAAGAATATACACGTGGTTACTAAAATAAGTGACTCAAACCAGGACCAATAAGTAGTGCCAACAGACTAGAGGCAAATGTGGACCCAACAGAACTTTAACATGAATATACAGACTCAAGTACAATATGTATAAGGGACAGTTTGGCACAAGTCCCTAATAAGTTTCAAAATACACAAAAACCCCAGTAAAAAAAAGTTTGTAAATTAGGTCTCTAGAATTAAGTTACCGAATAAAGGCATACACTTATGCAATTATTCAGTGAATAATTGCAAACATTTATGCAATTATATCAAAAAATTGAAGACATTTCCACAATTATTCACTGAAAAATTGCGGAAATTTCTGCAATTTTTTCAAAAAATTACGGAAAATTCCGCAATTATTCACTAAAAAATTGCGGAAATTTCCGTAATTTTTTCTAAAATTTGCGAAAATTCCGCAATTATTCACCAAAAAAATTGCATAAATTTATGCAACTTTTGGATATAATTGCATAAATGTCTGCAATTATTCAGTGAATAATTGCATAACTATATGCAATTACTTAGTAACTTAATTCTAGGGACCTAATTTACATACTTTTTTTTACTGGGGTTTTTGTATATTTTGAAACTTATTAGGGACCTGAGCCTAATATTCACTATGTATAAAGCCAGTGCAACTCCAGCCTCGACCAAAGTTCAAGTTATACACAATGCAACAACTCAAGTGAAACAAAGATCAAGTAAAACTGCACATGACTCAAATGCATGAACTAACATACACATATATACATACATAACTGTATGTATACACCTGATGCAATGCAACAACTACAAAGAGCAATTGTACAAGATCAGTCCACTTACAACAATGCAGACCTGGCAACAATGATGAACCAACAAAGGCAACAACAAGCTAATGATCAACCCAAATATAGCACAATGAAACAGCAACTCAAATGAACTCAAATGTATCAAACTAATTGCAAAATCACAAGCACATATGTACAACATGTACAAATGATGACTAGTGATACAGAAGCTCGAATGAGAAAATAAACTCCAAACATTTAAATACAAGACAATGGCAAAACACATGAAAATGTACAAATTTTCATGTGCAACTGAATACAAATGGACAAAACAGTGCAAACTTGACTGCCACAACAATGATGAACAAAAATGCAACAGCTCAAACCATCAACAAGCATGTGAATACAAAATCAGACTACAATGAGGAGTCAAGATAGACCACATGCTACAGAGAACAACAACTGTGAAGCCAACAACAAAGCATGCATCAGTTCAATAGGCTATTAGCATCAGGTTGAAAAATGCCATCAGGGATTTCAAATTGAACAAGTATAGCAAAGTCAAGGCCGATGTCAACAGCCGTGTACAAGTTCGAATAAAGCTTAAGCAACAACAAGATAAAGTGGCCGAAGTCAAAAAAAGAAATCAAAGCAATGTCATAGTCACAACGAAATCAATACCGTGATAACCAAGGGAATCGAAAAGTTCAAAATCAATGCCATGAGAATCAAGGCAATAAGAAAGTAACAAGTCAGAAATCGAAGTCGTGGTGGCCACGAAAAATCAACACCGTGGGAAACAAGCAAACGGATTATACGAAATTGAAGAAGCCGGAAATCATCATAATCATGCACGAAATACTTAAGATTGGATTAGAGGGTGTGAGTGAAAATCACTCACCTTATCTTGAAGAGCGCAAATCCATCAGCCGCAATTCCCTTCCCCCCCCCACTCAGCTCGCCTATGCACGGTGCCTGACAATGCTTCGGGAAGTATTGAACCCTAGCAGCCATTTTGTTTTCGTTGTTTTGTGTTGGGCTTGCGAAGAGGAAATGAATGGAGGAGGAGGAAATGGGTATCTCCCTTTGATAACAACACAGCACCAAGAAAAACGTGGGCCAAGGTTTTATTTAAAGCCCACATAACCCTTAACAATTTTATTTCAAATTTTTAAAAGAATCTCAACCCAATTAAAAACTCCCAATAGTAAATAGCTAGCAAATTTTTATCGTCTAATGACGATAATTAACTGGTGCAAAACCCCAGGTCAATACAGATACGTTTATCTTTTTTAACAGCTAAACAATAACTTGTTCAGTTTAACACCTAGGGTTTAGTATCATCTGCCATTGAATATTTAGGTATGCTTAATTAAACAAATGTCGATTATGTTAAATTATAACAAGAACTAAAATACCTTAAATCCACTATAAAAGCTATTATCAGCATCAGTAAGAATGAATATTTAACTACGATTTATCATATAACTAAAACATTTACATCAAAATAAAATACAACTTACTTCTTCCGCATTTAAGTTTAAGGTGATTGCAAAGATTACTCGATGAAAGTATTTTAGTTTAAGCTGAAATCGATGAAGCAGAAATCGATGATGCTGAAGTTGTTGTAATTGAAATGCAGCTCTGATAAATGATTTGTAATCGTTTTAGCAGAAATATTGGAAAGAGAAATCAATCGTTTATTTTTTAAAACCTAGTTTTGGTTTTTGTTTGGAGTTTTGAAAAATCGTACAAAGCGAAAGAAAAAATGGAACAGAAGAAGGGCATGAAGTAACTGATTTAAGGGTTGATGTAACGTGTATAAAATTTTGTCCTGCAAAGTAATTATTTTAAAGTTGTGTCCTACAAACTTATTGTTTGATGAAAGAAGGCCCTTAAGGTAAAATTCCCCCATAATTAAATTAATAACCTAGGCTTTAGGCTGAGGTTCATACCATGCCCAGAATTCGTTAGCGGTCGACCGCTGGTCACTGAAGCGGTTGACCACTTCCCATCGACCAGCTCTCAAACATCATTCCCAATTCAACCGATCGACCGCTAGCGTAGAATTCAGGGTGTTTGCTATATGAATTATCATAGGTTGTTAATAATCATCGTTCTCATTCATCGTTCCCGATTCAAATACAGTAAATGTTAATTGAAAATTACATAATACAGTAAATTGTTAATTATAACGAACCCTTATTTTGTCAATCTACGGTATCTAATGTTTTGCATTACAATCCCAAACAATTTCATAAGCATGTTTGTTTATCAAAAAGAGTTGAGTCAGGTTTAGAATTAACATATATCGGTCTATAATCTATTCAACAAAAAGGATATTCAACCTAAACCAATTTTTATACATGGTTTTACTTTATCTAGATCTAGATAAGACAATAATCATGTTCATATGGATTATATTTCTTGTGAAATTCCCAATCTAAATAAACAATGTTTATAATTCAAATTAAAATAGTTCTAGATCAAATAGGGTATAACAAGGTTAGTTGCATGTAAACCATCTTACTAATTTTGAACCCACTCACCTCTAAAAAGCTATCCCCTCTATAATACGCTTAGAATCGCGTCCACTGGTGTGGAACTCCTCTTGATTTAATTTGATTTCTTCCTCTTCAATCTCTTGAATTTAATTTTAATTTGGTTTTGAAGAAATTTTGATTTGAGGACAAAGAGGGTTCAGAGTTTAGAGACGTAGTATTTTGTCAGGCTCGGCTTAATTAGGGTTCTAACAATTAACCTAGGGTTATATTTATAGGATAGAAACTAATCTCAACCATTGGATCGAATATTATAAAATCTGAGCCATTCAGCCGATCAAAGTCCTAGTGTAAAAGAAATGGTCAATTGACTGCTTGGCTTGGAGAAATCGACCGCTAGGGGTCGATCGGTCAGGATAGTGTCGACTGGTGGAGCTTCCATTATTTAATTACTCCTTCCCTTAAATAATTGTTTAATTATTTTGATTCAATGTTAATAACTTTTTCATACTAGCTTCGATTTGAAAACATTATGTATGAAAGTCGTTTAGAAAATCGCTATGAACGCAAGGGTGCAAGTTTCATATCCAGATTCGGAAGTTTGTAAAAACTTTATTTTTACCCTTGTTATATTTAAATTTAATTCTTTTATTTAGTTTTCAATTAAAATTTTCAGGGTGTTAAACTTCGAGAAAAACATTGGATGGCTGTAAAGTGTATATTGAAGTATTTAAGAAATACCCAAGACTTATTCCTAATATACAGAAATGGAAGCCTCCTGTGAAGAGGTATACCGACTCTAGCTTTCAAAGTGATTTCGATGATAGTAAGTCAGTGTCAGGTTATTTTTTTACGTTTAACAGTGGGAACATAGGTTGGAAAAGTTCCAAATAGGAAACAATAGTTGATTGCCGATGGAGGCCGAGTACATTGACGTCAATAAAGAAGCTAAGTAAACAGCATGGATGCATATGGTTTTAAGTAAGCTTGGAGTGATTCTCGACACAAAGAATCCAGTGCCATTGTTTTGTGACAACAATACTGCAATTCAGATAACAAAGGAGCCCAACGAAAACAAAAAGTCATGACATATACTTCGAAAGTACCACCTTATTAGAGAGTTTGTTGAGAAGAATTATGTCATGATACAAAGGGTAGGTACCAAGGACAAAATAGCAGATTCATTCACTAAGCGTCTATGTGACGCCCCACCTCTATACTCTCGCTAGCCAAGGACACTACGGAGTAATGCCGTCAACTAGCACGAAGAATAAGGCTGTTGAGGAGCGACCATCTATGTAATTGCTTTGTGCGAGCCCCGATATGTCAGATAGTATAACATGCATTTCATTTCAAGAGGAAATCCGACATACCGATACAAACTCAAAGCTACCACACAGTGGCTATGAGGCCTTCGGAAACAAATATAGAAATAAGCATAACATAAATCAGTCATAGAGGTTCATATATCAAAGGCGGAAACAGATATGAATATAACACATGAAAGTGTACATCAGAGTAGTGGTCAAACAAGATCCACAATATCACAAAAGAATAGATACAAGTACTAGACAAAAGAATATGTATACATCATGGAGTCTCTATCTCAAATGTATAACAACAAAAACTACCAATCTAATGTAGTTAGACAAAAGTCAGAAGATGATCCCAGATAAGGAGTCAAGCAGAAGCACCTGTAACATCTCGGTCCGACCCGAGTATTATTTAAGAAGAAAATAATAAAAGGATCCGTCTTACTATAATTACCATTTATAAAATGAGATAAGAGTAGAGATATAACTAAAACGTATGATAACAATAAAGTCAAACTGTGACAAGTATGCTTTTAACAACAACAAAATCATACAATATCTCAAGAATCTCAAAGTACCAAAAAGAATGTCATATTCTTTATTTTATTCACCAAACCACAAATATTGACAAACATATCATTGCCAATCACATAAAGAGGTGAAACACAAATTCTAGAAATCATCAATTAGAAATCCAGAAATCACAAAGGGGGAGGCCTGTCACAAACGGGAGCATGAAAACTCACCAGCACGTGTATCACAAACGGAACGCTATTCCATGGTCGCTAACCATAAATTTTGAGCCGAAGCTCCACAAACGGCCCGAAGACTACGGGTCGCTGCCCCGCCAAATTGAACCGAGGTTCCACAAACGGGGATTGTAATCCCCACATAAACAAATAGACATCGCACATCGCTAGTCTAAATCACAAAATGATCATCATCGATCAATAAAAAGTGTCGATTACACTTAGCTAGTAAATATATGAGTTTAGCTTCATGTCCCATAACCACTAGCTTAACTTAAATATTTACGAACAAATTGTAGATTCCCACTCGAAAATTGTCACAAGAATTTCAATCGAACAAGTCCAAAAACTAACCGACGAAGTAAACGCAAGCGTTTCATACCACTTCTTTTGCTAAGCCGTTTAATTAGATCTTCTCATACGAATGAGGTAAAGGTTTGTATATACTAATAGATTAGAAAACGGTTTTATAAACGAGCTTTGTATTAAAAATAGAGTTGAAATCAATTTTGTAAAAGAGTTTGAATATTTACTACTAGTATAGAAAACCTTTATATTTTAAAGTGACAAAGCATAGAAATGATTGTAGAAACAATCAATCACCAAAATCCACATCCAAAGAAGTGAATCAAATCCAAAGAAATCGATACTGAATTCATCAAAATGGATATTCTCTAAAGTCCCGAAAAAGAAGTCATCAAAGTCAATAATAAATGATAACAATAAATCGGATAACCACGAATCGATAAAAATTGGAACCTCAAGCTAAATAGGCAAAATAGGCAAAAACAAGCAGGTCAGTCAACTGGCCTCTGCAGTCAGTCGACTGATCCAGAAACCCGAGAGTTTCAGACCCTGTAGTCAGTCGACTGACTGCAGAGGCCAGTCGACTGGCTGGCACTGAAACTGTTTTCCAGCCTATCAAATGAAGAGCAAACTCTCACCATTTGCAACCGGGCGAGCAATGGGCTTTAGGGGTTTTTGCCAATCAACAACCCAACCGTATAGGCTCTTCGATACACCACCAAAAACATGTTCACAAATCAAAGCTAGGATTTTCAAAGTTTTGACTTCAAAACACCAAAAATTGAAATGTTCACCAAATCAATTCAAATCAAAAGCAAATGAATATGCACAAATGTTAGGAATTCATACCTAACAACAAAGATAGCTATAGACATAGATGTGAGTTAAAGAACTCACTTTTAAACCCAAAAACAATAAAGGAGAAGCTTGAAAGCAAAGGAAGATCAACTACTCTTCAACTTCAACTCTAGAAGTTTGAATCTAAGCTCAAAAGAAGAACATTTCCTAAGTTAGATTTAGGAAATTTCTGAAATTAAAGAGAGAATGAGTTGGAGAAGATGAAGAGGATGCTTACCTAAGCTTCTCTTTGATTTTTGGAGCTAACACTTGGATTTGTAAAAGAAACTAGGGCTTAGGAATTTCTAATTTCCCATTCCTCTCCCCATTTTTACTTAAGCTTGAATGTATTAGGAAATGAGGATGAATAAAGAGGGGAGGGGCTGAGTTAGGGTATTAAGGTGGGTTAGTGGGCTGAAACCCAAACCCAAAGTGAAAAAGTCATAATTTTTACTCAACTCCAAACATATCGATGTTTATACTCAAAAAAGTTGTAAACGCCATTTTGGACTCAATGGAGGTGGTCTCGAGTCCCAATTCGACTGTTTATAAAAAGTAGCTTTTCAGACTTTAATCCGATTAACGATTCTATATCTAAATAAAACATTTAAATATTAAATCGTAAAATATGCGGGTCGTTACAGACTCCCCTCCTTAAAGAAATTACGTCCTCACAATCTTTAAGAAATAAATAAGAAGTAACAACAATAAAAGCACATCAACACAAAAAGAAGAAATTTGAAATAAGAAGTTCACCTTAAGGAGCATGAGAGAGCAAGTCCGGATGTGTTCGCTCGATGAATTCTCTGGATTCCCAAGAGCAAACCTTAGGATTTGAGGACCACTGAACTTTCACAAGAGGAACATCTTTATTTCGAAGGTGTTTAACCTCCGAAGCAATGATACGAATAGGATGTTGCTCATAAGTCAAATTAGGCGAAACTTTAATTTCTTCAATAACATCCGGCTCAAGAATAGAATCGGAATCTCGAAGGCATTTCCGTAGTTGAGAGACGTGGAATACGTCATGAATAGCAGAAAATTGAGCCGGTAATAAAAGGCGATAAGCCACGGAACCAATGCGTTCGGTGATGGAAAATGGGCCAATATATCGAGGTGCTAATTTTCCCGATCGACTGAAACACACAACACCCTTCATAGGTGAAACACGAATAAACACAAAATCTCCCACAGAAAATTCTAATTTCCTTCTTCGATTATCGGCATAGGATTTTTGTCTACTTTGAGCTTCTTTCATCCTATGACGAATAAGGTCAATCTTTTCTGTGGCATCACGGATAAAATCTGGACCTAAAACCAGCTTCTCACCGCCTTCAAGCCAACACGAAGGAGATCGGCATGGTCTTCCGTATAGTGCCTCGAAAGGTGCCATACCAATACTAGATTGGAAGCTATTATTATAGGAAAATTCAACAAGATAAATATGATCTTCCCAACTTCCACCAAAATCAAGAACGCATGCACGAAGAAGATCTTCAAGAGTTTGATTCACACGCTTGGTTTGTCCATCGGACTGAGGATGATAAGAGGTGCTAAAATTAAGCTTTGTTCCCAAAGCTTTTTGAAGACCTTTCCAGAATCCACAAGTAAACAATGGATCACGATCACTAACAATAGAAGTAGGAACTCCATGCAATTTAAAATTTTCCTTGACAAAAAGTTTAGCCAAAATAGATACGGTCCGATTGGACCGAACGAGAATAAAATGGGCGGACTTTGTAAGTCTATCAACTATCACCCATAGGCTATCATGACCCGAACGAGAACGGGGAAGACCCGTTAATAAAGTCCATGGAAATTTGATCCCACTTCCATATTGGAATTTCTAAAGGTTGCAGTAACCAACCGGGCCTTTGATGCTCGGCCTTTACAAGTTGGCAAGTCATGCAACGCTTAACAAAGTTAGCAATATCGGATTTCATTCCATCCCAATAATAAAGTCGCTTCATATCCGCGTACATTTTACTACTACCGGGATGAATGGTAAATTTAGAACGATGAGAATCTTCTAAAATATCTTTACGGAGATCAGTAATATTTGGTACCATAAGTCTACCAAATTTTCGAATACCGCCACGAGCATCAATATCAAAGTCTTTCAAACCTTCAATATCAATTTTATCCCTACAACTTTGGCTAAGAAGAACCAATTTGGGATCATGATTTTGAGCTTCAAGAATGCGGTCTAAAAGAGAATGATGAGCCTCAAGGCTACACAAAACAAGAGATGAACATAAATCGGATTCACGATCTCGAATCTCACAAGTGGATAAAGTCGCGAGATCATTCCATTCGGATATCATCATGGAAACAAACGCTTGTTGCTTACGACTAAGGGCATCGGCAACACGATTTCCTTTTCTGGGAGTATAAAGAATATCAAGATTATAAGATGCAAGGAACTCGAGCCAACGTTGTTGACGCAAATTAAGTTCCTTTTGAGAAAATAAATACTTCAAAGATATATGATCGGTGTTGAGAACAGATTTCTCTCCCAAAAGATAATGACGCCAAATTCTAAGGGCGAATACAATAGCCGTGAGCTCTAAATCATGAGTGGCATATCTAGTCTCGGCAGGCTTTAATTGCCTAGAAGCATAAGCAATAACGTGTTCCCTTTGCATGGGAACGACACCGAAACCAACACGACTAGCATCGGTGTAAACAATAAAATCTTGGTTCCCTTTGGGAATCACAAGAATAGGAGCCACGGAAAGGAGTTCTTTTAGTTTCTGAAAAGCAGCTTCACATTTGTTAGACCAAATGTATTTAACTCCCTTCTTTGTCAAATTAGTAAGAGGTGCGGAAATTTTAGAAAAGTCTTTTATGAACCGACGGTAATAGCCCGCCAATCCGAGAAAGCTACGAATTTCCATCACACTCTCCGGTCTCTTCCAATTTTGGATCACTTCAATCTTTGAAGGATCCACGGAAATTCCAGATTCAGAAATGATATGCCCCAAAAATTTCACACGAGATTGCCAAAAGTGGCATTTAGAAAATTTTGCTTTCAATTGGTTGCTCCTAAGAGTTTCCAACACAATCCGAAGATGATTTTCATGCTCCTCCTCGGTTTTAGAATAAACTAGAATATCATCGATAAAGATGAGAACAAATCGATCGAGGAAGTCTTTGAAAACTTGATTCATAAGGTCGACGAAATAAGCTGGAGCATTCGTCAAACCAAATGGCATAACAAGCCATTCATAAGATCCATAACGAGTACGAAACGAAGTCAAAGGAATGCTATCCTCTGCAATACGGAGCTGATGAAAACCGGTTGCTAAGTCTAACTGTGAAAAGACTGTAGCACCACTAAGTTGATCGACTAAATCATCAATCCAAGGCAAAGGATATTTATTCTTGATGGTGAGATCGTTAAGCTTGCGGTAGTCAACGCAAAGCCTAAGTGTACCATCAGATTTCTTCACAAAAATAGCTGAAGCTCCCCATGGAGAAGAACCAGATTGAATAAATTGCTTCGCTTCCAATTCGGATAATTGTTTACGCATCTCCTCATTTTCTTTATTGGACATACGATAAGGAGGACGAGTAATAGGTAGAGCTCCAGGGATTAGATTAATTCTGAACTCAATTGCTCGCTTAGGTGGTAATCCTAGAACAAGCTCAAATATGTCGGGAAATTCACAAACAATGTGAATGAGAGAAATAACATCTTCCTCATCATCATTATCGTCATCATGAGGATTTACATAATACAAGGACGCTTTCGAAGATATATAGTCCGTTCAGTACTCAATGGAGGTGGTCTCGAGTCCCAATTCGACTGTTTACAAAAAGTAGCTTTTCGGACTTTAATATGATTAACGATTCTATATTTAAATAAAACATTTAAATATTAAATCGTAAAATATGCAGGTTGTTACAGTCTAGCTCGATTAGTTCTCGAGAAGCTAATCAAAGGGATAGGATTGAAATTCCATAATTGGCCCCGAGTGCAAATGGAAGATTGATAGAGTTAGGGTATGCCCTAGGGCGATTATATTGGATACAACTTGATAACCCTCTTTTGGTTCGCGACCTAGCGGCCTATGGGGAGCAGCGACCTAACGACTTACGAAGATAGCGACCTAATGGCTCAAGCATTCCGCGACCTAGCTACAGAAAGGACTAAACGACCTAAGGAGGCTAACGATCTAACTACAGAGACGACTAAACGACCTAAGGAGGCTAACGACCTAACTACAGAGACGACTTAACGACCTAAGGGGTTAACGACCTAGTGGCTCCAGTCCTCAGCGACCTAAAGCATATGCGACCTAAGATATGCTGCGACCCACCAACCTAAGAAGCTAACGACTTAAGGAGTTCACAACCCAACGTCCTAGCAATGTAACGACTTAGCGAGCTAAAGCAGAGAAAAGTTTCACAACCTATCTTAGGTCGCTCACGACCTATCTTAGGTCGCTCACGACCTACTGACTCCGCTTGGGAGCTTCCAAATCTTGGGAGCTGATTTTCTCCCGAAGCTGGACGGCGTCATTGCGATACTTTTCAGTAACATGCTGCTCCGCTTCAAGTTTAGCTTCAGCATCTCGCTGAGCAGCATGAGCATCTGAAACTTTCTTCTGGAGCATCTCTTCCTTTTGTGTGAAGGAAGTAGAAGAAGTGGTGAGCTCATTCTTTAGTCTCTCGACTTCAGATTCAAGTCTCGCGTTATCGTCCGCAATGCTTGTCATCTCTGCATCATGTTGCTTACAAATTTTATCCCACTCTGACTTGTCACTCTCCATTGTCAACATGGCTTCAAGATTCATATGGTTAACTCTTTGAAGCTCGTCAACAAGTTTCTGCCAGCCAGACATCCTCTCGATATCAAGTTTGACTGCATCAAGGTTCCTCAACATAGCTTGCTTATCAATCGGTATCAAGTCTAAGTCAAAGCGTACTCCCCTTAAGCACCAATTTGGGAATCAGCTTTGAAGTGTAGGAGGACCATCCCCGACTTGGTACTGAGGCCTGTTGATAATTGTCTGAATGTCAGACGTCTTGAGAGCAGGAGAACCAGATGGAATTTCTGTAGAGGTAGGAGCATCAGGCTTTTCAGAAATTGCAGACGCGTCCTTTTCGCTAAGCTTGGTCCGTTTGCTCGAATCTTCAGCAACGTGACCTTTCCCCTTATCATCATGGGATTTTTTTTATGGGAATCATCGCTCCTATGGGAAGAGTCGTATCGTTCATCCCTTCTTCTTTGCCACTCCTCGTAATTTCGCCTTTCACGAGCCTTTCTAGCAGCTCTTTCTTCATCTGTTTCCCTCGGGGCAGTGAGATAACGCCTATAATCATAAGTGTTGCGGCTTCCATGGCGCTGGAAATTGTCATAGTATGAACCACTTCGCACCATTGAAGAATCTGGAAATGAAAAAGAAATAAAATTTAGAAATCTTCAAAGTAAAGAAGCTAAGTACGCATGAGTGCTAAGTATCCTAAGTGTGTGTGGTGTACAAACTACGTGCGTCAGACTACAAACCACTCACTACACCATAGATGGCCTACTGCAACGAAATTAGATGGTGTTGCTAGCTATAATGTAACGATAGGTATGCTGATTTTTGTCTATTACAACACTCGCTTCAAGGTGTTAGCATAGGCATCAACAAGATGTTGCAGTAGCTATAGATGTTTTCAAATTAAAAAATTAATAAAATTAGCAATCCGCGTGAATACGATCCAACGGCCTACATTTAATCTGGTTGTTAAAATGGATCACCACTGCAATTTGCCCAGAAATTTCGTTTTCCCGCTTTACTTTTCATACCATTTCGTTCTCACCCTCAATTTCCAAATCCCCAATTTCCAAATCCCTAATTTCCAAATCATATTTTCGTTCCCATTTCGTTCTCACCCCAATTTCGCTGCTGCTTGCCAACATGTCGATACGCAACCTCTCCCAAATCCTACCAACCGCAGCCCCCAACAAAACTCCACTACCCCACCGCCGTTTCTACGGCCTGATTCCGATGGTCATCGAGCACACATCCCGTGGCCAGCGTGCCTGTGATATATTTTCTTGGCTTCTCAAAGAGCGTGTCATCTGCCTTAACGGACCCATCGAGGACGATACGTCAGCGATAGTTGTGGCTCAGCTGCTGTTCCTCGAATCTGGTGGTTCCGTGACGGTAGGGTTGGCAATTTATGATACTTCGACCAGATCCGATGCTTGAATCTTTCTCGCCAATGTTCAGAAGAAGTTCGATTCTGATGAAGCTTTGCTCGATTGTACCATTTTCGGATTCAAGGAAGATGTCAAACGCAGATTTCTTGTTTGAGTGAATGCCGCTTAAATTTTCAAATTGGCCAGCAATCATAAAACCAGTTTCAATTCCTTGATTGATTGCTCGAATTGCTTTGACTTCGTCATCGGGTGCGATGTGATATTATTTGGTATGTTTTCTGCCTTCTGGTTTACTTGATTATTCTCGATTTTGGTTACACTCGCATGCTTTTGCCGATGATGAATTGGGATTTATTTATAGGCTTTATTTCCTATAATCTCGGGTTTAATCTTTCTGTTGGACTTTGATAAATCTGGTATGTTGGATTGCGATGATGTATTGGTATGTTGGATTTTGGTTCATTGGCTTGATTTTGCTTTGCCGATGATGAATTGCGATGTGATATTATTTGGTATGTTGGATTTTGGTTCACTGGCTTGTTTTTGATTTCTGATCTAAGCTTGTTAGCTCCTTTCTGCTGCATTTGTTAAACCAGAACATGAACTGATGCTATATCATATTTGTTAAACCAGAACATTTGTATATCATATTACTGCCTATGTTTCTCTTGTACATGCCTGCTGCATTCACTGTTTTTGCTTGATGGGCTGCCTATGTGTACTGCTGTGTTTCTTGCACTGGCTTGTCTATATTTTGCTGAACTTGGTTCTTGTTTGTTTTGTTGGTTGCTTGGCCGTGAGTTGAATCCAGTCGATGACTCGGGTTTGACCTTGTGTCGTATCCTTGTATCCATGTGTTGCATTCTTGTTTGGCTTATGCACTTATGAAAAGAAACAACCCAAATACCTGAGGCAAATATTATAACAAAAATATTTTCATTTTCTGTTTGAGTTAAATATTATTTTCCAGATTACTGCTTTTGAATTATATGTGACAGGTATTGAAGACTGGACAGCTGGATACAAGCTTGAAGACAGAGTCAAATCAAATGTGCATGAGTGTATGAATGCATGAGCTTGAAGACAGATTTCAAAGAAGGCTCGATCTTCCGAAATCGGATGAATCGGGCGGTGCCCACTTGTCTTCAATACCTGCGGTGCCCCGGACCCCCGCCGGCGCTGCGCCCGGACCCGCTTCTCGGCTCGCCTTCGGCTCGGCACTCAACTAGTCATATGTTTGTCAGTGTCGGTGTCTGTATAAATTGAAACTTCATATGTAATGAGTGAACTGAGTGATGTAGTGAGGAATATCTGTATATGTGAATATCAGTGTTATATATCATTGAATTGTAAAGTAGTGGAGTCAGGAATTTGTACTATTTCAAATGTTGAAATAAAATATTTATTTAAATAAATTACTATTTGAATATCAAATTATGTGCAATAGCATTTTATTAAATAAATATTTATTTCTATTAAAAAATCAAATATGCTCTACATTGTGGGCCCCACAAATTCAGAAAGTTAATATCTATAGCAACATTTTGCAATGTTGGTACAGACACCTATGGATGTTACTATAGACCCAAATATGGTTCTATTGCAACAATATTTCTTATGTTGCCTTAGATAGTCAAAATGTTGCCTTTGAGGTCTGCGGCAACGCGGCAAAATGCATCACCGAGAAAGTGTTGCCTTTGCCCTTTTTTAGCCTACAACAACATTTTTTGGCACTTCCTGCATCACTTCTTTGGTGTTGCAGCATGCAATCTATGGCGTAGTGACTCTTTGGTGTAGAGGTGGTAACGACTTGTATAGCAGGCGTTGTAATTTGTTGTAAAGAGGAAGTCGCCTCGACAGCAGAAGAAATAGCTTTTGAAGTATCATCTTTGAATAGCTCCTGTGAGGTTATCATCAAATCACTCAACCCCTCAAAGATATCATCGCCGTTGTGCCCGGCGGAACCTTCCCTTTCAATTCCCACATCAGCCGCCTTTCCGGAATGCTGAGAAGGCTCCTCTTCTTCGATGACTGGGGAAAGTGTTAGCTTGCTTGACGACCCCGCAATATCAATAGAAGTAGAACACTTCACCAGTGAAGCCTCAGTGGTAGGTTCTCTCGGTGTAAGTTCTCCAGCAAGAGCTGGGGCATCTGATGTCTTTGTTGGAGAATCAGGAACTTCATGAGGCTGAGTAGAACGGGAAGAATGTAGAAGTCCGAATTGATGTAAGAACTCGTCTTTCAACAGAAATTGGATGCTCCTCTCCTCAACTGGCACGGCCATGAGCCTCTCAAAAGTTGATTTGTGACCAGGATCCCTAGAAGGAGGAGGAAGCACTGAAAAGAAAAGAGCGAAGTTAACGCTTGACAACTCAGGCTTCGAAAAAGTTCAGAAAACATAAGGAACGAAGATAAATGATCTTACTTCCTACTCTCCAGATAGCGTAAAATCCCAGAGGACAGCGAACGTAGAAAAACTGACTTAGAAATCCGTGAACACTGTCGGGAAGACCAATGATCAGTTTGCGGTTCCTAGCACTTCTCACAAGCGTGATGGAAGGATGGTCTTTATTTTTGGCAAATGTGCACAGATAACAAACTTCGTCAAAACTCGGAAGACGATCCAGCGTTCTCCTAAATAGCACACATAGTCCCATCAGGATGGCATAGCCATTGGAATGTAACTGAAAGGGAGAGATAGATAGTTGAAGAAGAAGCTGTTGAAGGAAATCGTTAAAAGGAGGAATGGCTCCGCTCATACACATTTGGCGATTAACGGTGACGAAACCGGAAGGTGGTATATCAACAGTGTCGCTTTTCTCAAGCAGTATGGCATCGGCTTCAGCAATGCCGAACTGAGTGCATAGTTGGCGGAAAACTTTATATGTTACGGTGGTCGAGATTCTTTCTGGGCGATTAGTCAACGGGACAGGAATAGGAATGGCCTCTCCAGCTTGAGCTATTACCTCTTCTTGTTGGGAAGTCATTCTACATAAGCAACTGGATGTTCAAATGTGAAGGTGCACATTTCCTAAAAAGTGTGAAGTGTTGTGTAGAACTAATAAAAATAACAAGCAAACATAACTGGAATTAAGCTAGTTGACAATTGGTCGATTATGAGATTTCAGAATTTTGTTAATTTAAAACTCAAGTGCAGTGTTAATACAAACAAATCAGCTTTAGTTGATTAATTTAGCTTTGCTTTAATGCTTCACTTGAATTTGTTGTTTCACAGCAATTCATTCACAAAGTTCATTTAAGTTGATTATTCTTTAACAACTAATTTGTCATTCGATGTGGGCAGTCAATGACAGTATATTCGCCCTAGTTTTCTGCAAATGTTGTATTTAACAGGTTGTCAGCTTTAAAGGTTAGTATAATCTGTAAAGAAGTCCAATCAAGTTCAACAAAGTCCAGGCAGTTCAAAGTTCAATCAAGTCCAAATAGTTCAAGTCCTAAGTCGCTCACGACCTAGTATAGGTCGGAAATTCCTCAGGTCGCGCTGTGCGGATTAAAAGGTTCAAGTGTTAGCTCGGCCGCGACCTAAAGCCTATGCCGCTAAAAAGTTAAGTCGCAGAGGGTTGTTCGGTTTTACTTAGGTCGCAGGAATTTTTAGGTCGGCCAGGTTTCCTAGGTCGTAAGTCTTAGGTCGCGAGAATCCCAACACGACCTAATTTTTAGGTCGCTCAGATCTGTTAAGTCGCTGACTTCCTCTCCACGCAATCCATCTCGGCAAACTGAAACCCAATAACCCGTTATTAACTACACATAGAAATCCATCGTCTTCTCCATGAAATTCTCCATCCCTTCATACCACCAAATCATCCTAGGAACAATTCAAAACGTCCCTAATCCATCATAGATCCAACGCATCACCATGCCTTCATAAACCAGTCAAACAACGATCCAAAGTCGATCGCAACAATCACTCGAAATAAAGCACGACACATGGAATTGGACATAGGTCGGAAAATGGGGATTCATAATTCAACATTGATTAATGGTGGGATGAAGATCAAATTCACTTACGGAATATGATGATGAGGATGATTAATGGCCGAGTAATTTGGAATTGCCTTCGAGAGCTCGGAAACTTGTTAATGGCAGGATGGAATGATAGAGCAGGTGAAGAAAAGAAGGAACGACCTAAGCTATTTATACACCGGGGCAGTGAAATGCGAATCGACACACACGACCTATGACCTAATTAAGTCGCTCACGACCTAACGAACTCATCAAAGAGCGAGTTAAGGAAATCGAAGCACACGACCTACGACCTAGGCGTGTACTTCGAGGGGCAAATGTTAACCCTCTTTTGGTTCGCGACCTAGTGGCCTATGGGGAGCAGCGACCTAACGACTTACGAAGATAGTGACCTAATGGCTCAAGCATTCCGCGACCTAGCTACAGAAAGGACTAAACGACCTAAGGAGGCTAACGACCTAACTACAGAGACGACTAAAAGACCTAAGGAGGCTAACGACCTAACTACAGAGACGACTTAACGACCTAAGGGGTTAACGACCTAGTGGCTCCAGTCCTCAGCGACCTAAAGCATATGCGACCTAAGATATGCGGCGACCCACCAACCTAAGAAGCTAACGACTTAAGGAGTTCACAACCCAACGTCCTAGCAATGTAACGACCTAGCGAGCTAAAGCAGAGAAAAGTTTCACAACCTATCTTAGGTTGCTCACGACCTATCTTAGGTCGCTCACGACCTACTGACTCGTTCAGACAAAACTCGGTATAGTTCAGACAAGACCCACGACCTATCTTAGGTCGCTCGAGACCTACGACCTAACTTAGGTCATCCACGACCTAAGACTTGGAGATAGAATCTTGCCCAGAATCTCCCCTATAAATGCGGCCTTAACTCCAACTAGAGAGGGACTTTTGGCTGATCTTCTGAAGTGCCCTTGCTCTGCTGAATTCAGACCTCACCCAACACATTAAGCCTTCCAAACATTCAAGACACTACAACAAGCTTTGAAAGAGATCTTGCACATCCAACATGGATTCAAAGAGCCTTATCACATCGAAGTTTGAGCTACTAGTCTGAAGTGTTTAGGAATCGAAGTGTATTGTATTCTGAAGTGCATTGTATCAGTTTGTAACCAAAATCAGCAATAAAGGGATTCAAAGTGGACGTAGGCTTGATCTTAAGCCGAACCACTATAAAATCGTTGTCTTTTACTGTTTTCTGCTACTTTTCTGTTTGTTTCTTATTCCCGTATCACGGGTGGTGCTTTCACGTTACTACTACACACACCAGGGTGTTAGCGTTCAATTTTTAGCGTTAACACAACTAATTTTTAAGAAAGTACCTTTGTTGGTCTTCGAACAACTAATTTTTTTCTCACTCCACCATTAGGGTAAATTTTTGGTCTTTTTACTACAATACATTGAGTTAAAATACTTTCACCCAACTCAAATGCGCTAGGAAGTCTTTTTGTCGAATTACATGTTGATTTTGAGATCTACCACGAGTTTTCACTTTACTAATTGGAAATACAAGAGATGAAGTTTGTGGGTAAACAACTTCTCTCATTTTTTTATAAGCTTGCATTTGATGAGGCAATTCCAATTTCGTTACTTCGACGAATAATTCTTTCATCTTTTTTCTTATATCCAGCCCTTTCGACTCTTTCAATAATATGTAATTTCGCCCAATGCACGTGGATCAAATTTATAAGTATATGGGCATTTAGAAAAAGTTTTTCCAGCTCATGTGCGCATAGAACTCCATGTGTTTTGCAGACAACACAAGAGCATAAATTATCATTTTTATACCCACTTTATGGTATTCAGCAAGCTTGAAATGGATAAGTTCTAGCACCGCAAGAGAAACAACACCACACATGTTTTTAAACACTTTGTATAGTAAATATGAGCCACTTTCAATAAACTTGTTTAAAATGAAGCTTTAAGTTTGGTAGATGAAAGTTCTAATAAGGCGTGCTTACTCTCTCAACATCTTTCAAAGTTGTCTTAGCTTGTACCTAAATGTTTATTCAATTTAGAGTGACCTGCATCGACTCTACAAATTTTAAAAAAAGACAATTGAAAAGGAAAAGCTTAAAACTATATAAATTTTAACAATTTAACGATACAAAATGAGTATATTACCTATTTGAAGTGTAAACTCTAAAATGCATGAAATTATTGATCCATGAAGAAACAAAACGATCCTTCCAAGTATTAAGCTAAACTTTATGAACATACTTTATTAACTTGGGATAGTGTTCGTACTTTGCATGCAAATCTTGTAAATTCAAGCTAAACACATCAATGGTTTCTAAAGAACACAACTTTGCTTAATTTTGAAAAAAAACTATTTTTTACCTCTTTCTTCGTATTTGTCACTTTTGTTTTAGATAAATGCAAGAACTTTTGTTTTTGAATGTCACTTGCATAGAATATGAGCCGCTTATGGGAAAATAATACTAATGACATTTATCAAAGTTATTTTCGATCCATAGCAATAACACATGGCATTTCAGTATCATAATCAAGCAAAAGCAATTACAGATGCTTTAAATCGATATTTGTAGGATGAATCCAAAATATATTAGTAATTATGTCACTTCCATCCAAAGTACTTCGAGGCCACTTAAAATATCTTTTTTCTTTTAGTTTGCTTAAAAGGTACACCATTTGGGAAAGTCCAGCTTAATCAAATTTGTTTTGTTTCGACAAAACATTATAAATTGTCTTTACTGTCGTACAATTAGATGGATTTTTTTAATGCATGTAAAATAGCTCTTGGTTTCACCAAAATTTTATATGTATCAATAGCTAATACTTCTGCAATTAATCTACCAACAAATGAATGTCCTTCAGCGCTATAAAGTGCATGATGATTATGCACACCACATTGTACATCTAATTACCACTCGTTTAAGGAAGGAAGCTTAATACCTTTCAATCGAAATGGACAATTACTTTTTTGTTCCAGTTAGTCTAGAATTATTAGATTTTTTTTCCCCTTAAACTCTTTAAGTATTCCACTTCGTTCACAACCATAAAAAAAATCTTGGATTTCTATTTATGGAATTAATATTCGACTTTAAGATAACTATAACGAATCCACTCTTTCATTTTCTTTCTATTAGGAAATATTTATATAACGACAAAAATATAAAATTATATCGAAATAGTAATTAAAAACAAGACTAAACGAGTTAGAAACACATACATCATAAGTAATAAACTCATTGCTATAATCTGTGATAATTTCCTTGTCTTCATTTTCATCCAACAATGCAATCTAAGAGAGAAAATTAAGTTGCAGCTTAGTACGGTAAACAAATGAGAAACTTATTCAATGTATTTCACCTCATTATATTGAATATAATTCATAGTGCAATACACACTAGAATTATTATAACTCCAAGTTACATGTGAACTTGAGTACTAAGGGCATCTTCAACGGCTTCAACTTTGAATATTCAGGACTGAAAGTGAAAGAAAACCTAACAGCTAGACGCCCATTTAATGGGCGCCCGACGATGTGCTCTTATTAAATAGGCACCCAACGTCAGACATCCATTAAATAGGTGTAAAATATGCACGGTTGAATGCCTATTTAACGAGCGCCTATGCTCAAGCACCCATTTAATTGGCGTCTAAGACTAGGCGCCGTTAATGGGGGGCCATTAAATGGGCGTCTAGCTCCAATTTCGTATTTTGAAACTAAATATTTGGTTGAATCTTCAACCCAAACCCATCTATTGGAGAGCTCAAACTGAATATTTTACCCTGAAGTGGTTTTGTTGGAATTGCTCTAACATATCTAACTACAATGAACAAAACCTAGGAAAACATACGAACAATACTAAAAAAACAGAAAAAACCATTGTGCAAGCACTAAAACAAGTGCATGTACTTGAGATTCAATAGCATTTTCTTCTTCAAAATCTTTATTTTATTCTTTTAATAAATTATCATTTTCAAATTTTTTTTTAGTAGGGTGGGAATGAGAAAAAATGGGTACTAACAGAATTAGCCAATAATAAGCCAGTCATACAAAACTTGCTCTTAGTCATCCAAACCCTAATTCCAGGGTGACTAAGGCATCGTTTGCTTAAAATGTTAAATGCTGAATTCTAAATGTTGAATATTGATTACTAAATACTGATTATTGAATGCTTAAAATGTTGCTTGTTTATATTCTGATTAGAAAATTTATTTTGTGAACATAAATTGGTGCTTTGATAATATTACACCTCAAAGTTAAAAATGATTGTTCTTCGGTGTAAGTATCAATAAAACACAACTAAACATCTTATTTTATGTCTTATATTTATATACAACAACAACAACTAAGCCATTATTCCCAAACAAGTTGGGGATGTCTTATATTTATATACAAATAAAAAAACAACAAACGCTCATGTATGCAAGTATTACAAAATCTACAAAACATGTCAAAAATAGAAAACTTAATGACGTAAATATATTTTATAAGATTTTGGTCCAGAAGAAAATATTTCATTATAATAAATTTGAAGTTTATTTGTGTTTGGATTATCGATTAATGTTTCAGCATTATTAATACACACACTATATATATATATACATATGCATATATATACATATGTACATATGGATATATATACATATATGCATATGTATATATGTACATACATATATGCATATAAAAATATTTTACGATTTTGTCCAACTTTTCATAACTTCTGTAATATGTTGATTTTTTGCGTTTGTGTTGCAGATTTTGTTTGAGTTTTCATTTACCTTAAATGAATCGGTATTGTTCAGCTTGTCGAATTTTATAATTTTTTTTCATCTGCATTACATATTTCAATTTATTTATTTTTTCGTTTCCATTCTAATTAACCAATTTATAAATTATCATATTCTAATTTCAAGTTGCACGCAAACTTCGTCGTAGTTTCACATTAATTTTTTTTCCCATCGCTAGTTTTTAGTATGTTTGTTTCTTGTGATGGTAAACTACACTATAAGATTAAAAAATCAAAACACAACGAAAAATATTACCAACTGAAAACAAAATTGACGTTATTTTTGAACTTTTTTAATCGTTTGATATAATAAAAATATTATAAAACAATTACATATTATGTTGTATATGAGTATAATTGAAAAGTATGATGTAATAAATGATTAGCACTTACAATAAGCATTAAATTTTGCTTATTTATTCAATTGAGTGAATGAGTAAAAAAGTTTAATGAAGAGACTTGTTTGGAAACTAACATGCTAATAACCCTTTACTTGGCCCTTTTTCCCGTTTAAACAAACCCAGCCTGGATCTTCTTGTAAAAAGCCATGGAGAAAGATGGAGCAGGCGCAAAACCTAAAAAAGAAGCAAAGGAAGGGTTTTTATTGTTAGGCGTCCCTAAGTTCTCAAATTTAGGAAACGGTCGACTCAGATGTAAAGCGACTGGACATGAATTGCCGATAAAAGAGAAGGAATCATATATTAAGAGCAAAGCATGCCGCCTCGCTTTAATTGATGCTGCTGTTGCTAAGAAGAAAGCTCCGCTCAATCTATTTGAGCAATGTTCCAATTCCAAGTAAGATAAAATTTGCTATATTTTGTAATTTTGTTGCACAATGATCGTATATGGATTTTCTAGTGTACCAGTCAGTGTATACATATTAAATTTGGGGAAGTATCATTTGGACGAGCAAGTAAAATTTTACGTTCTCGAAGTGAAATTTATTTTTGAAGTGAAATTTATGTATATGTATGGATTATTGGTATTACATCGGGAGTATACAATAGCTTTGTTATACAGAAAATTTCGATTAATAATAGATCCCAGAACTTGGTATGTTTGTTCACTGAACTGAAGCAACATCTGTAGCTATCTATCAAATTGCTATTAAAACTAGGGTAGGTTTTGATCAGTATGAAATTCAGGCATATCAAAACAACATAGAAAATGTTTATTTTTATTTTTATTTATTTTTTTCAACCGAAGAACCAAGTTTTTGCTTGTAAACTTTGAGAGAGTATGTACTATACCCCAATTAATTAAAGTTTTGTTCCACATTGCGGTTAAAATATTTCTTTTTGAATTGTTGGGTCAAAAGTTCTATGTCCATTTGGTAGACCATGCTCCAGAACATACTCGTATTTGGTATAGTTTCTTCTAAAATACTCCAATATGTCATTTGAATAATAAATCGTAGTAGTTAAGGCGTTAAGATGCAAAAAACGCGTAAGGCTTGAGCCTTAGGCTTTTTTGTGCGACTTTTATACAACTGTGGGCTTTTTTGAAGGAAAAAAATTGCACTATAAAATACTACTAAAAATGGTAAATTTAGTGTTGATAACCATTTTGTGCAAACAAAAAAACATAGATTAATAGGTATGAAGTCACAAATGGTAATTCGAAATTAAAACGATCACAAATTTAAGTTTCAATACCAAAAACACAGAAGTTATAAGTCACAACAACAATAACAAAAGCTAGAAATGATAAAGAAATTCAAGTTAACTTCTACTAATCACAAATCCCAACTATCATCATCATCCTCCGAACCATCCTCCAACTCTAAGTCGTATTTTTCCTCCTCCTTCGAATCATATTCCAAATTCTCATCCTTCGAATCATCATCAATAATAGCTTCTTCATTTTCAACACAACTAGGTCGTATGGCAGAAGTTGAAGCCTTTCCTTTTCCTTTTCCTTTTGACTTGGCAATGACATGTTGCATAGTCATGTGCAACCTTTCTCCCGCTCCAGAAACGCATGTCACATCTCCCCATGTCAATGTATCTTCTTCGAAAACCAACTTATCTTCAACCTCAATATTCGAATTATCTCCTTCCAGGTGGCCGGTCATCCACTCATTTGAAACATCAATATCTTCCAAAGTAATTGGATCAATCAAATCCTTTCGTCTAAAGCGAACTTGTTCAAACTTTGATTGTACTTGATAAACACTAGCTTTTGTAGTCTTTCATGCTAAGTCTATTACGCTTCTTGTTATGAATCTAATTAAAAAAATACAAATGACAAATTGGCAATATGTTTTTTTAAGATATGAATAATTAGAATTAGTACAGAGTGTTATGCAAAAAACTTACATGCTCAAAAATGCTCCAATTTCTTTCGCAATCGGATGCACTGTAAGTCAAACTTAAAATTTCTATCACAAACTTTTGAAGTGTAGGAGTTGAATTTCCATATAAGTTTCACCACTCGGTTAAGGGAAAAAGTATAAACTAATCAATATCACTTATCCAAAAATTTACTAATGTAAGTTATGATGTATAAATGTAAACTAATGTTTACTAGGGGATTTTGTCTCTTGATATATTGCCAAGTTAATACCAAATTGTCCGTTCGCTTTCTTATATAAAGTCAATTCATCCATTACCTTCTTTTGTTTATCTTCGGAAAGAAGTCTCTCAACACATTTGTACAATCCACATGTTACTTCTTCATCATGCTCAATGGAAGTAACTAAAATTTACGTACATAGTTAATTGACTTAAATTTAAATTCATTTCGGGTATCAAATTCTATTCAAACATTTTTAAGTTGTATTCATGTGTAATTAATTTTACATTTTTCACTTCAAATTAAACATATAAAGATTAAAATTTAAAATTCATCACTAAAACTAATATGATTAATAAAGTACTAAATTCTTCTTTATCTTTTACTTAAAATTAAATCAAGTTTAAATTTAACATCAAAATTTAAATAGTTTAACATTATAGTATTAAAAAGTTAGATTCATATTGCTATATTTAAGTAATTAAAATAATTTGAATTTCAAATTTGAAATTTGCGAAAGTGAATTTGAGAATCTTACTTTGATTAATGCTTTAGAGAGAATGTTAATGAAATGAGATAAGTATTTTATTTTATTCCAAAGTGATGGTAGTTGTGTAGTATGTACGGTACGATGTATGTTAAACAAAAAGCGATGTACACACAATGTTAGCAAAATTTTCGGTGTATGTATAATAATTTAAAGAGTATGAATAGAATTTGTCTTTTTTTTATTTCTTGCATTTACATTAGCGTTGTGATCAAAAATGATTTATGTTGGACTAGAAGTTTCCATTTATGTTTTTGAGTTTATCAATTATGAGCGGAGCAAATAATTATTCGATATCTGTCCGTGTTCGTAGATAAGAATATATGATATCCAAAAATGATTTCTGATACGGATGCGAATATGACACTATCCCCATCCAAAAATATGCATTGATAGACCTATTTGAGACAAGATATAATTGTAGCCCGAAATTTGAAACCTTGAATGAATGTGAATAAACATTGGTCACATGATTAAATACTTGATAGGCATCTGTTTGGCTAACCTTTCATCTTCATGCGTCTGTCATAAATAACCTAAAATAAAATAAGGTCAAAGTATCAATCAATTGTTTCTTAATTTCACTGTAAATTTTAAGAGTGGTTTTCTTCTATGTCCTAAGAATGACTTTTTATTCAAACAGAATTTAGTTGGTGGATGAATAATTTTGAAGAATAAGTAAAGATGTATAGCGGAAAAGGAAAATCAGGTTGTTTTAGTTAGTAATTTAGTATCATATGAGAACTATAATCTGTTATAATATGCAAGAATGAACAAATAATGCTCAACTTGCAAAATGATACATATGGGTTCCGTTTGCTGCTATGTTATATTAGACGCTTGGTGAAGTGACAGTTGTCACCTTGGTTTGTGAGGTTTAATCACAGCTTGATTTTCTGGGTAAAAACTTATTTGATTAAAGTATATGATCTAAACAACACGAAAGTGAGTTTTCATGACACAAATTTACTGTTCATCTTCCTTTATCCGTCAACAATTTCTTTTATTCAAAAACCAAAGAAAATATGGACATACTTTTTAAGAAAAGAATCCTACTTTCGCTGTAGATTCTGATATTGTCATTTGATCAGTTCATTCCACTCGATATCCTAAACCACGAGTTTTGGTCAGGTATGATTTAATCAGACCCGACCCAACCCACCAACCCGACCCAACCCACATAAACCCAACCCAACCCATCCTAGTTCGGGTCGGATATGGGTTACAATTTATAACCCATACTATATATGGGTCGGACGTGTTATTTTGTTCAACCCAACCCTACTTTAACCCAACCCAACCCTATATTAAAAACATAATTTAATATCAATACATTTAATATTAGAATAGTCTAATCCTAGAATAATGTTTATGTATTCTACAGTAAATATACGAAAAAGCATATTTTATGTCAACCCAAACAAGATAGAATTTGGCAAAGATATTCCAAAGGGCATTTTAATGTATTTTAAAATGAAACACTTGTTCTACTATGTAGTGAACTAATTTCATATGATGTGTTTTACAATGAAATTTTATAAAATATATGTTATAATGAATTAGTTAGTTTAAGTGTGTTATGCTAGCTAAAATCTAATATATTATGTTGAACATTTTAATGTTATTTTTTGAAAATATTCCCTTATTTTCTCATTTTTTATTAGATTCATGCAACCCAACCCTACTAAACCCGACCCAACCCATACTTCGACCCAACCCATATCCAACCTCATATAGGGTCGGATACGGGTTGAGCTACCTTAAACCCATACCTATGCGGGTCGGATGAAATATTTGGTCTGACCCGATCCAACCCATACTTTGTGCAGCCCTAAGAGGAAGGAAAATTTTGGAATTAAAAATAAAATGTAGTAGAGGTAATTGTTGATCACACACTATTACTAAAAGTAGTCTTATTGGGAACACGCTATGGTGGTCTGCCTAAGTTTCACTTGGGTTCCATCTGGTTCTAGGGGCGACCTTGGCTCTTGTCACCTTGCTAAAAAGGAGTGTTGAATTTAATGAAATAAGTATTAAAACTGGGTGCTGTAGGGTTTGAATAAGTCAATTAACTAGACATCATTTTATCAAAAGATCGCTTCTCTCTACACTAATTTGTTATAAAATGTCATTGACGGCCATTGGTTTGGTACTAACGAGCATGCTTGGTCATCTACAATCATATGCTGACTGAAGATCCAAGCTGGTGTGCCAGTTGACAGGTGATATTATCAATAAATCCGAGGAGCACATTTGGAAACATATCAATGGAAAGAGATTCCTGAACAAATTAGGTACCATTTTTTATCTTTGTGGAATTGACCGTGAATTCTGTAAGCAAATATATTAAAGTTATATGTAGCCTGAATTATTCTGCTTGTTTCTTAGATAACGATGTATGTCATGTTATAATTTTACGTTATCAACCGTTTTTATCTAACCCATACGAGTGTGCTTGAAAAAAAAACCTCTAGGCAATAGTTCTGTTTTGTAGTTTAATTTACCTGTTGGATTTTCTTAATTGAATTTGTTCATGAAACCCGACTTAAGGATCAATTCATTGGTCATATCCAATTTATATGACAGCGGTCATAACTATGATCAAGGTAGTTTGTTTAAAAATAAATAACAAATTACTTGACTCTGCTTTCAAGTCGCAATTAGTCAACCTTATGTACGATAATTTTGTTGTATATAGCAAAAGCTGTTTTTTTCTTCTACTTTTCTTTCTACAAATAAGTGGTAGCTATTGTTTCTTATCTTTTTGAACAGAAGTGCTGTTTTTAGTATAGAACTTTGGGTGTCTTCTTATAACCAAAGTTTTATTAGGCAAACTGAAAGAGTTACCGAACAACAATCAAACCTTTTTTTTGTAAACGAGAGGCATGTAAAATGAGTAGAGTGAGCAATCTGGGACTAATATATTTATTGGTTTGAATCTTAAAAACCCATCAAAAATGGAATTATAACAATATTTATAGAGTTTGTCAATTTTTATCCCTTGAAATAAACAAGAATTATCAATTTTATGCAAAGTTCCACTTTAAATTCTTCTTTTTATGTGAAGTTCCATTTTGCCTATGCAAAATTGCAAGGAAATACGAATATGTTAGAAGTCAAAATAAACAATTTAATCAAAAGTAGCTTGGGTTAACATAGTTTTATTTCTTTTTGTACAACAGAAGAAAAGGAAATGGAAGATGTTGCACCGCTCAAGACTGAAGTAAAGAAAGTAAAGGAGCCAAAGAAAATCAAAAGGCAACCAGAAGCTACTGAATGCAAACAAGCAATAAAAGTTAATGATAATGCTTCAGAAAATCATGGACAAAATAATAACGACTCTGAAGAAGATATAGAATTCTGGATTCCACCTGTTGGTGAGCGTTGGGATGCTGATGATGGTAAAGATCGTTGGGAAGATGATGGCGATTCAGAGCAGGAATTATGTGATAACGATGACGATAAATCAGGTACATTAGTTTAAGTATCGTAAGTACCGTTTGATATCTACCTTTCCTCAAAGAATTATATGATATTATTCTTTTGATAATCGGTACCCTCATTTAATACCATTAGATATTCGATTGACAATCAGAAACCAACTTGTGGCAATATACTGTGGAGGAACATTACAAAACCAAATGCATGTGTGTAATAGTTTGTTCTAATATGCAGCTAAGCATGATCAAATTACCCATTTCTTATTCGCATAGCTTGGCAGTTGGTCCAGGAGCAATGTATTTCTTGAATAAGATTCATCGGTCTCAATGTTGCAGTACATTTTATGATATCCTAACCTAGTTTTCCAATTTTTATTTTCTTTGTGTGATGGGAACAGCTTTTAGCGGTTTATATCCAATTTCCCTCACTCTATAAAAGTAGATCTATATGAATTTGCATCTAAGAGGGGATACTCTACCCACATTTTGTGTGTCTTCATGTGCCCAATGAAATCTACATCATTCATTAATTATCCAATAAATTAATGGATAGAGAAAATATTGATAATGGACGTGATGGATTTAATGGGGGATAGATAACACATCAATATGAGGAAGCACGACTTTGATACAACCCTGAGGTATCAAAATTTGATACAGAGGGCATTAAGTATTAACATGTATACAAAAAGTTAACTGAACATTAGTTTAAAATCTCAACTTCTATCCTTCAGTGCACTGGTCGAAAATTTAAGTATGTTGTATCAAAGTTTGATACAACATGGTTGTTATCATAGTTTTTTTTTCCAATTTGAGGATAGAGGAATTGGTGTGAGTGCATCTTATCTGGTTATCACTATTTTACGCATATCTGCTTTCTATATATGTCAGTTCTAGCACTAAAATTCTATTCAGTCAATGCACATTGAACCATACATTTTAGGTCAATTCTATTCAGTCAAGTTTCTCCTTCCATGCCTCACTAAAATTTCCAGATCTAGCTTCGTAATTACATTCCCATCTACCCCTTCTCTCATTTCTTCTTTCTTAAGAGTCCATACTAAATCCGACCATATCCCTTCTTCAAAACCCTAAATCCATAGATCTGTCATATCAACCCAAAATACCACCATATTCAACAATAAAGAACTACCATCAGTGCTTGGTACTCACAAGTTGTCCAAATATGAACCCATAATGATAAAATATCAAACTTAGCTACAAAAGCACAGATATCCAAAATCATAGAGAGTTGAATTAGCATACTTAAATGAATGATTTATGGATGAAATGGTAAACTAGATTAGCGATTTGATTTGAGATTTTAGGGATTGTAGGGTTGTGGAATAAAGATATGAAGGAAATGAAAGGGATGGTATGCTGGATGGTAGATTGGTTGCATGGGGGTGTAAAAGGAGGAAAGTCGACAAGCACCATTGTCCCAATGGTTAAGCGCTTCAACTTTAGTGCGAGATGTCACATGTTTGAAATTTGCATAGCGTGATTCGAACATATATTGATATGTAGTATGTTGTATATTACCTAAGATTTGTAGTGATAATATGTGCTACCATTTAGGTACCAATTTCATAAAAAAAGGAAAGTTGAGATTTTTAAAATTTCAAGTGTAGATTTTTAATAATAATATAGAGTACAAATGACTCAAGGATATTATCATTGATTAAGAATGGACGGGAAAAATGCTTTATAAAGTTATTAGTTTAGATATGTTATTTTGATGGCTTGATTGTATTAAAAAAAGGGTTTGAGTAAACTTATCTGACCAATATGAAACTTTGATACCTCTCAAGTAGATGTCTTCCTTGGAGTTTACATTGAAGCAATTGTGTTGATTTAGAGCACATGTTATTTTATTTTATGGTAATATATTCTGACAAATTTTCATTTGTTTGAAATGAAGCTGACAAACAAGATGATCCAGAGTCTACTGAGCTCTCCTCACGGTAAGTGAAATTACGATGTTTATTTCTTAACATCAAACAAATAAATCCTTATTCTATGTTAATTTTCTATATTGTAATGTTTTTGTAGGAAAAAGAGAAAATGCAGAAGCTCTTCAATGAAGAAGAGAAGAAAAAAGAGGAAAGCTATGAAGGCCTTAAAGACAAACTCCAAATAACATGGGCAGTCGTATCATATGTGGCTTCAGATTGTTTTGTTCAAGTGTTACAAGTTATTAATAATGTTAAATTTTGTTATCGGTATTAGTTTGTATGTATTTTACTATGTTAATGGCTCAAGGGTACCAAGATTTGACATGAATCAGCTATTTATAAATCAAGTTGTGTGGGTGTATCAGTGTTAGTGTCAAAACTTATTGTCAAAGTAGGTTGCGTTCAAGAACAAATTTTCGATTAGGGTTAGTTTAAAAATCAACTTTGCAAAATAGGCTACCGTTAAAACTTATTATCAAAGTAGGTCAGTTCAGTCAGTAGCCAAACTCATATTTTTTTTGTGAATATTAGGCTCAGGTCTCTAATAAGTTTTAAAATACATAAAAATCCCAGTAAAAAAAGTATGTAAATTAGATCTTTAAAATTAAGTTACTAAGTAATTGCATATAGTTATGCAATTATTTATTGAATAATTGTATATATTTATGCAATTATATTCAAAAGTTGCATAAATTTATGCAATTTTTTCGGTGAATAACTGTGAAAATTTTCGCAACTTTTTCGGTGAATAATTATGGAAATTTCCGCAATTTTTTTGTTAATAATTGCGGAATTTTCCGCAAATTTATGAAAAAATTGCAGAAGTTTCCGCAATTTTTTGGTGAATAATTGCGGAATTTTCTGCAATTTTTTCAAAAAATTGCGGAAATTTCCACAATTTTTCAACGAATAATTGTGGAAATGTCTGCAATTTTTCGATATAATTGCATAAATGTCTGCAATTATTCACTAAATAATTGCATAAGTGTATGTCATTATTCGGTAACTTAATTCTAGAGACCTAATTTACAAACTTTTTTTACTGGGGTTTTTGTATATTTTGAAACTTGTTAGGTACCAGTGCCAAACTGTCTCTTTTTTTAAATGTCACACTATGAGTTGCACAATTAGAAGGAAACTTTAATGCACGAGTATGAGTTGCATATATATGAAGATGAGTCTTTTTAAGTGGAAAATAGGCACAAATACAAACTTTGAAAAATTTTTATACGGAAGACAATCAGTTTCATTTTTGAGTTGAAGGACAAAATTTGAAAAAAAATTAGGCTGAATAGCAATGTTAATTACAGTTAGCATTTTGTACAATGTAAAATCGAATATAATGCTAGTTATAACTAACATTTTGTATAGTGTAAAAACTGAATATAATGCTAGTCATAACTATAATTTTTTCTTTTTCAAAGTTTGTCCTTCAGCCCAAAAATGAAACTTGTTGTCCTTAAATCCAATTTTGTTTTCAAAGTTTGTCTTTCTCCCTAATTCTTTTTTTTTAAATACAATATGTTGTAGCGCAATTCAAAGTTGCGTTAGAATATTTTTTCAAAAGCGCAACTCACAGTTGCGCAATTTCCAATCAGTTTCAAAAGCCTAGAAATCGGCATGACTAGGCTGAAACTTACATATTTTGATAGTAAGTTTTAAAAGTAGCCCTTTTCCAAAATTGATTTTCAAACTAGCCCTAATCGAATTTTTTCCCATATTTCTCTGCACCGCGTTCCCGTTGTTGAATTTGTTAGCGATTTGTTGGCTATTGTTATTTGTATGGCTTGTGTGAAAAGTTCCTAAAAACAGTCATTTGTTTTTGAAGCAAGAATTCAGAAACTTAAGCTATGTTTGGTTTTCCATTTTTAATTTTGGATTTTCGTCCATATAAAAATACACAAGTCGCATGTATATTGTCGAAAACGACCAATTTAGAAAACAAAATTACCATAGAAAATAGAAAGCAATTTTTTTTTCTTCATGTTTTGAAAAATAAAAAAGCACGAGAAACAATCCATCCTTTCATCGTCCTTCCATCCCCTCCGTCATCCCTCCATTTTCCTCAATCACCTCCGTCATCACTTCACTCTTATATTTTAGATACATATTTGAAAACAGAAAATCCAAAATTCGTTTGTAAACCAAACACTACCTTATTTTTGATTGGATTGAACAACAGAGTTCTGATGGTTTCTTATTTTCTTTTCCTTTAATTAAAAATAATATTTCCATTGAACAAACATAGAGTGGTAAATAAAATTTTCAGTTCATTCATTGTAAAATAATAAGACCGTAGGACAAAAAACACTTTGCGAATGCACTCTTAATGAGAATGTCAATAAGTTGTGGCCTAAAGAGAAAATTTTGCACCGTTCGAAACGATTGAACGTTTACTTTCTTTCATTTTATTACATTTTCTTGTTTAGTTTTAAAACAAATAAAATAACGCTAGTAGATTTGAAAGAAATATACAAAATCCTCAAAAATTCGTAGACATAACATTCTGAATTCAATTGAGAAAACTGATGTGTTTTTCCATTGATCGGAAAACAACTACTCTATATAGTAACAAATTTTGGCTCACGTCCTTGTAATTAAAAACAATAATTAGGTTTAAGTCTCTTTCATAACTTATAAAATAACTTCCTATCTTTAAATAGTTTAATAGACATTACCCTTATGCCCACTTAACCGCCTGCTCTATGTATAAAATCTTTTGACATCCGCAATCCATTATTACGATTTTTGATTTGAAAAAAAATGAAACTCACTTGCCATTAAAGTCTCATCGTCGAAGAAAACCTAGCTATCGATTATTGCTTTTCCAGCATCAATCGAAGAACAAATTGTTATCTACTCAATCGAGGAACGAAAAAACTAATTTCGAAACTAAAATTGAAAACATTTTCAAATTTATAGAAGGAGAAATTCATGTTCGAAATTGGCAACCAAGGACGCATACTGTAGTGAACGCTCAACAATTCAAAGAGAAAACCGTAAAAGCAAAAAAGAAAATTTAAACAAAATCAAAATATTACTGCAAATATTGAAAATGGCAAATGTTTGACATGTATAATTTTGGTTGGTGCTGTGTTGAAATAGTTGTTACATCAAAAATCAACATTCCGTCTAGGATGAAAGGTCTCTCAACAAAGATTAAAGAAAAGGAGTTCAGTTCAAACCTTTCAGAAGAGTCGAAGGGATGCAGTCAACAGTACATAGCAGTCCCAGATCTTTCGAAGGAGTCAGAAGGTTTCATTCCTCAGCATTCAAATTGTTCTTATCTTCCGAAGAGGATGAAGAAGTCAAAGAAAGTGTGAGCAAGTACTTAATAACTTTTTCGAAAGCATAATAAGCCTTTCGAACCGGATGAAGCACATCCAAAGTATCTTCCGATAATGTCAAAAGGTTTATGAAGAAGACAACACTCACAAGTCAGTAAAGAAAGAAAGACACTCTTTCGAAGACATTGAAGGAAAGCACAACTCTTGACAACAATCAAGTGAAGAGAAACCTTCCGACAAGGTCGAAGGGTTTACAATAAGTAAGGGAAAAGCAACCTTCCAACCAGGTAGAAAGGTTCACAGCAGCATGAAGTAGGCAAACCTTCCGACCACGTCAAAAGGTACGTGAAGGCGTAAAGAAAAGCAAGCCTTCCGACAAAGTCGAAAGGTCCATGGCAGCAGATGAAAAGCAAGCCTTTCTACAAAGTTGAAAGGTCCATGGCAGCAGATGAAAGACAAACTTCCCGGCAAAGTCGAAAGGTTCGTAGTTGCATATAAAAGGAGAACCTTCCGACCCAGGCGAAAGCATGAGGCCGAAAGGTTGACCATCCGCATCTATAAAAGACCCAAGTGGTCCTGTTTAGGAGATCCGATTTTTCTCTCATTCTAACTTTGTAACTTCTTAAGAAAAGAATTACACCCTAATCGAGTGTGATTTGGAGAAATTTAATAAAGTGAAGCTTTTTCTTGAATATAAAGGGAAGTATTTAGCCTTGTTAATTACTTTACTGTTTGCATAACTCTTTATTCGGTTAACTCATATTTGCAGGTTCAATTCATCAGAAGGTTCTTGTCGACAAGGTCGACAACACACCTGAACAATTAATAAATATAACCATTGGTAGTCTTAATCCCTCCAACCCAAACCTTTCGACAAGGTCGACAACCTATTTGGATTAACATCCGCTGAAACCTTTCGAAACTGTTGACTTTGCTGCCTTAACCTTTCGACAAAGTGGGAATCTACTCAATATAAGTGATCAAACCTTTCGTCAAGGTCAGAAGCGACTACTTACCACCCAAATCCAAAGAAGGCTATCTCCCTAGCTTTTTGATAAGATTAAAACCTACTTCTTGAAGACTCAATTTAGGAAAATCTAAGCTAACCAAGAGAAAAGCCTTTGTGGAAATCTTCAAACAAGCTCAACAGAGTCGGAAGGTACCATAACCCAATACTTAAACCTTCCGACGACGTCGAAAATCTGATTTGAAAGACATTTACCGGTGAGGATACAAAGGCAACCTTTCAAGATATAACATCCTCCATTCAAACCAAACCAACTACACTAATTGAAATAACTTTGGGGTGTTGACCATAAATTTGGTTAACAATAGTACTACTTCCAATTGCACATATAATTGGGCAAATATTTGAATGACAAATATTTACGTGGAAAATATTTGACATAATAAAAGTTGGTTAATTAATGCTTGATACACACACACATATATCTATACATACATACATACATAGATACACACACACACATACATAAAAACATATATACATACATACATACATACATACATATATATATATAACTGAAATTCTAAGTAAATATTGATAATGGAAAATGTTTGACATGTATAATTTTTGGTCGACGATAGATTGAAATAGCAGTTAGTATACAATAGGATGAATAATTAAGAATGACTAATATCTACTTGGCAAAAGTTTGCCATAAATAATTTTTTTTGTCAATGATTGCTTGAATATTAAATTATTTTTACTATAAATAGCGATAATGTTAAATATTTATCATACATGGTATTGGTTGATAATAAGTTGAAATTGTAGTACACATTTACATAAAATACTGAAAATGAAAACTATTTTTCATATACAATTTTGGAAGATAATTGCTTGATATGTTAGAAACTATTATTGTAAAGACCGAGGATGTCAAATATTTGCCATATATATGTAACAACCAACCTTTCACTAACACTTTGATCATCCGTCCCAATCGATGCTCAGACCCTCGGGCTAGAAAATTACAGATCATTAGTGTAAAAAAAGCACTACAATATACAGAGTTATCTATTTATCGCTACACCTTCAAAACTCATGGCGGAAGGCAATAAAATACACTAGGAACATAACATAAATATCTAAAGAGTTGCGTAAACCATAAGTCGTTACAACTGTCTATTAAACATAATACTTCAAATTACATACTTTAATTAAACATAATGACTAAATAAGTAATAACTCGTGGATAAAAGTCTTATTCATCACCAGCGGTCCCCATCATCTTCACTTCACGTATGACTTCCGCTAACCCTATCAATCCATTATATAGAATAATAGAGGTGGGGGGGTAAACTTAAGCTCGATGAGTGAGCATATATCTATAAATACATGATACTAACATGCTAATAAAACATCTTTATAGACTATTTTTGCGGTGTCAGTTTAAGGGATAAATTTATCATTGTTTTGTTTTGAAGGGAATCAATAAATTGAAATAAAATCAACTTAATGAAATACGTTGAATTTAAAATCAATTGTTGAATAAATTAATTTAAATTGAAATTTATATGGTTTGAATTAATTGTTTATTTTTTTTTCAATCTATTTTATTTTTGGTTGTTTCTATTCTACTACCTTCTTCCTTTTCGTGGACGAAAAGTTTTGAGTGGGGGAGAGTGTAATGACCCGTAAATTTTAGCTGTTTTAATAAAGTAATTAACTGAATTTTTGTGAAATTTTAAACAATAAAAAGTTGAAATAAAAATTTGATATTTGGAATACGTCTGTTTAAACATAGCAAATGGTAAATTTTCATTTGATAATATGAAAGTTAATTTCTTGTGTAATTTTATTTCAATTTAAATCAGTTAATATTTGATGATAATAAAATGTTTTCCAAACCTGAATATTATTCTATAGAAAATTTGTAAATCGTCTTCTGAGTGAGACGTCATCTTTCGTTTTGTCAAATTTCGACTGCTATTGCTCCGTTATCTTATTTTAGTCAAATTAGCAGCATTTTAGATACCGGATATCGACTTTTTATAGGATGATCGTACCACTGATATATGTATACCGTTTTGATCGTCTCGTCGTACTGATCTCTACGGTATATTCATTTGTGTGTTCCGAAGTCCAGGAGACAGCGAAATCTATGGAACAATTTCCGTATCGGTTCCGTAATTTGGGCTTTTGGGTTTTCTGTAACCATTCGTTATTCATCGTGAGAAACAAATGGACCGTAACCATTTCTATTCCCAAAATTTATTATTAACTTTTGGTATCCCAACCGTTGAATGAAATTGCTATTCATTTTTGTTCGTTCCCAGTTTTATCTTTTTCTCTACTATCTTCCTTTGATTTTTGCTTTCCAATATATAATATAACAAAGCATAAGCTATGGTTGCCTGCTCCTCCCATGGCCGAAATTCATTTTGTTTGCAACCTCCACCGTCTTCATCCTTCCTCCATTCCGACAGCCCACCATCCCCCTGACAACAACCCACGGCCTTAACCACACCTTCAACCGCCACCACCTTTCAAACTCCACGACCGCAACCACAACATCTCCGCCACCTTCTGTCACATACAGAAATTTTCGACTTTCGAAAATTCGACATCGATACTCACTTTATCGACTGTCGAGCAATCGAGTGCCGGAAACTCCAATAGTGAGGGTTTAATAAAGAAGAAAAAGGTAGAAGAAGAAGAAAAGAGGAAAAGAAATAAGAGAAGAACAACATCAGAACAGAAAACAATATCAGAGTCTTACACATCGCAATGGAACAATATATAATAAATAAACACTAGTCTTTTAAAACAAAGAGCTATATCAGTTTATACATACATCAATCATCAGAGTCAATATACAACAATGGACAGTTATATAACTTGTCCTCATACAGAATACACAGCGGAATAATACAAAGTGTAGGTGATACGTTACGCCATCCAGCTTGCTTCCAAAGCTCCAGAATATCCAGAATATCCTGATAACATAACTCTAGGCTGCCCGTGTGGAAATTTGTGGGCACCCAGAGTTTAGAAGGGAACAATAAACTCCGAGTCAGTCATGGTGACTGGTGTGAGATCGTAAAACAATTTTATCTTTAAAATAAACAACAGGAAAACTTTAATGTCAATTCGTAATGCTTTTGGAAAATGAAACTACCATAAGACCTCCCACCACACACACAATGCAAACGCAGACTTGGAGGAGATTTCTTCTTATGTTAGTCAAAGATGCTTACTACGCAAAAATCAAATCCTTTTTGATATTATTATTAGTGCATAGTGGAAAACATTTCGAAAGTATAATATTAATCTTAGCCAGCATAGGTACCATTATATTATGCCTGCTATAGCTGCCTCCTGAGGAGACAGGTTATACAATTGAAATCGTAAAGGCTCGTATTGTTTCTTTGGATTTCCAACAAATGGTCAGGCTAAGGAACTTCCTATCCACGATGGGTACGTCCCTGGAATAGACGACCCGAGAACCTAACCGGATCTCTGCCAACACAAGGCCGGGTTACCTCTGCAAAAATAGGTAACTACTGACACGCGTATGCCATCCCCCGATCGTAACCGATCTTCCCGAGGATCCCCGATTTCCAACAAACCACAAAGTAATAATGCAGCAACCACATAGGTTAAGTATCTGGGCTCCATACCATGATACCACCTCTATCCAGAAGGAATGACATACACTAAGGGGCGCTACTCCCTAGAACCTTGCCGCATCCTTCCTGTTTTGACCATTTCCGGGGTGTGAGGCTCGACGAAGTCTCGTCCACAAAGCTACGCTTTCTACAAAGCCCTGCTTCAGGTCAAACAAATGATCAACCTATGATCACAAAGATATAAGATCAAACAAATGATCATATCACAAATGATCAAACACCGATCATTTCACAGCAACACTCAGTATGCCACGCTACCAAATTGGGAATATATCGCTGATAAATTTCAACTACATAACCTCTGAGCTCGTACGTCTCAGAGAAGGGTGTTAAGCTAAGAGAATAAATTCTCCGCCACCAACAGATATGTATTTGAAAGAAATCAGCTTTATATCTCAAATTGTAACGTCAGACATACAATCCATACAAGTCTGTTCCGGGATCGAACAGAACCGAAGGCACTTCTCACGAAGCCCTTGCATATTCGGATAATTTTCTAATCACGTCCGGACTTCCCGTCACTAAGGGTGATAAAACCTCTAAATCGGAGATCAGTCGATGTAGAGTAACTCGACGGTAATCCTTCCGTTTTCAAAAATATCCGGTCTTCAACACCGGTCTTCGAATGTAATTCATAACGACGTATCACATATTCGGAATGGGTTATACGACCCCATGGTCCTTTCCCGGCTAACCCGAATAGTGAGCGATTATTCAAAAATAAGTGTGGCATTCAAATTCATCCAATTCACAACAAATACCATTCAAGGTAATTATTGATAGTCGGTTATTTAACTATCAATAAAGATGCGCAACATCATCAGATTCCAAATAATTTTCCCAAATTATTTCATCTTCCAAAATATCTTTAGTAGATATATAATTTCCACACTTAACCATTTGAAAACAAATTTCAAATATTCACTTTTCAATTTATCTTTAAAAGATAAAGTTTCAACCCTTCGTTTCATATTGGAAAAGCAATTCCATACTTATTTAATAATAAGTATTTCACAAATCTTTATTTTCAACACTTGGAAAATATTTCATATACTTAAATCAATATTAAGTATAAATTCATTCTTTAAGGAAATCATTTACTTTAACAACATCTATTCGAGTCAAAACGAATGTTACGTAAAACATCGTTACGACGACTCAAAATCACTAGTATAGGGATTCGAAAATTAAGATAGATATATAAATCCCAATACTATATAAAAAAAACATTTCCTTTCGGAAATCATTTACTATAACAACAGTGTGTTATAGTCCACCATTTCCTTAAATTTCTCGAAAACGTCTATTTCAATAACAAGTGCTGAAATCTTTGCTTTCGATTCATAATACATTTTAAAACATTTTTAAAATGTTTAACTTCATTTTTAATATCACTTCTTTAAAAACGTATCCATTTTACTTAAAAATATATTCACTGTCCAAAATCGTGAATATAATTCACTTAACCAAATTTCAATCATCTCTACACATTTTATCTTAATAATAATTCGCTATCCAAAATCGCGAATATATCTCCTTTAATAATCTTCTATATTTGATTTATCAAATCCAATTGATTTCGAATTTATAAAACAACGTTTATAAATCACATTTCTATTTATAAAAACTTCAATTTATAAATCTCCTTTGTTAACTAATTCAATTCATAACTACATTTTTTTTATACCAACTATCCATATTATAAGTTGAATACTTATAATTCATTTATTCTACAAAATCATTTCCATTTATAAGTTCACAATTTATAAATTTCATTCACTTATAAATTCTTAAAAATTCATTTTAACGCTTATAAAAACTCGTTTTATAATACCAATATTTTGATTTATAAATATCAATTTTATAAATCTTTTTATACAAATCGTTTATAGTTATTCAAAAATCCCAACTTAAACCATTTTATAAATAAATCGACTTTTATTTCAAAAATGACACGTTGGTTATATTTCACTAAAAATTATAACTTTTATAACTTTAAAATTTTAACGTTTATAAATCAATTCAAAAATTCCATAAAACGTATATTTTCAAAAATCACTTTAAAAACCTTTTTAAAGTAAAAGGAATCCGATGATGCAACAGCACCAATTAGTCAATCACAACATCAAACATCATATATCAACATATGATAACAGAATATACATCAATATCTGTAAATAAATAACTACTGGTGAGGAATCCAGTTGGATCCCTCCAACCTGTTTCCCTGCATCCACAGACGTTAGCACAATACCAATTCCACTTCGAGGTGGAATATCGCGGTATATGGGTTTTATAAAAATAATCCGCTTACTAACGGCGCAATAGGGTCTCATCCGCTATACGAGGCGGGAAATCATCAATCCAATATATACATATGCCAATATGTATATATTGCTATATATATATATAGATATATCCTACTATATCTAATATCACATCCAATAGAAATCAATCAGATCAATCAATAACTGCAAAAGAAAATCCACTTTTCATTTGAGTGAGAAAAATCTCACCTTAGCTTTAATTTTGCAATCCATTTCCATCTCGACTTGTTTTCTCGATTTATAGACCTTGTATGACAATTATATAATTTTATTAATATTTGAACTAATTGAACAATCAATTATTTACCATTCATAATTTTAATTAACTCACAAATTTAAATCTAAATTAATTCCTCCTTTTAAAAATTTCTTAAAAGCTAAAGTAATTAAGTAAGCTAATTTAACACATATATATAGAGAATTAGACTAGACCGGTTTAAACTTTACTATAAATATTTCAGCTTCCTGTTTTTACATTTCTGGAGAAAATTAACTACTTCACATTATATATAATTTCACTACTGAAATTTTAAAATGGTAATACAGAAGATTTTCTTTTACTGTAAAAATTTAATTTATTTAACTAAATCAAAATAAAAATGATACCTCTCACAATTTTGAATTCGAGCTTTAGCCCACTCGCGAAACCCCGAATCGCCTGCCGACGAACTTGCCGAACTCCACAACTTCACCGTGCCACCATCATCGGCTCGGCCACCATCCCAGCCTCGTGAACAACCCCACGCAGCCGCTTCACCGCAAAGCCCTCGCGAGAACGTGACTTCGACTGCCCATCATCGCGACACACCACTGTCTCACGCGCACTCACCTCCCTTCCAGTCGCTTCGCGATATTGCTTACGTTCGAGCCTCGCGAGTTTTTTTTTCCTTTCACCACCCACAATTGCAATGCCGCCATCTCCTACGACGAACTCCACATCGCGACATCAACTCTAGACGCTCCTCCCCATCGCGAGTCTTCCTGCCCTAGTTTCGACGAACCCACGCATCACCAACTTCCAGTCGCTCGCGACGAACTCACGTGCCAACCCTAGTTCTTCGCAAATGAACTCGCCCCGATTTCGAGATTCCCCTCCCCGCGTGCCTAATTCAGATCGAGCTTCAAAAGTTTAGGCTTTGATTCAAAACCGAGCTCGACTCGATTTAAAATAGAGAGGCTCGATTTTTCTTTTATTAACTGTCAATTTTTCGAATGGAGCTCGGTCAGATTTGTTTTGAACAAAGACGTGGGTCGAGTTGTCTTCCGTTTGAACGAACGAACGATGATGGGTTTCGAATTGAATAGAGAAGAGGATGTTGAATTTTTGAATATAGGTCGCCATTCTTGTTTTCATTTTGATTTTTGTTTTGAACTGAACGGAGGAGAGACGTGATATTTTTAACAGAGGAGGAAGGGGAGACCAACGTACGCGACATTGCAGAGAGTAGGTCTGCTTACACGATCTCGTTCGTGATTTTAGGCGTAGAATTAGGGGAGAAAAGTGTGCTGACTTTGACCAATAATTTAAATTTAAAATTTAAATTGATTTTGATTTAATTCCAAGGCGTTTGCTTACCGTACGCTCACATATCAACTTCGATAAATACGAAATTTGAAACCCGGCAATAATTCAATATTCCGGACCCAATGAAACTGGTTTCGTCGAATTTCGAGACTGTGTGAAATCGACTATTTTTAAATATTGATACGAACGATATAATTTCAAAACTGATCAAATCAATTCGAAATTAGATTCTGAAGCTTCTGTTATCTTCAGTATCATCAATATAAATTTTAAAAGCTTTTCGAAATATTTTTCTTCAACTTTAAATTGAAGATTCAAATTTTTTATCCAGTTTCAATAGATTAAATTTTAAAATTTAATCGCCAAATTCAAAGTTCAATCGGGGATTCAAATTAAATCATCGTTCAAATATTTAAAATTAATTAAATATTCTCAATTTAATTTGTTCAAAATTCTGGGTCGTTACAGACTTCCCCTCTTAAAAGAATTTCGTCCTCGAAATTACAAGTTAGGGAAAAAGGTCCTTAACTCGTCTACTATTTTTCACAATCCAATAGTTTTATCAATTTGTCAAAACAAATCTTTCTACTAAAGATTCATTATCATTTCAACTAGTTTTCCAACTTCAATTATAAATTTCAAAACAACATTGTTTTACTTCTCTATTCAAATTTAAATTCAAATTCAAATTTAAACTTTCAAAATTTCTCAAAAATTTCCTAACACCCTAAATTTCCGAAAAATTTCGCCAGCGTCTCCTTTGCGCGGCTAATACGGCACGACTACAAAATGTCCCTACGGACTCTCAGAATTCAAAAAGAAAAAGAAAAAGCCAAGCGGCTAGACAAGAAATCAGCAAATCTCATATTTGAAATTCAAATACATACCTTTTGTCGAGCAATTCAAACTTATCTTCGAAATCAAATCCAATTCCTTTATAAACCTGTATATCCTACTAGCCATAATATCTAGTTACACATTCAACCCATTTTGCAAATTCTATTACAAAATTTTCAATATAAACTTCTTATACATTTTTACCTCACTGTTGAAGTTACACTTTATTCATTTTCATTCAATTTTATATTTCACATTCATTTGAATTCAATTTACTTTTCTTTTATAATCATTGAATTTAATTCGTTCAATACCTTATCCATTTGGTCAATATTCAATTAGCTTCACTTACTCATTTTAGCTTAATACTTCACAAATTAAATTCAATTCTAGTTTTATTCACTTACAAATTCAAAATGAATTTTAACATTCAATTTCATTTTCTTGCACTTGCAATTGCAAATTTATTTTCAACTTAATAAATTTTCCTTAAGTAATCATTTCACTTTATTTAATTGATTCACTTATACTTACATTAATTTAACTACATCCTTTAAGTTAAATTTATTCTATCAAGATTCAATTTGTATAAGTTATCAACTTAATAATATTTCATAAATATTTTTATATAGTATTCCAGAGTCTTTTAAATCTTTTCAAAACCATTTTTGAAAACAATTCAAATCATCCTTTGAATTTCCAAAACAAAACCCAAATTTTCCCAACAACTTCCATTTAAAACAATTTGGCAGCAATTCCTCTTTTGGAAACCCGAAAATGAACACCAATGATGCCGCGGTCATCATCGAAGTTATTTTCCAGCGACCGAAAAGAGTTTAGAGCTTTCAACTTTCCAAAATACTTTTCAAACCTTTGAAATTCATTTTCAAATCAAAAAGGATTTAAACTTTCTAAATCTCCAAAATTTTCAAATTCTTTTCAAAACATTTCCAAAAACTTCTCTGGAATTCCGTTTTAAATTACAATTCACATTTATAATTTATATTCTCAAATTTCATTTGTATATGAATTTATTTCTTAACTTTGGAGTTACGATTTCAATTTCTTATTCAATTTCATATAATGATGATAACATTTCAATATTATCACTTTCCTAACAACCATGCAACCATATACTGTAATAATTTGCAGAAAATTATTTCCTTTATATACGAAAATAGTTTTAGGTAAAATTATTTCATTTACCCTAATTAAAACAATACTGTGTCAGTTTATCTTGTTTAGAGTTTAGAAACCCCTATCGATACAGTTAGCTAGACTGCATCGACCAGAATCCATAAACAATCAACCGATAAGTCAACACAATACAAAACAATTTCATATTCAATAACAAATACGCACTCGTATCTATTATTACACTCAACTCATTCTAGAGTACTACTGACTCTATCTCTAATGAGGAACACCCAACAGAGCAGGGTTGTCGCTTAACCATATGCTCTGATACCACGCTGTCACATACAGAAATTTTCGACTTTCGAAAATTCGACATCGATACTCACTTTATCGACTGTCGAGCAATCGAGTGCCGGAAACTCCAATAGTGAGGGTTTAATAAAGAAGAAAAAGGTAGAAGAAGAAGAAAAGAGGAAAAGAAATAAGAGAAGAACAACATCAGAACAGAAAACAATATCAGAGTCTTACACATCGCAGTGGAACAATATATAATAAATAAACACTAGTCTTTTAAAACAAAGAGCTATATCAGTTTATACATACATCAATCATCAGAGTCAATATACAACAATGGACAGTTATATAACTTGTCCTCATACAGAATACACAGCGGAATAATACAAAGTGTAGGTGATACGTTACGCCATCCAGCTTGCTTCCAAAGCTCCAGAATATCCAGAATATCCTGATAACATAACTCTAGGCTGCCCGTGTGGAAATTTGTGGGCACCCAGAGTTTAGAAGGGAACAATAAACTCCGAGTCAGTCATGGTGACTGGTGTGAGATCGTAAAACAGTTTTATCTTTAAAATAAACAACAGGAAAACTTTAATGTCAATTTGTAATGCTTTTGGAAAATGAAACTACCATAAGACCTCCCACCACACACACAATGCAAACGCAGAGTTGGAGGAGATTTCTTCTTATGTTAGTCAAAGATGCTTACTACACAAAAATCAAATCCTTTTTGATATTATTATTAGTGCATAGTGGAAAACATTTCGAAAGTATAATATTAATCTTAGCCAGCATAGGTACCATTATATTATGCCTGCTATAGCTGCCTCCTGAGGAGACAGGTTATACAATTGAAATCGTAAAGGCTCGTATTGTTTCTTTGGATTTCCAATAAATGGTCAGGCTAAGGAACTTCCTATCCACGATGGGTACGTCCCTGGAATAGACGACCCGAGAACCTAACCGGATCTCTGCCAACACAAGGCCGGGTTACCTCTGCAAAAATAGGTAACTACTGACACGCGTATGCCATCCCCCGATCGTAACCGATCTTCCCGAGGATCCCCGATTTCCAACAAACCACAAAGTAATAATGCAGCAACCACATAGGTTAAGTATCTGGGCTCCATACCATGATACCACCTCTATCCAGAAGGAATGACATACACTAAGGGGCGCTACTCCCTAGAACCTTGCCGCATCCTTCCTGTTTTGACCATTTCCGGGGTGTGAGGCTCGACGAAGTCTCGTCCACAAAGCTACGCTTTCTACAAAGCCCTACTTCGGGTCAAACAAATGATCAACCTATGATCACAAAGATATAAGATCAAACAAATGATCATATCACAAATGATCAAACACCGATCATTTCACAGCAACACTCAGTATGCCACGTTACCAAATTGGGAATATATCGCTGATAAATTTCAACTACATAACCTCTGAGCTCGTACGTCTCAGAGAAGGGTGTTAAACTAAGAGAATAAATTCTCCGCCACCAACAGATATGTATTTGAAAGAAATCAGCTTTATATCTCAAATTGTAACGTCAGACATACAATCCATACAAGTCTGTTCCGGGATCGAACAGAACCGAAGGCACTTCTCACGAAGCCCTTGCATATCCGGATAATTTTCTAATCACGTCCGGACTTCCCGTCACTAAGGGTGATAAAACCTCTAAATCGGAGATCAGCCGATGTAGAGTAACTCGACGGTAATCCTTCCGTTTTCAAAAATATCCGGTCTTCAACACCGGTCTTCGAATGCAATTCATAACGACGTATCACATATTCGGAATGGGTTATACGACCCCATGGTCCTTTCCCGGCTAACCCGAATAGTGAGCGATTATTCAAAAATAAGTGTGGCATTCAAATTCATCCAATTCACAACAAATACCATTCAAGGTAATTATTGATAGTCGGTTATTTAACTATCAATAAAGATGCGCAACATCATCAGATTCCAAATAATTTTCCCAAATTATTTCATCTTCCAAAATATCTTTACTAGATATATAATTTCCACACTTAACCGTTTGAAAACAAATTTCAAATATTCACTTTTCAATTTATCTTTAAAAGATAAAGTTTCAACCCTTCGTTTCATATTGGAAAAGCAATTCCATACTTATTTAATAATAAGTATTTCACAAATCTTTATTTTCAACACTTGGAAAATATTTCATATACTTAAATCAATATTAAGTATAAATTCATTCTTTAAGGAAATCATTTACTTTAACAACATCTATTCGAGTCAAAACGAATGTTACGTAAAACATCGTTACGACGACTCAAAATCACTAGTATAGGGATTCGAAAATTAAGATAGATATATAAATCCCAATACTATATAAAAAAAACATTTCCGTCCGGAAATCATTTACTATAACAACAGTGTGTTATAGTCCACCATTTCCTTAAATTTCTCGAAAACGTCTATTTCAATAACAAGTGTTGAAATCTTTGCTTTCGATTCATAATACATTTTAAAACATTTTTAAAATGTTTAACTTCATTTTTAATATCACTTCTTTAAAAACGTATCCATTTTACTTAAAAATATATTCACTGTCCAAAATCGTGAATATAATTCACTTAACCAAATTTCAATCATCTCTACACATTTTATCTTAATAATAATTCGCTATCCAAAATCGCGAATATATCTCCTTTAATAATCTTCTATATTTGATTTATCAAATCCAATTGATTTCGAATTTATAAAACAACGTTTATAAATCACATTTCTATTTATAAAAACTTCAATTTATAAATCTCCTTTGTTAACTAATTCAATTCATAACTACATTTTTTTTATACCAACTATCCATATTATAAGTTGAATACTTATAATTCATTTATTCTACAAAATCATTTCCATTTATAAGTTCACAATTTATAAATTTCATTCACTTATAAATTCTTAAAAATTCATTTTAACGCTTATAAAAACTCGTTTTATAATACCAATATTTTGATTTATAAATATCAATTTTATAAATCTTTTTATACAAATCGTTTATAGTTATTCAAAAATCCCAACTTAAACCATTTTATAAATAAATCGACTTTTATTTCAAAAACGACACGTTGGTTATATTTCACTAAAAATTATAACTTTTATAACTTTAAAATTTTAACGTTTATAAATCAATTCAAAAATTCCATAAAACGTATATTTTCAAAAATCACTTTAAAAACCTTTTTAAAGTAAAAGGAATCCGATGATGCAACAGCACCAATTAGTCAATCACAACATCAAACATCATATATCAACATATGATAACAGAATATACATCAATATCTATAAATAAATAACTACTGGTGAGGAATCCAGTTGGATCCCTCCAACCTGTTTCCCTGCATCCACAGACGTTAGCACAATACCAATTCCACTTCGAGGTGGAATATCGCGGTATATGGGTTTTATAAAAATAATCCGCTTACTAACGGCGCAATAGGGTCTCATCCGCTATACGAGGCGGGAAATCATCAATCCAATATATACATATGCCAATATGTATATATTGATATATATATATAGATATATCCTACTATATCTAATATCACATCCAATAGAAATCAATCAGATCAATCAATAACTGCAAAAGAAAATCCACTTTTCATTTGAGTGAGAAAAATCTCACCTTAGCTTTAATTTTGCAATCCATTTCCATCTCGACTTGTTTTCTCGATTTATAGACCTTGTATGACAATTATATAATTTTATTAATATTTGAACTAATTGAACAATCAATTATTTACCATTCATAATTTTAATTAACTCACAAATTTAAATCTAAATTAATTCCTCCTTTTAAAAATTTCTTAAAAGCTAAAGTAATTAAGTAAGCTAATTTAACACATATATATAGAGAATTAGACTAGACCGGTTTAAACTTTACTATAAATATTTCAGCTTCCTGTTTTTACATTTCTGGAGAAAATTAACTACTTCACATTATATATAATTTCACTACTGAAATTTTAAAATGGTAATACAGAAGATTTTCTTTTACTGTAAAAATTTAATTTATTTAACTAAATCAAAATAAAAATGATACCTCTCACAATTTTGAATTCGAGCTTTAGCCCACTCGCGAAACCCCGAATCGCCTGCCGACGAACTTGCCGAACTCCACAACTTCACCATGCCACCATCATCGGCTCGACCACCATCCCAGCCTCGTGAACAACCCCACGCAGCCGCTTCACCGCAAAGCCCTCGCGAGAACGTGACTTCGACTGCCCATCATCGCGACACACCACTGTCTCACGCGCGCTCACCTCCCTTCCAGTCGCTTCGCGATATTGCTTACGTTCGAGCCTCGCGAGTTTTTTTTTCCTTTCACCACCCACAATTGCAGTGCCGCCATCTCCTACGACGAACTCCACATCGCGACATCAACTCTAGACGCTCCTCCCCATCGCGAGTCTTCCTGCCCTAGTTTCGACGAACCCACGCATCACCAACTTCCAGTCGCTCGCGACGAACTCACGTGCCAACCCTAGTTCTTCGCAAATGAACTCGCCCCGATTTCGAGATTCCCCTCCCCACGAGCCTAATTCAGATCGAGCTTCAAAAGTTTAGGCTTTGATTCAAAACCGAGCTCGACTCGATTTAAAATAGAGAGGCTCGATTTTTCTTTTATTAACTGTCGATTTTTCGAATGGAGCTCGGTCAGATTTGTTTTGAACAAAGACGTGGGTCGAGTTGTCTTCCGTTTGAACGAACGAACGATGATGGGTTTCGAATTGAATAGAGAAGAGGATGTTGAATTTTTGAATATAGGTCGCCATTCTTGTTTTCTTTTTGATTTTTGTTTTGAACTGAACGGAGGAGAGACGTGATATTTTTAACAGAGGAGGAAGGGGAGACCAACGTACGCGACATTGCAGAGAGTAGGTCTGCTTACACGATCTCGTTCGTGATTTTAGGCGTAGAATTAGGGGAGAAAACTGTGCTGACTTTGACCAATAATTTAAATTTAAATTTAAATTGATTTTGATTTAATTCCAAGGCGTTTGCTTACCGTACGCTCACATATCAACTTCGATAAATACGAAATTTGAAACCCGGCAATAATTCAATATTCCGGACCCAATGAAACTGGTTTCGTCGAATTTCGAGACTGTGTGAAAATCGACTATTTTTAAATATTGATACGAACGATATAATTTCAAAACTGATCAAATCAATTCGAAATTAGATTCTGAAGCTTCTGTTATCTTCAGTATCATCAATATAAATTTTAAAAGCTTTTCGAAATATTTTTCTTCAACTTTAAATTGAAGATTCAAATTTTTTATCCAGTTTCAATAGATTAAATTTTAAAATTTAATCGCCAAATTCAAAGTTCAATCGGGGATTCAAATTAAATCATCGTTCAAATATTTAAAATTAATTAAATATTCTCAATTTAATTTGTTCAAAATTCTGGGTCGTTACACCTTCTCTCTCCGTTCTCCATCTCCCTTCCTTCTTTCATCTCACAGCCACCCGAAGCCAAGACAACTAGTAGCATAACCTTTCTCCGAGCCTCTGACTCAGCCGACCCCACCGCTGTGATCACCGAACCCGCCTACCACTTGACCATCATCTCCAGACAACACCGTCTCTGCCTCTTGTTTTCACAGCCTTCTTTTCGTAAGTTATCTATATAGACCGTATATTTTGATTTAAGAAATAATATAGATATATGTCTGTAGGGATATATATATATATACAGTATAGACATAAGTCTGTTCGTTTCTTTTTTTTGAATATAGGTAAATATGTTATCGATTATGTATGAGATAGTCTATATATTAATTAAGTATAGCATAAGTTAGTTTAGATATATACTTTACAGTTTCATTGTGTGTTTTTAAACGTGTGTCTTATAATTATATATAGCATAGGTCAGTTGTATATATAATAGTCATAAAATTATATATATATATAAGTAAATATAAGGTTTGTCTGCATACAGCTGGGTATATTTGCCTTTACACATATTTGCTGCATATATGTGAGTTATATTTCATTCATGGCTTTGTTTATATATATTAATGTTTATATATATATATTATATTATTTATATTATAGTATGAAGTGATGGTATATATATATAAGTCTTATATATACTTTTATATGTATGCAGTCAGATTTTTCTTAGTTGTAGTTTAAAATAAAAGTGATATTTGTTTATTTAAGTGTTGATTTGTAAATGATATATAATATGTTCATCTTAGTTTAAGCATAGTGTTTATAATATGCTGTTTGTATATATGGGTTAGTTATGTAAATTATATATATATTGGTTTACAGCTGTTTATATATACATTAGTATATATGAGTTTATAAAGCTTTGTTTGTAGTTTCTTTTATAATTAGTATGTACATATGTATGTCATTTTTCTTTGAAAATATTTAGTACAACAACTACTATATAAAATCAGTAGTATATATATATATATAATTATATATGAGAGTATATATAGAGGTCTATAAGTAATATGACCTGTCAAGTTATATATCTCTATTTATTGATTTCAATAAAGCATTGACTTTATAATAAAATAATTTCTACATGTTTTAGGTTGTTTTTATATGTGTATTAGTTTTTATACATAATACGTTAATTTATATATGGTGTAGTCCTAATGTGTTAGTCTGCAAATATTTGTATGATATGTTAGGGTGAATGAATATATATATAAGCATTGATTTTAAAAATATTATTTATATATGTTGATATTAATATATACGTGTTTTAATTGAATAATAGAATTTGAAATACATACATACATATATATATATTCAATATAAAATGTGTTGAATTTAAAATATGTTTTTTTATATATATAGTTATATATATATATAAGTGCACTTATACCATTGATCTTCTTCGATCCAGTTCTGATTGATTTCGTCGATTCCTCGTCATCGGCTTTGATCGTCGAATTCGTGCCAATCTTGCTTTGATTTGGAATTCGTAGCTTGTTCTGTTGTCAATCTCTCTAGCCTCGAAAGGTGAGAAATCACTCACGATTAACGTTCTTATATTTATTAAATTTGATTTCAATTGAAACGACAGTTGAAATATGCTGCTGTTAGTTATTTACGTTGCTATATATATGCTGTTATCTATATCTGTTCACCTGTGACATCTGACACCTTTATCTGTTATTTATATTGATGATATATGCATGTTATGTTATTATCATATATGTTATCACTCTGCAAGTTCCCTGTTAGTATAGAATTCCCTATGGGTTGAAATGATACATACCCGAACGATCTGTAGAATAGGAGAAAATCGATATGGGTTGAAATGATAAACCCAAGCGATTTTCATTTGAATTGAATTTGGGATTGTGGGTTGAAAGATATATACCCATATGTATTTAAATTGCGGATTGAAATGATAAATATCCGTAACACTTGACCATAGGATAGAAAATTATATACAGACACCGTTGGTCTATATATAAATATTTTGAAAATGATTTCTATGGTTTTGGAAAGAAGTATATGGTTTATTAAATATTGATTTTTAAGATATTATATATAAATGTATTTTATAAAGGCTAAAATTTAGATTTTAAATTTATATGTTTGAAAATTTTAAAGGGTATAAGTTAGTTTTGAAATTATATTTTAAATAGATTTTATAATAATTTTAATAAATTCAGGTTGGAAAGGGGAATAGAAATTGGGTTGAAATTATATTTATTTAAGAATTATACTTAAATAAGTTTGATTTGAAATTTATTAAAATTGAAATTTTAAAGATATGATTTTTAACTTGGATTTGGTTAAAAATGACTTAAATGAATATTTCAAATTCATATAAATTTAAATGGGATATTTTGTTTATTTAAATTTTCAAATTGAAGTTGTATTTAGTTGTTATTGAAATGATTAAGTAAATATTTCAAAACTAAATAATCGTAAAGTAAATTTGATATATATATGAAATTATCGAATTTAGTTTTGAAAATGTTGAATATTTAAAGCTTTGAAATATATTGAAATTAAAATGGTTTATTTTGTGGTTCAAATCTGTATTTGAAATCGATATAATTCGGAATGGTTTATTGAGAAACTAAATTTAATTGAAATTGAGGAATTAAGATTGAATAAAATTTGAATTTTGGAATTCGAGTTGATTTGAATCGATTTGTGAATTTTGAGGAAGCTGTTTATTATATAAAGTATCTTAAACTATATTTAATACTATTTTATATTTTACTTTATAAAATATTTTAATGTACTAACTATTTTATTATAAACTATTTTAACTTATAACTTTATTATATAAACTATTTATTTTATAAACTATTTTATTTTTAAACTATTTTAATATATATACTATTATTAATATCTAAACTGTTTAAAGTGCAGTGTTATAATTTTCAAAGTGCTATGATTTCAAAATGTTGTGATTTCCGAAGTGTTTTGATTTTAAAAGACTTATGATTTCGAAAGCGTTATAACTTTGGAAAGTGATATGATTTTGGAAATGAATATTATTTTTAAGTGAGAAATGATATCGTATTGATATGGTTTTGAAATGGATATGATATTTTGGTTTTGAAGTATAAACTATTTTGAAATGACCGTGGTGTTATAATAACGTTTGGTTGTTAAAGAGACCGGGATCGGATATTTTCATACTCTCTGCCAATACCGAAAAACACTTTAACAACTGTGTACGCGGTGGAGATTCCAGAATGAAGTAGGATGGTGCCGACGATCCTAAAGGTATATTTACGTGGACCTAACTCCCGTGAGTTAGCATAAGGTGGCTAAAACAGGAGCGATTCCGGGACAATGAGGTAGCTCCTCTGATCAGACACATTCCATCGATACTATATTCTGACTTGCGATTTATTTGGTGGCCACCCTTCAATTTTACTCGGGAGTGTGTTTCGAGGTGGGCGGTAGTGGCTGCTATGCGTTACCACCAGTCCGGATGCGTAATTGGTATATCTACCCTGGCCTTGCTTAGTTGTGCCATGTCACCTACCCTAGCGCGCCTTTTATGAGTTTGATTTGTGTCGTACCTATGAGTATCCTCTGGTAGCTCCAGTTTATGGGGTATTACGGTACTGTATAGACTATTGGGACTATAAATGTGTTAAGGTGGAAAATGTAAAGCCTTAACGCTATTTTAATAGTTTACTTTATTATAGACATTATTATAATAGCGTATATTACTACATAGTAGATAGTTTAAAGGATCCTTAGAGGATGGTTATCCCAAACATCCTTTGAGTTATTTGTATTTCAGTTGTTATTTCACTTGAGTTGGATTTACTGATATAAGAATGTTTATCCTGACTCGAGTGTTTTGAGTTTTGCTTTACGCTCGGGTCAGACTGAGTGGCTCAGTGTTCGAGACTCACCTTTGGAGTTGGAGCTTTGCTTGGAGATCCAACTATCTATCCAATTTTCTGTTATTCAGTTGATTCCAGTGATGTATTCTGATCTTGTATTTGACTATTATACCGAGACTTCTATGTATTCCAGACTTCTGTTGTATCTTGTTAACTCCGTTTTATATATATAGTAGCTTCATGAACTACTATTCTTTTGTTTCCACTGCTTATTGTTATATTACTCTGTGTCTGTGATTCTGTGATTATTTTATTTACTGTATATGCTGAGATTTGCCAAATTTAAATTAACAATATGATATTTTGAGCAATTCAAGTCCGACATGTGTGTCAGCCTATGCACTTGGCGGGTGCAGCATGATAGGGGGTTCTCGCTTCTGGGTTTTGTAGCGAACGGTTGACTCTTACTCCTACATGTCCCTACGGGGTTGGTGCAGTCGAGAGGCTGGCCGTAAAGGCAGAACAAAGGTACAGCTGTATGCTACGGTGGGCGTTACCCCACTAGCAGGTGGTCCGTTACAATTGGTATTAGAGCTTTTGTTTTAGGCAAAACTTAGTATATAGAGTAGATTTAATTACAGAATCACTTTCGTTCGAACTCCTCTTCGACTCGGTTTCCTTTGAACTTTGGAACGTTCCCCTCGGTTCCAAAACCCATTCTTGTCTCGACCTATTCTTGTTTTCTTGATTCTAGAGTATCCCATAGCTCCACTGAATGATTGTAAAGGGCTGAAACTCCTTTACAACAAGCATTGATTCACCGAAGATTTGTGTATCCTCGGTTTACGATGCTGTCTATCTTCTGCTATGCCTGAATTCTATATCTTGCGATCGAATGTCGATTTGCCTCAGAATTCTGCATCAATCTTATTTTTGAAGTCACGGTTGACTCGGTTAAGGTCGCCCGCGATTAATATCAGTATATCCATTTTTCTCTTTTGTCATTTAACCCTCTCATCTTCGTTTCAAACCTATTTTCGAATTAGAATTCTCTTTAGTTAGAGTCCCATTGTACTTGAATCTCTAACTTTGTTTTGAAATCCATTCTAGAATTATCGAGTGAGGGAGTGTATTTGTAATTAATATTAAAATGTTTTATAGTATGTTGTTTGAGTTGTTGATGTTGATTTGGGTTTTCGATCGATTCGTCTGATCAACACTATCGATAGGAATTCCAAAACACTTGAACAGAGCAAACTGACACAATTGTCTTCAAAATTTAATATTTTTGTATGATTATATTATATATAAGTATATTTTCTAAAACTAAACAGTTAAATGAATTTATTGTTTTGTAAACCATTGAATAAATGAATTTATAAACATGGTTTATAAATTGATTTGGAATTGAATTGAATTTAAAATAGGAATTTGAGAATTTAATTTCCGGTGATTTCAAACTCTGGTTTTAAAATGTATATTATTTAAAGTATATTCAAATAGAAATTGTTTCCATGAAATTTTAAAGTTTTAAATCAATACTCTTCTCTTTTGTCACCGGAAAATAATTTCGGTGATGACTGCAGCATCATCGATATTCATTTTCGAGTTTCGAAGAGGAGGGGCCACTCAGTAGCCTTGCTACACTTTTGTTTTGGGAATTGAATTTGATTTGAATTTTTGGGGTATTATTTGATTTATAATGTATATATAGGTATATGTTTATAAATTTGATTTGAAAATATAATATACTTATATCTTGGTTTGAATTAAAATCGGAAATTTAACTCTTAATCTTGGATAAATATTTAAACTTGAAATGATTGAATTGGAAAATTTACTTGTATCATACCCAATTTCATTCTAATACAACTTACCTAAATTATTCAGAAGTTGAATATGTAATTGGATAATATAAAATATAAGATAATTTTAGAAATAAATTTGAGTGATTATAATAAATGTTATACTCTTAAATTTTACTTATGAAAATGTTAATAGAGTTAAATGGAATAATAAGATAATGAATAAATGAGATAGATAAAAATAAATTTTGTTTTGAAGGGAATCAATAAATTGAAATAAAACCAACTTAATGAAATACTTTGAATTTAGAATCAATTGTCGAATAAATTAATTTAAATTGAAATTTATATGGTTTGAATTAATTGTTTATTTTTTTTTCAATCTATTTTATTTTTGGTTGTTTCTATTCTCCTACCTTCTTCCTTTTCGGGGACGAAAAGTTTTGAGTGGGGGAGAGTGTAACGACCCGTAAATTTTAGCTGTTTTAATAAAGTAATTAACTGAATTTTTGTGAAATTTTAAACAATAAAATGTTGAAATAAAAATTTGATATTTGGAATACGTCTGTTTAAACATAGCAGATGGTAAATTTTCATCTGATAATACGAAAGTTTATTTCTTGTGTAATTTTATTTTAATTTAAATCAGTTAATATTTGATGAAAATAAAATGTTTTCTAAACCTGAATATTTTTCTATAGAAAATTTGTAAATCATCTTCTGAGTGAGACGTCATCTTTCGTTTTGTCAAATTTCGACTGCTATTGCTCCGTTTATCTTATTTTCGGAAATTAGCAGCATTTTCGATACCGGATATCGACTTTTTATAGGATGATCGTACCATTAATATTTGTATCCGTTTTGATCCTCTCATACTGATCTCTACGGTATATTCATTTGTGTGTTCCGAAGTCCGGGAGATAGCGAAATCTACGGAACGATTTCCGTATCGGTTTCGTAATTTGGGCTTTTGGGTTTTCTGTGACCATTCGTTATTCATCGTGAGAAACAAATGAACAGTAACCGTTTCTATTCCCAAAATTTATTTATTAACTTTTCGTATCCCAGCCGTTGAATGAAATTGCTATTCATTTTTGTTCGTTCCCAGTTTTATCTTTCTCTCTGCTATCTTCCTTTGATTTTTGCTTTCCAATATATAATATAACAAAGTATAAGTTATGGTTGGCTGCTCCTCCCATGGCCGAAATTCATTTTGTTTGTAGCCTCCACTGCCTTCATCCTTCCTCCATTCCGACAGCCCACCATCCCTCTGACAACAACCCACGGCCTTCACCACACCTTCGACCGCCACCACCTTTCAAACTCCACGACTGCAACCACAACACCTCCACCACCTTCTCTCTCCGTTCTCCATCTCCCTTCCATCTTTCATCTCACAGCCACCCGAAGCCAAGACAGTTAGTAGCACAACCTTTCTCCAAGCCTCTGACTCAGCCGACCCCACCGCTGTGCTCACTGAACCCGCCTACCACTCGACCATCATCTCAAGACAACACCGTCTCTGCCTCTTATTTTCACAGCCTTCTTTTCGTAAGTTATCTATGTAGACAGTATATTTTGATTTAAGAAATAATATAGATATAAGTCCGAAGGGATATATATATATATACACACACACTATAGACATAAGTCTGTTCGTTTCTTTTTTTTTGAATATAGGTAAATACGTTATCGGTTATGTATGAGATAGTCTTTATATTAATTAAGTATAGCATAAGTTAGTTTATATATTTACTTTATAGTTTCAGTGTGTGTTTTTAAACGTGTGTTTTATAAGTATATATATCATAGGTTAGTTGTATATATGACAGTCATATATATATATAAGTAAATATAAGGTTTGTCTGCATATAGTTGGGTATATTTTCCTTTACACATATTTGCTGCATATATGTGAGTTATATTTCATTTATGGCTTTGTTTATATATATTGATGTTTTATACATTATATTATTTATATTATAGTATGAAGTGATGGTATATATATATAAGTCTTATATATACTTTTATATGTAAGCAGTATTATTTTTCTTAGTTGCAGTTTAAAATAAAAGTGATATTTGTTTATTTAAGTGTTGATTTTTAAATGATATATAATATGTTCATCTCAATTTAAGCATAGTGTTTATAATATGCTGTTTGTATATATGGGTTAGTTATGTAAATTATATATATATATATTGGTTTACAGCTGTTTATATATACATTAGTATATATGAGTTTATAAAGCTTTGTTTGTAGTTTCTTTTATAATTAGTATGTACATATGTATGCCATTTTTCTCTGAATATCTTTAGTACAGCAACTGTTGTATAAAATCGGTAGTATATATATATATATAATTATATATGAGAGTATATATAGAGGTCTATAAGTAATATGACCTGTCAAGTTATATATCTCTATTTATTGATTTCAATAAAGCATTGAATTTATAATAAAATAATTTCTACATGTTTTAGGTTGTTTTTATATGTGTATTAGTTTATATACAAAATACGTTAATTTATATATGGTGTAGTCCTAATGTGTTAGTCTGCAAATATTTGTATGATATGTTAGGATGAATGAATATATATATATATAAGCATTGATTTTAAAAATACTATGTATATTTGTTGATATTAATATATATGTGTTTTAATTGAATAATAGAATTCGAAATACACACACACACACATATATATACTCAATATAAAATGTGTTAAATTTAAAATATGATTTTTATATATATATAGCTATATATATAATTATATATATATGTGCACTTATACCATTGATCTTATGCGATCCAGTTCTGATTGATTTCGTCGATTCCTCGTCATCAGCTTTGATCATCGAATTCGTGCCAATCTTGCTCTGATTTGGAGTTCGTAGCTTGTTCTGTTGTCAATCTCTCTAGCCTCGAAAGGTGAGCAATCACTCACGATTAACATTCTTATATTTATTAAATTTGATTTCAATTGAAACGACAATTGAAATCTGCTGCTGTTAGTTATTTACATTGCTATATATATATATATATGATGTTATCTGTATCTGTTCACCTGTGACATCTGACACCTTTATCTGTTATTTATATTGATGATATATGCCTGTTATGTTATTATCATATCTGTTATCACTCTGCAAGTTCCCTGTTAGTATAGAATTCCCTATGGGTTGAAATGATACATACTCGAACGATCTGTAGAATAGGAGAAAATCGATATGAGTTGAAATGATAAACCCAAGCGATTTTTATTTGAATTGAATTTGGGATTGTGGGTTAAAAAGATATATACCCATATATATTTAAATTGCGGATTGAAATGATAAATATCCATATCACTTGACCATAGGATAGAAAATTATATACAGACACCGTTGGTCTATATATAAATATTTTGAAAATGATTTCTATGGTTTTGGAAAGAAGTATATGGTTTATTAAATATTGATTTTTAAGATATTATATATAAATGTATTTTATAAAGGCTATAATTTAGATTTTAAATTTATATGTTTGAAAATTTTAAAGGGTATAAGTTAGTTTTGAAATTATATTTTAAATAGATTTTATAATGATTTTAATAAATTCAGGTTGGAAGGGGAATAGAAATTGGGTTGAAATTATATTTATTTAAGAATTATACTTAAATAAGTTTGATTTGAAATTTATTAAAATTGAAATTTTAAAGATATGATTTTTAACTTGGATTTGGTTAAAATTGACTTAAATGAATATTTTAAATTCATATAAATTTAAATGGGATATTTTGTTTATTTAAATTTGTAAATTGAAGTTGTATTTAGATGTTATTGAAATGATTAAGTAAATATTTCAAAACTAAATAATAGTAAACTAAATTTGATATATATATGAAATTATCAAATTTAGTTTTGAAAATGTTGAATATTTAAAGCTTTGAAATATATTGAAATTGAAATGGTTTATTTTGTGGTTCAAATCTGTATTTGAAATCGATATAATTCGGAATGGTTTATTGAGAAACTAAATTTAATTGAAATAGAGGAATTAAGATTGAATAAATTTTGAATTTTGGAATTCGAGTTGATTTGAATCGATTTGTGAATTTTAAGGAAGCTGTTTATTATATAAAGTATCTTAAACTATATTTAATACTATTTTATATTTTACTTTATAAATTATTTTAATATAAAATATTTTAATGTACTAACTATTTTATTATAAACTATTTTAACTTATAACTATATTATATAAACTATTTTATTTTATAAACTATTTTAATATATATACTATTATTAATATCTAATCTGTTTAAAAGGAAGTGTTATGATTTTCAAAGTGCTATGATTTCAAAATGTTGTGATTTCCGAAGTGTTTTGATTTTAAAAGACTTATAATTTCGAAAGCGTTATAACTTTGGAAAGTGATATGATTTTGGAAATGAATATTATTTTTAAGTGAGAAATGATATCATATTGATATGGTTTTGAAATGGATATGATATTTTGGTTTTGAAGTATAAACTATTTTGAAATGACCGTGGTGTTATAATAACGTTTGGTTGTTAAAGAGACCGAGATCAGATATTGTCATACTCTCCGCCAATACCGAAAACCACTTTAACAACTGTGTATGCGGTGGTGATTCCAGAATGAAGTAGGATGGTGGCGATGATACTAAAGGTATATTTATGTGGACCTAACTCCCATGAGTAAGCATAACAGGAACGATTCCGGGCCAATAAGGTAGCTCCTCTGATCGGACACATTCCATCGATACTATATTCTGACTTGCGATTTATTTGGTGGCCACCCTTCGATTTTACTCGGGACTGTGTTTCGAGGTAGGCGGTAGTGGCTGCTATGCATTACCACCAGTCTGGATGCGTAATTGGTATATCTACCCTGGCATTGCCTAGTTGTGCCGTGTCACCTACCCTAGCGCGCCTTTTACAAATTTGATTTGTGTTGTACCTATGGAGTATCCTCTGGTAGCTCCAGTTTACGGGGTATTACGGTACAGTATAGACTATTGGCACTATAAATGTGTTAAGGTGGAAAATGTAAAGCCTTAACACTATTTTAATAGTTTACTTTACTATAGACATTATTATAATAGCATATATTACTACATAGTAGATAGTTTAACGGATCCTTAGAGGATGGTTATCCCAAACATCCTTTGAGTTATTTGTATTTCAGTTGTTATTTCACTTGAGTTGGATTTATTGATATAAGAATGTTAATCCTGACTCGAGTGTTTTGTGTTTTGCTTTACGCTCGGGTCAGACTGAGTGGCTTAGTGTTCGAGACTCACCTTTGGAGTTGGAGCTTTGCTTGGAGATCCAGCTATCTATCCAATTTTCTGTTATTCAGTTAATTCCAGTGATGTATTCTGATCTTGTATTTGACTATTGTACTGAGACTTCTATGTATTCCAGACTTCTATTGTATCTTGTTAACTCTGTTTTATATATAGTAGCTTCATGAACTACTATTCTTTTGTTTCCGCTGCTTATTGTTATATTACTCTGTGTCTGTGATTCTGTGTTTATTTTATTTACTATATATGTTGAGATTTGCTAAATTTAAATTAACAATCTGATATTTTGAGCAATTCAAGTCCGACATGTGTGGATGCGAATGGTTGAAAATTTCAGGATGTTACAACAACACTCACAAGCCAGTAAAGAAAGAAAGACAACCTTTCAAATACATTGAAGGAAAGCACAGCTCTTGACAACAATCAAGTGAAGAGCAACCTTCCGACAAGGTCAAAGGGTTTACAATAAGTAAGGGAAAAGCAACCTTTCAACTAGGTAGAAAGGTTCACAGCAGCATGAAGTAGGCAAACCTTCCGACCAAGTCAAAAGGTACGTGAAGGCGTAAAGAAAAGCAAGCCTTCCGACAAAGTCGAAAGGTCCATGACAACAGATGAAAACAAGGCTTTCGACAAAGTCTAAAGGTCCATGGCAGCAGATGAAAGACAAACTTCCCGGCAAAGTCGAAAGGTTCGCAGTTGCATATAAAAGTAGAACCTTCCGACACAGGCGAAAGCATAGGGCCGAAAGGTTGACCATCCGCGTCTATAAAAGACCCAAGGGGTCCTGTTTAGGAGATCCGAATTTTCTCTCATTCTAACTTTGTAACTTCTTAAGAAAAGAATTACAACCCTAATCGAGTGTGATTTGGAGAAATTTAATAAAGTGAAGCTTTTTCTTGAATATAAAGGGAAGTATTTAGCCTTGTTAATTACTTTACTGTTTGCATAACTCTTTATTCAGTTAACTCATATTTGCAGGTTCAATTCATCAGAAGGTTCTTGTCGACAAGGTCAACAACACACCTGAATAATTAATAAATATAACCATTCGTAGTCTTAATCCCTCCAACCCAAACCTTTCGACAAGGTCGACAACCTATTTGGATTAACATCCGCTGAAACCTTTCGAAACTGTTGACTTTGCTGCCTTAACCTTTCGAAAAAGTGGGAATCTACTCAATATAAGTGATCAAACCTTTCGTCAAGGTCGGAAGCGACTACTTACCACCCAAATCCAAAGAAGGCTATCTCCCTAGCTTTTTGATAAGATTAAAACCTACTTCTTAAAGACTCAATTTAGGAAAATCTAAGCTAACCAAGAGAAAAGCCTTTGTGGAAATCATCAAACAAGCTCAACAGAGCCGGAAGGTACCATAACCCAATACTTAAACCTTCCGATGACGTCGAAAAGTCTGATTTGAAAGACATTTACCGGTGAGGATACAAAGGCAACCTTTCAAGATATAACATCCTCCATTCAAACCAAACCAACTACACTAATTGAAATAACTTTGGGGTGTTGACCATAAATTTGGTTAAGAATAGTACTACTTCCATTTGCACATATAATTGGGCAAATATTTGAATGACAAATATTTACGTGGAAAATATTTGACATAATAAAAGTTGGTTAATTAATGCTTAATACACACACACACACACATATATCTATACATACATACATACATAGATACACACACACATACATACATACATACATACATATATATATATAATTGAAATTCTAAGTAAATATTGATAATGGAAAATGTTTGACATGTATAATTTTTGGTCGATGATAGATTGAAATAGCAGTTAGTATACAATAGGATGAATAATTAAGAATGACTAATATCTACTTGGAAAAAGTTTGCCATAAATAATTTTTTTGTCAATGATTGCTTGAATATTAAATTATTTTTACTATAAATAGCGATAATGTTAAATATTTGTCATACATGGTATTGGTTGATAATAAGTTGAAATTGTAGTACACATTTACATAAAATACTGAAAATGAAAACTATTTTTCATATACAATTTTGGAAGATAATTGCTTGATATGTTAGAAACTATTATTGTAAAGACCGAGGATGTCGAATATTTGCCATATATATGTAACAACCAACCTTTCACTAACACTTTGATCAGCTGTCCCAATCGATGCTCAGACCCTCGAGCTAGAAAATTACAGATCATTAGTGTAAAAAAACACTACAATATACAGAGTTATCTATTTACCGCTACACCTTCAAAACTCATGGCGGAAGGCAATAAAATACACTAGGTACATAACATAAATATCTAAAGAGTTGCGTAAACCATAAGTCGTTACAACTGTCTATTAAACATAATACTTCAAATTACATACTTTAATTAAACATAACGACTAAATAAGTAATAACTCGTGGATAAAAGTCTTATTCACCACCAGCGGTCCCCATCATCTTCACTTCACGTATGACTTCCGCTAACCCTATCAATCCATTATATAGAATAATAGAGGTAGGGGGGTAAACTTAAGCTCGATGAGTGAGCATATATCTATAAATACATGATACAAACATGCTAATAAAACATCTTTATAGACTATTTTTGCGGTGTCAGTTTAAGGGATAAATTTATCATTGTTTTGTTTTGAAGGGAATCAATAAATTGAAATAAAATCAACTTAATGAAATAGGTTGAATTTAAAATCAATTGTTGAATAAATTAATTAAATTGAAATTTATATGATTTGAATTAATTGTTTATTTTTTTTTCAATCTATTTTATTTTTGGTTGTTTCTATTCTCCTACCTTCTTCCTTTTCGGGGACGAAAAGTTTTGAGTGGGGGAGAGTGTAACGACCCATAAATTTTAGCTGTTTTAATAAAGTAATTAACTGAATTTTTGTGAAATTTTAAACAATAAAATGTTGAAATAAAAATTTGATATTTGGAATACGTTTGTTTAAACATAGCAAATGGTAAATTTTCATTTGATAATATGAAAGTTAATTTCTTGTGTAATTTTATTTCAATTTAAATCAGTTAATATTTGATGATAATAAAATGTTTTCCAAACCTGAATATTATTCTATAGAAAATTTGTAAATCGTCTTCTGAGTGAGACGTCATCTTTCGTTTTGTCAAATTTCGACTACTATTGCTCCGTTTATCTTATTTTCGTCAAATTAGCCGCATTTTAGATACCAGATATCGACTTTCTATAGGATGATCGTACCACTGATATATGTATACCGTTTTGATCGTCTCGTCGTACTGATCTCATGGCACCTTCAAAAGCACTACAATATACAGAGTTATCTATTTACCACTACACCTTCAAAACTCATGGCAGAAGGCAATATAATATACTAGGAACATAACATAAATATCTAAAGAGGCCCGTAAACCATAAGTCGTTACAACTGTCTATTAAATATAATACTTCAAATTACGTAGTTTAATTAAACAAAACGACTAAATAAGTAATAACTCATGGATAAAAGTCTTATTCATCACCAGCGGTCCCCATATCTTCACTTCACGTATGACTTCCGCTAACCCTATCAATCCATTATATAGAATAATAAAGGTAGAGGGGTGTAAAACTTAAGCTCGGTGAGTGAGCATATATCTATAAATACATGATACTAACATGCTAATAAAACATCTTTATAGACTATTTTTGCGGTGTTAGTTTAAGGGATAAATTTATCATTGTTCTTTTTAGCCTATTTATCATAGCATTTCCACTGTATCATTTTTGGTAACAAAATCACTATGTGAACATCCATACAAACTGATGTGCATAAAATATTAGCATACCCTAATTTTGCTACGTGTTCTATTTCAACACGTTCCGTGGCCATGTCATTTCTGCCATGTGTCTTGTTTCAACACGTTGTAGACCAATCATTCATGATGTGTCTCGTTTCAATACAGTGCAGATATATCATTATCAAACAATTAATAGCGCACTATAATACACACATTATATAAGTGTTTACGCATCATTTTACTTCATCACATTCTTAAATAAATTTGTCTACGGTACAAAATTTTAGTTATAGATAATAAGATGTCTAGTTTGTAGTACAAAATTTCAACTATAGGTAATCAGATGTCTGAACTCATGTTTAAACGTCTAGCTTTGATTCCAAACGTCTAAATACAAACTCAGACTTATGGATCATGCCAGATTTCAACGAATATATTTCGGTTTGCCAATGTAAAATTTTCAAACGTCTGACCTACTAATTCAGTCATCTATTGATTGTATGTGTTTTTCACTATCTCTTAACCCTAGGTTCACTCTTGACTTCAAATATCTTGTTTTATCTCATCTTTATCATTTACCATGCCTATCATATGTTCATAGTGCCTTGTTTCATTTCATTGGCATAGTTATATAATTATTAAATTTTTATTTAACAATAATTCTATTCATTTTCTTCGCAATATTGATTTTCTAACTTACTTATAAAAATATCTATACTATATAGTTCTATTTGTATATGTAAATGTTATATATATAAACATGTAGGTGGTACATACATACATATACATACATACATACATACATACATACATACATACATACATACATATATATATATATATATATATATATATATATATATATATATATATATAAACAAACACATAGGTGGTCTACTTTAGTTCAGAATTATATTTTTACAAGGTAATTGAGTGTTATTATTAATCAGAGTGTCATTTCAACTTCAAACAACCGACAAAAAATCCAATTAATAACCTATTAATTTTGCAACAATTTCAATTTTTATCCATATGATTCATTTCTGAAAATGATAATGAAATTAATTATCTTTTTAGAATCTTTTTAGAGATGTTTAGCAAGATGTACAAGAGTATTTTAAAAGTTGTTTCAAGTTTAAAAGTGTTTTTATTAGTTAATTATGAATTTTTAAAGGTAAAGGCTTTTAAAACCGGGTTTCTTGCCGAAAACCTAAAATAGCTACACTTTCTGGGTGTTTCTGAACTTTTTACAGCACTATTGTTAAACGTTGTTGTATGTTGTTTGACACTTTAAAATGGTTCAAAATGATATTTAAATTAAGTATTTTTATAAAATCTTTTTAGGGATGTTTAATAATTTACATTAGTGTATTTTGAAAAGTTGTTTGAAGTGTAATTATATTTTTAATAATTATTTACGAATTATTAAAGTAAAAGGTTTATTATATTTTAAAAATGCTTTTTTAAAGTTTTAAATAAATTCTAAATAAGTTATTTTCAAGTAATGTTTTATATAGATATTTAAAACTATTTATAAGTATTTTTAAGGTATATATATATATAAGTTTTGAAAAGTAAGTTAAGTATTTGATAAAAGGATAGTGGTTTAGATTATTACATTTAGTTAAAATGAATGGTTTTGAGAAGTTAATTAGAAATATTTTATCTGGTTAATAAGTATAATTAGATCTTTAAAAAAATGTTTTAAAGATAATGGTAAGTATAAATGGTTTTGGGTTTATAGTAACAATGTTTAAGTAATATTTGTTTTTAACCTATATGAATATACTTCTGAATATAATTGGATCTTTAAAAAGAATGTTTTAGTGATAAGATTAGGTATGAAATGGTTTTTTTTGGTACTGACAACGTTTAAGTAACATTTTCTTTAACCCGTTTGAATATATTTATGAATTTAATTAGATCTTTAAAAACAATGTTTTAAAGATAATGGAAAATATAAAGTGTTTGGATTTATACTAAACAATGTTTTAGTAACATTTTTTAAACCCTTTTGTTTATACTTTTAAAGTGGAAAATCTTGTTAAGTGATTTGTGAATATTCTTATCCTTTGAGATAAGTATATGAATATATTTTAAAGTACTAATAAGAGTACAAATGAATAGTGAAATATTAGTATACATGTATATATCTTTTGTAAAGGTATTTTAAATATATATATATATATATATACAAGAAGAAAAAGGAGATGAATAAAAGCATCGTGGATTTATACGGTTTGAGATCCCACTTGGAGGACTCATTTGAATAAAACGTGTAACGTCCCAGTATTTTGGACCATTCAAATCGACAATAAATCCACACATGCCGGACTTGAATAATTCAAAACAATGGATTGTAAATAAAATTTGGCAAAACTCAGCATATACAGTAAATAAAATAATCACATATCACAGACATAGAGTACTATAACAATAATGCAGCGGAAACAAAAGAATAATAGCTCATGAAGCTACCATATATATATATATATATAACAGAGTTAAACAAGATACAATGGAAGTCAAGAGTACGTAGATGTCTCAAAAAAATAGTCAAATGAAGGATCTGAATACATCACTGGAATCAACTGAATAACTGATAGCAGAATCGATAGATAGCTGGATCTCCAAGCGAAGCTCCAACTCCAAAGCTGAGTCTCAAATGCTGTATTACTCAGTCTGACCCGAGCATAAAGCAAAACACAAAACACTCGAGTCAGGATTAACATTCTTATATCAATAAATCCAACTCAAGTGAAATATCAACTGAAATACAAGTAACTCAAAGGATGTTTGGGATAACCATCCTCTAAGGATCCGTTAAACTATCTACTATGTAGTAATATTCGCTATTATAATAATGTCTAATATAAAGTAAACATACTTTTTAATAGCGTCAAGGGTTTACCCATATAGCCCTTAACACGTAATAGTCCCAGTAGTCTATCCAGAATTTGCATACTCCCAAAATGGGGGCTACCCTCGATACTCCACAGGCTACGGGAGAAATCACAACTCGTAGTAAAGCTCGATATGGTAGGTGACAAGGCACACAAGGCAATGCCAGGGTAGATATACCAATTACGCATCCGGACTGGTGGTGACGCATAGCAGCCACTACCGCCCACCTCGAACAATACTCCCAAATCAAGGGGTGCACCCAATCAATCACAAAGTAATAGAATGGTATCGAAGAAGTGTGTCCGATCAGAGGTGCTACCTCCTTGTGTAAAGGCTCGCAAATCCGTACCCCTTTGAGCTGACAAAATTCCACAACAATTCAGCTCAAAGTGGAACAAAAGTGCGAATCTTTAGGGTTAAAAAGAAGAGGTAGAAGAAGACAGAAGAAAAAGAAATAGAAACAGCAACATAATCTCACATTCGCGGTGGAACAATATATAATAGATAAATGAATAATCTTTAAACAAAGCTATATCAGTTTATACAATACATCATCAGAGTTTACAACAAATGCACGCATCATTGGACAGTTATATAAACATGTCCACATACACAATACACAGTGGAATAATACATAATATAAGTGATACGTCTCGCCATCCAGCTCGCCTCCAGATCTCCACAGTAACTTCTGAATTCTAGAATGACCTGATAACCTAACTCTAGGCTGCCCATGTGGAAAATTATGGGCACCCAGAGTTTAGAAAGGGAACAATAAACTCCAGGTCAGTCGTGGGACTGGTGTAACGACCCAGAATTTTGAACGAATTAAATTGAGAATATTTAATTTATTTTAAATATTCGAACGATAATTTGATTTGAATCCCCGATTTAAATTTGAATTTGGCGATTAAATTATAATATTTAATCGATTGAAAGTTGAACAAAAATTTGAATCTTCAATTATAAGCTGAAGAAAAATATTTCGAAAGCTTTTAAAATTCGTATTTATAATACTAAAGATAATAGAAACTTCAGAATTGTATTTCAAAGTGTTTTGTTCAGTTTTGAAATTTATATCGTTCAATCGATATTTAAAAATAGCCGTCCGAGGCACAGTCTCGGAATTCGACGAAACCAGTTCCATTGGGTCCGTAATATTGAATTATTATCGGATTTCAATTTTCGTGTTAATCGGAGGTTATATGTGAGCACACGGTAAGTAAACGCTCTGAAATTAAATCGAGTTCAATTTGAATTTAAAATTTTAATTAGTCAATATCAATACACGTTTTCCCCCTTAAACCACGCCTAAATTTTTGCCAGGAATCACGAACCAAATCGTGCAAGCATGCCTTCTTCTAATTTTAAACATCCCTCTTCTTCCTGAAATCATTTCGTTCGTTCAAATGAGAAATTGCCGACCGCCTTAAAACGAAACTATCTCTCGTTCCAAACTCGTATTCCCCTAAAATTAAAATCACAATCCTCTTTTCTTCAATTAGTTCGACCGAGCTGGGGATTCGAGGCATCGCGCTCGCGTTCAAACGGTGAGACTGGGTTTCGGCGATGTTGGTGAGGAGGGATTCGCGATGGCAACATCAAAGCGGAGGCGACTCGTGGGTATCGCGATGGCGTCTGGGGTTTCTGGCGTCTCCGTGGTGATGTCAGCGACGAGGTGTTGTAGGCGACAGCGACAAAGGCAACGATGGGATCATCGGTGGGATTCGCGGCAGGTTTGAAGTGGCGAAGTCTGGTGGTCGCAATCTCGGCAGGGGACGACTTCGACTTCAAAGAGGGGCAGCACGTTCGCGATGAATAAAGGGGATCGGCGGCACGTATGGTGGCACCGTGGGGGTCGATCTGGGTTTGTCGATGTGAGGTCACGCGTGGTCGCAAACCAGTGGGGTCCATGTCTTCGTCAGAAGCAGGGTCGCGAGAAATGGCGATGGTGTGTAGTTTGATCGATCTCAGGCAATTCGACAGCGAGTTCGTCTAAGTGGTGGTAGTTGTGGGGTCGTTCGAGCGAAGGAAGATGGTCGCGATGGCGAACTCTGACAGTAGGGTTTCTCTCGTGATGCTGGGCAAAAGTCGTGATTTCGATTCGGATAAATGGAGGTATTGTTTTATTTAAATTACAGGAAATAAAATCTTTACAGTAAAGGAATTTGTATTACCACCTTAGGAAAATTTTAATAGTAAAATATATAAAGATTTGATCTTGAACATTTTTTTTAAGTAAATTTATTCATATGTAGTTTGAAAGGGATGAATAATTTATTTAAGTAGAATTGGTTTGAATCTAAGTTTAATTAGATAAATTTGTTAAAAGAAAAATGTGTTTGAAAATAAATTATGGGTGTAAATCCAATTTATTATTTAAAATAAATAACTAGTAATTAATTGATCGATTTATTTAAATGTTAATAAAATTGTATAAATTGTCTATACAAGGTCAAATAAAGTCGAGAAAACAAACTGGAATGGAAATGGGATTGCAAAATAAAAGCTAAGGTGAGATTTTTCTCACTCAAAATGAATTGCAGTTATTATTGATTTGATTGATTTCGATTGGTTGTGATATTGATATAGTAGGATATATCTATATATATATAGCAATATATACATATTGGCATATGTATATATTGGATTGATTGATTTCCCGCCTCGTATAGCGGATGAGACCCTATTGCGCCGTTAGTAAGCGGATTTTTATAAAACCCATATACCGCGATAATTCCGTACTGGAGCGGAATTGGTATTGTGCTAACGTCTTTGGATGCAGGGAAACAGGTTGGAGGGATCCAACTGGATTCCTCAACTGTATTTATTTATTTACAGATGTTGATATGTATTCTGTTATCATATGTTGAGATATGATATTGACTGTTATGATTGACTAATTGATGCGTTGCATCATCGGATTCAAATTTTGAAATTTAAAAATAACGATGTTGATTTTAAAAGTGAAATTTTAAAAGTGATCTTTGAAAATATACGTTTATTTAAATTGTTGAATTGATTTACTTTAAATAGATAAACGTTAAAACTTTTAAGTTATAAAAGTTAAGATTTTGTGAATTTTAACAAAAAAAATAATTTCTTTTGAAATAAAGAGTTAAGAAATTTATAAAATGGTTTAAGTTGAGATTTTTGAATTATTAAACCAATGTATATAAAAGATGTATCAAATTGATATTTATCAATTAAAGTTATTGGAATTTTAAAATAAGTTTTATAAGAGATATGAAATTTATAATTATAAAATGTGAAGATATGAAATGTATAGAATTATAAATTGTAAAGATATGAAATTTATAGATTTATACAGTATGAAGTTGTAGAATGAATGATTATAAGAAATTTACTTATAAATTGGATTTTTGCTTTTTAAATGGAATATTGATCGGATTGTTAATAAAGAAGATTTATAAATCGAAGTTGTTATAAAATAAAATTAGAATTTATAAACGTTGTTTTTTTTATAAATTCGAAATCAATTGAATTTGATAAATTAAATATAGAAGATTGTTAAAGGAGATATATTCGCGATTTTGGATAGCGAATCTCTATTGAAATTAAAATGTGTAGAAATGATTGAAATTTGGTCAAGTGAATTATATTCACGATTTTGGACAGTGAATATATTGTTTAGTAAAATGGATTCATTTTTGAAAAAGTGATATTAAAAATGAAGTTAAACATTTTAAAGATGTTTTAAAATGTATTATGAATCAAAAACATGGATTTCAACATTTTTATTGTTGAAATAGACGTTTTCGAAAAATAAGGAAATGGCGGACTATAACACACTGTTGTTATAGTAAATGATTCCCGAAAGGAAATGTTTTTATGTAGTATTGAGATTTATACATCTATCTTAATTCCGAATCCCTATACTATTGATTTCGAGTCGTCGTAACGATGTTTTACGCAACATTCGTTTTGACTCAAATAGATGTAAAAAAAATGTTTTCCTTAAAGAATGAATATATACTTAATTTGATTTAAGTATATCGAGTATTTTCAAACGTTGAAATTAAATAGATTTGTGAAATACTTATTATTAAGTATGGAAATGCTTTTCCAAAATGAAATGAAACGTTTGAGAATTTATCCTTGTAAAGATAAATTGAAACAGAATATTGAAAACGATTTGAAAATCGAATATCAGTAGATATTCGAAAGTATAAATTCGATACGGAATTTATAAAAGAAAGCGAAGTTGTTTAAAAATAAATATTGATTTATTTTTTGAAGTGTGGAAATTTTATATCTAGTAAAGATATTTTGGAAGATAAAATAATTTGGAAAATTATTTGGAATCTGATGATGTTGCGCATCTTTATTGATAGTTAAATAACCGACTATCAATATTTACCTTGAGTAGGTATTTGTTGTGAATTGGATGAATTTAAATGCCACACTTATTTTTGAATAAGCGCTCACTATTCGGGTTAGCCGGGAAAGGACCATGGGGTCGTATAACCCATTCCGAATATGTGATACGTCGTTATGAATTGCATTCGAAGACCGGTGTTGAAGACCGGATATTTTTGAAAACGGAAGGATTACCGTCGAGTTACTCTACATCGGCTGATCTCCGGTTTAGAGGTTTTATCACCCTTAGTGACGGGAAGTCCTGACGTGATTGAAAATTATCCGGATATGCAAGGGCTTCGTGAGAAGTGCCTTCGGTTCTGTTCGATCCCGGAACAGACTTGTATGGATTGTGTGTCTGACGTTACAATTTGAGATTTTGAGCTGATTTCTTTCAAATACATTTCTGTTGGTGGTGGAGAATTTATTCTCTTAGCTTAACACCCTTCTCTGAGACGTACGAGCTCAGAGGTTATGTAGTTGAAATTTATCAGCGATATATCCCAATTTGGTAACGTGGCATACTGAGTGTTGCTGTGAAATGATCAGTGTTTGATCATTTGTGATATGATCATTTGTTTGATCTTATATCTTTGTGATCATAGGTTGATCATTTTGTTTGACCCGAAGCAGGGCTTTGTAGAAAGCGTAGCTTTGTGGACGAGACTTCGTCGAGCCTCACACCCCGGAAATGGTCGAAACAGGAAGGATGCGGCAAGGTTCTAGGGAGTAGCGCCCCTTAGTGTATGTCATTCCTTCTGGATAAAGGTGGTATCATGGTATGGAGCCCAGATACTTAACCTCTGTGGTTACTGCATTATTTTTTCTATGTGGTTTGTTGGAATCGGGGATCCTCGGGAAGATCGGTGACGATCGGGGGATGGCATACGCGTGTCAGTAGTTACCTATTTTTGCAGAGGTAACCCGGCCTTGTGTTGGCAGAGATCCGGTTAGGTTCTCGGGTCGTCTATTCCAGGGACGTACCCATCGTGGATAGGAAGTTCCTTAGCCTGACCATTTGTTGGAAATCCAAAGAAACAATACGAGCCTTTACGATTTCAATTGTATAACCTGTCTCCTCAAGAGGCAGCTATAGCAGGCATAATATAATGGTACCTATGCTGGCTAAGATTTATATTCTACTTTCGAAATGTTTTCCACTATGCACTAATAATAATATCCAAAATGATTTGATTTTGCGTAGTAAGCATCTTTGACTATCATAAGAAGAAATCTCCTCCAAGTCTGCGTTTGCATTGTGTGTGTGGTGGGAGGTCTTATGGTAGTTTCATTTTCCAAAAGCATTGCGAATTGACTTTAAAAATATTTCTGTTGTTTAATTTAAAGATAAATAACTGTTTTACGATCTCACACCAGTCACCATGACTGACTCGGAGTTTATTGTTTCCCTTCTAAACTCTGGGTGCCCACCAATTTCCACACGGGCAGTCTAGAGTTAGATTATCAGGATATTCTGGATACTCTGGAGCTTTGGAGATGAGCTGGATGACGAGACGTAGTATTTGTATCTGATAGTATTTATTCCGCTGTGTATTCTGTATGAGGACAAGTTTATATAACTGTCCATTGTTGTATATTGACTCTGATTGATGTATGTATAAACTGATATAGTTCTTTGTTTTAAAAGACTATTAATTATCTATTATATGTTATTCCGCTGCGATGTGTAAGATTCTGATACTGTTTTCTATTCTGATGTTGTTCTATTGTCCTTCTTTCTTTTTCTTCTTTCTTTCTTCTCTTTTTCTTCTATCTTCTTCTTCTTCTACTTTTTCTTCTTTCTAAAAACCCTCACTATTGGAGTTTCCGGCACTCGATTGCTCGGCAGTCGATAAAGTGAGTATCGATGTCGAATTTTCGAAAGTCGAAAATTCCGCACGTGACAAAGTGGTATCAGAGCTTATGGTTAAGCGACAACCCTGCTCTGTTGGGTGTTACTCATTAGAGATAGAGTCAGTAGTACTCTAGAATGAGTTTGAGTGTAATAATAGATACGAGCGCGTATTTGTTAGTGAATATAAAAATGTTTTATATTGTGTTTGCTTATCCGTTGAGATGTTTGTGAATTTTGGTCGGTATGTGGGACGCCATATTATCGATAGGGATTTCTAAACACTTAAACGAGGCAAGACAACATAGTATTGTTTTAAAATAAGGTGAATGAAATAATTTTGCCCAAAACTATTTTTGTATAGAAACGAAATGATTTTCTATGAATTATCATAGTATATGGTTGCATGGATGTTAGGAAAGTAATAATATTGAAATGTTATCATTTTTATAAGAAATTGAAATCGTAACTCCAAAGTTAAGAAATAAAATTCACAGATAAATGAAATTTGAGAATGTAAATTATAAATGTGATTTGTAATTTGAAACGGAATTCCAGAGAAGTATTTGGAAATGTTTTGAAAAGAATTTGAAAATTTTGGAGATTTGGAAAGTTTAAATCTTTTTGATTTGAAAATGGATTTCAAAGGATTTGAAAAGTATTTTGGAAGAGATGAAAGCTCTAAACTCTTTTCGGTCGCTGGAAAATAATTCCGATGATGATCGCGACATCACCGGTGTTCATTTTCGGGTTTCCAAAAGAGGGATTGCTGCCAAATTGTTTTAAATGGAAGTGTTTGGAAAATTTGGATTTTGTTTTGGAAATTAAAAGGATAATTTGAATTGTTTTCAAATGGTTTTGAAAAAGTTGAAACGACTCTGGAATCCTATTTAAAATACTTACGAAATATTAATAAGTTGATAACTTATAGAATATTTGAAATTTGATTAGAATGAAATTCAAATTGAAAAACGAATGAATTAGTGAATGAATGAATAAATTGCGATTGCAAGTGCCAGAAAATGAAATTGAATGTTAAAATTCATTTTGAATTTGAAAGTAAATAGAACTGGAATTGAATTTGATAAATGAAGTATTAAACTAAAAATTTGTAAGTGAAGCTAATTGAATGAAGTGAATGAGATTAAAACTGAATGTTAAACTTCTTTTGAATTTGGTAGTAAATGAAGTTGAAACCGAATTTGAATAAATAAATTGGAGTAGTAACAAATGAATTGGAATGAGAGTTCAAAATTGAACGAAACTGAATGATGTAACTTCAACAGTGAAGTAAAACTGTATAAGCAGTTTATATTGAAAATTTTTGTAATAGAATTTACAAAATAGTTTGAATGCTGTAACTAGATATTATGGCTAGTAGGATATACAGGAAAAAGGAATTGGATTTGATTTTCAAAGATAAATTTGATTTGCTCGACAAAAGGTAAGTATTTCAATTTGAATATGAGATTTGATGACTTATCTCTCTAGCCGCTTGGCCTTTTCTTTTTCTTTTTGAAATCTGAGTGTCCGTAGGGACGTTTTGTAGTCGTGCCGTATTAGCCGCGCAAAGGAGACGCTGGCGAAATTTTTCGAAAATTTAGGGCGTTAGAAAATTTTTGAGAAAATTTTGAAAGTTTAAATTTGAATTTGAATTTAAATTTGAATTTTGAAGTAAACATTGTTGTTTGGAAACTATGAAAGGTTTAGGAAAGTTAGTTGAAACTAATAACGAATCTTTAGTAGAAAGATTTGTTTTGATAAATTTGATAAAACTATTGGATATTAAAAATAGTAGACGAGTTAGGGATCATTTTTCTTAACTTGTAATTTCGGGACGAAATTCTTTTAAGGAGGGAAGTTTGTAACGACCCAGAATTTTGAACGAATTAAATTGAGAATATTTAATTTATTTTAAATATTCGAACGATAATTTGATTTGAATCCCCGATTTAAATTTGAATTTGGCGATTAAATTATAATATTTAATCGATTGAAAGTTGAACAAAAATTTGAATCTTCAATTATAAGCTGAAGAAAAATATTTCGAAAGCTTTTAAAATTCGTATTTATAATACTGAAGATAATAGAAACTTCAGAATTGTATTTCAAAGTGTTTTGTTCAGTTTTGAAATTTATATCGTTCAATCGATATTTAAAAATAGCCGTCCGAGGCACAGTCTCGGAATTCGACGAAACCAGTTCCATTGGGTCCGTAATATTGAATTATTATCGGATTTCAATTTTCGTGTTAATCGGAGTTGATATGTGAGCACACGGTAAGTAAACGCTCTGAAATTAAATCGAGTTCAATTTGAATTTAAAATTTTAATTAGTCAATATCAATACACGTTTTCCCCCTTAAACCACGCCTAAATTTTTGCCAGGAATCACGAACCAAATCGTGCAAGCATGCCTTCTTCTAATTTTAAACATCCCTCTTCTTCCTGAAATCATTTCGTTTGTTCAAATGAGAAATTGCCGACCGCCTTAAAACGAAACTATCTCTCGTTCCAAACTCGTATTCCCCTAAAATTAAAATCACAATCCTCTTTTCTTCAATTAGTTCGACCGAGCTGGGGATTCGAGGCATCGCGCTCGCGTTCAAACGGTGAGACTGGGTTTCGGCGATGTTGGTGAGGAGGGATTCGCGATGGCAACATCAAAGCGGAGGCGACTCGTGGGTATCGCGATGGCGTCTGGGGTTTCTGGCGTCTCCGTGGTGATGTCAGCGACGAGGTGTTGTAGGCGACAGCGACAAAGGCAACGATGGGATCATCGGTGGGATTCGCGGCAGGTTCGAAGTGGCGAAGTCTGGTGGTCGCAATCTCGGCAGGGGACGACTTCGACTTCAAAGAGGGGCAGCACGTTCGCAATGAAGAAAGGGGATCGGCGGCACGTATGGTGGCACCGTGGGGGTCGATCTGGGTTTGTCGATGTGAGGTCACGCGTGGTCGCAAACCAGTGGGGTCCATGTCTTCGTCAGAAGCAGGGTCGCGAGAAATGGCGATGGTGTGTAGTTTGATCGATCTCAGGCAATTCGACAGCGAGTTCGTCTAAGTGGTGGTAGTTGTGGGGTCGTTCGAGCGAAGGAAGATGGTCGCGATGGCGAACTCTGACAGTAGGGTTTCTCTCGTGATGCTGGGCAAAAGTCGTGATTTCGATTCGGATAAATGGAGGTATTGTTTTATTTAAATTACAGGAAATAAAATCTTTACAGTAAAGGAATTTGTATTACCACCTTAGGAAAATTTTAATAGTAAAATATATAAAGATTTGATCTTGAACAGTTTTTTTTAAGTAAATTTATTCATATGTAGTTTGAAAGGGATGAATAATTTATTTAAGTAGAATTGGTTTGAATCTAAGTTTAATTAGATAAATTTGTTAAAAGAAAAATGTGTTTGAAAATAAATTATGGGTGTAAATCCAATTTATTATTTAAAATAAATAACTAGTAATTAATTGATCGATTTATTTAAATGTTAATAAAATTGTATAAATTGTCTATACAAGGTCAAATAAAGTCGAGAAAACAAACTGGAATGGAAATGGGATTGCAAAATAAAAGCTAAGGTGAGATTTTTCTCACTCAAAATGAATTGCAGTTATTATTGATTTGATTGATTTCGATTGGTTGTGATATTAGATATAGTAGGATATATCTATATATATATAGCAATATATACATATTGGCATATGTATATATTGGATTGATTGATTTCCCGCCTCGTATAGCGGATGAGACCCTATTGCGCCGTTAGTAAGCGGATTTTTATAAAACCCATATACCGCGATAATTCCGTACTGGAGCGGAATTGGTATTGTGCTAACGTCTTTGGATGTAGGGAAACAGGTTGGAGGGATCCAACTGGATTCCTCAACTGTATTTATTTATTTACAGATGTTGATATGTATTCTGTTATCATATGTTGTGATATGATATTGACTGTTGTGATTGACTAATTGATGCGTTGCATCATCGGATTCAAATTTTGAAATTTAAAAATAACGATGTTGATTTTAAAAGTGAAATTTTAAAAGTGATCTTTGAAAATATACGTTTATTTAAATTGTTGAATTGATTTACTTTAAATAGATAAACGTTAAAACTTTTAAGTTATAAAAGTTAAGATTTTGTGAATTTTAACAAAAAAAATAATTTCTTTTGAAATAAAGAGTTAAGAAATTTATAAAATGGTTTAAGTTGAGATTTTTGAATTATTAAACCAATGTATATAAAAGATGTATCAAATTGATATTTATCAATTAAAGTTATTGGAATTTTAAAATAAGTTTTATAAGAGATATGAAATTTATAATTATAAAATGTGAAGATATGAAATGTATAGAATTATAAATTGTAAAGATATGAAATTTATAGATTTATACAGTATGAAGTTGTAGAATGAATGATTATAAGAAATTTACTTATAAATTGGATTTTTGCTTTTTAAATGGAATATTGATCGGATTGTTAATAAAGAAGATTTATAAATCGAAGTTGTTATAAAATAAAATTAGAATTTATAAACGTTGTTTTTTTTTATAAATTCGAAATCAATTGAATTTGATAAATTAAATATAGAAGATTGTTAAAGGAGATATATTCGCGATTTTGGATAGCGAATCTCTATTGAAATTAAAATGTGTAGAAATGATTGAAATTTGGTCAAGTGAATTATATTCACGATTTTGGACAGTGAATATATTGTTTAGTAAAATGGATTCATTTTTGAAAAAGTGATATTAAAAATGAAGTTAAACATTTTAAAGATGTTTTAAAATGTATTATGAATCGAAAACATGGATTTCAACATTTTTATTGTTGAAATAGACGTTTTCGAAAAATAAGGAAATGGCGGACTATAACACACTGTTGTTATAGTAAATGATTCCCGAAAGGAAATGTTTTTATGTAGTATTGGGATTTATACATCTATCTTAATTCCGAATCCCTATACTATTGATTTCGAGTCGTCGTAACGATGTTTTACACAACATTCGTTTTGACTCAAATAGATGTAAAAAAAATGTTTTCCTTAAAGAATGAATATATACTTAATTTGATTTAAGTATATCGAGTATTTTCAAACGTTGAAATTAAATAGATTTGTGAAATACTTATTATTAAGTATGGAAATGCTTTTCCAAAATGAAATGAAACGTTTGAGAATTTATCCTTGTAAAGATAAATTGAAACAGAATATTGAAAACGATTTGAAAATCGAATATCAGTAGATATTCGAAAGTATAAATTCGATACGGAATTTATAAAAGAAAGCGAAGTTGTTTAAAAATAAATATTGATTTATTTTTTGAAGTGTGGAAATTTTATATCTAGTAAAGATATTTTGGAAGATAAAATAATTTGGAAAATAATTTGGAATCTGATGATGTTGCGCATCTTTATTGATAGTTAAATAACCGACTATCAATATTTACCTTGAGTAGGTATTTGTTGTGAATTGGATGAATTTGAATGCCACACTTATTTTTGAATAAGCGCTCACTATTCGGGTTAGCCGGGAAAGGACCATGGGGTCGTATAACCCATTCCGAATATGTGATACGTCGTTATGAATTGCATTCGAAGACCGGTGTTGAAGACCGGATATTTTTGAAAACGGAAGGATTAGCGTCGTTATGAATTGCCATTATTGTTATAATTGTCTATTTAGATCATATTTGAATGCTTATTTACTTGGATTAATGTTTGATTTGATTGATTGCTATGAATTAGATGATTGATGATTTGATTTAGACCGAAGATGATTCAAAAGCTAAGGGAAAGGCTCTTGAATTGGAAAAACTGCTTGTGGCATATGTGGCGGATGAGGAAGCTCATATGGATAGATTTTATGATGATGTTGAGATGAGGCTTTGCTATGATGATGATGAGGCGAGGCATAGTATGAGATAGTCTTGGTCTAATCCAGACGGGATCATTCCAAGCATGTTGATAACTCGGTGATATGGTTCGGATTTGAGGATAATGGTTTGCTCGAGAGGCGCTTGAGCTAGTATGGAAATAGTCGTCGAGGAGGATGACTAGAAGGCTGAGATCTCATCGTTTTTGAAGGTTCTAGCATGCTCAAAGCATTGCCAACACAAGGCATTATTTATTTATCTTTAAATTAAACAACAGAAATATTTTTAAAGTCAATTCACAATGCTTTTGGAAAATGAAACTACCATAAGACCTCCCACCACACACACAAAAGCATCTTTGACTATCATAAGAAGAAATCTCCTCCAAGTCTGCGTTTGCATTGTGTGTGTGGTGGGAGGTCTTATGGTAGTTTCATTTTCCAAAAGCATTGCGAATTGACTTTAAAAATATTTCTGTTGTTTAATTTAAAGATAAATAAATAATGCCTTGTGTTGGCAATGCTTTGAGCATGCTAGAACCTTCAAAAACGATGAGATCTCAGCCTTCTAGTCATCCTCCTCGACGACTATTTCCATACTAGCTCAAGCGCCTCTCGAGCAAACCATTATCCTCAAATCCGAACCATATCACCGAGTTATCAACATGCTTGGAATGATCCCGTCTGGATTAGACCAAGACTATCTCATACTATGCCTCGCCTCATCATCATCATAGCAAAGCCTCATCTCAACATCATCATAAAATCTATCCATATGAGCTTCCTCATCCGCCACATATGCCACAAGCAGCTTTTCCAATTCAAGAGCCTTTCCCTTAGCTTTTGAATCATCTTCGGTCTAAATCAAATCATCAATCATCTAATTCATAGCAATCAATCAAATCAAACATTAATCCAAGTAAATAAGCATTCAAATATGATCTAAATAGACAATTATAACAATAATGGCAATTTCGTAATAAAAGAGTCAAAAGTCTAACAAGCATGAAAACATGAGCAATATCTCTATAATCTTGATGAATGAACTTGCATAGGTTAACATGTAGTAAAATGGATGCCAAATCATTATGAACAATAGATCTACACTTAAGTTTACAAAGATGCATGAAAATCACTACTTTACACAAAATCAAGCCAACGGTTCGATATACTCCTTTGGATCCGTGTGAGAGATAATCACCACTCACCAAATCACATAAACACCTCAAAAGAAACCCACTACAAATCTGGACAGCGAAGGATCTAACTCGATCTATCACCAATCCGCTTCAAACGATGAAATCTCTCTTCGAAGTATGTAGATCTTCAATCTAAGCTCTTGGATCTTCAATTTGGATGGAAGGAATCACAAGATTAAAGTGGAGAAAAGAAGTGAAGAAGTGTAGAAGTCGAGCTCTCAAAATAGCAGCACTTCGTCGCTTCGAAATCCGGATTCCAAAAACGAAGAAAAACCCTCCTATTTATAGGTTGAATTCCCCTTAGGTCGTTCGCTCGGAGTTAGGTCGTCCACGACCTAAGAACCCTTACGACCTAAAACCCCACGACCTAAAATCTTCGACCTAACAGCCCCAAGCCTCTACGACCTTCGACCTAACATATGCGCACTCCTACGACCTAACCAGATGCGCTTCTACGACCTAACGACTTAGCGCATCAGCGCACCCAAGCGACCTACGACCTAACCCAGATGCGCTTCCTCGCGACCTAACGAATGCGCATCCATGCGACCTAACAGATCCAACGACCTACGCGCATCCGCGACCTACGACCTAACAAACCTGCGACCTAACACACACACGCGACCTAACCAACTAAGCCAGGATACGACCTAACTCCTTAGGTCGTCTAATCGACCTAACTACGCTAACTCACTCTCTTATACCGTTAGCTCTTAGGTCGCTAACCACTAGGTTACTACTCACTAGGTCGCTAACCACTAGGTCGTTAACCCGCTAACTCTCTTAGGTCGCTGCCTGTCCTTAAGTCGCTCAAATCTTAGGTCGCCAACATCCTATAGGTTGCCAAATTCTATAGGTCGTTAACTTTCTTAGGTCGCTCCAATCTCCTAGGTTGCTCATTCGACCTAACCTGTTCCATGACCTAAGCCACCACACGACCTATCTTCTATACGACCTAACTATTATACGACCTAACTATCACACGACCTATCTATCATACGACCTAACTTCTTAGGTCGTTTCAAATCCTTAGGTCGCTCCACTCCACTAGGTCCTCTACTCCTTAACTCGCCATCTTCCTTAGGTCGCTCCAAACCCTCATACGACCTAAGACTTGGACTCTGGATGACTTATAAACAATGCGACTAAATGTCAACTGCTTTACGATGTTTCGATCCGTAAAAATACGGGTCATTACATTCTTCCCCCCTTAGGAATTACGCCCCCGAAATTCCAAATAAACAGAGCAATCAAAGACTATTCTGCATGCCTACCATCCATAGCAATCAAAAACCATGCATCCAATTCTAGCTTAGCATGCAGAATTCTAAAACTTAGAACAAGTTACAATGTCGTTAGATGATACGACACCTTAGGGCCATACCTTGAAGAGTTCAGGATGAGCTGCTTTCATCCTCTCTTCCACCTCCCATGTACAGTCGTTATCATCATCATCACTCCATTGTATCTTGAGCAACTTAACTACCTTCCTCCTAAGCTGTTTCGTGTCGGTTTCCACAACACGAAGCGGCTTACGAGGTCTCTTATCGACTGGATCAACTTCGAAATCTTCACAGCTATTAGCAGAAACCACTGTATTCGAGTCGTGCACATAATTCCGTAGATACGATACATGAAAAACACTGTGCACACTCGACATCTTTTCTGGTAATTCCAATCTATAGGCAAGCTTTCCAATTCGCTCAATGATCGGGAATGGTCCAACAAATCTCGGGGTCAATTTTCCTTTCTTCCCGAATCGAATAACATTCTTCAGTGGAGAAATCTTCACAAAAACCATATCACCTACGTCGAACTCCAAATCCTTTCGACGTCTATCAGCATAACTTTTCTGACGATCTTGGGCTGTCTTCATTCGTTGCCGAATGATCTCTATACAATCTGAAGTCTGTCGAATCATCTCTGGCCCAAGCATCAGCCTTTCTCCTGTCTCTAACCAACATGTCGGAGAGTTACACGGTCTTCCATACAATGCTTCATATGGTGCCATACCAATGCTTGACTGGTAACTGTTGTCATACGAAAATTCTACCAAATGAAGGTGATCTTCCCATGATCCTCCGAAATCCAAAACACAAGCTCTGAGGAGATCCTCCAAAACTCGGTTGACTCTCTCGGTCTGACCATCTGTTTGGGGGTGATAAGCTGTACTCAAACACAACTCGGTTCCCAAAACTTCCTGGAAGCTCTTCCAAAATCCGCTAGTTAACAATGGGTCTCGATCGCTCACTATACTCTTCGGAATACCATGGAATCGAACTATCCACTTAACATACAACTCAGCCAACTTTGATGCAGTCCTAGTCGATTGAACAGGAATGAATCTTGCACTCTTAGTCAGACGATCTACGATGACCCAAATCCCTTCATTTCCCGTTCTTGTTCTAGGTAACCCATCAATAAAATCCATCGATATTTGCTCCCACTTCCATGTAGGAACTTCTAATGGCTGAAGCAATCCACTTGGCTTCTTCTGTTCGGCTTTTACCAACTGGCAGTTCATGCACTTGGAAATAAAATGTCCAACATCTTTCTTCATACCTTCCAAGTAATAGGTTCTCTTCATATCCCGATACATCTTGTTTCCACCTCGATGAATTGTTAGCTTCGAGTGATGACTTTCCTTCGGAACTTCACTTCTCAATTCATCTATATCGGGAACAACTAGTCGTCCTTGTTTCCGAAGCCAACCTTCTCGATCGACCTCGAATCCTTTATCCTTTTCTGGGTCCAATCCAGATTCCAAATCATGGATAATCTTGACAAGCTTATCGTCTTGTTTTTGGCTCTCGCCAATCCTTTCCACAAGAGTCGGTCTTATCGATAAGTTTGCCAACATCTCAGGTTCCAATTCACATCTGGGCCTGAAGTCAAATCCAGCTAAATACTCGAGATTCTTCCATTCTGAAAACATGGCTCCCAATCCTGCATGTCTTCGACTTAGTGCATCTGCCACTGCGTTACCCTTTCCTGGAGTATAGGCTATACCAAAATCATAAGATGCTAAAAACTCTAGCCATCGTTGCTGCCGAAGATTCAAATCCTTTTGGGAGAAAAGATACTTCAACGATTTATGATCTATAAACAACTCAAATCGAACTCCCAATAGATAATGTCTCCACATCTTCAGAGCAAAAACAATCGCCGCTAACTCCAAATCATGAGTCGGATAATTCCTTTCATGCGGCTTCAGTTGTCGACTTGCATACGCAACAACTTTAATCTTCTGCATCAGCACTGCTCCAAGTCCAGTACCACATGCGTCGGTGTAAACCACCATCTCATCATTCCCACTTGGAATAGTCAAAACAGGAGCACTTGTCAATCGCTCCTTCAGGATTCCGAAAGCTTGCTCACACTTATCATCCCATCTGAACACTTGGTTCTTTTTCGTCAATCCTGTCAATGGTGCAGCCACCTTGGAAAAGTCTCTGATAAATCGACGATAATATCCTGCTAATCCAAGAAAACTTCTCACATCCGATGCATTCTTAGGTCTAACCCAATCCTGGATTGCTGCCACCTTAGCGGGATCAACCGCTATTCCACTTCCAAAAATAATATGGCCTAAGAACCTCACTTCGCTCTTCCAGAAGTGACACTTCAAAAACTTAGCCTTCAGCTGATGTTTCCGTAAGATTTCCAAAACAATACGCAAGTGCGTCTTGTGCTCTTCTTCAGTTCTAGAATAAATCAAAATATCATCCACGAACACTAGCACGAACTCGTTCAACTGATCTCTGAACACTCTATTCATAAGATCCACAAAATATGCTGGTGCATTAGTCAATCCAAACGGCATTACCAACCACTCAAAGAAACCGGATGGTGTCCTGAAAGCAGTCTTCGACACACTATCCTTAGCCACTCTCAACTGGTGAAATCCCGTTGCCAAATCCATCTGAGAAAACACCTTAGCTTCGTGAAGCAGATCAAACAAGTCATCTATTCTCGGCAATGGATACTTGTTCTACTTAGTCACCATATTCAGCTCACGATAATCCACACACAACCTTAACGATCCATCCGCTTTGGTTACAAACACAACTGGTGCATCCCATTCGGACACACTACGCCGAATGAATCCTTTCTGTAAAAGATCATCAACCTGCACCCTCAACTCTTGCTGCTCCCTAGGCGCCATCCGCCTAAGAGGCATCACAACAGGTCTGGCTCCTTCAACTAGATCTATACGAAACTCGATCTCTCTATGCGGCGGTAACCCTTTGACCTCGTCAAAGACATCCTCAAATCCATTAGCGATTGGCATAGATGATAGTCCATCCCGTGGAACAACCAGCGAATACATGAAGCTCATAAAGACGCCTTCTTCATGCTTACATCGTATCACAATCTTTCGCCCCTCCACATTCTCGACTGTCACCTCCAACCTATCACAATCAACCTTTGCCGCATACTTCCTAAGCCAGTCCATACCCAAAATAATTCCGAACCCCGCAAAGTTCAGAACAAAACAATCACAAACAAAAGAGCAATCATGACTCGATACAATCAGACCACGGCATAACATACACAAACAAGACGAACCCCCAACTGGATTAGTCACAACCAATGGCCTATCAACAATATCCGGTTCTAAACCCAACTGGCCTACAAGTTCATTACAAACAAAAGAATGCGACGCCCCAGTATCAAATAACACTCTAACTGGAACACCACAAATGAAAAGGGTACCCTGAACCACCACACTCTTTCCTTTCTCTTCAGCGGTAGGAGCTTTCGAATATGATGGAACAGCTCCGAAAGCATAAGCTTGCACAATCTGCTTGTCCTTTCGCGGTTCTGGACAATTCCTCTTAACATGCCCCAGCTTGTCACAGTTGTGGCACTTCACCGGCACTTTCGGATTCTTGCAATCTCTAGAGAAATGACCCTTCTGCTGACAATTGAAGCAGGTCACTTCGCCCTTCGGATTCTTCTGGCCATCCTTACCCTTTTTTTGCTGCTGCTTCCTCTTCTTGTTCCCACCCTGCTGTGGTCTAGACTCCTCCTTGGTCACAGCAACAACAGATCCTTCCTTAGGAAACAGATTCTCGTGCCTGAGAGCCTTCTCTACAAGCTTCTCAAATGGATCGTCCAAATGATCCACCAACTGCCTCCCAAGGTAACTGTCCAAGCCTGTCACAAACTTCTCATTCTTATGATACGAAGATTCAATATACGATCGGGCATACTTGGACAAAGCTTCAAACTCAGAAACATACTCAAGAACTGGTCTTCCACCTTGCTTGAGCTCCACAAACTTCTTGAACAGAACAGACTTCTGGGCTGTAGAAGTGAACTTAGATTCAAATCTGCTTGGAATTGCTCCCAAGTAATCTCTTCCTCCGGAGTATCAATGGTGATAGAGTTCCACCAATCAGAAGCTCTCCCTTGAAGCTATCTTGATGCTAACTTCCTCTTAGTCGCATCCTCAATTCCCAAATCACTAAAGATCCTTCTACAAGCATCTATCCATCTCTGAACTTCAATGGTTGGTTTTGTTCCCAAGAAAATCTTTCCTCCAAGAGCAGAATAATCCTTACACAACTTAGCAAAATCCACCGGCTTTGGAGTTTGAACTTGAACTCCAACATCCACCGATGGCCCCGGAGCTGGCATCCTTCTCATGATCGAAGTCATCATAGCTTCGAACATAGCAACATAATCAACAGCCCCCTCAGTAGCACGGCCTTCCCTAGCAGCTGGTCTCCCTCTTCGACTCATTCTTAATATCTATAAAAAGGAATGATTAGCACACCTAGAGAAACAACTGCATAAAGGACTCAAACTCTACTAAGCTACTATATTATATATAGTAATCATCCATCAAAATACAATTACGTCTCTCATACGTAGTTACGTCAGCGAGCGTTGGGTAAAATCGATTAACCAATGCTTTGATACCAAATGTGACGACCGCCCACGACCCCTGCACTGAACCTAGATAAAGTGCGCTGTAAAGTGTGCCAGGCGACCATGGACGATTGTCAGGGTAAATTTAAACAACAGAATCTATCATATTACTCACAGCGCATGGACAAAATACAATAGAATATATATAGTGAAGCTTCACAGAATAGAATTTCATCAATCAAACTTCATAATAGTTGGATAAAAAACATCTGAATAGTCAATACATCAAGCCTCACTACATATCACTCAGAGAATATACAAGCAGCGGAACATCCAGTACATATAGTAAGAAGATAATATGCAATCCTCCAGCTCATCTTCGTCATCAGCATCGTAGAAAGCAAGAACAGCACCTGTCACCTGCTACCTAGTCTGCCCGTCCCAAAATGGACGAACAGCCCAAGGCAATAAGAGTTAAAACATAAAGCCTTGAGTCAGACAACAGTCTTAGTGAGCGGTAAATTAACTAACAGCATACCAAAAGAGCATAAAGGAAAAAGGAATAGGAATCCAACCCTCCCACTCCACCTCTTTCTACAGTGATAGCCCCCAGACACACACTAAGCAGAAGCAAACATAGCAAAGCATACAATTTCAAATAAAGCAATTATCACTCGAGTCAAGGGCGATGTTTTCCAAGTACAAACCCCCAAGGCCTAAACCAAGATCAGATAAGCACCCAGAAAATACCGCTCTTGAGACCGAATGATGATACAACCAAACATCCATGACTCCGGCTATCACTGTTATCATTGCTTCGATATCATCGTTAATTGAATGACCGACTCTTTATTTCATCCGTCCGTCAAGGGCTAACGGAAACCCCGGTTCTAGACATAACTCTGCACGTCATCGTGACCCATGCCTAGGACTATCAAATCTGCCCAGAGTACTCGACTACCAATCAGTAGCCTTCAGGGACTATCGAATCTGCCCAACGTACTCTTGCTTTGAGCATGCTAGAACCTTCAACAACGATGAGATCTCAGCCTTCTAGTCATCCTCCTCGACGACTATTTCCATACTAGCTCAAGCGCCTCTCGAGCAAACCATTATCCTCAAACCCGAAACATATCACCGAGTTATCAACATGCTTGGAATGATCCCGTCTGGATTAGACCAAGACTATCTCATACTATGCCTCGCCTCATCATCATCATCATAGCAAAGCCTCATCTCAACATCATCATCAAATCTATCCATATGAGCTTCCTCATCCGCCACATATGCCACAAGCAGCTTTTCCAATTCAAGAGCCTTTCCCTTAGCTTTTGAATCATCTTCGGTCTAAATCAAATCATCAATCATCTAATTCATAGCAATCAATCAAATCAAACATTAATCCAAGCAAACAAGCATTCAAATATGATCTAAATAGACAAGTATAACAATAATGGCAATTTCGTAATTAAAGAGTCAAAAGTCTAACAAGCATGAAAACATGAGCAATATCTCTATAATCTTGATGAATGAACTTGCATAGGTTAACATGTAGTAAAATGGATGCCAAATCATTATGAACAATAGATCTACACTTAAGTTTACAAAGATGCATGAAAATCACTACTTTACACAAAATCAAGCCAACGGTCCGATATACTCCTTTGGATCCGTGTGAGAGATAATCACCACTCACCAAATCACCTAAACACCTCAAAAGAAACCCACTACAGATCTGGACAGCGAAGGATCTAACTCGATCCATCACCAATCTGCTTCAAATGATGAAATCTCTCTTCGAAGGATGTAGATCTTCAATCTAAGCTCTTGGATCTTCAATTTGGATGGAAGGAATCACAAGATTAAAGTGGAGAAAAGAAGTGAAGAAGTGTAGAAGTCGAGCTCTCAAAATAGCAGCACTTCGTCGCTTCGAAATCCGGATTCCAAAAATGAAGAAAAACCCTCCTATTTATAGGCTGAATTCCCCTTAGGTCGTTCGCTCGGAGTTAGGTCGTCCACGACCTAAGAACCCTTATGACCTAAAACCCCACGACCTAAAATCTTCGACCTAACAACCCCAAGCCTCTACGACCTTCGACCTAACATATGCGCACTCCTACGACCTAACCAGATGCGCTTCTACGACCTAACGACTTAGCGCATCAGCGCACCCAAGCGACCTACGGCCTAACCCAGATGCGCTTCCTCGCGACCTAACGAATGCGCATCCATGCGACCTAACAGATCCAACGACCTACGCGCATCCGCGACCTACGACCTAACAAACCTACGACCTAACACACACACGCGACCTAACCAACTAAGTCAGGATACGACCTAACTCCTTAGGTCGTCTAATCGACCTAACTACGCTAACTCACTCTCTTATACCGTTAGCTCTTAGGTCGCTAACCACTAGGTTACTACTCACTAGGTCGCTAACCACTAGGTCGTTAACCCGCTATCTCCCTTAGGTCGATGCCTGTCCTTAAGTCGCTCAAATCTTAGGTCGCCAACATCCTATAGGTTGCCAAATTCTATAGGTCGCTAACTTTCTTAGGTCGCTCCAATCTCCTAGGTCGCTCATTCGACCTAACCTGTTCCACGACCTAAGCCACCACACGACCTATCTTCTATACGACCTAACTATTATACGACCTAACTATCACACGACCTATCTATCATACGACCTAACTTCTTAGGTCGTTTCAAATCCTTAGGTCGCTCCACTCCACTAGGTCGTCTACTCCTTAACTCGTCATCTTCCTTAGGTCGCTCCAAACCCTCATACGACCTAAGACTTGGACTCTGGACGACTTATCAACAATGCGACCAAATGTCAACTGCTTTACGATGTTTCGATCCGTAAAAATACGGGTCGTTACAGAAGGCTCGACTATTTTTTTTTGAGTGAACGAACGAATTCGTTTTGATTTTTACTTTCTTCCTTTTGAGACACGTGTGTTGGAGAAGGAACGAGAAAGTTCTGATGTGATTTTATTTTGACTGGTGACCAATATATATTATTAATTTAAATTCAAACTCGAAAACAAAGTCAAAAATTTCGACTTCCTATCAAGGCATGCCGCTAGGCGTTCATAATGTTATACGCCTATTCCGAACACAATGGAAAAGGTTTCGAGTCCAAATTCGATCGTATGGAGAAGATAGCTTTTTGGACCCAGTTAAAATATTGAATTTCGATATAATTTTCAGTGCGTTTATATATCGTACGCTCACACAACAACTCCAAACGCTACGAAAATTGAAATCCGATAATAATTCAATATTACGGATCCAATGAAACTGTTTTCACTGAATTCCGAGACTTTTCCTCGGAAGACTATTTTTAAATTCAATTTAAACGATTAAATTTCAAAACTGAACAAAACAGTTTCAAATTCAATTCTGAAGCTTTTATTATCTTCAGTATAATCAATATGAATTTTCTAAGCCTTGAAAATATTTTTAATCAGCTTAAAACTGAAGATTCAAATTTTTACCCAACTTCAATAAATTAAATTCAATAATTAAATTGCCAAATTCATTCTGATATTTGAATTTCAAATTAAACTAACTTCCAGATATTTAAAATCAATTAAATATTCTGATTTCCAATGTCAAAAATTTCACGGTCGTCACATTCTTCCCCCCTTAAAAGAATTTTGTCCCGAAATTACAAGTTAAGAAGAATGCTCCAATACCCGTTTGTCATTTTCCCAAAACCAAACAGTTTTATCAACTCGCCAAAATAACCTTTTATTGAAGATCTATTATCATTTCAACTAACTTTCTAAACACTTTCATAGTTTTCAAATAACTTTAGTTTACTTCACAATTCAAATTTAAATTTAAATTCAAATTTTAAATTATCCAAAATTTCTCAAAATTTTTCTAACTCTCTAAATTTTCGAAAAATTTCGCCGGCGTCTCCTTTGTGCGGCTAGCTCGGTACGACTACAAAATGTTCCTACGGACCCCAAATTCCAATAGAAAACAAAATGCCAAGTGGCCAAATCAGAATCCCATCAAATTTCATACTGAAATTTTTAAATACATACCTTATTATCGAACAAATTCAAATTTACCTTCGGAATCAAAATCCAATTCCATTTTCCTATAGCCTTTATAATCCATGTATACTTTACTTAACAACAATGTCCAAATTTACTTAGTGGATTCCCAATAACCATTTACTTAAGAATTTCATTCTTTATTTCTTAAGTTCAATACAATTATTTCTTATATTTATTTTTACTACTTCACTACTAAAGTTTATATTCAAATTGAATTCCACTTCCATATAAAATCAATTTACTAATTCATTTCAAATCTCAATACTTTTATTTCCAAATTTTCCATTGAGATTTTCATTTCAAATTTTACTTGAATTCGATTCAAAATGAATTCCGATACTTCAGTTTTCAATTCTATTTACTTACAAATTTTAAATCATTTGTCGTTACTGAAATTTTCAGAAATTCCAAATTTTTTCTAACTCCCAAAATTTTCAGAAAATTTTGGCGGAGTCTCCTTTGTACGGAGGAGCTTTTGCAATTTGACAAAAGATATAAATATATATACATCGGTCGGAAAAACAAAAACAGTTCATATTTCCTATTTTGTATTGCGTAGGCGTACCTTTATTAGCATTTTAAGCAAAGCGACTTATTTATTTAGCTATTTGCGCGACCAAATGCAGCCAAACGGCTTCCAAAAACCTGTACTTACTCAATTTAAATATGTAAGTGACATATATAGGAAATCTATTAACATTTTACTCATTTTCAATAACAAATACATAGATTTCATAAGTAATACATCCAAAATTATTTCCATTAGCAATTTATCAAGTTCCAATACAAATTTAGTTGCTTTCATCGAATTCACATACCATTTCTATTTAATTCAAGTGATTTACAACTCACTTTCTTACATTCTATTCATTTTTAAGCGAAACAAATTCATATCCATTTCAATTGATTCAAAAAATCAATTTTTATTGGCTTTCATTTAATTTATAGATTCTTATACAATCTCGTTTGCGTCAAACGACAATCATTTCTATTCAATTTCAATTTGCATTTCATTAATCACATTCGGTTTGTTTCATTAATCCAAACAAATTTCGTTGAAAACCATTCAATAAAATTCGTTCATTCTTTTATTCACAATTACCTTTTCATTTCATAAATATTGAATCCAATTTTATTTCAATACTTGATAATATTTGATAAAGTCGTACACTTAAGGTACGAACTAGCTATCTAAGAATAGTTTAAGAAGAGAATGCATGCATCTGTAAGTTGTCAGTTCCATTTATTATGATATGTACCAAGATTATATTTGTGAAAGCCATGTTATCTCCATCCATCGGAGATTCTGCAAATATTAAATATAGGGTAAATATCATTTAATGACAACAAATGTTAAGATTAATATGTTGCTTATATGTACGTTTCTGACATCGACTACTCGTTTATTTTGGCAAGTGTCGGCTTGCTTAAGCAATTATAAAAGGAGAAAAACTGAACAACTATACAAAGTTACAAACCTTAACTCAGAATAGTCCTCTGTGGCATGTATTGGTATTATATTGCTCTTAACAACGGTAGCAGAAAGTGATTAATCACTTCATTTGGTCCAACTTGACAATTTTTTTTCACTTTACTTTGTTTATCACAAATCAAAGTAAGTTTCCAACTCAATTATATTCTATAAATATTTTAAATAAGATTACAGAGTTTTTCCATCTTTCAAAACCAATTTTTTTCTTCTTTTCTTTCGAAATCAATTCAAATTATCTTTTGAATTTCCAAAACCATTTTCAAATTAAAGGAATTCAATCTTTTGAATTTTCAATCCAAATCCTTTAATACTTATTTCAAAAATTTCTCTGGCACTTTATTTCAATTTATAGAACTCATTTATAAATTCACATTACCAATTTCATTCCATTAATGAATTTATTTTCAAATATTTTTCTGGAATTCTATTTCAAATTATAAATCACATTTACAATTTATATTTACAAATCTCATTCGTATATGAATTCATCTCCTTATCCTTTCAATTCATATTTATAAATTTCATTTGTTAAATGAATTTAACTCCAAATCTTTGGTTAAACCATTATTTCTTATTCAATTTCCATATAACAATGATAATAATTCAATATTATCACTTTCTAACAACCAAGCATCCATATACTATAATAATTCATAAAAAATCATTTCTTTCTATACAAAAATAGTTTGGGTAAAATTATTTCATTTACCCTATTTTAAAACAATACTGTGTCCGTTTATCCTGTTTAAGAGTTTTGAAACCCCTATCGATTACAGTTGGCCAGACTGCACCGACCAGAATCTATAAACAATCAACCGATAAGTCAACACAATACAAAACAATTTTTTTTATATTCACTAACAAATACGCGCTCATATCTATTATTACACTCACACTCATTCTAGAGTACTACTGACTCTATCTCTAATGAGTAACACCCAACAGAGCCAGGGTTGTCGCCTAACCAATTGCTCCGATACCAAATGTAAAGGCTCGCAAATCCGTACCCCTTTGAGCTGACAAAATTCCACAACAATTCAGCTCAAAGTGGAACAAAAGTGCGAATCTTTAGGGTTAAAAAGAAGAGGTAGAAGAAGACAGAAGAAAAAGAAACAGAAACAGCAACAGAATCTCACATTCGCAGCGGAACAATATATAATAGATAAATGAATAATCTTTAAACAAAACTATATCAGTTTATACAATACATCATCAGAGTTTACAACAAATGCACGCATCATTGGACAGTTATATAAACTTGTCCACATACACAATACACAGTGGAATAATACATAATATAAGTGATACGTCTCGCCATCCAGCTCGCCTCCAGATCTCCACAGTAACTTCTGAATTCCAGAATGACCTGATAACCTGACTCTAGGCTGCCCATGTAGAAAATAATGGGCACCCAAAGTTTAGAAAGGGAACAATAAACTCCAGGTCAGTCGTGGGACTGGTGTGAGATCTTAAAACAGTTATTTTCATAAAGAAAATAAAAGAAATTCGTAATGCTTTTGGAAAATGAAACTACCATAAGGCCTCCCGCCACACACACAATGCAAACGCAGAATTGGAGGAGGTTTCTCCTTATGATAGTCAAATATGCTTAATACGCAAAATCACTTTAATATTATTATTAGTGCATAGTATGGAAAACATTTCGAAAGTATAATATTAATCTTAGCCAGCACAGGTACCATTATATTATGCCTGCTATAGCTGCCATGTTAAATGGCAGGTTCTACAACTAAAACCGTACTGGGTTCGTATTGTTTCTTTGGATTTTCCAACAAATGGTCAGGCTAAAGAACTTCCTATGCGACATGGAAACGCCTCTGGAGGGACGTCCCGAGAACTAACTAGCTCTCTGCCAACACAAGGCCGGGTTACCTCTTACTAGGTAACTACTACACGAGTATGCCACCCCCCGGTCGTTTGCGACCTTTATCCGAGGGCCCTTGATCACAAAGCAACAATCACACAGTAAATAAGATTGATGCCACCACACAGGTAAAGCATCTGGGTTCCATACCATGATACTACCTTTTCCCAGAAGGAAATGACATACCCTAAAGGGAGCGACCCTCATAACCTTGCCGCATTTTCCTGTTTTGACCATTTCCGGGGTGTGAGGTCCGATGAGGTCTCGTCCATAAAGCTACGCTTTACACGAAAGCCATGCTTTGATCACAAATGATCAATGAATGATCATCAACACACAACAACACTTAGCATGCCACACTACCAAATTGGGAGTATATCACTGATAACCTTCAACTACATAACCTCTGAGCTCTTACGTCTCAGAGAAGGGTGTTAAGCTAAGAGAATAAATTCTCCGCCACCAAACAGAAATGTATTTGAAAGAAATTAGCTTTATATCACAAAGTGTAGCGTCAGACATACATCCATATAAGTCTGTTCCGGGTTCGAACAGAACCGAAGATATTTCCAAAGAAGTCTTTGCAATTCATAACGTCGTATCATTATTCGGAATGGGTTATATGACACAAAGTCCTCTCCCGGCTAAACCGAATAATGAACGCTTGTTTTGAAAACAAATTCAAGTTCCACTTCAAAGGAAAATATTGATAGTCAGTTATTTAACTATCAACAACATTCACAACAATCAACCAATTTAAATAATTTTCCCCAAATTATTAAATTTCAAAATATCTTCACAAGATATATATTTTTCCATACTTCAACATTTTGAAAATCAATTTCAAATCATTTTCCACTAGCAGAATAATATTTTCGAAATTATTTATTTCCACTGTGAATCCAAATTTCCAAATTTTCACCGATATATGATTTTCAAATCGATTTCCCATTATTCACTTTCAAACACCAAATCAAATTAAAAATTGATTTCTCAATTTCATTTCAAACCTCAAATCAATTCCAAACTGATTTCTAAATTTATTTCAACACCAAATCAAATTTCAAATTAATTCCTCCATTTATTTCAAATACCAAATCAATTTTACAAATTGATTTCTAAGTTTATTTTCAATAGAACAGACCATTTGCAAATTTATTTCTTAATTTATTTCCAATTACCAAGTCATTTTATAAATTGATTTCCAATTTATTTTTCAAACACTAAATCAATTTCAAATTGATTCCCCAATGATTTATTTTCAATTACCAAATTAAATTCCAAATTTGATTTCGAAATTTATTTCAAACATTAAATCAATTACAAATTGATTTACAAGTTTATTTCAAATAACAAACTAAATTTCCATTCAAACACCAAATCAATTATCTTATAAATTTCCCAAAGATTTATGTTCCAATACCAAATCAATTGGATTTCAAACAAATTTATCACTTTTTAAATAAATCCCTTTATTCTTTCCAAATTATTTAAAATTCCATTTTCAATAAATTCTTCAACTTTGAAACAATATTATTCAAAACCCATTAATTAATATTTTTTCCCATATTTTTGAATTAATTCGATAAGACTACAAAAATCAACTTTTTACTGTTAAATTCCTTCTTTCAAGTTTATTCAATTTTTTAAAAATTAATTTACTCAAAGTTTTCTACTTTAATTTCCAAAATGCAATTCTATTTATTTCTGGTATCTAACGATACCAAAAATACATTCGGCTAAATTATAGCCTTCAACAAATTCAATTATCACTAAAATCATTCACAGATTATCAATAAATCATATCACACAACATATGAAACAAATTCATACAATTTGAGGAATCCAGTTGGATCCCTCCAACCTGTTTCCCTGCATCCACAGATGTTAGCACAACAATTAAATACCCATTCCACTTCGAGGTGGAATATCGCAGTATATGGGATTTATAAAAATATCATCCGCTATTATACGGCGCATAGGGTCTCATCCGCTATATAATGCGGGAAATCAACTCCAAATATATATACTACTATATATACTATCACAATCAGGCAATCAATCAATAACTGAAATTTCAATTATGTTAATTTGAGTGAGAAGGTCTATGAAGATCCTGAACTCGGCTTTCGAAAATCGACGCCCGTACTTCACTTGACTCAAAATGCCGCAGATTCAAACGCCGAATCTGGCTCTCCGGAGCTTATAACACCATTAAGTATAACAACACAGCGGAAGAAAGAAATAGATGATATCATATACAACTCCAATGAATACAATATCCAGAATGATATACAATAATGATATCAATATAATACAACAATATCAGAGACAAGTAATAATGCTACAGCGGAAACAACAGAAGTGATACTCCAAATGATCCTCAAAAGAGAATGAGTCCAACAAATCCAACATCAGCTCGAACCACCATCACGTTGCACCAAGATAAGCAACATCAGCCATGATCTCCAAAAACTGAACTAGCTCCAACTAGTCTACTAACCTGACTATCTGAAAAACCCAACTCTAGACTGCCCGTGTGGAAAATTATGGGCACCCAGAGTTTAGGAAGGGAACAATAAACTCCGGGTCAGTCATGGGACTGGTATGAGTAAACAAAAACAGTTTATCTTTAAAACAAACCACAAAAGAATTTTAAACATTGAAATCCGCAATGCTTTTGGAAAATGAAACTACCATAAGGCCTCCCGCCACACACACACAATGCAAACGCAGAATTGGAGGAGATTTCTCCTTATGATAGTCAAACATGCTTACTATGCAAAACAAACTCTTTTGATATTATTACTAGTGCATAGTGTAGAAAACCATTTTGAAAGTATAATATTAATCTTAGCCAGCATAGACATTCCGAACTATGACTACTATAGCTACCATCTAAACAGTGGTGACCACTATAAGTAAATGGCAGGTTCTACAACTAAACCGTACTGGGTTCGTATTGTTTGATTGGATTTCCAACAAATGGTCAGGCTAAGGAACTTCCTATGCCACATGGGAACGCCTCTGGAGGGACGCCCCGAGAACCACCTGGCTCTCTGCCAACACAAGGCCGATTACCCCCTTCCCGGGTAGTAAACCTGAGATATGCCACCCTCGGTCGTTTGCGACCTTTATCCGAGAGCTCTCGATCACTAAGCAACAATCACACAGAGTAAATGAGATTGGAGCAACCACACAGGTAAATATCTGGGCTCCATACCATGATACCACCTTTTTCCAAAAGGAATGGACATACCCTAAGGGAGCTATCCCTGAAACCTTGCCGCATCTTTCCTGCTTTGACCATTTCCGGTCTGTGAGGTCCGATGAGGTATCGTCCACAAAGCTACACTTTACACGAAAGCCATGCTTTGATCAACAAATGATCAGCAACACATAGCAGCACTCAGCATGCCACACTATCAAATTGGGAGTATATCACTGATAACCTTCAACTACATAACCTCTGAGCTCGTACGTCTCAGAGAAGGGTGTTAAGCTAAGAGAATGAATCTCCGCTACCAAACAGAAATGTATTTGAAAGAAATCAGCTTTATATCTCAAAGTGTAGTGTCAGACATACAACCATACAAGTCTGTTCCGGGTTCGAACAGAACCGAAGGCACTTCCAAAGAAGCCCTTGCAATCCGGGTATTCACAATCCCGATCGGATTTCCCATCACTTAGGGAATCTCTATACCGGCGCGACTCAGTGCAGAGACAATCGATAGGTTATCCTATCGTTCTCACAAATACCCGGTCTTCACCACCGGTCTTCAAATGCAATCCATATACGACGTATCATTATTCAGAATGGGTTATATGACACAAAGTTCCTCTCCCGGCTAAACCGAATAATGAGCGTAATATTTAAAAACATATGGATAATGAGATTTCAATTAAGTCACAATTTATTATCCAAAACTTCTCTTTCAAATCGTTTAAACACATTACCATTTCCAATCTTTTACAAAAAGATTTATATCACAAAGTTCACCCAGTTTCACAAAGGTTCATTCATAGATTTTCCAAATCAATTTCCAATTCAATTGGATTACTCATTAAATCTTTAAATCAAAGATTTAACTCATAGCTTTCAAAACAATTCCATTTCGACTTTTTATATAAAAGGTACACTTTTCCAATTTCAAAACAAAGTTCAACAATCTTTCACAAAGAATTATTTATAACTTGGAAAACCATTTTCATTTCAGTTTTGAGATTCTTTTGACACAAATTGGAAATTTATTCCTTATATGAAAGCTTCTATTATTTGAAAACAAACAGTTTTCATTTCGGAAAATCTAATTCATTTATACGAGTTAAAGTCCTTGGGTTAAATTCAAATTCTTCAAAACCATACTTTTAAAATGTTTAAAACTCATATAAACGCATTTATAACATCTTTAACCAAAATTTCCAAACATGGAATTCAATTCAAAATTTCGAATTCAAATTCAAATTAAATTATTTAATTTGTAAAACTTTACCAAGTTATTCAAAATAACTTTTATCTTAAAAACTCATTTTCAAAAGCTTTAACATTTAACCCAAATCCATTTCCAAAATCAATTGAAATTAAAATTTCAATTTCAAAAATATTAAATTTAAATCATCCGTGACTTAACCGATTTCCTCGTGAAATCCATATTTGTGTGTGTAAAAGTGTGGTCCATGGTTTTTAACACAGTAGTGCAACATTACAAATCATCACATCATCACAGATTAAATACAACAATATATTTGATAAGCGGTATAAACTATAACGCTTATCTTTCATTCACAGATCACATATATATATATAACAGATAATAAATTACATTCATCCCAGATAAATAACTACACTACAGGTCACACACAAATCAGAATATATCACAAAGCATCACATATCAGGGATATCAAACAATTCAACCATTCAGTCAAGTCCAAACATTCATAAGTGAATTTTTATTAATCAACTGATTAATTTAAATCAAATGTATTACTTATGAACAAATTATCAGATCTGTGTTAATTATCATAAGTTAATCACCAATTATCTGAAATAAATTTCCCTTTCATCATTGATTAGTTAATCTTTAATTATTAACTAATCATCCTTAATTAATGAATAAATTAACTTTTAATTATTTAATAAATCTTAATTAATCACATTTATTAATTAATCCTTTGATTACTAACAAATGATTATACTCAAGTTACTAATCATCATTCAATTATTTACACTGGATAATTAATTCCTTAATTACTTTTATTAAGTAATTTTACTTGAGTAATTTCACAAATGATTACCTCTAATTAATTAATATAATTAATTATTGAAATTAATCACATTAATCTCAAGTTAATGATCTTCATTTATTATTAACAAACCTTTAATTACTTCTCCTAAGTAATTAATCTTAGATTTATCATTTTTAATTACAAGTTAATTAATCTTTAATTACCCATTAATTAATCTCTAATTATTAAATTATCATTAACAATATAAATTAACTTAACTTTTAAGTTAACAAATTAAAACACATTTGATTAATTCCTTAATTAATCATAATAATTAATTTTCCCTAATTAATAAATTAACTCTAACCATTAATCAATTTCTTTTAACTAAATAATTATCTTTAATCATTTCCATTAGTTAATTAACCTTTTACTTAAATTAATTAATCCCAAATTAATTACCTTAATTAACTTATCACATTATACTTTGTATTAAATATTGATAAATCACTTGATTAATCAACTTTAATCATTAATTAATATTTAGTTAATAATTCTTCATTAATGATTTTAACCCTTTAATTACTTACTTCATCAATCCAAATCGTTAATAAATCATCATTGAATTTTTATTAATTTAAAACCAATCTCATTTTTATTAATGATTTTTTTTGACACTTATAAATATGTTGGGACATTTATATTCAATTCACTTTCTAATTTATTTTAAATTCAAATTTCCTCTTTTCAATGCTTCAACATTTTTAAGTATTAAAACAATTTAATTTTAAAACTTTATTTGTTTCCAAACTAAATCCAAATCAAACTTGAACTTACATTTACACTTAGATTTGAAATTCATTTTAACCTTGATTTAAAACTTAAATTTCAGTTTGAAAAACAGGTTTGTAAACCTGGAACAAAGCTACCCGGGCCTCACCATTCCCTGCTTCGAGTCCTACCCGGAAATACTCGAGTAAAGCTTCGAGTCACACACGAGTGTTCACAAAACTACCCAGATATTTCCAAACTTCCAAACAAATGCACGGTGCACGTGCACGTTGTCGCCGACCAACTCCAGGCGACACCACGACGTCGAGCACGTCGACGATCACCTACGAGTCACTCCCCAACCACCTAAACTCCTTCATCATCTCGAAAACGAAATCGAGTACCAATCTCGATACCTGGAACTCGAATTAACTTCATCACCAACCCTGTCTTTGCCTCGACCACGAAGCTCCGACCACTAGACAACACGCCACCCTGGTTTCACCACCTTCGATCATTCACGAAGCCATCACCAGAGCTTCATTGAACTCGATCAACTGTAGAAGCTGTGGCGATCGAATCATTAAGCACAGTAAAAACTAGGTTTAGAAATTTAAAATGTTCACCGCTGACTTCACGACGAACGTGAACGTCTCCGACTGTTTTTCGCCGCCTCGACGTAGGCTTTTCCATCTCCACGAGCAACCTCGTCACCCCCAGTTCATCATATCGCCGGGAATTTGTCAAAGTGCCATTTTCAATTCTCTTTGAACTGCTCTTTAATCACAACGCTAAAAATCATCAAACTTGTATTAAAAATCCTATCTTCCCATAAGGATGCAAGATATATATTTGAATTTGCAAATCATTAGGTTCGAATTTGTTTAATTTTGAAGTTTGCTCTGTAAAACATGAGCTTTTTCATTCTGTATATATATATGCTTCAGGAACTATTTTTACATTACAATTTATACTCAAACACACATTCTTGCCTTTGAAGCCAAAGCCTAACTATGATTGGATAATGAGAAATTGAATTTCTTATCATTTCCTATTCTGAAATTCAAGGGAAAACAGAGAAGAAAAAGAGTTCTCTGCACAGGCATTAACAACATGTATATATACAGAGTAGGGCTTATACTTAACATAGTTACACAAAACACCATTTATTTATGCAAAAGAATTGAAGGGTACTTGAGCATTATAGATGGTTTACTCACTGTGGTTTCCCAGAATTGCCAGGACTTCCTTCCTTTTGAAGCAGTCTTTGAATTTCCAGTTGAAAGCCTTCTGGTTTGGTTGAATTGTATTGTTGTTCGTTGATGTTGTTTAAAGTAAATGTTGTTTTAAGTTTGAGATGATTCAGATTTTCTTAGCTTGAAGGAATGAACTGGAATAAAGAAGTTGATGGAGATAAAAGGAATGAAGATTACAAGATGTGTACGATACAGTATGATATAATTCCTTTGTTTGTACAACAGGGTGATTATGTAAAGCCAGAGATTTTTTTCAAATGGTGGCTGATAGGATTTTGTTCTGGTGGCTAAAGATATTGGCATTAATTGTTTTGTACAATCCACATACTTAATTTTCTTTTGTTTCATACTTATATATTTTATTTCTTCAAATTTGACTATATTTATCATACTGTTTTCTTTTACAGCCTATATACTTGTCTTTGTACTTAAATATATTTATTCAGACTTGAATATATATCATTGTCTTCATTTGTTTATACTTGGCTTCTTTTGCAAGCCATTCCTTCTTATTCTTTTGTCTTATTGCTATGTAATATACATGCAACTCTATTTTTTTTCATATTGTTAGAATTTTCTAATGTTTACTTTATACTATACTTACTTTATTTGTTCATGTTTGAATATGTTGTTCCCTTTCCTTAGTCATATTACTTTGTACTATGAATGAATTTTATTTTTTACATGATGTTAGAATTTGTTCTAATATGTTTTACTTAATATTCTATACATAACTATATCTTATATATATTTTTTATTCCCATCTTTATCTTAAATACTTATTTCTACTTCAATATTTATTTTATAAGTACATTTGTTTGTAATTTATTTTACTTTGTATATTTACTTCTATTTTTAACTTAAAGATTTATTTTATTTTTTTTAGAAATTTTATATGTTCATTTCATATTTTATATAACTATAAATTTATTTAAAATATTTTTTTAACATCAACACTTATTTGAATTCCTTTTAAAGTTTAACTATCTAACATTTTATTTTAATTACCAATTATTTTCATAATTTTTGTTCAAAAATTAAGTTAATTAACAATTTAAACTTAATTAAAATTCGGGATCGTTACAAGATCTCACCTTTGATTTTGTTTTGCAATCCATTTTCCATTTCCGACTTGTTTCTCCATTTTAGACCTTGTATAAACATTTATACAATTTATTAATATTCGAAATAAATCGAATAATAAATTCCTATTGGATAAATTTAATTAACCAATGATTTTAATTTCAAAATTAAAATTTTGATTTTTAAACTAATCTCTTTTTAACAAAATATTTTCTTTTCTTTTTCTTTGAAATCCTCACTTAACAAAAACAAATTTATATAGATTTAAACATCGGTATTTTTATATAGTCTGAAACATTTAAAATATCCTACTCTTCCAAATTTTCTACACACATATATATATATTTACTATAATTAACAGTGAAATCCTTTACTGTAAATATATATATTTTTGAATTCATTTCCTCTGTATATATATATTATACTTATATATATTATTATAAATTTAAATAAAGAAAAAACAAAACCCTACCTCACTGCATATGAAACCCGAGACCCAATTCCAAATTGAGATTTCGACAAATCGAGCTATGCTGCTTCGCCCATCCTTTGTCTCGTCGACAACACAATCGTGCGCCCGTGCGAATTTCGCCGCGACCTCACCTGCCATCTCCTGATTTGCCCAGCTTTGCCCTCTACAACATGCCGTCGAGAGCCTCCATCTCGTAGCATCCGCCGTTGCTATACCCAAACACGACCGATAAAATCGCTGACCCAAGGATCGAGCTGCCCTGTCGAAAAGAATCGAGCATCCCAACCCTCGATCGCAACCCATAAATCCAGTATAAATCAAAGATTTCAATGATTTAGGATTTTAGAAAGTTAAATTTCAATTTTCTGCTTTGCTTTGGGTTCGGCCATTTTCGTGAATTTGATTTTGAAATGGTTTAATTGATAGAAGAAAGAAGGCTCGACTATTTTTTTTTGAGTGAACGAACGAATTCGTTTTGATTTTTACTTTCTTCCTTTTGAGACACGCGTGTTGGAGAAGGAACGAGAAAGTTCTGATGTGATTTTATTTTGACTGGTGACCAATATATATTATTAATTTAAATTCAAATTCGAATCGACTCGAAAACAAAGTCAAAATTTTTGACTTCCTATTAAGGCGTGCCGCTAGGCGTTCATAATGTTATACGCCTATTCCGAACACAATGGAAAAGGTTTCGAGTCCAAATTCGATCGTATGGAGAAGATAGCTTTTTGGACCCAGTTAAAATATTGAATTTCGATATAATTTTCAGTGCGTTTATATATCGTACGCTCACACAACAACTCCAAACGCTACGAAAATTGAAATCCGATAATAATTCAATATTACGGATCCAATGAAACTGGTTTCGCTGAATTCCAAGACTGTGCCTCGAAAGACTATTTTTAAATTCAATTTAAACGAAAAATTTTCAAAACTGAACAAAACAGTTTCAAATTCAATTTTGAAGCTTTTATTATCTTCAGTATAATCAATATTCAAATTCAATTCCGATTTCCAATGTCAAAAATTTCAGGGTCGTCACACCTTGGCCCATTGATCGCTCCTGTTTTAGCCACTTTATGCCAACTCACGGGAGTTGGGTCCACGTATATACCTTAGGATCGTCGCCACCATCCTACTTCATTCTGGAAACTCCACCGCGTACACAGTTGTCAAAGTGGTTTTCGGTATCGGTAGAGAGTATGTCCATATCCGTTCCCGGTCTCCTTAACAACCAATCGTTATTATAACACCGCGGTCATTTCAAAATAGTTTATACTTCAAAACCAAAATATCATTTCATTTCAAAAACCAAATCAATACGATATCATTTTTACTTCAAATATATCCATTACCAAAAATCATATCACTTTCCAAAGTTATAACGCTTTTGAAATCATAAGTCCTTTAAAAAAAATCAAAACACTTTGGAAATCACAGCTTTGAAATCATAGCATTTTGGAAATCATAACACTTTGGAAATTATAGCATTTTGGAAATCATAACACTTCCCTTTTAAACAGTTTAGATATTGAAATTAGTATATATAATAAAATGGTTTATAAATAAAATAGTTTATATAAATAGTTATAAGTTAAAATAGTTTAAAATAAAATAGTTTAAAATAAAATAATTTATATTAAAAATGATTTATATTAAAATAGTTTATATTAAAATAATTTATAAAGTAAAATATCAATAGTTTTAAATATAATTTAAAATTACTTTATAAAATAAAATAGTTTCCTCAAATTTCACAAATCGATTCAAATCAACTCGAATTCCAAAATATTAATTTAACCAAATCTCAAATCATCAATTTCAACTCGATTCAGCTTCTCAATAAACCATTTCAAATTATCGATTTCAAATACATATCAGAACCATAAAATAAGCCATTTCAATTTCAATATATTTCAAAACTTTAAATATTCAACATTTCAAAACTAAATTCGATACTTATATATATATATATCAAATTCACTTTACTATTATTAGTTTTGAAATATTTACTTAATAATTTCAATATTATCTAAATACAGCTTCAATTTACAAATTTAAATAAACTAAATATCCCATTTAAATTTATATAAATTTGAAATATTCATTTAAGTCACTTTTAATCAAATTCAAGTTATAAAACATATCTTCAAAATTTCAAATTTAATAAATTTCAAATCAAACATATTTAAGTAAAATTCTTAAATAAATATAATTTCAAATCAATTTCAAATTTATGTTTCCAACCCGAATCAATATAAACCCTATATTTGGAAATATAAATATTAAATAAATACATAACATATTATATATATCAACTTTATTAAATCAACTTTAATAAATCTTTAAATTTAATATTTATTTGAAACCATAAATTTCCTTTCAAAACCATAGAAATCCATTTCAAAAATATATAAATAGCTCAACGGTGTCTGTATATAATTTTCTATCCTATGGTCAAGTGATACGGATATTTATCATTTCAATCCGCAATTTAAAACATATTCGGGTATATATCTTTTCAATCTGAAATCCCAAATTCAATTCAATGAAAATCGCTTGGGTTTATCATTTCAACCCATTACGATTTTCTCCTATTCTACAAGACCGTTCGGGTATGTATCATTTCAACCCATAGTGATTCTATATTAACAAGGAACTTGCAGAGTGATAACAGATATGATAATAATATAACAACAATAACTGGCATATATCATCAGTATAAATAACAGATAATGGTGTCAGATGTCATAGGTGAACAGATACAGATAATGACATATATATAACGATGTAAATAACTAACAACAGCATATTTCAATTGTCGTTTCAATTGAAATCAACTTTAATAAATATAAGAATGTTAATCAGAGTGATTGCTCACCTTTCGAGGCTAGAGAGAATAGACAACAGAATAAGCTGCGAATTCCAAAGAAAAATAAGAATGAACGCAAATTGGACGAACACGTCTGATAATGGAAAATCGATGAGAACGATTAGAGTCAGTTGATATAAATTGAACTAAATATATATATTATTTCTCTGAAATAAATTTAAAACATATATTTATTTTCAAATGTATATTAAATGCCATACTCATAAAATAAAATATATACATTTATATAACTTATAAAATATATATAACTAAGAACAATATATGTATATATAAATAACACGTCGACACATATAAAATTCAAAAATCATTATAGATATAATATAAACTATAAGGAGTAAACTAATACAACTGACGTATTATAGATACGGTACCTGATATACATAGACTACAAAATATAGTTTGAAAACCCTTATATACGTAGCAAAAATAACATAGCTTATTAGACTTATAACAACATATTGTATCTAACCAATATAAATTTATATCATACCAATAGACCTTATATATTAAATAAACTAACAAAAAAACTCTATATGTACATATTATATCAAAATCAATATCTTTATATTATAAATCAGTACTAAACTCATATGTGTCCACATACAAAACTATATATGTATACATTTTTCAATTATCAACAAAAGCGCACCGTATATATATACTTCAAACAAGACTAGTACAGCCACAGTATAATATAATATAAATATGTCCTATCTACTAAAAAGAGGAGCCAACACACTATACCATATCTTATAAAAATCTAGAAGCCGCAGATATTTTATACTTAAAACGGTATTTTATACATATACACAAAAAAAATCAGATCGTAAATAGTTATGTGCAGATTCTCTTTTATAAACAAATATATATATCAGACTAACATATGTAAGTACAACTGACATATGCAAACAACAATTATATATAGCTTATATTAATTTGTAAACCAACAGATTGAGTAAAAAAAAAACAAACTAAACAAACTAAACAAACTAATATATACAACACACATATATGCTACTACCAGATATACGTACATATATATAGTTTGAAAACTTTTATAGTCAAAAACAAAAATTTACATAACTTAAATATATAAACAGTCTACATACGGCATATATAACTAACAGTGTAAATTTTTTGTATAAGCTTATATTATAACTAACAGAAACCTTTAAATATGACCAACATAATATAATATACTTTAAACATATATATATATATATATATATATATATCTTAATATAAAATAGAATATAACACAATATATATGAAACATGCATACCAATATTGAAAAAAGGAGGCCGAGCATGGTGGGGTGCTGCCACCACACGGGAAGGTGGCTGGAGTTGTTGAGGCGTGGTCTCAGGCTTCGGTAGGAGGGATGGTAGGCTAATGGGTTTGGGTGGCCACACTTGGCTGCTGCGTGAGCAAGGGGTTGTGACAGTTTGGTGAAAACTTGGAGGGGAGTGGAGGTGGCAGGTCATAGGCTTGCTTGTGTAGTGGGCAGGGCAAGGGAGAATGGCAAGCAAGATGGGAAGGTTTGAGTTCACGTGGAGGCTTCACATAGGTAGTAGTGACAAAAAGAAAGAAGGCTAAGAGAATAGCAACAGGAAGGAAAATAAAATGGCAACAGGTTCCATAGAAAAGCTTTAGGAAGATAAATAGGTATAATGTTAACTCCCTTTTAGCAACGACCTACGAGTTAAGAAATGAACAAGTCAGGTTATGCCACGACTTATAAGAAGCCAACGAGTTAAAAAGCCTAAAACCTAAGTGTACTCAACGACTTACGACTTAGCTGCTGAAAGAGGATCTACGGCTCGAACGACTTACGACCTACTGAGTTAGGGAGCTACGACCTAAGAGAGTCTACGACCTAACTGCTGAAGGTAACTTTGCGACCTAGCAATGTTGCGACCTAAAGACTTTGCGACCTAGCAATGTTGCGACCTAAAGACTTCGCGACTTAAGAAGGTTCCGACCTAATGGGTTACAACTTAGCTTAAGTCGTTCATGACTTATGGCTCCAGTTCCTAAAGACTTAACAGTCTACGACTTAACAGTCTACGACTCAACAGGCCACGACTTAACAGTTTACGACTTAGTGGGTGTACGACTTAAGAGCTTCACAGCCTACGACTCATGGACTTAACGACTCAGCGAGTTAAGGTCTTACGACTTAAGGGTCTTACGAGTTAAGGTCTTACGACTTAAGGGTCTTACGACTTAAAGGCTACGAGGTTAAAGTCCAGAGCCCATACCTATACTACCTGTCTGATAAGTCGGCTACGACTTAACACTTGTCGAAGATAGCCACGAGATGAGCCCAGAACAACCATCCCTTAACTCGTCACCGACTTACCCTAAGTCGGCTACGACTTAGGACTTAGGAAAATTTCCAAAATCCAAATCAGCTCCTATAAATACCCCACCACTTCCAACATAAGGGGGACTTTTGGCCATTCATTTCTTCAAGTGCCGTTACGCTGTCGAAGTCTCCTCTCATTCAGCAATCAAAGATCTTCAAGCATTCGAGACACTACAACAAGCTTCGAGATGAACTCCTTACATCCAACACGGATTCGTCGAGTTTCATCATCAAAGATCGAGCTAGTAGTCAAGAGTGCTTTCATGATCAAGTTGTATTGTATTTTGAAGGATATTGTATCAAATTGTAATCGAATCAGCAATAAAAGACTATAAAGTGGACGTAGGCTCAATTACGGGCCGAACCACTATAAATCTGTTGTTCATTTACTGCTTTTCTTCTATTTTCAGCTTATATTCTGTTCCCGTACCAACGGGTGGTGCTTTCACGATTCTATTACACACACCGGGTGTTAGCGTTCACTTTTTAGCGTTAACATTTTGGTGCTTTCACTGAGAATTGAACTCAGGCGATCATCCACCGTTGCTTCGCAAAGATTCATAAAAAGAACCTCTCTTAAAAACCAGATCCGAAATAATGGTTCCTGGAAGAAGAGGTAGACCTATCAGATCCAGAAATGCTCACGAAGGGACTTCCACCTCCCCAACCGCAGACCAAGCAACTCCTACCATTGGAGTCACCAGAGCTGAATTAGATGACGCAGTTTCGGGATTGTACCAACAGATTGAAACCCAAAACGCTTTGATGATGGATAGATTAACTGCTCTGCTCGGAGCAAACCGTCAACCAGAAAACCATCAAACTACTCTTCTTGAAATGCCACCTTTCCAAGCTGATGGTTCTACGCCACAACCAACTTGTCATGAACATATGCCCGGGCAAATTTCCGAGGGAAGAACTGATGCTTGCCCGGAGGTGTCTTTGAATAATAAAGAGTACCTGTCTGAAATGGTTGGCCGCATCATGAAAGAGAGCATGCAAAGGGAAGAAGATGAGGCTGACTGGGGATTCGCGCCAAGCAGAACTCCGTTTACTGAAAGGATCCTGAGAGCGGAGTTTCCAAGGAAATTTGCACCTCCTACTATCCAAGCCTATAGGTGTAATACCCCAAGATTTTGAGGAAAATTCTTTTAAATAAATGATTAAAATTCTGGGGGAAAATCAGAATTATTATATAGGTGGGATTTTCAGTGGTGCAAGGTTGTGTGCATGTGTGCACGTGCACACTAGTTATAGCACTAAGAGAAAATCCAGAATTCCTGAATGATAAAACAAGGAAGGAAAACATTTAGATAAAATGTTTTAAATAAAGGAAATATAGGCCTAGACATGAATATTAAAATTCCTGAGGATGTGTGTATATATATATATATCTATATATATGCATATGTATGACTTGTCTGAAAATTAAGGCAGAAGAGAACATTGATTTATAATGAATAAGTGAAATTTTTATTTGAATAATAGGTGTAGAAATGCACATAAGTATGCACATGTTTTCTGCAAATAAAAGGTTAAAGTTAAATTAACACCCATAGTTGTATAAATGTATATATATATATATCTAGATATTATTTGAGCAGAAAATTAATAAAGGAATCACTAAAACAGTAAGAACCAAAGTGCAAGAAAGCAAATGTACATAGGCAGAAAATAGAAAGTCACACCATTATCATGTTTGAGGTAAGTATAATAAAAAAAAAAATACTTAAAGTAATCACTTTCTGAAAAGAAAAGAAAATGGGCACAATTTAGCCTTGTTTTAAAATATTGGCCGGGACATTAAGGGTTAGGAGGGAGGGAATATGCAATGCCAAATGCATGATTCTGGTCTGGGCTAAAATAGGGATTTTGCATCACCCAAAACCCTAGATAGAACCCTTATTTAAACCAAGAGCCCAATCAGAAAACTGCTCTCTCACTAATTAATTAACCTAAGGAAGAAGAGGAAGATAAGGCTAAAGATTTGAAGGGTTTTCTGGTTTAAGCTTGTGTAAGCATTTAGGTGAGTATCCTCACTCATATACATGGCATTAAGACCTGGGATTAGGCAGCCAAGCTTTTATATGCTATATTTTGCATGTTTTGATTTACAAACTATGTTGGCTACTGATGGTTTCATGAATGTTTGATGAGATATGATCTGCTATGCTGGATGTATAACTTTGTTGTTCTATTTTCATCTCTGTATATTATACCAAAACCTTAAAGAACATATAATAGAGTATTTGTAACTAGTCTGAATAATGGCTTAAGACAAAGAATGAAAAAAAAAAGAAAACTATGAGCTGCATATACATTGGTATGGTGCTGAGGCTTGAAATAATTGGTTAAGGGTGCAATGGAGTCTTTCTCTATAAGTGCTGAGCCCTAAACCAAACAGAAATTTACAAGCCTAAAAACTGTGTTTAAACAAGATTAAAAATCTGGCTAAACATAGTTGCTTGCAAAATCAAAATAAACCCAATAGAGCCATGCATTTATTCTCAGTTGCAAATATTCTGGTATATGCTTGAATAGGGTGTTTATATGCTAAATAATGTGAGATGAAATGATTGGGGTGTTATACCTCTAGAAAGTAACCTTTAACTTGCTTGCAATATTATGTCTGCAAGGTAACTAGTATGCTTCATGTGTACAGGTGGTTTGTACACCTAGCTATCATTGATAGAATGAACATAAATACACTTAGTGATATAACTAAGGATTTTGTGCCAAGAAGGCTGCTGGAATGCTTGTCCTATTTGAAGTAGACAAGTTGGCACATGGCTTGTTTAAGTCCTGAGATCTTTGTGCCATGATGTTAATTAGTTCATGGCAATGTGTCCCTTTGATTCCTTATAGCAGATGAGGCCAGGAATTTATAAGAAAAAGAAAAGGCAACCTTAGTAGTTCCAGATAAAAGTTGTTTTAATGCATATGTTTGCTCTTATGTATTGTATATGATAATACCTGTCAAGTATGCAAAGTATATTTATGCTGTATCCTTAGCTTAATATCATGGATATGTTAGAAATGCTCATACTAGATCATAGATCTGACCCTTATTGCTCATGGCACATGGGGGTGTCTCATTTATAATGGGGCAGCCACTAATGCTTTTGCAGGTTGTGATGGAGCTAAGTAAGCAAGATTAAAAAGATATGGAATAGGGGATGCTAAGATAATTAGAAATAAAAGCTAGAATGTGTTAATTCATGCATGTATTCCCTGATTAATATGGCTATCTAAATGTATTAAGTAGGAAGAACTTGTAAGAGACATGTGCTATGTTGTTTCTGGTTATTTCTGATTTGGTATGTACTAAGGATATTGATGTTAAACTGATTTGAAAACCTATTTGCTAAAGTTGTTTTGATTTAGAGGAAAAACCTGGATTTTATAAGCATAATCATTTATGATGACTTCAGTTAATCCTGAGTCCTTTCAAAAAAAAATAGATATGTAGAAAATTATATTGGGAAAACCCAGAAAAGGATTAAACTGCTATGTTTTCAATTCATGATATTGATATATGTCCAAATGCAAGAAAATGTGTATATACTCTGAAGATATATTTTTAAAAAGAGAATTATGGTTAGGCCATAGGTCAGGCCAAATGTTTCACTTCAAATCAATGAAGCAAGGGAACATTTGAGCTCAGTTTTCTGGAAAATGAACAAAGACACTGACATGTACATGTATATCTGTGTACATGTTGATATTGGGCAAAAATATAAATATAAATTCCTAGAACAGTTGTAGGAAAGGGTTTCACAAATAATAAAGCAAGAAATATTGTTTTGTATGATAGATTATAAGTAAAAATTGAGTATATATTTAGGTAGGTATCAGATTTCAAACCATACAGGAGAAAATAAAAAGAAAAACAAAAATTGTGTTTGAACCGACCAGCATAGTACTCGAACTCGTGACCTTGAATGTATAAGTTAGGCGCGTTTCCATTACGCCTAGATGTTGCTTGTGTTCACTTATGATCCACTTTCTTTTAACCTGAGTTTGATACTATCCAGACTTTAAGAAAATCATCTATATTATAAGCTTGCTTTCCACTGATTATTGCTTGATCATTTCTTAATTATAATAACAGCCTAAGGTACATATTTCCAGTGGACACTATAGTCAAAAATCAGGATACAATAAGTTTTCTTTTAAAAAGGGAATTTATCACATTTTTGCAAATTTAAAAAGGATTTCTACTTATTATCATGCTCTGATTCAAGTAGAATATAACATAGATATCTTCATATATGTATGTTAAAAATGATTTAGAATTAAAACAATATTTTTATATTGTGAAAGATCCTGGATATATTTTTGTTTATTAGAGAAAGAAAATGACCCTGGGGAAATATATTTGTAATGGATGATATATCTATATATCATCTTTAAAAAAAAAAATCACTAATGAAATTAGTGTGTAAATAGGAGGGTCATTTCATTTGGTATCAGAGCTATGTTTTAATTAACATAGCAAAATGTTTGTATGTTTATGTTTATACTAGGGTTGTTTGTATATTTGACTGTTTATAAGTATTCCCTGAATGTATGTATGTGTGTGCATGCGACATACACAATGATTAAATAGGAAGATACAACCAATTTAAAATTAAAGCTAAGTGTTATAAACTAATAAGATGAAATACATATACTTTTAGAAATATGGTAGGAAGAGGGTCTCATCATCAAGGAGGATCTAGCACACCACAAATGCTTGACATGCAGGAATTTGTGAGAGTTCTGAGAGATGGAATTGGGCACAGACCTGAGAACCCATATGAGGAGCTCTCCAAGTTAGTGAAGACTTATACCAACTTGGGAGGCAAGAGCTTTGAAGGAACTGAAAGTGTAATGGAGATTCAAGCATGGCTAAGGACATTAGAGAGGATCTTCACTGATATGCAACTAGATGACCAAAGGAAGAGGCAAGTGGCCTCAAGGCAATTAAAAGGTGCAGCTTTGAGTTGGTGGGAGGTGATCATAGCTGGCCGGAATGAAAATGATATTAATTGGAATCAATTTAAGGAGATGTTAGAGGCAAGGTTTGTTCCAGCCTCAGCAAAAACCACTTTACTTGAGGAGTTCATCAAACTTAGACAGGGGACTATGAATGTCACAGAATACACCCAGAAGTTTGAGGGATTGTCAACCTATGGGGCAATGTTAGTGGCTGATGAAGCATCCAAAAATGATAGATACATCAAGGGATTGAACCCAGGGCTTAGCAGGGCTATACTGCCTTATGCTGACAGAACTTTTGATCAAGTGATAGATTTGGCTCTGAAGATTGAGCAGCATGACAAGGAAAGAGATAAGTTTAGGAGCTTCAAAAACAATAGCAACAAGAAGAACAAAGGGAAGTACCATCCTTATGATAAGAAGAAAGGAGAGGCAGATGGTAAGAAGGCAGTAGATGCAAAACCCAATGAAGCCAAAAGAAAAATAGTTTGCAACCATTGTGGGAAAGAAGGCCATATTAAGCCAAGATGCCCAGAGCTAAAAGGGGGAGCTTTCAAATGCTTTCTATGTGGGAATGAAGGGCATATGAAAAGAAATTGCCCAGAATACAAGCAACAAGGGAAAGTGGCAAACCTGGAAGGTAGGGGCAAGGCCATGATTGAGGCTAATGCTGAAAACCATGGTCAAGTGGAAGGTACACTATTTATTTGTACCATACCTTTAGCTGTAATATATGATACCGGGGCAACCCACTCACTCATTTCCCATGAAATAGTTAAAAGGTTGAAAATGAACTGCAATTTGGCTGAAATACCTCTGTTAATACAAAGCCCTTTAGGAAGTTCTAGTGTATTAGATATGGTTTGTGTGGATGTGAATTTGAACATAGGGGGAAGCACATTTGTTTCCAATTTATATGTTCTAAATTTCCCAAATATAGGAGTTATATTAGGGGCAGATTGGCTAAGACAATTCAAAGCCATAATTGACCTAGATGCATCCACCATTTCACTACAAAATTCTAAAGGCCAAAGGGTTACAATTCTATGTGAACCTATCAAAGAAAACAGTCTAAATCATTTAATTGAATTAGAAAATAATCCCAAGGAAATAGCTATTAATGAAATCCCCATAGTTAAAGAATACTTGGATGTATTTGGGGAAGTAAAAGGTGTCTCACACCATAGACCTGTTGAATTCCAGATTAACCTTATGCCTGGGGCTAGCCCAGTTATCAAAAAGCCTACAAGGATGGGGCCAAGTGAATTAAAGGAGCTAAAGAACCAGCTGGAAGAATTAGAAGCCAAGGGGTTTATAAGGCCAAGTAATTCATGCTGGGGTGCTCCTGTAGTATTTGTTAAAAAGCATGACGGTACTTTAAGAATGTGTATAGATTATAGAGAATTAAACAAAGTAACCATCAAAAACAAATACCCATTACCCAGGATAGATGATCTCTTTGATCAACTCAGTGGAGCTAAAGTGTTTTCTAGGCTAGACTTGGCATCTGGGTTTCATCAGATGAAGGTTGAGGAATCAAGTGTTAAATATACAGCATTCAACACAAGATATGGATTGTATGAGTTTCTGGTTATGCCATTTGGGCTAACAAATGCCCCTTCTTACTTTGTAGACCTAATGAATAGGATATTCAGAGATTACTTAGACAAGTTTGTTCTGATTTTTATAGATGACATTCTAATCTACTCTAAAACAATAGAGGAACATGAGAACCACTTACATTTGGTCTTATCTAGATTAAGAGAAAAAGATTTGAAAGCAAAGTTCTCTAAGTGTGTGTTCTGGCAAGAGGAAGTACACTTTCTTGGACATGTTGTCTCTGCTAGAGGAATTTCTGTAAACCCCAATAAGATAGTAGCAATCCAAGCATGGAAGAAGCCTAACAATGTTAGTGAAGTTAGGTCATTCATGGGGATGGCAGGATACTATAGAAGGTTTATACAAGGATTTTCTAAAATAGCAATGCCACTCACTAACCTGACTAGGAAGAACCAAAAGTTTATATGGACTGATAAGTGTGAACAAGCTTTCACCCAGCTCAAGGAGGCTTTGGTAAAATCACCAGTGTTGAGAGTACCAGAAGGCAATGAGGGATTAGTTGTATATACAGATGCATGTGGGTCAGGGCTAGGGGCTGTGTTGATGCAGCAAGATCAGGTCATAGCCTATGCATCTAGACAACTAAAACCCCATGAAACTAGATATGCAACTCATGATCTTGAGTTGGCAGCAGTAGTATATGCCTTAAAGCTCTGGAGGCATTATTTATTGGGTGCAAAGTTCATTTTATACACTGATCACAAGGCCTTAAAGTATCTCTTTTCACAGAAAGATTTAAATATGAGACAACACAGATGGGTTGAATTTCTTGCTGCTTATGACTTAGATATACTTTATACACCAGGCAAGGCTAATAAAGTGGCAGATGCATTGAGTAGGCAGCATGCAAAAATGGCCATGTTAATGATGGAGGAGTTTAGAGACTTGACCATGCTCACTGATTTGGAAATAGATGAGAGCAGTGGGATAAGTATGGAGATAATTGAGGAAGAAAGGAGTAAAGGAAGGTTAAGTGTAATTACTTTACAATCAAATTTGGCCTTGAAGGTGGCAAAGATGCAAGAAGAAGATCAAGACTTAGCAGAAAAGAGGTCTCTCCTATTAAAGAAGGAGGAAGTGAAGGATTATCACATAGATGTAAAAGGATACTTAAGGTACAAGGGAAGGATATGTGTCCCAAACATCATAGAATTGAAAGAAGAAATCCTTAATGAGTACCATAGGAGCAAATATTCCATACATCCAGGCAGCACCAAAATGTACCAAAACTTAAAAAGGGACTATTGGTGGAAGGGAATGAAGTCTAATGTAGCTAGATATGTTGCTAAGTGCATGGTTTGTCAACAAATAAAAGCTGAGACCCAAAGACCTTCAGGGTTGTTGCAGCCACTTAGCATACCACAGTGGAAGTGGGAAGACATATCTATGGATTTCATAGATGGTCTTCCTAGATCCAAGAGGGGAAATACAAGTATTTGGGTGATTGTAGATAGGCTGACTAAAGTAGCCCACTTCATACCAGTGAAAGCAGACAGAAATGCACCTAGGTTAGCCCAAACTTTTATGAGAGAAGTGGTAAAATTGCATGGTGTTCCTAAAACTATAGTGAGTGATAGGGATACAATCTTCACTTCAAGATTCTGGAAGAGCTTCCAAGAAGCTATGGGGAGTGAATTGTGCCTAAGCACTGCTTATCACCCCCAGTCAGATGGGCAAACAGAAGTGGTAAACAAGATTTTAGAGGATCTGCTTAGAGCATGTGTGTTAGACTTTGGAGGAAATTGGGAGGACCACCTCCATTTGGCTGAGTTCACATACAATAATAGCCACCAAAGCACAATTGGAATGGCACCCTTTGAAGCCCTATATGGAAAGCCATGTCTATCACCTATGTGTTGGGCTGAGGCAGGAGAGAAAGCTATCCTAGGGCCAGAATATGTCAAGGACATCATAGAGAAAATAGGACTGGTGAGAAAGAGGATGGCAGTAGCTCAAGATAGGCAAAAGAAGTATGCTGATGCAAAGAGGAAGTCAGTGGAATTCAAAGTAGGTGATTATGTCTTCATTAAGGTTTCACCAATGAAGAAAGTCTTGAGATTTGGAAAGCAGGGGAAACTCAGACCCAGATATGTTGGACCATACAAGATTTTGGAAAGGATAGGCTCACTAGCCTATAAGCTGGAGCTTCCAGAGAAGATGAGTGCAATGCACAATGTGTTTCATGTGTCACAACTAAGGAGATGGGTGCATGACAAGGAGGAAATCTTAGAAAAGCCTACTGAAGTTCAGATTAATCCAGATCTAATCTATGAGAAAGAGCCAGTGGGAATTGTGGCAAGGGAAGAAAAGAAATTAAGAAACAAGACATTGAAGCTTGTAAAGATTCAATGGAGTATAGATCCTAGTGATTGTACTTGGGAGCTAGAGGATAAAATCAGGATGGATTACCCTAGGCTCTTTGCAAATTTAAAAGGTAAATTCTTAGATTACTAAGAAAGTTTGATATGTATGATAGACAGTGACTATTTGAATTGCTCATGCATATTTGAATAATTTTCCCTAAGAAAGTAGGAGTACTCAAAGAATATGTTGCAAATTGTGAGGGCACAATTCCTAAAAGAAGGGGTGATTGTAATACCCCAAGATTTTGAGGAAAATTCTTTTAAATAAATGATTAAAATTCTGGGGGAAAATCAGAATTATTATATAGGTGGGATTTTCAATGGTGCAAGGTTGTGTGCATGTGTGCACGTGCACACTAGTTATAGCACTAAGAGAAAATCCAGAATTCTTGAATGATAAAACAAGGAAGGAAAACATTTAGATAAAATGTTTTAAATAAAGGAAATATAGGCCTAGACATGAATATTAAAATTCCTGAGGATGTGTGTATATATATATATATATCTATATATATGCATATGTATGACTTGTCTGAAAATTAAGGCAGAAGAGAACATTGATTTATAATGAATAAGTGAAATTTTTATTTGAATAATAGGTGTAGAAATGCACATAAGTATGCACATGTTTTCTGCAAATAAAAGGTTAAAGTTAAATTAACACCCATAGTTGTATAAATGTATATATATATATATATCCAGATATTATTTGAGCAGAAAATTAATAAAGGAATCACTAAAACAGTAAGAACCAAAGTGCAAGAAAGCAAATGTACATAGGCAGAAAATAGAAAGTCACACCATTATCATGTTTGAGGTAAGTATAATAAAAAAAAAATACTTAAAGTAATCACTTTCTGAAAAGAAAAGAAAATGGGCACAATTTAGCCTTGTTTTAAAATATTGGCCGGGACATTAAGGGTTAGGAGGGAGGGAATATGCAATGCCAAATGCATGATTCTGGTCTGGGCTAAAATAGGGATTTTGCATCACCCAAAACCCTAGATAGAACCCTTATTTAAACCAAGAGCCCAATCAGAAAACTGCTCTCTCACTAATTAATTAACCTAAGGAAGAAGAGGAAGATAAGGCTAAAGATTTGAAGGGTTTTCTGGTTTAAGCTTGTGTAAGCATTTAGGTGAGTATCCTCACTCATATACATGGCATTAAGACCTGGGATTAGGCAGCCAAGCTTTTATATGCTATATTTTGCATGTTTTGATTTACAAACTATGTTGGCTACTGATGGTTTCATGAATGTTTGATGAGATATGATCTGCTATGCTGGATGTATAACTTTGTTGTTCTATTTTCATCTCTGTATATTATACCAAAACCTTAAAGAACATATAATAGAGTATTTGTAACTAGTCTGAATAATGGCTTAAGACAAAGAATGAAAAAAAAAGAAAACTATGAGCTGCATATACATTGGTATGGTGCTGAGGCTTGAAATAATTGGTTAAGGGTGCAATGGAGTCTTTCTCTATAAGTGCTGATCCCTAAACCAAACAGAAATTTACAAGCCTAAAAACTGTGTTTAAACAAGATTAAAAATCTGGCTAAACATAGTTGCTTGCAAAATCAAAATAAACCCAATAGAGCCATGCATTTATTCTCAGTTGCAAATATTCTGGTATATGCTTGAATAGGGTGTTTATATGCTAAATAATGTGAGATGAAATGATTGGGGTGTTATACCTCTAGAAAGTAACCTTTAACTTGCTTGCAATATTATGTCTGCAAGGTAACTAGTATGCTTCATGTGTACAGGTGGTTTGTACACCTAGCTATCATTGATAGAATGAACATAAATACACTTAGTGATATAACTAAGGATTTTGTGCCAAGAAGGCTGCTGGAATGCTTGTCCTATTTGAAGTAGACAAGTTGGCACATGGCTTGTTTAAGTCCTGAGATCTTTGTGCCATGATGTTAATTAGTTCATGGCAATGTGTCCCTTTGATTCCTTATAGCAGATGAGGCCAGGAATTTATAAGAAAAAGAAAAGGCAACCTTAGTAGTTCCAGATAAAAGTTGTTTTAATGCATATGTTTGCTCTTATGTATTGTATATGATAATACCTGTCAAGTATGCAAAGTATATTTATGCTGTATCCTTAGCTTAATATCATGGATATGTTAGAAATGCTCATACCAGATCATAGATCTGACCCTTATTGCTCATGGCACATGGGGGTGTCTCATTTATAATGGGGCAGCCACTAATGCTTTTGCAGGTTGTGATGGAGCTAAGTAAGCAAGATTAAAAAGATATGGAATAGGGGATGCTAAGATAATTAGAAATAAAAGCTAGAATGTGTTAATTCATGCATGTATTCCCTGATTAATATGGCTATCTAAATGTATTAAGTAGGAAGAACTTGTAAGAGACATGTGCTATGTTGTTTCTGGTTATTTCTGATTTGGTATGTACTAAGGATATTGATGTTAAACTGATTTGAAAACCTATTTGCTAAAGTTGTTTTGATTTAGAGGAAAAACCTGGATTTTATAAGCATAATCATTTATGATGACTTCAGTTAATCCTGAGTCCTTTCAAAAAAAAATAGATATGTAGAAAATTATTTTGGGAAAACCCAGAAAAGGATTAAACTGCTATGTTTTCAATTCATGATATTGATATATGTCCAAATGCAAGAAAATATGTATATACTCTGAAGATATATTTTTAAAAAGAGAATTATGGTTAGGCCATAGGTCAGGCCAAATGTTTCACTTCAAATCAATGAAGCAAGGGAACATTTGAGCTCAGTTTTCTGGAAAATGAACAAAGACACTGACATGTACATGTATATCTGTGTACATGTTGATATTGGGCAAAAATATAAATATAAATTCCTAGAACAGTTGTAGGAAAGGGTTTCAAAAATAATAAAGCAAGAAATATTGTTTTGTATGATAGATTATAAGTAAAAATTGAGTATATATTTAGGTAGGTATCAGATTTCAAACCATACAGGAGAAAATAAAAAGAAAAACAAAAATTGTGTTTGAACCGACCAGCATAGTACTCGAACTCGTGACCTTGAATGTATAAGTTAGGCGCGTTTCCATTACGCCTAGATGTTGCTTGTGTTCACTTATGATCCACTTTCTTTTAACCTGAGTTTGATACTATCCAGACTTTAAGAAAATCATCTATATTATAAGCTTGCTTTCCACTGATTATTGCTTGATCATTTCTTAATTATAATAACAGCCTAAGGTACATATTTCCAGTGGACACTATAGTCAAAAATCAGGATACAATAAGTTTTCTTTTAAAAAGGGAATTTATCACATTTTTGCAAATTTAAAAAGGATTTCTACTTATTATCATGCTCTGATTCAAGTAGAATATAACATAGATATCTTCATATATGTATGTTAAAAATGATTTAGAATTAAAACAATATTTTTATATTGTGAAAGATCCTGGATATATTTTTGTTTATTAGAGAAAGAAAATGACCCTGGGGAAATATATTTGTAATGGATGATATATCTATATATCATCTTTAAAAAAAAAAAAATCACTAATGAAATTAGTGTGTAAATAGGAGGGTCATTTCAATAGGGGAACCAGTGACCCTAATCATTTCCTATACAAATACGATTGGCATATGACCGGTGCAAGAGCATCAGACGAGATCAAGTGTCGATACTTCCCAGTATACCTGGAAGGTGTGGCTTTACTTTGGTTCACAAAGCTTCCAGTTCGGTCCGTAGATAAGTTCTCCGACTTGACGCAAAAGTTTAAAGAGCAGTTCAGATTGTATGCTTCAAAAGCTAAGGATATAATGTCACTGTCTAACCTTGAACAAGCGCCCGGAGAATCAATCAAATCTTTCTTGAGCCGTTTCAATATAGCTTTAGCCGAAGTAGAAAACGCGGAACCACGCATGATCCTGACTTATTTGATGCAAGCCATTGATAAATCGAGCAAATTTGGGATATGGCTAAAGATGAAGGAACCGAACTCACTTGATAAATTTTATAAAAAGGCCGATGAGTTCATTCGCCTTGAAAGCCTTTCTACGACATCAAAAGTGGTTGCTGCCCAAACTAATAATAACAATGTCCCATCTAATAAAAGAGAATCTGAAAGTCAGAAAAGGGAGAATGAAGGAGGAAAGAGCCAGGGAAATGAAAAGAAACCTCGCCGCTTTAATCCTTCGAATTATACTCCTTTAACTGATACACCAAGAAATATCTTTTTTGCAACAAAAGACGTTGTCAGGTATCCTAAGCCACCTGAGATGACGAGAGGTGCAAAGCGTAATGGAAAATTCTGCCAATTTCACAATCAACCTGGCCATGACACTGACCAATGTCGCCAATTAAAGAATGTGATTGAAGAATTGCTGGAGCAGGGTAAACTCCAACAATATGTTAAGAGAAGCGGAGTCGCTCCAACCTCATCCACTCGGGATCAACAACGTCCTACCCATCAATCTGATTCTCTCAACAACACTACAGTGCAAAATTCAAAAAAGCTTGTCATTAATGTTGTCACAGGAGGTCCACACCCAGCAGGCAGAAATTAGGACGACTGCTAATGGTCCACAAAACTGCAACTGGGGCATCTTTCACTTTCTCTGGCATATAAATCCGAAGCTGCAAATCTAGCACAAATGGAAATCCAGCTTGGAGATTCTGAAACAACAATAACTAGCATCCATTTTTTACTTAGCAGCATTGCTTGAATTTGTAAAAATGATAATGGATGTGTGACTTCTGCATTGTAAACCGCTGAAAAATCAGCGTGACTGAATAATGAAAAACTATGCATTTTTTGTTTTCTATTATAAAATGCCTGTTATATTTCGATGTGTAAATACTCTAAATGTATTGCTAAAATGTCGATCTAATATTGCAGGTCATTAAAGCAAAGCTCACCCATCGCAAAGCTAAGCGAGCCTTACAAATCATTTATTAAAGCAAAAACCAAGCGACAAAAAATTCCAAACTCAAATCCTATGCAAGGAAAACTTCACATTAAAAGTTGGCAACTCCACTGTGACAAACCTTTGTTCACTAGTTGTGATTGTCGTTATGAATAGACATCCAACTAGATAACTCGCGTTTGTCTCGTGAAGTCATTCAACAGTGAAGTCCACTCCTTCGGATGAAGCAATTTACTTGTAAAAGGAAAGAAGATGTGCTTGGGAACGATAATAAGAGATCGCTAATGGACAGATGATGGGAGAAAGTTGCCAAGCAAACAAAGAAGCAGAAAAAGGGAGGTATGCCTCTCAACAGGAAGGCCAGAAGATCCACTAAAGGGACACCTTCCCAAGCGGAAGGAACAGGACCCTCACTAGCTGGTCGTGATGCATCCGATCAGATAGCTTACGTCCGTCCCGTGGATCCACTCGCCCCTGAGACGCAACCTACCTGGCACACCAACCAACCAAAGCCCTCTAACGAGGCACGCCAATAAATGGGAGAGCTTTCCTCAATCAAAAAGATCGGTGGGACTACCAAAGGGGCACTTTGTTAGTTAATTGCGATCGTTTGTGCAAACAAACATCCAATCAAGCAACTTGCGTTCGCCCCGTGGACCCCTCCGACCATGAGAAAGTAACGTCCAAGCAATCAAAAGCCCTTTTCGGAGGCACAAGCCCTCTTCGGAGGCACAAGCCCTCTTCGGAGGCACAAGCCATCTTCGGAGGCACAAGCCATCTTCGGAGGCACGCTTCACCATGCTTGAAGCACAAAATCAAAAGCCCTTTTCGGAGGCACATTTCACCCGTGTAGAAGTGCAAAATGCTTCTCTTCGGAGACCCACTTCACCAGAGCTGAAATGCCAAAATTGCTTCTCCTCGGAGACCAAAATTGCTTCTCCTCGGAGACCAAAATTGCTTCTCCTCGGAGACCAAAATTGCTTCTCCTCGGAGACCAAAATTGCTTCTCCTCGGAGACCAAAATTGCTTCTCCTCGGAGACCAAAATTGCTTCTCCTCGGAGACCAAAATTGCTACTCCTCGGAGACCAAAATTGCTTCTCCTCGGAGACCAAAATTGCTTCTCCTCGGAGACCAAAATTGCTTCTCCTCGGAGACCAAAATTGCTTCTCTTCGGAGACCAAAAACGCTTCTCTTCGGAGACCAAAAGACCTCTTCAGAGGCGTACTTCACCTTGCTTGAAGTACCAAAAATAAACCCTTTACTGGGGCACAAAATCAAAACCTTCTTCAGAAGCTCATTTCACTGTGCAGGAAAATTCACTTTTAAACAAATAAAAGTGATCATTCCCAAAAGTTGAAGTGTTCTTCAGGAAGAAAGAGAAAGTAAAAACTTCTCTAAAAACGAGATATACTCTATTAAAAGCAGAATGATTCTTCCCTTAAAAGTGGAGTAGTTATTCTCTGAAATAAGAGTATCAATCTTGAAGAAGCTAGAAATGTTGCAATGCACTTGCAGTATGGAGGCAACACTATACGATTCGGTTACATGAATAAAGTAATATGCAAGCAACATACCGCGAGTTCATTACAATATCGTGAAAAATAGATGTGGGATAAATGCATTCTCAAAAAACAGATAAAGAATCATTTGTTCTACACTAAAAAAGAGAAACAGATGCATTCTCACATACACAAGAATTTGTACAAGTAAAATAGCTATTTTATTCAATATTATGGAAGCTTTTTACATTGTGCAGATTACAAAAAGGAGCGGAGACCGGTATCCGCACAATCTCCGGTCAATACAAAAAGCAGAAAAGACAAAATCAAACTCATTTCTCCTTCTTCCCACCCTTGGAGCTTTTACCTGGCCTGGTAATTAGTTTCGTAGGCCGTATCGGAGAAGAAGGAGAAAGAGACTCAGCCGGATCGATCTCTGCTTCATCCCCAGCAGTAGAAGAACTTTTCTTTCCTTTCTTCGAAGCCACACGTTTCCCCTTCTTCTTGGAAGAAGACTCACTCCCCGGAGCAAGAAATGTAGAACGCTTTGTGACGTAGTCAAAAGACCGCTCCGGGGTCTTCTCGCTATCTTCCAGATCTTCTGCTTTCTGTTCCTCGGAAGCAGGTGGTTCGTCCAAACCCTGAAGGGCTGCTATCGGTTCTTCCTGTGAACCTGGTTGAGAAGCTGGAAGAGGAGTAACTTGAGAAGGGGGAGGAACGACAGCTGAAGAAGGAAGAATTGGTGCAGTTTCCGGCACGTCTGCTGCATAATAAAAGAAATCAAAATCAGTATTCTCCGAGAAAAAAGAAGACCGGGAATCGTCAAAGTTACCTGGAGAAGCCGGTTTAGCGAGATCAATCTCAAATTCCCGAGCTTGAAAGTCCTTCATTGCCTCTTCCTCTGTAGGAGTGGTCACAATTTCTTTGTCAACCTTAGCGGGAGGCGTGGAATGAGAACTAGAGCCAGTAACATCCGCGTAAGCTAAAGCCGAAGTATAAGCAGGAGCAATAGGAGGTATTTCTCTCTCAGGAAGCTTCTCTCCCGTCGCCTCGGCCCGCACTCGGATAAGCTGCTCTTTTCCTTTGGCAAGGGCAGCGCGATCGCTCTCACCTAAGTAGGTAGCTTGAAGATCTGTTTCAGAATATCCGACACCGCCAAACAAGTCGATGATTGCCTCCCATACTTCCGCTAAAGTGACTTCATATTCTGGTCCCAAAAATGAAAGGCTCCCACGCCCCAGGACGCAATGCATATAAAAGTCGAATAAAGTCGCGTCAATGGTGGCTTTGGTTGCCTTTTGGGATTCTTCAGCCGCAACCTTACCAGAGAGAGCTTCATCACGCTCTCTTTCAGCTTTCAATAACTGGGATTGCAGTCTCGCAATTTCTAAGTCTCGAGAGCTGATTTTCTCCTGAAGTTGAGCAGCGTCATCATGATATTTTCTAGTAGCATGCTGTTCTGCTTCAAGTTTTACTTCAGTATCTCGCTGAGCAGCATGGGCGTCTCGAACTTGTTTTTGAAGCATTTCTTCTTTCTGAGAATAAGAAGTGGAAGAAGTGGCAAGCTCATTCTTGAGTCTTTCAACTTCGGCTTCGAGCTTCCCATAACCATCACTAATGCTTTTCATCTCCACATCATGCTGCTTACGCCATTTGTCCCATTCTGATTTATCGTTCTCCATGGTCATCATCGCCTCAAGGTTCAAATGGTTGACCCTTTGAAGTTCATCAACTAGCTTCTGCCATCCAGACATTCTTTCAATGTCAAGCTTGACGGCATCGACATTTCTCAGCATCGCCTGCTTATCAATGGGAACCAAGTCTAAGTCAAAACGGACTCCTCTTAAACACCAATTTGGAAATCGGCTCTGAAGTGTGGGAGGCCCATCCCCGGCTTTATACTGAGGCCTATTAATAATTGCCTGGATGTCAGACTCCTTAAGGGTAGGAGAACCGGACGATGTATTAGGAGGAATAGAAGCGGTAGTCTTTTCCGAGATGTTAGATGTGTCTTTCTCACCAAGTCTGATCTGTTTGCTGGAATCATCAGAAGTATGACTCTTCCCCTTATCGTCGTAAGATTTCCTCTTGTAAGGATCGTCGCTTTTGTGGGAAGAGTCACGTCGCTCGTCTCTACTCCCATAGTGCTCTTCGTCTTCTCTCCGATGACGTTCTTCATGAGCTCGCCTTTCGTGAGCCTTTCTAGCAGCCCTTTCCTCATCAGTTTCCTTCGGAGCGCCAATATAACTCCTAAAGTCATCAGCATCGCGGCTTCCGTGACGCTGGAATTTGTCAAAATAAGAGCCACTTCGCCCCATTGTAGAACCTGAAATTGAAGAAGAAAGGCAAGTCTTAGAAATTTTCAAATTTAAGGAGCTAAGTGCATATAAGTGCCAAAATCCTAAGTGTGTGTGGCGTGTGGGCTATGCGCATCGAACTACAAACCACTTTTTTGTGTGGGAATGGTGACGGCTTGTATAGAAGGCGTTGTGGTTTGTTGCAAAGAAGAAGTTGCTTCGATGACAGAAGAGATCGCTTTAGAGGCGTCATCTTTAAAGAGCTCCTGAGAGGTTATCATGATGTCGCTCAGACTGTCAAAAGTATCATCGCCATGATGCATGGGAGAATTATCTTTTTCAACTTCCACCTCATCCGTCTTTTCAAGAGTGTGAAGATTTTCCTCCTCTTCAATAACCGGGGCAAGTGCTAACTTACTGGACGACCCCGCAATGTCGGTAAGAGTAGAACAATTTACAATGAAGTCTCAACGATAAGTTCTTTCAGTGAAGGTTCTTTAGCAGAAGCGGGGGCATTTGACTCCTCAGCTGGAGAATCAGGGACTTCATGTGACTGAGTGGAGCGGGAAGGATGTAAGAGTCCAAATTCATGAAGGAACTCATCTTTCAATAGAAATTGAACACTCCTCTCCTCAACCGGCACGGCCATAAGCCCCTCAAAGGTAGTCTTGTGACGAGGTTCCCTAGAGGGGGGAGGGAGCGCTGAAACAGTAGAAAAAGAAGTTAACACTTGACAATTTGGACTTCGAAGAATTTAGAAAACACAAGGAAAAGATAGATGGTCGTACTTCCCACTCTCCAGATGGCGTAAAATCCCGGGGGACAACGAACAAAGAAAAATTGGCTCAGAAACCCAGGAACGCTTTCGGGAAGACCAATAATCAGTTTACGGTTCCTGGCACTCCTTACAACTGTGATAGAGGGATGATCTTTGTTCTTTGCAAACGAGCACAGGAAGCAAATTTCTCCAAAACTGGGAAAATGGTCCAGCAGTCTCCTAAAAAGCACACACAGTCCCAGCAGGATGGCATAGCCGTTAGGGTGTAGTTGAAAAGGGGAGATAGATAATCGAAGGAGAAGTTCTCGAAGACAGTCATTAAACGGGGGAATCGCTCCACTCAAGCACATTTGGCGGTTCACTGCGACAAAGCCGAGGGGCGGCCTATCAGCAGTGTCATTTACTCCAGGGAGCAAAGCATCAGATTCAGCAATGCCAAACTGGGTGCATAGTTGACGGAAGACTTTATGACTCAGAGTGGTAGGAGTCCTTTCCAGGGGATCATTCAGCGGGGTAGCAATTGGAAAAGCTTCTCCAGCTGGTTCCAAGTCTTCTTGATGAGATGCCATTCTACACAATCAGCTGAATGTTCAAAAGTGAAGGTGCACGTTTCCTAAAAGTGTGAAGTGCTGTGCAAAACTAATGAAAACAAGAAAAAGCAAGTATAACTGGAATTAAACTAACTGACAATCGGTCGATTACGAGATTTCAGAACTTGTTAATGCTCAAGTGCAGTGTCAATGCAAACAAATCAGTTTTAGTTTACCATTACGATTCTGTTTTGATACTTCACTCGAATTGGTTATTGTATAGCATTTCACTCACACAGTTCATTTAATTTAATTTTTTCTTTATCAACTAATCTGTCATTCGATGTGGGCGGTCAGTGGCAGTATATTCGTCCCAATATTCTGTGAATGTTGTATTAAGCAGGATGTTAGCTTTCAAACAGTTCATAGTTTAGCAGTTCAAAGTCCATGCAAGGCTTAAAAGTGTCAAGAGTTAAGTCGCATATAACTCAAGTGCTAACTCGGCGACGACCTAAGAAAGATTTCCTATGGGTTAAGTTAAGTCGTTGGTTATCTAATTCTTTGAGTCATCGGCCATAACACATAGAGATATGAAGCTTCGGTTTGAAACAACGCATCTGCTAACTCGTCCACGACCTAAGGGGCAAGCTACGAGTTAAGTTAAGCCATCAGTCTATTAAGGAGTGCTGCATAAGAAAGGTCTCAAGGCAATGAAAAATTGCCAAGTCTTAGGTCGTTACCGACCTACGACCTACTTTAGGTCGTATATGACTTAGGACTTGGGTCTCAAGATTTCTATTCAGAATGAGAAGGCCTTAAGTCGTTCGTCTTCTCCCCAATACATCAATTCTCTAACTCCTTAACCCGTTAACCCATTAGCTTCTCCTCCAACCAAAACTCTCGTTCCCTCAGCGCACTTAATCATCCCGGAATCACCATAAACCCGGTCTAATGTCATTCCATCACAAACCACGAATCAATCAAACTGAAATGTTGCTGTCCATCGTCTTGTTCTGACCGACTGTCCAAAGCCAGGACAAGCCGTCTCAAACCCATCAGTAATCAATTGAAACAAGAATTGCAGAGAAGTACGGCATGAGATAAGGGTGGTCGATGGTGAAAATGAGATTCGTAATTGGGTGATAATCGAGGAATGGATAGCAATCGAATCCACTTACGTGAGAAGGAAATAAGGATGACTGGCAACCGGTAGGTCTGAGTCGTCTTTGGAAAGCTTGAAAAGTCGTTAATGGCGGATTCAAATAGAGGAACAGGTAAAGTTGGGGAGGAACGACCTAAGCAATTTATTCACTGGGACAATGAAAGGTGAATCGACACATCTGACTTACGACTTATACAAAGTCGTTCGCGACCTACGACTCATCTTAGGTCGGTCACAATCTAGCGCACTCATCAAGAAGCGAGCTAAGGAAATCGAAGCACATGACTTACGACTTAAGGCGTGTACTTCGAGGGGCAAATGTTAACTCCCTTTTAGCAACGACCTACGAGTTAAGAAATGAACAAGTCAGGTTATGCCACGACTTATAAGAAGCCAACGAGTTAAAAAGCCTAAAACCTAAGTGTACTCAACGACTTACGACTTAGCTGCTGAAAGAGGATCTACGGCTCGAACGACTTACGACCTACCGAGTTAGGGAGCTACGACCTAAGAGAGTCTACGACCTAACTACTGAAGGTAACTTTGCGACCTAGCAATGTTGCGACCTAAAGACTTTGCGACCTAGCAATGTTGCGACCTAAAGACTTCGCGACTTAAGAAGGTTCCGACCTAATGGGTTACAACTTAGCTTAAGTCGTTCATGACTTATGGCTCCAGTTCCTAAAGACTTAACAGTCTACGACTTAACAGTCTACGACTCAACAGGCCACGACTTAACAGTTTACGACTTAGTGGGTGTACGACTTAAGAGCTTCACAGCCTACGACTCATGGACTTAACGACTCAGCGAGTTAAGGTCTTACGACTTAAGGGTCTTACGAGTTAAGGTCTTACGACTTAAGGGTCTTACGACTTAAAGGCTACGAGGTTAAAGTCCAGAGCCCATACCTATACTACCTGTCTGATAAGTCGGCTACGACTTAACACTTGTCGAAGATAGCCACGAGATGAGCCCAGAACAACCATCCCTTAACTCGTCACCGACTTACCCTAAGTCGGCTACGACTTAGGACTTAGGAAAATTTCCAGAATCCAAATCAGCTCCTATAAATACCCCACCACTTCCAACATAAGGGGGACTTTTGGCCATTCATTTCTTCAAGCGCCGTTACGCTGTCGAAGTCTCCTCTCATTCAGCAATCAAAGATCTTCAAGCATTCGAGACACTACAACAAGCTTCGAGAAGAACTCCTTACATCCAACACGGATTCGTCGAGTTTCATCATCAAAGATCGAGCTAGTAGTCAAGAGTGCTTTCTTGATCAAGTTGTATTGTATTTTGAAGGATATTGTATCAAATTATAATCGAATCAGCAATAAAAGACTATAAAGTGGACGTAGGCTCAATTACGGGCCGAACCACTATAAATCTATTGTTCATTTACTGCTTTTCTGCTATTTTCAGCTTATATTCTGTTCCCGTACCAACGGGTGGTGCTTTCACGATTCTATTACACACACCGGGTGTTAGCGTTCACTTTTTAGCGTTAACATATAATAACTTTAATTATATTATTGTCAAATGAGAAGCACAGACCAAATTAAGGAGATGAGAAACGGACAGAAAAATGAAATGAAGAGGCTACCAGATATTATAAATGAAATAGCCAATGGAAAAATTGAAAAGGTGGAATCACAAAAGCCTGCACCAAAAATTCAGCAAGTAATAAAAGCTGCTGGCCGATTAATTTACACGGTAAAATGAAGGGTCAGAGAAATCAAAAGTTAAAATGGGTACCGATATGGTCTGATGTCTACAGATTTCGCCGTCCACCGGACGCCGAAACACCCAAACGAATATACTGCGGAGATTAGCATGATGAGACGATCAAAATGGTACACAGATATTAGTGGTATGATTGAATTATAAAAATTCGAATTTTCTACTAGCGGAAAATGCAGCCAAAACGCAGAAAAATAAGATCGACGGAGCTAAAGAAGTCCGAATTTGGAAAAACAAAAAATGACGCCTTAGTCAGAAGATGAATTAGAATTTTTCTATGTAAAAATATTCAGGTTTGGAAAACATTTTATTATCATCAATTTTAACTAATATAAATTGGAATAAAATTACACTAGAAAATAAACTTCCAAATTATCTGATGAAAATTTACCAATTGCTATGATTAATTAGACGCATTCCAAATATCAAATTTTTATTTCAAAATTTTACTGTTTAAAGTTTCACAAAATTTCAATTAAATAAATAAATAAACAAATAAAATTATCTAAAATTTACGGGTCGTTACACTCTCCCCCACTCAAAACTTTTCATCCCCAAAAAGAAACGAGGTAGGAGAATAGAAACAACGAGTAGGAAAACAGATTTGAAACACAAAATAACAATTGATTTAAACCATATAAATTCAAATTTAAATTAATTGATATTCAATATTGATTTAGTCCATTTGATTTCAGTAAAATCAATCCTAACTATTTCTAAATTCATTATCTTATTGTCTAGGCATCCTCAATTAACAATTTCTAAGTCATTAATTTGTATAATCATTTATTATATTCATATTTTATTCAACAAATTTAATTCTTTTATTCCAAATTAGTATTAAGTTTATTCCACTTAATATCTCTTATTACATATATTTAAACCATATAAATTAATTTAAACCGTATAAATTTCAATTTAAATTAATTTATATTCAATAATTGATTTTAAATTCTAGGTATTTCCATAAGTTGATCTTATTTAAATTTATTAATTCTTTCAAAACAAATTTATTTGTCTCATCTATTATTCAGTTAAATTATTATTCTATTTCTCTCTATTAACATCTTTATAATAAAATTTAAGTGTATAACCTTTACTATAACACTCAAATCTTTCCTTATAAAGTCATTTTATATTGTATATTATCCAATTACATTTTAACTTCTGAAAATTTTAGGTAAGTTATGCTGAGATGTGATTGAGTATTATACAAATAAGATTTTACAATTCAGTTATTCCCAGTTAAATATTTATCCAAGAATTTTGACTTCAGTTCATAATTGAAATCATCTTTAACCTAAAATTTAAGAATTTAAATCTCTGATTTACTTCAAACAATTTAGAGATATATATAATATATTTATATCAAATCAAATTAAATTTTAAAATAAGATACCTATATATATATAAATCAAATTATACTGAAGAAATTCAAATCAAAATATATTTTTTCCAAAACAAAACCGTAGCAAAGCTAGAGAATAGTATCTCCACTTCGAAACTCGAAAATGAATGTCGATGATGCGGCCGCCATCACCGAAATTATTTTTCAGCGACAAAGAGAAGAGCACTGATTTCAACATTTTAAAATTCTTTGAAAACGATTTCTATTCGAAAATACTTTCAATAATATATACTTTAAAAATTTTAAACCAAAGTTCGAAATCACCGGAAACTAAATTCTCAAATTTCTGAATTAAATTCATTTCAAATTCCAAATCAATTTATAAACCCTATTTATAAATTCATTTAGAACAATAAATGATAATCAAATATTATCATTTCAAACAACCAATTTAATTAACTTATTAAATTCCAGAAATTTTCACTTATATATATAATATAATCATACAAATTTATTTCATTTACCAAATTTGAAAATAATACTGTGTCAGTTTGCTTTGTTCAAGTGTTTTGGAAATCCTATCGATAGCGTTGATCAGACGAATCGATCGAAAAACCAAATCAACATCAACAACTCAAACAACACAATATATAAACATTGTAATATTAATTACAAATACACTCCCACACTTGATAATTCAAGAATGGATTTCAAAACAAGAATAGAGATTCAAATTAGAGGAACTCTAATCAAATAGAATTCAACTAAAGATGGACTCGATAGGGAGATAAGATGATTGAATTTCAAATTGGAAGATGGATAAATTTATATAAATCGCGGGTAACCTTAACCAGGTCAACTATGACTTCAAGAATACGATCGATGCGGAATTCTAAATCAAATCGACATCAGATCACAAGAGATAGAATTCGGGTATAGCAAAAGATAACAGCATCGTAAACCAAGGATACAGAAATCTTCGGTGAATCAATGCTGGTTGTACAGGAGTTTCACTCTTTTACAAATTATTCAGATATTGGCGAGACCGCCGATTTATTATAGTGATCATTCGAAATGGAGTTATGGGATACTCCAGAATTAAAAAGACACGAATGGACTTTGGAACCGAAGGGAACGTTCCAAAATTCAAAGAAACCGAGTCAAAGAAGAAGGAATTCAGGCTCTAACGAAAGTGATTCTGTAATTGAATTTACTACATATGCTGAGTTTTGCCTAAAACCAGAGCTCTGATACCACATGTAACATCCCGGTATTTTGGATCATTCAAATCGACAATAAATCCACACATGCCGGACTTGAATAATTCAAAACAATGGATTGTAAATAAAATTTGGCAAAACTCATCATATATAGTAAATAAAATAATCACAGATCACAGACACAGAGTACTATAACAATAATGCAGCGGAAACAAAAGAATAGTAGCTCATGAAGCTACCATATATATATAACAGAGTTAAACAAGATACAACAGAAGTCAAGAGTACATAGATGTCTCAATAAAATAGTCAAATACAGGATCTGAATACATCACTGGAATTAACTGAATAACTGATAGCAGAATCAATAGATAGCTGGATCTCCAAGCGAAGCTCCAACTCCAAAGGTAAGTCTCAAATGCTGTATTACTCAGTCTGACCCGAGCATAAAGCAAAACACAAAACACTCGAGTCAGGATTAACATTCTTATATCAATAAATCCAACTCAAGTGAAATATCAACTGAAATACAAGTAACTCAAAGGATGTTTGGGATAACCATCCTCTAAGGATCCGTTAAACTATCTACTATGTAGTAATATTCGCTATTATAATAATGTCTAATATAAAATAAACATACTTTTTAATAGCGTCAAGGGGTTACCCATATAGCCCTTAACACGTAATAGTCCCAGTAGTCTATCCAGTATTAGCATACTCCCAAAATGGGGGCTACCCTCGATACTCCACAGGCTACGGGAGAAATCACAACTCGTAGTAAAGCTCGATATGGTAGGTGACACGGCACACAAGGCAATGCCAGGGTAGATATAACAATTATGCATCCGGACTGGTGGTGACGCATAGCAGCCACTACTGCCCACCTCGAACAACACTCCTAAATCAAGGGGTGCACCCAATCAATCACAAAGTAATATAATGGTATCAAAGAAGTGTGTCCGATCAGAGGTGCTACCTCCTTGGCCCGTCGTTCGCTCCTGTTTTAGCCACCTTATGCCAACTCACAGGAGTTGGGTCCACGTATATACCTTAGGATCGTCGCCACCATCCTACTTCATTCTGGAAACTCCACCGCGTACACAGTTGTCAAAGTGGTTTTCGGTATCGGCAGAGAGTATGTCCATATCTGATCCCGGTCTCTTTAACAACCAATCGTTATTATAACACCGCGGTCATTTCAAAATAGTTTATACTTCAAAACCAAAATATCATTTCATTTCAAAAACCAAATCAATACGATATTATTTTTACTTCAAATATATCCATTACCAAAAATCATATCACTTTCCAAAGTTATAACGCTTTCGAAATCATAAGTCCTTTAAAAAAATCAAACACCATGGAAATCACAGCTTTGAAATCATAGCATTTTGGAAATCATAACACTTTGGAAATTATAGCATTTTGGAAATCATAACACTTCCCTTTTAAACAGTTTAGATATTGAAATTAGTATATATATAATAAAATAGTTTATAAATAAAATAGTTTATATAAATAGTTATAAGTTAAAATAGTTTAAAATAAAATAGTTTAAAATAAAATAATTTATATTAAAATGATTTATATTAAAATAGTTTATATTAAAATAATTTATAAAGTAAAATATCAATAGTTTTAAATATAATTTAAAATTACTTTATAAAATAAAATAGTTTCCTCAAATTTCACAAATCGATTCAAATCAACTCGAATTCCAAAATTTTAATTTAACCAAATCTCAAATCATCATTTTCAACTCGATTCAGCTTCTCAATAAACCATTTTAAATTATCGATTTCAAATACATATCAAAACCGTAAAATAAGCCATTTCAATTTCAATATATTTCAATGCTTTAAATATTCAACATTTCAAAACTAAATTCAATACTTATATATATATATATATCAAATTCACTTTACTATTATTAGTTTTGAAATATTTACTTAATCATTTCAATAATATCTAAATACACCTTCAATTTACAAATTTAAATAAACAAAATATCCCGTTTAAATTTATATAAATTTGAAATATTCATTTAAGTCACTTTTAATCAAATTCAAGTTATAAAACATATCTTTAAAATTTCAAATTTAATAAATTTCAAATCAAACATATTTAAGTAAAATTCTTAAATAAATATAATTTCAAATCAATTTCAAATATATCTTTCCAACCCGAATCAATATAAACCATATATTTGGAAATATAGATATTAAATAAATACATAACATATTATATATATCAACTTTATTAAATCAACTTTAATAAATCTTTAAATTTAATATTTATTTGAAGCCATATATTTCCTTTCAAAACCATAGAAATCCATTTCAAAAATATATAAATATCCCAACGGTGTCTGTATATAATTTTCTATCCTATGGTCAAGTGATACGGATATTTATCATTTCAATCTGCAATTTAAAACATATTCGGGTATATATATTTTCAACCCGAAATCTCAAATTCAATTCAATGAAAATCGCTTGGGTTTATCATTTCAACCCATAACGATTTTCTCCTATTCTACAAGACCGTTCGGGTACGTATCATTTCAACCCATAGTGATTCTATACTAACAGGGAACTTGCAGAGTGATAACAGATATGATAATAATATAACAACAATAAGTGGCATATATCATAAGTATAAATAATAGATAATGGTGTCAGATGTCATAGGTGAACAGATACAGATAATGACATATATATAACAATGTAAATAACTAACAACAACATATTTCAATTGTCATTTCAATTGAAATCAAATTTAATAAATATAAGAACATTAATCAGAGTGATTGCTCACCTTTTGAGGCTAGAGAGAATAGACAACAAAATAAGCTGCGAATTCCAAAGCAAAATAAGATTGAACGCAAATTGGACGAACAAGGCTGATAATGGAAAATCGATGAGAACGATTAGAGTCAGTTGATATAAATTGAACTAAATATATATATTATTTCTCTGAAATAAATTTAAAACATATATTTATTTTCAAATGTATATTAAATGCCATACTCATAAAATAAAATATATACATTTATATAACTTATAAAATATATATAACTCAGAACAATATATTTATATATAAATAACACGTCGACACATATAAAATTCAAAAATCATTATAGATATAATATAAACTGTAAGGAGTAAACTAATACAACTGACATATTATAGATACAGAACCTGATATACATAGAGTACAAAATATAGTTCGAAAACCCTTATATACGTAGCAAAAATAACATAGTTTATTAGACTTAAAACAACATATTGTATCTAACCAATATAAATTCATATCATACCAATAGACCTTATATATTAAATAAATTTTAAAAAAAACTCTATATGTACATATTATATCAAAATCAATATCTTTATATTATAAATCAGTACTAAACTCATGTGTCCACATACAAAACTATATATGTATACATTTTTCAATTATCAACAAAAGCGCACCGTATATATATACTTCAAACAAGACTAGTACAGCCATAGTATAATATAATATAAATATGTCCTATCTACTAAAAAGAGGAGCCAACACACTATACCATATCTTATAAAAATCTAGAAGCCGTAGATATTTTATACTTAAAACGGTATTTTATATATATACACAAAAAAAATCAGATTGTAAATAGTTATGTGCAGATTCTCTTTTATAAACAAATATATATATCAGACTAACATATGTAAGTACAACTGACATATGCAAACAACAATTATATATAGCTTATATTAATTTGTAAACCAACAGATTGAGTAAAAAAAACAAAAACAAAAAAAATAAACAAACTAATATATACAACACACATATATGCTACTACCAGATAGACGTACATATATATAGTTTGAAAACTTTTATAGTCAAAAACAAAAATTTACATAACTTAAATATATAAACAGTCTACATACGGCATATATAACTAACAGTGTAATTTTTTTGTATAAGCTTATATTATAACTAACAGAAAACCTTTAAATATGACCAATATAATATAATATACTTTAAGCATATATATATATATATCTTAATATAAAATAGAATATAATACAATATATATGAAACATGCATACCAATATTGAAAGAAGGAGGCCAAGCATGGTGGGGTGCTGCCACCACACGGGAAGGTGGCTGGAGTTGTTGAGGCGTGGTCTCAGGCTTCAGCCATAGCTTCGGTTGGAGGGATGGTAGGCTAATGGGTTTGGGTGGCCACACTTGGCTGCTGCGTGAGCAAGGGGTTTTTGGCAGTTTGGCGAAAACTTGGAGGGGAGTGGAGGTGGCAGGTCATAGGCTTGCTTGTGTAGTGGGCAGGGCAAGGGAGAATGGCAAGCAAGATGGGAAGGTTTGAGTTCACGTGGAGGCTTCACATAGGTAGCAGTGACAAAAAGAAAGAAGGCTAAGAGAATAGCAACAGGAAGGAAAATAAAATGGCAACAGGTTCCATAGAAAAACTTTAGGAAGATAAATAGGTATAATAAGTTTAATTATATTATTGTCAAATGAGAAGCACGGACCAAATTAAGGAGATGAGAAACAGACAGAAAAATGAAATGAAGAGGCTACCGGATATTATAAATGAAATAGCCAATGGAAAAATTGAAAAGGTGGAATCACAAAAGCCTGCACCAGAAATTCAGCAAGTAATAAAAGCTGCTGGCCGATTAATTTACACGGTAAAATGAAGGGTCAGAGAAATCAAAAGTTAAAACGGGTACCGATATGGTCCGATGTCTACAGATTTCGCCGTCCACCGGACGTCGAAACACCCAAACGAATATACTACGGAGATTAGCATGACGAGACAATCAAAATGGTACACAGATATTAGTGGTACGATTGAATTATAAAAATTCGAATTTTCTACTAGCGGAAAATGCAGCCAAAACGCAGAAAAATAAGATCGACGGAGCTAAAGAAGTCCGAATTTGGAAAAATAAAAAATAGCGTCTTAGTCAGAAGATGAATTAGAATTTTTCTATGTAAAAATATTCAGGTTTGGAAAACATTTTATTATCATCAATTTTAACTGATATAAATTGGAATAAAATTACACTAGAAAATAAACTTCCAAATTATCTGATGAAAATTTACCAGTTGCTATGATTAATTAGACGCATTCCAAATATCAAATTTTTATTTCAAAATTTTACTGTTTAAAGTTTCATAAAATTTCAATTAAATAAATAAATAAACAAATAAAATTATCTAAAATTTACGGGTCGTTACAAAACGACTTTTGCTTTTAGAACGCATGTACTTGTGATGTCCCCGTGAGGACTCCTATATACTGTTTGCTTACTTCTAAAGGAAGTATTATTTAATAAAGAAGTTTTAAATGATAAAAGAATTATTATTTAATAAAAGAGGATTAGAAGTCGCTTGTTTGACTTAATCATGCTTTATGTGGCTTGATCATGCTTTGGGTGACTTAATCTGCTTTGTGTGACTAATCGTGCTTTGTGTGACTTGATCATGATTTGTGTGACTTAATCATGCTTTATGTGTTTACTTGTTCATGGGAAGTATTTAGTCATGTACTTAGCACTAAAAGCCGACAAGGTAGGCTTGTTCTATTTGTGAAAGTTAAGAATGATGTTCGAGTAGGGCTTAGAAGTAAGCAGTGCTCTAACCTACCGGCTTCACTCTTGATCGATGAATAGTGTAATTCGATAAATTTGGAAACGTGATAAGTATACAAGACCTAGTTTCCATATATGATGGTTCTCATTGTTATTTAATTGACCAAAATTATTTTATGAAATATCTAGAAAAAACACGAGGGTTATATGGTATGGTTATTGTAACAACCCATGAATTTATCACTTTGAAAAATAATATTTAATTTAAAAATATTCAAATATAAGGTTATGTAACACCAAGTATATTGTTTTGAACAATGATAAATACCGGTAATCTTATTTTGAATAAGTAATTACAACAATATACTCTTTGGAAAAATATCGATAAAGTGACCGAAAATCGTTTTATCGATAAACTGCTTTTTAACCATCAAAAATTGTGCATGAGTCTGGTTACATACACTTATTTATCCATATAAGTAAGAATACATATTAAAATTATTTATTTCATTTTTGAAAATAAAATGTTTTTATGACATCATCAATGATATCATAATTTTTAAATAATTGATTTTTGAATTGAATCAAGGTTAAGTGTTTAATAATTATTTTAAAATCAAATGAGGCCCTTTTAATAATTAAATAATAATAGAAATATTATTTTGTAAACTTTGTTTACTCATATATATAGTTTAACTAAGAAGTGAAAATATGACTGAAAATCGAAATCGAAATTCGTGATGATTTGACGTAGAGAAGTTGTGCAATGTTATAGGTTATATATGACATACTTATGCACATATACACATCCATGAACATAAGAAGACACTTAAAATTTACCATTTACATTTCATATTTACTAATGGTAAAATAATATAAATATCATGATCTTTCCTAACCAAAACAAACAAAACTCTCCATCACTTGCACACACATGTGTAGCACATGAGGGGGGATGGTTTGGATGTACCGTAATGCTCTTGGATTTTAATTGTTAATCCATAATTCTTCACGACTTAAGAAGGAGGCGACTCAAGAGTTAACGACTTAAGGGACTGCAAGACTTAACGAGCTAAGACTTAGATGGCCTACGACTCAACGACCTACGACTTAAGTGATCTCAACGACCTACGACTTAAGTGATCTCAACAGCCTACGACTTAAGGGGATCTGCGATCTAACTACTCAGGGACCTACGAGTTAACGACTTAAAAAAGCTAACCGGGTTAAGGAATGTTCCGACCTAACAGTGTTGTGACCTAAAGCTACAAGGGACATTGCGACTTAGCAATGTTGCGACCTAAAGACTACGACTTAAGAAGGTTCTGACTTAAGGGGTTACGACTTAACTACTGTAAGTAGTTACCGACCTAAGAAAGCTAAGAAGACTCACGACTTGGCTTAAGTCGTCCACAACCTAATAGCTCCAGTTCCTGACGACCTAAAAGTTACCGAGTTAGAAAACCAACACCTGCGCCTATGCCGTTTTGCCCACTAGGTCGCTAACGACCTAGTATCCTTCCTAACCCATCTGCGACCTATAAACAGCTGCGATCTACGACTTACCTTAGGTCGCATGCGACCTATGCCTCAGCAAATATATGAAGCCATTATGTGCAGCTGTTAGAAGATAGCCCGAGCTTCTTAGGTCGGAGATGACTTATGACCTATCATAAGTCGTAAACGACCTAAGGACTTAGAAGCCGAGTTCAGGACAGATTCTTCTCCTATAAATAGATTGCAATCTCCAACAAGTGGAGGACTTTTTGGCCATTCATTTCTTCAAGCGCCGTTACTCTGTCGAAGTCTCCACTCATTCAGCAATCAAAGATCTTCAAACATTCGAGACGCTACAACAAGCTTCGAGAAGAATTCCTTACATCCAACACGGATTCGTCGAGTTTCATCATCAAAGATTGAGCTAGTAGTCAAGAGTGCTTTCGTGATCAAATTGTATTGTATTTTGAAGGATATTGTATCAAATTGTAACCGAATCAGCAATAAAAGACTATAAAGTGGACGTAGGCTCAATTACGGGCCGAACCACTATAAATCTGTTGTTCATTTACTGCTTTTCTGCTATTTTCAGCTTATATTCTGTTCCCGTACCAACGGGTGGTGCTTTCACAATTCTATTACACACACCGGGTGTTAGCGTTCACTTTTTAGCGTTAACATTTTGGTGCTTTCACTGAGAATTGAACTCAGGCGATCGTCCACCGTTGCTTCGCAAAGATTCATAAAGAGAACCTCTCTTAAAAACCAGAAGTTGATACGAAATAATGGCTCCTGGAAGAAGAGGTAGACCTATCAGATCCAGAAATGCTCATGAAGGGACTTCCGCTTCCCCAACAACAGACCAAGCAACTCCTACCGTTGGAGTCACCAGGGCTGAATTGGATGACACAGTTTCTGGATTATACCAACAGATTGAAACCCAAAACGCTTTGATGATGGATAGATTAACTACTCTGCTCGGGGCAAATCGTCAACCAGAAAACCATCAAACAGCCTTTCCTCAAATGCCACCTTTCCAAACTGAGGGTTCTATGCCGCAACCAACTGATCGTGAACATGTGCCCAGGCAAGCTTCCGAGGGAAGGACTGATGCCTGCCCGGAGATGTCTTTGAACAATAGAGAGTACCTGTCCGAAATGGTTGACCGCATCATGAAAGAGAGCATGCAAAGGGAAGAGAATGAGAACGACTGGGGATTTGCACCGAGCAGAACTCCGTTTACTGAAAGGATCTTAAAAGCTGAATTTCCAAGGAAATTTGTACCTCCTACTATCCAAGCCTATAGGGGAACGAGTGACCCTAATCATTTCCTATACAAATACGATTGGCATATGACCGGTGCAAGAGCATCAGACGAGATCAAGTGTCGATACTTTCCAGTATACCTGGAAGGTGTGGCTTTACTTTGGTTCACAAAGCTTCCAGTTCGGTCTGTAGATAAGTTCTCCGACTTAACGCAAAAGTTCAAAGAACAGTTCAGATTATATGCTTCAAAAGCTAAGGATATAATGTCACTGTCTAACCTTGAACAAGTGCCCAGAGAATCAATCAAATCTTTCTTGAGCCATTTCAATATAGCTTTAGCCGAAGTAGAAAATGCGGAACCACACATGATCCTGACTTATTTGATGCGAGCCATTGATTAATCGAGCAAATTTGGAATATGGCTAAAGATGAAGGAACCGAACTCGCTTGAAATTTTTTATAAAAAGGCCGACGAGTTCATTCGCCTTGAAAGCCTTTCTACGACATCGAAAGTGGTTGTTGCCCAAGCTAATAATAACAATGTCCCATCTAATAAAAGAGAATCTGAAAGTCAGAAAAGGGAGAATGAAGGAGGAAAGAGCTAGGGAAATGAAAAGAAACCTCGCCGCTTTAATCCTTCGGATTTTACTCCTTTAATTGATACACCAAGAAATATCTTTTTTGCAACAAAGGACGTTGTCAGGTATCCTAAGCCACCTGAGATGACAAGAGGTGCGAAGCGTAATGGAAAATTCTGCCAGTTTCACAATCAACTTGGCCATGACACTGACCAATGTCGCCAATTAAAGAATGTGATTGAAGAATTGCTGGAGCAGGGTAAACTCCAACAATACGTTAAGAGAAGCGGAGTCAATCCAACCTCATCCACTCGGGATCAACAACGTCCTACCCATCAATCCGATTCTCTCAACAACACTGCAGTGCAAGATTCAGAAAAGCTTGTCATTAATGTTGTCACAGGAGGTCCACACCCAGCAGGCAGAAGTTGGGACGACTGCTAATTGTCCACAAAACTACAACTGGGGCATCTTTCACTTTCTCTGGCATATAAATCCGAAGCTGCGAATCTAGTGCAAATGGAAAATCAGTCCGGAAATTCTGAAACAACAATAACTAGCATCCATTTTTTACTTAACAGCATTGCTTGAATTTGTAAAAATGATAATGGATGTGTGACTTCTGCATTGTAAACCGTTGAGAAATCCTATGAATTCTTTGTTTTCTATTACGAAATGCCTGTTATATTTTGATGTGTAAATACTCTAAATGTATTGCTAAAATGTCGATCTAATATTGCAGGTCATTAAAGCAAAGCTCACCCATCGCAAAGCTAAGCGAGCCCTACAAATCACTTATTAATCAAATACCAAGCAACTAAAAATTCCATATTCAAATCCCATATAAGAAGAACTTCACATAAAAAGTTGGCAACTCCACTGAGGCAAACCTTCGTTAAGTGGTTGTGACTGTCAATACGAACAGACATCCAACTAGGTAACTTGCATTTGTCCCGTGAAGTTGTTCAACAGTGAAGTCCACTTCTTCGGATAAGACAATTTACTTGCAAAGGAAGACGCGCTTGGAAACAATAATGAAGGGTAGCTGATTAGCAAATGATGAGGGAACATGGGCCACCAAACATAGAAGCAGCCAAAAGGAGGTATGCCACTCAATAAAAAGGGCCAGTAGAACCACCAAAGGGACACCTTCCCAAGCAGAAGGAAAAGGGCCCTTGCTAACTGATCGTGATGCATCCGATCAGGCAGCTTGCGTCCGTCCCGTGGATCTACTCGCCCCTGAGAAGCAACCTTCCTGGCACACCAACCAACCGATGCTCCTTCCCAAAGGTCAACAAAGCCCTCTAACGAGGCACGCCAATAAACGAAAGTGCTTCTCTCAATAAAAAGATTGGTGGAACCACCGGAGGGGCACCTTCCCACGTTGAAGGAACAGGGCCCTTATTAGTTAATTGCGATCGTTTGTGCAAACGAACATCCAATCAAGCAACTTGCGTCCGCCCCGTGGATCCATTCAACCATGAGAAAGTAACTTCCAGACAATCACAAGACCTCTTCAGAGGCAAAAGCCCTTTTCGGAGGCACATTTCACCCGTGTAGAAGTGCAAAATGCTCCTCTTCTAAGGCCCACTTCACCAGTGATGAAATGCTAATAAGCCCTTTTCGGAGGCACATTTCACCCGTGTAGAAGTGCAAAATGCTCCTCTTCTGAGGCCCACTTCACCAGTGATGAAATGCTAAAAAGCCCTTTTCGGAGGCACATTTCACCCGTGTAGAAGTGCAAAATGCTTCTCTTCGGAGACCCACTTCATCAGAGCTGAAATGCCAAAATTGCTTCTCTTCGGAGACCAAAATTGCTTCTCTTCGGAGACCAAAATTGCTTCTCTTCGGAGACGAAAAGACCTCTTCAGAGGCATACTTCACCTTGCTTGAAGTACCAAAAATAAACCCTTTACTGGGGCACAAAATCAAAATCTTCTTCAGAAGCTCATTTCACTGTGCAGGAAAATTCACTTTTAAACAAATAAAAGTGATCATTCCCAAAAGTTGAAGTGTTCTTCAGGAAGAAAGAGAAAGTAAAAACTTCTCTGAAGACGAGATATACTCTATTAAAAGCAGAATGATTCTTCCCTTAAAAGTGGAGTAGTTATTCTCTGAAGTAAGAGTATCAGTCTTGAAGAAGCTAGAAATGTTGCAATGCACTTGCGGTATGGGGGCAACACTATACAATTCAGTTACATGAATAAAGTAATATGCAAGCAACATACCGCGAGTTCATTACAATATCATGAAAAATAGATGTGGAATAAATGCATTCTCAAAAAACAGACAAAAAGTTTGTAACCAAAAAAGAATCATTTGTTCTACACTAAAAAAGAGAAAAAGATGCATTCTCACATACACAAGAATTTGTACAAGTAAAGTAGCTATTTTATTCAATACTATGGAAACTTTTCACATTGTGCAGATTACAAAAAGGAGCGGAGACCGGTATCCACACAATCTCCGGTCAATACATGCAAAAAGCAGAAAAGACAAAATCAAACTCATTTCTCCTTCTTCCCACCCTTGGAGCCTTTACCCGGCCTGGTAATTAGTTTCGGAGGACGTATCGGAGAAGAAGGAGAAAGAGACTCAGCCGGATCGACTTCTGCTTCATCTCCAGCAGCAGAAGAACTTTTCTTTCCTTTCTTCGAAACCACACGTTTCCCCTTCTTCTTGGAAGAAGACTCACTCCCCGGAGTAAGAAATGTAGAAAGCTTTGTGTCGTAGTCAAAAGACTGCTCCGGGGTCTTCTCACTATCTTCCAGATCTTCTGCTTTCTGCTCCTCGGAAGCAGGTGGTTCGTCCAAGACTTGAAGGGCTGCTATCTGTTCTTCCTGTGAACCTGGTTGAGAAGCTGGAAGAGGAGTAACTTGAGAAGGAGGAGGAACGACAGCTGAAGAAGGAAAAATTGGTGCAGTTTCCGGCGCGCCCGCTGCATAATAAAAGAAATCAAAATCAGTATTCTCTAAGAAAAAAGAAGACAGTGGATCGTCAAAGCTTAAGTAATAAGTAAGAAGTTCGTCGAACTCGGTTAAGTCGAATAAGCGATTCACTGAATTCGTCTCGTCAAAATTACCTGGAGAAGTCGGTTTGGCGAGATCAATCTCAAATTCCCGAGCCTGAAAGTCCTTCATTGCCTCTTCCTCTATGGGAGTGGTCACAGTTTCTTTGTCAACCTTAGCGGGAGGCGTGGAGTGAGAACTAGAGCCAGTAATATCCGCGTGAGCTGAAGCCGAAGTATAAGCAGGAGCAATAGGAGGTATTTCTCTCTCAGGAAGCTTCTCTCCCGTCGCCTCGGCCCGCACTCGGGTAAGCTGCTCTTTTCCTTTGGCAAGGGCAGCGCGTGCGCTCTCATCTAAATAGGTAGCTTGAAGATCTGCTTCAGCATAACCGGCACCGCCGAACATGTCAATGATTGCCTCCCATACTTCCGCTAAGGTGACTTCATATTCTGGTCCCAAAAATGAAAGGCTCCCACGCCCCAGGATGCAATGCATATAAAAGTCGAATAAAGTCGCGTCAATGGTGGCTTTGGTTGCCTTATGGGATTCTTCAGCCGCAGCCTTACCAAAGAGAGCTTCATCACGCTCTCTTTCAGCCTTCAATAACTTAGACTGTAGCCTCGCAATTTCTAAGTCTCGAGAGCTGATTTTCTCCTGAAGTTGAGCAGCGTCATCACGATATTTTCTAGTAGCATGCTGTTCTACTTCAAGTTTCACTTCAGTATCTCGCTGAGCAGCATGGGCGTCTCGAACTTGTTTTTGGAGCATTTCTTCTTTCTGAGAATAAGAAGTGGAAGAAGTAGCAAGCTCATTTTTGAATCTTTCAACTTCAGCTTCGAGCTTCCCATAACCATCACTAATGCTTTTCATTTCAGCATCGTGCTGCTTGCAGACTTTATCCCATTCAGATTTATCGTTTTCCATGGTCAACATGGCCTCAAGGTTCATATGGTTGACCCTTTGAAGTTCATCAACCAGCTTCTGCCATCCAGACATTCTTTCAATATCAAGCTTGACAGCATCGACATTTCTCAGCATCGCCTGCTTATCAATGGGAACCAAATCTAAGTCAAAATGGACTCCTCTTAGACACCAATTTGGAAATCGGCTCTGAAGTGTGGGAGGCCCGTCCCCGGCTTGATACTGAGGCCTATTAATAATTGCCTGGATGTCAGACTTCTTAAGGGCAGGAGAACCAGACGATGTATTAGGAGGAATAGAAGCGGTAGTCTTTTCCGAGATATTAGACGTATCTTTCTCGTCAAGTCTGATCCGTTTGCTGGAATCATCGGAAGTATGACTCTTCCCCTTGTCGTCGTAAGATTTCCTCTTGTAAGGATCGTCGCTTCTGCGGGAAGAGTCACGTCGCTCGTCCCTACTCCGATAGTGCTCTTCATCTTCTCTCCGACGACGTTCTTCATGAGCTCGCCTTTCGTGAGCCTTTCTGGCAGCCCTTTCCTCATCAGTTTCCTTCGGGGCACCGATATAACTCCTAAAGTCATAAGCATCGCGGCTTCCGTGACGCTGGAATTTGTCAAAGTAAGAGCCACTTCGCCCCATTGTAGAACCTGAAATTGAAAAAGAAAGGCAAGTCTTAGAAATTTTCAAATTAAAGGAGCTAAGTGCATATAAGTGCCAAAATCCTAAGTGAGTGTGATGTGCAAACTACGCGCGTCAGACTACAAACCACTTTTGGGTGTGGAAATGGCAATAACTTGTGTAGAAGGCGTTGTGGTTTGTTGCAAGGAAGAAGTTGCTTCGATAACAAGAGAGATCACTTTAGAAACATCATCTTTAAAGAGCTCCTGAGAGGTTATCATAATATCGCTCAGACTGTCAAAAGTATCGTCGCCATGATGCACAGGAGAATTATCTTTTTCGACTTCTGCCTCAGCCGTCTTTTCAGAAACGTGAAGATTTTCCTCTTCTTCAATAACCGGGGAAAGCACTAATTTACTGGACAACCCTGCAATGTCAGTAGGAGTAGAACACTTTACCAATGAAGTCTCAATGGTAAGTTCTTTCAATGAAAGTTCTTTAGCAGGAGCGGGGGCATCTGACTCCGTAGCTAGAGAATCAGGGACTTCATGCAGTTGAGTAGAGCGAGAAGGATGTAAGAGTCCGAATTGATGGAGAAACTCATCTTTCAATAGAAATTGAACACTCCTCTCTTCAACTGGCACGGCCATAAGCCTCTCGAAGGTTGTTTTGTGACTAGGGTTCCTAGAAGGAGGAGGGAGCGCTGAAATAGTAGAAAAAGAAGTTAATGCTTGACAATTCGGACTTCGAAGAATTCAGAAAAAATAAGGAGCAAAGACAAAAGGTCGTACTTCCCACTCTCCAAATGGCGTAAAATCCCGGGGAACAGCGAACAAAGAAAAACTGGCTCAGGAACCCGGGAACGCTTTCGGGAAGACCAGTAATCAGTCTACGGTTCCTGGCACTCCTTACAAGTGTGATAGAGGGATGGTCTTTGTTCTTTGCAAATGAACACAGGAAGCGAATTTCTCCAAAACTGGGAAAACGGTCCAGCGTTCTCCTAAATAGCACACACAATCCCAGCAGGATGGCGTAGCCATTAGGATGTAGTTGAAAAGGGGAAATAGATAGTCGGAGGAGAAGTTCTCGAAGACAGTCGTTAAACGGGGGAATCGCTCCACTCAAACACATTTGGCGGTTAACTGCGACAAAGCCGTGGGGCGGCCTATCAGCAGTATCATTTATTCCAGGGAACAAAGCGTCAGCTTCGGCAATGCCAAATTGGATGCATAATTGACGGAAAACTTTATGGCTCAGAGTGGTAGGAGTCCTTTCCGGAGGATCATTCAATGGGGTAGCAATTGGAAAAGCTTCTCCAACTGGTTCCAAGTCCTCCTGTTGAGATGTCATTCTACACAAGGAACTGGATGATCAAATATTAAGGTGCACGTTTCCTAAAAAGTGTGAAGTGTTGTGCAGAGCCAATAAAAATAACAAGTAAAAAACAACTGGAATTACACTAGTCAACGATCGGTCGATTATGAGATTTCAGGACTTGCTAATATTTAAAGTATAGTGTTGATGCAAACAAATCAGTTTCAGTTGATTATTACAATTTTGCTTTAATACTTCACTTGAATTGGTTATTGTACAACATTTCGTTCATGCAGTTCTAATTTGATTTTTTCTTTATCAACTAATCTGTCATTTGATGTGGGCAGTCAGTGGCAGTATATTCGTCCCAGTTTTCTATAAATGTTTTAACAGGTAATTAGAATTATTGACAATCTATAAAAGAATACAACAAAGTTCAACAGTCCAAAGTTCACACAACTCAAGTCTTAACATTCGAAGCAGTGAAAAATTTGCTAAGTTCTAACTCATTCGCGACTTAGCATCGAACGGAATTTCCTCAAGTTCTAGCTCGTTCGCGGTCTAAAAGATATGCTATGAGTCAGGTTGAGTCGTAGCTCTTAAGTCATACTACACATTCAAGTATTAAGTCGCGAACGACTCAAATGGTTCCTACGAGCTAGGGTCAACTATTCTCTAAGTCGTAAGTCGTGAGGAATAAAAAGAGGCTTCAAGTCGTAAGTCGTAACATCAAAATTGCTGGGTCATGCGAAATCACCAGTCCATCTAGCTCCTGACTCGTTTAATCCTCAACTCGTTAACATTTTCATCCAATTCCTAACCTGTTTACCTCCTTACTCCTGAGCCTTGCCACTCCTAACCCATTAACTATCCAACCCATTAACCAGTTTGCCTCTCCATCAACCCTATTTCTAAAACACCACAGATCACAAATCGTTGCAAGTCATGCCAAGCCACCTTAAGTTCATGAATATCCTGCATAACAGTATTCGCAAGGACCAAGGGAAGAATTCATGGATAAAGATTGACAACAATGGTCGGCGATTGGAAAAAGGGGAAAGATGCTTACGCGGTGTAACTAGGAATGGTTGGAAGTAAATCAAGTCGAAATCGCCTTTGAAAGCTTGAAATTGCGTTAATGGCAGATACAGCTTAAAGAACAAGTAATAGGAAGGAGATAAGAGGAACGACTTAAGCATTTTATACCTCAGGATGAAGGAATTGGAATCGGCCCACACGAGCTAAGATGAATCGAAACACACGACCTACGACTTAGGCGTGTATTTTGAGGCGCAAATGTTAATCCATAATTCTTCACGACTTAAGAAGGAGGCGACTCAAGAGTTAACGACTTAAGGGATTGCAAGACTTAACGAGCTAAGACTTAGATGGCCTACAGCTCAACGACCTACGACTTAAGTGATCTCAACGACCTACGACTTAAGTGATCTCAACAGCCTACGACTTAAGGGGATCTGCGATCTAACTACTCAGGGACCTACGAGTTAACGACTTAAAAAAGCTAACCGGGTTAAGGAATGTTCCGACCTAACAGTGTTACGACCTAAAGCTACAGGGGACATTGCGACTTAGCAATGTTGCAACCTAAAGACTACGACTTAAGAAGGTTCCGACTTAAGGGGTTACGACTTAACTACTGTAAGTAGTTACCGACCTAAGAAAGCTAAGAAGACTCACGACTTGGCTTAAGTCGTCCACAATCTAATAGCTCCAGTTCCTGACGACCTAAAAGTTACCGAGTTAGAAAACCAACACCTGCGCCTATGCCGTTTTGCCCACTAGGTCGCTAACGACATAGTATCCTTCCTAACCCGTCTGCGACCTATAAACAGCTGCGATCTACGACTTACCTTAGGTCGCATGCGACCTATGCCTCAGCAAATATATGAAGCCATTATGTGCAGCTGTTAGAAGATAGCCCGAGCTTCTTAGGTCGGAGACGACTTATGACCTATCATAAGTCGTAAACGACCTAAGGACTTAGAAGCCGAGTTCAGGACAGATTCTTCTCCTATAAATAGATTGCAATCTCCAACAAGTGGAGGACTTTTTGGCCATTCATTTCTTCAAGCGCCGTTACTCTGTCGAAGTCCACTCATTCAGCAATCAAAGATCTTCAAACATTCGAGACGCTACAACAAGCTTCGAGAAGAATTCCTTACATCCAACACGGATTCGTCGAGTTTCATAATCAAAGATTGAGTTAGTAGTCAAGAGTGCTTTCGTGATCAAATTGTATTGTATTTTGAAGGATATTGTATCAAATTGTAACCGAATCAGCAATAAAAGACTATAAAGTGGACGTAGGCTCAATTACAGGCCGAACCACTATAAATCTGTTGTTCATTTACTGCTTTTCTGCTATTTTCAGCTTATATTCTGTTCCCGTACCAACGGGTGGTGCTTTCACAATTCTATTACACACACCGGGTGTTAGCGTTCACTTTTTAGCGTTAACATTAATTAACATTATTTGAGATATTTAATTGGATAAATTAAATAGAATAATGTGAATAATTAGGGAGATGAGATTAATAAATCCAAGGCCATGTCTTAATGAAGGAATTAAAATAAGACTTGACTAAATTAAGAAGGAGGAATTTCCTAAGGGATAAACTTGGAAATGAGGCTACATTTCTTAGTATAAATCTCTTCCTCCACTTTAGTAAACTTTGACTTTCTCATTCATAACTCCTCACCTATATTTTGGTCGGCCAATAAAAGCTCCAAGAAGAGCATAAATTGAAGCAAAGGCTAAGGAAGTAAAGCTAGGAAATTATCTCATTCTCCAATCAACTAATCAAGGTGAATAATCATGTTTATCATCTCATTTTTCTGTGTTTGGATCGGTTATGGGTTATACTCAATTCACGTTTGTGATTTTGGTTAGGATATAACCATTTAAACCTTTGTTTGGATAAGACATAGGTGTTTTAAATGCTAATGGGCTAATTAACACGTTTTTATTCGGTTGTGGTTAAATTCCGAGTTGTTTTGATCTTCATATGCTTTGAAATTTTAATATGTTGAAGTATATGATTTATCAGATTTTTGGTGATTTTTTGAGGATTTTCCTTAGTGATTTACTAAGATAATTAAATTATTTAAGCCTAAGGGCTAAACTGTAAAATTGCCTTCGAATTAGTCAATTCGGAGGGAAGGCTGCAATTCGAAAATTTAATTGGGGAAGAAGAATAGTATTTTAATAAAAAGGTTAACTTTTGTATACTTTTTACTATTTAGAAGTAAAGGAGAAGGCTCCTCAGCCAATCAAAATTAGACAAGCAAGATAAAACATCAATTCATAAGGCCCAGTTTTGCCTTCGACTACAACAAGCCCGCTTTTACCCTTTCGACGAAGTCAAAAAGTACCTTTTGTCTAAGACGGAAGGTAAACAATTACCCTCCACCTAAGTCGAAAGGTAGGCACGGTGTCGAAGGGAAGAGGGGCAAAGAGATGAAGGGTTGCTTCCTTTGCTTTCGAAAAAATGTGAATAGGTTAAACAGGTGGTATACCTGAGGAAAATAAGTAATCATGGGGATCATGAATTTTTATAAATAATCATGTGGATCATGAATTTTTATAAATAATCATGGGGATCATGATGTTTTAATTGGCCAAGTGATGGGTTCTTGGTTAACCTAGGAAAACCATGGAATGTGCGGTGGATAACCCATAACAAATTTCTAAAGAAAAGAATGTTTTGCCAAAGGTGGTTAGCCTCGGGATTTGGCACCCATAGGGTTCATAGTCATCCTAGGAAAACTATGCAGTGTGCGGTGGATAGCTCATACCAACTTTTATAAATTAATGTACGATGGATAATCTGCATTTATTTGAAATGGATTTGGGACGAGTAGTCCTATTAAATAATGACGGATAGTCATTTTAAAGATTTTAGAGGGGGACTCTAATAAATTGATTTTAGATGGGAATCTAATAAATTGCTTTTAGATGGGATATCTAATAAATGTGTGGATGGGATATCCAATACATATGATTTATGGCTTTATTTCATATTATGTTAAGACTAATCATTTTGGGTGCAGAACATAGTAAATGAATTGCATGTATTGTGGATACTAGTGAGGGGAAAACCCGTTCCGCTAAGCGGCGTGGTCTCACTAGATATATATTTATGATAAGAGACGATAGAGGATTATTCTCACCAGACTTATTATCTGACTCGAAGTTTGTGTTTCTCCACAAACTCTCGGGTACTCAAAAATTAATTTGAGTAGTCTGAGAGTGGGAGAATTTTAGGTTTTTGGACGAATAAGCTTCCGGAGACATGCAGGAAGCAATGTTAGCTATATAGCAGCTATTTTGTGTATTCTGCTATGATGTACTAAGAACTGTAAAGTTTATATTATTAGTTCTCTGATCATCATAAGGGGACATCTTCATATGTCGCTCTTATCATATTTTGTACATGTATATGTGATCTGAACGTGGTTAATGTCTGGGATTATGTGATTAAATCTTAAATTGTAATTTGCATGAAATAAGAAATTCTGTTATTGGAAGTTTAAAATTTTCATATTCATGTGTTCCTGTGTATCAATATTAACTATGCCGCATTCGGTCGCCAAGAAATAACAACTACGGATGACTGCAGCATCGGTAACGGTTAGTTTTGGGCCTTAAAACGTGGAATGTTACATGTTGGTATCGGAGCATGGTTTACGTACTTAAAAGGAATTTAAACCTTAAATGATTTTTTAAAGAATAATCTATTGAATATAAAATATGGTTGGGCTTGGATAAGCGTTATAGTAACGTATGTGTACTTTGCTATAAATACCTAAGTATGCATTCCCCACTCTCTTAGACCGTTCTTCTGTATCTTACCAAGATTGGATTTCAGGTAGTAGGGAAGTAAGATATGGAGGTAGGAAACAGAAGAGTGAATCAAGGTGGGAGACACACTGCAACAAGTGGAAATGTTCGACCCAATACTAGGTGTAACCAATGTTGACAGGCAAATGCAAACCCATATGCAAATGCCAATGTTGGTGCTGAGATTCCACCGGTTGATATGGGGATAATGTATAAATTCTTCGTGAATATGATGCAAGCTGGAGCAGCTGCGGGAGTGGCTATAGGGAATGCTGGAGGAGCTAATCCGGTGGCCCCAATTGGCAATAATTATGCCAAGCTGAGCAGGGATTACACTAGTCTTGGAGGAAAACCTTTTCTGGGAACCGAGGATGCAGTAGGAGTGGAGAACTAGCTATTGCATTGTGAAAGGATATTTTTACATCTCGGCTTGACGAATATGCAGAAGAGGAGACCTGCTTCAAGGCAATTGCAGGGAGCAGCATTGTTTTGGTGGAACAGAGTTACCGTAGGAGAGCCAGAGGAAGACCTGACTTGGGCTGAATTTCGAAGGAGGTTCAAAGAAAGATTTCTATCAGAGGTTGCCAAATCAGCATTGCTCAAGAAGTTTGCTTATTTAGTCCGGGGGATAGATCGGTGATTGAGTATGCTACAGAGTTTGATGAGCTATCCCGTTATGGATATGCTACTATGGATACTGTCATTCGGAGGAATGATAATTTATTAGGGGGTTGAATCCTGAGATCGCCAGAGCGACCATGCCAAACCTTCGGGATCTGTGTCATATTGTTGTTGAGATGGCTATTTAGAATGAAGAGATGCTTTCTACTTTGGAAAAGGGAAACCAGTTGAGGTTCAGAATTTTTAGGGTAAGAAGCGGATGTTCTTCAAGAAGAAAGGTGCCCAGTCGGGGGTAACAGCCAAGAAGAGCAAGGCTGATATTGTTTGTTACAAGTGTGACAAGAAAGGACACTATGCTAATGAGTGTCACTCGGGTGATGGAAGAGCAGTTGCAGTGAGGCCGAATGTGAAGTGCTACAACTGTGGCCAGCTGGGGCATTACAAGGACAAGTGTCCCGAGGCTGCTAAAGCTGGAAAGGGAAAGGTCTTTTCTTTGGAACCATCATCCTCTAGACCAACGGCTGCTGAGAAAGGAAAAGTGGTGATGAAAGGTATGCTTTTGATTCATAGTACTCCGGTTAGGATACTATTTGATATCGGTGCATCACACTCATTTATATCTCAGTATTTGTTAGATTGCTTATGTCTGGAACTGTAATGATCATGAACTTGGCCTTCGAAAATCGGCACCCGTACTTCACTTGTACTCAAAATGCCGCAGATTCAAACGCCGAATCTGGTTCACCGGAGCTTATAACACCATTAAGTATAACAACACAGCGGAATAAAGAAATATATGATATCATATACAACTCCAATGAATACAATATCCAGAATGATATACAACAATGATATCAATATGATACAACACTATCATAGATAAATAATGATACAGCGGAAATAACAGAAGTGATAACTCCAAAAATCAGCTCGAACCACCATCATGATGCACAAAGGTAAGCAATGTCAGTCGTGATCTCTAAACACTGAACTAGCTCCAGATAATCTACTAAACCTGACTATCTGAAAAAGAAACCCAACTCTAGACTGCCCGTGTGAGAAATTGTGGGCACCCAGAGTTTAGGAAGAGAACAATAAACTCCGAGTCAGTCGTGGGACTAGTGTGAGTAACAAAAACAGTTTATCTTTAAAACGAACAACAAAAGGATTTTTAAACATTGAAATCCGCAATGCTTTTGGAAAATGAAACTACCATAAGACCTTCTGCCACACACACAATGCAAACGCAGAATTGGAGGAGATTTCTTCTTATGATATTCAAACATGCTTACTACGCAAAATCATTCAATATTATTATTATTAGTGCATAGTGTGCAAAATCATTTCGAAAGTATAATATTAATCTTAGCCAGCATAGGCATTCCGCACTTATGCCTACTATAGCTACTATGTTCAATAGCAGGTTACCGCCACATTCCATAGCAGGTTATACAACTAAAACCGTACAAGGCTCGTATTGTTTCTTTGGATTTCCAACAAATGGTCAGGCTAAGGAACTTCCTATGCCACGTGGGTACGCCTCTGGCGGGACGTCCCGAGAAGTAACTAGCTCTCTACCAACACAAGGCCGGGTTACCTCTTACACTAGGTAACTACTACACGAATATGCCACCCCCCGGTCCTTTGGGACCTTTATCCGAGCGCTCGATAACCAACAATATCACACAGTAATAAATATAGTGTGTCCACATGAGTAAGTATCTGGGCTCCATACCATGATACCACCCTTTTCCAGAAGGAAATGACATACCCTAAAGGGCGCAACCCTCATAACCTTGCCGCATCATTCCTGTCTCGTCCAAAAAGCTACGCTTTTTCACAAAGCCATGCTTTGATCACAAATGATCAATAAATGATCAACACACAGCAACACTCAGCATGTCACATTACCAAATTGGGAGTATATCGCTGATAACCTTCAATTACATAACCTCTGAGCTCGTACGTCTCAGAGAAGGGTGTTAAGCTAAGAGAATAAATTCTCCGCCACCAATAGAAATGTATTTGAAAGAAATCTGCTTTATATCTAAAAATGTAATGTCAGACATGTAACCATACAAGTCTGTTCCGGGTTCGAACAGAACCGAAGGCACTTCCGAAGAAGCCCTTGCAAATCCGGGTATTCACAATCCCGATCGGACTTCCCATCACTTAGGGAATCTCTATACCGGAGCAACTCAGTGCAGAGACAATCGGTAGGTTATCCTATCGTTTTCGCAAATACCCGGTCTTCAACACCGGTCTTCAAATGCTATCCATATACGACGTATCATTATTCAGAATGGGTTATGATGCAGCCAAAGAAGCGAATTCGATGATGTAAATCGAATCCGTCCAGGATCTCACACGATTAGTGGAAATAATCGGTGAATCGATGATAAATTGGTGAATTTAAGAATACCCAAAAGCCCAAATCCGTTGATCACGAAGATACCGGATTCTAGCAATCTTCGACACGTTGATCGTGCACGATGCCGTGAGAGAAGATCTACAATTCTTCGAACGTTGATCAAGCGCACTTGATTCCGTGAATTGGCTTCAACAATCGTTGATTCGAGCGCACTCGAATGCCGAAGGTGGAGATAGGAGATAACACTCAACTACCAATTTTAATGGAGGCAAGAAGCACGAACCAAATTTTATTTAAAATTCAACAACCCACAAATGAACCAACACCCGCCTATTTATAGGAAAATACAACTCACGCATCCCATAAGTCGTATGCGACTTAACGACTTAACATAAGTCGACTTACGACGTAATGACTCAAACAAAGAAAATACCAACACTAGGTCGTTACATGACCTTCAACATACCTCATGACTTAACTACACTCATACAACGACACAACAATTTACACAAACAAGTATACGACTTAACAACAATACAACACGACTTACATGTACCAGTCCATACGACTTAACAGCATAACAGGCACAAACGACTCAAACACAAGCCATACGACTTAAGGAAATAGCATCCTCCAATGACTCAAGAAGCGGAGCATAACGACTTAACTCAAGAAATGCGGCACGACTTAACAGCAGCTTCATCCATACGACTCATCACCAAACGACATAAAGAAAAAGCGCAACTGGTACGACTTAAGGAAAATACTCCAGCAACGAGTCAACAAACCCCGGAGCATACGACTTAAGCTTCATCCGACTTAAGCAAAGCATGCGGCAGCACGACTTAATAAGATATGTGGAGCTACGACTTAAAAATAGATGATCATACGACTTAAACAACTTGGTGCAAATGACTTAAGCTTCAATGTCCCAACGACTTAAGGCTTGCGTAGTTTTTAGGTCATTTTCTTCTTTATTTAGCTCCTTTCCCCGCCTTTTCACCCCTTTAACTCATTCATACGACTTAGTTGAGTCGTTAGCTTGTTCCAGCTTCAAATCTTGAATTGGAATATCAGGCTGGGCTGCATCATCCTCCCCTGGTTGAGAAAAATTCGTCCTCGAATTTAAAAGTTCTTCCCCATTGGGTTGTTCATCTCCATAATAAGGTATAAGATGTTTAACATTAAACACGTCAGAGGTGTACACATCCTCCAGTAGCTTCAACCTATAAGCATTTTCATTGATCCGTTTCACAATCTTTACAGGACCAATCTTTCGAGCTTTAAGTTTATTGTATGCTCCCACTGGAAAACGATCCTTCGTTAGTACAGCATATACTAAATCTCCTTCATTAAATTCAGCACTTCTTCGCTTCAGATCCGCAGATCGTTTATACTTCTCATTCGTCTTCTCCAATCGTTCCTGAACGATTCTATGGCATTCTGTCAACCCATCAACAAAATCAGCAGCCCGGTTAACTGTCCCCTTCGGTTGTGGCAGTATCGTTAAATCCAACGGCCCCTTTGGCAAGCTTGAATATACAATCTGAAATGGACTGAAACCCGTACTACGGTTGATAGCATGATTATGAGCAAACTCCGCTTGACATAACTTCACATCCCAGCTCTTCAGATTATCCTTCACAAGACACCGCAACAAATTTCCCAGCGATCTGTTCACAATCTCGGTTTGTCCATCCCACCGCGAATGATAAGCACTACTGAAATTCAGCTTTGTTCCCACCATCTTCCACAAACTCAGCCAAAAATGACTCAGAAATCTGGTATCCCTGTCCGATACTATAGATTCAGGTAAACCATGGAAGCGATAGAGTCATTTCCCTGTTGAGTCCTCGGCAAGCCCAACACAAAATCCATGCTTACATCAACCCACAGTTTTGTAGGAGCAGGTAAAGGCATATACAAACCCGCATTTGTAGCTATACCTTTCGAAACTTAACAAACATGAGATCTTCGAACAAACTTTTCAACTCCCCACTTCATCGAGGGCCAATAATAAGACTGAGAAATCAACTGCAATGTGCGATCCCGACCAACATGTCCTTCTTCATGCAACTCTTTTACAATTTTCGTTCTCAAACTGCATTCTGGTACGCACAATCGATTCCCCTTGAATAAGAATCCATCTACCAACCCAAACTCATCAGTACTCCCATCCTTGACTTTCTCAACAATCTTCGCAAAGTAAGGATCTTCCTCAAACAATTCTGGCAATAGTTCAAATCCTGTCACCTCAACCTTCATCGTCGTCAACAAATGATTCCTCCTGCTCAAGGCATCAGCTACACGATTCGTCACCCCTGGTTTGTGCTTTACAACAAAAGTAAACTGCTGCAGATACGCGACCCATGAAGCGTGTCTAGCTTAAATTTTGTCCTGCCCTTGCAAATGTTTCAAAGCTTCATGATCCGTATAAAGAACAAACTCCTTCTGAAACAGATAATGCCTCCAGTGCTTCACAGCTTGAACAATTGCGTAAAACTCCACGTCATAAGTGCTATATCTCAACTTGGCTCCAGACAACTTCTCATTAAAATAAGCAACTGGTCTTCCATTCTGACTCAATACTCCACCAATCCCAACCTTCGAAGCATCAGTGTGTAACTCGAACAATATCTGAAAATCCGGCAGTACCAGAATGGGTGCTGTCGTCAAAAGTGTCTTGATCTTCTCAAAAGCTAACTCTGCTTCCTCTGTCCACACGAACTTCTTTCCTTTCATGCAATCGGTTACAGGTGCCATCACACTGCTAAAATGTGGAATGAATCTTCGATAAAAAGTTACCAACCCATGAAAACTCCTCACTTCAGTAATTGTCTTGGGTTGTGGCCAACTCCTGACAGCTTTCACTTTGCTTTCATCTACTTGAATACCCTCCTTCGACAGAACATATCCCAGAAACAAAACACTGTGCGTCATGAACACGCACTTCTTCGTTGCTGCATAGAATTGCTCATGTCGTAGAATCAACAGCACTTCTCGCAAATGCTGGATATGCTCTTCCATACTCCCACTATAGATCAAAATATCATCAAAGTAAACTACTACGAACTTCCCAATAAATGGTCTGAAAATCTGGTTCATCACTCTCATAAAAGTACTAGGAGCATTTGACAAGCCAAACGGCATAACCAGCCATTCGTATAGACCTTCCCTAGTTTTAAAAGCAGTCTTCCACTCATCACCCGGTCTAATACGAATCTGATGGTATCCGCTCTTCAAGTCAATCTTTGAGAACACAACAGCCTCACTCAACTGATCAATCAAATCATCGAACCTCGGCATAGGAAACCTGTATCTCACAGTGATCTTGTTTAGAGCCCGACTGTCCGTACACATCCGCCAAGTCCCATCCTTCTTCGGTACAAATAAGGCTGGCACTGCACAAGGACTCAAGCTCTCCTGAACACGCCCTTGTTCTAACAACTCCTCCACCTGCCTTCTCAGTTCCTCATGCTCCTTAGGACTCATCCTGTAATGTGGCCTGTGAGGTAATGCCGCCCCTGGCACAAGATCAATCTGATGCTGAATATCTCTCAACGGTGGTAACTCCTTTGGCAACTCTTCAGGAAACACATCTCTGAATTCTTCCAACACTGGCTTTACTTCCTCTGGAACTTCAACAGATTCAGTAGCTTCATGTCCAATCAACAAGAACACCTCTGGACTCTCCTCTACTTCTTTAACAAACTCCTTCAAAGTTAACAAAGTCTTCAGCTCCTCAATCTCTTCTGACTTGCTCTCTCCTTGCTATCTCTTCTTCGAAACTAAAATGATCTTAGTACCCTCAAACATAAAGCTGTAGCTATTGGTTCGACCATCATGCTGCACTGCTCGGTCATACTGCCATGGTCTTCCCAAAAGCAAGTGACAAACATCCATCTCCACCACATCACACCAGATCTCATCTTTATACTTCTTCCCAATAGAAAATGGAACATGAACTCGCCTGTCCACCTTCACCTCTCCTCCTTTCCTTAACCACGCTAACATTAAGGATTTGGATGCATCTCCGTCTTCAACTTCAACTTTCTCACAGCTTCGGTAGAAATGATATTGTCACAACTTCCCGCGTCAATCACAAATTTACACACCTTCCCCAGTATAGTGCATGTCGACTGAAAGATATTACTCCTCAACCAACTAGCCTCCTCTTCCTGCTTCGGTGTCAAACATGATCTCCTCAACATTGATTACATCCTTCATCTCCCGACGCGATATCCTGTACATCCTCCTCAACTGGACTAGAATAACCTTCATCAACATCCTTACCTTCCTCTTCAGCAATCATAGCTCGCCTCTTTGGTTTCGGGCATTCATTACTCTTGTGACCCACTTCCTGGCAATTATAACACTTGAAACTGTTGTTGACCTTCGCCTTCGCAACTTCATTCACAACTGGTTTACTGACAGCTTTAGAAACATTGGAACTCCCACTAGCACCCTTGCTCTGAGTATTGGAACTTGGAAACACACCACCTCCTCGTCTTCCCTGCTTCTCCCAAGCCAATGCCTTCTGGTGCGCTTCAGCCACAGATCTAGGGTCAAACATATTTACCATATCCTGGATCTGGATCCTCAACCCCCCAACAAACCTAGCACTCAATTGTTCCTCCGTCTCCATAATGTCATTTCGAGCAATCAGTTGATAAAACTCATCAGCATAATCATTAACAGTCTTTGTCCCTTGCCTCAGATTCTGCAACCTCTGATACATGAGTGATTGATAATTGTAAGGCAAGAATGTAGCCTTCATCATCTTCTTCATTTTCTCCCAAGCAACAATCTTCGACTTCCCCATCCGTTCTCGTGTAAGTTTGGTTTGCTGCCACCATGCCATAGCTCTCCCTCTCAACCTAGTACCAACCAACTTCACTCGACGATCTTCCGAAACATCCTTGAAATCAAAGATCTCTTCAACATTAGATAACCAATCTAGAAATTCTTCAGCCTGCATACCACCCTTAAACTCTAGAATTTCAATTTTCATTCCGAACTCCCATTTGTGATCATACTCTGAATGATTTCTTCATTGGCTTCGATTTCGACCATGAACACTACCACCATCAAACTCCTCATCAAAATCTGATGCATATCGATGTCGATCATGACCACCAACATCTCTACCACCACCATTTCTACCACCAACATCCCTTCGATCTACATTCCTCCGATCACGATCATCCACATCTCTCCGATTTCGATCATCAACATTCCTATCACGATCGTCAACATTTCTACGATCATGATCTTCTCTTCTCTCCCGATCTGAATGTGGTGAAATCTATTTCCCCCATGGCTCGATTCAGGTGAAACCCTTCTTCTACTTTGATTCATTTCAAGCATCATTCTCTCTAATCGACCAATCCCCTCATTCAACTTCTCATTGAAATTCTCGTTGATTCGTTGTTCCATTTCATCGGCCTCTTCTCTTCCATACAAAGCATCAACATTGCGATGATGTTGAGCTCGTCTCGGTGGCATGATTGAACTTCAAACAAATCTTCAAAAATTCAAACTTCACACTGTTAACATGAACACTTCACGAAAAATGATACACGGCTTTCACAAATCAATGGACAATCTCGACCCTCCAAGCTCTAGGTCGCAACTCTCCAAACCTCAATTTGAGCATGACTTATGCATAGGCGCACTTCCCAAACTTCAACTACCTCGGCCGAACGACTTAGCGAAATGTTCACGACCTAAGGCGCAAACCAACGTGCACGACCTAAGACAATAAGGCGCGCAACTTCAATACGGCGCGGAATTTCAAACTTCACTTCGGCGCGCAAAAATCCCAACTAGCAAAATTCAAACACTTTCCGAACTTTGGTCCAAAATGATATGGATCGAAATCCCAACTTGTTGCAACTTCACGATGAACACCAAACTTCTCAACAATTCAAATCCGATCTCCAAACGGATGCAAACTTCTTGCGATCTAGCTCTGATACCAAATGATGCAGCCAAAGAAGCGAATTCGACGATGTAAATCGAATCCGTCCAGGATCTCACACGATTAGCGGAAATTATCGGTGAATCGATGATAAATTGGTGAATTTAAGAATACCCAAAAGCCCAAATCCGTTGATCACAAAGATACCAGATTCTAGCAATCTTCGACACGTTGATCGCGCACGATGCCGTGAGAGAAGATCTACAATTCTTCGAACGTTGATCAAGCGCACTTGATTCTGTGAATTGGCTTCAACAATCGTTGATTCGAGCGCACTCGAATGCCGAAGGTGGAGATTGGAGATAACACTCAACTACCAATTTTAATGGAGGCAAGAAGCACGAACCAAATTTTATTTAAAATTCAACAACCCACAAATGAACCAACACCCGCCTATTTATAGGCAAATACAACTCATGCCTCCTATAAGTCGTATGCGACTTAACGACTTAACATAAGTCGACTTACGACGTAACGACTCAAACAAAGATAATACCAACACTAAATCGTTACATGACCTTCAACATACCTCACGACTTAACTACACTCATACAACGACACAACAATTTACACAAACAAGTATACGACTTAACAACAATACAACATGACTTACATGTACCAGTCCATACGACTTAACAACATAACAGGCACAAACGACTCAAACACAAGCCATACGACTTAAGGAAACATCATCCTCCAACGACTCAAGAAGCGGAGCATAACGACTTAACTCCAGAAATGCGGCACGACTTAACAGCAGCTTCATCCATACGACTCATCACCAAACGACATAAAGAAAAAGCGCAACTGGTACGACTTAAGGAAAATACTCCAGCAATGACTCAACAAACCCCGGAGCATACGACTTAAGCTTCATCCGATTTAAGCAAAGCATGCGCCAGCACGACTTAATAAGGTATGTGGAGCTACGACATAAAAATAGATGATCGTACGACTTAAACAACTTGGCGCAAACGACTTAAGCTTCAATGTCCCAACGACTTAAGGCTTGCTTAGTTTTTAGGTCGTTTTCTTTTTTATTTAGCTCATTTCCCCGCCTTTTCACCCCCTTTAACTCGTTCATACGACTTAGTTGAGTCGTTAGCTTGTTCCAGCTTCAAATCTTGAATTTGAATATCAGGCTGGGCTGCATCAGGTTATGTGACACAAAGGTCCTCCCGGCTAAACTGAATAATGAGCGCAATATTTAAAAATATATGGATATTGGAATTTTAGTTAAGTCACAACTTATTATCCAAAACTTTTCTTCAAATGGTTTAAACACATTACCATTTAATCTTTTACATAAAAAGATTCAACTCACAAATTTCACTCAGTTTCACAAAGATTCATTCACAGATTTTCCAAATCAATTTCCATTTCAATTGGATTAACTCGTTAAATCTTTAAAACAAAGATTCAACTTATAGGTTTCAAAACAATTCCATTTCGAATGGTTTAAACAAATCACCATTTTAAATCTGTTAAAAATAAACAAATTCAATTCATAGCTTTAAAAAAGAATTCACTCATAACTTGGAAAAATTATTTTTCAATTCAAACTTGAAATTCCTTTAACTTAAATTGGAATTTCATTTCTTATATGAAAGCTTTTATCATTTGAAAACAAACAGTTTTCATTTCGGAAAATCTGATTCATTTATACGAGTTAAAGTCTTTGGGTTAGATTCAAATTCCCAAAACAATATTTTTAAAATGGTTCAAGCCCATGTAACACATTTATAACATCTTTAACCATAATTTCCAATCATTGAATTCAATTTAAAATTTTTGAATTCAAACTCAAATTATTTAAATTGGAAATTTTACCAAGTTATTCAAAATAACTTTATTCTCAAAACTCCTTTTCAAAAGCTTTAATATTTAACCCAAATCCATTTCCAAAATCAATTGAAATTAAAATTTCAATTTCAAAAATATTAAATTTAAATTATCTGTGACTTAACCGATTTCCTTGTGAAATCCATATTTGTGTGTGTATGGTGTAGTCCAGGGGTTTCACACAGTAGTGCAACATCATTCAATCATCACAGATCACAATACAAAAATATAGTTGATAAGCGGTTTAACGATAACACTTATCTTTTCATTCACAGATCACAGATCACAGATATATAAATATTATAGATAATAATTTACATTCATCCCAGATAAATAGCTACAGTACAGATCACACACAAATCGGAATATATCACACAGCATCACAGATCAGGGAATATCAACAATTCAATCATCCAGTCAGGTCCAACATTCATAGGTAAGGTCAATTAATTGTCTGATTAATTCAAATCAGATTAATTTCTTATGAATTACTAATCCTGGTTAATTAACATTAATAAATTACAAATCATTTTGATTAATTTTTCTTTAATCATTTATTAGTTAACCTTTAATAATAAATTGATTAACCTTTAATTATTAATTAATCAACCTTTAATCATTAAATAATTAACCTTTAATTATTAAATTATCTTTTAATTAATTTTCCCTAATTAATTACATTAATTAATTAATTCTCAATTAATTATCATTCCTTAACCACCTTCATTAATTAACCTTCAATTAATTAATCATCCTCAAATTAATTACCTTAATTAGTTAATTACATAATTAATTATCCTTTAATTAATTATTCTTTAATTACTTGGTTAATCAAACATAAATCATTAATTAATTAACCTTAATTACTTTCATTAAGTAATTATCTTTAAGTAATTAATTACCTTAATTACTTACATTAATTAATCTTAATAAATCACTTATGAAATCACTGTAATCTTCCTTAATCAATACCTTAATTTAAGATAAATCCTTTATCCTAATTAACTACCTCATTTCATCATTTAAATCTTATTCAATAACCTTTGAAATAAATCCATTATTAACTTAAAACCTTTAAGTTAAATTAATGTTTTTCATCTCTTAATAACTTACAATATTAAGTTTATCTAAAATAAACTTTTTAAAATAAAGGTTATATAGATTAAACACTTTAAACTTAATTAAATTGAAATAATTTTTATTTAAAAACCTTTAAAAAATTGAAAACTTAGGTAAACATTCATTATTTACAAAATAAGTAGTTTTAACAAAATTGTATTAAGTAAAACTTGATTTTGTTAAAAGTTTAAAAACTGTTTTCACACTTAACTTCAAACCCGAGCTCAACCCGAAGGAATCTCGAGACAAAACTCGAGACACTTGCGTTCACACTCGTCTTCGAGAAAAAACTCCAATCGACTCGAGCTCGTTCCCGAGCAAAACTACTTCTTCCCCAAAACATCACAAACCCAGACATAAGTGCACACGCGTGAACATGCACGTGCAATCGCCTGAGCTCTGACCAACTACTCCAGATCCAAAGCGTCGCCGACGACTCACCCGAACCTCCCGAGCACCCAGATCACTCAATCTCGTCATCGATCAAAATCGAGCTTCTCGACCAAATACTGGAACCCATCACCATCAAAAATTTCCCCCACCATCGATCTCGACCATGATGAACCCTGCCGACTTCTCCGTAGCTTCGTCACCCCTTCCAGTTCCGATCCCCCCCATCGCGAACAAATCCGATCCAACCCAGATGTCGCAAAAGCCTCGAAATCAAAGACCACCCAAACGACGTCGAAACCCTATTTGGCCGTCAACCCGCCTCCATGGTCATCTTAAAATCATCAGGCCATTTTTCCCTTGACCAGCAATACTCGGACTACCCTTCGACCCAATCACGATGAACCCGCTGGCGTCGATCATCGGATTTTGGTGAAAACATGATTTCCGTTCAATTATAAATTTCATAACCAATACAAATCTAAAATATTTGATTTCGTTATTAAAATTCAACTTTTTCGAATGCGATTCCAATCATATAACCCAATTATGAAATCTAGATAATCGAATTTCTGATTCGAATTTATCATTCCTGTAAAATCCCTTTTTCAAACTATCAACTTAATATATTCACTCGAATATATTTTTAAAAATGAATTTACATTCATTCAATCACTTTCCTTTCACTGATCATAGCATGAATTTGATTAGATGGATAGCTATGGTTTTTATTGTAATTGTTAATTCAAACAGAGGCTTCATTTCCTAGTTTCCAAACATGCACAGACATATTCACCCATATAAATACAGATATACTTGCCGATATACACATACATTTATCATTTCCCAAGGCATTTATCATCACAGGTATTAGAATCAAGAGAATGGGTTTCAAAAATGAAGTTTGCTCACTTGGAAATATAATTTAAACAGAAAACAACCTTTGAGTTGAAAAGGTGGAATCTTTGATCTTCCTGGTTCTTCTTGTTTGCTTTAATTGGATTGTTGTTTGTAATAGTTGTTGATCTAGTTTAGTTCTTTTTTTTAGGTTTTCTCTGTTATCTTTTGATGCACGAAAATGAGATAAGAAAGTGATATAGAGAAAATGAGTTGTACAGGTGATATATTATTTTGTACAATACAGGTACAAGATTTTTCTTTGCTTGGTGGCTAATAATTTTACTTCGGTGGCTGATAGAAAATATGTTGTGTTTAGAGATGCAAACATTTAATGCATAGTCCTTTATGTTTCTATACTTATCTTATTATATTTTTATTTTATACTTTGTTTTTGTTCTTACTTCTTGCCTTGCATTTCTTTAACTCGGCTGAGATGATATATAGTGGCTTGCATTTATTAACTTGTCTTTATTTTACAAGTTTACACTTTAATATACATTTTGTTTGCCTAGCTTTTCTATATATTTTTGTTTCTTCATTTTACATGTGTACATTTATAGTTGCTGTCTTCTTTCATACTTCATATTTCATTCTACTCCTTATGTATCAATACATATTATAAGAGAATGTTTTGAAATTTAAACACGTATTTTATTTTATTTAAATCTTATTATTTCGTAATATAAATAAAATTCTATTTTATTATGTTGTTAGAATTTAGCAAATGTTCTACTTTCTATTTTTAATAAAATTTATCTTATATTAATTTCTATTTCTAGTTTAAATATTAATTATTATTATTTTACTTCATATTTATTGTCTTATATTTATTTTATAAATTCAAACCATTATTAACCATCAATTCTAATATTTATTATTATCATTTATTATTAAACCATTTATTTCTAACCTATTTATTTAAGATTTAAATTCAAATCAAATATATACATATATATTCAATTTTACTCATATATGCCCGTATACATATATATTCACATATATACAATATTTACAATATTTTTAAATTTAAATGATTTATACAAAATTTATTTTAATTCGGGGAAACTCGCATCACTTTAATTGATTAATTTTACAAATTGTCTTCAAAAATTCAATTAATTATCAATTTAAATTTATATAAAATTCGGGGTCGTTACTGGAACCTTTATACCTTATTACTCCGTTAAGGATTGCAAATCCTATAGGAGGGTATGCAGCTCTGGGAATGAGATATGACCAGTTAGAACTTGATTTATTAGGTCATATGTTTGCATGCCGTTTATATGTTTTTGATTTCGTGGGTTTGGGGATCATATTGGGTATGGATTGGTTAGATAGATATGATGCTAGGATATTTTGCCAGGAGGGGGAAATATCAATGAAACACCCTAATAGCCATAACCGAGTCATTTACTCTGTACGGAGTTCGCGAATGGAAGCAGAGTTGAAGCAGGTTTATGTAGCAAGAGAGTTTGCAGATGTGTTTGAACCAGTTTTGGGCTTGCCGCCGAAAAGAGCAATCGAGTTTCGGATAGATCTCGTATCAAGAGCTGATCCTGTATGTGGACCACCTTGCAGGATGTCACCAACCGAGATGAAGGAATTGAAGGTGTAGCTAGTGGAATTGGAAGGAAAGAATTTAATCCAGTGAAGCAACTCGCCTTAGGGAATGACCGTGGTATTCATGAAGAAGCCTGATGGGTCGTTAAGGATGTGTATTGACTATCGTATGTTGAACGTGAGGACAATCAAGAATAGGTATCCTTTGCCGAGGATCAATGACTTATTCGATCAGTTGAGTGGAGCTAGAGTGTTTTCCCAACTGGATTTGGCGACAGGTTTCCATCAACTAAGAGTGGTAGAGGACAGCATTCTTTTGACGGCGTTTAGGACCAGATATGGGTCTTACGAGTGGTTGGTTATGCCATTCAGGCTTACTACTTCGCCAGCTTTCTTCGTGGATTTGATGAACCGGGTTTTCCGAGAGCACTTGGATAGGTTCGTGTTGGTTTTTATTGCTGACATTTTGGTATATTCTAAGAATGAGAAGGATCATGCAGATCATCTTAGAATAGTGTTGGAGATGCTAAGGCAACATCAATTGAAGGAGAAGTTCTCCAAGTGCCATTTCTAGAAGAAGGAAGTGAAGTTCCTTGGTCATGTAATTTTCGATGAAGGGTTAGTAGTGATCCGAATAAGATCGAAGCTGTTAACCATTGGAAAAATCCAGAAATGGTAAGCAAGATTATAAGTTTTCTTGGTCTTGTATGATACTACTGAAGGTTCGTCAAGGGTTTCTCGCGGATAGCGGCATCCTTGACTATTCTAACCAGGAAGGATGTGAAGTTTGTATGGTCTGACAAATGTGAGGAGGCATTCCTTAAGTTGAAACATTTGTTAACCAATGCGCCCGTGTTAGTAGTTCCAGATGGGAATCAGGGATTGGTAGTTTACACCGATGCATGTGGTACTTTATTAGGTGTTGTGCTAATGCAGAATGGAAAGGTTATTGCTTATGCTTCTAGATAGCTTAGATCGCATGAAGTGAGATACCCTACTCATGATTTGGAGTTGGCAGTGGTAATCTTCGCAATGAAGGTGTAGAAACATTATCTTTGAGGAGAAAGGTTTGAGATATTTATGGATCATAAGTCTCTACGGTATTTATTCTCTCAGAAGGAGCTAAACATGAGACAACGGAGATGGCTGGAGTTTGTTATAGCTTATGATTTTAGCATCGAGTATACACCGGGAAAAGGAAATAAGGTGGCGGATGCGCTTAGCAGGAAACATCAAAATGTGATGTTAGCTACGTTGGCGGAATGGAAAGACTTAGAAGCATTGGCTGCTTGTAGTGTGCAGTTGAGGTCGACTGCTAGATCTAGTCGAAATATCGCCATGATGTCTCTTTTGGAAGTTCGAACTGTCAGCAAGTAAAACCATGAATTTTTATAAATAATCATGGGGATCATGATGTTTTAGTTGGCCAAGTGATGGGTTCTTGGTTAACCTAGGAAAACCATGGAATGTGCTGTGGATAGCCCACATAAAATTTCTAAAGAAAAGAATGTTTTGCCAGAGGTGGTTAGCCTCGGGATTTGGCACCCAAAGGGTTCATAGTCATCCTAGGATAACTATGTAGTGTGCGGTGGATAGCTCACACCATCTTTTATAAAACAATGTACGATGGATAATCTGCATTTATTTTAAATGGATTTGGGACGAATAGTCCTATTAAGTTATGACAGATAGTCATTTCAAAGATTTTAAAGGGGAACCCTAATAAATTGATTTTATATGGGAAATCTAATAAATTGATTTTAGATGGGATATCTAATAAATGGGTGGATGAGATATCCAATACATATGATTTATGGCTTTATTTCATATTATGTTAAGACTAATCATTTTGGATGCAAGGGAATAGTAAATGATTTGCATGTTTTGTTTTGGATACTAGTAAGGGGAAAACCCATTCTGCTAAGCGGCGTGATCCAACTAGATATCTATTTATGATAAGAGATGATAGGGGATTATTCATACCAGACTTATTGTCTGACTCGATGTTTGTGTTTCTCCACAAACTCTCGGGTACTCAAAAATTAATTTGAGTAGTCTAAAAGTGGGAGACTTTCATGTTTTTGGATGAATAAGCTTCCGGAGACGTGCAGGAGGCAGTGTTAGCTATATAGGAGCTATTTTGTGTATTCCGATGTGATGTACTAAGAACGGTAAAGTTCATATTACTAGTTCTCTGATCATCATAAGGGGACATCTTCATATGTCGCTCTTATTATATTTTGTACATGTATATGTCATCTGAACGTGGTTAACGTCTGGGATTATGTAATTAAATCTTAAATTATAATTTGCATGAAATGTGAAATTCTGTTATTGGGAGTTTTAATTTTTTCATATTCATGTGTTCATGTGTATCAATATTAACTAAACCGCATTCGGTCGCCAAGAAATAACAACTACGGATGACTGTAGTATCAACATCAGTTAGTTTTGGGCCTCAAAAGGTGGGATGTTACAGGTATGGATGATAGAGGAGGGTGATGCAATGGTGATGTATGGAAAAAGAAATATCATGATATTTTTGCTCCACTTTTTGCCTATAAATAGCAAGCCTCTTCCACTCTTCCTCTTTACTAATTCACTACTTCTTTTTTTCTTCTTCTCCACCTTAGAAGCTCTCTTCATTGGCCTCCTCTTCTTAAAATATTTCGTTGCAAATAACAAAGCTCTATTGAGAAATATACCTCCATATAGAAAGGTATATACTACTTAGGTTCAAGATCAAATTAGTAATCTCTTCTCCTTCTTCTCATACCTAAGCGGTGCCCAACCAAGCATCCCACCACCCTTGCAAGCCCAAGAGCTCCTGAGTAAGATTCATAAGCTTCGGTTTTGGAATTACGGAGCTATAGTCGATTGATAGTTAGATCAAAAGATATCAAGTGAGAAATTATACTATTAAATCTATAAATTAGATGATGATATGATGTGTTTGATATGGATGTTTTCTATGTTTGATCATCATGTTTTGGATGTTGATGATATGTTTGTTTGATGTAGAAATGATTCACGGTAAAATACACGTCGAATTTACACCAAGGAATCACTGTCTATTATAAAATGAAATGGTATATATGGCATTGTTAAACCTCTTTAAAATAGTTTAAAATGATTTATAAATGATTTACAAATATTAAAACTCATTTCGGCAAAGTTTGAAAAGGTTTGGAAAATGGAGTAAAAATAAGCCGTCCTATTTCGGTAGATCACGATTTGACGACCTGAAAAGTTAAACGGACGTGTAGAATGGAATATGAGTTGGAATTCTTTAGAATAAGAATTTTCCGAAAGATAACGAATGTATGTACTAGCTTTGTGGTTTGATTATCAATCACTCATGTATCAGAGGTTGCACACTGATAATGGTTACACACTCAAAAGAACCACTATCTAATAAGTACATAAGGTGATATAATAGATAATGTCTAGGGTGGAGAATATAAATCAGAAAAATAGCTAGAATGGTTACATTGGTTACATTCAACAGCATATTTAGGGTATAATCAAAACCGATAAGGAACATTTGCATAATGCATTTTCCATAGAGACGACTCCAGTAAACTGAAGCTGATCTCTATACATAAGGATAAAAAAACACCATCCGAGTGTCATATCTCTCTAGATAAAATATACAATATGGTAAATACAAGTGGTCCATCATCCGAACATAAACATGAACAACATGAACCAAGTATCATTAACTCCCTCCAGCCAACAATTGATGAGCATCTCTAGACAAGGAGTTAATAACACATTGACATGGGTCAGCTAAACCTCAGGTTGTGCAGCCTACTCTGTCTTTAGCCATTTCCAATGTCGAGGTTACGTTCAGCATCTTTCACACGGGTCTACATCACTCGAACAGAACATGAATCCCCAATTGGATTCCCACACGTCGAACAGATCTCGAAACCACACATGGATTCCAACATCTCAAACATATCCACTTCCAAGAGATAGAACACATATCTCAATCTTGAAGTAGGTTTTGATAAGTAAAACATTTACCGATCCCGTTCCCTTCAAGTCTGATTCGATGAATTTAGTAATCCAATAATAATGAGAGCGATCGCATATGGAAAACAATTCTTGTATACTTATTACTTTTTCGATATTTTCATCTCACATCATCCCTAGGTCAAGAGTGAAGCCGGTAAGTTAGAGCTTTATTGCTCATATCCCACATAAACATCATTCTTAATTCCTAAATATAGACAAGCCCACATCATCGGCTTTTAGTGCTAAGAATACGAATAAATGTTTTCCATAAACGAGTAAATATAAAAAGCACGATCAAGCCGTACAAAGCATAATTAAGTCACATAAGCAACTTATAATCCCCATTTTGTTTAATTAATCTATTATTAATAACCTATTTTATTGGTAAAACTTCTTTTATCTAGTAAAACTTCATTTATTAATTTATACTATTCATTTGTACTCTTTTAATACTTCAAAAAGTATTCATATACTTATCTCAAATGGTATAAACATATTCATAAATCATTTACAAGATTTCTTACTTTAAACCTTTGCTTTTTCTATCAACATTCCTTGCTTATAATTCCTTCAAATTATCCATTTTAAGGCTCTAAGTCCTTTGGCAAATCCATTCAAAAAGGTTTAAGACTAATTTTACTTATACATTGTCACTACAAACTCAAACCATTTCACTAATGCTTATCCTTAAAACATTTTTTTAACGATCAATTTACATTCATAAGTACAATCCAAAGGGTTAAAGACGAAAGTAATTAACACATTGCCATAGCAAACCAAAAAGCATTCCATACTTGTATCATCTTTAAAAACATTCTTTTAGAGATCTAAGATAATACTTGGTTAAGTTTGATAGTCGATTATCTAGTTAAAACAATTGCTTATACAAATCAATGTTCATATACTTAACTCGTTTCTGACATTTTAACTTAACTGTTCCTTGTTTAAGAGTTATGCCAGATAAATTAGAGCACTGGTTACATCAAAGCCTTTTTAGACACTTCGTTCATGAATCTCACAAATACATAAAGTCTACTCGTCGGCTTTTAGTGTTAAGTATAGTATTAATGATTTGCATAAAAGAAACCAAACAACATGATTTTCAACATTCCCGACTTAACTTTTCCTCGTTTAAGAGGAAAGTCAGTAGTTTAGAGCTCTATTGCTCTGTCACTACTCGACAACAATCTTAACACTCACAAAAAGATAAGCTAACTTCGTCAGCTTTTAGCATTAAGCAAAGTTAATTACTTTTTTAAAAAGTAAGTAAACAACAATATTAGCATATTCCAACGTTCCAACTTAACAATTCCTCATTCAAGGGGAAAACCGATAGATTAGGGCTATATTGCTCCATTCCTACTCAACATCAGTCTTAACTCCCACAAATAGAGAAGTCTACCTCATTTGCTTTAGTGGTAAGCCTAGTCAATTACCTTTTTCAAAACCTTTAAAAATAATTATAAATAGGTTTTAAATATCTACTAAAATATCACTTGAAAATAACTAATTTATAATTTGATGAAAAAATGTTTTATAATATAAAACGTCTTTACTTTGAAAATACATATATAATTACTAAAAATATTTTTAAACTTCAAATCAACTTTAAAATACTTCAAAATGGATTTGAAAACATTTCTTAAAAGATTAGAGAAAAATACCAAATTTAAATATCATTTTTAAATACTTAAAACCATAAGCAGCTTGCTAAGCATTTATAAATGCTGTTAAAAGTCCATGTTAAAAACAACATTGAAAAGCACGATCTTTGTTACAGGTTTTTACCATTAAACAAAGATTTAAGACTTGAAATTTTAAATTAAGTACCACCCTTGGGGTACTTAAAAATTGCGGAAATAAACCCTTAACAAGCCTAACCAATTTACTTACAAAAGTTTGCAAAAATAGGCTATATTTACAAAGAGTATTTATAACCACATTTTTGCTCTACCTTTCACAATTTGGTTCATAATTTCTATAACTTTCCAAACCATTTTGTTACAATCCAATACACCAAAATATATGTAGAAAACAACCAAAAAATTAATCCCAAGTTAAGATCAAAAATATCCAATTTACATAAGTTAATAATAAGGGATATCAAAATGCAATTATAACCACCATTCTCGCTTCAAACACTTTCATACATACTTTAGTTCAATTAACAACATAAGTGTAATGACCCGTAAATTAATTTCTTTGTATTGAGTATTTAAATCATTTTGTAAATATTTAAATAACGGATTTTAATAACTAAATAAACATCTTTTAAATATTAATTAATGATGTTAAAATCATTTCCAAAATATGTTTGCTAAAATAGTTTGTTTAAATAAAAAAAGAAAATGTGACCGAAAATCGTTTTTGAAATTACGAATTTTCGGTGCCAAAAACTTGTCGGAAAACGCTGTGCACATTTGTGTACATGCGCACACATATACACACACACATGCAATGATAAGCTAATTATAGTGTTAGGGTTAGTAATCATGCTTAATTTAAAATAAAACATGATTTGACCTTAGTATATTAAAATAAGCTATAAAAGTTCACATAAGTACCCTAAAGTGCACCTACACTTTAGCACCATGCTTTACCATGTACATGAAGAGGAAAAAAGGGGAGATGAGTATAATTCACATGTAAGATGATCCAGGTGGAGGATTTTAGGGATACATGTGGCACATTTTGAGTGGAGGGTATGTACTCTAGGTGGTTTTGGTAATTTTCCACTTCCTTTGCCTATATATACCATCACATTCTAATGTAAACCACTTTCTTCATTTCAATTTCCATTTTACTAACGCTATCTCCATTTTCTTCTTCGTAAATGCATATATCCATTCATGGCCTCTAAATTCATTTCCTAAGTCGAAACTAGTTTAGATATTACCAAAACCAAGTTAAAACTACTCTATATCACCTTACATCCAAAAAGAAGTCCCATACCCCTCCTTATGAACCATGGCCGAGCACATTGCTGCCATGGCCAAGCCCAAAATAGCCCACTAAGGGCCCAAAAGTTGGAGGTTAAGTGAAGTGGAGGTAGTTCGAGTGTTTGGAAAGTGGTTGTAGTGTTTCGGCTTAATTTGGTAATATTTTGGTGAGTAAAACGTTACCCTCATAAATCAAAGTTATTAAACTATTTTAATGCTCATTTTAGTGACTTTTTAATGCTTGTCATATTTTTTTGGTGATGTATTGATTGTTGGTTTGGTTCATGATGCGAAAAGTTGTCGCTTTGGAAAGTTGGTAAATAATTAGTAAAGTATATAAAAAAAGTGGTAGTTAATGTTAGTTATATTGTTACAAATTCCCCTCTACATGTTGTATCATTGATAATACCATATATATATGGTCATATCCTTGCTATGTGATGTCTGATTGATGTGATAATGACATAAATTTATTTACCGAACTGCCCGTATAGCGATAGTCGCTATATCGGCCCTTTCGGGTAATCACTTCTTATCGAAACCATTTGATTTCATTTTGGTGCTTGGATTAGTTTTACAAGTGAAGTAAGTTTTTGAAAAAATAATAATTTCAAATTTAATTAATTATTTTAATAATGATTAATTAATTTAATTAATTAATTAATTAATAAGGATTATGGTTAACTAATTAACTTACTAACGATGTGTGTTAAAATTAACTAATTACTTAGTTAATGATGTTTTGAAATCAATTAACCATTTTATTTAATGATGTTTAAAGCTAATTAATCTTTTGATAACGATGGATTAAATATATTTAATCAATTTTCTAATGATGTTTTTAAATTAATTAATCTTTTTTAATTAATGATTTTTAAAGTAAATCTATTTGTTTTAACTTTAAGTAATCTTTCCTTTAATGATGTTTTAAAGTTGTTAATCATTTTAAACAATGAGATTTAATTATTAATTAATTAATTTAATTAGTTATATTTAAATGTTACTAATTAATTGAATTAAGGATGTTTTAAAGATAATTTACCATTTTCAATTAAAGGCATTTGAAGTTAATTTATGAGCTTAGTTAATGAAGTTTCAAAGTGAATTTATCAAAGTAACAAGGATGTTTTGACTTTGTTATTCATTTTAATTAATGGTAATAGATTATTTATTTATTTATAATTAATTTATAATTAAATTAATGGTGTTTAAAAGTGATTAATTTCTTTTGGATTAAAGGCTATTGAAGTAAATTTATCAGCTGAATTATGAACTTTTAAAGTTAATTAATTAATATAAAAAGGATGTGTTTAAGTTATTAAATGCTTTTTATAATGATGTTTTCAAAGTTAGTAAACTCTTTTAACAAAGTGTTTTAAATCTAATGCTTGTAATGTGAAGCCAAACACGAATTCGGTTTTTAAAAGAATACATTTGATTCGTTTATGGAAATGAATTAATTTCTGTAAAGCGGTATCACTTATATGGAAATGATTTATTTGTATGCTTCACACTAAACGTCAAAGAAGTAGACTTGCCGCTATTTCAAAAGTTAAGTGTAATCGTGAGATATGACTTTGAGGTAAAACTTCCTTGACTTGCCCAGTATTATTGTTAACCAAGAAATTGTACAAGTTTGAATCCAACAAGTGGTGATAAGTATACGAGACTTAATTTCCATATAAAATCATTTTATATCCTCGATAGTTGGTATACCGGCTATCGATTACTTCGGCTTCTTGATTTTCATCATTCTAAGACAGTTTGTTGCTCTTTTGAGCTTTGTTATTCTTTGTCGGTAAATGACTGAACCAAAAGCACGAAAGGACGTCCAACTATGTGGGGTTGCTCCCTTCAGGGTATTTTCACATCACATCTAGATCAAATTCGTTGCGCATTCATAAGTGAAATATTCTGATACTCGGTAACGTTTTGGTGGGATTCCCTGGTACATTTCTGAGAAGTGTCATGGAGTATATGAGCTTCTCAGAAGTATATTACTAGTGGTATACTTCCAGGGTGGTGCATCTTCCTAGTCATTTGTTGGAAAATTTTCCTTTCCTTATTTGATTCGAACATTCGAATTGTTTTCTGTAATTGTAACAGAAAGAGTCAACCACTCTTCATGATGTTTAATTGTAGGTTTTGTCCAATCTATCAAGTTTGGATTCTTATCTTGTTTTATCCATTCTGTCTAGTTTGGATTTTGTTCAGACTATTTCCATTCTTTCAAGTCTGGATCTTTATACTATTTTTCCCCATCATTTATGCTTGGATTTGTTTCCAATTTTTCTTTTCCATTCTTATGTTTGGCTGTTGTTTATATAGGAGAAAACCCGTTCTGCGTTAGCGACGCGGTTTCACATATTATTGTTAAATATACTCTCTCTTGTTTCAGAGTTTTACTCATACCAAACATTTTGTCTGACCCAAGTTGTTTATTTTTTATAAACTCTCTAGTACTCAAATATATTAAGTAGTCCAAGAGTTGCAGGCTTTTCTTTGGTGCTCTTTTGAAGACGGTGATCGGGCAGGCGGCTCCTTAGTTATCTAGTTATTTATTTCCGCTGTATGATTATGTATGTGTGTTTCGTATCTAAAAATAAAAAGTCAGAATATATAGCTACAAATCTGTTGGATGTAGTACTTTTGTTTAACTCTGATAGCTCCATGTAAGGAGTAATCTTATTGTGACGACCCGGGTTTTCTAACGTCTGTAATTGGGTAATTAACTGATTTTAATTATTGAAATGTTGATTTTATAAGTTGAACAAATAAATTTCTGATAATTAAAATATCGGGATATATGTAAATTGATTTAAAAGCTATATTAAATATTGGATTATAAAATCTCTGGATATGATAAATCTCATAGAAAATAAATAATAAACTCCATCATTTAAATTAGGATAAAATACCTATAAATATATATAGAAAAATATATACAAACTTTAATTGTTGATAATATAATATATATATAAGTGTATATATATGACCATAGGAAAGTGATGTACTTGAAATATGTGTAATGTAAAAATATATATATATAAGGACAAACACATGCTAGTACATACATATGCTTATATATTATGTCACTCATGTATCAGAGGATATTTTTGAGTGTGTAACCATAATGGCAATCCTTGCGATCTCAAAATTACTTCTATACGTTGGTCGCATATTTCTTGAGTTTCTCATACCAGACTTATATCTAGTGCTTGGTTTTTGTTTCCTGAAATTCCTCGCGTAGTCTTTTTGTAGTTTGAGAAATGCAGGGTTTCGTTAAAGTTCTCTAGAGCTCGAAGAGACGTGTTCGATGTTTCACCTACCGTAGTATTTTATTTTTGTTGCATTACTATATTGTACATATCAGCATTTGTGAGGACAGGTTGTTATAACTGTTCAAGCTGATGATAGTACTTAGTTTTTGTAACCTTGAAATTTTTATGTCGAAGTAACCCTTTATATTATTCTTTTGATACTATATATTACCTTTCGCTGGTGAGATTCTAATGTTATGTTCTCTTCTTTCTTGTTTTATTTTTTATTTTTATTTTACCCTAACAATTCGTCTTTCTGGCACTTAGGTGCTCGGCACATGAATACCGTGGATATATTAGTGTTGGTATTTAGAGGTTGAAAAGGTGGGTCATTACAATATTACAATTTTTGTTTTCACTTTGAAAACTATTGTAACGACCCGTACATTTTTAATAATTAAAGTTGTCAATTTAATAAGATTTTGGTAAATAAATTTGGAAGAAATAAAAAACTTTGTAATTTAATAATGAAATGAATGCCAAAATGAAATGTAACAATGTATTTAAAAACTAATTATTAACAATTGAAATGAAATTATAATTTATTGAAGTAATATAAATTGTTATACTTGGCTATAAATTTATGTAAGAAAACAAATGCAAACATTAAAATTTATAAATGATTTTGTATGAAATAAATGACCATTGAATAAAGATTAGGTATATAAGAATGGTAACATATGTTTTTGAACAATGAATTCAAAAGTGTGATTAAAAGTTATAGTAATGGTTGTAGGTTACTATTTAATTGGTCTATTAATCTAGTTGTAAATGTTACATTTGGGTATAAAACTGAATATAAGTAAATAAATGTAAGAGTTGTACGGATAAATGAATTAGTATATAATTTATGGTAATTGAATGAATTAAACATTATGTAAGCAATTATGATAATTAGTAGACATAATAAACTTGAGTGTAATATAAAGATATGATAACATTTATTGCAAGTTACATTTTATTTAGGCTGCTAAATTTAAAGTAGGAAATCAATTACATTTAAATGTAAGTAAATGTTCATAAATATGAGATAGGATAGTAATTGTAAACTGTGAATATAATGAAATAAATGGAAATGTATATTTTATTCATAGATAAAAATAAAAGAATGAAACCAAGTTGAATAAATTGATTAAGGTTTTAATTATAATAAATGTAAAATTTGGAATTTGTTTGTAATTTATTTTCCAAATACAATGAAATGAACATTTTCTGAAAATTTTATATTTTGGTCAGCTTTGGTCAAAGTTTGAATTTCAGTTAAAATTTTAAATTTGAATTTTTAATCTTTTTCTTTGTAGCAGAATATAATGCCGATATCCGTTCTGCTTTTTGTTTCGTTAATTCTGATTTATACCTTTAAAATTGTATAAATTACAGCGTTTTACACGCAATAAATTTCTGTATTCTTATTTTATATAATTTCCTATATACATCTCTTTGTTTATTTCTCTATTTATTTGTCTAGACTTTTATTGTATTTATTGGAATTTATTTGTTTATATCTTTTTTTAAATGGCTGGAGAAAATCAAGGGGACACACATTACATTGTTTAAATTCTTGCCTTTTTATTTGCCTAGCCTCTTTATTATTTTCCTAGCATTCACTAATCTCATAGCCATTCAAAACTTTTCTTGCCATCCACTCCACTTCATAATCCACGCACAAAAAAAATTATTTCCCATCTCTCATTTTCATTTGCATTTTAGAATAAAATATATGTAAGTTTCTTTCCCGTTAATTCTTGCCTTTTCCGTTTCCTTGCATTTACTCCTCCTTAGCCATTTCTTTTTATTTCCTTCTAGCCATGAGAAACCTTCATGATTCACATGCAAACCTTTCTCATTTCCTAACAAATAAAAAGAATTAAATACATCAAGTTATTTGTTGTCTTTTTATTTCCCAAAGCCTTCAAACTCTTGCCTTTAATTGCCTAGCCTCTTTATTTCTTACCATAGCCGCCTCTTACATTTGCAAATCATGTACAAAAACATCTCATCCCATCTCAATTCTCATTTGCTTCCTGAAGAGAAAAAATACAGTAAGTTTTCATGGCCTCCACCTTCTTCCTCTTTTTCTATTTTTATTTTTCCTTTGTTTCTTCATCAAGTATGCTCGGCCTCCACCTTTGTGCCGACCACCATCTCCTCTCCACCACCATACATGACTGAGCCTATGTGTGGTATGGTCAAGCCCACTTGACCATGGCTAAGCCACTTGCATTTGTTAAAGCAAGGTTGTGTCATTTTGACTCATATTTTTTTCATTGTTTTGATTCTAATCTTTGTGTTGAATTATATTCTTATGTTTGTGTAATTGTTTGTGTACAAGATTTGGATCATGACTCTTCATTCACTCAAAATCTTGTTCGTGCTTTGTTGTGCTTTTCGGAGTTTAGTTGTGTGTCTTGAATTTTTATCTTCAGCTTTAAAAATGTGAGTTTATCACTCTCGACATACGTACTTTTATAATTGTGAAACAATGACATGTGAATTGTAGAAATTGTTATGTTATGTTAATATGTTCATATATGCCTATGATATGATTATATGAGGTTAAATTATGCTAATATATTTGTTACATCACCAAATATTATATATTGTTATTTTATTTGTTGTTTCTCACACTGCAAGTTCCCTATCACTATGGGTTGAAATGATACATACCCGAACGGACATTATAATGAGGAAAAATCATTATGAGCTGAAATGATAGGCTCGAGTGATTTTTATTGTATTTGATTTACTTGGGATTGCGGGTTTGAAATGATAGAACCTGGATTTTTCATTTTAAATTACGGATTGAAATGACACATATCCGTATCACTTGACCTAGGTTAGAAAATATTATACAGGCCCATGGTTATATTTTTAAATTATATTTTCCTAAAAAAAATTATTAAGTATTTTGAATTTTTAAATATACGAGATTTGAGATAAAAGATTTGATTTAATGATTTAAATATAAGAAGATGTTGGTTTTCTATAGTTAAGATTTTATAAGTCTATAAGTGGCTTTAATTGAAATTATAAAGATGTGTTGGTTTTAAATAGAATTTAAAGACATTTATTAATGTTAAATAACTTAATAATATAATTGGACTTAATATGGAATTTGAAATCTAACTTAGTAATTGTTATGAATTTTACTTTATGAAACGGGCATGTTTTGTGTAATAAATAATGTATTTTGAACTGATAAAATGGAATACAGTTTTAATTGGACATTTTGTAATAAAATTTATTTAACTAGAAAATCATAGTTAATTGATGTCTAAATGAATAGATCTAAAAGAAAAAAATTGATTGTTATATTAACTATGATAAAATATTCTTTTGTGAAATGTTATGTTTCATAAAATAAATAGTTATGATTTTTAAATGGAAAAATGTAACTTTAATTATGACCTAACTTGATAATTGGAAATTTGGTTTTTCAAATGGAAATTGTAAGTTAAGTAAATAAATAGAAATTTAGTTTTATTTATGAAATGGGTATTTTAAAATAAAGTGTTAGGTTAGTGGTTAAAAATAAAAGTTAAGTAAAATAGTGTATTTTGACTTAATAAATGAATTATAGTTTAATTTGGATATTTATTTATAAAAGTTTATCTTATTGAATCATAAGTTTAATGATATCCAAATGAATAATTTCTGAAGTGGAAGATGTAATTTTATAGGTTAAAAATGGCTAGAATTGGAGTTTTAATGTTTCTGAAAGTTAAGCAATTTATAAAGGATTGACTAACAAATGAAATTAATTTAAATTCGACATTTATTAAAAAAAATGTTGTTTTATTAAAATTTATAAGTTAAGTAATATCCAAATAAATTTTTTTGGAAAGTGGAATGAGTTTGATAAGTTAAAAATGAGAAAAATTAAAGATATATTGTTTTAAAGGGTATAACAGAAATTACAGCATTTCTAAAATGCTGTGGTTAAATGAACTATGGCTGGAAATATACTAAAAAGGCCTATAACTGCATTTCTGAAGTGCTGTAATTTCTGGAAATTGAACTATGGCTGAAAATATACTCAAATATACTAAAAGGACCTATAACAACATTTCTGAAGTGCTGTAATTTCTGAAATTTTGAACTATATGCTGAAATTACTAAATAAACCTATAAAAGCATCTGAAATGCTGTAGTTTCTGATTTTGAACTATGTTTTGATATATACTAAATATACTTACCGCAACACTTTATAAATGCTGCTGTTTTGAAATTTTCAATGTTCGAAATGTTTGAACTAATGAACTAAGAAATGTTAAAACTTTGAAATGAATATTATTTGACATTGAATTTAAATGGTTTGGAAATGAATTTATTTGAAATAGTATTTAATTAAGAATTGTCTTTAAATATATTAGCTTGAAGCTTATTGGAATTGAAGATTTAAGAATGTGATCTTATAAAGTGGTTTGGTTTAAGATGATTTATAAAGGAATATTTCAAGCTTAAATAAATTGAAAGAAATATTCAGTGATTGGAAATTCGGGTTTATTCAAATGATATTTTGGTTTTGAAATATAAACTAGTTGAATATGATGTTTTGGTTTTGAAGTATACACTAGTTTTGAAATGGATATGATATTTTGTTTTGAGGTATAAATGATTTTGAAATAAATATCCATGGGTTATAATAACGATTGGTTGGCAAAGAGACCGGGATCGGATATGGGCATACTCTCTGCCGATACCGAAAACCACTTTGACAACCGTGTACGCGGCGGAGATTCCAGAATGAAGTAGGATGGTGGCGACGATCCTATTGAGGTATGAACGTGGACCCGACTCCCGTGAGTTGGCATAAGGTGGCTAAAACAGGAGCGATTCTCGGGCCAATTAGGTAGCACCTCTGATCGGAAGCATTTCTTCGATACATTTCTATTACTTTGATTGAATTGGTGGCTACCTTTCGATTTTTTATTTGGGAGTGTGTTCCGAGGTGGGCGGTAGTGGCTGCTATGCATTTCCACCAGCCCGGATGCGTAATTGGTATATGTACCTTGGCATTGCCTTGTTGTGCCGTGTCACCTACCATATCGAGCTTTACTACGAGTTTGGATTTGTGCCGTAGCCTGTGGAGTATTGAGGGTAGCTTCCGATCTGGGGGTATGCTAATATTGGATAGACTATTGGGACTATGTTAAGGGGAATATTGGGTCACTCCTTAACGCTATTTAAAAGTAAGTTTATTTTATTGTAGACATTATTATAATAGTGAATATTACTACATAGTAGATAGTTTAACGGATCCTTAAAGAATGGGCGATCCTAAGCATTTTTTAAGTTACTTGTACCTTTATATTACAGTTCACTTGAGTTGGTTTACATTGTATAAGTATGTATGTCCTAACTCTAGTATTTTGTGTTTTGTTTTACGCTCTGGTCAGACTTAGTGATGCAGCATTTAAGACTCACCTTTGGAGTTGGAGCTTTTCTTGGAGATCCAGCTATCTATTTCGCTTTCGGTTATCCAGTTGATTCTAGTGATGTATTCTGATTTATACTTGATTATCATGTTGAGACTTCTGTTGTATCTTGTTAACTTTGATGTACATATATAGTAGCTTCATGAACTACTATTTCTTTGCTTCCGCTGCATTGTCATATTACTTTGTGTCTGTGATCTATTTACTATATATCCTGAGTTTTGCCAAATTTTATTTACAATCTATTGTTTTGAATTATTCAAGTCCGACATGTGTGGATTTATTGTCGATTTGAATGGTCCAAAATAGTGGGTCGTTACAGTTGGTATCAAAGCTTTGGCTCTAGGCAAAACTTAGCATACATGGAAAATTTATTTTCAGAATCACTTTCGTTCGAGCTTGAATCTCTTCCTTTTTTTACTCGACTTCTTTTGAATTTTGGAACGTTCCCTGCGGTTCCAAACCCATTCTTGTCTCTCCCAATTTGTCTTCTTTGATTCTGGAGTATCCCATAATTCCATTTCGAATGATCTTTATAAGCAATGGGCTGTCTCGCCAATCTTCGAATGATTGTAAGGGGTGAAACTCCTTTACAATTAGCATTGATTCACCGAAGATTTCGGTTTACGATGTTATTTATCTCTTGTTATCCCGAATTCTATCTCTTGAGATCGGATGTTGGTTTGTCCCAATACTCTACATCGATCTTATTCTTGAAGTCATGGTCGACTCGATTAAGGTTGCCCGAGATTTATATAAGCTTATTCATTCCCTTATTCTGTTATTTAATCAACTTGTCTTTTGTTTCCAACTTATCTTCAAATCATTCTTGAAGTGTATTTTTGTAAACTAATATTTAAATATTTTAATATATATATTGTGTTGTTTGAGTTGTTGATGTTGATTTGGGTTTCTGATCGATTCGTCTGATCAACGCTATCGATAGGATTTCCAAAACAATTGAACAGAGCAAACCGACACAATATGGTTTTCAAATTTGGTAAATGAGATAAATTTTGTATAATCATAATTTATATATGTATGATTTTCTGAATGTTGATAGTTAATTGAATTGATTGTTAAGAAACAATATTTGACTTTGTATATATATTATAATCATTGGCTTTGTTCATATATAAATAATTGAACTATAAAATATGGTTATAAATTAATTTGGAAATTTAAATGAATTTAAAATCAAGAATTTGAGAATTTAAGTTTTCGATGATTTCAAACTTTGTTTTAAAATATTAAAGGATATATTATTTAAAATATTTTCGAATAGAAATTGTTTCTAAAGAATTTTAAAAGTTTTAAATCAGTGCTCTTCTCTTTGTCGCTGGAAAATAATTTCAGTAATGACTACAGCACCATCGACATTCATTTTCGAGTTTTGAAGTGAAGAGACCATTTTGTAGCTTTGCTATAGTTCTGCTTTGAATAATTAAATTGATTTGCATTTTTAAAAATTGACATGATTTATAATATATATATTGATATATTATTTAAAGTTGATTTGATATATATTATGTATATATATTTATTTATCTCTAGAATAATTTGAAGCTAATCGGAAATTTAACTCTTAAATTTTATCCTAAGGGATGATTTTAATTATAAAATGAAGCCAAAACTTGAATAAATATTTAAAAGTATGGTTCCATACTCCGCACTTTTGCTAAATCGTTTAAATCTCTTCATCATTTTCTTGAAAGTGCAAAATTGTGTATTTTATATAAATAACATTTTACGTTCTCAAACGGACAAGTCCAAAATTAACCGAATTAGTAAAAGTAAGGGTTCATAGTCCTTAATTTTTCTGAATCGTTTAAATCGCTTCCTCATTCTTTTGAAAGCGCAAACTGAAAAGAATTTTTTTTTGAAAACAATTTTATTTTAAAACGATTTTTAAAACACGTGATTAAAACAGCAACATCTGTAGTAATTTCGACGAGGAAATTGCACTTCGCAAAACACCGTAAAAACGGATGCCAAATCAGTGTTGCGGAGTAACCGCTTGAAAATTCACTTTAAAATTGACGGTTACTGAAGTCAAAATAACAGTAATTTTATTCGTCAAAAATGTCATCAAAACAACACGCGTTCAAAAATGTAGCACCGGAGTAAAATTCCATTATAAAAATAACAGCGCAAAATACGTTTTAAAACGTAACACCGGTTGAAAAATAAATTAATGCAGTAAACAACGCTACTGCATACTCAACAAAATATTGCACTGGAAAATGAAGAAATGCAAAATATGTGCTCTGGACTCTTACACGCATGCATTACACAGTTTTCATGCACGGACAAATAAAATGCCTGGAACTCATTTTACACCCAAAAATGAGTATTTTGTACTAAACTTAGATGCATGCACACTAACGAGACTGGGTATAGGAAGGTGTGAATTTCCCTCCATGCAATAATGAATAGGCAAAGTTATACCTGACTAGGAACAAATGACGTTGGCAAATATGCAATTCAACTATGCAACAACAAAATAATAAATAATAAAGACCCAAAAGTATAAAGACCTGGACTTTCATCAACATGCTACTTCTACGTGCTTGCAAGAAAATGCCAAAATGATGCATGCACGCACGTAACTTAATGACTTGGCCTTGACACTATATGTAGTAAGCATGCACACATGAGGTAATGAAATTATGCTTTGAACTTGCATAAAAATATGGACTTTAATATCATACACACCATGCACCCTACTATCTTTTATAAAGGTCTGACAACATCTTCACGCATGAAGGAATATCCTGGAGCTAAGTTTCAGGTATGCAAACAAGTTTGGTACTATCAAATATAAACAACAAAAAGCACAGTTTAAATAGAAGGTGAGTTTGCACTCACAAAGTTTGGCTTCAAAGTTAGCTAGCTACCCAGATTCAAGTTGGAGCTGCCATTAATGTTCTGCAGAGCACAACTTGAAGAATGAAAATGTTGCAGAGAAATATTATTTCTCTTTTCTTTAATTGATATTGGTCAAACAAAATGAGTGTTTGGCCATCTTTCTGGTACCCTTTGCATTTAATGAAAACGTTGCCTCAGAGAAAATAATGTACTAGCTGCACACTTGATGCGGCAGAGAAAAGCAAATGTGTTTACATATTTGATTTTTAAAAACCTGAGGTGACAGTATTTGCAATGTACATTCATACTTGGTTCACTCTTATACATCATCTCTGTTGATTCATTACTAGAATGTCCCAGCAATGAAAATGGTGATTACAATTGCTTTTAGAAAAATAGTGACAGCAATGTAAATATGCCTTCACACTTGGTTTATTGCTTGACTGTCGGCAATGCAAAGAAAAAGAAAAATGATGTAAAGTAGACACTATATTTTTTTTCAACTTTGTTTTTAAATTTGCATCCATATTTTTCTTTGAAAATTTTAAATAAAAAGTTTTCTATTTAAAATATTCACTTCGACAGTAATTCAAAAATTACGGTCGTTACCGATTTTTATAATATTTATTACGACAGTGATTCAGAAATCATGGTCGTTACAGTTAAGGCGTTACCATTATCTCCCTTAACACATTTAATATAAGCGTCATAGTCTATACAGCACTGTAAACTCCACCGTAAACTAGTGGGCTATCAGGGAGTACTCCATAGGTATAACACGAAACAAATCGTAGTGGTCGCGCATAGGGATACGAGTATGACAAGGCACATGAGGCAATACCCAAGGTAGTGAAACTACCGTTTGCCTGATCAGGACTGGTGAGAACGCATCGCCGCAACGATCGCAACACCGTGAAACAACACTCCCAAATCAAGGGTGCACACCAATCAAAACAAGTAATGAGTAGTTTACGAAGAAGTGTGTTCGCTAGAGGTAGCTAACCTTACTGGTCCGACATGGCTCCTGTTTGAGTCATTTCAAATTTGACAAAAGTGTCAAGGCTATCCATTATCGTTCTCTTTCTTCAAATCCAGCAACGGCATCATTCCAACCACTTCATTCTGGATCACACTCCGCGTAGAATAATTATTAAAGTGGTTTTCGGTTTGGACAGAGAGTATGTCCCTAATCGATCCCGGACTCTTCAATAACTACGTAATTATTACACCGATTGGTCATGTAATAAACTTTCAAAATAGTTTATATTTCAAAACCAAAATATCATTGCCATTTCAAAACCATATCCATACGATATCATTTTCACTTCAAATAAATCCATTTCCAAAATCATATCACTTTCCAAAGTTGTATCGCTTTCGAAATCGTAAGTCTTTTAAAATCAACACTTTGGAAATCAAAACCTTGAAATTCATAACATTTTGGAACTATAGTTTGAAATCATAACATTTTGGAATTCATAACACTTTCCTCTTAAACAGTTTAGATATTAAAATTAGTGTATATAATAAAATAGTTTATAAAATAAAAATAGTTTATATAAAATAGTTATAAGTTAAAATAGTTTATAATAAAATAATATATATTGAAAATGATTTATATAAAATAGTTTATATTAAAATAATTTATAAAGTAAAATATAAATAGTTGTAGATATAGTTTAAAAATACTTTATAAAATAAAATAGCTTCCACAAATTCACAAATCGATTCAAATTAACTCAACTTCCAAATTCAACTTAATTCAAACTCAATTCATAAATTTCAGCTCAATTCAATTTCTCAATAAATCATTTCGATTTATAACGATTTCAAATACAGATTTGAAACACAAAATAAACCATTAAATTTCAATATATTTCAAAGCTTTAAATATTCCACATTTCAAAAACTAAATTTGATAATTCCATTTATATCTCAATTTAATTTCATTTCATTTAGTTTCTGAGATATTTCTTTAATCATTTCAATACATCTAAATACAACTTCAATTTACAAATTTATATAAACAAAATATCCCATTTAAATTTATATAAGTTTGAAATATTCATTTAAGCCGCTTTTTAATCAAATTCAAGTTATAAAACATATCTTAAAATTTCAAATTTAATAGATTTCAAATCAAACTTATTTAAGTATAATTCTTAAATAATTAAAAATTCCAAATCAAATTCAAATTTTATCTTTCAACCTGAAACATTATAAACTCTATATTTGAAAATATAAATTTACATAAATACTTAAACATATTTTATATTGATTCAAATCAACTTTATTAAATAAACTTTAATAAATCTTTAAAATCAATATTTATCAAAACCCATATATTTCTTTCCAAAACCATAGAAATCAATTTCAAAATATTTATATATATATAGACCAACGGTGTCTGTATAAAATTTTCTACCCTATGGTCAAGTGATACGGATATTTATCATTTCAATCCGTAATTTAAATTATATACGGGTATATATCTTTTCAACCCGTAATCCCAAATTTAATTCAATGAAAATCGCTTGGGTTTATCATTTCAACCCATAACGATTTTCTCATATTCTACAGATCGTTCAGGTATGTATCATTTCAACCCATAGTGAATTCTATACTAACAGGGAACTTGCAGAGTGATAACAGATATGATAATAATATAACAGACATATATCATCAATATAAATAACAAATAATGGTGTCAGGTGTCACAGGTGAACAGATACAGATAATGGCATATATATAGCAATATAAATAATAGATAATGGTGTCAGATGTCACAGGTGAACAGGTACAGATAATGGCATATATATAGCAATATAAATAACAGATAATGGTGTCAGATGTCACAGGTGAACAGATACAGATGATGACATATATATAGAAATGTAAATAACTAGCAGCAACATATTTCAATTGTCGTTTCAATTGAAATCAAATTTAATAAATAAAAGAACGTTAATCGTGAGTGATTGCTCACCTTTCGAGGCTAGATAGATTTGACAAGGAAATGAGCTACAAGTTCCAAAGCGGTGCTAGATGGACATGATTCGACGAACAAAGCTGATAGATAAGGAATCGACGAAGTAAATAAGACTGGGTAGACGAAGATAATTGATATAAGTGAACTCATATATATGGCTATATATATAACTAAAAAAAATCATCATTTTTTTTAATTCCAACACATATTAAATTAAATGTATGTATTCCAAAATCATAGTTTTAAACAAACACATAGTTAAACATATAAATTGAACTAGGAAGAAAAATATACTTTATATATATAACTACTTATATAATGCATGTTATCAATAAGGATATACCTTTATACCAATGAGCTAACTGACCATAACGCCTTTATATGTAACTGACAACATATATACACACTGACCAAATATATAGCTGTTATAAAATATACACGAAACACACATATAATACTACTAGGTATATGTAAACTTAATTTATAATATGCATATATAAACATACATTTTCTCAGATTATCTATTTACAAATCAACTTTTTAATAAAGTCCGCAGTTTAAAAGTTCTGCAAATAAATATTTAGAATCAAAATATCTAAATATCGTTAATATAATCTAGTTTACATTCTATTAAAAATCAATTTGGCCCATAAATTTCAAAACGTATTCTATATATATGTATTCGTTCCAGAATACTACACAAACAAAATGTATCTGTATATACAGTCATTTTCAACAAGGGTAACATCGCCATAACATAACACATTGCATCTACTTCAAAAGCTCCAAAGCAAATATATCCAAACAGATCAATTGTATATAACTGATATATATATATATATATATATATATATATATTACAACTTTTAGAAATAAATACTTGTTTTCCAACTTAAGTAAACTTACTTTGTTAAAATATATGTACAACTCACACAAAACACGCACACTTATGTAAACTCATACTTTTATATATAAACAAATATATAAACATATTATGCTAATATAACTTTATAAACTAACGTGTAACTTTATAACAATATATATACAAACTTCTTTTACAAAACAAAAGGCAGACATATATATCTAAACAAACCCATATAAATTTAAATAATAAATAACATATTATGTAACTGATAACATGTGTACCCGATATACTGTATCACTACAAAAAAATAAACAAATATATATAACTATTTATATGTATATAGGCTAGTACAACCTTATCCAATAGACAACTTAAGAAGGAAAAAAAACAATATCAATAAGCAAAATATTACCTCCAGCAAACTTCATACACATATATACATATACGTACGCATATATACATGTAAGATGCGTTCAACATGGAGGAGGCAGAGATGGGTAAAAGGAGGAGATGTCGGCCGGCGTTCGGTTCAAGGAGGCGAGGCTCTCGACTTGCTGGCCAGGGTTTGTGATGGCTGCGAGTGATGGCGGCTTGATCAGCCAGAGGAGGGAGCGGTTGCCGTAAGGTGGATCGGTCGGGATGGTGGAGGTGATGTGGCGGCTCTCGGTGGAGGAAACGTGGCCAAGGGGAAGGACGTAGGGTGCGTGGGCAAGGCGAGTATGGCGGAGGTGCCATCGATGATGAGGCAAAGTGGAATGGAGTGGAAGATGAAGAAGGCATATGAAAGGATGAGTCTATAGGAAATAGGACTAGAAAGCGAATGGACAGAGAGATGCTTGGAAATGAAGATTGCAGCTTTGTATAATTAAATGCTTGCACGTGACTCATTGTATTCAAGGTAGGAAAATATATTAATAGAAGCTTAGAAAAATGGACGAAACAAAACATTGGGAATGACAAGGGAAAATGTTGAGCCAGAAAATATTTATATCAAACGGCTATTTGGTTTGCACATTGGGTAAAGGAAAAACACCACGAAGTCAAAAAGCAGCAAAACGAGTACCGATACGACTGTCTGTTTCGCGTTTTTCGTCGTGTACGAACATCAAAATTGACAATCGAATATACCGTAGAGATCAGCACGACGAGACGATAAAAACGGTATACAGATATCAGTGGTATGATTGAATTATAAAAATTCGAAATTCTGCTAGGGGAAAAATGCACCAAAAACGCAGAAAAATAAGATCGATGGAGCTAAAGAAGTTCGAATTTGATGAAACGAAATTTGACGTCTCACTCAGAAGATGATTTTGAATTTTGCTATGTAAAAATATTCAGGTTTGGAAAACATTTTATTATCATCAATTTTAACTGATATAAATTGGAATAAAATTACACTAGAAAATAAACTTCCAAATTATCTGATGAAAATTTACCAGTTGCTATGATTAATTAGACGCATTCCAAATATCAAATTTTTATTTCAAAAATTTATCGTTTAAAATTTCACAAAATTTCAACTAATTACGTTATTAAAACAGTTAAAATTTACGGGTCATTACAATTATATTCTTATGTTTGTGTAATTGTTTGTGTACAAGATTTGGATCATGACTCTTCATTCACTCAAAATTTTGTTCATGCTTTGTCGTGCTTTTCGGAGTATAGTTGTGTGTCTTGAATATTTATCTCCAGCTTTAAAAAGGTGAGTTTATCACTCTCGACATACGTACTTTTATAATTGTGAAACAATGACATGTGAATTGTAGAAATTGTTATGTTATGTTAATATGTTCATATATGCCTATGATATGATTATATGAGGTTAAATTCTGCTTATATATTTCTTACATCACCTGATATGATATACTGTTATTTTATTTGCCGTTTCTCACACTGCAAGTTCCCTATCACTATGGGTTGAAATGATACATACCCGAATGGACATTAGAATAAGGAAAAATCATTATGAGCTGAAATGATAGGCTGAGTGATTTTTATTGTATTTGATTTACCTGGAATTATGGGTTTGAAATGATAGAACCTGGATTTTTCATTTTAAATTACGGATTGAAATGACACATATCCGTATCACTTGACCTAGGTTAGAAAATATTATACAGGCCCATGGTTATATTTTTAAATTATATTTTCCTAAAAAAAATTATTAAGTATTTTGAATTTTTAAATATATGAGATTTGAGCTAAAAGATTTGATTTAATGATTTAAATATAAGAAGATGTTGGTTTTCTATAAGTTAAGATTATATAAGTCTATAAGTGGCTTTAATTGAAATTATAAAGATGTGTTGGTTTTAAATAGAATTTAAAGACATTTATTGATGTTAAATAACTTAATAATATAATTGGACTTAATATGGAATTTGAAATCTAATCTAGTAATTGTTATGAATTTTACTTTATGAAACGGGCATGTTTTGTGTAATAAATAATGTATTTTGAACTGATAAAATGGAATACAGTTTTAATTGGACATTTTGTAATAAAATTTATTTAACTAGAAAATCATAGTTAATTGATGTCTAAATGAATAGATCTAAAAGAAAAAAATTGATTGTTATATTAACTATGATAAAATATTCTTTTGTGAAATGTTATGTTTCGTAAAATAAATAGTTATGATTTTTAAATGGAAAAATGTAACTTTAATTATGACCTAACTTGATAATTGGAAATTTGGTTTTTCAAATGGAAATTTTAAGTTAAGTAAATAAATAGAAATTTAGTTTTATTTATGAAATGGGTATTTTAAAATAAAGTGTTAGGTTAGTGGTTAAAAATAAAAGTTAAGTAAAATAGTGTATTTTGACTTAATAAATGAATTATAGTTTAATTAATTTGGATATTTATTTATAAAAGTTTATCTTATTGAATCATAAGTTTAATGATATCCAAATGAATAATTTCTGAAGTGGAAGATGTAATTTTATAGGTTAAAAATGGCTAGAATTGGAGTTTTAATGTTTCTGAAAGTTAAGCAATTTGTAAAGGATTGACTAACAAATGAAATTAATTTAAATTCGACATTTATTAATAAAAATGTTGTTTTATTAAAATTTATAAATTAAGTAATATCCAAATAAATATTTTTGGAAAGTGGAATGAGTTTGATAAGTTAAAAATGAGAAAAATTGAAGATATATTGTTTTTAAGGGTATAACAGAAATTATAGCGTTTCTGAAATGCTGTGGTTAAATGAACTATGGCTGAAAATATACTAAAAAGACCTATAACTGCATTTCTGAAGTGCTATAATTTCTGGAAATTGAACCATGGCTGAAAATATACTCAAATATACTAAAAGGACCTATAATAGCATTTCTGAAGTGCTGTAATTTCTGAAATTTTGAACTATATGTTGAAATTACTAAATAAACCTATAACAGCATTTCTGAAATGCTGTAGTTTCTGATTTTGAACTATCTTTTGATATATACTAAATATACTTACCGCAACACTTTATAATGCTTCTGTTTTGAAAATTTCAATGTTTGAAATGATTGAACGAATGAACATAGAAATGTTACAACTTTGAAATGAATATTATTTGACATTGAATTTAAATTGTTTGGAAATGAATTTATTTGAAATAGTATTTAATTAAGAATTGTCTTTAAATATATTAGCTTGAAGCTTATTGGAATTGAAGATTTAAGAATGTAATCTTATAAAGTGGTTTGGTTTAAGATGATTTAAAAAGGAATATTTCAAGCTTAAATAAATTGAAAGAAATATTCAGTGATTGGAAATTTGGGTTTATTCAAATGATATTTTGGTTTTGAAATATAAACTAGTTGAATATGATGTTTTGGCTTTGAAGTATTAACTAGTTTTGAAATGGATATGATATTTTGTTTTGATGTATACATGATTTTGAAATAAATATCCATGGGTTATAATAACGATTGGTTGGCAAAGAGACCGGGATCGGATATGGGCATACTCTCTGCCGATACCGAAAACCACTTTGACAACCGTGTACGCGGTGGAGATTCCATAATGAAGTAGGATGGTGGCGACGATCCTATTGAGGTATGAACGTTGACCCGACTCCCGTGAGTTGGCATAAGGTGGCTAAAACAAGAGCGATTCTCGGGCTAATGAGGTAGCACCTCTGATCGAACGCATTTCTTCGATACATTTCTATTACTTTGTGATTGATTTGGTGGCCACCTTTCGATTTTTGATTTGGGAGTGTGTTCCGAGGTGGACGGTAGTGGCTGCTATGCGTTTCCACTAGCCCGGATGCGTAATTGGTATATCTAACTTAGCATTACCTTGTTGTGCCATGTCACCTACCATATCGAGCTTTACTACGAGTTTGGATTTGTGCCTTAGCCTGTGGAGTATTGAGGGTACACTACAAGAAAAATATCATTTTACAACATCGTATAAATGTAGTTGAAGTATTATAACAACATTTATGGTTATGTTGTTACATCCACAGTTGTGAAAAATGGGGTATCTTTTACAACGTTTATTTAAATGTTGTGTAAAATGTTGTGCAAAAGTTAGCTATAACAAAACATAAATATTGTGAAAACACCAAAAAGTAATTAAAAGATGTTTTTACTACGTTTTCTGATTGTTTTAAAATAGTCAACTACCATATATTTCATATGTTATAACAATCTTTTTTTCGACAATATATATATGTTGTCTGCATACATTTTCAGTGATTTCCATATGTTGTATTTTATTTCGACAACGTTATTCACTTATTGTAGAAACATTATCCACGTCATCTAATAAAAGTTGTGTATTGGTTTTATACAACTATTTCCAACTATGGCATTTTATGTTTCAATCATATTTAATAAACGTTGCAAATACAAGTTAGACAACATTGTTTAAATGTTGCTTTAATTTCATTTGCATCATTCGTCAAACATTGTAGAACAAAATTCCCACAACTTTTTTTACCTGTTATACTATGTATTACCACCACGTTTGTGTATGGTTGTAAATAATTTTTCAATAACATTGCTCTAATATAACAAAAAATACATTTGATTCTTACACTAAACGTTGTGCATAAGTATTTTACAATAATTGACAAACATTGTAAATTATGCCAACATTTCCCACATATTGTATTGTACATTTCAACCATATTTATATTACATCACAACAGTTCACAGAATGTTATTAAATGTCAAACCACAATTGCTCATTTCAAAAGGAATAGCATACATAGAACAATCTGTTAGATCAACACATGATTTAATGTTAAAAAAAACATCACAAGTCACATCTGAAAGTATTTTGACATCGACATGCATCAACGCAAGCTATGGTATGAAATACAAATACACTGCAAACAGAGCCTAAAATCTAGAACAGAAATGCAACTTGTTTGAAGTTTCCAAAAAAGATTTTAATTGGTAGAGCAAGCTTTCCAAATAACAGTGTAGCAGCTGCAACAACCTTCTTTATAGAAGCGCCTGTAATTCCTGCAGCATGGGTAACATATATGTTAATTAAAACTAGTTACTGTAATGTAAGAACTGCATTTAATTTAGCTTCTGGGTAGATACAAACCGTGACCACAAAACTGTTGTAATGTAAGAACTGCATTTAATTTTATTATAGTTCTGCATTTCATTTAGCTATTTCATTTAGCTTCAGTGGTACTGCATTTAAACCTATCGACTTTTTATTCATTTAGCTTCAGTGGTACTGCATTTCATTTAGGAACAGTGGTACTGCATTTAGCTTCAGTGGTACTTTTTATTATAGTACCACTAAATTAAATGTACCACTATGACTACTAACACTATAATGTGGTACATTTAATTTAGCTTCAGTGGTACATTTAATTTAGCTTCAGTGGTACTGCATTTAATTTAGCTTTCCAATTTTTGAAGAGCAGAAACACACTTGTTATTGTATTAGTAGTCATAGTGGTACATTTAGAAGGGTTTTATAATATAAACAGATTAAAAAAAAGGAAGAAAATAAATAAAAATCACACATACATAAATAATGCAAACAGTAAAAGCCACTTCAGTGAGTATTATTTATGCAAAGAAATACGCTGATTCATGTGAGCATACTATTCTCATACGACCCATAACTTGAGCTGGTACCGTTGATCCGAGTTTGAACTGTTAACATGTTTGATGATGACTGTTATTTTATTTACAGAAAAGTTGATCCTTTAAAGTTGTAAGAATTGAACCAACTAACATAATACATGTTGTAAGAAAAGTTTGAACTGTTAACATGTTTGAACTGTTCACACACTTTTTATCCATTTTATATTCACGCACCTAACATAATACATGGCTTCAATGGTGAAAGCTTTTGCCTATTGCTTCATATTTAGTTGAACCAACCATTGTGACCTGTTACGTTCGTATATTTGTATACATGTCTGGGTTTCTTAAATTTATACCTCTAAATATGTGTGTAAATGCATGTGTTTGTATATGTATGTATATATTTGAATGTAGTGTGTGTTACTACTGACTGCTCGTGAGCTCCCTTTTGGGCATGATCCAAGTTTATTTATATATAATATTATATGCTGCTGCACACAAGTTACACATATTTGCATGTGCATACGTAAATGAATATGATAGATGAATATGCAGCCTATCTTCAGGCTGCTTAGTTGTTGCTTCTTTTGTTTTAGCCTAAGAAATTTTATTATCTTATTTTTATGTTACTGTTTCGCTTGGTACATAAATATATAAATATAAAAGGTTGCTTTAGTGTCTACATTTGTTATGTTTATATGCAACTTCATGTGAACTCTAACACTTGATATTTGTTGTTAGTAAATAAATGTGTCTATTTTTATTGTACAACAAACTAAATTTAGTACATTTAAATTTTAATATATATATATATATATATTTATATAATCCTAAGTAATAATTTTATTATGTAAAATTATACGTTTTAGGTGTTTTATTATCATGTATGATGCTTTATTTAGTTATACTAATTTAATGCCTATTCAAGTATTCCTAAATTTGCTAACCTCTTTATTACTTTATGACTTTATTCTTGTCCATCTCTAAGTATGGATGGATAATACTTTTGTTTTTATGTTGTTTGTTTGTCTAGTTGTTTTTTCAAAACCCTGCTACTGTATTATAACTTGATAGAATTTGAATTTTTTATCACGACTGGTATTGTAAAAATCATATATATATATATACGTGTGTATATATATATATAGACACACACACAAGCCTCACAATTTATAATTAAAAATATAATATTCAAGCTTCAGGATATATTTATTGGATTATGAATAATTAAAACCAACTTTGATAACAAATAATTATTTAAAACAGTAATTAGACTTTATAATTGTGTAATCGATGTTATGTACAATATTTTGTTCTATAAACTATGTTGGGAATTTAAAATGAGTTTTTCCAATATTATTAACAAATATTTACCAGTTGTCTAATTGTCTAAAAGATTAAGAAATTTATGTTATTGACATAGAGTATATTATATTTTAGTTAATGCTAGAATATATATATATTTATTATTTATTATCCCATTTCTAAGTATTTATTTGTTATAAGAGGTTATATGTTGTGAATGTGTCATTATTAAATATTGTATTGTTATTTTATATTTATTTGGATAATCTATTGTATATCTCTATTCCAGTATTTCTTTTCTTATTTAATTATATAGAGATTATACAAAAGATTCACGACATCTTACTAATTGATTATTGTTACTTATTATATGTGATGAGAAATTAGAATAAACGGTTTAGTGATACCGTCTGGTATGAGACTTTTGGTAATACTTTCCGGTTATTCTTTCGACTCATTATATAGAATATAGGAGGAGCGAAAGTGATGTGTGAGCACCGAATAAATGAACTAGTAACACGATGTGGTGTGAGACTCCATTGTGTTATTTATTCAGTTATTCTTTGCTCGTGGATGACACTCATATAGGGGTATGTTGTGTATGTAGTGTGTGATTCGTTACGGTTAACACGTATGGGGCCTACTTGTTAGCCACATAGTTATGTACATTAAATAATGCGTTGGTGGAGTTGGTTTTTGGTTTACCACATTATGTATACCACTATAAACGTGAATAAAAGACATAGTAGGAATTAAATAATTTGTTCCAGCACATAAGCATGCCCGCTCTCATTTGATCTATTAAAAAAAGTATAATCATGAAACACTGAAAAACGACTGACTAGTACACGATATTAAACGACGTAGAACTTAAAAGATGAATCTCATAAGAGGATAATTATTATCAATGGAACAAAAATCGGTTGGAGGAAAAATATTTTTATGGGAATTAATTAGTAGATTGGTGGTTGTAAGAACTTACAAAAAGAGGTCTTTAGTTTGTATCGATATCCATTTTTCCAGCCGTCCTCGCATTGACATATAGCAAGCCTACAAACATGAAATAAGAAACGCATTAGTACAAACAATAATAGCTATTATTGCTACACCAGTACCTAGGGAATCACATATAGCAAGTATTTGATATGACAAAGGTTACATAAATTTTACTTGATTTTTTGCCAAAAAAAACACGAGGAACTAAATGTATAACAAATAAACAAATTTCTCATGTATATCACAACAATTTGAGTTGAATAAATAAACCATTGTCATATCAATGCATAATGATACAAGATTATTAAGTTTTGAACTTGCTAAGATAAACCATTACCTAAACAATGGAAATAAGAGAAGCTACACTAACATGCCTTCATGACCCTTTCTTTCAAAGCCATCGTCATCCTCCAAAACTTCATCAAGTTGTGATACATCCAAAGGTTGATAGTTGATACAGATATCTTCGTAGCACATTTCTAATTCTAGAAAACCTCTAGATGGTGGTTTCAACACAACATACCAGTTAGAGACATCAGAATCTCTTGAGTAGAAAACCTGTCGAGCTTGTGAAGCTAAAATAAAAGGATCGTTCTGGAATTGATTCTGGAATTGGTGTAGATTAGCTAATATAAAACCATCTTCCATCTTAATACCACGATCGATATTAGCCCAAATACATTTAAATATAGGAATTTGCATAATATGATAGTCTAACACAATAATTTCCTGAAGAACACCAAAGTATGCCTTTGAAGTTGTACTATTATTTAAATGTGAATCGCTCATGTTATTTGCTTCAATCATTATACCACTGTTTTGAGTCGATCTTTCGACATATTGGGTATGAAATCTGCATCCATTTATAATATAACCAGTATATGTAACAGCTTGCTTCTCAGGGCCAAATGATAACCACTTTATCTTCTCAGGAACATGATTTTTTGACTTAATTTCCATTTCAACCTACATAGTAAGTTAAAATAGGCTGCAACAATCATGTACGTACATGTACTTTTTTTAAGTAAGGCACACTGACACAAAAGTAATTGAAATCAAACTCATATCGTCGTATATAGAATACCTTTTTTTGAAACCAATCACAAAAATTGGCAGAATGTTGATTCCAAAGCAAAGTTTCATTTTTGATGAAGCGAACATCCGAATGCTTCAGCTCCTCCATGTGTAGTCTAAAGTATAACAAGAAGATATATATATATCACAAGTATTACACTTTTTTAGCTATAATTGTAGCTTGGTAGATCTTATTATACTTACTTTTCATAAGACTGCACTTCTGCCATATTAAAAAGCACATAACGATGTGCAATTTTCAGCATTTCATTGGACATGGTAATATGTTTCTCTTTACTGATTGGACGCCCGATGTGAGAAGCATTATTTTCAAACTCTTCATTTCTACCATGCTTCTCACATATTTCAACATTTTGTTTCATATAACTAGCACAATACCTCATGCACTCTTCAGCAAGATAACTTTCTGCTATGCATCCTTCGGGACGTGAGGGATTTTTAACATAGCCTTTTAGTATTTTCATATATCTACAAAAAAGAAAAAAAGTATATTATGTACATAAATTTATTCATTCAACTAAAAATTATCTTTCCATATGAACTGCATCTCTTGCTTTCTGTGTTGTAGATGTAATTTAAAGAACTTCATATGACCTAAAATTGATATGTCATTTAATTTATATAAAACAACGGGGTTCAAATAATAAAGTAGTTCTCAAGTTTAGCTTCATATGACAAAGTTCATTAATAATTGATTTTCAGTAACTCAATTTGATAAAATTCAGTAATAATTATGCTCTACAAATCTTTGGCAATAGTATAGTTTATTCATATTTCTAAACTATATGATCATGCATCCAATTATGGAAATTAGATATTTTTCTCATTTTCATGGGCTAAAAAAGAGTTTAATTTAAATATGAATCACACAAAGTAGCTAAGAAAAAAAATGGTAAAAAGTCACCTTTCAAACGGATACATCCAACGATATTGTACTGGGCCGCACAGTCTTACTTCTCTCGTCAAGTGAATAGTCAGGTGCACCATAATATCAAAAAATGATGGAGGGAAAAACCTTTCAAAAATGCATAATATCTCAGCAACTTCATTTTCAAGATGTTCCAACCTCTTTCGATCTATTATTCTTTGGCACAGTTCATTAAAAAATATACAGAGCCGAAATATTGCATTTCTCGGCCCTTTTGGTAAGAGCCCTCTTAAAGCCACAGGTAATAATTGTTGCATTAAAACATGGCAATCATGAGATTTCAGTCCTATTATATTATCATCCTTTGAAAAACATTGTCGAATATTAGAACTATAACCATCAGGCACCTTTAATTTTCTGATTCGATGGTAGAAAATTTGTTTTTCTTGTTTTGTTAATGTGTGTTGTGCTGCAGGAAGGTATGTCTTTCCACCTACATCTTGCGGATGCAACTCTTTTCTTATTCCAATATGTTGTAGATCCTTACGAGAATTTAACCCATCTTTGGATTTTCCATTTATGTTCAATATTGTTCCAACTAGACTTTCACATACATTTTTTTCGATATGCATTACATCCAAGTTGTGACGTAACAGCAATTCCTAAAAGTCATATCATAAAATTTTAGCACCCACTATTGTATGAGAGAATTAAATCAAAAAAATCATAAATCAAAAATACATATAATATTAACTAATATTTTGTACCTTCCAATACGAAAACTCGAAGAAGATTGACTTCTTCTTCCACATATAAGTGTTTTTATCATATGCAGCTTTTCTCTTCTTTTGGTTTTGTCTCTTCCTCTTAGCAACTCTATTAGTTGTTCCTTTCTCTTCTTTTATTTTCTTTCCCCAATCATTTTGAATATTACTTATAGATTTTAGCACATTTATACCACTCATTACTGTTGGTTTACCTCGTTCTTCATTTTTACCATCAAACCAACTTTTTCTTTTTCGAAAAGGGTGATCTGGAGATAGAAACCTTCTATGGTGCAAATATACACACTTACAACTAAAAGGTAACCAATTCGATAATGTATTAACCCCACAAATTGGGCATCCTGTCTTTCCTTTTGTTGTGCAACCAGCTAGATTACCATAAGCCGGGAAATCATTTATAGTCCACAGTAAAACAGCATTTAACTTGAAATTGGAATTACTAAACGCATCATATACCTCCACGCCGTTATTCCATAACTCTTTCAAATCGTCTATGAGTGGCTCTAAGTAAACATCAATGTCGTTTCCTTCTCACAAAAATAAATAATTTTAGTTAGGTTATTTAATTTGAATAACAAGTGAAAAATAAGATATGCACAAATTTTATACTTGAAAATCTATATTCCTTGATCTGAATATAGTAAAGAATACGATGTGTATAGCAAACAATACTGACCTTATGTGTTAGAAATTAGAATACATCTAAATGATTCTACTTTGCTCTTTTTATTATTATGGTATTTATAGAAATATGATATTTCCTAGGTCCTTAAGTTGCACAATAATTAAGTGCTATGAATCAGGAAAGCAACATATAACCATTGTTTACGTTTAAAAATGAGAGCTACATGCAATTAATTAGCAGAATGAGGAAGTTGACGTTCATGGGATATAAACAAGATTTTGAAAGGATGTCTATATGAAAAGAGTACAACTTTTTTAAAATAATAATTGGTTATGAATACGACAAATTTTGATAAATGTAATGACTAACAACATTGCCCAAAATATAAATGCAAAAAGAAGTCGATTGAGATGTAGTTATGAATTTCCATGATATATGCCGTTGAAAATGTCACGATGAAAATATGCAATTCTAGTTCTCAACTTACCAAAGATATGATCAGGTCACGTGACCTTATGTTGATGAAAAAGTATGAACTTTAGAAGTGAAAAAACGAGGTTAAAATAAAAAAATTCTTTGAAATATTTGTGTAACACTGTTAATGAAAAATTAGGGAATCTTAAAAGTAACACAAAAATATGTAGCATAAATTTGGAAGAAATTAATATATACACGAACTATAACAATCCATGAGAATAATATGAAAACATAATTATGGTTACCTGGTTGCCTGGGGCCTGGAATCAACAAAGACAACATTAGATTTTCCTTTTTCATACACAACCATGGAGGAAGGTTGTATGTAACGAGTAGTACGGGCCAACAACTATAAGTCGACCTAGGATCAGTAAAAGGACTAAATCCATCCGTCGCAAGTCCAAATCTCAAATTTCTTGGATCAGAAGCAAAACCAGGCCATTTTTTGTCAATTTTCTTCCAAGCTAAAGAATCAACTGGATGTCGTAATTTTCCATCTTCGCTTTTATTCGTATCATGCCACCTCAATTGCTCTGATGTTTCTTGTGATTTAAACATTCTTTTAAGTCTAGGTATAATTGGAAAATATCTAAGTACCTTAACAGGAATATTTTTCTTCCTCTCGTTATCATTGTCACCTTTTTTGTACCTAGAAAAACCACACTTCGGACATTTATCTAGATTTGCATTCTCTTTTCGAAAAAGACAGCAATCATTCTGACATGCATGTATTTTCTCATAATTGAGATTAAAACACTTGAGAATTTTTTTTACCTCATAGTTGCTTTTAGGAAGCAAATTTTCATCTGGTAGCATGTGCTCATGTACTGCCTTTAACAGTTCATTAAAACTTTTAGTTGATAATCCATTCTCGGTTTTGATTTGGTATAAAGCTAATGTAGCAGAAATCTTTGTAGACTTTTTAAAGCCAGGGTACAAAGGAAGTAAAGAATCTCCTAACACATCATCTTCTATCACGCTTGTATCATTCATAATCACTTCATCATCAAAAGCATCGGCATACATTCTATATGTGTTAAAAAATTCATTATCTTCATGAACATTTTGTACTTTAGTTTGTCGTTGTTCTCCATGCAAAATCCATGTAGTGTAAGTAGGATCCATACCATTACAGACTAGGTGCTCAAATACAGCAAAACCAGATAGATGGGCACCCAAGTTACAACATTTTGAGCACGGACAACTGATTTTATTAAGTTGTTCGGTGGTTTTAGAATCAGCTTTTGCATTCATTTTCTGAACAATTTGTTCATTGTACTTTAACGCTTTATTTATGAAATTCCATGCCCCTTCTCTATATTCCCTTGTGACTCTGAATACATAAATTACTATTTCTAAGACGTGAAACAGTTTGGAAAATGTTCAAAATTCATCAATATAATAAATTTGTATAGTACGGACCTTGGTAGATAAACCCATGATTTCTCTAATCCATGGTAAATCGGTGGCATCCTTTCTTCTGCTGCAAAAATAGTTTTGAACACAATAATTATTTGAGCATAGTAATGATTTGACATAATTCGAAAGGGAAACACAATATATGCTTAACAGAATACAAAACCAACAATAATTTTAACTGGACTAAAGTATGAATCAGCTTCTTAACAAAAGTAGATGCAAAATAGCAGAATCATTTTTGAGAGTAGCAAGCACCAAAGCAAATGCATCAAAGGTTTAGAAATGGAGCTTATTCCAGTATCATATATCCTTGCTACCTAGATTTTGTCTCCTTTCCGCTTCAATTACAAAATGATAGAGCTTGTGAGTGCATGCATTTAAAGTGAAATCATTTTTAATATACCAAAATGATATCGATTAAAGACAAAACTCACTTCAATTACAAATTCTACTTCAACCATGCTGTAGACAATATGAAAAAAATACAACATCTTCAAACATCCAAAATAATTTTTCTTATGATTATCTTTTCCTGCTTGAACTTATTACTCAATATTGCATATACCTAAAGAGCAAGCTAGATCATTATAAAAAGAAATGTATTCAAAAACCTATGATAAATTGGTACAGTAAAAAAAAATTCAGTTAGTATGACCCTCATATCTCCATATAAAAAAAAGGCTAAGTGTGGTGGACTACATCTCCATATAAACACAACACGTCATATTCAGTAAAAGCTGCAAATACAGTGCTAATATATGTACTGTTTTGCAAGTAAATGAGGAAAGATACATGTTAAGTATATATAAGCATTCCTTTATAATCCATATACATCGAAAAAACCACATGTACAATGATTTAGTTTACACGGTTAGAAGAAAGATATAATGGTGGAAAGCAAAACCTCTCAGCATAGCAGGCAAAACAATAACATCTACCATTAGTCCTATAGTTCACTTTTGGTTAAACATAAAGACTAATTAAAAAATGAAACTTGTGCAAGCTTTTAGAGGACAAGCGGGACTAGCAAACGCTCACTACTAACAGTACTAAGGCAACCTTTCTGCGAATGCAGTTTAATAAACATTTTGTAACAATATAGTTCTTAACTGAAATTTTGAAAGAAAAATAAAACTATTTTGCAACAATAATTGCAAATTTTCAAAAATAATTAATTACCAATGCGTTTCATGCATTGCATTTTAACGGGAAGCTGATGTGACAAAGTTTTGAAATAAGCGTGCTTTGCTAATTTTATAGTAAAACAAGTCATGATATAACTGCAAAGAAGCCAAATCAGCAGTATAAACCACCTATCTGATACCATGCACATAAACCACCTACCTGATAGCATGCACACTGACAGGTTCTCATGCACTAGCTAGTATATCAGTAATATCATTATTGTCATTCAAATCAACTAGTTTAAGCACTCCGTTTTCCTCATATAATTCAAATCTATATGCCACTTGCTAATCAACTTGTCCTATAAGTTTATATATATGGCAAATTTCTAACATCTACGCATGATGCTCATAACTATTACTTGTTATTTACTCTAATATATAAGCCACATACATGCTCATACAAATAGGTATTAACATGATACTGTAGAAAATGTACATGTATATATAAATATGAGAGTTTGCTATAAAGTGATGGAGAAGCTACAACGATCTGTAAAGAGTAATTTTTCAATCCATCTTATGTTTCCTCTTGCATTTCAGTGACACATATATTATTATATAAATTAAATGATATTATGTTGAATTAAACTCCTGATTACTGAAAGAAAAATATATCAAAACTTTCAATGTAATAAATCATGTACCAAATCATAAAACCCTGCATGGCATATGTAAAAGAAAAAGATAAAAATGCATTATATAGTAACCTACGGGAAAAAGATGTGTAATGGCTTAACACTTTCATAATAACTATGCAGTACAAAAGCAAAATTCATCCATTACAAAGTGGATATACATGTGAATTTGTTAGCAATAAAACTAGCTCAAACATTTCTCATTGTGGTTAGCCAACGTTTTCATGCTTCCATATCCATATTTTAGTTTGGAATTCATAAAACTATAAGTAAAATATGTTACTATATCAAAAAATTCACAATATAAATTGTGTTGATTTAGTTGCTTGATTTGATTACCAGTGTACACGCTGTTAGTTTCTTGCACTGAAAATGAGTGAAATTGCTACCTGTAGAGATATATGTATGGACGCTTTAGATGAAAGAAAGCAATAAGATGAATAAGCATTTGTGGTTAGAACAAGGCATAGAGAGATTGGTTTTGGAGAGGTTTGGAATTGTGAAGGAGTGTATGACTTTGGTGTTGCTTACTGTAATGATGCACTAAAAGGGTAGATAATTGGCAATTTTAAGGTGGCTTCTTCTAAGTATGCCACGGTAGTACATTTTTGAATTATTCTTGGATATTATGGTTTTTCATACTTATATACTCATTTATACGTTTAATAATTGTGTAGCTAAATAGCAATCCATTTAGTTGTGCACTATATATCTATTTATTTCCAAAAATGTAACCTGCAACATTATTGCAATGGTTTTTTTAGGATATACAAAGTTAAGCATAGCTTGAATATGTACTAATTAACAAAAATTACAGTAACGTGTTTCTCACAATTAAAGGTAGACAAACTAAACTACAAATTAGGACTATATACAAATTTAAGAAGGGTTCAACATAGGAAAGTATATAAATAGGCAGCTGCCACAAGATTTACATCAACTTTTTTCTAATTTACAAAGTAAGATATGAATATTAAAATCGCAAGTTACCTTCAACTGAAGTTGTAACAAAATCGAGATGTCGGAATTGCAGCGGACTCGAGATGCGAAGCGGAGCTTAAGCAGCGGAGTTCGAATGGTCACGCGGCAGTGGTGCGATGCAGCTGAGCCAATCGTTGTTCGCCTCGATTTGAGCTGCTGATGTAGTGTCGATGGTTTTCGAGGCAGTAGTAGTAAAGCCAATCGTCGGTCGCCTCGATTTGAACTGCTGATGGTAGCGTCGATGGTATTTGGGGCAGTGGGTTTACGCAGAAAAAATTAGGTGAAAATTTGGGAACGAGCAATTGATTTGGGATGAGAAGCGGCAACTGAAAAGATAAGATGCTTCATTTTAACTTTTATGTTAATAAGCGGTGTAGATAACTCCTGTAGTTTCTCCGTAAAAATTAAAATTTGGCATCGGTTTGGAATAAAGTAGGTTTTTTCAACCACAATTATGGCAGTAAAATTTTGCTTCGAGTCGGGCATGTGAAAATTCAGTGCACGCTTCGGGTCACACTGCTACTTACCCGAAGCACACACTTGGATGCAGTTGCTTCGAGTCACATGTTGAAAAACTTGGAGCACGTTTTGGACTATCGACAACTTTCTAGAATCAATCCCGAAAAAGTCTCTGCTTCGAGTCGAGCATGTGAAAACTGCTAGCATGTTTTGGGTCATGTGGCTACATACCCGAAGCTTGTCCTGGACAATATTGCTCCGACAAAACTCGAAACTTTCTATGGTTCGAGCATTCGAAAATTTGAAGCTGGGTCAGGAACAAGCATACGAACATTTGAAGCGTATTTTGAGTCGAGCCGAAAGTCGAGTCGAGAAATATGTCCGCTACCATCGATAACCATGCACTCGACCGTGAGCTCGGAAAATCGATCGCTTTTGGGAAGCGCTCGAGTTGGCAATAATCTGGCGCTCGCCACGGTCTGGCCCGATGTTTAGACGAAGGGCGCATCAGGGTCGGAGCGCAACTTACACGAAGCACGCTCGACAACGGCCTTGCTTCGAGTCGAACACGTGGAAACTCGAAGCACGCTTCGGGTCACTTGGCAACTTTCTTGAAGAAAGCCCGAGAAAGTCCTTGCTTCGAGTCTGTGAAAACTGCTAGCGTGCTTCGGGTCATGCGGCATCATACCCGTAGCTCGCCCTGGGCAATATTGCTCCGAGAAAACACGGAACTTGCTTTGGTTCGAGCATTTGAAAATTTGAAGCTGGGTCACGATCGAACATACGAACATATGAAGCGTGCTCCGAGTCGAGTCGAAAGTTAAGTCGACAAATATGTCTGGTATCATCCATAACCGTGCACTCGATCGTACGTTCGGAAAATCGATGCGCTTTTAGGAACCATTCGAGTTGGCAATCGTCCGACGCTTGCCCCGGTCCGGCCCGATGTTTGGTTAAAGGGCGCATCGGAGTCGGAGCGCAACTTACACGAAGCACGCCTGACGATGGCCATGCTTCGAGTCGAGCATGTGGAAACTCGGTACATGCTTCGGGTCACTCTGCTACTTACTCGAGGCACGCACTTAGATGCATTTGCTTTGAGTCGCACATAGGAAAACACGGTGCATGCTTCTGGTCACTCGGCAACTTTCCCGAAGCAATCCCAAAGAAGTCCCTACTTCGAGTCGAGCATGTGAAAACTACTATGGCATGCTTCGGGTCATGCGGCTACATACTCCAAAGCTTGCCCTGGACAATATTTCTCAAACAAAACTCTGAACAAGGGTTAGGAACGAGCATACAAACATTTGAAGCGTGCTTCGAGTCGAGACGAAAGTCGAGTCGAGAAATATGTCTACCATCATCCATAACCGTGCATCTTGGTCGTGCGTTCGAAAAATCGATACGCTTTTGGAAACCGTTCGAGTTGCCAATGACCCAGCGCTTGCCCCGGTCCGGCCCGATGTTTAGCCGAAGGGCGCATCGGGGTCGGAGAGCAACTTACACGAAGCACGCACGACGACGGCCTTGCTTCGAGTCGAACACATGGAAACTCGGAGCACGCTTCGGGCCACTCGTTAACTTTCTCGAAGAAAGCCCGAGAAATTCCTTGCTTCAAGTCGAGCATGTGAAAACTGCTAGCGTGTTTTGGGTCATGCGGCATTATACCTGTAGCTCGCCCTGGACAATATTGCTCCGAGAAAACACGGAACTTGCTTTGGTTCGAGCATTTGGAAATTTGAAGCTGGGTCACGATCAAGCATATGCACATATGAAGCGTGCTCCGAGTCGAGTCGAAAGTTGAGTCGAGAAATATGTCCGCTATCATCCACAACCGTGCACTCGATCGTGCGTTTGGAAAATCAATACGCTTTTAGAAACCGTTCGAGTTGGCAATCGTCCGACGCTTGCCCCGGTCCGGCCCGATGTTTGGTTAAAGGGCGCATCGGAGTCGGAGCGCAACTTACACGAAGCACACCTGACGATGGCCATGCTTCGAGTCGAGCATGTGGAAACTCGGTACATGCTTCAGGTCACTCTACTACTTACTCGAGGCACGCACTTCGATGCAGTTGCTTCGAGTCGCACATAGGAAAACACGGTGCATGCTTCTGGTCACTCTGCAACTTTCCCGAAGCAATCCCAAAGAAGTCCCTACTTCGAGTCGAGCATGTGAAAACTACTATAGCATGCTTCGGGTCATGCGGCTACATACTCCAAAGCTTTCCCTGGACAATATTTCTCAAACAAAACTCGGAACAAAGGGTTAGGAACGAGCATACGAACATTTGAAGCATGCTTCGAGTCGAGACTAAAGTCGAGTCGAGAAATATGTCTACCATCATCCATAACCGTGCACTTGGTCGTGCGTTCGAAAAATCGATACGCTTTCGGGAACCGTTCGAGTTGCCAATGACCCAGTGCTTGCCCCGGTCCGGCCCGATGTTTAGCCGAAGGGCGCATCGGGGTCGAAGAGCAACTTACACGAAGCACGCCCGACGATGGCCTTGCTTCGAGTCGAACACATGGAAACTCGGAGCACGCTTCGGGTCACTCGATAACTTTCTCGAAGAAAGACCGAGAAAGTCCTTGCTTCAAGTCGAGCATGTGAAAACTACTAGCGTGCTTCGGGTCATGCGGCATCATACTCGTAGCTTGCCCTGGACAATATTGCTCCGAGAAAACACGGAACTTGCTTTGGTTCGAGCATTTGGAAATTTGAAGCTGGGTCACGATCAAGCATACGAACATATGAAGCATGCTCCGAGTCGAGTCGAAAGTTGAGTCGAGAAATATGTCCGCTATCATCCACAACCGTGCACTCGATCGTGCGTTTGGAAAATCAATACGGTTTTGAAAATCGTTCGAGTTGGCAATCGTCCGACGCTTGCCCCAGTCCGGCCCGATGTTTGGTTAAAGGGCGCATCAGAGTCGGAGCGCAACTTACACGAAGCACGCCTGACGATGGCCATGCTTCGAGTCGAGCATGTGGAAACTCGGTACATGCTTCGGGTCGCTCTACTACTTACTCGAGGCACGCACTTGGATGCTTCGGGTCGAGCATGTGAAAACTACTATAGCATGCTTCGGGTCATGCGGCTACATACTCCAAAGCTTGCCCTGGACAATATTTCTCAAACAAAACTCGGAACAAGGGTTAGGAATGAGCATACGAACATTTGAAGCGTGCTTCGAGTCGAGACGAAAGTCGAGTCGAGAAATATGTCTACCATCATCCATAACCGTGCATCTTGGTCGTGCGTTCGAAAAATCGATACGCTTTTGGAAACCGTTCGAGTTGCCAATGACCAAGCGCTTGCCCCGGTCCGGCCCGATGTTTAGCCGAAGGGCGCATCGGGGTCGGAGAGCAACTTACACGAAGCACGCACCACGACGGCCTTGCTTCGAGTCGAACACGTGGAAACTCGGAGCACGCTTCGGGTCACTCGACAACTTTCTCGAAGAAAGCCCGAGAAAGTCCTTGCTTCAAGTCGAGCATGTGAAAACTGCTAGCGTGCTTCGGGTCATGCGGCATCATACCTGTAGCTTGCCTTGGACAATATTGCTCCGAGAAAACACGGAACTTGCTTTGGTTCGAGCATTTGGAAATTTGAAGCTGGGTCACGATCAAGCATACGAATATATGAAGCGTGCTCCGATTCGAGTCTAAAGTTGAGTCGAGAAATATGTCTGCTATCATCCACAACCGTGCACTCGATCGGGCGTTTGGAAAATCAATATGCTTTTGGAAACCGTTTGAGTTGCCAATGACCCAGCGCTTGCCCCGGTCCGGTCCGATGTTTAGTCGAAGGGCGCATCAGGGTCGGAGCGCAACTTACACGAAGCACGCCCGACGACGGCCTTGCTTCGAGTCGAACACATGGAAACTCGGAGCACGTTTTGGGTCACTCGATAACTTTCCTAAAGCAAGCCCGAAGATGTCCCTGCTACGAGTCGAGCATGTGAAAACTGCTAGCATGCTTCGAGTCATGCGGCTACATACCCGAAGCTTGCCCTGGACAATATTGCTCAGAAAAAACTTGAAACTTGGATCAGGAACGAGCATACGAATCAAGCATATGAACATTTGAATTTCAAAGTTCAAATTTGGGAAATTTTAAAATTTAAACTTTGAAAACGTTTATTTTGAATATCCAAAATTTAAATCAGAGAATTTCAAATGTGAAATTTGAGATTGAGTCTTAGTTTAAATATTTAATCAACTATTCTTTAGTATAATTCCATAGTTAAAGTTATATACTAGTTCAATATATAAATGTATATTAATTTTTGTCATTTCTACGCATGCTCGTTAATGTCAGTTAACTCATTTCTATTTTTCGCGGCAAACGCTTCTGCAAAAATTCAGTAACTGCGTGAAGACCATCTCAACAAAATTAAAGGCGGAATATTTTGGCGCGTTGCGGATGCATAAACAACGCTTAATTCGGCCACTCAATCATGTTCTCTACTGCTATAAAGTTGGCTTCCTGAAAATGAACGCTGCTAATGCTCTCATCAATACTCGAGGCGCAAACTTGGTAAATTTGATTATTCTTCCTTCTTTGACAAGGTTTCTAGGTTAATCTTGATGTTAACTTACAGCCGTATTAATTGATGTTTACTTTTTTATAAGGTTTATGATTGATTTGTTATGCTTTTCTTAGAAGTTTATGGCAAAGTTTAGCAAATTTATTTTGTCCGATTAAACTCCTGTGTCACTAATTAGTTGTTTTCCATCACGGTTTCCTTAGATTTTGAGTTAGGGAAATGGAACATTTCTCTTACTTTGCACTTATATCATTCAGTATTTGTTATTTTCCAACTCAATCTTCTAAACAGTGTTATGTACATGTTGTATCTTAGTACTTTAGATATATCTGAATTTAAGAGACTAGATATGATCCTGTGTTTTTTTTTGAAGTTTGCCGAGCTGGAATATGAAATATTTTATGTGTAGCACCAATTGGTAATTTCAAATTATTATTCAACTTACACGCAACTTTAATATGATTTTGTTATATGATGCAGATTGTTAACGAGTCATAGGTTCGTATGTAATAATCGTTTAGTACTGATATTGTTTAATGGTTGTTATATCAGATATTCAATTCTTTGAGAAACTTTCTGTTACTATGAATTCTTGAGACACTTTATTGATAAGCAATTTCTGATGAAATTTTTGTTCACATGGAAAACCTATTTCAAGGAGTGATTACTTTTAATTTGGATTAAGGACCGTATTTTTCATGCAGAAGCATATGGAGGTACGTACAATTTTAATATGTTAAGTTATATTTATATTTATCTAACTTACCACGGATACAAAAATTGTAATGTTTTAAGCTCCCGAAAAAGATAACTCGTTCATCAAAAAGACTACAACCATCACCCGTAGACAATATTGGAGTCCAGGATGGCAGCAACCAAGATTTGTGCTTAGAAGCCTCACTTGAAGTAAAATACAAAGACACCAAACAACACTTCAGTTTGTTACTGATTTTTGTATTCAAAGTTTATTCAATATCTATTGTTGCAGAAATCGAAAAGTACCGAAAAGCGGACAAAAAGACCACAGCCTTTGCAATCATATTCTGGTTTGCTTGATGATGATAATATTCAAGAATCCTGTTTGAACGATTCACCATTGCCAGATGACACAGTGGGAAAAAATGACCATAACAACAAAGACAGCAACCCTGAAGTCAAAAGGAAGAAACGTGGCATAACAAAACTCAAGGGTTTGGGAATCCGAGATGCATGCTGTGCAGGCATAGACGTGGATTTCAATGAAAAGGGGCAGCCAATAGGTGATAACTCTGTTAAGTTAGCCTCTTTCATAGGTGCACTAGTTCGTGATAAGGTTTCGATACTTTATGATGATTGGAGAAAGGTTCCTTCAGATCATAAAGAAAACCTATGGGCACTTGTGTTGGTAAGCTTAAAACTATCTCTCACCTTTTTTTTCCTATAGGAATGCATGTTCGTCTTGGTAGCCTGTACTACACCCATATCCAGTAATATATCCAAAACCAAAAATGATAAGCTGAACATAAGATAACCATCAAGTTGGATCATATCATTAATTCTCCTTACTGTTTGGTAATACATCATTAACTAATAAAAAGATACTTAGTATGACATATATAATTATATACTGTAAATATGTGCATACAATGTGTTTGCTCTGTTATTTGCTTTACAAGATAAAATGTAAAACTTGCACATGTTTTTTGATTGGAAAGATGTAACCTAGTAAATATATGTATGTTTACAAATATGCATATACATATACTCACATGGGTGTGCGAACATGCTTAATATTCAATTTTATATTGATTTTATACTTGATGTTTGTTACAGCTAAGGTACAACTTGGATGAAACGCACAAGGACTACATATTACAGAAAATGTCAAACTCTTTGAGAGAGCATAGATGCAATGTAGGGAATGGTGTGGCAAAAGCTCAACTGCTGGGCGAGGAAGAAAAATCCAAAAAACTTGCTGAGTTAAAGCCTTTAAACTTGACTGATAATGAATGGAGCGAATTCATAAAGAATAGAATTTCGGTGAAATTTCAAGTAAGTTGCAACCATCCATAAATTTATACTAAAACAAATGTTTTTATTAGGCATGAATATTTATAGTATAAAGCTATCGAGTATAAGCAGTAGTAGTAAAACGGGAATTTATCTCAAAAGAATTTGTTGGAGAAAAAGTAATACAATAATTTCTTTTGATACAGGCCAAAAGTGTTTTGATGAAGAAAGTAAGGGAAAAACATACTCAACCACACACTATGAGTCGGCAAGGTTACGCAAGATTAGAGCAAAAATTGGTAAATAAACATTTATATATTTTCGCAGTTAATATTGTATGATTAATACATATATTTGGCACAAGATCACTAAATCATTTTGCCAATTAAATGTTGCAGAAGAAAGAAAAGCCAGATCACGAAATAACTAGAGTCCTCTTATGGACTGAAGGGCGCTTAACCAAGGATCGAAATCCTACAAATAAAGCCGTTGAAGAATCGATGGTAGGAAAAACACATACATTTATAACATATAGTAAGATAAAAGTAAAATTAGTTCAAAATAGTATGTTGATATTTTTTATCAAAAGCTAAAAGAAATAATGTAAATATTAGTTAAACTATTCATGTAACACCCTTCCTATTTTATATGCATAACAATCACTTGATATTCTCCAGAAAAAAATACAGCAATTTAACAACTTACAATCCAAAAATCCAAGACTGCCACTCAAAGATGATGCCCTTTCAAATGTTCTTGGTAAAGACCGACCTGGTAAAGTAAAAGGGCTTGGTTTTGGTGTTACAATGTCAAAATTAAAAGCTCAAGCGCATACCAATAAAATGATGCTTACACTAGAAGAAAACGTGAGGGAACTTCAGACTAAAGTAGATATACTGTTGCAGGTAAGCGCTATTAGATTTTTTCCACACATTTTGCATAATTTATTAAAATCCATGGTCTAATTTGTTGTGTTTACCATGCTCATGACAGTCAAACATTCAAGCTGATAATGTACACTCTCATGAGTTTGACAATTCCATGGTAAATGTGATACTACTGCAAATTTGTTCTACTCTACTTTGACGTGTTGTCATTTGGTTAACTAGTTTAATTTGTATTATAGTCCAAGCAGTCAAACGATGCTGAAAACCATGTCAGCTATGAAAAAGTTGGAACTGCTGTTTCACATGATCCAGCGATTGGAACTAAATGCAAATTGATGAGCTGGTATAAGAAAGGGGAAGTGGTGGCCGAAGGTGTAATTTTTTCCACAAATCCTTGTGATTTGGTTCACTTCAAACCTCTAGGACTGGATGCTTGGAAAGTATCTGTCGAGTATGCTATGGATGAAGAGGCCTACTTGTGGCGAAGTACAGATGAATTTAAAGTTATTGGAGATGCTATAGGCTCTACAGTTGCTTGGAGCAAGGAGTTCATCAATTTAGATCTTTCTTAACAATCAAATAGTAGTGCAGTTTTCGTTATAACGTACTTTGAATTAGGATGTTTGATTTAGTTTTTCACTTTAAAATGTTTGTACTGTTTTGAAGTTTTAGATGTTCAGTCGACTATTTGAATAATTTTGTTTCTTGGGTTTTTCATCTATTTGTTTATGGCTTGTCTATTTTGAGTAATTCATCTCGTAAAGGTAGTATTGAATAGCATCAGTTCCTTTTGTTGTCATATGCAAATATTTACCCAATGAACTGGAATTTTGATGGAAGCCTTATGCAATTGTTACCCGATTACTGGAAAAGTACTGAAAGACGGTAGATAGGACATCATGGAGAAGGTAATTCACCATTTCTTTTACTTTGGATAAAAATTTAACTTTTATCCACATATAAAATCCTATTGTGAAATTTTATTTCTGTATGCTTTAATATCAAAATACATATAACTAAGAACCAAACTTACCACAATGCAAATTCCTAAGTTTTTTGTCGAATTCTTTTCAATGCAACTATGTTTAAAGTTCTTTGGATATTCAATCATTATGGAATGCCATATTTACATCGACCTTCGATTAAACTGGCTTTCATTTAATAAGGGTGAGAGCTTTCGAAGGTTGCTCCTAATAATTTTATATTTGTAGGAGATGTCACGGACTCAATGTCGCAAGGCACTTTCATCAATTAAATTCAACTGGCCAAACAAATTAAAGTAGTCATTAATTCATCTGTTGCCTGATCCAAAGGTTATGCGACTTGTCGGACTCAGAGCTGATACAGAAAAAGCATAAGCAACGGGTGTTTTCAATGGTTTCTCTGAATCCTGATGTAGCAGAACAATGTGTATTTGTGTTGCAATTCCAAGAAACTCAGGTACGATAACTGTAGTTGAATTGTACATGTAAATGCTGCATGGTGTCCCTGAATCCTGAATTGTACATGCACTGTTGCCTTTAAGTGTATAAGCTTTTGATCTAATTTAAGACTAAACTACTATACTAAGTTTTATTTTTTTACATAGTCGGTTATGTGTTATTTACAAATAGATTGAAACTTCAATCACAAAATTTAATGACCCATATTCGTTCACTGGTTCATTCATTGTTTAATTCACTGTTTTTTTGAATACTCTGTCGTATGTATATATGAGTTTATAGTAATTAGAAATAAAACTCATTATTGAGGGAGTTTTCTTCATAAGAAAAGGATTGGTTTGTTGGGTCAGCAAGCAGTTTTTTTTTAATAGCAGCAACTTCCGTCTATTGTCTTTATATTTTTGCATTCCTCTACCATAAATGTCTTTACTCCATGCTTTGAGACTGTGCTTGAGCGCTTTTAGTTTTTGTTGAAGTTTGAACATGGGATTCCCATAGCAATAATGTGACCATGAGTTCTACAATATAGAGAGAAATTCAACATGTTGCTCCTATTTTTCTAAAACATCCCATTAAATTATGATAGGGTTGTGGTCGGAGAGGTTAGGGGGTTCGATGTGGGCAGAAAAAGTAGGCCAGAGAGTCGGGACAGCACAGTTAAAGAACGAGTGATAGAGCTTATAGTTCGATGGAGTTGAGGTTGGAGTTCGAGCGTTTGGGTGATGAATGGGTTTGGTCTAGTTGGAATGATGGAAGAGGGATGGAACTAGGTTGTAGTGACAGGTAGCGGTGGCAATCAAAGTGAAATTGGAGAACAGTTTGGTAGATGATGGTGTATGTGAGGCTCGGCAGTGGGCAGTTTGTAAAGGAAGGTGGATTGTTTAAGTGCAGTGTTGTAGAGGAAAGGGAAAGTGGTTGTTGTAATAATTGGAGATTGGTTATGAAGTGGTGCAAGTGGAGGAGTTGAGGCTGTTCGGGTAGGGTTGTAGGAGGTTGTTCTAGTGATAGAAACATGTTTGGAAGTGTGCAGTTGTGGGTGTATATGTCAGGTTGATGAGGTTGTTGCAGATTCAGGTGGCAGAGGAGGATGAGACGGGGACTGTGTTGGTAGAGGTGAAGCAAGTTTGTTGTTGTTGGTAGAGACAATTGAAAACAGAGACTGAGAAACAAATGTAATGAAAACAGAAATTGACATGGCGACGAGGCACGAACCGACGGCTTGGCAGCGGCAATTTGGGGGATTTACGATGTGGTTTGCTGGCAGTGAAGATAGTGCTGACGATATTTGAGGTGAGGGATTGATTGCGTAAGTTTCTATTCATATTTCAAAATACTATAATAGCTGATTGTAAATTACCTATAAAATAGAACTGGTATTCAGTAATATTAATAGAACTAGTGAGGGATTTAAGAGTTTTAAGTCCAGTGTCTAAGATCACAAAATTGTATGGTAAGGTTACATGTTAGGCTCTATATGGAACAAAGGCATGGTATAAGCTAACATTTTATCGAAATGATTCAAATGATGTGAAGCAGTTTTACCTTGTTAAGTTATGCATGTATGTATCGTTTTCCAGTTTGATAACTTAGTTTTTGTTATTTGAAATATACAAATCTTGGTTTTCATTCCAACATGTATATTTGGTATTTAAATTTAGTCATGAAAACTATGTCAAGTTATCCATAATATTCAAGTTGCGGATGATCTTCATACAAGTATACAAATGAATTTACCACTAATCACTATGCTTTTATGGAATAACAGGCTTTGGACAAAATCAGATTTGAGAGCCTTACGGACAAGAGCAAGCTGGATGCACAGCCTGAACTGTTCATCCACATCATTCCTGACAAAACAACAAACACACTGACGATCATTGACAGTGGTATTGGAATGACAAAGTCCGATCATTTGAATATTGAAACCAGTGTATATCTGTACTTTGCTTACAAGCAGGGTTATTAAGTTCGATTAAGCTATGATCAATAAATAAGTATTTTCTGCAGATGGGCTGAATCAAATCAAACAACTGTTCGTAGATACATCTGCAGTTGAATCCAATATGGTTAGTGTCTATGATATATATTACTCCATTTCCATGACTACTTATGCACATAAAAGTTAATGTATTTATATTAATTAGATCAATATACAAATAAGTTGAGTTCAATTATTGATCCTTAGCTCAATTGACGTACTTGTTCAAATTTACTTGTGTGCTATGCAAGAGGTTATTTGAACATATTTTTCTTTTTGTTAAATTAGTCCATAGGAGAGAGCTAAGACCATAGATTAATCAATGCATATCTGTTGATCGCCATGGTGTGTGAATGTTCATACAGTGATGACTGCGTCTTGGTTTGTAAATAAGGAGTCACTGCAGCTAATTTTTTTTACTGGAAAAAAATGAAATGTCTTATGATGTGGCACCGTGTATTAGATAAACGTTCGTAACAATTCAATTATATCCTTGGTGGGAAATTTTATGAACTCCAATTGTATTGAACACCAGAAACAAAGTTAGCAATGTATGTGAGGGTAGAGCAAACCAGATCATTATTTTTGTCTTCCTTCCAAAAGATGCATAGCAGTTCAAACCATTAAGTTTTCCCTTCCATTTTGGGGTCAGGTATTTTTCAAAATTTTGAAAGGCTGGACGATAACACCTGAAAAGCTTTGCCAAGTGCTGGAAAAGCTTGGTGTGCTTGCAATGCCTTCCAGTCCAACCAGGTAATTCATCCATTCTGGTTTTTACTGTTATATCTATTAAATATGTATTCTGTGATATATGCAAAAAGAGCAGACTAAATCTATGTAATTCCCCACAATGAGATGTTAAATTTACCTATATCCCATAATTAAATCAAAGGATTGGACAAGCGTAATTTTATGACTTAAGGTGTTATACTAACTATATCAGGTAGTGCAATGGACATTCTTTTACTACAATAAAGTATATTGATAGAACTCATGTGGTTAAAAAGTCTGCAGCCACTACAATGAAGTGCAGTTACTTATTACATTTATCGATCAGTTTTGAAGGTAGGAGGTAGGGAGATGGACTGTGTATATGGTTGGGAAGGCACTTGAGGTGTTGTTATCAGGTAGGGTGTATGGCAGAGGGGCGTTGTCAGAGGTAGTGCACAGTGCACGTTGGCAGAGGAGCGTTGTCTGAAGTTTATAAAATTAACCAAGTTTATATTAATAATAATAATAATAATAATAATAATATAATTAATTTAACCTTGTTTTTTTATTAATAATAATAATAAATTAACCAAGTTAATAAAAATTAACTAAGTTTTGTTAAAATTAAACAGGTTTTATAAAATTAGTTAAGTTTAAGCTAACTAAATTTCATAAATAATAATATAACTAATTTAACAAAGTTTTATAAATAATAACAATGATTATGATGATGATGAATTAACTATGTTTATATAAATTAACTAATTTTATAATAATAATAATAATATAATTAAATTAACCGAGTTTTAGCAATAATAATAATAAATTAACTAAGTTAACCAAGTTAATAAAATTAACTATGTTTTGTTAAAATTGACTAAGTTTAAGTTAACTAAATTTTATAAATAATAATAATATAACTAATTTAATAAAGATTTATACATAACGATGGTGATGATAAATTAACTTAGTTTATAAAATTTGACTAAGTTTATAATAATAATAATAATAAAATTAAGTTAACCGAGTTTGAATAATAATAATGATAATAAATTAAGTTAACCAAGTTAATAAAAATTAACTAGGCTTTGTTAAAATTAAACAAGTTTTATAAAATTAACTAAATTTAAGTTAACTAAATTTTATACATAATAATATAACTAATTTAACAACATTTTATATATAACTATAAGATTGGACTTTATTTATTTCATTTCGTTTATAACTTTGATTATTTATATGATATTATTTATAATATGATATACTTGTACAATGTTGTAGATGTTTGATATTAGATTTGAAGTCCTACGAATTAACATAATTGTTTGATTATATGTTGTGCTTTCACTTGTGCAGGCATTGGATTTCTGAAGAGAGCAAAGTTGAACATTTATGATGCCAGCTTTCACTTGTGCATGCGATAAATAATTATGGGTAATCAAGCGTTTTGTGAGCACTAGTTTGGTATAACATTTTGTTAGTACTAGGTGTGTATATTTGTATACGAATGGTTATTGTATGTGAGTTTGGTCATTTTATCAAAAAACTATTGTATTCGAATGATTATCGATATCTTATTTGATTATATGATTAATATGTTTTTTTAATTGTTTGAATATGATGATTATGTGAGTGATTGTTGATTGATATAGTTGAAACAAAATAGACTTTGAACAAGAAATAATAGCATGAAAAAATGATGCAAAATGATTAACAGCTTTTAGTAGCGTTCAAAAACACTACCGAAATACATATAGTGGCGTTGAGTAAACGCAACCGTAAAGTAGAGATAAAGTTGGAAACTCTATTGGTAGCGTCAAAAAACCTTTTGGTGGCGTTTTTAAAATGTTACAAAATTATTTTTGGTGGCGTTTAAGAAACGCTATGATAAAAGGATTTATAGCGACGTTGAAATAAATGCAACTAAAAACCATGGATTTTTAGTTGTGGGCTTTTATCACGGCGTTTATCAAAACGCTACCATAAGTTTTGATAGCGTTTTTTGCGCACCACCAAGAATAAAATTTCTTGTAGTGTTCATTGTTGTTTATATGGTGTTTGATGATGCTCAACTTGGATTAGTTGTTGAAATGTCTGATTCGTTTATCAAAGTTAGACATTTTATGTTTGTCAACTGCAATAGGTAAATGAAAAGTTGCAATTTCATATAAATATATAAGCAAATTGTTAGACTATAGTTTAATGTAATGCTCATGCTATAATACATTCAAGTAAGCTCAAATATAGTTTAATGTAACGTCCTTCAACTTCTGAATAATGGTACCTTGATATGGATTGAAGGGGTTAGCACTAGCCTACTTAAATTGTAATATTCGTTATGTCCTAGTCGAAAAATTGAGAGTTAAACAGTGTTAAAGCACAAAAATGCATATTGAACTATACAAATCAGTAATAAAACATCCTTAGTAAAATATTTTACAATATCAATTAACTTCATTAACTGTGATGTACTTTACGATATCAAACAAACATCATTAAATGCAAAAAAAATTTAAATTTTACCAAAACTTTTTTCTTTGGAACATGAAATTACAACGTCAAGTTGAAGTTATTACACGTTTTTTTTAAACATAATATTCACAGTTTGTTGTCTTTATTTAGACCTTTAACAATGCCATATAAAAGTTATAAAGCATGCTTATGACAATGTTACTAGAATATTGATGAAATTGGAGAATTAATAACATCAATCATATGTTGTTAAATATAATGTCAGTAACAATGAAAAATAAACATTGCCCTAAATATGAATTGTGATAACATTATGCAGATGTTGTAAAATAAAAAATAAATACAGTTTACAACTATTTTTTGTTGTTGTTTTTCTTCGAGTTTACAACATTTGATAAATATTGCTTAATACTATAAACTTACAATGTTTAAAAAACGTTTTGTTATTCGAATGTTTCAATAACATTACATATATGTTATGAAAAAGCAATCATACTACAATGTAAGAAAGTCATTGTTAAAAGTTGTTTTTTAGGACAGTTTAAACAAACGTTGTACATAGTTTTTTTTTCACAACATTTGTACATAAAATGTTGTTTAGAAAGATCTATTACAACGTTTTCCTTAACAACTGTTGTGAAAAGTCTACCTTTTTAACAACACTTTGGTGAACTGTTGCAGAATCAGTGTTGTAAAATGGTATTTTTATTGTAGTGGTAGCTCCCGATCTGGGGGTATGCTAATACTGGATAGACTGCTGGGACTATTATGTGTTAAGGGGAATATTGGGTCACTCCTTAACGCTATTTAAAAGTAAGTTTATTTTATTGTAGACATTATTATAATATCGAATATTACTACATAGTAGATAGTTTAACGGATCCTTAAAGAATGGGCGATCCCAATCATTCTTTAAGTTACTTGTACCTTTATATTACAGTTCACTTGAGTTGGTTTACATTGTATAAGTATGTATGTCTTGACTCGAGTGTTTTGTGTTTCGCTTTACGCTCGGGTCAAACTGAGTGATGCAGCATTTGAGACTCACCTTTAGAGTTGGAGAGTTTCTTGGAGATCCAGCTATCTATTTCGCTTTCAGTTATCCAGTTGATTCCATTGATGTATTCTGATTTATACTTGATTATCATATTGAGACTTATTTTGTATCTTGTTAACTCTGATGTACATATATAGTAACTTCATGAACTACTATTTCTTTACTTCCGCTGCATTGTCATATTACTCTATGTCTGTGATCTGTGATTTATTTACTATATATCCTGAGTTTTGCCAAATTTTATTTACAATCTATTGTTTTGAATTATTCAAGTCCGACATATGTGGATTTATTGTCGATTTGAATGGTCCAAAATAGTGGGTCGTTACAACTGTAGTTAAATAAATCATTTGAAAATTAATTTAAGACACATAAGCTGCTCTGCTGTATTCTCAAGATTCACTTTAGGATTCGAGATGTCAATCCGGGATGAAAACCAGAGATGCACTCATCTCACTCGAGATATCCTCCAATACGAGATAGCTTGTGTGAAAATTCTAAGACATAACGTGATTGAAATATGAGATTTAAAACCTTCTGTATAGTATACTGCACAATTGCGTTAAAGTTGAGTTGGCAACACACAGAAATATTTGTAACGACCCGACTTTCCAGACCCGGAAAATCGAACCATTTTAGTTAAGAAGAAGAGGTAGGAGAAGAAAAATAGGAACAACATCAGAATCTAACCATCGCAGCGGAATAAAATATAATATATATCAACAGATCTTTACACAAATCAAAAACTATATCTGTTTATATAATACATCATCAGAATACATCATCAGAGTACATCAACATCCATAACATACAACTGAATACACAGCGGAAAAGTAATAACAAGTACGGGAGTACGTATCGTCATCCAGCTCGTCTCCTGAGCTCCACAGCATCATATCCTGAACCTGTTTATCTCGGTCTGACCCGAGCATCATATAAAACAATACCCGAGTCAGTCTGGAAAACCAGCGTGAGAAAATCACACTCAAATTGATTATTAAAGTTTCAAAAATCCTTTTGAAAATAAAAGCATCTCGTAAGACCACGCCACAAATAAACATGTCGGGTTTTTACCTTACGATAGCTAAAACACTTTATATCAAAATCCTCTGATATTATAATAGTGTCTACAGAAAGTAAAATAGAATCTAGCTGAAATGCTTGCATCTCACATTTCAACAATAGTTGGGCACAATCAAAACCGTACAGGCACGTAGGGAGAATGGATTTCCAACGAATGACTAGGCACTGGGGTACCACCTGTCACAGTACGTGGCCTAGATCACATTACCGAGGAGTACGCCCGCTCCCCTGCAACACAAAGCCGGAATCATCCCTTACTGGATAATTCCAAATAAGATCACCCCACGGTTGGGATCAGCAACCGCACCACTAAGCCAAAAAAAAGGGACATCTAGACAGGGATGACCTTACTCTCAAGTGGGGGCTACCCACGAAGCCTTGCTGCATAACCCCTGATTTTCAGTCATTCCCGGTTGATGAGGCTTGAGGCTAAACGATACCTTTATAGAACATATCCCTTAGAATGCCCATCGTCCGCTGACGATGTCACGAAAGCATTCGTCCATACAAGTCCGTCCTGGGTCCGAACGGAACCGAAGGCACTATTCCTACTACATCCATTTTGGAAATATCCTCAGGATTAGTAGCGACTAGCCCTTGCACTTCACTGCTCCATCTTCGACTCTGAACACGTTACACGAAACGTACAAACTGGATCGAAGTGGTATTCGAGTCTCCAGACCTAGAATCCCGGTATACGGAAACTCGATCCCGGTCTCTTCGAAACGATCAACGTATTTGGCCAATATTGATAGTCGGTTATTTAACTATCAATTAACATCCACAAGCAACCATCACACAATAAATAATTTCCCACATTATTTATTTGCCCAAATATCTTTCCAAGATATATTTCCAAATTTTCAAAGCTCATTTGAAAACAATTTCAAACAGTTTCCGCTTACGGAATACATTTCCCCAAATATTTATTTCCCTGAAACACCAAGTACAAAATACTTTAGATTTAAAAATAATTTAAAAGCACTTTACTATAAATATACTTTATAATATTGAAATTTAAAAACTACTTTAATACCTTAACAAAATATATACTTAAGGAATATTTAAAATGAAACCACTTTACAAATATAAACTAAATTTCTTTTTTAAAACATAATAGCAAATCACTTTTATATAATTACTACAATAATAGATTTTTGAAAATACTTACTTTAGACTTTAACATTTAGAAATAATCAATCTTCTAAAATATGCTTTTTAAAACGTATTAAAACCTTTAACTTATATTTAAAATTTCTTTGGAAAAACGTACTTGGCTATCCAGAGAAATACACTTCTCTTCACATCTTTTAAAAATAAATTAACATTTATTTTTAAACCAATCCATATCCTTTTATAAATTCCCATCTTGAATTTATATTCTCAAATATCCACTGATATTTTATTTTACTTTATAAACCCAGTTTATATCTCCAAAATCTCATTTCTCTTTTAAAAATCCAAGTTTTTAAACACTTAAATCAATTTCCAATTGATTTCCATTTTACTTTACTTTGAAGTAAATTTCCCTATTTACTTCAATTATTTCAAATACATTAACTTTCATCTTTTATTTCCTTATTATGAGTTAAAACCCTTTTTTTTAACTAAAATACCAATTTCGGATTTCCAAACTTCTTCAATTAATATTTTAATTAAATTAAATCTTTAAATTTCAATAAAATCAATTCTTTTATATTTTTAAATAATATCACTTTAGTTAAAGATTTATTTCTTCACTATTAAATTCAAAATCCTCTTTTCCCATATTTGTTCGAATTAAGAAATTTCTTTATTTCTTTTACAATTCCTTATTTAATTTATTCGAATTCACTAGAATTATTTAACTTAAATTTTACTCTTTTATTTCTTTCCAAAATTCAATTCAATTGCTTTTGATAACTCATTATACTGGGAAATTCAATCCAACCAGATTATCCAATATAAATCATCACAGGATATCAAAAATCATATCACAGAATATTTAAACAAAATTAAATATTTTGAGGAATCCAGTTGGATCCCTCCAACCTGTTTCCCTGCATCCACAGATGTTAGCACAATACCAATTCCACTTCGAGGTGGAATATCGCGGTATATGGGATTAAATAAGTATCATCCGCTATTATACGGCACATAGGGTCTCATCCGCTATATAATGCGGGAATATCAACAACTCCAATATATACATATGCCAATATGTATATATTGGTATATACTACTATATATGATATAGCACATCCAAATCAATCCAACCATTCAATCAATTATTTAAATTTTAGTATTTAAATTTAAGCCAAGATTTACTGAGTGAGATTAACTCACCTTTGCTTTATTTGTAACCCATTTCCATTTCCAGCTTGATTTCCTTTTAGGTTTCAAACCTTGAATAACAATTTACGATTCATTAACATTCGACCTTACCGACAATAAATTTCAACTTACGTATTTGATTTTAAATTTAAACTTTAATCATAACAAATTCTTTCACATAAATAAACTATATATATCTCGAAAATCTAATCTTTATAACTTCTGCAAGATTTTAAAATCTTATATTACCCAAAATCATTTATATATTTTCTACAACCTATATATATATTTATTAAATTAAACAAAACTGCATATCTATATATATATATATTTAGACCAACTTTAAATTTATTTCCTAATATATTTATACACGTATAAATTAAATAAACACTAATATTGGAGAAATTTGATTCGATACCTAACTGCCATAACACGCTCGCCACTGTCTTCAAATCGCCTCGATGCCTGTAGCTGAAACCGAAGTCGTGACCCTATCTCGATTCATCTCTACCTTCGTTCGCCCCCAAAATCCCACTCGCAACACACCCTTCATCTCGAGCTGCCGTTCAACAGTTTTCCCCAAAGCCTAGACGAATCGAATGCCGAGCATCCCCCTAAACCGCTGTCGACGAACCCATATCCTCACTTGCTCGCGATGCTTCGATCGAAGATCCAATCCCCCAAAATGCTTGCTGCGACGTTGCCGCAAACCAGGGCGAAACCCTATCTCAACGCGAGACCCCGACTTCGAACTATCGAGCTTCGGCCACGCTGATGGGCTGGGATAAGAGGAAGAGGCGATCGAATTTGAAGATGGACGCGTGGGTTTTTTTTTTCTTTTCTCTCTTAAACGAACGATTTTAATTTCTAAAGGGAAGAGGGATTTGTTTTCGGCCATTATAAATTTCTAAGTTTTTGTTCTGAAACCAAAGAGTGTTTGGCTTGTAAAAGAAGAAGGGGAACAAGATCTGATGGTTGCGTGTACGAGAGGCAGACAGGCACGATTTAAAAAGATGAAAGTGTATCTTCGTACGCGGTAGGTGGCGTGTAGGGAAAGACAAAGGAAACGTCTATGTTTCAGCTTGCAAAAAGGTGGCTGTGAATTTGACCCTAGATTTGATTTTTTATAAATTTATACTGAAAGAATTTCGTTATAGATTTGAGCGCGTCTATATATCGTACGCTCAAACAACACTTCTGATCACTATGAAATTTGAAATCCAATAATAATTCAATATTACGGACCCAATGGAACTGGTTTCGTCGAATTCCGAGACTATGCCTCGAAAGGCTATTTTTAAATTCAATTTAAACGATATACTTTTAAAACTGAACAAAACGCTTTTAAATCAAATTTTAGAATTTTTGTTATCTTCAATATTATCAATATAAATTTTCTGAATCTTTAAACTATTTTTAACAGGCTCGAAACTCAGGATTCTCTATTTTTACCCTATTTTTGATTGTTTAATTCAATAATCTATCATCTAATAAATACTGTATATTTGAAAATAAAGTTAAAATTTAACCTTCGAATATTTAAAATAAATTAAATATTCTCGTTTCAAATATACCAAAATTCCGGGTCGTCACATTCCTCCCCCCTTAAAAGAATTTCGTCCCCGAAATTACCAGTTAGGAAGAATGATTCAATCCTCGTTAACTATTTCCCAAATTCAAACAGTTTTAACAATACCCAAACAATCTTCTATTAATGATACTCTAATCATCTTTTAACTTCCCAAACTTATTCATAAGTTCAACCATACCACCTACTTATCCATACAAATTTAAATTTGAATTCAAATTTTGAATTATCAAAATTTTCCAAAATTTTTTCTAACTCCCTAAATTTCCGAAAAAATTCGCCAGCGTCTCCTTTGCGCGGCTAGCTCGGTACTACTACAAAATGGCTCTACGGCCTTCCAATCTCAAAAAGAAAACGAAAAGCCAAGTGGCTGGATCAAAAACCCAATCAAATTTCATATAGAAATTCAAATACATACCTTTTTGTCGGGCCATTAAATTTATCTTTCTAAAATCAAAAATCCCAATTATCCATTGCTTTTATACACCTGTATATCCTATTAAGCAATAATATTCAATCACAATTCCAAAGTCATTTTATCGACTTCTTTACAAATTTTCAATATTTGCTTTACTTATGCCCGTACGATGCACCTATATCATTCGTACGAAATATCACATTTGATCGCTCAATCGATCACACAATTTCACTTCCGAACTAGTATCGTCCACCCGACTTTCTAGTGCGGACTCAGATCTGGTTTCTCGATCAGAAACCATTATTCTCCTTGCATAGCCACAAACTATGATAGAGAATATCCAGAATCAATCAACAATCCATATCCAGGTTCGCCGTTGAAAATCGAGTGAAAAATCCTGATTCGGATCGATAAAACTATCTTGAAATTCTGTGTTCGACATCTGGACCAAATAGCTATGCGAATAAAATAATATACTTACACCTTACGTAATTAGCCCAATTGATTATCAACTATATCAATTTTCTTTTTATTCATATTCATTTAGATTTCTATTCACTTATCCAGAATTATCATCCCGTTTCATAACTTTCAGTTTTAAATCTTCTTTCAGTCATTCACTCAGTATTTTCCTAATACCAATTTACTTAAGAATCTCACCATACTTCTTAAGTTCAATATAAATAGTTTACATACTTCTTATATTTATTTCCACTTCACTATTGAAGTTCATATTAAATTCTAATCACTTTTTCCTTTACAATTCCATTTGATTACAATTTGGCTTTCATTTTGGATATTGAATTAGTTGCACTTGCTAATTAATTTAAATTTCAATTAACAGTTTATTTGCAAACTTCACTTCTTTAGTTTCTTCAATTTCACTTCACTTTACATTCACATTTGAATTAGATTTCAATATCCAGTTTTCAATTTTATTTGCTTAGCAAATTTAAATCATTTATCGTAAATGAAAATTTAAAATTTTCTAACTTCCAAAATTTCTAGAAAATTTTGGCAGAGTCTCCTTTGTACGGAGGGACTTCTGCGATATCGCAGGATGCACAAATATGTATATACATCGGCCTCAGGCCGGAAATCACAATATATATCAATATATGCAGTTCATATCTCCTATTTTTTGAATTTTTGCATAAACGTACCTTATTATAGAAATTTTTAAGCAAGCGACGATTTATTTTAGCATTTAACGCGGTCAAAACCAGCAAACGGCTTCCCTGAACCTGTACTAACTCAATATAAATATGTGAGTGACAAATATTCAAAGTTCATTAACATCTCACTAAATTTCAATAGCTAACATTTGTATAACATAAGCGATACCCACTAAACACTTCCATAAGCCAATCTACAAGGTTCCGACAAAATTTCCAATCAATCTGAGGCTATTTCAATTAATTCCAATGGTTTACAATTTAGTTCCTTACATTTAATCCATTGTTAATCCAACTTTATTTAACGGGTTTTCAATCTATTTAAACTTTATTCTCATTTCAATTTACTTCCAACTTAATAAATAAACCATTTCAATCCAACTCTATTTTATAATTCAAGTTTTGGCTTCCTATCCATTTTTCCAAAATACAACCAAATTCATTTAGCTTATTTCTTCCACTATTAAATTTTATAAGTCGCAACTTCTTTATATCATACTTTCACCTATTTAAAACCAGTTCTATTCGCCTTTTACTTTTTAACTCGGATTATACAATTTTATTTACAATACAAATCAATACCATTTTATTCCAATCCCATTTTTATTTTTAGTTTCAACATTTCCACTTATTTTCAGTTCACTATAAATTCCAGTCAACTTCTATTTTTAATTCAAATTTATTTCTAGGCTTCATTATTAACTCACAATCCATATAATCGAGTTAAGTTTCATTAACATACTTATCAAACAATTTATTTAGATAAACAGCTTACTTTCAATTTTTAAACCAATATTTGGTTTTATCTCAAATAAAACTACTACATCATCTTTCCTTGAGTTAAATATTATTTTATAATTCCAGTTTGGATTTATTCATTTTTAATCCAACAAGCTCATATTCAATCCAATTGATCTCGAAATCAATTTTATTTTACTTCTATTAATTGGCTTATACTCTAACTTATTATATATATATATTTTTCCCCGTTTTCTTACTTACTTCAACCTTTTGTAAGTATCCAAACTTTATTTATTGTCCCATAATCATTTTAATAAAATTCCAGAGTTTAAACAACTTTCAACATTTCATAATCACTTTTGAAATCAACTATATCCAAACTCCTTTGGTAAATTCAATTATCCCCTTGAATTTCAAAACCAACCCGGTTCACAATCATTTCCAATTTAAAACAGTTCGGTAGCAATTTCTCTTTGGAAACTCGAAAATGAACACCGATGATGTTGCGATCATCATCGGAATTATTTTCCAGCGACCGAAGAGAATTAAATGCTTTTATTTCTTTAAAAACATTTCAAATATTTTAACTTTCAAATCTTCCCAGATTTCAATCCAATTTCAAAAATATTACCGAAATAATATCACCATTATTTCTCCAAAACCCTTGAAAACCATTTCCAAACTCAAAGGGATTTTAAACTTCACAAAATTCCAAATTTCCTTTAAATCTACATTCAAATATTCTCTGGAATTCTATTTCAAAATTATAATCACCCTTACAATTTACATTTACAAATCTCATTTGTATATGAAGTTTATTTCAACATATAAATTACATTTATAATTTATATTCTCAAATTCCATTTGTTATATAAGTTTATTTCTCAACTGGGTTATAAATTTTCAATTTCTTAATCAATTTTACACACTTAAATGATAATAATTTAATATGATCACTTCCTAACAACCAAGCAACCAAATACTACAATAATTTACAAAAATTATACCTTTTGTATACAAAAATAAATTGGGTAAAATTATTTCATTTACCCTATTTAAAACAATACTATGTCGAATTGTTCTATTCAAGTGTTTAGAGATCCCTATCAATAACGTTAATTACTCGCATTGACCAAAATCCATAAACCACTCAATAAACCAACCAACACAATATAAAACCATTTTATATTTACTAACAAATACGCGCTCATATCTATTAGTACTCTCAAAATTCCCACCAGAGCCAAGGTTATCGCCAACCTTCGCTCTGATACCAAGTGTAACGACCCGACTTTCCAGACCCGGAAAATCGAACCATTTTAGTTAAGAAGAAGAGGTAGAAGAAGAAAAATAGGAACAACATCAGAATCTAACCATCGCAGCGGAATAAAATATAATATATATCAACAGATCTTTACACAAATCAAAAACTATATCTGTTTATATAATACATCATCAGAATACATCATTAGAGTACATCAACATCCATAACATACAACTGAATACACAGCGGAAAAGTAATAACAAGTACGGGAGTACGTATCGTCATCCAGCTCGTCTCCTGAGCTCCACAGCATCATATCCTGAACCTGTTTATCTCGGTCTGACCCGAGCATCATATAAAACAATACCCGAGTCAGTCTAGAAAACCAGCGTGAGAAAATCACACTCAAATTGATTATTAAAGTTTCAAAAATCCTTTTGAAAATAAAAGCATCTCGTAAGACCACGCCACAAATAAACATGTCGGGTTTTTACCTTACGATAGCTAAAACACTTTATATCAAAATCCTCCGATATTATAATAGTGTCTACAGAAAGTAAAATAGAATCTAGCTGAAATGCTTGCATCTCACATTTCAACAATAGTTGGGCACAATCAAAACCGTACAGGCACGTAGGGAGAATGGATTTCCAACGAATGACTAGGCACTGGGGTACCACCTGTCACAGTACGTGGCCTAGATCACAGTACCGAGGAGTACGCCCGCTCCCCTGCAACACAAAGCCGGAATCATCCCTTACTGGATAATTCCAAATAAGATCACCCCACGGTTGGGATCAGCAACCGCACCACTAAGCCGAAAAAAAGGGACATCTAGACAGGGATGACCTTACTCTCAAGTGGGGGCTACCCACGAAGCCTTGCTGCATAACCCCTGATTTTCAGTCATTCCCGGTTGATGAGGCTTGAGGCTAAACGATACCTTTATAGAACATATCCCTTAGAATGCCCATCGTCCGCTGACGATGTCACGAAAGCATTCGTCCATACAAGTCCGTCCCGGGTCCGAACGGAACCGAAGGCACTATTCCTACTACATCCATTTTGGAAATATCCTCAGGATTAGTAGCGACTAGCCCTTGCACTTCACTGCTCCATCTTCGACTCTGAACACGTTACACGAAACGTACAAACCGGATCGAAGTGGTATTCGAGTCTCCAGACCTAGAATCCCGGTATACGGAAACTCGATCCCGGTCTCTTCGAAACGATCAACGCATTTGGCCAATATTGATAGTCGGTTATTTAACTATCAATTAACATCCACAAGCAACCATCACACAATAAATAATTTCCCACATTATTTATTTGCCCAAATATCTTTCCAAGATATATTTCCAAATTTTCAAAGCTCATTTGAAAACAATTTCAAACAGTTTCCGCTTACGGAATACATTTCCCCAAATATTTATTTCCCTGAAACACCAAGTACAAAATACTTTAGATTTAAAAATAATTTAAAAGCACTTTACTATAAATATACTTTATAATATTGAAATTTAAAAACTACTTTAATACCTTAACAAAATATATACTTAAGGAATATTTAAAATGAAACCACTTTACAAATATAAACTAAATTTCTTTTTTAAAACATAATAGCAAATCACTTTTATATAATTACTACAATAATAGATTTTTGAAAATACTTACTTTAGACTTTAACATTTAGAAATAATCAATCTTCTAAAATATGCTTTTTAAAACGTATTAAAACCTTTAACTTATATTTAAAATTTCTTTGGAAAAACGTACTTGGCTATCCAGAGAAATACACTTCTCTTCACATCTTTTAAAAATAAATTAACATTTATTTTTAAACCAATCCATATCCTTTTATAAATTCCCATCTTGAATTTATATTCTCAAATATCCACTGATATTTTACTTTATAAACCCAGTTTATATCTCCAAAATCTCATTTCTCTTTTAAAAATCCAAGTTTTTAAAACTTAAATCAATTTCCAATTGATTTCCATTTTACTTTACTTTGAAGTAAATTTCCCTATTTACTTCAATTATTTCAAATACATTAACTTTCATCTTTTATTTCCTTATTATGAGTTAAAACCCTTTTTTTTTAACTAAAATACCAATTTCGGATTTCCAAACTTCTTCAATTAATATTTTAATTAAATTAAATCTTTAAATTTCAATAAAATCAATTCTTTTATATTTTTAAATAATATCACTTTAGTTAAAGATTTATTTCTTCACTATTAAATTCAAAATCCTCTTTTCTCATATTTGTTCGAATTAAGAAATTTCTTTATTTCTTTTACAATTCCTTATTTAATTTATTCGAATTCACTAGAATTATTTAACTTAAATTTTACTCTTTTATTTCTTTCCAAAATTCAATTCAATTGCTTTTGATAACTCATTATACTGGGAAATTCAATCCAACCAGATTATCCAATATAAATCATCACAGGATATCAAAAATCATATCACAGAATATTTAAACAAAATTAAATATTTTGAGGAATCCAGTTGGATCCCTCCAACCTGTTTCCCTGCATCCACAGATGTTAGCACAATACCAATTCCACTTCGAGGTGGAATATCGCGGTATATGGGATTAAATAAGTATCATCCGCTATTATACGGCGCATAGGGTCTCATCCGCTATATAATGCGGGAATATCAACAACTCCAATATATACATATGCCAATATGTATATATTGGTATATACTACTATATATGATATAGCACATCCAAATCAATCCAACCATTCAATCAATTATTTAAATTTTAGTATTTAAATTTAAGCCAAGATTTACTGAGTGAGATTAACTCACCTTTGCTTTATTTGTAACCCATTTCCATTTCCAGCTTGATTTCCTTTTAGGTTTCAAACCTTGAATAACAATTTACGATTCATTAACATTCGACCTTACCGACAATAAATTTCAACTTACTTATTTGATTTTAAATTTAAACTTTAATCATAACAAATTCTTTCACATAAATAAACTATATATATCTCGAAAATCTAATCTTTATAACTTCTGCAAGATTTTAAAATCTTATATTACCCAAAATCATTTATATATTTTCTACAACCTATATATATATATTTATTAAATTAAACAAAACTGCATATCTATATATATATATATTTTTAGACCAACTTTAAATTTATTTCCTAATATATTTATACACGTATAAATTAAATAAACACTAATATTGGAGAAATTTGATTCGATACCTAACTGCCATAACACGCTCGCCACTGTCTTCAAATCGCCTCGATGCCTGTAGCTGAAACCGAAGTCGTGACCCTATCTCGATTCATCTCTACCTTCGTTCGCCCCCAAAATCCCACTCGCAACACACCCTTCATCTCGAGCTGCCGTTCAACAGTTTTCCCCAAAGCCTAGACGAATCGAATGCCGAGCATCCCCCTAAACCGCTGTCGACGAACCCATATCCTCACTTGCTCGCGATGCTTCGATCGAAGATCCAATCCCCCAAAATGCTTGCTGCGACGTTGCCGCAAACCAGGGCGAAACCCTATCTCAACGCGAGACCCCGACTTCGAACTATCGAGCTTCGGCCACGCTGATGGGATGGGATAAGAGGAAGAGGCGATCGAATTTGAAGATGGACGCGTGGGTTTTTTTTTTCTTTTCTCTCTTAAACGAACGATTTTAATTTCTAAAGGGAAGAGGGATTTGTTTTCGGCCATTATAAATTTCTAAGTTTTTGTTCTGAAACCAAAGAGTGTTTGGCTTGTAAAAGAAGAAGGGGAACAAGATCTGATGGTTGCGTGTACGAGAGGCAGACAGGCACGATTTAAAAAGATGAAAGTGTATCTTCGTACGCGGTAGGTGGCGTGTAGGGAAAGACAAAGGAAACGTCTATGTTTCAGCTTGCAAAAAGGTGGCTGTGAATTTGACCCTAGATTTGATTTTTTATAAATTTATATTGAAAGAATTTCGTTATAGATTTGAGCGCGTCTATATATCGTACGCTCAAACAACACTTCTGATCACTATGAAATTTGAAATCCAATAATAATTCAATATTACGGACCCAATGGAACTGGTTTCGTCGAATTCCGAGACTATGCCTCGAAAGGCTATTTTTAAATTCAATTTAAACGATATACTTTTAAAACTGAACAAAACGCTTTTAAATCAAATTTTAGAATTTTTGTTATCTTCAATATTATCAATATAAATTTTCTGAATCTTTAAACTATTTTTAACAGGCTCGAAACTCAGGATTCTCTATTTTTACCCTATTTTTGATTGTTTAATTCAATAATCTATCATCTAATAAATACTGTATATTTGAAAATAAAGTTAAAATTTAACCTTCGAATATTTAAAATAAATTAAATATTCTCGTTTCAAATATACCAAAATTCCGGGTCGTCACATTCCTCCCCCCTTAAAAGAATTTCGTCCCCGAAATTACCAGTTAGGAAGAATGATTCAATCCCCGTTAACTATTTCCCAAATTCAAACAGTTTTAACAATACCCAAACAATCTTCTATTAATGATACTCTAATCATCTTTTAACTTCCCAAACTTATTCATAAGTTCAACCATACCACCTACTTATCCATACAAATTTAAATTCGAATTTATGTTAGAAAATTTATTGTTAATGACGACTTTAATTATGAAAATTGCGGGGACGCAATTTTTATAAGGAGGGGAGTCTGTAACAACCCGGTGTTTTGTAATCTTTAATTATCGTCAGAATGACGAATTAATCCGTTTGATTACTGTTATTGGAATTAAAGTCAATTTGATATTCTCTTTAGGTTGTAAAATTCTCTAATAAAAGTTTTGTTAAATGTTGTTTGGGTTTTTAAAATGGGGAGAAATTCTTTTGATAATTTGGTTAGTGGAGTAGGCTTTAAAATTTTTAATGGTGGCCCAATTAAAGACTTTGCCGTGACAATTTTCTAAAAATAAAAATAACCCGTTCCCCAATTCTTTTTCCCTCTTTCGAAAACCTAGGTCGAACGAAAGAAAAAAAAATGGTGGCCATGAAGTTTCCTTCGTTCGTTCGTCTTGGCTTCATTCTGGTTTAACTTCAATCGTCGTTCGAAACTAGGGCTTCACGGTTCTTCGAATCGCGACCGATTAAAGGTGAGACTTTCTCACATCTAATTCACTCAAAATATGAGATTTCGTTCGTTTTTGTTTTCGTGGTCATCTTTGTTTCGATATTGGGTTATTGACTGTGAAAATTCGTATATGTGATGATTTTGGCTTCACTTGCTTTGGTAGGTTCGATTTCTTTGTTGGCTTCGACTTCGACTTCGTCGATTTTCGTTGAACTCTTTTGCACTGTGCTTGATGGAATTTGGTCCGATTACTTCTCTGTGCTTCAGTTTTGATTTATGTTTTACATTATTGCCTTTGGGCTTGCTACCGGGTCATCTCCACTTGTATACATACATACTTACATTTATGTATGTATATAGGTGTGTTTATGGAGTCTGGTTTCATTGTGCATTGGTTTTTGTTTTAAATACTGGGATCAATCACTGACTTGTCCCAATTTCTTGAACTTATTTTGGTTGACTTCGACCTTAACATGATCACTGTCTATTGCTTATGCTTTGCGGATTTGGGTCATAGTGGTTTTTATCTCCTGTAGCATTGATTTCAATAACCGGAACTTGACTGGGATGGGCTTCTGGCTTAACTCTGATTTTTGAAATGTATATATTTGTATTGCTTGGCCTGGAAGTTGGTATCACTGACTTTGGGCATTTAATGATTTGGAATTGCAGTTGTTTTCGGCCTTGATGATGTTTTGTCCTAGTTTAAACCACACTTTGATTCACTGTCTTGTAGTCCATTGTTAGATCTGTTGCCATATTAAGTTGCACTGTTGATGCTGAGGCTTGCTGGTTCGATGTACTCGGATGTTGTCTGCATTGTGTCTGCATTGTTACATTTGTTTGCACTGTGCATTCATGTGCATACCTCCCTGTTTACTTCATGAGTATTGTTCTCTGGTTATAGCTGGTTTCAGTGCAGTTGACATTGTATATATGTAGCTTTACCCATGGACATTCTTCACTGCAACTTCATTTGCCTGTTGTACTTGTAGTGTATCGAATTTCTAATGCCTGTGCCACTGTATATAGTTTTGAGGATTGGGCATGTCATTGTGTCACTTTTTAAACTGTTGCTGTTCTTGGATGCAATTGACGTTGTTGCCTTGTACGTGTAGTTCGGTCTCATATATTGTCGACAGTTTTGGGTTCATGTGCATTGTCTCTACATAAATTGTTGCATCATTAACCTGGTTGTTCTCCCTGTTCATAGTTGCCAGTCACAGGTTCAAGTGGTGTAGTCTTCATCCTACTATACATTATTACTGTTACATTGCTAAGTATTTGCGCATGTCTTCACTGGGTATATCACTGCCTGGCTTTGATTTTATGGGTTTCACTGGGCTTTGACATTGTTGAGTCTTTGCCTTTGATATTAGTTTGTGGTCTTTACTTTAGTTCACTGTCCTCTGAACTGTTGCCACTATCTTCTTTGTAGTTGCATTTCGCCCTTGTCTTTGCAACTGTTTGCTACTGTAGTTTCATCGTGGGGGTTGTTTCGTATTCGCCTATGTCTGCAGTTGCATGCGTTTTGCAGTTTTCCCCCTGTTGGGATTTGTTTTTGAATCACTTGAGTTGAACCCGATTTCGGGGTTTGACCTTGCGTTCATTGTGACTTTCACTGAGCTTTTGAGTATCTCCTGCGATAGTGGCGAGGCAGTACACGCGTGCGTGTACTGCAGCCCTATCAGATTTGACAGTTTTAAATTGATTTAGTCGATTTGATAAATTGTTTATTTATCTCTGTTCATAATTTAAATCTGCTGATTTTTGTTAAATACTGTTAAGTGTTATATTGACCGTTGTCCGGTTTCTTTGTTTAAAGAATCGGATAGACGGGAATTATTGTGACTGTCGTCTATTTAAATTATTACTGCCTATATGCACTAATAAACTGGTTTGAATTAGACTGACCTGGGTATTATTTTCTTTTGAATGTAATACTCGGGTCAGACCCGAGTATTTCAGGTTGTAGATTTCTTTCTTTGAGTTGCTGTTCGGGATTGAAGACTTTTCACATCTTCTGAAGTTGTCAGTGTCATTTTGTAATAGTCGTGTCATCGTATAGAACGATATGTATTCATGTATATTAGTCGATAATGTACTTGTATATATAACTTCTAGAGTCGACAGTTGTAGTTGTATCATGTGTATCGTGTCAACTATGTATTAACTGACAAGGTTTATATATATATGAGACTTTTGTTTTTATCTGTGTTCCGCATTTATATTATCTGTGTTATTGTTATATCTAATGTCCTAAACTATTATGAACCGTCGTAGTTCGTTTTATACTAGTATTGGGTGTGTCGATGGGAGTAAACAAATAATAGAAGAAAAATAAAAAGTATGTACCACTCCTATCGAGATAACCAATATTAGTGTAAGGCCAATTACAGATGGTCGCTCCTAACCAGCCTTATTCTTCGTAATAATAGACAGTATTTACTTTAATACTCTTTGTTATTATGAGCATAGAGGTGGGGCGTCACAGTTGGTATCAGAGCTTGGGGTTTATGGACATAATATAAAACTTAACTCGGATGGAACATATGTTACAACTATTGGTCGATGTTTTATTTGTGCTTGAGTCAAAACTAAAGTTTTGAAATTTGGATGAAATTTTTAAATAACTTTATTTAAAACTAATAGTGAAATTGTGTTCTGATGATTTGATTGATTTGTGTTCTGTTTATCAGAGTGCGCAGCGGAAACAGTGAAACTGTCTTCGCTGAGTACAACTGATAATCTTTTTGATTTAAAAATTAAAATACAAAATTGATATGAATTTCATTTGTTGTTCACATAGCTGTAATTATTTTGTTTCTTTGAGAATTTCGAATCCGAATTAAGGATTTGAAGAAATTACAGTTATGTGATTTTTGTTGAAATTTCCGCTGGCTTCTCTTGTACTAATCATATATTGATTAGATTTTTGCTGTTTTGAATTATCTTCATTGAAGATACATTCGAATGATTTCTTTGTTCATTTTGTAGTACGTGCAAAAATTTGAATTGCACGTTATTGCATTTATTTTACGTTGAACCGATGCTTGGTTATGAAACGTATTTTGTTGCCGTTATTTTTATAACGGGATTTTACACCAATGCTATATTTTGAAGCACGGTGTTTTGTGGCATTTTGATGAATGAAAATTCTCTGATATTACATTTTGCTGTAAATTGTTTTGATATGATTTTGACGTTTCAAAATTACTGTCGCTTTGGCTTCAGTAACCGTCAAATTTTAAAAGTGGATTTTCAAGCGGTTATTCCGCAATGCTGTTTTGTGACCGTTTTTACGGTATTTTGAGAAGTACAATTTCCTTATCGAAATTGTTACTGATTTGCTGTTTTAATCACGTGATTGGAAAATCGTTTTAAAACTGAAAATTGTTTTATAAATTTTTAACAGTTTGCGTTTTCAAAAGAATGAGAAAGCGACTTAAACATTTCAGCAAAATCAAGGATTATGACCCCTTTCTTTTACTGTTTCGCTTAACTCCGGACTTGTCCAATTGAGAATGTGAATTGTTATTTTTACAAAATAAATAAAATTGTTTTCAGAAATTTTAACAGTTTGCGCTTTCAAAAGAATGAGGAAGCGATTTAAACGTTTCAGCAAAATCGAGGACTATGACCCCTTTCTTTTACTGATTCGCTTAATTCCGGACTTGTCCGTTTGAGAATGTAAAGTGTGTTTTTACAGAATACACAATTTTGCACTTTCAAGGAAACGATGAAGTGATTTAAATGATTTAGCAAAAGTGCGGAGTATGGAACCACACTTTTACTATTTCGGTTAATTCCGGACTCGTTAATTGAATATCTGTTGTTTTGATGAATTTGATGATTTCACACTTTCAAGGAAACGATGAAGAGAATCAAACGATTTAGTAAAACACGTGGTATGGGACATGTGCGTTTGCTATTTCGGTTAATTCCGGACTCGTTAATTGAAACATTTTGATGCTTTCGTGTGCTTTCGAGCCACTATGAGGACCTTCGGGTCATTTGTTGGACCTTCGGGTCAAATACCAGTACTAGACCTTCGGGTCATTTGTTGGACCTTCGGGTCATTTGTTGGGCGCCAAAATTATGTTGAGTACTTGGTAGGCTTCGGCCATTTGTTGATGCACGTGCGGCGAATTAAAAACTCGCCATCTGATGGGATCGATCCAAGCTTTTATGTTGATTTTCTAGTCTTCTTAATTGATTTCTAGATATTTGTTGCTTCCAATTATCTGCAGGTAATTGGATATTTGTTGATATGAGTTCTGATTATCGTTTTTGATAATCGGATATTTGTTGTTTCTAATTATCGCTTGTGATAATTAGATATTTGTTGATATGAGTTCTGATTATCGTTTTTGATAATCGGATATTTGTTGTTTCTAATTATCGCTTGTGATAATTAGATATTTGTTGATATGAGTTCTGATTATCGTTTTTGATAATCGGATATTTGTTGTTTCTAATTATCGCTTGTGATAATTAGATATTTGTTGATATGAGTTCTGATTATCGTTTTTGATAATCGGATATTTGTTGTTTCTAATTATCGCTTGTGATAATTAGATATTTGTTGATATGAGTTCTGATTATCGTTTTTGATAATCGGATATTTGTTGTTTCTAATTATCGCTTGTGATAATTAGATATTTGTTGATATGAGTTCTGATTATCGTTTTTGATAATCAGATATTTGTTGTTTCTAATTATCGCTTTAGATAATTAAATATTTGCTGATTTGAGATTTAATTATCGCTTTAGATAATTAAATATTTGCTGATTTGAGATTTAATTATCGCTTTAGATAATTAAATATTTGCTGATTTGAGATTTAATTACCGCTTTAGATAATTAAATATTTTCTGATTTGAGATTTAATTATCGCTTTAGATAATTAAATATTTGCTGATTTGAGATTTAATTATCGCTTTAGATAATTAAATATTTGCTGATTTGAGATTTAATTATCGCTTTAGATAATTAAATAATTGCTGATTTGAGATTTAATTATCGCTTTAGATAATTAAATATTTGCTGATTTGAGATTTAATTATCGCTTTAGATAATTAAATATTTGCTGATTTGAGATTTAATTATCGCTTTAGATAATTAAATAATTGCTGATTTGAGATTTAATTATCGCTTTAGATCATTAAATATTTGCTGATTTGAGATTTAATTATCGCCTGAGATAATTAAATATTTGTTGATTTTAGATTTAATTATCGCCTGAGATAATTAAATATTTGTTGATTTGAGATTTAATTATCGCTTTAGATAATTAAATATTGGTTGATTTGAGATTTGATTATCGTTTTTGATAATCGAATATTTGTTGAATTTGAAATTTGATTATCGCTTGAGATAATTAAATATTTGTTGAAATTGAGAAATTTGATTATCGTTTTGTGATAATCGAATATTTGTTGAATTTGAGAAATTTGATTATCGTTTTGTGATAATAGAATATTTGTTGAATTTGAAATTTGATTATCGTTTTGTGATAATCGAATATTTGTTGAATTTGAAATTTGATTATCGTTTTGATAATCGAATAATTGTTGAATTTGATGTTTTGTGATATTCGTCTTCGATAATTGGACATTTGTTGATTTGTTTTCTGAGTATCGTTTGGATGATTGGATGTATGCTGATTTTATTGAATTTTGTTTTCTAATTATCTTTGTTGATGATTAGATTTTGCTGTTTTCTAACTTATCATATCGATAACTAGATATTGCTGCTTTGTGATTTTCTGTATTTTAATTATCTAGTTAATAATTGAATATTGCTGATAATTGCGTTTATCCAGTTTTGTTGTTCTCTGATTATCTTTTGATAGTTAGATTTTGTTGAGAATTGTGAATTTCTTTTATGAAATTAAAAGATTTCTTTGATGTTTGAATTCTCTATCTTTATTTTTCTAGCTTAACCAATTTATGTTAGAAAATTTATTGTTAATGACGACTTTAATTATGAAAATTGCGGGGACGCAATTTTTATAAGGAGGGGAGTCTGTAACAACCCGGTGTTTTGTAATCTTTAATTATCGTCAGAATGACGAATTAATCCGTTTGATTACTGTTATTGGAATTAAAGTCAATTTGATATTCTCTTTAGGTTGTAAAATTCTCTAATAAAAGTTTTGTTAAATGTTGTTTGGGTTTTTAAAATGGGGAGAAATTCTTTTGATAATTTGGTTAGTGGAGTAGGCTTTAAAAATTTTAATGGTGGCCCAATTAAAGACTTTGCCGTGACAATTTTCTAAAAATAAAAATAACCCGTTCCCCAATTCTTTTTCCCTCTTTCGAAAACCTAGGTCGAACGAAAGAAAAAAAAATGGTGGCCATGAAGTTTCCTTCGTTCGTTCGTCTTGGCTTCATTCTGGTTTAACTTCAATCGTCGTTCGAAACTAGGGCTTCACGGTTCTTCGAATCGCGACCGATTAAAGGTGAGACTTTCTCACATCTAATTCACTCAAAATATGAGATTTCGTTCGTTTTTGTTTTCGTGGTCATCTTTGTTTCGATATTGGGTTATTGACTATGAAAATTCGTATATGTGATGATTTTGGCTTCACTTGCTTTGGTAGGTTCGATTTCTTTGTTGGCTTCGACTTCGACTTCGTCGATTTTCGTTGAACTCTTTTGCACTGTGCTTGATGGAATTTGGTCCGATTACTTCTCTGTGCTTCAGTTTTGATTTATGTTTTACATTATTGCCTTTGGGCTTGCTACCGGGTCATCTCCACTTGTATAAATACATACTTACATTTATGTATGTATATAGGTGTGTTTATGGAGTCTGGTTTCATTGTGCATTGGTTTTTGTTTTAAATACTGGGATCAATCACTGACTTGTCCCAATTTCTTGAACTTATTTTGGTTGACTTCGACCTTAACATGATCACTGTCTATTGCTTATGCTTTGCGGATTTGGGTCATAGTGGTTTTTATCTCCTGTAGCATTGATTTCAATAACTGGAACTTGACTGGGATGGGCTTCTGGCTTAACTCTGATTTTTGAAATGTATATATTTGTATTGCTTGGCCTGGAAGTTGGTATCACTGACTTTGGGCATTTAATGATTTGGAATTGTAGTTGTTTTCGGCCTTGATGATGTTTTGTCCTGGTTTAAACCACACTTTGATTCACTGTCTTGTAGTCCATTGTTAGATCTGTTGCCATATTAAGTTGCACTGTTGATGCTGAGGCTTGCTGGTTCGATGTACTCGGATGTTGTCTGCATTGTGTCTGCATTGTTACATTTGTTTGCACTGTGCATTCATGTGCATACCTCCCTGTTTACTTCATGAGTATTGTTCTCTGGTTATAGCTGGTTTCAGTGCAGTTGACATTGTATATATGTAGCTTTACCCATGGACATTCTTCACTGCAACTTCATTTGCCTGTTGTACTTGTAGTGTATCGAATTTCTAATGCCTGTGCCACTGTATATAGTTTTGAGGATTGGGCATGTCATTGTGTCACTTTTTAAACTGTTGCTGTTCTTGGATGCAATTGACGTTGTTGCCTTGTACGTGTAGTTCGGTCTCATATATTGTCGACAGTTTTGGGTTCATGTGCATTGTCTCTACATAAATTGTTGCATCATTAACCTGGTTGTTCTCCCTGTTCATAGTTGCCAGTCACAGGTTCAAGTGGTGTAGTCTTCATCCTACTATACATTATTACTGTTACATTGCTAAGTATTTGCGCATGTCTTCACTGGGTATATCACTGCCTGGCTTTGATTTTATGGGTTTCACTGGGCTTTGACATTGTTGAGTCTTTGCCTTTGATATTAGTTTGTGGTCTTTACTTTAGTTCACTGTCCTCTGAACTGTTGCCACTATCTTCTTTGTAGTTGCATTTCGCCCTTGTCTTTGCAACTGTTTGCTACTGTAGTTTCATCGTGGGGGTTGTTTCGTATTCGCCTATGTCTGCAGTTGCATGCGTTTTGCAGTTTTCCCCCTGTTGGGATTTGTTTTTGAATCACTTGAGTTGAACCCGATTTCGGGGTTTGACCTTGCGTTCATTGTGACTTTCACTGAGCTTTTGAGTATCTCCTGCGATAGTGGCGAGGCAGTACACGCGTGCGTGTACTGCAGCCCTATCAGATTTGACAGTTTTAAATTGATTTAGTCGATTTGATAAATTGTTTATTTATCTCTGTTCATAATTTAAATCTGCTGATTTTTGTTAAATACTGTTAAGTGTTATATTGACCGTTGTCCGGTTTCTTTGTTTAAAGAATCGGATAGACGGGAATTATTGTGACTGTCGTCTATTTAAATTATTACTGCCTATATGCACTAATAAACTGGTTTGAATTAGACTGACCTGGGTATTATTTTCTTTTGAATGTAATACTCGGGTCAGACCCGAGTATTTCAGGTTGTAGATTTCTTTCTTTGAGTTGCTGTTCGGGATTGAAGACTTTTCACATCTTCTGAAGTTGTCAGTGTCATTTTGTAATAGTCGTGTCATCGTATAGAACGATATGTATTCATGTATATTAGTCGATAATGTACTTGTATATATAACTTCTAGAGTCGACAGTTGTAGTTGTATCATATGTATCGTGTCAACTATGTATTAACTGACAAGGTTTATATATATATGAGACTTTTGTTTTTATCTGTGTTCCGCATTTATATTATCTGTGTTATTGTTATATCTAATGTCCTAAACTATTATGAACCGTCGTAGTTCGTTTTATACTAGTATTGGGTGTGTCGATGGGAGTAAACAAATAATAGAAGAAAAATAAAAAGTATGTACCACTCCTATCGAGATAACCAATATTAGTGTAAGGCCAATTACGGATGGTCGCTCTTATCCAGCCTTATTCTTCGTAATAATAGACAGTATTTACTTTAATACTCTTTGTTATTATGAGCATAGAGGTGGGGCGTCACAGAATCTGTAAAAGTGACTAACTAGAAAGTTGTTACAAATTCTTTTCTCTCCACTTTCAAAAAATGAATCACTCAAAAAGCTTCTATCTTGAGGAAGTTATGATCAAAACAAACAGAGGTGTTTTCTGAGTTGATAATCTGAGTTCAAAAATACTTTGAATTTTTTTGAGTTTTTGGCATAGCAAATTAAGAAATTTGAAGAACTGATCTAAAAGAAAGTTGAAGCCACTGGAAAAATAAATGGTTTGTAAAAAAGAATGACATAATTTGGTTCATTACTGAAGGAGATATGATTGATACAATATGGGGTATTTTCTGCCAAAACTGGATCCGTGAAAGGACTTAAAAAATTGGAGTTTTTGATATAGAAATATTTGGAATGGGAAGAAGGGTTCAACAACAAAGTTTTTGCCATTGAAATTATACACGGTTTAAAAAAAAGATTATTTGATTTGGAGTAGTTTAGTGGAATATATTTAGTGGAATATAGAAGCCATAGAAATAAGGGGAAGAAAGAGGGAAAATAGGGAAGGGGAAAAGAAGGGAAAAAGGAGAAAGAAGAGAAGTGGGAAGGTGGAAGGAGATGGCCTTAGAGATGGTGGAGAGGGCGGCGGCTATAGGGGGGAGGAAGGATTGAAGGATAGGAGGAAAGAAGTTTTGATTTGTGAGGTTTTTGGAGTTTTAGATCTAGAGTTCTCTATAGATTTTGAGGAGAAAGAAGTGTGCAGAGAAAGTTTCTCGGGAGAAAAATTATGTATGTAGATGTTATCAGATAATAAACATAAGGTCGTAGGCAAAGGAATGATCACATGACTGACTAGAGTCTCTTGATTAACAAAGGCCCATTAGACCAAACAAACACAATATGCCTTAGCCAAATAAAACACAACTAAACACTACCAATTCATGTTAATTTTTCACAGTAATTCAAACTTTTAGAGCAATAGGAATTTGATTTTGACAAAACAAAAAGTGAAGAGAAGATCAAAATTCAATCTAGTATCATATAAAAAGAATAAAATTTTAAAATTCAAATTTAAAATTTTCAACCAAAAGTCAATCTTTGACAAAGTTTGACCAAAATTTGAAATTTCACAAAAAATTTATTCTATAAAGTTTGGTCAAATAAAACACTCAACATCACAAATTCAAATTTTTTTATTTAAATTCAAAATACTGCCACTTTAAAGTTGTTAAAAGTTACGGATCGTTACACTTTATTTTAATTAAAAGATGTAGTATCAATTAATGCAATATTAATTTGTTTCCCCTTATCATATTTAAAAGGTTAAATGCCATTAACTACGCATCTAATTCTTATCCAATTACATTCAAACCTATGATATCATCATATTATTAAATCAACAATACCATATGAATTATATTAACATAAGTTTACATTTTATTATATTCATTATTTTACCGTTAAAATCTTTTACCATATTAACTGCAATAATTAATTACATTAATTTTCATTGATTTCCAAATTAATTCCAAACATATTAAATAATGAGATAATAAATGAACAATTGTTACCTTTAAATAATTTAATCTTATTTATAAGTTTATTATCTACAACAAATATTATGACTACTTACACATCACTGATTATATTCAATTTCAATTAACAACATATAATTCCAACATTCAATTGCCTTAATTCCATTAATTACCCATTTAATATTCAAACAGACAAATTAATGAGAAAATAATTACAACCATCGTTTATAAAAATAGTTCATATCCATTATCTTACCATTTACAGCCAAGGGTTATAACAAAATGATTTTATATTCTATATTAACATATTCCAATCAATTACATATAATGTCATCATTAAATGCATCATTTAATTTATTTCATTATTTACAATTATAAAAAAATAACCTTACAATTATATCCATTGATTGAAATTGGATTAAAATGGTTATCAATTACATTAAATCAACATTACTAGATTACATTCTAATTGTTTTATCATTACAAATCATAAATCTTAATTTCTTACAATATTAATATTTCAAAATCTTATTAAATTTAATATTTTAATTACCGAAAAATACGGGTCGTTACATATGTGTATTAATGTGTGTATATATGTATATATACTTGGGTTATAAGGTTTAAAAATGAAATAAAATTAAGTAAAAAAATAAAAATGTCAAATCATAGGGAGACATGTTTAAACAAGTCTAAAAATGGTACACATGTACATAAATGCACGTTGGCCCAAAGTATTAAAGGGGGGACGAGATTTTCATGATTTTCAAGGATAAAGGAGACATGGTAATGAGGTGGCAAGGCTTGAATGGAGGGTAATGTTCATAGGGGTATTTTAGTAATTTGTCTATAACATTTTATATAAAAGATTTTTTTCGTTTTCCATTCTCATTCATTTTCCATTTCCATTTTCACTTTTCTACTTTCCTTAGCATCTCCATCTTCTTCTTAGCTTCCTGAAAATTTTAATGGCTTCTTATGTTAGTTTTTAAGATTTTAAAAATCAAAAATTTTAAATTTGTATTAAATATCTAAACTTTTTTTAAAACTCTTTCTTCTTCATTTTCCTCCAATTCATTCAGCCATAACTTCCTCCATATTACAAGAAATCAATATTATTTTTTTCAAACCATATAGAATTTCAGTTGCTACAACTTTCATTGAAACAGACATTTTTAAATTTCGAATATTTTTGGGTCAAAATTTCTTCTTGGTAAGGGAAAGTATGATATTGTTTGGTAGTACCCAATTCCTTTATATCACTTTGGGGTTACTCGAGCTATATGTATATTTTATATGGTTAAAATATATAGTATCATTTCAAAAAGGGTTTTAAAATAAAACCGAGTATTTAGATCTTTAGTTTACTTAAGGGAAATAAAATCAAAATAAAATGTTTGAAGTAGATAGTGGTATATACCCTGAGGATATAGTGGGGAACTATATAAATTTGTGAACTTAAGTTGGGTTTTAAGAAAATGTTTTCAAAAATAGTTATGGGAAGTAAAACGGTTAAGTATTTGTGTTGGCCGGTTTCCTTCTTTGTTTGATTGAGATGAAATTTGGGGGTCAAATTTTTTTCAAGGGGTAAAGAATGTAATGACTAGGAATTTTATCGCTTTGAGAAGTGAATATTTAATTTGTTTTAAATATTCAATTAGGGGTTTTAATAATTAAATAACCCTCTTTTAATTATAACTAATGGTAGAAAATTTGTTTTTGAATTTTGTTTACAAAAATGGATAGTTCAATGGAAAACTAAAAATGTGGCCGAAACATGCTTTTGGATTTTTAGCTTTTTATCAAACGACAAGTTATAGAAAGTTGTTATACCTTGGCATATCTTTAAAAACAAAATTTAAATGTTTAGAGAAAACTTTTATTTTTAAATGTAAAGATATATTAATAAAATAACAATAAAAAGAATTAATAAATATGAAATATATTTAAATTTAAATTTGAAGTGATGGATTTGATGGCTTATGTGTAAAATTAGAGAATGGTACATGGACCACTAAAAAAATCCATCATATTTTCACATGGTTAGTACTTTTTTGGCTTGGAAAAAGATGGAAAAGTTGAAAAAATGGATCAAGTGCATTTTGGTCTTTGTGCTTCTCTAATTTTATTTTATATTTCATCTTATATATGCTCTTCCCATTTCATATTTCATTTTCAACTTCTTATATTTTAACTTTATTTTTCACTTCTCTACCTTTTTTAGTTTGTGAAAAAATCTTCTCTTTTTAGTTTAGAAGTTTGAAATTTATTTATGTAGTAATGTTGAGGTTAATGGGTAGGAAGAAGATTTGATTTTGCATTGCAACCATATGGAAGGTGACATATTTAAATCTTTGTTTAAATTTTTGTGTAAAATTATTTGTAGCTTGGTTGGACTTTTATATGATTTTCGCGTTTAAATAATTGTTTAAAAATCATACTATGTTTTGGAAATGAAGGTTTTGGTTGCTGTAAATAAGATATACACACAGATAAAAGCTACGTAGACACTTTTACATCTTCATTTTCTTTTTATGTTCTTTGAAAAAGAAAATAAACATTCCCATTTCTTAGTCAAAAATCAATATCACTTACACCGATTAAATTAGCTAGCCATTGTGATCAATTGGGAAGTTGTTAGTTTTATTCTCTAGTTTTTTTAAACAGTCATGGGTTGCTTTGTCGAATAGGGCTTGAAAAATTGGTCGATTACAGTAATTGGTTGAGTGTTGATAGTTTTTAGGCGAGCTCGAATATACAAGTGGAGTATACGGCTGTGTTCGCATCATCGCATACTGATTTTTTAAGATGGTTTCATGGTTTTAAGTGGAGGGGGTCGATGTGGAGAAGTAATTGATTGTTTTTTGATCAACTAAGAAATTCTGACAATAAGGCGGTCGGTGAGGTTAACGATGATGTATGTAGTTGAAAGTCTATATTATGGTGGATCGATTATACAAATGACAAGTATATGACTAATTTAAACTATAGTGTAACAATAGTAAAGTATGTAAATAAGAATAATCACACTAGGGATTTTATACTCGTTCGGACCTCCCGTCCTACGCAGTCCCGAAGCTCCTCTTTGGAATTTCCTTTCACCAAATAACCCTCACTTCACCCGGAGGAACATGTATACAATAGCAGAGTTTTCTTTTTCAAGAATGTGTACTCTATTACACGGATTTTGACTATATAGTACAATTAAACTTCCTATATCTCTTGAATGATTGAATACAATATTGTTCAAGAATGTGTACTCTCCCGGCTAAAGCGAATAATGAGCGTAATATTTTAAAACATATGGATAATGGGATTTCAATTAAGTCACAACTTATTACCCAAAACTTTTCTTCAAATGGTTTAAACACATTACCATTTTAATCTTTTAAACAAAAAGATTCAATTCACAAAGTTCACCCCGTTTCACAAAGATCCATTCATAGATTTTCAAATCGATTTCCATTTCACTTTGGATTTAACTCGTTAAATCTTTAAAACAAAGATTTAACTGATAGCTTTCAAAACAATTCCATTTCGATCTTTTATACAAAAAGTATACCTTTCCAATTTCAAAACAAAGTTCAACAATCTTTCACAAAGATTTATTCATAACTCGAAAAACCATTTTCATTTCAAACTTGAAATTACTTTGACACAAATTGGAAATTTATTCCTTATATGAAAGCTTCTATTATTTGAAAACAAATAGTTTTCATTTCGGAAAATCTGATCTCATTTATACGAGTTAAAGTCTTTGGGTTAAATTTGAATTCTCAAAACCATACTTTTAAAATGGTTTAAATTCATATAAACACATTTATAACATCTTTAACCAAAATTTCCAAACATGGAATTCAATTCAAAATTTTGAATTCAAATTCAAATTAAATTATTTAAATTGGAAAACTTTACTAAGTTATTCAAAATAACTTTTATTTTAAAAACTCCTTTTTAAAAGTTTCAACATTTAACCCAAATTCATTTCCAAAATCAATTGAAATTAAAATTTCAATTTCAAAAATATTAAATTTAAATCATCTGTGACTTAACCGATTTCATCGTGAAATCCACATTTGTGTGTGTATGGTGTAGTCCAGGGGTTTCACACAGTAGTGCAACATCATTCAATCATCACAGATCAGAATACAGAGATATAGTTGATAAGCGGTATAAACTATAACGCTTATCTTTCATTCACATATCACAGATATATATAAATTTCAGATAATAAACTACAGTCATCACAGCTTGAAGTAAACAATTCGTATCACACAGCATCACATAGTAGGGATATCAAACAATTCACAGCATTCAATGGAACACAGTCATCCAAAAGTAAGGTTAATTAATTGAAATCAGATTAATCACTAACCCAGGTTAATTACAATTATTTTAATTAATTGACCTATAATAGTTAATTAACTTTAAATTAATTAACCTAAATTAATTAATTAAATAATTAATCTTTAATTATTTATTCTAATCAATTCTTAATTTCTTTTCTTAAGAATTTAAACTTAGATTAATCATTATTAATTTCAAATTAATTAAATCTTAATTACCAATTAATTAATCTCTAATTATTTAATTAAGTTTTTAACTATAACTTAATTAATCCTTAATTACTTCATTAATCAATTCTTGATCATTAATTTAAATTAAAATCTTACCTAATTAATGATTTTTTATTACAAGTTAATTATTCCTTAAATAATTAGTCTTAAACTTTAATTAATTTATTTAAAACTCTTAATTACTTAATTAATCATCCATATCATTAATTAATTAATTATCCTTTTTTTTAATTATCTTAATAATTTAATGAATCACAAATCATTAAATTCTAATTAACTTTAAGATAAACATTATTCTCCTGAATTATTAAATTATCATTATCAAAAGCATTTTTAAAAACAATTTACCTTTAAACTTACTTTTGAATTCTATTTTAAATTCAAATTCTTCAAAGTACACTTTTAATTGTTTAAACACTTTTTTTTAAACAATTGAATTTAAAACTTTATTTATTTCCAAACTAAGTTCCAATCCAAACTTGGATTTATATTTTCATTTTGATTTAAAACTCATTCTAAACCTTGATTTATAAATTTAAATTTAGTTTTAAATTCCAAAACAGAAGCAGGTTTGAAAACCTAAAATAAGTTCCTACCCGAGCCTTACCATTTTCACTTCGAGACTAATACTGGAAATCTTCGAGTGAAAGCTCGAGTAACCCAAGACAACACACGAGAATCAGCCCTGTTCTTCCCAGGCAAACCAAAACAAAATTTTCAGACCCAAACCAACGTGCTCGTGCACGTGTACAACCCCGATCGCCATCTCCGGTCAGCGCTGCATCGTCGAACAAGTCGATGACCATCCACGAATCCATCTCCGGTCGCCAGAACGTCGCCACCCTCTCGCATTTGAAAACGAGACCAAAACCCAAACCTGGAACACTCGTGCAAACATCACCTCAACCCTGTCACCACTTCAATCACGCCGCCTTGACCATCGGAATACGTGTAACTTTGGCCACGACCTCGTCATCACTCCCTCTATCATTTCCCAAACGCACGAGCAACTCGATGCTCAAATGACACCGCACTGATCAACTTTCCAACTACCTAAAAAAATTAGGTTTCGAGACAAAACCTCCTCGCCACCATCACCTTGATGATCAAGAGCGCCTCCTACTATTTTCCCTATCACCGCCCTAGGCTCCTCCATTACCACGAGCAAGCCCGACCCTTCCAGTCACAAAGATCATCGGAAATCGCCAAAAGAAATGAAATTCGAACGAACCTGAACTGCTCTGAATTCCTAGTTCTAAACTTTTTGATTTTTGCTTTAAAAATCATATTTTGGTATGAGAATTCATGTTATAAGCCTGAATTCGAGAATTATGAAATTTAAATTTTAACTTATCTTGAGTTTGCTCAGCTATTTTGTGTTTCCAGAGAAAATCATAAGTTGTTTAACTTAAATGAATTTTTAAAACTTTAGTTCCAAATCAAACAAACAATATTTGTTTATATTGTATAGTCTATCTGTTATTGGATCAAGAGAAATAGATTTGTTTGCATATTGGGTTGAAAAGAACAAGAGCAGAGGAAATCATAAACTGACTGCACACAATAATATTTACAAAAAATTCTTATATGCATATATAGATTCAACCATAATTGTTCAAGGATATATTCAAAACAGGTTCATACTTTAAGTTTTAAAAAAATATTACTCACCGTGGGTCAAGGAATGAACAGTGCATGATGATGAAATGATTCAAGACTTGATTTCAGGCTTGCAGTTGTTACAGGCTTTTGAAAAGATTACAGGGTTTTGGTCACAAGGTTTTGATGATTTTCTGGTATGCTATTGTCTTATGAACGAAAAGAAAAGAAGCTTGATATGTTTAAAAATAAGTTTACAGGGTTACATTTTGTTTGTACAAAACATCAGAGATATTTTATTGCTTTGGAGGCTGAAGAGATATATTTGTACGTGCATTAAATGCTTAAGTCCTTTATGTCTTCATATGTTTGAATACTTGAACATATTTGTCTATGTTTACTTGTTTCATACTTACCCAAATTGATTTGTTTTTACATACTTACCTCTTTATTGTTCACACGTGAATATATTGCATTGTCTTCTTTTCTTTTGCCTTGTAATATAAATGACATTCTATATTTTATTTTACTTTTATTATTTTTTTTCGTTTCATTCTATTCGTATTATTTTGTATTATGCTTTGTGATACAAATAATTTCTAATTTTTAATCTGTTGTTAAATTTTAGCCAATGTTTACTTTGTATTTTATAGCTTATCTTTTATTTATCTCTATTTATAACTCAAATATTTATTTTACTTCTATTTTTAGTTTAAATATTTATTATTAATTTTACTTTAATAATTATTGTTTTATATTTCTCTATATACACATATATTCACACATATATACAATATTTAACTTTAAATGATTTAACACGTTTTCATTTGGATTCGGGGAAACTCGAATCAATTTATCAATTAAATTTAAATTTTATCCAAAAATTAAATTAATTATCAATTTAAACTTATATAAAATCCGAGGTCATTACATCTACGCTTTGAAAGTGATTCAAGACTAATTCGAGATGATGGCATCGAAGACAGAATTCTTTGAAGTGCACGGGCCACTTGCTACTAATCCTAAGGGTGATTCTAAAATATAATAGAAGTAGTGTCTTCGGTTTGTTCATATTATGAACAACTTGTATGGATGAAAGCTTACATTGCATTATTTCCTGAAGGCCGGTGTTAGTATTCCAAGAGGGAATTGCTAGGAGGAGAAGTTAAAGTGTAAACCCACAAGCCTCACAACCCGGTAATGGCTAAAACAAGGAATGCACGTGGAGCTATGTAATGAGCTACCATTATGAGCGTCATTCCTCAATCTAGATTTGATTTTATAGATTTTGATGTGAGCGTGGTAACCGTAGGATAATGTAGTGGCCTTAGTGCCTTAGGAGTGATGTAATCTGGTATGTCAAGTTAAAGGGGCAGCCAGCTCTGTCTTGGTAGGGGGTCCATGTATGGCCCTCAGGTAAATTTTATCTAGAGGTGTACTGTAAAGAAGGTAGTCCTTTACCATGCCATGCTGAAAATCAATTTTGCAATATGTGCCTTATGGTTTTAGTTGTAGGACTGGTATTGTTGAATGTTGTTAACTCCACTTTTGCGCGACCTAAGGAATGGAGCGATCTAAGAAATGAGGCGACCTAGGATGTGGACCGACCTAAGAAAACCTACGACTTAAGGGAATGTGACGACTTAATTAGGTTAACGACCTAAAAGAGCCATGACATAACGGCTTAAGGAGTTAGCGACCTAACTACTTAGTGGTTCAAACGACTTGACGACCTAAGAAGTCTAACGAGTTAACTTCATACCGACCTAGAAGCTCACCAACTTAAGAGAAACCTACAACTTAAGGGAATGTGACGACTTAAGTAGGTTAACGACCTAAAAGAGCCACGACATAACGACTTAAGGAAGTAAACACCTAACTACGGAAAGGACTGAACGACTTAGCAACTTCACTTAAGTCGCGATCGACCTATGACCTATGATAGGTCGCTCACGATCTAAACAAACAAACTCAATGCCGCATTATGTTACATCGTGGCCCTCTTAACTCGTGGACGACCTGGGACTTGTGGAATTATTGGAGATGAACAAGCTTACTCCAGTTAAGCTGCAACCCACGACCTAGTTTAGGTCGGCCATGACCTAAAGCTACAGAGTTAAAATTCAATACCATGACACTTATGCCGCATCTTGTTGACTCGTCTACGACCTGGGACTTGTAATATATTCCCAAACAAATAGGTGCATCCCTGGGAAGCGGCGCATCAAGCCTAATGGGTCGGCCACGACCCACGACCTATCTTAGGTCGGTCACGACCTACGACCCAGCCTGGAATTTCACTATAAATACAACATGAGTTCGAACTTAGAGGGGACTTTTGGCCGATCATTCTCTGAAGCGCCATTACTCTGCAGAATTCTTAACTCGTCCAACACTTGAAGAACTCCAAACATTCAAGACACTACAACAAGTTTCGAGAGAAATTTTGCACATTCGACACGGATTCAACAAGTTTCATCATCGATGTTTGAGCTATTAGTCTAGAGTGTTTTTGTGATCAAAGTGTATCGTATTTTGAAGTGCATTGTATCAACTTGTAACCAAAATCAGCAATAAAGGAATTCAAAGTGGACGTAGGCTTGATCTTAAGCCGAACCACTATAAAATCGCTGTCTTTTACTGTTTTCTGCTATTTTACTGCTTATTTCTTATTCCCGTATCACTGGTGGTGCTTTCACAACATTACTACACACACCGGGTGTTAGCGTTCCTTTTTTAGCGTTAACATTTTGGTGCTTTCACTGAGAATTGAACTTAGGGATATTCTCACCATTGCTCCGCAAAAGTTTGTTGAAAGAATCTCTCTAAAGACTAGAAGTTTATCTGAGATCATGGCTCCTGGAAGAAAGGGTAGATCTACCAGATCCGGAAATGCTCATGAGGGAACCTCCACTTCCCCAACAGCAAACGAGGCAACTCCTACCGTTGGAGTCACAAGGGCTGAATTAGACGACATAGTGTCAAGATTATACCAACAAATTGAAACCCAAAATGCTTTTATGATGGACAGATTAAATGCTCTACTTGGGGCAAATCGACAACCAGAAAACAATGAAACAGTCTTCACTGAAGATGCTCATAATTCCCAAGAGAAAGATATTCCTCAAAGTCCAGCTAGCACCACCGAAGCGCCACCTTTCCAAGCTGAAGGTCTAAGGCCGCATCCAACTTTTGACGAGCATTTGCCCAGGCAAACTTATGAAAGAACGGCTGATGTCTGCCCAACGATGCCTCTGAACAATGAGGAATACCTATCAGGGATGGTTCGCCGAATTATGAAAGAGAGCATGCAGAGGGAAAAAAATGAGAATGGCTGGGGATTTTCTCCAAGCAAGACTCTGTTTACTGAAAGGATCTTGAAAGCAGAATTTCCAAGAAAATTTGTACCTCCTACTATCCCGGCCTACAGAGGGACAAGTGACCCAAACCAGTTTTTATACAAGTACGATTGGCATATGACCGGTGCAAGAGCATCAGACGAGATTAAATGCCGATACTTTCCAGTATACTTGGAAGGAGTGGCTCTACTCTGGTTTAAAAAACTACCGATCCGATCTGTGGATCAATTCTCCGATTTGACCCGTAAATTCAAGGATCAGTTCAGGTTGTATGCTACAAAGGCCAAGGACATAATGTCACTGTCCATCCTAGAACAAGCTTCTGGTGAATATATCAAATCCTTCTTGAATCGCTTTAACATAGCCTTGGCTGAAGTAGATAATGCTGAGCCTCGAATGATTCTAACATACTTGATGCGTGCCATCAAAAAATCAAGTGAATTCGGAAGATGGTTGAAAATGAAAGAACCAAACTCACTTGAGAAATTCTATAAGAAGGCCGACAAATTCATGCGCCTAGAAAGTCTTTCTGCGCCAGCAAAAGTAGTTGTTGCCGAAGTCAAAAATAACGATGTTGCTTCTAGTAAGAGAGAATCTGGAAACCAGAAAAGGGAAAATGACGGAAAAAAGAACCAAGGGAATGAGAAGTAACCTCGCCGCTTTAATCCTCCAGATTTTACTCCCTTAACTGATACACCAGAAAATATCTTTTTCGCGACAAAAGATGTTGTCAAGTATCCCAAACCGCCTGAGATGAGGGGAAGTGCAGTGAATAATTGGAAATTCTGTCGATTTCACGGTCAACCTGGCCATGACACTAACCAATGTCGCCAGTTAAAGAATGTGATTGAAGAGTTGCTAAAACAGGGTAAACTGCAACAATATGTGAAGAAAAACAGAGTCGACCCAACCTCATCCACTCTGGGGCAACAACAACCTGTCCATCGATCTGGCTCTGGCAACAACACTGCAGTGCAAGATTCTGAAAAGCTTGTCATTAATGTTGTCACAGGGGGTCCTAACCCAGCAGGCAGGAATTGGGACGACTGCTGACTACCCACAAGACTGCAGCTGGGGCATCTTCCAATCTCTCTGGCATATAAATCCAAAACTACGATTCCAGTGGAAATAGAAATTCAATCTGGAGATTCTGGAACAACAATCACTTGCATCCTTTTTTTTTACTTAAACAGCCTTGCTTAGATTTGTAAAATGATGGTGGATGTATAACCTTTGTATTGTAAACCGCTGAGAAATCAGTGTGATTCAATAATAAAGAACTATAAATCTTGTGTCTTTTGCTATTTTAAATTGCCTATCTCATTTCGATGTGCAAATATCTTAAATGTGTTGCTAAAATATCGATCTAATATTGCAGGCAATCAAGGCAAAGCTTACCTATTCAACACATCACAAATTCAAGCGATTCATATAAATCACACAACAAATAAATTTCAAGCCACAAAAGTTCCAAAATTCAACTCCTACAAAAGAAGTGCTATTCAAACAGTTAGTGATTCCACCAAAGCGGGCATCTCCTTAACAATGAGATTCCAGACCCTGGCTAACCAATCGCGATCGTTTGTGCAAACACACATCCGGTAAAGTAGCTTGCATCTGCCCCGTGGATTCACTCAACGATCACGTACATTTCTTTGGCAAAAAGCAAACAACTTGCAAAAGAATGGAACATGCACTTGAAGTGATAACGAGGAATTGCCAGAAAGCAGATGGTAGAAAGACACAAGCAAACAATGCTACTCCTCCGAGTCCACGTGCTACTCTTCGGAGTCCATGCTACTCCTCAGAGTCCTCGTGCTACTCTTCGGAGTCCAACTGCTACTCTTTGGAGTCCACAAGCCCTCTTCGGAGGCACAAAAACCAAGCCCTCTTCGTAGGCAAGAAATTGCTTCGGAGGCACAAGATTTCTTCGTAGGCAGAAAGTTGCTTCGGAAGCACAAGCCCTCTTCATAGGCAAGAAATTGCTTCGGAGGCACAAGACTTCTTCATAGGCAGAAAGTTGCTTCGGAAGCACAAGCCCTCTTCGGAGGCACAAAAACCAAGCCCTCTTCGTAGGTAAGAAATTTCTTCGGAGGCACAAGACTTCTTCGTAGGCAAAAAGTTGCTTCGGAAGCACAAGCCCTCTTCGGAGGCATAAAAACCAAGCCCTCTTCGTAGGCAAGAAATTGCTTCGGAGGCACAAGACTTCTTCGTAGGCAGAAAGTTGCTTCGGAAGCACAAGCCCTCTTCGGAGGCACAAAAACCAAGCCCTCTTCGTAGGCAAGAAATTGCTCCGGAGGCACAAGACTTCTTTGTAGGCAGAAAGTTGCTTCGGAAGCACAAGCCCTCTTCGGAGGCACAAAAACCAAGCCCTCTTCGTAGGCAAGAAATTGCTTCGGAGGCACAAGACTTCTTCGTAGGCAGAAAGTTGCTTCGGAAGCACATGCCCTCTTCGGAGGCACAAAAACCAAGCCCTCTTCGTAGGCAAGAAATTGCTTCGGGGGCACAAGACTTCTTTGTAGGAAGAAAGTTGCTTCGGAAGCACAAGCCCTCTTCAGAGGCACAAAAACCAAGCCCTCTTCGTAGGCAAGAAATTGCTCCGGAGGCACAAGACTTCTTCGTAGGCAGAAAGTTGCTTCAGAAGCACAAACCCTCTTCGGAGGCACACAAACGAAGCCCTCTCCGGAGAAGAAACTCTTCGGAGGAGCCCTCTCCCGAGGCACAACCAAAAAGCCCTTCCCAAAGCCATATCAAACAAAGCCCTCTAGCGAGGCACATCCAAAAACTTCGTTAATGGAGCCACTAAAGGGGCACCTTCTCAAGAAAGAAGGTTCCAGGCCATGGGTGACTACTTACAATTATTTGTAAAAACAAGTATCCAGTAGAACAGCTAGCGCCAGTCCCGTGGACCCATTCAACTATAAAATACGACTTTCTGACAAACAGATCAAAACATTCTTTAAAAGCTCGCTTCACTGCGTAGGAGAATCCACTTTTCAAACAAATAAAAGTGATCATCCTCACACTAGTACAAAAAGTGCATATTGCTTCGCCTCATTTGCATCGGTTGAAGTAAAAACTGATGCAAATAGAACTATTTGCATCAGTTCTATGTTAAAAACCGATGCAATTGGTACGTGGAAAACAATAGGTAGTAAAAAATCAAATTTGCATCGGTTATTAAGATAGAACTGATGCAAATAGTTTTAGTCGCATCGGTTTTAAAGTCAACCGATGCAACTGTAGGTTGATGGCAAAGATATGAATTTTAGGTGGGAAATAATGAAAAATTGGCTCCAAAGTTACTATTACTCCTTCCTCCTCAATAACCCACTCCGAAAAAAAAATCTTCTCCCCATTGTTTAAACAAAGGACGGCAACTAAAAGAGAGGGTTAACAAATTCTGGAAATCTAAACAAAGCAAGAAACGGGTAAATCTCAAATTGCAAATTCATTCAAACCTAAAGCTATTGGAGCCACCACAGATTAGAGTAGTGATATGGCGGAGGTCGAGCTGCGTGGCCGAAGGTGTGGGCGTTGGTGGTGGCTGCATTCAGGTGATGGCGGGCTAGGCTAGGCGTCTGGTGGTGATGCAATTATTTAGCGCTGCTATTTAATTAAGGATTTAAGGTGAGTAATTTCTCACAAATCTATCTCTAAATTTGTGAATATGGTTTCTAGGTGAATTCTTACTGTAATCTATCTCCAAAGTTACTACCGTGTATTTGTGTTAACCAATTGACGTCCACAATATCTGATTGTTTCGTCAGCTTATTTATAGAACATAATTGTTTGTTATTTTGCACTTCTTCAACCCTGCTAATGTTGGTTGGGACGTTCGAACACCCAACTAATTGTTGTTAGTCATACGAGAGTCTTATGAAATAGTTTTACTACTATTGCTACCATTCTTGACTTTTAGTATAGACTTAGATCGCAATTAATATAATTGATTTCTCTTAACAAACTAGGTGTGTCTCATTACCTTACCGTTCCCTTGACATCACTGGCTTTGTATGTTATCATCAATGATCATGTGTTGCTTCCCTTGTTCCCAAATATGATAGGATACATACAATGTGTGTTTGAAGGAAGTATCACTAACCAATTGTATTTTACGATGTTGGTGCTAGCATTGTTGAATTGTAGAACAAAATTAAAAAGTAGCCAGTTTATTAAATTTTCCAAAAAAATGTTGGTGTACAATTATAATTTGAATTCGACTTTACTCGATCAATTCATACTGAAATTGTACTTCTCCTGGTTTGCCTACTGCTAGAAGGTTAAGTCATCAGTCTTTGGGTTGTTGTTTTAATGTTAAACATGGGATTTATCATTTTTTTCATGCCACTATCATCACTGACAGTGAAAGTCAATACTAAAGAGCAATTGTAGCTTCGTGTTTTCTCAAATATGACATAGAGCATACAGTCTGAATTGGAAGGCAGTATCACGTAGTGATGATGGTTTATGCCAGCGTGATTTTTCAATTACCATTATTCGATCGTATATATTGATTTGTACATGTGTTCGTTCCTTACTTTACCTTAATCAATGTTGCCAAATGTGGATGGTAAACTGTCTATCTGCTTTATCAGGGTATAATAAAGAAATTGGTCTGCTAACCTGAACATTGTGTGCAGTAAAAATGTTTTTTTCTAATGTTTTTTTAATGGTTGTGTTAACGATTTATGTTGAAATAATTTTTTTCCATTTTCCATTTTAATGGTTGTGATTTTTCAATAAGTTTGGTCTCAGCCTTACTTATTGCACATCCTATATTGTTTAATTTGCACGTCCTGTACATGTACTTCGCCTTGGAAAATGGCCACCCACTCAAGCATTTTTGCTTGAATTATTCTATTCATCCTATTCATGTGTGATGTACAATAACCCAAACCTCCTGTGTTATGTATATCAAACCAAATCTATGAATATTCAAATAGGGCATTACACAGACATGCATATGTTCATTCAATCACACTTAAGCATTATAAACAATTATATCCATATGTTACTTAGTTGATAAACACTGAACATCTTCCATGTATGCATGTGCATGTGCACGCACATCATGTATTGGGGGTATGCTAGTTGTTATGAAATTGGTTAACTTATGTACATGCATTTTTTTGATAATAATCTTCTATTTTGGTATTATTTTTAACAGGTTTGAATTAATTACATGTAAATTGGTTTTCATATGGAGTTTTCTAAAGTTTTTTTTTGGAACTATTAATCAACAAGCAAACAAAGCCTAAATATAAAATTTTCTGTGCAGGGTTTGCTTTTGCAATCGCCAAAGAAGAAGCTACAAAGTTAGGTACAGTCATTGGTATTGACCTTGGAACCACCTATTCATGTGTTGGGGTGTACAAGAATGGTCATGTTGAGATTATAGCTAACGACCAATGTAACCGTATCACTCCTTCATGGGTTGCTTTCACCAATAGTGAAAGACTCATTGGTGAGGCTGCAAAGAATCAAGCAGCTGCCAACGTTGAAAGAACCATTTTAGATGTCAAAAGGCTTATTGGAAGGAAGTGAGTTTGTTTTTTAATGTTCAATCTGATTTTTTCTCATGTTACTAGCCTAAGATCTGTAATGTCAAATTAACATATTTCTTTTTCTTTTCTTTTTTTGCTTTGATTTATTTGTAGGACTGACGCTTTTGTTTGAAGATTGTATTGTATGCAATAAGAGAGAGCAGGGATTTTTCAGACAGTAAAGATTTTGAGAAAAGTTGAGGTAACCGAACTTACTTTTAAATATTTGACTAGGACCACATGCACAAAATAGACTTAACTTTGCTTGAAATTTTGGTTAAAGCCAAGACATAGAAGACGGTACATGATTCTCAGATAAAAAGTGACATTAACGTTAAGAAATTAAAAGAGGGAGAAGGTCGACAATGATAATGATATTAATTATATTGATGAGATAATGATAATGATATAAAGAAATGAAATTAAAGATGAGGCAAAAAAAAAAAATTTAAAAAAATTGAGCATGTGAGAATGTGTGCAAAGTAGGGTGTGGTTTCCTACTACCCATCTACATAAAGTTGTTTATCAAATACAAAAATGTTTTTATTTAATATTCTTCTGAGCTGATATTGTTGATTGATGTAAGCTTTTACAAATAATTAATGACAGCAATGTAGAAACTGTTAGAATTAGAGAGTAACAACGCTTTTTTTAGCTATCAAAAATGTGGATTGTTGTACCTAATTAGTCTTAATTTTGAGTGTAATTATTGTGCTAACAAACACAACCAAGAAACGGTCTTAATAACCGACAGGCTCACTTCTCCCATTGGCTATAGTTCAATTCACCAGGCTTCAATATTCATGTGATTCTGCTGACTATGAGTTACAAATTATGTGGCTGGTTCTGATATATTTATACGGTTGTATCTCAATTTCTAGTTGTTTTCTTATTTTCAGAACCTACAATAGGCTTTTGGACTGCTTACACTCCTGTTTTTCCTTAGTATTGCCTCTCCCTCCTAGATTAGTCCCCCTCCTGGTTTTCTGACAGAGCTTTAGAATTTGGCTTCTCAGTCAAACTGTTGCCCATTTTTAGGTGTAATTATCTCTGTATTTTGTATATCAATATAGTTTGGGTTTTGAGAGTTTCCAGAATCGACTCTACGTGTTCATTTAACGATGGTCACTTGTTTTATTACCACTGGGGATTTCTAATTTTCTACTTTTGCCTTCTAAAGTTTTTTGATAGATGGCACTATTTTTAGCATGTTGAATTTCAATATGACCAAAGCACTTACAATTAACACACATAGGAGGCACGTACCCATACTCTACATCTTACACCCTAAACATTGCCTTTATTATCCTTTTCTCTAACACGTTTCTTTAGTTCTGCCCCTGTCTTTAAGCCTACCAACACCCTTGCACATTTTAGTCTTCTAACATTTTGGTTATTATTATCCATATAGTGGATTACCCAACAGACAAGCCAACTTGCTAATACCTCTTGCATTCCATAAGAGCAGATCAGGTAGCTATTGAGTGTATGGCAGGACCGTTCTAAAGTTCTGTGTTGTGGTTATTGAGTGTTTGGAGATGATGTAGCTGCCAAAGGTTGATGTTGTGGTGTTTGGACTGACAGTGGAGAGCGAGCAAGCAAACAGTGGTATGTTGCTGAGGTCAGTGGTTGGAATGTGCACATTCAAGCATATCTGTGCACCAATCAACAACAGTCACCCTCAACTTCCAGACTTGTAAACTTCTCCATCATTCAACTGATACAACATAGCAACTTCACCTAACCACCATCCTCAGTAGATGTCAGAACCACTTACTGCCGGTCCCCGAAACCACTACTTACATCATCACCATATCAAACCTTGAACCCATTAAGCTCTTGCATTTCACAACATCACCTGACTGTTCGATTGTGCATCTTCCAGTCAACCACCCAAACATCATTTCTGTACACTATACCATCCAATCACTGCCTTCCCACTCTCCTTGTCACAACAGACCATCACCAAACCCCCACTGCTACTGAGCTCAACCTTTATCACCTCTGTCGCACATCACATTCACTACTCACAAACCAACAAACCCAAATCCAGACAACAATCGACAGTCCATCCAACTAAACCACTGCAAGTTCATCTATTGCCAATACTTGCCACAACTACCCTGCAATAACTCCTTGCATACCATCAAACGTACATACCTGATCAACCACTGCTAGCACTGAACAATCCGTTTCATTTGCCTCTGTCAGCACCCTGAGAACTGATGGTTGATGTGTTGTAGGATGGTGTAGTGTTGCTGCAAGTTGTTTGTTGTAGATTTGCAGAAGATGTCGAAGCTAATGTAAGAACTGGTTTGCAACAGGAAGCTAATGTAGTGGGTTGTTTGCAAGGTTTGGGTGTATGCTGGGTGGAAGCTAGTGTAGTGGTAGAAATAGCGATGTACTGTTGTGTAGTCGAAACAATATGACTGTTGAGGTATTGGCACTGTTGAGGTTGTGATTATCAGAGAGGAGGAGATGGTGGTTGAAGGCAGTGAGAGTTAGAGTGACAGTAATGTGATGACATAAGTGGGAAGACAATGTGTATGGTGAAGTTTGTTTGTAGGTTGGGTGTGCAGCGTTTGTAGAATGGTTTGATGGTTTTGAAGAGTGGAGCAGCAGTAGTGTTCTTTGTTGAAGATGGTCGGAGGGGTTATGTTACAGTTTTGAAGGGTGGTTTTGAAGGTAGTTGGTGATTCAAGAGGTGGGTTTAACAGCAAGCAGCGATTGGTTGTTTAAGTGGTCGTTGTGTAGTAGTTGTGATGTTAGTAGCTTGCGTGAAGAGGCCGTTTTGATCTTTGTGTAGTAGTGTCAGGGTAGGACGGTGATGCTGTTAGGAACAGAGAATGGGGGCAGTGCACAGCAATGTGGTGTGAAGCAACGTAACAGTAAAACAATGTAACAGAGATATGTGCACTGTTTTTTGAAGTATGCAAGTGATTAGGTGTGGATTTTGATGGAGGGGACTGTTGTATGGCTTGGAACAGAAGTGATGTTTTATGTTTTGGCAGTGGAATATTGGTGGAATGGTTGCATAGTTTTGTGACAGTAAACAATGTAAAATGAAGTTTGCAAGTGGTCGGAGGGTAGTACTGGCAGGAGCTTGTTGATATGTAGATGATATTGATGGGAATAGTGATGAAGGTGATATGTAGACAGTGAAAGTTGGTATTAAGCAGTGAAGTTCAGGGTAATGGTGAAGTTGTTGAGAGGGGGAGTAGTTTTTTTTTTTTAGAATTATTAAATCTGGTTATGTATTTGCCATCAAATTTAATTTTGAATGATTGTAATATTGCATGCAATAATTGTTTGTTATAATCAATGATATATATATATATAGTCTATTTAAGTACTGTAATAATGGCTTCTGAGAATGGCTTTTTTGCATCAGGTATAAATAGCTGATGCAATAGAGGGATTAGTTTGCATCGGTTGCTATAAAAAACCGATGCAATAGAGGGATTAGTTTGCATCGGTTTTCAACAACAACCTATGCAACAAGTTCCTTTGTTGCATCGGTTTTCATTACAACCGAAGCAACATGGGGGCTGTGTTCAAGCAACCAACCATGATATTTTGCATCAGTTGTTAGTAACAACCGATGCAAAACGGACCTTTTTGCATCGGTTTCAGAACTGATGCAAAAGTGTTAAGCCTATTGCATCGGTTGCATATGCATCGGTTGTTGAACTGATGCAAAAGGGGGGCAAACAACCGATGCAAATGGCCTGTTTTGTAGTAGTGTCAAAAGATGAAGTGTTCTTTTAAAAGAAAGAGAAAGAGAAACTTCTCCGATACAAAACGTATTCTATTAAAAGCAGAATAATATTTCCTCAAAACGGAAGAATTATTCTCCAAAATAAGAGTACAAGTCTTTTCAAAATATTGCAGTAAGCCGTGATATGGGGGCATATAGTTATATTAATAAAAACAACGCTCAAACATCATACCACGAGCTCACTGCAATATCATATGAAGTAAATAAAGAAACTTGTGCAAAAACAAGGAATAAATGCGTTCACACATATGTTAACAAGAAATTGTATAAGCAAAAAGAACCATATTATTCCATACTATGAAAATTTTGTACATGTGCAGGTTTCGACAAGCGGAGGCCGGTATCCGCACAATCTCTGGTCAATACATGCAAAAAAGTGAAAAGCAAAATAAGAAAGGTAGAGTCCAGCTTATCACACCTTCTTCCTGCCACCTTTAGTACCCTTGCCCGGTTTGATGACTAATTTCGGAATCCGGCGTGGACGGGTCGGAGAAGAAGGAGAAGAAGGCGTAGCTGGATCTTCTTCTGCTTCATCTTCTCCAGCTGAAATGCTTTTCTTCTTCTTCCTCATGACGCGCTTCCCTTTCCTCTTCGAAGAAGACTCACTTCCCGGAGTAGTAATCAACGCAGAAAGTTTCGTGTTATCATCAAGAGACTGCTCCGGAGTCTTCTCACTGTCCTCAAGATCTTCCGCCTTTTGCTCTTGTGAAACGGGTGGATCCTCCAAGCCTCGAAGGGCTTCTATTTGCTCTTCCTGCGAACCCTGCTGAGAAGCAGGAGTGACTTGAAGGGTTGGAGGAGGAACAGCTGGAAGAGGAGAAGAGTGTACAGCGCTCGGCACTTCCGCTACAGAAGAAAAGAAGTTAAAATCAGTATTCTCCGAAAAAAGAGAAGATATCGGCTCATCAAGACTTAAGTAACAATCGAGAAATTCATCAAACTCGGTTGAAGCAAATAAGTAGTCTACTCGACTTGGATCAACATCGAAGTTACCTGGAGAAATTGGTTTAATCACATCGATTTCAAACTTTTCAGCTTCAACATCGTCCTGGGTCTTCTCATCAACTTGAGTAGTGGGAGGCTCAGTTGTCGCAGTTTAACTTCGGCTTTTGCGGAAGGTGAAGAATAGGAACTAGAGCCAATGTTATCAGGATCGACCGAAGCCGGAGGACGAGCGGGGTCAGTTACAGTCACTTTCTCTAAACACTCTCCTCCCGCTGCTTCGGCTCGCTCCCTAGCAAGCTGCTCTTTTCCCCTGGCAAGGGCGGCGCGTGCTTCATCATCCAGATTAGTCGCTTCAAGATCCACCTCTGCGTAGCCAGCACCTCCGAACATGTCAATTATCGCTTCCCACACTTCGGCCAAATACACTTCATATGTCGGACCCAGAAATGAGAGGCTCCCGTGCCCCAAGACGCTATGAATATAAAAGTCAAATAGAGTAGAGCTGACTTTTGCCTTCGTTGCCTCGTGAGACTACTCAGCCGCTTCTTTTTCAGCCATGGCTACAGCTTGGTTGGCAACTGCCTCATTGCGCTCTTTTTCAGTTTTCAATAACTGAGCTTGCAGCCTTGCAATTTCCAAATCTTGAGAGCTTATTTTTTTCCCGCAGCTGGACGGTGGCATTGTGGTATTTTTCAACAATATGCTGCTCCGCTTCAAGTTTGGATTCAGCATCTCTTTAAGCAGCATTTGCATCTCGCAGTTGCTTTTGAAAGACCTCTTCTTTTTGGGAATGCGAAGCGGAAGAGGTGGCAAGATCTTCCTTGAGTTTCTTAACTTCAGAATCAAGTCTTGCATTGTCATCAGCGATGCTCGTCATCTCCGCATCATGTTGCTTGAGAATCTTCTTCCACTCTGAATGATCGTTCTCCATAGTTAACATGGCCTCAAGATTCATATGATTAACTCTTTGAAGCTCATCAACCAGTTTCTGCCATCCAGACATTCTCTTAATGTCAAGCTTAACGACATCGAGATTCTTTAGTATGGCCTGCTTATCGATGGGAACCAAGTCTAAGTCAAAGCGAACTCCTTTTAAGCACCAATTTGGGAATCGGCTTTGGAGTGTAGGAGGACCATCTCCGACTTGATACTGAGGCCTGTTGATAATTGTTTGAATGTCAGACTTCTTGAGAGCTGGAGAACCAGATGGAATTTCTACAGAGGTAGGAGCATCAAACTTTTCAAAAATAGCAGACGTGTCACCAAGCTTGACCCGCTTGCTTGGATCTCCAGTAATGTGACTCTTCCCTTTGTCATCATGGGACTTTCTTTTGTGAGAATCGTCACCTCTGTGAGAAGAGTCGTGTCGATCATCCTTTCTTCTTTGCTGCTCCTCATAAGTTTGCCTTTCATGAGCTTTTCTAGCAGCTCTGTCTTCATCTGTTTCCCTCGGGGCAGTGAGATAGCGCCTAAAATCATAAGTTTCGCGGCTTCCATGACGCTGGAATTTGTCGTAGTACGATCCACTTCGCCCCATCGGAGAATCTGAAAATGAAAAAGATAAGTGTTAAAAATCTTCAAAGTAAAGAAGCCGAGTGCATTTAATTGTAAAAAATCCTAAGTGTGTGTGGCGTGCAAACTACGCGCGTTGAACTACAAACCACTCTTTGGTGTGGGAATGGCGACGGCTTGTATAGAAGGCGTCGAAACTTGTTGTAAAGAAGAAGTCGCCTCGACAGCAGGAGAAATAGCTTTTGAAGCGTCATTTTTAAATAGCTCCTGTGAAGTCACCATTAAGTCACTAAGATCCCCAAAAATGTCTTCACCGTCGTGCTGGGCGGAACTCTCTTTCTCAACCCCTTCATTGGATGCCTTCTCGGGGCATTGAGGAGGCTCCTCCTCTTCGATAACCGGAGAGAGCGTAGATTTTCCGGACGACCCCGCAACGTCAATAGAGGCAGAACACTTCACCAGTGAAGCCTCAGTGGTAGGTTCTTGCGGTATAGGTTCTTCGACAAAAGCTGGGGCATCAGACGCCTTTTCTGAAGAATCAGGAACTTCGTGAGGCTGAGTAGAGCGAGAAGGGTGAAGAAGTTCAAACTGGTGCAGAAATTCATCTTTTAACAAAAATTTAACGCTTCTCTCCTCAACCGGCACAACCATAAGCCTTTCGAAAGTTAACTTGTGGATGGGTTCCCTGGAAGGGGGAGGAAGCGTTGAAAAGTAAAGATGAAGTTAGCACTTGACATTTCGGATTTTGGAAAACTCAAAGAATAGAAGAAGTAAAGATGAATAATCTTACTTCCTTCTCTCCAAACGGCATAAAACCCCGGAAGGCAGCGGACGAAGAAGAATTGACTTAGAAACCCGTGAACACTATCCGAAAGGCCAATGATCAGTTTTCGGTTTCTAGCGCTTCGCATGACAGTGATGGAAGGATGATCTTTATTTCTGGCGAAAGAGCATAAGTAACAAATCTCATCGAAGCTTTGAAAACGGTCAAGTGTCCTCCTAAATAGCACACACAATCCCATCAGAATGGCGTAGGCATTAGGGTGTAGCTGGAAGGGGGAGATGGCTAGTCGACGAAGAAGATTCTGGAGAAAGTCGTTGAAAGGGGGAATAGCCCTGCTCAGGCACATTTGCCGGTTAACTGTGACAAAGCCAGGGGTGCCACATCAGCGGTACTACTTTTTTCAGGAAGAATGGCATCTGCTTCAGCGATACCAAACTGGGTGCATAATTGCCGAAAAACTTTGTACGACAAAGTAGTTGAGACTCTTTCTGGAGGATTGACTAACGGGGCTGGAATAACGGTGGCCTCTCTGGTTTGAACTACTACATCTTCTTGCTGAGAAGTCATTCTACACAAGCAACTGGATATTCAAATGTGAAGGTGCACGTTTCCTAGAAAGTGTGAAGTGTTGTGCAGAACTAATAAAAATAACAAGCAAATATAACTGGAGTTTAACTAATCGACAATTGATCGATTATAAAATTTCAGGACTTGTTGATTTAAAATCCAGGTGCAGTATTAGTGCAAACCAGTCAGCTTTAATTGGCTATTCTAGCGTTGCTTTAATACTTTGCTTGAATTTGATTTTGCAGCACTTCATTCACACAAGTCTATTTAAGTTAACTATCTTTTATTAACTGATCTGTCATTTGATGTGGGCAATCAGTGGCAGTATATTCGTCCCAATTTTCAATGGATGTTGTATTAAGCAGGTTGTTAGCTTACAAATTGAAGCAATCTGTTAAAAAGAAGAAGAAAAATGCAACAAAGTTTAACAGGTTAAAGTCCAGACGATTCAGTATTCAGGCAGTTTACTTCAGCAATTCAAGTTAAAGTTCGAGTCAGAATTACGCTTCATGACAGTTCAAAGTACTAACTCGTCCACGACCTAAAAATTATGAGGCGAGTTAGGTTAGGTCGTTTATGCTTTAAGTCATTGACATTTTAAGTCGGCAGTGTTTAAGTCGTAAGTTGTAGAAAGGAGTAAAAGCTCCAGTTCGAAGCAACGAGAAATTCCCCAAGTCCTAACTCGGCTACGACTCAAGGCATATATTATGAAGGTTGCTAGGTCGGTTCAAAGTTAAGTCGCAGAAGTCACTGGGTCGCATAAGTTTACTAGGTCGCGCCCAAGCTAAGGTCTCACTTTACTCAAACCGACCAACCTCCTGTCTAATCGGCAACTCGTCACCCTCCTAACCCGTTAACCCGTTAGCTTCTCCATCAACGAAAGCCATCATTTTTTCCGAGCTATCAAATCATCACAAATCTGATGCCCTGCCATTCTAACGCAAATCACAAGTCAATTAGCCTGAAGCTCTGTAATCCATCACCTTCATCTCACCAATCGTTTAAAACCAACTTGAATTAACCCAAGACGTAGCAGGGTTCACAATGAAGTGTCGCAAAAGGAGGTGAGTTATGGAACTCACGAATCAATAGTAATCAAAGATTGGGAAGAGAGCAGGTTCACTTATGCAATGCGATGTTAAGGATAATCGGATTGGAATCGTCTTTTGGAAGCTCGAAGAATTTGTTAATGGCGGAGCAAGTTGTTGAAACAAGTCGATACGAAAGAATAAACAAGCTAACGTTTTATATGGGGTAAAGAAGAGAAGGTGAAAAGGCGCGTGAGCTATATGATATTTCGGGTCGCGCAGGACCTAGTAGCGTTAGGTCGAAGCACACGACCTAAGGCACAGGCGTGTACTTCGAGGGGAAAATGTTAACTCCACTTTTGCATGACCTAAGGAATGGAGCGATCTAAGAAATGAGGCGACCTAGGATGTGGACCGGCCTAAGAAAACCTACGACTTAAGGGAATGTGATGACTTAAGTAGGTTAACGACCTAAAAGAGCCACGACATAACGGCTTAAGGAGTTAGCGACCTAACTACTTAGTGGTTCAAATGACTTGACGACCTAAGAAGTCTAACGAGTTAACTTCATACCGACCTAGAAGCTCACCAACTTAAGAGAAACCTACAACTTAAGGGAATGTGACGACTTAAGTAGGTTAACGACCTAAAAGAGCCACGACATAACGACTTAAGGAAGTAACCACCTAACTATGGAAAGGACTGAACGACTTAGCAACTTCACTTAAGTCGCGACCGACCTATGACCTATGATAGGTCGCTCACGATCTAAACAAACAAACTCAATGCCGCATTATGTTACATCATGGCCCTCTTAACTCGTGGACGACCTGGGACTTGTGGAATTATTGGAGATGAACAAGCTTACTCCAGTTAAGCTGCAACCCACGACCTAGTTTAGGTCGGCCACGACCTAAAGCTACAGAGTTAAAATTCAATACCATGACACTTATGCCGCATCTTGTTGACTCGTCTACGACCTGGGACTTGTAATATATTCCCAAACAAATAGGCGCATCCCTGGGAAGCGGCACATCAAACCTAATGGGTCGGCCACGACCCACGACCTATCTTAGGTCGGTCACGACCTACGACCCAGCCTGGAATTTCACTATAAATACAGCATGAGTTCGAACTTAGAGGGGACTTTTGGCCGATCATTCTCTGAAGCGCCATTACTCTGCAGAATTCTTAACTCGTCCAACACTTGAAGAACTCCAAACATTCAAGACACTACAACAAGCTTCGAGAGAAATTTTGCACATTCGACACGGATTCAACAAGTTTCATCATCGAAGTTTGAGCTATTAGTCTAGAGTGTTTTTGTGATCAAAGTGTATCGTATTTTGAAGTGCATTGTATCAACTTGTAACCAAAATCAGCAATAAAGGAATTCAAAGTGGACGTAGGCTTGATCTTAAGCCGAACCACTATAAAATCGCTGTCTCTTACTGTTTTATGCTATTTTACTGCTTATTTCTTATTCCCGTATCACGGGTGGTGCTTTCACAACATTACTACACACACCGGGTGTTAGCGTTCATTTTTTAGCATTAACAAATGTAATTATGCATAACCATTCCATATATTTTATATACTTATTTTCAAGCCATAGACATTATTATAATATCGTTGGTTCTTATAATTAAAATGATTTGGTTATCAAAAGGTAAAAACTCATCCATGTTTATATGTGGTGTGGTCTTACGAGATACCTTTATTTTTGAAAGGTTCTTATAACATTAAATAATCCAAATGATTTAAGATTTCTCATGCTGGTTTATCAGACTGATCTGGGCATTATTTTATTATAATGCCCGAGCCAGTCCGAGCATGTTCTCTAGATTTAGCTAGACACGTTAGAGCTTTAGGAAATTAGCTGGATACCTTCAAGATGTATTCACGTATTTTATCTTCCGTTGTTTTGTTCTTGTTTGTATGTATTAGCATTCGTGAGGACGTGCTTTTATAACTGGCTGTTGATAGGTAGTTTACTTTGATTTATGTATGTATAATAAAGTTCTTTCCTTTTTGTAAAGATCATGTGTATATTATATATAACTCGTCATGAAGTGAGATTTCATTCTATCTTTTCTTTCTTTCACCCCAATAATATGTCTTTCCCGCACTTGGTTGTTTGATAAATGAATACCGTGGAAGTATTAGTGTTGAGTTTTCAGGATTAGAAAGGCAAATCGTTACATTTTTTATTTCCTTTGTACATGCATTTGTGTAAGATATAAGGAACAAAGCGGAAGCGCTGCAAGAATTTTGTTGAATCGGTTAAATAGAAATGATTTACAAAATGTAATTACTTTATTGTGTTTGTATAGGGAAGTAGGATGATCGACCATCAAAAGTAAAAATAATAAAGTGAAAATATAATATTATATTCTTAATTTGTTGAAATTGAAATATATAAGATTTTATAAAAAAAAGTTAAAAGAATAATATATTGTATAATTAATAAAACATTAAAATATAAACAAATTAGTGTATAATGATAAAATATTATATAATTAATAAAACATTAAACTATAAAAATGAATTGAAAAATAAAATGCCAGTCTAAAAAATGATCAATAATATTTTGAATTTCTATCATATTTTTCGAAATGGGAAAAAATGGTCAAATATTTTGTCGATCGAAGGAGCTGGATGTATCAACAAAAGGGAATGAGAGGCTCAATAGAGGAACATTTTTATTATGGTATACATGTATTTATTGAGTTCACTTTAAGTAATAATGGAAACAATGAAGAAATTCGTTGCCTTGTAACGTGTAAACATTTGAAACCGGATATGGTTATAGTACATTTGTGTCAAAACGGTTTCGTGCCGATTATTATGTGTGGGCTCATCATGAAGAAGTTGTTGTACCTAATCCTGTAGTGTTAGTGGAGGAGGTTGTAACAACCCGCATATTTATCGATTTTATATTTAAATATTTTAATCGTTAATCGGATCTTAGTCCGAAAGGCTACTTTTTGCATACGGTCAAATTAGGACTCGAGACCACCTCCATTGAGTTCAAAATGACGTTTGCGATCTTTTTAAGTATAAACTTTGATATGTTTGGAGATAGTAGAATTTTGCTACCTTTTCCACTTAGGGCTTTGGTCTTGTTTCAGCTCATAAGACCCAAGTTTCACCCCTCCTCTCTTCATTACCTTACTTCTTTTTCCTAATACTCAAGCTTTTACAACAATGGAGAGAGGAATGGGAAATTAAAACTCCAAACCCTAGTTTTCTTTTGCAAATCAAGTTCTAGCTCCAAACTAATAGAAGAAGCTTTGGTAAGCCTCCTCGTCTTCTTCTCCAACTCATTCTCTTATCAATTTCAGAAATTCCTAAACCTAACTTAGGAAATGTTTCTCTTTTTAGCCGAGATTCAAGGTTGTTGAGTTGGAATTGAAGTGTGCTTGCTCTTGCCATTGCTCTATAGCTTCTTCTTCATTTGTTTTGGGTTTAAAGGTGAGATTTTTATCTCACATCTTAGTCTATAGTTATCTTCGATTGTTAGGTATGAATTCCTAACACTTATTCTTGTGCAATTGATTTTGGTTTGGATTGATTTGGTGTATATTCCAATTTTTGGTGTTTTGAAATCAAAATCTATGAAAATCCTTTTATGGATATTTGGATATTGATATTTGAGGCGTGTCGAAGAGCCGTTAAGGCTGGGTTGTCGCATGGCGTAATTCCTTTGTCGTTGTCGCTCGATCGATCGCTTCCGGTATTCATTTGGCCATTTTTGGTCTAGGTTCAGGGAATGCCCTGAATCCCAATTTCAGACGTCTGAAATGTTAGATTCAGACGTCTGAAATGTTAGATTCAGACGTCTGAAATGTTAGATTCAGACGTCTGAATACTATTACTGGGAAGATTTTTATTCCCAGATTCAGACGTCTGAATCTATCATTTCAGACGTCTGAATTGGTTCGTTTTGAACCAAAAAAGAAATAGGCCAAAAAGTGCCTATTTCAGACGTCTGAAATCAAGTATTCATACGTCTGAATTCTATTCTGGAAAATATTTTATTTTCCAGATTCAGACGTCTGAATCCTTGATTTCAGACGTCTGAATCTCCAGTCTTTTGCCTATTTGCCTATTGAGCTTGAATTTCCAACTTTAATCGATTCGTGTTGATTTCCTTTTTACTGTTATCATTTATTATCTGCTTTGATGACATTTTCTTCGTGATTTTTGGGAATATCCATTTTGGTGGATTCGTTATCGATTTCTTTGGATTTTATTCACGTCTTTGAATGTGAATTTTGGTGATTGATTGTTCTACAATCATTTTTGGTGACTTGTCACTTTAAAAATATAAAGGTTTCAATACTAGTAGTAAATATCAAATCTCTTTCATCAAAACGATTTCAACTCTATTTTCAATACCAAACTCGTTTATAAAACCGTTTTTCCAATCTATTAGTATATACAAACCTTTACCTCACTCAGATGAGAAATCTAATTAAACGGCTTAGTAAAACAAGTGGTATGAAACGCTTGTGTTTACTTCGTCGGTTAATTCTTGGACTTGTTCGACTGAACCTCTTGTGACAATTTCCTAGTGAAGATCTACAGTTTGTTCGTAAATATTTAAGTTAAGCTAGTTGTTATGGGACATGAAGCTAAACTCATATATTTACTAGCTTGGTGTGATTGACACTTCTTGATGATCATGATGATCATTTTTGCGATTTAGACTAGCAATTGTGCGATGTCTCTTTGTCTACGAGGGAGACTAAACCCCGTTTATGTGATGTTTCAACATCACATATGTGGGGTAGCGCCCCATGGTCTTCGGGTCGTTCTTGTGTTCAAAAATTAATGGATAGCTTCCATGAGATAGCTTCTCGTTCGTGTGATACATATGTTGGTGAGCTTTCATGCTCCCGTTCGTGTGATAGGCCTCCCCCCTTTTTGTGATTTCTGGATTTCGTGTGTTGAATTCGGGAATTTGTGCTTCACCAATTTTCGTGATTTCCATTGATAAGTTTTTATCAATTTTTGTGCATTGGTGAATTCGTGTGTCATTGACTTGTTATGAATACAAGTTTAGGGTATGATACCCCATTTTATCTTTGAGAAGATTCTTGTGATATTGATTAATCTCTTGTTGATTTTCAATTATATACTTATAGTAGTATGCCATTATGGTTATTACACGTTCATGCCATGTCTTTTATTCTACACCATATTATATGATATTTATTGCTAGACTGATCCGTTTATTATTTTCTTATAAATAATACTCGGGTTAGAACGAGATGTTACAGGTGCTTTTGCTTGACTTCTCTTCTGGATTACACTGACTTTTGGCTAACTACTTAGATTAGTAGTTTTTGTTGTATACATTTGAGATATCGACTCTGTGATGTATACTTATTCTTTTGTGTAGCTTGTAGCTATTCTTTTGTATTATCGTGGATATTTCAGACCACTACTCTGATGTACACTTTCATGTGTTATATATATATATATTCATATCTTTTTCCGCCTTTGTGATATGGATGTCTGTGACTGATTTGTGTTATGTTTATTTCTATATTTGTTTCCGAAGATTATATATAGCCACTGTGTGATAGCTTTGAGTTTGTATCGGTATGTCGGATTTCCTCCTTAAATGAAATGCATGCTATACTATCTGACATATCGGTGCTCGCACAAAGAAGATACATGGATGGTCGCTCCTCAACAGCCTTATTCTCCGTGCTAGTTGACAGCATTACCCCGTAGTGTTCTTGGCTAGTATGGGTATAGAGGTGGGGCGTCACAGCTTGGTATCGAAGCCAAACTTCGGAACAATGTAGATTAACTTAACAAGGATCATCGTCCTAAGTCCAACTTAAGAGTCGTGCCTTAGGATTTAATTCGAGTCTTCATACCGATTCATCCTATTTCCTTTTATGTATCCTTGTTTTATCTATCAAGATTTGCTTGATAATTATTTGGAGAATAACTTTTCTTCTTCTCTCTTTCTTAAAGGAGAGAATGTCTAGACCAGGCCGTCCCAGAGCCGGACCATCTACTGTTACTCCCCAGGATGGAGTTTTTATGACTGCTCAACTGCTTCTTGATTTAGTAAAGAATGCTCAGGCAGCTGGTCCTAATCAGGAACCTACTCATCCTAAGTCTGGATTTGCACGCTTGTGCAAAGATTATACCAACTTGGGTGGGAAACCATTCAAAGGTTCCGAAACTATTATTGAGGTCCAAGCTTGGTTAAGAACATGCGATCGAATCTTTTCTCGCATGAATCTTATCGATCTTCACCGTGTTCAGGTGGCCTCTAGTATGCTCCAAGAAAGAGCATTAGACTGGTACGAACTCCTTATTTATGAAATTAATGAAGCGGATCTCACCTGGGAGTAATTCCGGGAACTCTTCGAATTAAAATTCATACCAGAAGCAGAGAAAGTGACATTGGCTCGACGTTTCATAGACCTTGTTCAAGGTGAATGCTTTGTGACAGATTATGTCGCATCCTTCGAGTCACTGTCTAAATATGGGGTTGAATACATCAACACCCCATTGAAGAAGAACCAAAGATTTGTCTATGGCTTAAACAAAAATCTCAAGAAGCCATTACTTCTAAAATTAGAAGTTCCTTTTGACCAACTCATTGATATCGCTCTCCGTCTTGAAGAGGCGGATAGGGAAAGTGATGTTGAAGTGGTGAGTTCCAAACCAAACTTCAACAACAAGAAAAGGCATAACAAGATCAAAGGTCCTTATCCCAACAAAAAGGGTAAGCAAGCAACTCCTGCTGCAAAGACACTTTCCCCTAGTGATGGGAAATGCTTCAACTGTGGTGCTAGGGGCCATTTTGCGAACAAGTGTTCAAAGCCCCGTTCTTGTCGCTATTGTAAAAGTTCAGATCAGTATATGCATCTATGCCCTAAGCTTCAAGGTAAGGAGGGAAAGTTAAACGTTGCTCAAGCCCCTGGAAACACATCTCGCGGTCAAGATATGTCTCATTCTGTCCTTGATGGCATTATTATATTTCATGATCAACCTATTAGAGTTCTCTTTGATACGGGTGCATCCCATTCTTTTATATCAAAGGAACTTGTCGATACTTTTTCCTTAAGTGTTGTTGCTCTAATGACTTCTTTAAGAATTGCGAATCCGGTTGGTGGATCCGCAACTCTTAGTTTGCTTTGTGAAGACGTAGAGATTATTTTGTGTGATTTTTCTTTCTGAGCCGATTTGCATGTTATGCGTTACTTAGGCTTTGGGATGATTTTGGGTATGGATTGGCTTAACCGTTATGAAGCTCATATCTTAAGTCCTGAGCGGACTATTTATCTCCGACATCCGCAATCTGTAAAGCAGATTTCTATTATTCTTAAAGATTCGGATTCCACTTTGGCTGCATCTTTATATTCTCTAAATCCTCTTGATGATGACAATGATGATGAGGAAGATGTCATTTCTCGTATTCACATCGTTCGTGAATTTTTCGACATATTTGAGCCCGTTTTAGGATTACCACCTAAGCGAGCAATTGAGTTCAGAATTAATCTTACACCTGGAGCTCAACCTATTACTCGTCCTCCTTATCGCATGTCTAATAAGGAGAATGAGGAGATGCGCAAACATCTATCCAAATTGGAGATGAAGCAATTTATTCGCTCTAGTTCCTCGCCTTGGGGAGCTTCAGCAATCTTCGTGAAGAAATCCGATGGTACACTTAGGCTTTGCGTCGACTACCGCAAGCTTAATGATCTAACTATTAAGAATAAATATCCTTTGCCTCGGATTGATGATCTATTCGATCAACTTAGTGGTGCTAGAGTCTTTTCACAATTGGACTTGGCTACCGGTCTCCATCAGCTTCGTATCGCAGAGGATAGTATTCCTTTGACTTCGTTCCGTACACGTTATGGATCTTATGAATGGCTAGTTATGCCATTTGGTTTAACGAATGCTCCGGCTTACTTCGTTGACCTTATGAATCGAGTTTTCAAAGATTTCCTCGATCGGTTTGTTCTCATCTTTATTGATGATATTCTTGTGTATTCTAAAACTGAGGAGGAACATGAAAAGCATCTTCGGATTATATTGGAAACTCTTAGGAGCAATCAATTAAAAGCAAAATTTTCTAAACGCCACTTTTGGCAATCTAATGTGAAGTTTCTCGGTCATATTATTTCCGAATCCGGAATATCAGTGGATCCTTTAAAGATTGAAGCGATTCAAAATTGGAAGAGACCGGAGAGTGTAATGGAAATCCGTAGCTTCCTTGGATTGGCGGGTTATTACCGCTGTTTCATTAAGGACTTTTCTAAAATTGTCGTTCCTCTTACTGGCTTAACAAAGAAAGGTGTTAAATACATTTGGTCGGACAAATGTGAAACTTCTTTTCAAAAATTAAAAGAATTCCTTTCTGATGCTCCTATTCTTGTTATTCCCAAAGGGAATCAAGATTTTGTTGTTTATACCGATGCTAGTCGCGTTAGTTTGGGTGCCGTTCTTATGCAAAAAGAACGTGTTATTGCTTATGCTTCTAGGCAATTAAAGCCGGCTGAGACTAGATATGCCACACATGATTTAGAACTCGCGGCTATCGTTTTCGCCCTTTGAATTTGGCGACATTATCTTTTGGGAGAGAAATTTATACTTTATACGGATCAAAGTCTTTGAAATATTTATTTTCTCAAAAGGAACTTAATTTGCGTCAACAGCGTTGGCTCGAATTCCTTGCCTCTTATGACCTTGATATTCTTTATACTCCCGGAAAGGGAAATCGAGTTGCTGATGCTCTTAGTCGTAAGCAACAAGCAGTTGTTTCTATGATGATATCCGAATGGAATGATCTCGAGGTTTTATTCGCTTGTGAAATTCGAGATCGTGTTTCCAATTTATGTTCATCTCTGATTTTATGTAGCCTTGAGGCTCACCATTCTCTTCTAGACCGCATTCCTGAAGCTCAAAGGCTAGATCCCGAATTGGCTCTTCTTGGCCAAAATATTAAGGATAAAGTTGATACTGAAGGTTTGAAAGACTTTGATATTAATTCTCGTGGCGGCATTCGAAAATTTGGTAGACTTATCGTACCAAATATTAGTGATCTTCGTAATGATATTCTTGAAGATTCTCATCGTTCCAAATATTCCATTCATCCCGGTAGTAGTAAAATGTACGCGGATATGAAGCGACTTTATTATTGGGAGGGAATGAAATTTGATATTGCTAACTTTGTTAAGTGTTGCATGACTTTCCAACTTGTCAAGGCCGAACATCAAAGGCCCGGTGGGTTATTGCAACCTTTGGAAATTTCGGTTTGGAAGTGGGATCAAATTTCCATGGATTTTATTAATGGCCTTCCCCGTTCTCATTCGGGTCATGATAGCTTATGGGTGATCGTTGATAGACTTACTAAATCCGCCCATTTTATTCCCGTTCGGTCGAACCGAACCGTTCCTCTTCTGGCCAAACTCTTTATCAAAGAAATTGTTAAATTGCATGGAGTTCCTACTTCCATTGTTAGTGATCGTGATCCATTGTTTACTAGTGGATTCTGGAAGTGTCTTCAAAAAGCTTTGGGAACGAAGCTTAATTTTAGCATCGCTTATCACCCCTAGTCCGATGGACAAACTGAGCGTGTGAATCAAACTCTTGAAGATCTTCTTCGTTCTTGTGTGCTTGATTTCGGTGGAAGTTGGGAAGATCATATTTCACTTGTTGAATTTTCCTATAATAACAGCTTCCAAGCTAGTATTGGTATGGCACCTTTCGAGGCACTCTATGGAAGGCCATGCCGATCTCCTTCTTGTTGACTGGAGACCGGTGAGAAGCTGGTTTTAGGTCCAGATTTTATTCGTGATTCCACAGAAAAGATCGAACTTATTCGTCATAGGATGAAAGAAGCCCAGAGTAGACAAAAATCCTATGCCGATAACGGAAGAAGGAAATTAGAATTTTCTGTTGGAGATCTTGTATTTGTTCGTGTTTCCCCTATCAAGGGTGTTGTACGTTTCAGTCGATCGGGAAAGTTAGCGCCTCGATATATTGGGCCATTTCCTATCACCGAACGTATTGGTTCCATGGCTTATCGTCTTTCATTACCGGCTCAATTTTCTGCTATTCATGACGTGTTTCACGTTTCCCAATTACGAAAATGCCTTCGAGATTCCAATTCTATTCTTGAGCCCGGTGTTGTGGAAGAAATTGAAGTTTCGCCGAATTTAACTTATGAGCAGCATCATATTCGAATTATTGCTTCGGAGGTTAAATGACTTCGAAATAAAGATGTTCCACTTGTTAAAGTTCAATGGTCCTCAAATCCTAAGGATTGCTCTTGGGAATCTAGAGAATTCATCGAGCGTACACATCCGGACCTACTTACTCATGCTCTTTGAGGTGAACTTCTTATTTCAAATTTCTTTTGTGTTAATATGCTTTTATGGTTGTTACTTTTTATTTCCATCTTATATATTGCGTGGATGCAATTTCTTTAAGGAGGGGAGTCTGTAACAACCCACATATTTATCGATTTTATATTTAAATATTTTAATCGTTAATCGGATCCTAGTCCGAAAGGCTACTTTTTGCATACGGTCAAATTAGGACTCGAGACCACCTCCATTGAGTTCAAAATGACGTTTGCGATCTTTTTAAGTATAAACTTTGATATGTTTGGAGATAGTAGAATTTTGCTACCTTTTCCACTTAGGGCTTAGGTCTTGTTTCAGCTCATAAGACCCAAGCTTCACCCCTCCTCTCTTCATTACCTTACTTCTTTTTCCTAATACTCAAGCTTTTACAACAATGGAGAGAGGAATGGGAAATTAAAACTCCAAACCCTATTTTTCTTTTGCAAATCAAGTTCTAGCTCCAAACTAATAAAAGAAGCTTTGGTAAGCCTCCTCTTCTTCTTCTCCAACTCATTCTCTTATCAATTTCAGAAATTCCTAAACCTAACTTAGGAAATGTTTCTCTTTTTAGCCGAGATTCAAGGTTGTTGAGTTGGAATTGAAGTGTGCTTGCTTTTGCCATTGCTCTATAGCTTCTTCTTCATTTGTTTTGGGTTTAAAGGTGAGATTTTTATCTCACATCTTAGTCTATAATTATCTTCGATTGTTAGGTATGAATTCCTAACACTTATTCTTATGCAATTGATTTTGGTTTGGATTGATTTGGTGTATATTCCAATTTTTGGTGTTTTGAAATCAAAATCTATGAAAATCCTTTTATGGATATTTGGATATTGATATTTGAGGCGTGTCGAAGAGCCGTTAAGGCTGGGTTGTCGCATGGCATAATTCCTTAGTCGTTGTCGCTCGATCGATCGCTTCCGGTATTCATTTGGCCATTTTTGGTCTAGGTTTAAGGAATGCCCTGAATCCCAGTTTCAGACGTCTGAAATGTTAGATTCAGACATCTAAATACTATTACTGGGAAAATTTTTATTCCCAGATTCAGACGTCTGAATCTATCATTTCAGACGTCTGAATTGGTTTGTTTTGAACCAGAAAAGAAATAGGCCAAAAAGTGCCTATTTCAGACGTCTGAAATCAAGTATTCAGACATCTGAATTCTGTTCTGGAAAATATTTTATTTTCTAGATTCAGACGTCTGAATCCTTGATTTCAGACGTCTGAATCTGCAGTCTTTTGTCTATTTTCCTATAGAGCTTGAATTTCCAACTTTAATCGATTCATGTTGATTTCCTTTTTACTGTTATCATTTATTATCTGCTTTGATGACATTTTCTTCGTGATTTTTGGGAATATCCATTTTGGTGGATTCGTTATCGATTTCTTTGGATTTTATTCACGTCTTTGAATGTGAATTTTGGTGATTAATTGTTCTACAATCATTTTTGGTGACTTGTCACTTTAAAAATATAAAGGTTTCAATACTAGTAGTAAATATCAAATCTCTTTCATCAAAACGATTTCAACTTTATTTTCAATACCAAACTCGTTTATAAAACCGTTTTTCCAATCTATTAGTATATACAAACCTTTACCTCACTCGGATGAGAAATCTAATTAAACGGCTTAGTAAAACAAGTGGTATGAAACACTTGCGTTTACTTCGTTGGTTAAGTCTTGGACTTGTTCGACTGAACCTCTTGTGACAATTTTCTAGTGAAGATCTACAGTTTGTTCGTAAATATTTAAGTTAAGCTAGTGGTTATGGGACATGAAGCTAAACTCATATATTTACTAGCTTGGTGTGATTGACACTTCTTGATGATCATGATGATCATTTTTGCGATTTAGACTAGCAATTGTGCGATGTCTCTTTGTCTACGAGGGAGAATAAACCCCGTTTGTGTGATGTTTCAACATCACATATGTGGGGTAGCGCCCCATGGTCTTCGGGCCGTTCGTGTGTTCAAAAATTAATGGATAGCTTCCATGAGATAGCTTCTCGTTCGTGTGATACATATGTTGGTGAGCTTTCATGCTCCCGTTCGTGTGATAGGCCTCCCCCTTTTTGTGATTTCTGGATTTCGTGTGTTGAATTCTGGAATTTGTGCTTCACCAATTTTCGTGATTTCCATTGATAAGTTTTTATCAATTTTTGTGCATTGGTGAATTCGTGTGTCATTGACTTGTTATGAATACAAGTTTAGGGTATGATACCCTATTTTATCTTTGAGAAGATTCTTGTGATATTGATTAATCTCTTGTTGATTTTCAATTATATACTTATAGTAGTATGCCATTATGGTTATTACACGTTCATGCCATGTCTTTTATTCTACACCATATTATCTGATATTTATAGCTAGACTGATCCGTTTATTATTTTCTTATAAATAATACTCGGGTTAGACCGAGATGTTACAGGTGCTTCTGCTTGACTTCTCTTCTGGATTACACTGACTTTTGGCTAACTACTTAGATTAGTAGTTTTTGTTGTATACATTTGAGATATAGACTCTGTGATGTATACTTATTCTTTTGTGTAGCTTGTAGCTATTCTTTTGTATTATCGTGGATATTTCAGACCACTACTCTGATGTACACTTTCATGTGTTATATATATATTCATATCTTTTTCCGCCTTTGTGATTTGGATGTCTGTGACTGATTTGTGTTATGTTTATTTCTATATTTGTTTCCGAAGATTATATATAGCCACTGTGTGATAGCTTTGAGTTTGTATCGGTATGTCGAATTTCCTCCTTAAATGAAATGCATGCTATACTATCTGACATATCGGTGCTCGCACAAAGAAGTTACATGGATGGTCGCTCCTCAACAGCCTTATTCTCCGTGCTAGTTGACAGCATTACTCCGTAGTGTTCTTGGCTAGTATAGGTATAGAGGTGGGGCGTCACAGAGGTGGATAATGACAATGTTACATCGAATCCCATAAAAGATATGATTGAAGATGCAGCATGAAAGATATGATTAAAGATGCAGTAGGATCAATGTTCCGTGTGGTTGAAGTTGATGATGATGCTGTAAATGTCGAAGAAGAGCCAAATATTGGAGCAAAAAAATCTATGATTTATTGGATGTTGCTATGAAACCCCATTGGGATGGTGGTAAAAGAGGCACTAAATTATCAGTAACTATCGAATATATTTCCATGAAATCCAAATTCAACTTCATAGAAGCCGGATTTACAACTATTGTAAAAGCTGCAAAATGACATATGCCATCCGATAATTTAATATGCGAAAATCATTATGAAGTGAAAAAACTTATGTCTACTTTCAGTTTTCCATACCAAAAGATAGATACATGTTTCAATGGTTGCATGCTGTTTTGGAAAGAGGACATCAATCTTCGAAAGTGTATAATATGTAACGAGGAAAGATAAAATCTAAGAAAAAAGAAGGGAAATGAATTTTCATACAAGAAAATGCATTGCTTACCCATCACTCTTAGACTTTAAAGGATAAATGCATCTTTTGTTACCGCACCACAAATGAGATGGCATAGTGTGAGAACACAAGAAGAAGGTAAATTAGTACACCCAACCGATGAAGAAGCATGGAAACGTTTTGATAAGACTTATCCAGCTTTTACAGCAGAGAGTTGTAACGTTAGACTTGGTTTGTGAATGGATGGATTCTTACCATTCTCTCAATTTGGTTCTAAATATTCATCTTGACCTATTATCATTATAGCTTATAATTTACCTACGTTGATCTATATGAAGACCCCATATATGTTTCTCACTATTGTCGTCCCTTGCCCTGATGATCTGACATAAGGAATCGATGTTAATTTACAACTGTTGATTGAAAAGTTGAAAACACTATGGCATAAAGGAGTTAAAACATATGACATTCCAAAAAAAGGAATTTTCATTTGTTCGCTTCTTTTTTATGGACTATTGGTAATTTTCCTGCGTATGCAATGATTTTTGGTTGGAGTACGGTCGGTCGTCTAGCTTATCATTATTGCATGCAAGAAACACGAGCATTTTCTTTACCGCAAGGGAAGAAAATTTTATAGTTTGATTGTCATCAGTGTTTTCTCCATGTTAATAATACTTTATAAGAGATAAATTTTTTATAGCTAATAGAGCAGAGAGCAGACAATTACCAACGATTTGGCCAAGAGCAGAGACATACGATTTTGTAATGGAATATCCAAAGATACATGAAACTGGAGTACAAATTGAAATTCCAAGTAAATCGGCGATTCATGATTGGTGAAAACAAAGTATATTTTGGGAGTCACCTTATTGAAAGGTCTCTTACTTCTTCATAATATTGATGTGATGCACAACGAGAAAAACATGTTTGATAATGTTTTTAATACAAATTTGAATGTGAAGGGTAAGACAAAGGATGATTTGAAATCAAGACGTGATACAGAGGAAATATGTAAGTGTCTCGAGCTTTGTATCTTGCCAAATGACAATAAAAAACCAAAGCATGCTATGAGTTAGACAATAACCAAGTAAAACTTGTTAAAATAGGTGGAAGGATTAATATTTCCCAATGGGATTTCATCTAATTTTCATAGATGTGTTAACTTTAAAAACAGCGGGATGAAAAGTCATGATTGCCATGTAATGATGGAAAATTTATTATCTGTCATTTTCAAAAAAATGTTACCCATAAAAGTTTAGATGGTTATAATGGAACTTAGTTTTAAGAGCTTTGTTTGACTTCATTAAAAGTTGAACGTCTATGTAAACTTGAAGTAATTATAGCTATACTGCTCTTCAAACTGGATAAAATACTTCCTCCAAGTTTCTTTAATGTATTGGAGCATTTACCTATGCATCTTCCATCTGAAGCACATCTTTGAGGTCTTGTGTAATATGGATGGATGTATCCATTTGAGGTGTACTAATATTGAGTATGTTAAATATTAATTTAATCACATAAGTAAAATTTAATTTGAAATAATTTTTTAATGGATATTTAAATCATATGAAGAAAAAGTTAGACAAAAGCATGAGTTGAATGTTCAATTTGCAAATCATATATCGAAGACGAACCTTCATTCTTTTTCTCTCATTATTTCAATGACCATGTGAACTTACCATTTGAAAGTGTTCCATGAAATAATGAAGGTGTTGAACATGATTCTTCTGAAGTAATGTTATCTATTTCTAGACGACATGGTCCACCTTTAGGAAAGTGTATGGAAAATGGTTAGAGGACAGAGACTACTATATAGCGAAAACATATGTACTTCTTAATTGCGTTGAAGTTACACCATTTGTTATGTATTGTTACTTAATAATTCTCGATATGTGAATTTTTAAATTTATATTTATTTTAATCGTACTTAAAATACGTTCAATATATAATTTTTGTAGTGTTTACGAAACACAATATCCATGCGACAATCTTAGTAAAGAACTCATTGATTGGTTTTCAAACTACGTTTATGATCCAAGAAATTGTGTAGCTAATGGAGGATTGATACATCTTGCGTTGGGACCAAAAAGAAATATCAAGACATATCTAATATTTTTCATCAATAGATTTAAATTCAACACCAAATAATATGGTGTTGAATAATTAAATAACAATACTGGTGTATTTATTTAAGGCAATGATGATCTAGATGATCATATAAATGACTTTTACGGCATGTTAACCAAGGTTTTCGAATTGACATATTTTGTAACGGCCGGGCGATTTTCGACCCCCGAAAATCGACACTAATACGTTCACTGTATAGAGTGTCGAGCAATCGAGTGTTGGAAATACCAGGCTATTAGGGTTTAGAAGAAAAGGAGATAGAATAAGAAACAGAAACAGCAGCACAGATTCTCACAATCGCAGCGGAACAAATATAATATACAAATAACAGCATTTTATACAAAGAAAAGCTGTAACTGTCAATGTACATATACAAGATATCAGAGTACAATCATCAACAATAAATCTGGACAGTTATAATAGCCTATCCCAAAATGCTGACTATATAGCCTATAATACACAACGGAATATAATCAATACGTGAAATACGTCTCTGCCATCCAGCCCGTCTCCTGAGCTCCAAAAGCATCCTAACCTGAAATTCTGCAATACTCGGTCTGACCCGAGCATTACAATAAAGTAACACCCAAGTCAGGCTGGAAACCAGCATGAGTAAAACCAACTTAATTTGAAATACTTAGGTTATAAAAGCTTCTCTAGAACCAAGGTAACTCGTGCAACACTACGAGTTTTTAACTTGTTATAATCAACCACTTGTTACAGAAATCCATTGATATTAAAATAATATCTAAGTACAGTTACTTATTTAAAATAGTCAGATTTACATAATTTATTCAGTTCCCAGCCTGTTAGACTCTAAAATCAAACCCGTAAAGATTTCTAGTGCTTATTAAATCGAAGTGGTTCCGAATATCACCGATATCCGACCCCGGCCTCTTCGAATCCAAGTGATAAATTTTAAAAAATAAATTGTTTAAAATAAACAACTAATTATTTAGGATGATAATGTTTCGAAAATGGAAATTTATTACAGATTTTTATTTCAAATAAAACGTATTATTATGTTAATCCAATTATCTTAACTCGATTGGTCACTCGATGTCACACACAAGAATAATTGAATTAAATCTCCAATAGAATTAAGCCATGATTATAGATTGTTAAACAACTTAACGGTCCATAATAGATGTCAAAATAATTCACACTTCAGGCTTTTGTTAATTCTTAATTAACCATATCCAGTTGCTTTTGAATCCAAATTAATTTCAAATTAAACAATTTATTAATACATTATAAAATACCATTAATTACCCATAAGTTTAAGTCGAATAATAATAATTAATTACCATTAAATTATAAAATATCATTGAACCTTAAATTACGGATTTAAGATGAAATTAGATTTTTGTTAAAGGAAGGAAATATAAGTTATAATATAAATGTATATATCTATATAATATAAATTCCATTACTTTCTTCTTTTCTTTATTATTTTTCCTTTCTGCCATTTTCCCTTCTTTTTCTTATTTTCATTTTCTCCCTTATTTTCTTTTCTTTCCCCTTTTTTTTTACTTTTCCTTCTATTTACCTATTTCCTTTTCCTATTATTTCTGGCCCAACAACTTCCAGCCCGTCTTCCCTCCTCTTCTCCTCCCTCCTTTTTTCTTTATCCTTTAATTCCCTTCAGTTCTTTCTATTTGACCTACACTGGAAACACGCCATGCACGTGCACGCGTCGACGAACCATCGTCGTCCACCTTCGACCACCATCACACATCACCTCCGACCTTCGCAACCCTCCTGACCACCCAGACTTCATGACACAACACAAATACGAAATCGAACGAAAACCCATCACCAGGAAAGTACAACCGACCCTTCCTTTACCTCGTACCGCCGCCTCCGACCACTGGAGTCCACCCCATTTCGCAAGGAGCCTCGCCACTTCGCTCTCCACCTTTTCCCCCTGAACTACAGCCTTACGTCCCCACCACGACGCCGTAGTTCAACATCGACCGAAACCATCCTTAAACCCTATGTTAACGTTAAAATATGAACGCTAACACCCGGTGTGTGTAATAAGATCGTGAAAGCACCACCCGTGTGACGGGAACAGAAATAAAGCAGGAAAATAGCAGAAATGCAGCAAAAGACAACAATTTATAGTGGTTCGGCTTGAGATTTAGCCTACATCCACTTTGAATCTCTTTATTATTGAATTTGGTTACAAATCGATACAAATCTCTTCAGGAAACAGTACAATTCGATCACAAGAAACAATCTTGACTACTAGCTCAATCTTCGATGGTGAAACTCGATGAATCCATGTCGGATGTAAGGAATTTCTCTCGAAGCTTGTTGTAGTGTTGCGAATGCTTGAAGGATCCTTGATTGCTGAATGAATGGAGAGTTCGACGGAGCAACAGCGCTGTAGAAATGATTTGCCAAAAGTCCCCTCCATGTTGGAAGTGATGTCCTATTTATAGGAGCTGATTTCTGGGCAGGAAATTTGCCTAAGTCTTAGGTCGCGTACGACCTTAGTTAAGTCGTAGGTCGCGAGCGACCTAAGCTAGGTCGCTGTCCCCTTGCGGCTTCAGAAGTTAACTGGTCAAGCTGTAATTGGCTTCATTTGATTAAGTAGTAGGTCGCACGCGAGTTAAAGAATAGCTGTGGGAGCTCTAGGTCGTAGGGCGCTGATCATGCTTTAACAGTTAGGTCGCTAACCTCTTTAGGTCGTCAAGTCCCTTAGGTCGCTAACTACCTTAGGTTGTTAAGTCCTTTAGGTCGCTAGCTACCTTAGGTCGTTGAGTTCCATAGGTCGCAATCCTTTCTGTTGCAAGGTCGCAAGGTCTTCTGTAGCCTTAGGTCGCAAGCCCTTCTGGATCTTAGGTCGCGAAGCTTTCCTGTAGCCTTAGGTCGCAAACTTCTTATGCTGTTAGGTCGCAATCTTAAGTCCTTAGGTCGCAAACTTCTCCCAAGTCCCTAGGTCGCGAGCTTCTTATGCTGTTAGGTCGCGAGGTCCTCCTGGATCTTAGGTCGTAAGGCCTTTCCATCCTTAGGTCGTGAACTTCTTATGCTGTTAAGTCGCGAGGTCCTCCTGGATCTTAGGTCGCAAGCCTTTCCTTAGGTCACTGAATTCTCTAGGTCGCAACCTTCTCTTAGGTCGTTAAGTTCTAGGTCGCTGAGATAAAAGGATTAACATTTGCCCCTCGAGGCATATGACTATGCCATAGGTCGTATGCTTCGATCTACCCTTGCTAAGTCGCAAACGACCTAGAGCTTTACGCGCCTGTTCGCTTCCCATTCTTAGCTTCATATAAATTGGTTAGGTTGCACCTTCTTCCTCACCTTATTGTTCTGAGCCTCCATCGCCATTAACGATTCTTCGAGCTTCCAAAGACAAATTCGACTCATTCGATTGCCGATTCTTTCTCACCAATCATAATCCGTAAGTGGATCGATATTTATTCGTCCATAGTCACTGCTTTGACCACAAATCGTTGTTACTTGTCCTAAGCCTAATTTCGTGCATCATGCTTTCTGTATGGTAGTCTCAGTTGACTTTCGTTTGTCATTTGACGTGTCGGGGTGATTTGCGATCATACGAAAGCTTTTATTACGGATCTGTAGGGTTTGCCATTGATTTGCTTAGTTGATCGGTGGTGCGTTGAGGTAGGATGAAGGGGAAGATGAACTCTTTTTGAACTGGCGGTATTGGGTTATTGGATCCAATATGATGTTGCTTGGAGAGGAAGTCAACAACCTATCAGATTTGAACGACCTAGGAGTTAGGTCGCGTGGGAAAGCTTAACGACTTAAGCTTTTGCGATCTGACAACATTTGCGACCTAGAAAGTTCTCAACCTTAAACAATTGTGCGCGACCTAGGACTTAGAGAAAATTGCCCCACCTTAATCCATTCAGCTGCAATGTGCGACCTACAGAAATCCTGACCCATGATAGGTCGCTGAACGACCTAATACTTAGACAATTTTTTACAGCTCTGAACTTTTTAGCCTGAACAACTTAGCATAAGAACGCTGCAACTTGTGTTAGGTCGTAAGCGACCTAGCACTTTGAATTTTTTGAGCAGGACTTGACTGATTTTCTGAATTTGAATTATTTTGGGCTTTGCACTTCTTCTCAGATTGCCTCAACTTTAATGCTAATAACCTGTTTAGAAGCAACATTCACAGAAAAATGGGACGAATATACTGCTATTGATTGCCCACATCAAACAACAGATTAGTTGACAAAGAATATCAAACTTAAATGAACTTCGTGAATGAAATGCTGTGAACTAACAAATCTAAGTGAAGTATTAAAGCAAAATTGAAGTGATCAACTAAAGCTGATTTATTTGCATCAACACAACACTATTCTTGGACTTAAGATATTAAGCCCTGAAACTTTATAATTGACAAGTATCAATTAGTTTAGTTTCATTTACATTTGCTCGTTATTGTATTAGTTTTGCACAACACTTCACTCTTTTTAGGAAACGTGCACCTTAATATTTGATCGTCCAGTTCCTTGTGTAGAATGGAATCTCAACAGGAAGACTTGGAAATAGTCGGAGAAGCTTTTCCAATTGCTACTCCACTAAACGATCCTCCGGAAAGGACTCCTACTACTCTAAGTCATAAAGTCTTCCGACAACTGTGCATCCAATTTGGCATTGCCGAAGCAGATGCTTTACTTCCTGGGTCAAGCGACACTGCTGACAGGCCGCCTCTTGGCTTTGTTGCTGTGAACCGGCAGATGTGTTCGAGTGGAGCCATTCCTCCATTTAACGACTGTCTTCGGGAACTTCTCCTTCGGCTAACTATTTCTCCCTTTCAACTACACCCTAACGGATACTCCATCCTGCTGGGATTGTGCGTGCTTTTCAGGAGAACGTTGAACCGTTTTCCCTCTTTTGATGAAATTCGCTTCTTGTGTACATTTGCAAAGAACAAAGACCATCCCTCTATCATACTTGTGAGGAGTGCCAGGAATCGCAAACTAATTCTGGACTTGCCTGAAAGTGCCCATGTTTTATTAAACCTTGGGTACTCAATTTTTACGAGTAGCCAAGGGATTCAGGTTAGCTTTGACGAATCTATGGAGGAGATATGGAGCAGGAGGCTTCAGCATTCGTAGATATATAGTATTCCGCTGTGTTGGTTTCTCTGAGTCGTTTGTTTGAGTTGTATCTTGTGTTGTATAATAGACAGGTTTTATAACTGTCTATTTTGTGATGTGTAAGTTGTGTACTCTGATTATGTAAAGACTATGTAATAATTATGTGATATATTATATTTTGTTTCGTTCCGCTGTGAGATTCTGATATTGTTTAGTTCTTTCTTCTATTTCTTTTCTCTTTCTATCTCTTTCTTTCTTATTAACGGTGCGTCATTCTGTGGAATGAGTGGCGGGTCGTTTACCAACTGTGACGACCCGGCTTTTTCTCCACAAAAAGTCGTATCATCTTGAAGAAAGAAAGAGATAGAAAAGAGAAAAGATAGAGAAGAAAGAAAGAAACACATCAGAATCTAAACAGCGGAACGAATAAATTACATTAATCAAATAAGATATTACATTGTATCATATACATCAGAGATACACAGCTTATACAACACATACTAGACAGTTATAAATACCTGTCTAGTTATTACAACTCAAATACAACTCAACAAATGACTCAGAGAAACTAACACAGCGGAACACTATATCTACGAACGCTGAAGCCTCCTGCTCCATTGCTCCTCCAGATAACTCGTCAAAGCTAACCTGAATCCCTTGGCTACTCGTAAAAATTTGAGTACCCAAGAGTTTATAAAACAGAAATAAACACTTGGGTCAGACATGGGTCTGGTGTGAGTAAACGGGTTAAAGTTGTTTAACTTCAAAGCCTTTTGAAAACAAAGGTATCACGTAAGACTTCCCAATGATAAGCATGTTAAAAGTTTTTATAAAGTAAATTTAATTTTTGAAATTTAGAAACAAATTTAGTTTAAAGTTCCTTAGATAAATTCATAAATAAATGTTCTCCTTAACATTTGATTAAGAAGTTTGAAATTTGTTTAAAGTAAATTTTATTAGGTAAAATTTAAAGTTATTTTAAACTTAAGTTAAAAATGCAATTTTAAAGGTTTTATAAAAACAAGTTTTAAAGTTTAAATTGAAAACCAGTTTAAACCATTACTTGTAGATGTTTAAGGCATTTAAGGGAGGTTATGTTTTATTAACTTTAATTTATCAAATTAAATGATTATTTATTTTAAACCTTAATTAATGATTGAATTAAGAAAAGTTAGTTATTAAGATAAGATGGTTTAATCTTAAGATAATTAAAGTTTTAATGTCTTGATATTAATTAAGTTAATTAAGAAAATTAGGTATAATTAATTAATTTAATTAATAATGATTAAGGATTAGTTAAGGAATTGATTAAGCATAATTAATTAACTCAATAATGAAGGTTGATTTAATTAATGACTAAAGAATAATTAATTTGTAATTAATTAATTAAGTAATTAGAGGTTGATTAATTTGAAATTAAGAAGTACTTAATTAAGTTTATTAATTAATAATTAGGTTTTATTAATTAATAAATAAGAAATAATTAATCTATAAAGATTAAATAAAGGTTAATTAACTGTTATTAAGAATTGATTAACTAATAATTAATGATTAATTAATTTGTTATTAAGATTTATTAATTGATAATTAAGGTTTATTAATTAATAATTAAAAGAATAATTAATTTGAAATTAGAGATTTATTTAATTAAAGAGTAATTAAAGGATAAATTACTCAGCTATGATTTATAAATTATGAATGTGATTAATTTAAGTTAATTAATTTGTTAATTATATAAAGATAGTCACTTGGTAATTGATTAAGTATAAATTACTTAATGAGATTGATAAGTGTAATTACTTAGTATAAGTAATTAATAAATAAATTACTGAATGTAATTGATATAAGGGAATTACTTACTGGGTAGTAATTGAAGTATAATTACTTTGCAAAAGTAATTAATAATTAATTATTTGGTGTAATTAATTAAAGGATTAAAGAAATTAATTAAGAAGTTAATTAATTAAGGTAAGTAATCATAGGATGATAATTACTGTATATGATTAATTAAGGTGGATTAATAGAAAGGATTAATTAAAGTTTAATAAATTAAAGTAATTAATTAAGGATAATTAATTAATTAATGGAAATAATTAATTAAGGATAATTAATCAATACAATTAATAAAAGTAATTAATGGTTAATTACTGTTAATGGTTAAGAATAATTAATTTGTGAAATTAATTAAGGATAATTACTTTATGTAATAAATAATTAATCAAGAGTGACTGAAACATAAGATAATTACCGTGCTTTGCTGAAACATAAGATAATTAATTAAGTATAATTACCGTGCTTTGCTGAAACATAAGATAATTAATTTAAAATGAATTAAACAATTATCATCCTATGATTACTTACCTTAATTAATGATTGAATTAAGAAGTTAATTAATTAAGGTAAGTAATCATAGGATGATAATTACTGTATATGATTAATTAAGGTGGATTAATAGAAAGGATTAATTAAAGTTTAATAAATTAAAGTAATTAATTAAGGATAATTAATTAATTGATGGAAATAATTAATTAAGGATAATTAATCAATACAATTAATAAAAGTAATTAATGGTTAATTACTATTAATGGTTAAGAATAATTAATTGGTGAAATTAATTAAGGATAATTACTTTATGTAATAAATAATTAATCAAGAGTGATTAATATTTAATGATTAATTAATTAAATGGATTGTAATTAATTAATGTTGATTAAGCAAAGAATAGGAATTAATTCTTAAGTAATTAATTTAATTTAAGTTGATTAAATTAATTATAATAGAGATTAATAAATGGTTGCTTATGAATGATGGTTGAGTAGAATGTCTGATTTGGTTGATATCTATTGGATGATATACTATGATATTCTGTGATATGATATTAGATATATCTGTGATAAATGTGTAATATTTATCTATGTTAAAGCTGTGTGAATTCAAGTATTGAATATAGATAAGTTAAATTGTTTAAACCTTTAAACAACTTGGCCTTAAAAGATACGTTTTGGATTTCGATGAGACCGGGATCGGGTTTCCGTATACCGGTATTCCAGGTCTGGAGACCCGAATACCACATCGATCCAAATTTACGATAGGTCGTGAATCTCAAGTGAAGATGAAGATTCAGAGTGCAAGGGTTATTGTCGTTAACTCTGAGGGTGATTCCAAAACGAGTGTAACGAGATAATGCCTTCGGTTTCGTTCGAACCCGGAACGAACTTGTATGGATTGAATGCTTTCAGCACATCGTCAGGTGGACGATGAGCATTCTAAGTGATGTGTTTTGATTAAAGGTAATCGTAGCCTCAAGCCTCATCAAACCGGGAATGGCTAAAACAGGGGAGGTGCAGCAAGGTTAGTGGGTAGCACCCAAGTAGTATGAGATTCCTCTGTCTAGAGGTCCCTTCTTTTTATTCGGCTGTGTGGGCGGTTGAATAGCTACAACCGCTGGGGTTTCTTATGCGGGAATTATCCAGTAAGGGATGTTCCGGCCTTGTGTTGCAGGGGATTGGGAGTGATCCTCGGTACGTTGATCTAGGCCACGTACTGTGACGGGCGGTACCCCGGTAGCCCTGCCATTGTATGGAATCCAAAATCCAATAAGTGCCGTACGATTTAGTTGTGCCCAACTATGTTGGAACGTGAGATGTAAGCATTCCAGCTATTTCTGTATTTTACTTGAAAACCCTAGACCCTATTATAATACAACTGGATTTCCTATCAAATGTTTTGGTTAGCGTAAGGTAAAAACTTACCCATGTTTATGTGTGGGAAGTCTTACGTGATACCTTTGTTTTCAAAAGGTTTTGAAGTTAAGCAATTTAAACCCGTTTACTCACACCAGACCCATGTCTGACCCAAGTGTTTATTTCTGTTTTATAAACTCTTGGGTACTCAAATTTTTACGAGTAGCCAAGGGATTCAGGTTAGCTTTGACGAGTTATCTGGAGGAGCAATGGAGCAGGAGGCTTCAGCGTTCGTAGATATAGTGTTCCGCTGTGTTAGTTTCTCTGAGTCATTTGTTGAGTTGTATTTGAGTTGTAATAACTAGACAGGTATTTATAACTGTCTAGTATGTGTTGTATAAGCTGTGTATCTCTGATGTATATGATACAATGTAATATCTTATTTGATTAATGTAATTTATTCGTTCCGCTGTTTAGATTCTGATGTGTTTCTTTCTTTCTTCTCTATCTTTTCTCTTTTCTATCTCTTTCTTTCTTCAAGATGATACGACTTTTTGTGGAGAAAAAGCCGGGTCGTCACACTGTGACGACCCGGCTTTCATCGACCAGAAAGTCGCATTGTCAATAAGAAAGAAAGGGATAGAAAAGAGAAAAGAAGAGAAAAGAAAAGAAACAACATCAGAATCTCACACAGCGGAACGAATAAATTATATTAATAACAAAAGTATTACATAATATACAACACTTATCAGAGTTACACAACATATACAACATATACAACACATTTGGTATCAGAGCATAGGTTGAGCGAATGCCTAAGCTTTTGATTAAGTGAATATCAGAACACTAGGTTGAGTAAATACCTAGGTTCGGAAGGATTGTTCATTAGAGATAGGATCTGTAGCAACCTGTTTGAGTCTGAGTATATATATATATATATACGAGAGCGCGTATTTGTTAGTTATATAAAATGGTTTTATATTGTGTTAATTGATCGGTTGAGTGGTATATGGATTCTGGTCAATACGAGTAGCTAACGTTATTGATAGGGATCTCTAAACACTTGACCAGGCCAACGGACACAATATTGTTTTAAAAAGGTAGATGAAATAATTTTACCCAGATATAATTTCTATATAAAAAGTATCATTTTAAATGTATATGGTATTTGTAATGATTGGTTGAGATGATAATAATTTATCATCTAGGATTAGGAGTCTGAGTGTTGAGATTGGAAGTATCTGTCGAGACTATAGACCGAATACCGTCTCGAGTGAACTTTGATATGGTGTAAGAATTTCATTGATCTCTGAAGGAAACCTGTTAAGGTTCGGAGTCGATCTTTGAAGTGCAGTTGGATGAGTAGAGTTTGGATCTGTCGGTTAAGCAGAAGTGTGTGATGGTATCTCGGAAAGTAGTAACTGCATGATGAAATGCAGTGACTATGGATATCTCCGACGATGTTCTCTTTTGGAGCAAGTTTGAGGAAGTAGGTCTGCTTCGGTGTTGTGGCTGAGTTCAACAGGATGTTTGTGTTTGGTCTGAGGTCCGGGTTCTCTAGAAGCTTTGGATAAGGAGTCTTTGTCATCCGTGTTAGCGGTGCAGCTCGAGTGTTCTGTGTTCCTGCTAAAAGATCTTTTGGCTTAACAGTTTTCTTAGAGTGGAGTTCAGAAGCTGCAGAGTAGATTCATTTTTCCAAATGGATTGGTCAAGTATAGATTGTTCTGATGGATTAAGGAAGAACAGTAATTTTTGGATATTAGACTGGATAGAATCGCAAAAGTGACTTGCGATAATTGAGTATTCTCTTGGGAAATCTTTTGCTTGAGTTTGAGGCATCTCTAGAAGATGTAGGAGTTATAGAGTTGTCAGAGATTTTTCTGGAATGTGATGGTCTAGTTGGTGCTCGAGTTCATCGACGACATCTAGATCAGAGTTGAGCAGCGAAAGCTGGGTAGCAGTTGTTTTAGAGTAGAAGCAATCGGAAGTTGCAGTGTTTGGATTAAAGGATTCCTACAGGAAGCTTTTCAAGATTTGGAGGTCAGATTGGTGAGAGCATCTGTTTTGTCTTGTCCAGATAGAAGAAGTATTTGGAATCTACTGATGATTGAGGAGTAGAGTTTGAGTTCTGGATTTTTGTAGATCTTGAGAGGATCCGTTTATTAGATTGTTTTTGGTCCTGTTTGTTTCGAAAAGCATCAGCGAAGGTTGAACTGATCAGGAAGGATGTAGTCAGCTCAGGATCGTCTGAAGGATTTTGAGGATAAGAGGCGGAGGAATTTGGAATTCGAAGTTGGAGACTTCGTTGTTATTGAAGTTTTCTCTGGTAAAAGGTAGCTATAAGATTGGGTAAGTCTGGGAAGTCAGCTCCGAGTTATTTTGGATCTTTTCTGTGATCTAATTTGGATAAGTACTTTGATACACAAGGTTGAATTGTCAGTTTGGATAACTGGAATTCAATGTATTTTACGTATCTCTGAGGGAATACGTGTTTGATCTATCTTTGGTTTTGGAACCAGCAGTTCTGGAAGATTTGGTTGTTGAGTCAGACTCGTCTGTAATCTGATATCTTGTTTAGTTCTATAGATCTAGATGAGTAGAAGCTCTATAGCTTAGTGGTATTTATTGTTTGGATTTTGTAGAGCGAGTATCCCGGTATATATATACCTGGGGGAAACTCGAGGAAATTCTATCTAGAATTTTTCTGGATAGTTTGAATTGTTTGATTGAGTAAATTGTTTGCTATGGTTGTTAGCATATGGATGATAATTTATGGTTGTGATTTAAATAGATTATTAAATTACCTTTGTTTTAAATTTCGGGGACGAAATTATTTTAAGGGGGGGAGGAATGTAATATCCCGGAAATTTGAGGCAATATCAATTTAATAATCTGTTTAAATAATTAAATTGATTTGTTAATCTTTGATAATAAAAATTTGAATTGGTTAATAATCTAATTATATAAATATTTAATTAGTGAAATTTATCTTTTAAAAGCTAATAAAATGTTTTCCTATTTATAATGTATATATATATAGTTATATATATTGTGAATAAATAGGTTTGGATTTAATGAATAAAATCTTGTTTTTAAATTCTAATATTCATTTTTATAATTTGGAAATTATATATGAAAATTTAAAATATCATTTAAAAATTTAACATTAATGCATTTAATTAAGATAAATAAGATAAGTAATTTATAATTTAATCAAGATAATTGTTTAATTCAATCATTAATATACAACATTTTAAATTAATACAACACATACTAGACAGTTAATTAATTAACTTCTTAATTCAATCATTAATTAAAGATATAGATAGTTAATTTAATTCATTTTAAATTAATTATCTTATGATTAAGTAAATCATTGCTTATATAAGAATGAATGACATTGATTGTCTTGAATGGATGTAATCTCAGAAATGAGATAAGATATTGTGTGATATGAATACTTGGTTGCATTATGATGATAATATAGATTAACTATTGTGATGTTGATATGGATTACCTATTTGGTTATGAATCATCTGTTTAATTGATAATGTGATTATCAGTTGTGAATTGTGAATTATCTATCTGTATGAATATAGATAAGTTAAATTGTCATCACCTTTAAACAACTTGGCCCTTAAAAGATACGTTTTGGATTTCGATGAGACCGGGATCGGGTTTCCGTATACCGGAATTCCAGGTCTGGAGACCCGAATACCACATCGATCCAAATTTACGATAGGTCGTGAATCTCAAGTGAAGGTGAAGATTCAGAGTGCAAGGGTTATTGTCGTTAACTCTGAGGGTGATTCCAAAATGAGTGTAACGAGATAATGCCTTCGGTTTCGTTCGAACCCGGAACGAACTTGTATGGATTGAATGCTTTCAGCACATCGTCAGGCGGACGATGAGCATTCTAAGTGATATGTTCTGATTAAAGGTAATCGTAACCTCAAGCCTCATCAACCGGGAATGGCTAAAACAGGGGAGGTGCAGCAAGGCTTCGTGGGTAGCACCCACTGAGAGCAAGATAGATCCCTGTCTAGAGGTCCCTTTTCTTTTATTCGGCTTAGTGTGTGGTTGGTCGCGCCAACTACGGGATTGTCTTGTTCGGAATTATCCAGTAAGGGATGGTTCCGGCTTTGTGTTGCAGGGGATTGGGAGTGATCCTCGGTACGGTGATCTAGGCCACGTACTGTGACGGGCGGTACCCCAGTAGCCCTGCCATTGTATGGAATCCAAACTCCAATAAGTGCCGTACGTATTAGTTGTGCCCAACTATGTTGGAATGTGAGATGTAAGCATTTCAGCTATTTCTGTATTTTACTTGAAAACCCTAGACCCTATTATAATACAATCAGATTTCCTATCAAACGTTTTAGTTAGCGTAAGGTAAAAACTTACCCATGTTTATTTGTGGGGAGTCTTACGTGATACTTTTGTTTTCAAAAGTTTTCAAAGTTAAGCAATCTAACCGTTTACTCACACCAGACCCATGTCTGACCCAAGTGTTTATTTTCTGTTTTATTAAACTCTTGGGTACTCAATATTGTATTGAGTAGTCGAGGGATTCAGGTTAGCTTTGACGAATTCTGGAGGAGATTTGGAGCAGGAGGCTTCACCGTGTAGATATATGATGATTCCGCTGTGTATATGTTGTGTCTGTATCTGTGATACTTGAGTTGTATGAATTAGACAGATGTTTATAACTGTCTAATATGTGTTGTATAAGTTGTGTAACTCTGATGTATATGATACTATGTAATATTTTATATGATATATTATATTTCATTCGTTCCGCTGTGAGTTTCTGATGTTGTTGTTCTTTCTTCTTTTCTTTCTTTTCTTCTTCTATCCCTTTCTTTCTTAATTCACGATACGTCTTTCTGGGCATAGAAAGCCGGGTCGTGACAATTTTATTTTACTTTATAAACCCAGTTTATATCTCCAAAATCTCATTTCTCTTTTAAAAATCCAAGTTTTTAAACACTTAAATCAATTTCCAATTGATTTCCATTTTACTTTACTTTGAAATAAATTTCCCTATTTACTTCAATTATTTCAAATACATTAACTTTCATCTTTTATTTCCTTATTATGAGTTAAAACCCTTTTTAACTAAAATACCAATTCCGGATTTCCAAACTTCTTCAATTAATATTTTAATTAAATTAAATCTTTAAATTTCAATAAAATCAATTCTTTTATATTTTTAAATAATATCACTTTAGTTAAAGATTTATTTCTTCACTATTAAATTCAAAATCCTCTTTTCCCATATTTGTTCGAATTAAGAAATTTCTTTATTTCTTTTACAATTCCTTATTTAATTTATTCGAATTCACTAGAATTATTTAACTTAAATTTTACTCTTTTATTTCTTTCCAAAATTCAATCCAATTGCCTTTGATAACTCATTATACTGGGAAATTCAATCCAACCAGATTATCCAATATAAATAATCACGATATCAACAATCATATCACAGAATATTTAAATAAAATTAAATATTTTGAGGAATCCAGTTGGATCCCTCCAACCTGTTTCCCTGCATCCACAGACGTTAGCACAATACCAATTCCACTTCAAGATGGAATATCACGGTATATGGGTTTTATAAAATATCATCCGCTATTATGCGGCGCATAGGGTCTCATCCGCTATAAAATGCGGGAATATCAACAATTCCAATATATACATATGCCAATATGTATATATTGCTATATACTACTATATATAGTATAGCACATCCAATCGATTCAAACAATCATTCAATAAATATTTAAATTTAACTATTTAAATTTTAAATTCAACTGAGTGAGATTAACTCACCTTTGCTTTTTAATTTGCAATCCATTTCCATTTCAGCCATTTCTCCACGATTTTGACCTTGTATAACAATATTCGATAAATTCATTAACACTTGTATTTTAAATCAAACAATTTATTATTATCCGTACTTACTGAACAATAAATTACCACTTATTTATTCAATTGTAAACAAATTTCTTTTTGTAACTAAAATAGTAAATGAGTTTATTAAACAATTTTATCTCAATACATTATTAAAATAACTAGCAAGTCCAAATATATATATTTACCTTTAAAACGCACATTCCTTTGAAACCTATCCACTTATAAAATTTATTTATATAAAAAAAGTGGTTTATTTTAAAGTATATATTTTTAATAAAGTATTAAAGTAGTTTGATTTCAATATTATAAAGTATATTTATAATAAAGTGTTTTAAAATTATTTTAAAATTAAAAGTATTTTGTACTTGGTGATTCAGTGGAAATAATTATTTGGGAAATGTTTTCCGTAAGCGGAAACTGTTTTGAAATTGTTTTCAAAAGGAGTTTGAAAATAGAAATATATCTTGCGAAGATATTTGGGATTAATAAATAATGTGGGAAATTATTTATTGTGTGATGGTTGTTTGTGGATGTTAATTGATAGTTAAATAACCGACTATCAATATTGGCCAAATGCGCTGATCGTTTCGAAGAGACCGGGATCGAGTTTCCGTATACCGGGATTCTAGGTCTGGAGACTCGAATACCACTTCGATTCGGTTTGTACGTTTCGTGAAAACGATTTCAGAGTCGAAGATGGAGCTGTGAAGTGCAAGGGCTAGTCGCTACTAATTCTGAGGATATTTCCAAAATGGATGTAGTAGGAATAGTGCCTTCGGTTCCGTTCGAACCCGGGACGGACTTGTATGGACGAATGCTTGCGAAACATCGTCAGCGGACGATGGGCATTCTAAGGGATATGTTCTCTAAAAGGTATCGTTTAGCCTCGAACCTCATCAACCGGGAATGACTGAAAATCAGGGGTTATGCAGCAAGGCTTCGTGGGTAGCTCCCACTGGAGGGTAAGGTCATCCCTGTCTAGATGTCCCTTTTTATTTCGGCTTAGTGGTGCGGTTGCTGATCCCAACCGTGGGGTGATTTTATTCGGGATCATCCAGTAAGGGATGGTTCCGGCCTTGTGTTGCAGGGGAGCGGGCGTACTCCTCGGTACTGTGATCTAGGCCACGTACTGTGACAGGTGGTACCCCAGTGCCTAGTCATTCGTTGGAAATCCATTCTCCCTACGTGCCTGTACGGTTTTGATTGTGCCCAACTATTGTTGAAATGTGAGATGCAAGCATTTCAGCTAGATTCTATTTTACTTTCTGTAGACACTATTATAATATCAGAGGATTTTGATATAAAGTGTTTTAGCTATCGTAAGGTAAAAACCCGACATGTTTATTTGTGGCGTGGTCTTACGAGATGCTTTTGTTTTCAAAAGATTTTGAAACTTTAATAATCAATTTGAGTGTGATTTTCTCACGCTGGTATTCCAGACTGACTCGGGTATTGTTTTATATGATGCTCGGGTCAGACCGAGATAAACAGGTTCAGGATATGATGCTGTGGAGCTCAGGAGACGAGCTGGATGTCGATACGTACTCCCGTACTTGTTATTATTTTTCCGCTGTGTATTTAGTTGTATGTTATGGATGTTGATGTACTCTGATGATGTATTCTGATGTATTGTATAAACAGATAAAATTTTGATTTGTGTAAAGATCTGTTGATATATTATATTTTATTCCGCTGCGATGGTTAGATTCTGATGTTGTTTTTCTTTTATTTTCTTCTTCTACCTCTTCTTTTTACCCAAATGGTCCGGTTTTTCGTGTTAGAAAAACTCGGGTCGTTACAGTGGTAATTCTTGACTCAATTCTTTTATGTTCGCTGTCCTCCGGGATTTTATGCTATTTGGAGAGTCGGAAGTAAGATTACTTTTTACCGATTCATTTTCTAGATTTTTCATAATTCGAACCATCAAATGCTTAATTCCATTCTTTCTTCGTGCAGCACTTCCTTCTCTTCTTCGAGATACCAGCCGTAAGTCGATTTTAGATACTTTGAGTGCTGTTGATGTTGAAGAGAGGAGCGCCAAATTCTTGCTGAAAGATGAATTTCTGCACCAGTTTGGCCTTTTACATCCTTCTAGATCGACTCAGATTCATGAAACTTCTAGTTCTGATGCGGAAACGTTAGTTGCTTCGGGTTCTCAAGCTGAGGCCTCGAACGCCCCCTCTTTTGTAGAAGAAATTGCGTCAAAAGCACCCGTTGTAGAGGCTGCTTTGATAAAATGTTCCGCATCCATCGATGTTGTAGGGTCAGCCAGCAAGTCGGCACTTGCCCCAATTATTGAGGAGGAAGAGAATCCTCGAGTTTCTGAAAAATCAATCGACACGGAAGTTGAAAAGGAGAAGTCTGCTGAGTTCCAAGGTGATGACACTTTTGATGGCTTGAGCGATATCATGATAACTTCTCAAGAGCTTTTCGGGGATAATAATCCGAAAGTGACTTCTCCCGCTGTTGAAGCGACTTCCACCCTAAAACAAACCCTGACGCCTACTACGCCAGTCGTCTCTGTTTCCACACTAAAGCGTGGTCTGTAGTTTGACGCATGTAGCTTGCACGTCGCACACACTTAGGATTTTTCAGCACTTATAAGCATTTATCCTCTTTTTTCTGGAAATCTCTAAATTTTACTTCTTTTCCATTTCTCAGATTCTCCGATGGGACGTACCAACTCATACTACGACAACATTCGGCGCTACGGAGGGCGTGATTCTTACGAGTATGGACGTTATCTTCCCTCCCGCAAAGAATCTGACGAAGAGCGTGCAGCTAGAAAAGCTCAGGAAAGGCGTGCTTATGAAGAACAGCAAAGAAGGAGAGACGATGACTCTCATAAAAGAAAATATCACGACGACAAAGGGAAGAAGCATGCTACTGATGACCCAAGTAAATGGGTTAAACTTGATGAGAAGAACGCGTCTGAAATTTCTGAAAAGGCTGACGCTCCTATCCCTTCTGATACTCCGGCCGGTTCTCCTCCTCTAAAGAATTCTGATATTCAAACAATCATTAACAGGCCACAATATCAAGTTAAAGACGGCCCTCCAATGCTTCAGAGCCGATTTCCAAATTGGTGCCTAAAAGGAGTGCGCTTTGATTTGGATTTGGTTCCGATTGATAAGCAAGACATGCTTAAATGTCTTGACGCAGTCAGGCTTAATATCGAGAGGATGTCGCAATGGCAGAAACTTGTTGACGAACTCCAAAGGGTTAATCACATGAATCTTGAGGCGATGATGACCATGGAGAATGATAAATCAGAATGGGACAAATGGCGCAATTACTGAGAAATGAAATGGCGCAATCAGAATGGGATGCACATGCTGCACAAAGAGACGCCGAAATGAAACTTGCAGCTGAGCAGCACATTACTGAGAAATATCGCATAGAAAATACTGAGCTGCGGGGAACAATTGTGTCCCAAAATGCAGAGATTGAGATGCTGAAAGCTAAGCTTCTTAAAGTTGAGAAGGAGCGTGATGACGCGGTCGCTGGACAAGTTGCGGCCGAAGAGTCTCACGATGCCACTAGAGCTAGCATCGATTCTACTCTATTTGACTTCTATATGCACAGCGTTTTGGGCCGTGGCAGCCTTTCCTTCTTGGGTCCCAAATATGAGATTACACTTGCTGAAGTTTGGGAGACTATACTTGACACATTTTCCAGCTATGCGGAAGCAGACCTTGTAGCGCTTTATCTAGACGATGAAGCACGTGATGCGCTTATTAGAGGCAAAGAGCAACTTGCCGAAGCTAGAGCCGGGGCAGCGGTAGAAGAATATCCAGAAAAGACAACATCACTACCTGCCCCTGTCCATACTTCAACTCTGACTGATGTTGATATCATCGGTTCTAGCTCTCAATCTCCACTTGCTGCTAAAGATGCTGAAGCTAAACTCGATACTTCCGAGATTCCTCTTTCCCAAATTGAAGAGAAGAGCTAGGAAGAAACTGAAGCTGATAAATATGAAATTGAGCTTGCGAAATCAACTCCTCCAGGTAACTTTGGCGAAGTTCCGGGTCTAATGAACCAGTTACTTGATTTAACCGAGTTTGATGACCTTCTTACTTGTTACTTGAATTTTGGTGAACCGATACCTTCTCTATTTTCGGAAGATGTTGATTTTAACTTCTTTTCTTCTACAGCTGCGGCACCAGTCACTGCACAAGCTTCCACTCCTTCAGTTGCCATTCCTTCATCTTTACAGGTTACTCCTCCTTCTGCTTCCCAGCCGGGATCACAGGCAGAGAAAATCGAAGCCCTTCAAGGCCTGGATGATCCGGCGGCTTCGCAGGAGCAGAAGGCGGAGGACCTTGAAGACGTCGAGAAGACCCCGGAGCAGTCCCTTGATGATGACACGAAGCTTTCAACACTGCTTGCTACTCCGGGGAGCGAATCTTCCTCAAAGAGGAAGGGGAAGCGTGGCATAAGGAAGAAGAAGATTAGTGCTTCAACTGGGGAGGAAGCAGAAGTTGATCCAGCCGTGCCTTTTTCTCCTTCTGCCCCGGCCTGTCCACAACGGCTCCAAAAACTAATCATTAGGCCGGGGAAAGGCTCCAAAGGTGGCGAGAAGAAGGGATAACAAGCTGGATTTTTTACTCCTTACTTTTGCTTTGTGCATGTATCGACCGGGGATTGTGCAGGTACCGGTCCCTGCTTTTGCTTTTTGAGATATCTGCACATGTAAAGAATTTTCATAGTACTAAATAAAACAATTATTTTACTTGTACAAACTCTTGTGTATGTGAGAATGATCTGTCTTTTATTTTTAGTGTAGAATAAACGATTCTTCTTACTTGTGCAAACTTTTGTCTGCGTTTGAGAATGCATTTATTCCACACCATCTATTTTTCATGATATTGTGATGAACTCGCGGTATGTTGCTTGTATACTACTTTGTTCATGTAACTGAATCGTATAGTACTGCCCCCATACCGCAAGTGCATTGCAATATTCTTAGCTTTTTTAAGACTGATACTCTTATTCCAGAGAATAACTATTCCACTTTTTAAGAGAAGAATCATTCTGCTTTTAATAAAGTATATTTTGTCTTTCGGGAAGTTTTTACTTTCTCTTTCCTTCCGAAGAACACTTCAACTTTGAGGGATGATCACTTTTATTTGTTAAAAGTGAATTTTCCTACGTAGTGAAATGAGCTTCCAAAGAAGGTCTTGATTTTGTGCCCCAGCAAGGGGCTTATTTTTGGTACTTCAAGCAAGGTGAAGTGCGCCTCTGAAGAGGTTCTTGAAGAGAAGCGATTTTGATATTTCAACTCTGGTGAAGTGGGTCTCCGAAGAGAAGCATTTTACACTTCTACACGGGTGAAACGTGCCTTCGAAAAGGGCTTTTGCCTCCGAAGATGGCTTGTGCCTCCGAAGAGGGCTTGTGCCTTCGAAAAGGGCTTGTGCCTCCGAAGAGGGCTTGTGCCTCCGAAAAGGGCTTGTGCCTCCGAAGAGGGCTTGTGATTTTGTGCTTCAAGCATGGTGAAGCGTGCCTCCGAAGATGGCTTGTGCCTCCGAAGAGGGCTTGTGCCTCCGAAGAGGGCTTGTGCCTCCGAAGAGGGCTTTGGATTGCCTGGAAGTTACTTTCTCATGGTCGGATGGGTCCACGGGACAGGCGTAAGTTGCTTGATTGGATGTTTGTTTATACAAACGATCGCAATCAATTAACAAGGTGCCCCTTTGGTGGTCCCACCGATCTTTTTGATTGAGGAAAGCTTTTCCATTTATTGGCGTGCCTCGTTTGAGGGCTTTGGATGGTTGGTTGGTGTGCCGGGTAGGTTGCGTCTCAGGGGCGAGTGGATCCACGGGACGGACGTAAGCTATCTGATCGGATGCATCACGACCAGTTAGCGAGGGTCTTGTTACTTCCGCTTGGGAAGGCGTCCCTTTAGTGGATCTTCTGGCCTTCCTGTTGAGAGGCATACCTCCCTTTGTCTGCTTCTTTATTTGCTTGACAACTTTCTTTCATCATCTGCCCATTAGCGATCTCTTATTATCGTTCCCCAGCACATCTTCTTTTCCTCTTACAAGTAAATTGTTTCATCCGAAGGAGTGGACTTCACTGTTGAATGACTTCACGAGACAAACACAAGTTATCTAGTTGGATGTCTATTCATAACAACAATCTCAACTAGTGAACAAAGGTTTATCACAGTGGAGTTGCCAACTTTTTATGTGAAGTTTTCCTTGCTTGGGATTTGAGTTTGGAAATCTTTTTGTGGCTTGGTTTTTCGTGTAATAGCTGATTTATAGAGGTCGCTTAGCTCTGTGACGAGCAAGCATTGTTTTGATGTCCTGCAATTTTGAATCGACTTTTTAGCAATTCATTTTAAAGTATTTACATATCGAAATAAAACAGGCATTATGAAATAGTAAAGAACACAAGATTTATAGTGGTTCGGCCAAGAATCGGGCCTACATCCACTTTATAGCTTTCATTCATTCACACTGATTTACAATATTTTACAATACAACTGATACATTCATCATTATTTCACAATTTTGAACCAAGCTTTTTCTTTCAAGTAAAATAAGGACGTAAGTGGTTGCTGTTCCAGGCTCTTGGAATTGGATCCCCTTCAACAGTTATGAGTTTGAAAATGCCATCAAGAAGTTTAGTGCCAATGACATATGGTCCTTCCCAATTTGGCCCAAACACACCAGTTGCTGTCATGATCCTTTTCAAAACCAAGTCTCCGCGAACCTTAGAGTTGAAATGCCTGGCAATTCTCTGCTGATGAGCTGAAACTCTGAGCCTAGCTTCTTCTCTTTTCTCATCAAGAAAATCAAGTGCTTCAAGTTGCAGTTTCTCATTTTCAGCTTCGTTGAAATGAACCCTTCTATGTGAAGGAACTTCTACTTCCACTGGAATCATTGCCTCTGATCCGTATGCCAGTGAAAATGGAGTGTGCCCAGTCGCAGTTTTGTGAGTAGTTCTGTACGCCCATAGTGCTAATGGAAGTTTATCAACCCAACCACCTTTTGCTTTTTCGAGCTGCTTTTTGATAGTTGACTTGATGATCTTATTAACTGCTTCCACTTGCCCATTTGCCTGCGGATGAGCCACTGCTGAGAAGCTTTTTCGAATTCTGAACCGTTTGCAAAAATCCTGGAATTCTTCACTTTCAAACTGAGTACCGTTGTCTGTGATTATCTTCTGTGGCACACCATATCTGCAAATGATATTCTTCGTTACAAAATTTATCATCTTCTTAGAAGTGATAGTGGCCAAAGGTTCAGCTTCAGCCCATTTGGTGAAATAATCAACAACAACAATAGCATATTTAATTCCTGATTTAGCGATCGGTAATGGTCCAATTAGGTCTATTCCCCAAATGGCAAATGGCCATGGGCTGACCATTTGTGTGAGTTCGGTGGAAGGTGCTCTTGGGATTTTTGCAAATCTTTGGCATTTGTCACACTTCCTGGAGTAAGCTGCAGCATCTCGATTAATATCCGGCCAGAAATACCCATATCGGAGAATTTTCTTTGCAAGTGTTTGACCACCTGAATGGTCTCCACATTCTCCTCCGTGCACCTCTGCTAAGATTGTCTTGGCTTCTTCTTTAGTTACACATCGGAGTAGTGGGATTGAAAATCCCCGCCTGTATAATCGACCATCTTGAATTATATACCTCGATGCTTTTCTCAATAACTTTCGACGTTCCTTAGAACTTTCTGGCAGGGAACCACTGAGTAAGTATTCTTTGATTGGTGTCATCCATGATTCATGCTCTTGGGATGTAGTCATAATCCAATCAACATCCATTTCATCAATGCTCGGAGCTGACAAAACTTCTACAGGAACTAATCCTAATAACTGAGCTTCTCCAGAACTTGAGTACTTGGCTAAAGAATCTGGCTTCATATTTTCCTCTCGGGGTATGTGGCTTATTGAATAGTGATCGAAATCATTGAGGAGTTCGGAAGCTTTTGTCAAATATGCAGGCAAATTTCCTCCTTTGGCTTGAAATTCTTTCTTTACCTGGCAAACAATAAGCTGAGAATCGCTGAAAATCTATATCGCTTTGATGTTTAGTTCCTTGGCGATTTTTAAACCGGCAATAAGGGCTTCATATTCTGCTTCATTGTTTGTCGAAGGGAATTCTAGTCTCAATGCATAACATAATGATCGTCCTTCGGGAGTTTCAAGCACGACTCCTGCCCCAGAACAATAATCATTTCTTGAGCCATCAACATACAACTTCCACTGTACCGGAATGCAGTCAGTTGTTTCTTCCTTGATGTCACCTTTGTCAGTGGACTCCGCAATGAAATCTGCTAAAGCTTGTCCGTTAATTGCTCTTCGGGGATGGTAAGTGATGTCATATTGGCTGAGTTCTATGTTCCATTTCAAGAGACGACCCGAAGTTTCAAGACGATACAGGACTTGCTTTAGAGGTTGATCAGTCAGGACCTTGATAGGATGAGATTGAAAATAGGGCCTCAACTTCCTGGAAGCGATTAACAAACAAAAAGCAAGCTTTTCTATCTTCGAATAATTCATCTCTGCCCCAGTGAACCGTTTGCTGATGTAGTAGACTGGACGTTGTATTTTCATATCTTCTCGTACAAGTGCTGCACTTAGAGCATGGGATGAAACTGCTAAATAGATGAATAGGTCTTCGCCATCACTAGGCTTGGAAAGGACCGGAGGAGTTCTCATATGATGGATCAGCTGATCGAAAGCATTCTGACATTCGGGAGTCCATTCAAAAATTTTCTTTCCTTTCCTTAAAGCATCAAAGAAGGGAATGCATTTGTCTGTGGCCTTGGAGATGAAGCGACTAAGAGCGGCAACTTTTCCATTGAGACTTTGCAGTTCTCTCTTTGTTCTAGGGGCTTTAACTTCTCTCAGAGCTGTGATTTGAGCAGGATTGGCCTCAATACCCCTAGCGCTTACGATGTAACCCAGGAATTTCCCAGACTCTACCCCGAATGAACACTTCAATGGGTTGAGCTTCATTCCATATTTTCGAAGAATTGTAAACATCTCCTCCAAGTGTCCCATGTGATCTACAGCTTTCTTTGATTTTACCAACATATCGTCGACATAAACTTCCATGGTTTTACCGATCTGAGGCTTGAACATTGCATTGACGAGTCTTTGGTAGGTTGCCCCAGCATTTTTCAATCCGAAAGGCATAACTTTGTAGCAGTAGAGACCCACATCTGTGATAAAGCTTGTGTCTTCCTGATCTGGTTCATTCATCATAATCTGATTGTATCCGGAGTAGGCATCCATGAAAGACAACAACTCATGTCCAGCCGTCCCATCTACCAGTTGATCGATTCTAGGCAACGGGAAGCAGTCTTTGGGGCAGGCTCTGTTTAGATCTGAGAAATCAATGCATACTCTCCACTTTCCATTTGCCTTCTTAACCAGTACTAGATTTGAAACCCAGTTTGGATAAGTGGATTCTTTGATGAAATTATTCTCCATGAGACGATCGACCTCTTCCTTTAAAGCTGCTGACCTTTTTGGGCCTTGAGTTCTTCGTTTCTGTTTTACTGGTGTGAATTTCGGATTAACATTCAGAGTATGGACAGCAATTGTCGGAGAGATTCCACACATATCAGCATGACACCAAGCGAACACGTCCAGATTCGCTTTTAGAAATGATATCAGTGTGTTTTGAACTGTTGTACTTAGTTGCGAACCCACATTAAGTACTTTATTTGGGTCTTTGGAGTCGACAGGTATTGGTATCGTGACCGGGTTGGTTGTGAAAACGGCAGAACTTTCCATTTCTCATAGCGCCCTTTCCCGGTTTTATCTCAGCCGGTTTGGGATAATCCACAGCATCTTTGGTGGCGAAGAAGATATTTTCCAGAGTGTCGGTCAATGGAGTAAAATCTGAGGGTTTGAAGAAGCGAGGTTTCTTTGTATCCTTTTGTTTCTTCCCCTCGTGATTTTCCCTTTTCTGACCTCCGGAATCTTTCTTTTCCGAAGCGGTAGTATTATTGTCCACCTTTGCTGCCACCACCTTCATCGATGCTGGAAGATTTTCTAAGCGTATGAATTCATCAGCTTTCTTGTAGAATTTCTCAAGAGAATTTGGCTCTTTCATCTTCAGCCATTTTCCAAATTCACTCGATTTGTCGATAGCACGCATCAAATAGGTCAAGATCATTCGTGGCTCTGCGTTATCAACTTCTTCCAGAGCTATATTGAAACGGTTCAGGAATGATTTAATAGGTTCTCCCGGATTCTGTTCAAGACTAGACAATGACATTATGTCCTTTGCCTTTGAACCGTATAGCCTGAATTGCTCTTTGAACTTTCGGGTCAGATCGGAAAACTGATCAACTGATCGGACAGGAAGCTTGGTAAACCAGAGGAGTGCCACTCCTTCCAAATATACTGGGAAATACCGGCACTTAATTTCATCAGTTGCACTTGCGCCGGTCATGTGCCAGTTGTATTTATACAAGAACTGATTTGGATCACTTGTTCCCCGATAAGCAGGAATGGTGGGGGGAACAAACTTTCTAGGAAATTCAGCCTTTAGAATCTTCTCGGTAAACGGAGTTCTACTTGGTGCGAATCCCCATTCGCTCTCATCTTCATCCATCTGCATGCTCTCCTTCATTATTTGCTTGATCATACCAGAAAGATATTCTTCATTGTTCAGAGATTTCGCAGAATAGACCTCAGCCGTCTTTTCGGGGGTTTGTCCAGTTATATGCTCATGAAGAACTGGTGGCGGCCTGGATCCTTCGGCCTGGAGGGGTGCCCCTTCGGCAGCACCTGATCCCCCGTGAGGAATATTTCTTCCCTCGGAATTGGGAGCAGTATTAGCAAAGTTTCCCTCATTACTTACTGGTCTTTGATTCATACCAAGTAGAGCATTCAGCTTTTCGATCATCAGATTATTTTGAGTTTCAATCTGCTGATACAGTCCGGATACGGCAGCATCTAACTCTTGTCGCATCACACCGACGCTCGGAGCTGTCTGATTTGGAGAGAGAGAAGTGGCGGTATTATCTTGCACATTTTCAGATCTGACAGCCTTTTGTTTCCTTCCAGGAGCCATTATGTCTGATAAATTTCTGGTTTTGTAGGAAACTTTTTCAACAAACTTGTGTGAAGCAATGGTGAATGGTAGCCTGAGTTCAATTCTCAGTGAAAGCACCAAAATGTTAACGTTAAAATATGAACGCTAACACCCGGTGTGTGTAATAAGATCGTGAAAGCACCACCCGTGTGACGGGAACAGAAATCAAGCAGGAAAATAGCAGAAATGTAGCAAAAGACAACAATTTATAGTGGTTCGGCTTGAGATTTAGCCTACATCCACTTTGAATCTCTTTATTATTGAATTTGGTTACAAATCGATACAAATCTCTTCAGGAAACAGTACAATTCGATCACAAGAAACAACCTTGACTACTAGCTCAATCTTCGACGGTGAAACTCGATGAATCCATGTCGGATGTAAGGAATTTCTCTCGAAGCTTGTTGTAGTGTCGCGAATGCTTGAAGGATCCTTGATTGCTGAATGATTGGAGAGTTCGACGGAGCAACAGCGTTGTAGAAATGATTTGCCAAAAGTCCCCTCCATGTTGGAAGTGATGTCCTATTTATAGGAGCTGATTTCTGGGCAGGAAATTTGCCTAAGTCTTAGGTCGCGTACGACCTTAGTTAAGTCGTAGGTCGCGAGCGACCTAAGCTAGGTCGCTGTCCCCTTGCGGCTTCAGAAGTTAACTGGTCAAGCTGTAATTGGCTTCATTTGATTAAGTAGTAGGTCGCACGCGAGTTAAAGAATAGCTGTGGGAGCTCGAGGTCGTAGGGCGCTGATCATGCTTTAACAGTTAGGTCGCTAACCTCTTTAGGTCGTCAAGTCCCTTAGGTCGCTAACTACCTTAGGTTGTTAAGTACTTTAGGTCGCTAGCTACCTTAGGTCGTTGAGTTCCATAGGTCGCAATCCTTTCTGTTGCAAGGTCGCAAGGTCTTCTGTAGCCTTAGGTCGCAAGCCCTTCTGGATCTTAGGTCGCGAAGCTTTCCTGTAGCCTTAGGTCGCAAACTTCTTATGCTGTTAGGTCGCAATCTTAAGTCCTTAGGTCGCAAACTTCTCCCAAGTCCCTAGGTCGCGAGCTTCTTATGCTGTTAGGTCGCGAGGTCCTCCTGGATCTTAGGTCGCAAGGCCTTTCCATCCTTAGGTCGCGAACTTCTTATGCTGTTAAGTCGCGAGGTCCTCCTGGATCTTAGGTCGCAAGCCTTTCCTTAGGTCGCTGAATTCTCTAGGTCGCAACCTTCTCTTAGGTCGTTAAGTTCTAGGTCGCTGAGATAAAAGGATTAACACCCTATTTCCCCTTCGACCGGCCACCACATCGATCGAAAAATCACCGCTCCATTTTTCCCACACTCCCCTTTGCTTCAGCCTCCTCCCGACCAAACACCGACCCCAAATACCGCCGAGATCGCCGGAATTCGACCTAAAACCAAAAACTGGCCATCTCCATATATCTCACCGAATACGAAATGAAAAGTCGTGAAACCATTTTCACAAATCACCATTTTCGATTGCGAACACATCCACATAAGTAAAAGCACAAATCTTGATGTTTGAATTTCTTCAATATCTGGTTACTTAATGTAAAACTTCTTTTCTATGTTCTATACATCATAATATTCATTAGAACCAATTTTAAAATAAAGTACAATCAATAACAAGCAATTTTTCTTTTACCATCATAACCTAAAACAAATTAAGTTGAAAGATAAGAGTTTTAGAAGTTAAGCATGCCAGTTTTAACTTACAGCAGAACAAATGGTGAGCAGGCCTATGTTATCATGTTTATACTCTTTTTATATACATTCATCTATAGTATATACATATTCTTATGCAAGCATACTTTTCAAACAATACATCTGCTTCCATACCCAGGAACATAACAAAGATTTCAATATATAAAGTCTTAGTTCTACTCACTGTTTTTCCTTTGAACAGAGCATGGTTTTTCAAAAGAAATATGCTGCTTGGTTTCTATTTTATCCTCTTGTACTTGAAATATTTTTAAGTTGTAGCAATGGTATTTTGTATACTTTTATTTTTGAATGCCAGAGTATGAAATGAGGCAATGATAGGTAGGATATATATATATATATATATAAAGAGGATGGGAGGCTGAAGCATTGTTTTACAGGTTGCTGCATTTTTTCTTTTGTTTGATATTTTTACTTTGATTTAAGGTATTCACCTGATTTGATTTCATATAAAAAGTTTTGATGTTTGCCTTGATTTGATTTTCTTTTTCATATGGCTTGATTTAGAAATGTGTTATGATGATGTCTCCTTGTATGCTTACATATGCATAGATACTTCATATCTATATATATTAAGGGGTTTCCATATGCATTGCTTATGTATACTTTGTCATTACATATATTTTCATATTTACACATATTATATATATCTTAACTTATGTATATTTATTTTATTTTATTTTTCCACCATGAACCTTTTATATGCACATATCCCTATATATATATATATATATCTTATATGTACTATTTTTACATATATACATGTCTTCCATTTGCATGTGTTTGTTATCATATACATACATCTACACTTATACATATTTTCTTATTACATATATTTTTCCATATACATTACTTGTGTACATTTTGTCATCATATATATATATATATTAACATTTATACAAATTTTCATGTACACTATTTCATATGAGCATACATTCATATACTTGTGTATTTATATACTTATATATATATATATTTAACATCATAAAGCTTTGTGTATATATTCATATATATATATGTGTGTGTGTGTGTGGATATTTTTATCTTAATTTGAATAGCGGAGTTCATATATAATATAATTTTCTATAAGATTTATCATATCTAGAGATTTTATAATTCAATATTTAATATAGTTTTTAAATCAATTCATATATATTCAGATATTTTAATTATCAGAATTTATTTGTTCGACTTATAAAAATCAACATATTAATAATAAAATCAGTTAATTATCCAATATTCGATGGCCAAAATCAGGGACGTTACATTCCTCCCCCCTTTGGAACTTTTCGTCCTCGAAAATGAACGAAGCGAGAATTTTTAATTCTGATGTTTATTATTAATTACATCATTCTTTAAACATTTAAACTTTTTAATCTTTTATTATAATTTTTTTAAAAAAACACTTTAAAATTATATAGTATTTCCAAGCCAGTTTTATAAAAATACTTTTTATAACTCGATGTCTAAACAAGTCCACCTTGTTCTCACAAAAATTCAGTCATACGTTGATCAGGCGTATGACTGAAAATCTATAAGTAATTAGTAGACCCGTTGTAACGACCCTGGAATTTATATAAATTTAAATTGATAATTAATTGAATTTTTGAATTAAAATTGTAAAATTAATCGATAAATTGATTCGAGTTTCCTCGAATCCAAATAAAAATATATTAAATCATTTTAAATTTAGAAATTGTATGTATATGTGAATGTGTATATATATATGTATATGGGCATATATGAGTAAATTTGAAATAATATATATATATATAGTTTTATAAAATATAAGGTAAATAAATAAATCTCAATATCATATTAATAAATCAATACAAAATAGTACAAAATAGAATTTCATTTACATTGCAAAGTAATAAAACAAATAAAAATCATAAAAGATAAAATAAAAAGATAGGAGTTCATTTACATTATAAAGCAATTAGACTTAGCAAAAGAAACAAAATATAAATGAGAAGCAAACATGGAAACAAGTAAACAAAGCAAACAAAAATATCTATGTACAAACAAATCTAAGTGCATACAAGGAATAAGATAACATGTAAACATAAAGGAAGACAAAACAAATGAAACAAAATTACATGAATATAAAGCTTGTAAAGGAAGCCACCACTATCTCGTATATTTGTACAGCCGAAAGAAAGAAATTCATAAATAAAATGTATATGGTACAAGCCTAATTAATGCAAATATCCATCAGCCTCCAATTGAAAAATATCCCTGCTCAATTTTTGTACAACAAATTTTATCACTTGTACAACATAAATCATCACCCTGTAACACTTCATTCCTATATACATTAACAAACTTCATTCCAGATTTTCGTTCATCATTTTAACTGAGAAAAATCTAAAGTATTGTCACTTTATAATCAAACAAACAAATCAACATACAACTTCAACGAAATACAACCTAAACAACAATACAAATTCATGAAAGACAAAGAAAGTGAAGAATTTCAGCTTGCAAATTTCAACCTATTTCAACATAAAAGAAAACTCTGTTCTTTCTTCTGGGAATCATGGTGAGTAACTTTATTTTTAAAAGTTAAGTATAAATTTGGTTGCATGCTAATGTGTTTGAAAGAATATGTATTGTGAAGTATGATGTGTATACCTATGAATGTTTGGATATGCATGCTGTTTCCATAAGAATATCTATCTGTTCTAGTTCCAGTTTTACTGTTTTGATTTAAATTCAAAACCTTTAAATTTAACCTTTGTTTAGACTTAAGATTCATATAAAACTTGTTTGTTTCATTTCAAACTTTGGTTTAGAATTTTGATTAACTCAGAATAATATTAATATGACCCTGGAAACCTAAATGCTTGAGCAAAGCTTTAAACAAGTTAAAATCCAAACCTTTCAATTTACGAATTCAGTAATATACATTGAATTCTTATACCTTAATATGAGTTTTAAAACAAAATTTATAATTTTTAGAATGAGTATTTAAGAGCAGTTCGAGAGTGTCGTGATTCCTTCTTTTTGGCAATTACTGGTGATCCTCTGATGGGTGGTGATCGGGGTTCTCTATGGTGATGGAGGAGTGATCGGAGGGTTGAGGAAAAATGGTGGAAGGTGGTGCATTTGGTCGTGGTGGTGGCGGTATTTGTTTGAAGTTTGTAAACCTAATTTTGTCACGGCTAAGAAAATTGATTCGTTCGACACCTATAATCGATCGAGTGTTACGAGGTTTTAGGGGACGATGGAGGAGGTGTAGACGAAGCATCGACCGGAGTTTCAGGTCCTCCGGTGGTCTAGGCGGTGAGTTCGAAGCGTTGACAGGTTTGAGGAGGTGATGGCTTTTGTTCGTTTCCAGGTTTTGGTTTCAAATTCTCGATTTCGATTTCGCATGCATGAGTGGGTTTCGATGATCGGGAGTTGGTGTGTAGATGATCGTTGCCGTGTTCAACGACGTGGAGTCGCCTGAGTTTGCTCGCTGGCGTCGTGCACGTGCATGATCATCCTGGGTGTGTCAACGTTGGGTTTGGGCTGGTTCTTTGCCTCGAAGTTCGCCTCGGGTAAATGAAGTTATGGCTCGAGTTCGTTTCAGGGAAATTCGAGTGGGTTTACAACAGTTCTGAAAATTTTAAAACTAAAGCAAAGTTTAAAAGAAAACGAAAGAAGAAGCAGGGAAGACTCAGGGGATTTAGTGCTTCACTCGGGTGAAGACCCGAAGTGGGTTGGGAATGGATTGCAAGCAGATTCAGTTTTTGTTTATTAAAGTGGGGTTTCAAGTTTTAAAATCTAATCCAGCTTAAACGATTTCCTAAGTAATAAAAAATGTGTTATACTAGTTTTAGAATTAGATGAAGTTTTTAAAAGAAATTATTTCAAATTTATTTAGTTTAAAGTGTGGATTGTATACATATATAATCCTTATTTTTTTAAAGTTATTTAAACAAATTTGGTATTGAAATTGTATAAGTAATTAAGGAAATGTTTTCAATTATAGAATAACTTAAATGTTTTAGTTAAATCCATGTGTTAAATAATAATTGATTTTAAAAGATTTATTAAATAAATTTGAATATAATTAAGTAGTTAATGGGTTTTCTTAATTTGAAACTTAATAAATTAATTAAAGGATAATTAAGTATAAATTAAGGATAAATTGATCACGAGTTAAGTGATAATGATGAAGTAATTTAAGTATACTACTTAATGAAATAAATTAAGTAAAAATCATTTAATGAAGGATTATTACTTAATGAAATTAGGGTATAATTACTTGATGTAATAATTTTGTAAAGAATAATTATTTAAAAAGATAATTTCTTAAATATTTAATTAATTAAAGGTTAATTAATTAATGTAGGTAATTTAGAAATGATAATTAATTAAGGACTAATTAATTAATTATTATAATTAATTAAGGATGATTATTTAAGGATTGATTATTAATCAAAGGTTAATTATAATTGATTAAAGAATGATTAATCAAGGAGATTTGTAATTAATTAAATGTTATTTAACCAGAATTAGTGATAAATCTGATTTAAATTAAAAAGATAATTAAATTGACCTTACTTATGGATGTTTGGATTATATTGAATAGTTGAATTGTTTGATATATCTGATATGTGATGTGATGCTATGTAATATGAAATGCTTTGAGCTGAGCTGTTATATCTATGATGTAATTTATTATCTGTGATATATATATCTGTGATCTGTGAATTAAAGATAAGCGTTATAGTTATACCGCTTATCAAATATATTGTTGTATGTAATATGTGATGATTGAATAATGTGGCACTACTGTGTAAAACCCCTGGACCACACTTTTACACACACAAATATTGATTTCACCAGGAAATCGGTTAAGTCACAGATGATTTAAGTTTAATATTTTTGAAATTGAAACTTTAATTTCAATTGATTTTGGAAATGGATTTGGGTTAAATATTAAAGCTTTTGAAAAGGAGTTTTGAGAATAAAGTTATTTTGAACAACTTGGTAAAATTTCCAATTTAAATAATTTGAATTTGAATTCAAAAAAAAATTGAATTGAATTCAATGATTGGAAATTATGGTTAAAGATGTTATAAATGTGTTTATATGAATTTGAACCATTTCAAAAGTATGGTTTTAAGAATTTGAATTTAACCCAAAGACTTTAACTCATATAAATTAGATCGAATTTTTCCGAAATGAAAACTATTTTTTTCAAATAATAGAGGCTTTCATATAAGAAATGAAATTCCAATTTAAATTAAAGGAATTTCAAGTTTGAATTTGAAATAGTTTTCCAAGTTACGAATAAATCTTTGAAAACGTGTTTTGAAAGCTATCAATTAAATCTTTGTTTTAAAGATTTAATGAGTTAATCCAACTGAAATGGAAATTGATTTGGAAAATCTATGAACAGATCTTTGTGAAACTGGGTGAACTTGGTGAGATTGAATCTTTTTGTTTAAAAAGATTAAAATGGTAATGTGTTTAAACCATTTGAAAGAAAAGTTTTGGGTAATAAGCTGTGACTTAATTGAAATTCCATATCCATATAGTTTTAAATATTGCGCTCATTATTCAGTTTAGCCGGGAGAGGACCTTTGTGTCATATAACCCATTCCGAATAATGATACGACGTTATGGATAGCATTTGAAGACCGGTGGTGAAGTCCGGATATTTTCGAAAACGAAAGGACAACTCGTCGAATGTCTCTGGATCGACTGGTCCCCGGTATAGGGATTTGATCACCCTTTGTGATCGGAAGTCCGGACGTGATTGGAAATTATCTGGATTTGCAAGGGCTTCTTTGGAAGTGCCTTTGGTTCTGTTCGAACCCGGAACAGACTTGTATGGTTATATGTCTGACGCTACACTTTGAGATATAAAGCTGATTTCTTTTAAATACATTTCTGTTTGGTGGTGGAGAATTTATCCTCTTAGCTTAACACCCTTCTCTGAGACGTACGAGCTCAGAGGTTATGTAGTTGAAGGTTATTAGTGATATATTCCCAAATTGGTAGTGTGGCATGCTGAGTGTTGCTGTGTGTTGATGGTCATTTGCCGATCATTTGTTGATCAAAGCATGGCTTTGTGAAAAAGCGTAGCTTTGTGGACGAGACCTCATCGAACCTCACAGATCGAAAGTGGTCGAAACAGGAAAGATGCGGCAAGGTTATGAGGGTCGCTCCCTTTAGGGTATGTCGTTTCCTTCTGGAAAAGGGTGGTATCATGGTATGGAGTCCAGATACTTACTCATGTGGACACACTATATTTATTACTGTGTGATGTTGTTGGTTATCGAGTGCTCGGATAAAGGTCCCAAAGGACCGGGGGGTGGCATACTCGAGTAGTAGTTACCTAGTGACAGAGGTAACCCGGCCTTGTGTTGGCAGAGATCCGGGTAGGTTCTCAAGACTTCCCTCCAGAGGCGTTTCCATGTGGCATAGGAAGTTCCTTAGCCTGACCATTTGTTGGAAATCCAATTCCCAATACGAACCCAGTACGATTTTAGTTGTAGAACCTGCTATTTAACATAGCAGCTATAGTAGGCATAATATAATGGTACCTATGCTGGCTAAGATTAATATTGTATTTTCGAAACAATTTTGTACACTATGCACTATTAATAATATCAAAAAAAATTGAGTAGTAAGCATTTTTGACTATCATAAGAACAAATCTCCTCCAAGTCTGCGATTGCATTGTTTGTGTGGTGGGAGGTCTTATGGTAGTTTCATTTTCCAAAAGCATTGCGGATTTCAATGTTTAAAATTTCTTTTGTTGTTTGTTTTAAAGATAAACTGTTTTTGTTATTCACACCAGTCCCACGACTGACCTGGAGTTTATTGTTCCCTTCCTAAACTCTGGGTGCCCATAATTTTCCACACGGGCAGTCTAGAGTTGGGTTTTTCAGATAGTCAGGTTTAGTAGATTATCTGGAGCTAGTTCAGTTTTGGAGTTCACGCATGACTGACGTTGCTTATCTTGGTGCAACGTGATGGTGGTTCGAGCTGATGTTGGAGTTGTTGGAGTCATTCTCCTTTGTAGATCATTTAGAGTGATCTCTTCTATTGTTGTTATTTCCGCTATAGCATTGTATCATGTCTCTAATATTGCTGTGTATTATTGATATCATTGTTGTATATCATTCTGGATATTGTATTCATTGGAGTTGTATATGATATCATTTATTTCTTTCTTCCACTGTGTTGTTATACTTACTGTGTTATAAGCTCTGGGGAGCCAGATTCGGCGTTTGAATCTACGGAATTTGAGTACAAGTGAAGTACGGGTGCCAATTTTCGAAGGCCGAGTCCGGGATCTCTACAGTGGTATCAGAGCTAAGGTTGAACTTTAGCTAAGGAGTATAACACATTAAGTAGCTCATTAGAGATAGGGTGAAATATACCCTAGAATGAGTAATCCCTAAGATATATGTCTGTATGCCTCAGTAAATTCTCTTACTATCCACTGATAGTAAGTATGAGTGCAAGAAGAGGATGAGATAGGGGACAGGGGAATACGACTATAAATGGTCAATACCCTGTAACAACAAGGAAGCAATCTTTTCTCTATCAATCTCTTTTTTTCAGCATCTCTTTTCAATTCTTTGATAGTTCCTGGTAGATCCAGGAAGAAGCTTTGATATTTGTATGGGACATAAACTCCAAAAAGGTCAGAATTGTTTGTTCGGATGAATTGGTTGCATTGGTTGCTATGGTTGATAGGTATACTTTAGTTTCTAAACTAAAAGTTTTGGAATTGTATCAATATATCTATCTATTCTTTGGGTCCAGTATATTCTACGAATGGTTAGTTATCCCTTCGAACTAACCAATGCCACTGCGCATTTCGTAGATCTGGATAACCCGAGTATCTTGTAAAAAAAATTAATTAAAAGATTCATTCCCGTATCTATTATTGATATTCTGATTTGGTAAGCCAAATGCAGAATAGATGCTCAATTTGATTTGATGAAATATGCTTCATCTATCTTTGTGTCTCCCTGGCAAATTTCAAGGACGAAATTTCTTAAGGGGGGAAGGTTGTAACGACCCTGGATTTTATATAAATTTAAATTGATAATTAATTGAATTTTTGAATTAAAATTGTAAAATTAATCGATAAATTGATTCGAGTTTCCTCAAATCCAAATAAAAATATATTAAATCATTTTAAATTTATAAATTGTATATATGTGTGAATGTGTATATATATATGTATATAGGCATATATGAGTAAATTTGAAATAATATATATATATATATAGTTTTATAAAATATAAGGTAAATAAATAAATCTCAATATCATATTAATAAATCAATACAAAATAGTACAAAATAGAATTTCATTTACATTGCAAAGTAATAAAACAAATAAAAATCATAAAAGATAAAATAAAAGGATAGGAGTTCATTTACATTATAAAGCAATTAGACGTAGCAAAAGAAACAAAATATAAATGAGAAGCAAACATGGAAACAAGTAAACAAAGCAAACAAAAATATCTATATACAAACAAATCTAAGTACATACAAGGAATAGGATAACATGTAAACATAAAGGAAGACAAAACAAATGAAACAAAAATACATGAATATAAAGCTTGTAAAGGAAGCCACCACTATCTCATATATTTGAATAGCCGAGAGAAAGAAATTCATAAATAAAATGTATATGGTACAAGCCTAATTAATGTAAATATCCATCAGCCTCCAATTGAAAAATATCCCTGCTCAATTTTTGTACAACAAATTTTATCACTTGTACAACATAAATCATCACCCTGTAACACTTCATTCCTATATACATTAACAAACTTCATTCCAGTTTTTCGTTCATCATTTTAACTAAGAAAAATCTGAAGTATTGTCACTTTATAATCAAACAAACAAATCAACATACAACTTCAACGAAATACAACCTAAACAACAATACAAATTCATGAAAGACAAAGAAAGTGAAGAACTTCAGCTTGCAAATTTCAACCTGTTTCAACATAAAAGAAAACTCTGTTCTTTCTTCTGGGAATCACGGTGAGTAATTTTATTTTTAAAAGTTAAGTATAAATTTGGTTGCATGCTAATGTGTTTGAATATGTATTGTGAAGTATGATGTGTATACCTATGAATGTTTGGATATGCAAGCTGTTTCCATAAGAATATCTATCTGTTCTAGTTCCATTTTTACTGTTTTGATTTAAATTCAAAATCTTTAAATTTAACCTTTGTTTAGACTTAAGATTCAAATAAAACTTGTTTGTTTCATTTCAAACTTTGGTTTAGAATTTTAATTAACTCAGAATAATATTAATATGACCTTGGAAACCTAAATGCTTGAGCAAAGCTTTAAATAAGTTAAAATCCAAACCTTTTAATTTACGAATTCAGTAATATACACTGAATTCTTATACCTTAATATGATTTTTAAAACAAAATTTATAATTTTTAGAATGAGTATTTAAGAGAAGTTCGAGAGTGTCGCGATTCCTTCTTTTTGGCAATTACTGGTGATCCTCTGATTGGTGGCGATCGGGGTTCTCTGTGGTGATGGAGGAGTGATCGGAGGAAAAATGGTGGAAGGCGGTGCAGTTGGTCGTGGTGGTAGCGGTATTTTTTTGAAGTTTGTAAAGCTAATTTTGTCACGGCTAAGAAAATTGATTCGTTCGACACCTATGATCGATCGAGTGTTACGAGGTTTTAGGGGACGATGGAGGAGGTGTAGACGAAGCATCGACCGGAGATTCAGGTCCTCTGGTGGTCTAGGTGGCGAGTTTGAAGCGTTGACAGGTTTGAGGAGGTGATGGCTTTTGTTCGTTTCCAGGTTTTGGTTTCAAATTCTCGATTTCGATTTCGCATGCGTGAGTGGGTTTCGATGATCAGGAGTTGGTGTGTAGATGATTGTTGCCGTGTTCAACGACGTGGAGTCGCCTGAGTTCGCTCGCCGGCGTCATGCACGTGCACGATCATCCTGGGTGTATCAGCGTTGGGTTTGGGCTGGTTCTTTGCCTCGAAGTTCGCCTCGGGTAAATGAAGTTATGGCTTGAGTTCATTTCAGGGAAATTCGAGTGGGTTTACAACTGTTCTGAAAATTTTAAAACTAAAGCAAAGTTTAAAAGAAAAAGAAAGAAGAAGCAGGGAAGACTTAGGGGATTTAGTGCTTCACTCGGGTGAAGACCCGAAGTGGGTTGGGAATGGATTGCAAGCAGATTCAGTTTTTGTTTATTAAAGCGGGGTTTCAAGTTTTAAAATCTAATCCAGCTTAAACAATTTCCTAAGTAATAAAAACATGTGTTATACTAGTTTTAGAATTAGATGAAGTTTTTAAAAGAAATTATTTCAAATTTATTTAGTTTAAAGTGTGGATTGTATACATATATAATCCTTATTTTTTTAAAGTTATTTAAACAAATTTGGTATTGAAATTGTATAAGAAATTAAGGAAATGTTTTCAATTATAGAATAACTTAAATGTTTTAGTTAAATCCATGTGTTAAATAATAATTGATTTTAAAAGATTTATTAAATAAATTTGAATATAATTAAGTAGTTAATGGGTTTTCTTAATTTGAAACTTAATAAATTAATTAAAGGTTAAGTAAGTATAAATTAAGGATAAATTGATCATGAGTTAAGTGATAATGATGAAGTAATTTAAGTATATTACTTAATGAAATAAATTAAGTAAAAATCACTTAATGAAGGATTATTACTTAATGAAATTAGGTTATAATTACTTGATGTAATAATTTAGTAAGGAATAATTATTTAAAAAGATAATTTCTTAAATATTTAATTAATTAAAGGTTAATTAATTAATGAAGGTAATTAAGAAATGATAATTAATTAAGGACTAATTAATTAATTATTATAATTAATTAAGGATTGATTATTAATCAAAGGTTAATTATAATTGATTAAAGAATGATTAATCAAGGTGATTTGTAATTAATTAAATGTTATTTAACCAGAATTAGTGATAAATCTGATTTAAATTAATCAGATAATTAAATTGACCATACTTATGGATGTTTGGATTATATTGAATAGTTGAATTGTTTGATATATCTGATATGTGATGTGATGCTAAGTAATATGAAATGCTTTGTGCTGAGCTGTTATATCTATGATGTAATTTATTATCTGTGATATATATATCTGTGATCTGTGAATTAAAGATAAGCGTTATAGTTATACCACTTATCAAATATATTATTGTATGTAATCTGTGATGATTGAATAATGTGGCACTACTGTGTAAAACCCCGGACCACACTTTTACACAAACAAATATGGATTTCACGAGGAATTCGGTTAAGTCACAGATGATTTAAGTTTAATATTTCTGTAATTGAAATTTTAATTTCAATTAATTTTGGAAATGGATTTGGGTTAAATATTAAAGCTTTTGAAAAGGAGTTTTGAGAATAAAGTTATTTTGAATAACTTGGTAAAATTTCCAATTTAAACAATTTGAATTTGAATTCAAAAAAAAATTTGAATTGAATTTAATGATTGGAAATTATGGTTAAAGATGTTATAAATGTGTTTATATGAATTTGAACCATTTCAAAAGTATGGTTTTAAGAATTTGAATTTAACCCAAAGACTTAAACTCATATAAATGAGATCGGATTTTTTCGAAATGAAAACTATTTTTTTTCAAATAATAGAGGCTTTCATATATGAAATGAAATTCCAATTTAAATTAAAGGAATTTCAAGTTTGAATTGGAAATAGTTTTCCACGTTACGAATAAATCTTTGAAAAAGTGTTTTGAAACCTATCAATTAAATCTTTGTTTTAAAGATTTAATGAGTTAATCCAATTGAAATGGAAATTGATTTGGAAAATCTATGAACAGACCTTTGTGAAACAGGGTGAACTTGGTGAGATTGAATCTTTTTGTTTAAAAAGATTAAAATGGTAATGTGTTTAAACCATTTGAAAGAAAAGTTTTGGGTAATAAGATGTGACTTAATTGAAATTCCATATCCATATAGTTTTAAATATTGCGCTCATTATTCGGTTTAGCCGGGAGAGGACCTTTGTGTCATATAACCCATTCCGAATAATGATATGATGTTATGGATAGCATTTGAAGACCGGTGGTGAAGACCGGATATTTTCGAAAATGAAAGGGCAACTCGTCGAATGTCTCTGCATCGACTGGTCCCCGGTATAGAGATTTGATCACCCTTTGTGATAGGAAGTCTGGACGTGATTAGAAATTATCCGGATTTGCAAGGCCTTCTTTGGAAGTGCCTTCGGTTCTGTTCGAACCCGTAATAGACTTGTATGGTTGTATGTCTGACGCTACACTTTGAGATATAAAGCTGATTTCTTTCAAATACATTTCTGTTTGTTGGCGGAGAATTTATTCTCTTAGCTTAACACCCTTCTCTAAGACGTACGAGCTCAGATGTTATGTAGTTGAAGGTTATCAGTGATATATTCCCAAATTGGTAGTGTGGCATGCTGAGTATTGCTGTGTGTTGATGGTCATTTGTTGATCATTTGTTGATCAAAGCATGGCTTTGTGAAAAAGCGTAGCTTTGTGGACGAGACCTCATCGAACCTCACAGACCGGAAGTGGTCGAAACAGGAAAGATGCGGCATGGTTATGAGGGTCGCTCCCTTTAGGGTATGTCATTTCCTTCTGGAAAAGGGTGGTATCATGGTATAGAGCCCATATACTTACTCATGTGGACAAACTATATTTATTACTATGTGATGTTGTTGGTTATCGAGTGCTCGGATAAAGGTCCCAAAGGACCGGGGGGTGGCATACTCGAGTAGTAGTTACCTAGTGACAGAGGTAACCCGGCCTTGTGTTGTCATAGATCCCGGTAGGTTCTCGGGACGTCCCTCCAGAGGCGTTTCCATGTGGCATAGGAAGTTCCTTAGCGTGACCATTTGTTGGAAATCCAATTCCCAATACGAACCCAGTACGGTTTTAGTTGTAGAACCTGCTATTTAACATAGCAGCAATAGTAGGCATAATATAATGGTACCTATGCTGGCTAAGATTAATATTGTATTTTCGAAACAATTTTATACATTATGCACTATTAATAATATCTAAAGAATTTTGCGTAGTAAGCATTTTTGACTATCATAAGAAGAAATCTCCTCCAAGTCTGCGATTGCATTGTGTGTGTGGTGGGAGGTCTTATGGTAGTTTCATTTTCCAAAAGCATTGCGGATTTCAATGTTTAAAATTTCTTTTGTTGTTTGTTTTAAAGATAAACTATTTTTGTTACTCACACCAGTCCCACGACTGACCTGGAGTTTATTGTTCCCTTCCTAAACTCTGGGTGCCCACAATTTTCCACACGGGCAGTCTAGAATTGGGTTTTTCAGATAGTCAGGTTTAGTAGATTATTTGGAGCTAGTTCAGTTTTGGAGTTCACGCATGACTGACGTTGCTTATCTTGGTGCAACGTGATGGTGGTTTGAGCTGATGTTGGAGTTGTTGGAATCATTCTCCTTTATAGATCATTTGGAGTGATCTCTTCCATTATTGTTATTTCCGCTGTAGCATTGTATCATGTCTCTGATATTGCTGTGTATTATTGATATTATTTTTGTATATCATTCTGGATATTGTATTCATTGGAGTTGTATATGATATCATTTATTTCTTTCTTCCGCTGTGTTGTTATACTTACTGTGTTATAAGCTCCAGGGAGCCAGATTCGGCGTTTGAATCTACGGCATTTGAGTACAAGTGAAGTATGGGTGCCGATTTTCGAAGGCCGAGTCCGGGATCTCTACAGTGGTATCAGAGCTAAGGTTGAACTTTAGCTAAGGAGTATAACACATTAAGTAGCTCATTAGAGATAGGGTGAAGTATACCCTAGAATGAGTAATCCATAAGATATCTGTCTGTATGCCTCAGTAAATTCTCTTACTATCCACTGATAGTAAGTATGAGTGCAAGAAGAGGATGCGATAGGGGACAGTGGAATACGACTATAAATGGTCAATACCCTGTAACAACAAGGAAGCAATCTTTTCTCTATCAATCTCTTTTGTTCAGCATCTCTTTTCAATTCTTTGATATTTGTATGGGACATAAACTCCAAAAAGGTCAGAATTGTTTGTTTGGATGAATTGGTTGCATTGTTTGCTATGATTGATAGGTATACTTTAGTTTCTAAACTAAAATTTTGGAATTGTATCCATATATCTATCTATTCTTTGGGTCCAGTATATTCTACGAATGGTTAGTTATCCCTTCGAACTAACCAATGCCACTGCGCATTTCGTAGATCTGGATAACCCGAGTATCTTGTAAAAAAAATTAATTAAAAGATTCATTCTCATATCTATTATTGATATTCTGATTTGGTAAGTCAACTGCAGAATAGATGCCAAATGTATATAAAAATGATTTATAAAGTTATATTAAGTCATATTAGAGTCAGAATGATGTTTGTAAACTTTTAAAGTTGAATTAAAAGTTAATTTGTGAAAATTGAATATTTTAATATTTAATTGACTAGTGAAAATAGTCATTTTTCAAACAGTCTTGGATTTCGACGAAACTAGTGTCATCGGATCCGCAATGTTATTATTGCAAGATTTCAAATTTCGTGTCAATCGGATTTACGGTTTGTCCGGGGCAAGCCAAAATGCATAGAAATCGTTTTAATCGATTTAATTTAAATTTGATCGTTTATTTCCGTAACTCGCGCATATGACCGAATTAGCTCCCGAAACACATCCCATTGTGTCCGGAACGCGGGTAAAACCTTAGAAACGCCGGCCGGCACGCTTCGTTTGGAGTTCGGAAAATCTCGGATGAATAGTGTTTTTGGCAATTTTCTATATAAGGACCTCAACATTCACATTTGCAAACTAAAACCTAGGGTTTCATTTCAAAGCCCTGGCCACCACCTCCAATTCAATGGCCAGAATTTGTAAATTTTCTTCCTTTAATCTCTTCTAATCCATGCATCAATTCAAGAAACGATCAACTACAAAGTTAAAGAGCCAGATGAGATCTTGCGATCCAACGGGTACGATCGAATTTGGAGCAGCGAATCAATGGCAAATAGAGCTCAAACGGCTGCTATTCACGCACGTTTTTCTAGGCAGGGAGTTGACCGAGCTTCGAGCCATTCGAGGCGAGGGTGGAGTCAAGTGTAGGCTTCGAGTTGGAGGTGTTGGATCATCGTTGAAGTCGACGAGGTGGTTGCGTTAATTGATGGCAAGGTGGCAACTTATGGGTTGTTTCGAGCGTGATAACCTGGAAGGGGGGGAGAACATAGAACGCTCGGCCCAGATTTCCTATTGCAAAATCGAACGACTGCGATTTATTCTAGGTTTAAAAATAAAATAATTTGTAAATTTATATATATTAAAATTCGTTCAAACTTTAAAATACTGTAACTTTTTGATACGAGGTCGGAATTTGACGAAACGAATTGCATCGGGTTTGTTTTGACGAGCACTACACAATGGAGCTGGATTAGGATCGTTTGGAACTAGTGATAATTTTGAGTAAAATTAAACGTGCGTTTAATTTTATTTGAAATAAAATACTGCAACCGTTATTGAAAGCAAGGTGAGAACTTCTCACTCAATCGAATTGTGTTTCGATTTAAATTTTAAATAGTTAGATTTAAAATTGCTTGATTGTGTGAATTGAATGATGGTTGTTATCTATTGTGCTGAAATAGACCCTATACGCCGCATATTAAGCGGAGGTTATTAATTAAAAACATATACCGCGATATTCCACTTGAAGTGGAATTGGTATTATATATGTATTTGGAGTTGATTTCCCGCATTATATAACGGATGAGACCCTATTGCGCCGCATAATAGCGGATAATATTTATAAATCCCATATACCACGATATTCCAGCTCGAAGTGGAATTTGTATTGTGCTAACATCTGTGGATGTAGGGAAACAAGTTGGAGGGATCCAACTGGATTCCTCAAACATTTGAATTTATTTCAATGTTGTGTGTTGATCTTTTATAATCTCCGTGTGATTATCTTTGTGATTGAAATTGGGGTAACTCGTGCAACACTACGAGTTTTTAACTTGTTATAACCAACCACTTGTTATAGAAATCCATTGATATTAAAATAATATCTAAGTACAGTTACTTATTTAAAATAGTCAGATTTACATAATTTATTCAGTTCCCAGCATGTTAGACTCTAAAATCAAACCCGGAAAGATTTGTAGTGCTTATTAAATCGAAGTGTGTAACGACCCCAGATTTTTAATTAATTTAAATTGATAATTAAAGGAATTTTTGAATAAAAATTTGTCAAATCTATTATAAATGGATTGCGAGTTTCCCCGCCATGAATAAAATTGGAATAAATCATTTAAATTTAAAAATATTTTAAATGTTGTATATATGTGAATATATATGTTTACGGGCATGTATAAGTTATAAAATATAAACAAAGCAAAGATAATAGAATATCTTTGTACAAATGAACAAGTATGCAAACCATCCCTATATCATTCATCAGCCGAAAACAAAAGCAAAGCATTTAATGCAATATCTTTAGCCTCCACAACATCTCATGTCAGCCGAGCTAAATAAGAAAATACATAAGTACACAAAAGAACAAAGTAAAGTAAAAAGAAAAATAACAAAACAAAGCTGCAGCCACCTTGCTTAATAAATGCAAATATCCTAAGTACATAACATATTTTCTATCAGCCGAGTAAAGTAGTATGTAACAAATAGTAAGTTGTAAACAAAAGGACTAAGCATTTAATGCTAGCACCCAAAATGTTCTCATCAGCCACAAGCAAGAAAATATCCCTGCTCATTTTGTACAAAGCAAATTATATCACTTATACATCCCCTGCAAACTCATTTCCTAGATATCAAACCACTTCATTTCAAATTCGTTCCCTTCTAGCTGAGAAAATATCATTCAAAACTAAAACAAAATACAACATAAACATCAAACAAATCAAGGCAACCCAGAGATCAAGAAGATGATTCCAGCTAACACATCAAAGCCTGTTTCAAAAACAAAGCTCTGTTCTTCAAAATGAAAGGTGAGCAACTTTGTTTTTCTAGACTTCTTTGTTTTGACCAAGTGAGCAAACTTCTTTCCTTAAACTTGAACTTCTTCATTTCCTTGTATCTGTGATGATAATAACTTAGATATGGTTTGTATGAGAGTGAAATATGATTGCATGCCTAGGAAAATATGAAATATTTGTGTGTATATGACTGCAAATATAGGCCTCTGTTGTTTAACAGGTTTAAGATTTTTCAAGAATAATTTTTAACTCTTTATCTAAATCATTTTCGAATGTGATGTTTAAAAAAGAAATTGGTTGTAATGAGGTAATACCAATTCTAAAAATAAAAACAAGTAAAATTATTAAGTAATTTACTTGCAGTTTGAAAATGACAGTAGCAACCCTCTCTAACATGTAAAATCAAATGTGCTGGATTTCTGATTCAACTATATAACTCGAATCTAGACACAAAGGTAGGATTTTTAACATAAGAATGATGATTTTTAACTAAGTATACAAGGTGCGGTTTATAAAGGAGCAAAAAATGCTTTTTTATGAATTTTTGTTGATTTAACAAATTATAGATGTTGAAATTTGAGGTGAAGTTAGCTTGTTGATTTACGAAGACAGGAAAATTGTAAAAAAATTATCTATTGCAAGACTTGAGCTGTCGAGGCGAGATTAGGGTTTAAACCCATACTGGAACGTGGTTGACAAACCAAATCGCGGCAACGTCTTCATTGCACCGGAGCTGATCGCACCAGTGGTGATCGATGTAGTGACGATAGGTGGAGCTCGAGTCAAGTTTTCATGGCCTCTGATGGCCAGAGGAGGTGGCACGGATTCGATTTCTGGTGGTGACGATGAGTTCGAGTTTCGAATTAAAAACTCGATTTCGTTATGGAGTCGTTAGCTTCGAGTTGATCATTGCTAGCGAGTGTAGGGTAGATGAGTAACTTGCGGAGGGGAGCGTGGTTCGCCGGAGCGTCGCCATGGTGGTGTGCACGTGCACGACGTCGATTGCGTGTCAGTAAGTTTGGGGCTGGGGAGAGACTCGGGGAAGCATTCGAGAAAAAAGTTTTGGGCTCGAAGTCCTCTCGCGTTCGAATGGGGTTATTTCCAGTAACATATAACTTAAAAGGAAAAAAAAGAGGAGAATACGAGAAGGGAAGAAGAGGAACTCGGGGAAAGCACAGAGGAGCTCGAGTTGGTACTCGAGTAAAACCGGCATTCCGCTCGGATCGATTTCCCAAAGCCTGAAATATGATAAAAGTAAAATAAGCAAACCCTTTAAACAAAATTTTAAAGTAATGATGGCAATCAATGTTTGACAAATGGAGGTTAAAATTTTATTTCAAGTTTAATTATTTGAAGGAAATGCTTAACAATGTTTTTAAAATCTCAATTAACGTTTTGATTAAGTAATTAACTTGAGATGAGTATTTAATGTAATTACACTAATTCAAGCTAATAATAAATTGATTTCAAAGTTAAGGAAGATTTTAATTGTTAATTAAGATAAAAAAAATCATTATTAATTTATTGTTTTAAAGGAGTAATCAAGAAATAATTAATCAAGTTGATTTAGATTTAATTAATTTACCAAGATTAATCATTGATTTAAAATAATCAATAAAGATGATTGTGTGGTTAGTTTATTAAATCACACTTACATTGATTGAAAATAATTATTGTTGCGCACTGGACTGATATTTCTGTTGTGATTATGATGCTGTGCGATTTGAATTGTTTTATGTTGAACTGTGATGTATATACTGTTATATGAATATGAAAACCTTTGACCCGTAACGACATTTGAATTTCGATGCGATAGGGAGTCGGATTCCAGTTGGTTATCCGAAACCCACATCGAATTATAATTGAATCTTTGTGACTGTTAAATTTATTTTATCTATGAATCTGTGAATGAAGATAAGCATTATCGATTATACCGCTTATCGATATATCTGTGATGATTGATGTTGCACTATTGTGTTAAACCCTTGGACTACACCTTTACATACACAAGTGGAAATCGGTTAAGTCACAGATAATTTAAATTTGATGCTGTTTTGAAATTGAAATTTTAATTTCAATTGATTTTGAAATTGGAAATTTGGGTTTAAAGTGAAAAGCTTTTGAAATGGAATTTCAAAGATAAAAGTTATTTTGAATAACTTAATCGAGTTTTAAAATTTTAAATAATTTGATTTAAATTTGAATTCAAGTTTGAAATTGAATCCTATGATTTGAAACCAGAGATTAAAGATGATATAAATGTTTTTGTATGAATTTAAACCATTTTAAAAGTAAAATTTTGGGAATTTGAATTTAACCCAAGGATTTCAACTCGTATGAATGAATCAGATTTCCAAAATAAAACTGTTTGTTTTAAAAGAATAAAAGTTTTCATATAGATAAGAAATGAAATTCCAATTTAATTAAAGGAATTTCAAGTTTGAATTGAAAAAATGGTTTTCCAAGTTATGAATGAAATTCTTTTTGAAAGCCATGAACTGAATCTGTTTATTTTTAACAGATTTAAAATGATGATTTGTTTAAATCATTCGAAATGGAATTGTTTTGAAAGCTACAAGTTAAATCTTTGTTTTAAAGATTTAACGAGTTAGTCCAATTGAAATGGAAATTAATTTGGGAACATCTATGAATAAATCTTTTGTTTAAAAGATTAAAGTGTGGAAAATTGTTAAACCGTTGAAGGTTGTTAAATTGAATCTTTTTGTTTTAAAAGATTTGAAATGGTAATTTGTTAAACCATTTGAAAGAAAAGTTTTGGGTAATAAGTTGTGACTTAATTGAAATCCCAATATCCATATGTTTTTAAAATATTGCGCTCATTATTCGGTTTAGCCGGGAGAGGACCTTTGTGTCATATAACCCGTTCCGAATAATGATACGTCGTATATGGATGGCATTTGAAGACCGGTGGTGAAGACCGGATATTTTCAAAAATGAAAGGACAACTCGTCGAATGTCTCTGCATCGACTGGTCCCCGATATAGAGATCTTATCACCCTTTGTGATGGGAAGTCCGGACGTGATTAGAAAATTATCCGGATTTGCAAGGGCTTATTCGGAAGTGCCTTCGGTTCTGTTCGAACCCGGAACAGACTTGTATGGTTACATGTCTGACATTACACTTTGAGATATAAAGCCGATTCCTTTCAAATACATTTCTGTTGGTGGCGGAGAATTTATTCTCTTAGCTTAACACCCTTCTCTGAGACGTACGAGCTCAGAGGTTATGTAGTTGAAGGTTATCAGCGATATTTTCCCAATTTGGTAATGTGGCATGCTGAGTGTTGCTGTGTGATGATCATCGTTTGATCATTTGTGATATGATCATTTGTTTGATCATTTATCTTTGTGATCATAGGTTGATCATCTGTTGACCCAAAGCATGGCTTTGTGACAAAGCGTAGCTTTGTGGACGAGACTTCGTCAGGGCCTCACAAACCGGAAATGGTCGAAACAGGAATGTTGCGGCAAGGTTATGAGGGTCGCGCCCTTTAGGGTATGTCATTTCCTTCTGGAAAGGGGTGGTATCATGGTATGGAGCCCAGATACTTACTCATGTGGATACACTTATTTATTATGTGTGATGTTGGTTATCGAGCGCTCGGATAAAGGTCCCAAAGGACCGGGGGATGGCATATTCGTGAGTTACCTGTTACAGGGGTAACCCGGCCTTGTTGACAGAGAGCAGTTTGTCTCTCGGAGCGTCCAGCCAGAGGCATTTCCTACGTGGCATAGGAAGTTCCTTAGCCTGACCATTTGTTGGCAAATCCATTTTTCAATACGAACCTTGTACGGTTTTAGTTATAGAACCTGCCATCTAATATGGTAGCTATAGTAGGCATAGTATAATGGTACCTATGCTGGCTAAGATTAATATTATACTTTCAAATTGTTTTCCACTATGCACTAATAATAATAATCCAATGATTTGCGTAGTAAGCATGTTTGACTATCATAAGAAGAAATCTCCTCCAATTCTGCGTTTGCATTGTGTGTGTGGCGGGAGGTCTTATGGTAGTTTCATTTTCCAAAAGCATTGCGGATTTCAATGTTTAAGATTCTTTTGTGTTTGTTTAAAGATAAACTGTTTTTGTTGCTCACACCAGTCCCACGACTGACTCGGAGTTTATTGTTCCTTTCCTAAACTCTGGGTGCTCATAATTTTCTACACGAGCAGTTTAGAGTTTGGTTTTTCAGATATTCAGATTAGTAGATTATCTGGAGCTAGTTCAGTCTTTGGATATGGACTGCACTTGCTTATCTTTGTGCCTCGTTATTGGGAGTTCGACCTATTTCTGGATTGATGCTTTGAAGATGAAGATTATCCGCTGCTGATGTTATCTATTTCTTTCCGCTGCTATTTCTTGTATCTCTGATTTTGTTGTATCATATTGATATCATTGTTGTATATCATTCTGGATATTGTATTCATTGGAGTTGTATATGATATCATTGATTTCTTTTTATTCCGCTGTGTTATTTACTTAACTGTGTTATAAGCTCCGGCGAATCGGATTTGAACGGTCGAATCTGCGGCATTCTAGTACAATGTGAAGTACGGATGTCGATTTTCGAGCGGGCAAAATCTGATACGTTACAAAGTGGTTCCGGATATCACCGATATCCGACCCCAACCTCTTCGAATCCAAGTGATAAATTTTAAAAAATAAATTGTTTAAAATAAACAACTAATTATTTAGGATGACAATGTTTCGAAAATGGAAATTTATTACAGATTTTTATTTCAAATAAAACGTATTATTATGTTAATCCAATTATCTTAACTCGATTGGTCACTCGATGTCACAGATAAGAATAATTGAATTAAATCTCTAATAGAATTAAGCCATGATTATAGATTGTTAAACAACTTAACGGTCCATAATAGATGTCAAAATAATTCACACTTCAGGCTTTTGTTAATTCTTAATTAACCATATCCAGTTTCTTTTGAATCCAAATTAATTTCAAATTAAACAATTTATTAATACATTATAAAATACCATTGATTACCCATAAGTTTAAGTCGAATAATAATAATTAATTACCATTAAATTATAAAATATCTTTGAACCTTAAATTATGGATTTAAGATGAAATTTGATTTTTGTTAAAGGAAGGAAATATAAGTTATAATATAAATGTATATATATATATAATATAAATTACATTACTTTCTTCTTTTCTTTATTATTTTTCGTTTCTTCCATTTTCTCTTCTTTTTCTCTTCTTTTTCTTATTTTCATTTTCTCCCTTATTTTCTTTTCTTTCCCTTTTTTCTCTTTTTTATTTACCTATTTCCTTTTCCTATTCATTTTGGCCCAACAACTTCCAGCCCGTCTTCCCTCCTCTTCTCCCCCCTCCTTTTTTCTTTATCCTTTAATTTCCTTCAGTTCTTTCTGTTTGACCTGCACTGGAAACACGCCGTGCACATGCACGCGTCGACGAACCATCGCCGTCCAACTCCGACCACCATCACGCATCACCTCCGGCCTTCGCAACCCTCCTGACCACCTAGACTTCACGACACAACACAAATACGAAATCGAACGAAAACCCATCACCAGGAAAGTACGACCGACCCTTCCTTTACCTCGTATCGCCGCCTCCGACCATCGGAGTCCACCGCATTTCACAAGGAGCCTCGCCACTTCCCTCTCCACCTTTTCCCCCTACACTGCAGCCTTACGTCCCCACCACGACGCCGCAGTTCAACGTCGACCGAAACCATCCTTAAACCCTATTTCACCTTCGACCGGCCACCACGTCGATCGGAAAATCACCGCTCCATTTTTCCCACACTCCCCTTTGCTTCAGCCTCCTCCCGACCAAACACCGACGCCAAATACCACCGAGATCGCCGGAATTCGACCTAAAACCAAAAACTGGCCATCTCCACATATCTCACCGCATACGAAATGAAAAATCGTGAAACCATTTTCACAAATCACCATTTTCGATTGTGAACACATCCACATAAGTAAAAGCACAAATCTTGATGTTTGAATTTCTTCAATATCTGGTTACTTACTGTAAAACTTCTTTTCTATGTCCTATACATCATAATATTCATTAGAACCAATTTTAAAATAAAGTACAATCAATAACAAGCAATTTTTCTTTTACCATCATAACCTAAAACAAATTAAGTTGAAAGATAGGAATTTTAGAAATTAAGCGTGCCAGTTTTAACTTACAGCAGAACAAATGGTGAGCAGGCCTATGTTATCCTGTTTATACTTATAGTATATACATATTCTTATGCAAGCATACATTTCAAACAATACTTCTGCTTCCATACCCAGGCACATAACAAAGATTTCAATATATAAAGTCTTAGTTCTACTCACTGTTTTTCCTTTGAACAGAGCATGGTTTTTCAAAAGAAATATGCTGCTTGCTTTCTGTTTGATCCTCTCGTACTTGAAATATTTTTAAGTTGTAGTGGAAGCTTTTTTTTTCTTTGAGTTTGCAATGGTAGTTTGTATACTTTTATTTTTGAATCCCAGAGTATGAAATGAGGCAGTGATAGGTAGGATATATATATATATATAAAGAGGATGGTAGGCTGAAGCATTGTTTTACAGGTTGCTGCATTTTTTCTTTTGTTTGATATTTTTACTTTGATTTGAGGTATTCACCTGATTTGATTTCATATAAAAAGTTGTGATGTTTGCCTTGATTTGATTTTCTTTTTCATATGGCTTGGTTTTGTAACGATACGACTTTTCGACGCTCGAAAGTCGACATTAATACGTCCATTGTATCAAATGCCGCGCAATCAAAAGTCGGAAAACCGAACCATTAGGGTTAAAAAGAAGACGTAGAAGAAGACAGAAGAAAATTAAAGAAGAAGAAACAGAAACAGAAACAAGATCAGAATCTCACATTCGCAGCGGAACTTCCTTACACCGAAATGGAAACGCCTCTTCAAAGACGCCCCGAGAGTCAACCTGCTCTCTGCAAACACAAGGCCGACGCTACCTCACACTGTACAGCTGTAACTAGGTAGCTAACACACAAGCTATGCCATCCCCCGGTCGTTACCGACCTTTATCCGAGGATCCTCAACCACAAGCAACAACCACAAAGTATAATAAATTTGCAGCATCAACATAGGTAAAATATCTGGGCTCCATACCATGATATCACCTTTTATCCAGAAGGAAATAACATACTCTAGGGGCGCGACCCCTAACAACCTTGCCGCAACATTCCTGTTTCGACCATTATCGGGTGTGAGGCTCGACGAAGTCTCGTCCACAAAGCTATGCTTTTTCACAAAGCCATGCTTTTTCACAAAGCCACGTTTTTTCACAAAGCCACGCTTTGATCAACAAATAATCAACAGCACTTCGTATGCCACGTTACCAAATTGGGAATGTATCACCAGTAACCATCAACTACATAACCTCTGAGCTCGTACGTCTCAGAGAAGGGTGTTAAGCTAAGAGAATAAATTCTCTGCCACCAACAGAAATGTATTTGATAGAAACCAGCTTTACATCTCAAAGTGTAACGTCAGACACACATCCATACAAGTCCGTTCCGGGGTCGAACGGAACCGAAGGCACTTCCAAAGAAGCCCTTGCAATCCGGGTATTCACTAATCACGTCCGGACTTCCCATCACAAGGAGAGTGATATAAATCTCTATACCGGAGCAACTCGGTGCAGAGACATTCGACAGGTTGTCCTTCCATTATTGAAAATACCCGGTCTTCACACCGGTCTTCAAATGCAATCCATTCACGACGTATCACTATTCGGAATAGATTATATGACACAAAGGTTCTTTCCCGGCTTAACCGAATAATGAGCGTTTGTTTTAAAAACAAATCAAGTGCCATTTCAAAGGCAAATATTGATAGCCGGTTATTTAACTATCAAACAACATTCACAACAAACAACCAATTTAAATAATTTTCCCCAAATTATTAAATTTCAAATATCTTCGCAAGATATATATTTTCCACACTTCATCACTTTGAAAACAATTTTCAAATCATATTTACACTTGCGAAATAAAATTTCCGAATGTTATTTATTTTCACTTTTCCTTTATAAATTCCATTGTGAATGTAAATTTTCAAATATTCACTTATATACTATTTTCAAATCGTTTTCCCAAATATTCACTTTCAACCCCAAATCAACTATCAAATTGATCTCCACATTTATTTCAAATTCCAAATCAATTACAAATTGATTTCTAAGTTTATTTCCCAAATATCAAGTCATTTGCAAATCGATTTCTAAATTCATTTCAACACAAAATCCATTTTAATTCAACACCAAATAAATTTTCATATCAATTTCCCAAAGATTTAATTTCAAATACCAAATCAAATATCAATTTGATTTTAAACAAATTTATCACTTTTTAAAAATAAATTCCTTTATCTCTTCCAAACCATCTAAAATTCTATTTTAAATAAATTTCCCAACTTTCGAATAATACTATTCAAAATCCATTTATAAAAATATTTTCCCATATTTTGGAAATAATTCGATAAGATTACAAAAATCAACTTTATACTTTTAAATTCCTTCTTTTAAATTCACCCAATTCTTTCAAAAGAAATTTACCTAAACTTTCCTGCTTTAAATTCCAAAAATCCAAATTTATTTATTTCTGGTATCCAACGATACCAAAAATACATTCGGCTAAATTATAGCCTTCAACAAATTCAATCACAGATATAATCATACACAAATTATAAATAATCAACACACAACATATGAAACCAATTCAAATGTTTTGAGGAATCCTGTTGGATCCCTCCAACCTATTTTCCTGCATCCACGGATGTTAGCAGAATACCAATTCCACTTCAAGGTGGAATATCGCGGTATATGTGATTTATAAAATATCATCCGCTATTATGCAGCGCATAGGGTCCCATCCGCTATATAATGAAGGAACTCAATCAACTCTAATATATACATATTCCAATATATATATTGCTATATATTACTATATATACTATCATTCAAGCACACAATCAACACAATCAATAATTTTAAATATAACTATTTAAAATTAAACAAAACCCTTTGTTTGAGTGAGAAGATCTCACCTTTGCTTTTATTTTGCAATCCATTTTCCATTCCCATTTGTTTTCTTTGTGATTTTGACCTTGTATAACAATTATACGATTTATAATACTTTGAAATAAGTTGAACAATATATTACTACTTATTTATTTAATTTAAACTAAATTTTACTTTAACAATTTCTTAGTAAATAAATTAAACAAATTTATCTTCTGAATATTTTCTAAAAGAACAGTAGGCTAAAACATGTATATCTATATTTTTTTCTTTCTTTCATTTTAGAACTACATATATATATATTTATAAAATAACCTATATAAGCCAAAAGTCCAATTTTAATATAAACTATTCAAATCAAAACGTTTTAAAATTCCTGTTTCAACCCTATATATTTCTCAGTAAATAAATTTAATTTTTTTTCTTGTTCACTGTATATATTGAGATATGTGTATTATTAATTTTAAATTTGAACGAAAGTAAATCGAATGGTACCTCACTGACAATCGACGAACCCAGGCTCTGGCAAACCTTCGTCACCATCGTGAAGCTGTTCGCCATCAACCATTCAGACCAGAATGAGACTGCCTTCACACAGCGAATGCGAACCATTTCCCCCATCCCCAAATCGAATCGATAACCACCACCATCCCCTTCGAGCTCTGCGACATCGCCGCTTGCTTCAACACTCGACCACGATCGCACGATACTGCCATGAGTACGAACCCACGTCGCTTCTCGATCACCACTCAACTTCGCCACTACGAACCCTAGTTTTCATAACCTCTCCACGACATCGTCGCCTGTCATCGCTTGCTCCGCCTCGCTCGATCTCCTTCTCGCGAAGTGGTCGCGACTCGATCGCGATTCGAAAATCCCCCCTCTCTACTTTAAATTCGAACGAGTCGGTTTCGTTCGTTCCTCTTTGATTTGCTGGTCATAAAAAAATAAATCTTGAATTTGATTTTGGCATACGAGGAGGGCCGCGATTCGAAAAGAATAGAGCTCGGCCATTTATATATTTTGCTTCATTTATTTGCACTGAAAAGTTGAAGAGAAGAGAATGCGTTTTGAAGAGGAAGACAGCATATATTATTTTCTTTCTCTCAGCCCTTAAATTTTGAACTGAGGGGAAAGGGAAAAAGTTGCGTGATATAAAGAAGAACAGAGAACATGAAAAGATGGTTGCGTGATCAGAAGGGAATAGGCAGTAGGATGGCTTGATGGATGACAGAAAAGCAGCTGAAAGGAAAGAAATTTGACTGGAACGAATATATATATTTAATTTAAATTCAAATTCAAATTTAAATCGTCACGAATTTGCAACTCAAAATCTCGATATCCTATCGAGGCGTGCCGCTAGGCGTTCGTAATGTTATACCCCTATTCCAAATGCAATGGAAAAGGTTTCGAGTCCAAATTCGATCGTATGGAGAAGATAGCTTTTTAAACCAGCTATAATATTAAATTTTCGATTTAATTTCAGCACGTTTGCTTATTGTACGGCCACACAACAACTCCGATCACTATGAAAATTGAAATCCGATAATAATACAATATTACGGATCCAATGGAACTAGTTTCGTCGAATTCCGAGACTGCACCTCGGAACGCTATTTTTAAATATCGATTTAAACGATAAATTTCAAAACTGAACAAAACAGTTCCAAATTCAATTCTGAAAGTTCCAACACTTGAATACCCAGCACTAGTTACTTTGAGTCTAGTATCTAGCTTTGTGCTACAAGATACATATCTAGCTTTCGGCTACGTGATATAAGAGTACACTGAAAACTGGGATTTTCATTAGGCCCTGGCAATTAGGAGGTCATACAAGTTATCATATATTCAGGATACATTGGGTGATAGTGAGGATTGCTAGATGGATGTTATTATTGCTTTGGTTATTTCTTTATCACTTGGAGATATCATTTGGAAGCAGGTATTGGAGATAGGAGTACTAGGAGAACTTATATCCTTATTTGTGTAGAGTGCTTTTATGATATTTGTAGAGTAGCATAGTATGTTGTTATGTACTAACTCTTTGGTTATAGGGACAGGTCAGGTACGGTTCATATACCTCTGTTCCTTACTATATTTACCTACATAGTATTTTTAGATTCATTTAGCGCTCATACTAGACCATTGTCTAACCTAAGTTTTTATAATTTGTTTCCTATTACCTTGTGTACTCTTAGATGAGTGGAATAGATAATTGGTCTAGGTGATGCAGTAGTTGTGCGGAGGACGTGCTGGATGGAGCTATCTTGTATTATATACCTATATTGATTTCTACGCTTATTCTGGTATGCAACACCAGAGAGCCTTAGCAGTGACTACTTATTTTCTTGTTATGAAACTGTTGTTAGATTTATTTCCATTGTATAAACCCTACTACATTTGTATATAACTCTGTGGATCTGTGTTCTGATGATTTTTTCACATAGTTACTACTGTTCTCCTGTTATATTTGTGATATTATATTTTATCCATGCGTCATGAGATATACGACAAGTTATATGTTGTATTTGTTTCATTTTCAACCCTGATGATCATCTTATATCGACCGGTCATGCTACATCGTACTATTTAGATATTATTGGTGCCGGTAGTACAAGGCGGTCGTCATAGGCCATGGCAAGCATATTTAAATTATAAGTTACCAATAATTACTTCAGATAATAAGTTATAAATAACTAAAATAATGTAATATGAATTTTAGTTGTAATTCTATTTGGAATCACATGATAAATTTATGCAATAACGAGAGAAATTGCTCGAGGGATTGGGATGGGAAGAGCTGTCGTTAACAAGGAAGACTGGATCTTTGATGTTGTTATGGAGCCGTAAATGTAGAATAAGGGTTATTGTTTTGGTAACCAAGAAGTAATTATTATGTGTAATATATTTATGAATAACGTATAACATGTTGATTTTATAAATCATAGCATATGAAACTCATACACTTTAGTAAACAATGTTACATGCTCAACGCAGGCAAAGCAGCTATCAAAAAGCTTGGAACAATCAGAAGATTGCAGGCTTGAGAGCTCGGATTGTTGAGTTAGGGAACAGATACATGCGTCGGTCTACGGACATGTACCAGATGCTAGATGAGAGCATTGCTACATATATGCAGCAGCATGACACATTTCCTTCATCGGCGAGATTTGGAGGAGATGATCGGGATTAATAGGTATGGTGTTTTTCTATTTGTGTTAAGTATTGTATATATATATATATGCACTTTGAGATGGGTGAGGTAGTTTGACTTTATTGGTATGTAGTTTGAGAATTACATATGCTATAAGATGGATAAGGTTGATGTTTTTTAATATGTACGATACATTTTGAGATTTTGTTGGATGCGTGATGTTAATTTAAGATGGTGTTAGATGTATTTCGACATGTTGACCGATTTGAGGTTGGTTGTTGTTGGTTTACTGTATATTGTTGGATGTTTGAGTATATTGTTGGATGCTTGAGGTTGGTTTATTGTATATATTGATGTTTTTTATTATTAATTTGATATATGTGATTTGGACATTGATATATATGATTTATATTGGGAAATTAAGCTGTGAAATATATTGTTATATATGTGTTGTTTGGTGGTTGAATGACTGCTGTAATAAAAAAACATTCAAATTTTCGACGGCTACCGATGGCTTACTGGTAGCCAACTTATCGACTTCTTTTGGTAGCTAACAACATTAAATTGGGATACCAGTGACTTTCCATGTACATGACGGAACGTCGAAAGATGTCAGCATTATGGTCACTAACCGTCGAAAATGGAATGATGGAGCCGTCGAAAATGTCGTCAAAGTACTATTCTTCGACGCCTAATATTTTGAAACCAAGAGGTAATGTTTATGTATAATATATTTATGAATAATGTATAACACATTGATTTTATTAGTCACAGTATATGAAATCATACACTTAGGTAAAAAAATGTTACAAGCTAGACGCAGGCAAAGCAGCTATCAAAAAGGTTAGGTCAATCTGGAGATTGCAAAGTTGAGAGCTTGAATTGTCGAGTTGGAGGTTAGAGACATGCGTCGATCTACGGAGATGTACTAGATGCTGGACACACTATAATAAAGCAGGCAATTTCCAACGGCTAGCAGCCATCGGCGGTCATCGCTAGCCGTCGAAAATGCCGTCTGAATACGAACCATGACTTCTGTCCGTTCGACGGCTTCCACGACATAATAGCAACGACATTCGCCGGCTTTTCCATCGGATTTTTTGACGGCCTCGTCGTCCATGTGGCATGGTATTTTTCCGCTAAACCGTAGGGAGCCGTCGCTAGTCGTTGCAATTTTCATCCAAATAGCCCTCGGAAGTCGTCGCTCGCTGTCGGAAATGGCGGCCAATAGGCTGTCGGAAGCTGTTGGAAATGATGGCCACTGAGCCGTCAGGAGCCGTCGGTAATCTGGACAAATTTTTTTTCCTTGCAGCCCTGCTTCGCTTCCATACCAATATCAATATATAACTCATCAAAATCAATATATAAACTACATATATAAGCTGAAATCAATATCAATATCAATATAAAACTCAAACATCATAATATCAAATGCAAACATATTTACATCCAATATCAAACTCCAATATTTACAAAACAAACCTTCCATCATCACTCTCACCCATCCAACTTCAATATTTACATCCAACGTCAAACTCCACATATCAAATCCAAAAATCAACCACCAAGTCAATGTCAAACACCATATGTCCATAAATTAACCTCATCATCACTTAATGTTTATATACACAAACTACATCCAACACCACATATTCATAAAAAAACTGCAAATCGCACCTCGAGACTCATCTCGGCTCCGGAACCACCAGACGAAGGGAATGTACCATGACACTTCATATACTCGGCGAAACGTTGGTTGAGCTGCTCCATTTGCACTGCTCGGAGGCAGTCCTACTCCTACAGTTGTGCAATCTGCTATCTGAGGTCATTAATCTCCGCGTTGTCCTAAGCCTTTTGACCCTTTGTGACGTCCGAGCCTACAAAACAAGTCAAAATATGTTTAAGTTGTTATGTAACTTTTATAAAAATTAAGCAAAATTTACAACATAGTTAATTTTTGTAATTACCAATTGGTTGCCTTAGCTGTAGCGCCTGTTTCTCTGCGTCTGTTCCATAACAAAGTCAAAGACCGCGTCCTCCTCGTTAGTGGTCAACTGCTCCCATCCGAAATGCTCAAGCATCTACGCACATGTCTGCATAAATTTTTCCTACAACGTAAAATTAAATACAAATAAATATTACATGACATTATTATAATATTTTATAACTAATTAATTAAAATGATCATTATTAATAACTTATAACTTAAAATATACTTATATGTGTGGTGTACGCTCTATCATCCTCATGCCAGGCATTCGACACTGATCCATCGTCGCCTGTCTGGCTAACGGTATAGGTATGCTCAAATACGTCCATGTACGAGATGGGACCCCCTTCCCCCACGCGCTCTTTCTGCAATAATTGGTGTATATTATTGTTGTTTATACAAATTTATACTAAAAATGTAATAACTGTTCATAATTACAATCAATTAATTTACTAGGTCCTCACGATGGTGCTGGAATGATTTTGACCCACCACGGTGTGTGAAGGGATTTTTCTGCCTGCTCATAGAGTTCATGTCCGACTCCGTCTGCGAATTCAAAATTAAGATTATATTTTACAGGTATAAATTATGTATTATGTACTGAATAAATTAAGGTGATATCTGATAGATTTACCTTGAATTCGTCGCTACCCCACCATGCGACCTAAGCATCCCAGACGCTAGAGCCCATCAATTGTGGCTTCTTCCCTGATTTTCTTATGCTAGACATCGTATCCCTATAATTCTTTGCCACTTTTGAGTTCCAATGGCGCTGGCAAAAAGACACGTCCTCCTTTTGTAAGTCTACCGCCCCTTGTATATGCGTTGAAAAAATATAAGTTATACATTTATACTTAGTCAGCAAATTAGAAAGTGATTATATATAATGGTATATAATTTTACACTTACTAGGAAATCCTGCTATATGCTCTCCCGAACATGGTCCGGGATCCTACTCCACTTCGGCCAGCATGCAGACATGCGACTTAAGTACATCTGCTTCGATATGCTGAGCATAATGTTAGAAGGCTCAAGCTCAAAACCCCTGCATTAAATACGATACAGACAAATCATGACTAATATATCATACAAAATATTTACAATGCTGAAGTAAATTTAATACTTACTGTCACGATCCAAATTTCAGCGTTCGAAAATCGGCACCCGTACTTCAATTGTACTCAAAATGCCGCAGATTCAATCGTTGAAATTCGAGTCATGCTGGAGCTTATAACACAGTAAGTATAACAACACAGCGGAAGAAAGAAATGAATGATATCATATACAACTCCAACGAATACAATATTCAGAATGATATACAACAATGATATCAATAATACACAGCAATAACAGAGATATAATACAATTTTATAGCGGAAATAACAACAATGGAAGAGATCACTCTAAATGATCTACAGAAGAGAATGACTTCAACAACTCCAACATCAGCTCGAACCACCATCACGTTGCACCAAGAGAAGCAAGGTCAGTCGTGATCTCCCAAAACATAACTAGCTCCAGATAATTTACTAAACCTGACTATCTGAAAAACCCAACTCTAGACTGCCCGTGTGGAAAATTGTGGGCACCCAGAGTTTAGGAAGGGAACAATAAACTCCGAGTCAATCATGGGACTAGTGTGAGTAACAAAAACAGTTTATCTTTAAAACAAACAACAAAAGAATTTTAAACATTGAAATCCGCAATGCTTTTTGGAAAATGAAACTACCATAAGACCTCCCGGCACACACACAATGCAATCGCACACATGGGGGAGATTTCTCCTTATGATAGTCAAACATGCTTACTACGCAAAATCATTTGATATTATTATTAGTGCATAGTGCAGAAAACAACCCGAAAGTATAATATTAATCTTAGCCAGCATAGGTACCATTATACTATGCCTACTATAGCTACCATGTTAAATGGAAGGTTCTACAACTAAAACCGTACAGGGTTCGTATTGGAAAATTGGATTTCCAACAAATGGTCAGGCTAAGGAACTTCCTATGCCACATGGGAACGCCTCTGGAGGAACGCCCCGAGAACCACCTGGCTCTCTGCCAACACAAGGCCGGTTACCCCCTTCCCGGGTAGTAAACTAGAGATATGCCACCCCCGGTCCTTTGGGACCTTTATCCGAGAGCTCTCGATCACAAAGCACACAATCACACAGGAAATGAGATTGGAGCAACCACACAGGTAAATATCTGGGCTCCATACCATGATACCACCTTTTTCCAGAAGGAATGGACATACCCTAGGGGAGCTAACCCTGAAACCTTGCCAAATCTTTCTTGTTTCGACCATTACCGGTTTGTGAGGTCCGATGAGGTCTCTTCCACAAAGCTACGCTTCTTCACAAAGCCATGCTTTGATCAACAACACACAGCAGCACTTAGCATGCCACACTACCAAATTGGGACTATATCACTGATAACCTTCAACTACATAACCTCGGAGCTCGTACATCTCAGAGAAGGGTGTTAAGCTAAGAGAATAAATCTCCGCCACCAAACAGAAATGTATTTGAAAGAAATCGGCTTTATATCTCAAAGTGTAGTGTCAGACATACAACCATACAAGTCTGTTCCGGGTTCGAACAAAACCGAAGGCACTTCCAAAGAAGCCCTTGCAAATCCGGATAATTTCTAATCACGTTCGGACTTCCCATCACAAAGGGTGCTAAAATCTCTATACCGGGGATCAGCCGATGCAGATACAATCGATGGTAATCCTTTCGTTTATGAAAGTATCCGGTCTTCACCACCGGTCTTCAAATGCTATCCATATACGTCGTATCATTATTCGAAATGGGTTATATGACACAAAGGTCCTCTCCCGGCTAAACCGAATAATGAGCGTAATATTAAAAACATATGGATATGGGATTTCAGTTAAGTCACGACTTATTACCCAAAACTTTTCTTTCAAATGGTTTAAACACATTGCCATTTTAATCTTTAACACAAAAAGATTCATCTCGCAAAGTTCACCCAGTTTCACAAAGATCTATTCACAAATTTCCAAATCGATTTCCATTTCAATTTGGATTTAACTCGTCCAATCTTTAAAACAAAGATTTAATTCATAGCTTTCAAAACAATTCCATTTTGACCTTTTATACAAAAGGTAACCTTTCCAATTTCAAAACAAAGTTCAACAATCTTTCACAAAGATTTATTCATAACTCGGAAAACCATTTCCAATTCAAACTTGAAATTCCTTTAATTAAATTGGAATTTCATTTCTTATATGAAAGCTTTTATCATTTGAAAACAAATAGTTTTCATTTCGGAAAATCTGATTCATTTATACGAGTTAAAGTCCTTGGGTTAAATTCAAATTCTCAAAACCATACTTTTAAAATGGTTTAAGTTCATATAAACACATTTATATCATCTTTAACCAAAATTTCCAACCATGGAATTCAATTCCAAATTTTGAATTCAAATTCAAATTAAATTATTTAAATTGGAAGCTTCACCAAGTTATTCAAAATAACTTTTATCTTAAAACTCCTTTTCAAAGCTTTAACATTTAACCCAAATCCATTTCCAAAATCAATTGAAATTAAAATTTCAATTTCAGATATATTAAATTTAAATCATCTGTGACTTAACCGATTTCCACGTGAAATCCATATTTGTGTGTGTAAGAGTGTGGTCCAGGGGTTTTACACAGTAGTCCAACATCATCATCAATCAGATCAAAATGCAAAAATATAGTTGATAAGCGGTATGAACTATAACGCTTATCTTTTCATTCACAGATCACAGATAATAATTTACATTCATCCCAGATAAATAACTACATTATAGGTCACACACAAATCAGAATATATCACAAAGCATCACAGATCAGGGATATCAAACAATTCAACATTCAATAGAATCCAAACATCTATAAGTAAGGTTAATTGATCATCCGATTAATTGAAATCAGATTTTAATCACTCACTAATTCTGGTTGATTAACATTAGTTAATTTCAATTTTGTGTTAATTAATTATCCTTTAATTATTTATTAATTAACTTTAATTAATGAATTAATTAACTTTTATTTATTAAGAATTAACCTTAATTAACTAATTAACCTTAATTAATTATTCTTAATTAATTAATCAATTAATTAACCCTTAATTTATTATCATTTAATTTATTAATCCTAATTAATTATAATAGGTAGTTATCCCAAATTACTAAATTAGCTTTAATTATTAATTAATTACTTTTAACTAAGTAATTATCTGTAAGTAATTAAATACTTCCAATTAATCTTCTAATTAATTAATTATTCTTAATTATGAAATTAATTTTCTTTAATCAATCTATGATTAAGTAATTACGCTTACAATTTCTTATATTAAGTAATTATCTTAAATCAAGTAATCACTTAAGACTTTAATCAAATCAAAGACAATTCCTTCATCTTAAATCTGTTTCTTTAAATATTAAAGATTATTTTTAAATATATTTAAAACACTTATCAAACTTAATAAATTTTAAAATAATTTATATTTAAAACCTTCCATTGATACAAAAATAAACACGAAATGTATAAGAGAATTTGTTTACGAAATTCATTAAAACTAAATTTAACTTTATAAACTTGATTAAATTTTTTTAACTTAAAAACTGTTTTGCACAAAATTCTCAAACCCGGGCCAATCCCCTAATTACCCGAGTCAAACTTCAGTCCTCGCCACAATTTCAACTACTTCGAGTCTGCTCCTTGTTCTCACGCATTCAAACCCGAGGCGTTCGCCTTCTTCCCCAAAACTTCGAACAGCATCTGATACACACATACATGGTGTACGTGCACGATCATCGAAACGTTCTTCGACCAACATCGCGACCACCCACCAGTCACTCTCGACCTCATCGACGAGCTCAACCACCCAGTTCGACGAATCTCACCTGAAAATCGAATTTGATAATTCGAGCAACACCCCAATCACAGCCTAGTCGACAAACAAACTTCACGTGCCGCCACAAGAGTTCACCTAAACTCACGCCACCATGTCCAAATCTTCACCATATCGTGACGCATCGGCCCATCACCATGCTAACAATTCCGATGCTCAGATGAAGTTGCGGCAATCAAATTTTTTCAGCTATGCCAACAATGAGTCGAAACCCTACTACACTCGATTCCGATCACCTCGGCCATTAGAAAAATACCAAAGCATTTTTCCCGTGATCCCTATGCCTCAGGCCATCCTCAGCCCAATCATCGACCAACTCCATCACACCGATCATTGGCAATCACTCAAAACCCTCAATTCGATCATCTCGAAAATTCTCAAGAATCATCAAACTAAAAATCATGAAATGTATATTTAAAAACATGATTATCGACCACTAATTCGCTCATGCAATCTAAAATAAAAATTAAGGTTGTTGAATTTTAACTTATATAAGTATTTTACTGTTATTTCAATTTTAAAAACAATTTGTTGAATCTTAAACCTTGAAACTATTTTTAAAATTATCATCATACCTTAACACACAAATTCCATTCAAGTATCAAAGTCTAATATGGTTTAGATTGGGAGATTTTTTGAATTTTAGAAGGAAATCAGGAACTGTAAACAGAGAGCATGTATGAATAATAGCCTGCACATCCTCACTCATCAATCCATATACACAAAGAATTCATGTTTATATCCAAGCATACTTATCACAATATACTTGCAACAAATCCATATTGGTCAAATTTAAAACAAGTGTTACTCACCTTGGTTTCAGAAAAAGAACAAAGCTTTATGTTGAAAATACAAGCTGGAATCTCTTCTTTTTTTTCCTTGATCTTCTTGTTTGTATTGAATTGGAGTGTTGTTTTACAAAATTTTGTTTAAGTTGTAGATGGTATGTATTTCAGATGTACTCAGTTTGATAAATCGAATTGAGATGAAAATATTTGATGTGTAGAAAATGAGTTTACAAGTGGTGATATTTGTACAAGTGATAATTTGTTTTTGGTACAAAACTATCAGAGATTTTTCTTTGGTTTAGAGGCTGAAGTGATTTTAGCTTGGTGGCTGCTAACATTAATTATCTTGTACAATACTCATTATTTTCTTTCATTTCGATTGCACAATGTATGAGATAGTTTTTGTGTTCTGGTTTGTTCTTTTGACTATGCAGTTTTCTACTTGGTGGTTGATGAATCTATTTGGTGTGCTAAGGTACCTTGCATTAATTAACTTTGTACTTATTCATTTTTTTTCTTTCATTTCGGCTGTGTACATATATGAAGATATTTGGTGGCTTCCTTTACACGCTTCTCCACTTATTTTTGTTTCTTCGTTTTTTTCATTTGCAAGTGCATTTTGTTTGTGTTTTATTTCACTTTGTATATTTACTACTATTTTAACTTAAATATTTATTTCTAGAAACTTTTATATGTTCATTTCATAGTTTATATAACTATAATTTATTTGAAATATTTGTTTAACATCAACACTTATTTGAATTCCTTTTAAAGTTTAATTATCTAATGTTTTATTATTTATTTCCAAATATCCAAATTAATTCATAATTTAACTAATATTTTATACTAATTACTCATTACTTCACAATTCTTATTCAAAAATGAAATTAATTAACAATTTAAATATATATAAAATCTGGGGTCGTTACAACCTTCCCTCCTTAAAAGAATTTCGTCCTCGAAATTTGCCAGGGAGACAAAAAGATAGATGAAGAATATTTCATCAAATCAACTGAACATCTGTTTTGCATTTGGCTTACCAAATTAGAATATCAATAATAGATACAAGAACGAATCTTTTTAATGTTTTTCCACAAGATACTCGGGTTACCTGGATATACGAAGTATGCAGTGGCATCGGTTAGTTCGAAGGGATAACTAACCATTCGTAGAATATATTGGGACCCAAAGATAAACAGATATATGGATACAATTCCAAAACTTTCAGTTTAGAAACCAAGGTATACCTATCAACCACAGCAACCAAAGCAATCAATTCATCCAAACAATAATTTCTGGCCCATCTGGAGTTTATGTCCCATACAAATATATCAAATCTTCTTCTTGGATCTACCAGGAACTATCAAAGAATTGAGAAAAGATGACAAACAAAAAAGATTGATAGAGAAAAGATTGCTTCCTTGTTGTTACAGGGTATTGACCATTTATAGTCGTATTCCCCTGTCCCTATCTCATCCTCTTCTTGCGCTCATACTTACTACCAATGGATAGTAAGAGAATTTACTGAGGCGTACGGACAGATATCTTAAGGATTACTCATTCTAGGGTATACTTCACCCTATCTCTAATGAGCTACTTAATGTGTTATACTCCTGAGCTAAAGTTCAACCTTAGCTCTGATACCACGCTGTCACGATCCAAATTTCAGCGTTCGAAAATCGGCACCCGTACTTCACTTGTACTCACAATGCCGCAGATTCAATCGTTGAAATTCGAGTCATGCCGGAGCTTATAACACAGTAAGTATAACAACACAGCGGAAGAAAGAAATGAATGATATCATATACAACTCCAACGAATACTATATCCAGAATGATATACAACAATGATATCAATAATACACAGCAATAACAGAGATATGATACAATGCTACAGCGGAAATAACAACAATGGAAGAGATCACTCCAAATGATCTACAGAAGAGAATGACTTCAACAACTCCAACATCAGCTCGAACCACCATCACGTTGCACCAAGAGAAGCAAGGTCGGTCGTGATCTCCCAAAACTGAACTAGCTCCAGATAATTTACTAAACCTGACTATCTGAAAAACCCAACTCTAGACTGCCCGTGTAGAAAATTGTGGGCACCCAGAGTTTAGGAAGGGAACAATAAACTCCGAGTTAGTCATGGGACTGGTGTGAGTAACAAAAAAAGTTTATCTTTGAAACAAACAACAAAAGAATTTTAAACATTGAAATCTGCATTGCTTTTTGGAAAATGAAACTACCATAAGGCCTCCCGGCATACACACAATGCAATCGCACACATGGGGGAGATTTCTCCTTATGATAACCAAACATGCTTACTACGCAAAATCATTTGATATTATTATTAGTGCATAGTGCAGAAAACATCCCGAAAGTATAATACTAATCTTAGCCAGCATAGGTACCATTATACTATGCCTACTATAACTACCATGTTAAATGGCAGGTTCTACAACTAAAACCGTACAGGGTTCGTATTGGGAATTGGATTTCCAACAAATGGTCAGGCTAAGGAACTTCCTATGCCATATGGGAACGCCTCTGGAGGGACGCCCCGAGAACCACCTGCCTCTCTGCCAACACAAGGCCGGTTACCCCCTTCCCGGGTAGTAAACCTGAGATATGCCACCCCCGGTCCTTTGGGACCTTTATCCGAGAGCTCTCGATCACAAAGCACACAATCACACAGGAAATGAGATTGGAGCAACCACACAGGTAAATATATGGGCTCCATACCATGATACCACCTTTTTCCAGAAGGAATGGACATACCCTAGGGGAGCTACCCCTGAAACCTTGCCGCATCTTTCCTGTTTCGACCATTACCAGTTTGTGAGGTCCGATGAGGTCTCGTCCACAAAGCTACGCTTCTTCACAAAGCCATGTTTTGATCAACAATACACAGCAGCACTTAGCATGCCACACTACCAAATTGGGAGTATATCACTGATAACCTTCAACTACATAACCTCTGAGCTCGTACGTCTCAGAGAAGGGTGTTAAGCTAAGAGAATAAATCTCCGCCACCAAACAGAAATGTATTTGAAAGAAATCGGTTTTATATCTCAAAGTGTAATGTCAGACATACAACCATACAAGTCTGTTCCGGGTTCGAACAGAACCGAAGGCACTTCCAAAGAAGCCCTTGGAAATCCGGATAATTTCTAATCACGTCTGGACTTCCCATCACAAAGGGTGCTAAAATCTCTATACCGGGGATTAGCCGATGCAGAGACAATCGATGGTAATCCTTTCGTTTTCGAAAGTATTCGGTCTTCACCACCGGTCTTCAAATGCTATCCATATACGTCGTATCATTATTCGGAATGGGTTATATGACACAAAGGTCCTCTCCGGGCTAAACCGAATAATGAGCGTAATATTTAAAAACATATGGATATGGGATTTCAGTTAAGTCACGACTTATTACCCAAAACTTTTCTTTCAAATGGTTTAAACACATTGCCATTTTAATCTTTAACACAAAAAGATTCATCTTGCAAAGTTCACCCAGTTTCACAAAGGTCTATTCACAAATTTCCAAATCGATTTCCATTTCAATTTGGATTTAACTCGTCCAATCTTTAAAACAAAGATTTAATTCATAGCTTTCAAAACAATTCCATTTTGACCTTTTATACAAAAGGTAACCTTTCCAATTTCAAAACAAAGTTCAACAATCTTTCACAAAGATTTATTCATAACTCGGAAAACCATTTCCAATTCAAACTTGAAATTCCTTTAATTAAATTGGAATTTCATTTCTTATATGAAAGCTTTTATCATTTGAAAACAAATAGTTTTCATTTCGGAAAATCTGATTCATTTATACGAGTTAAAGTCCTTGGTTAAATTTAAATTCTCAAAACCATACTTTTAAAATGGTTTAAGTTCATATAAACACATTTATATCATCTTTAACCAAAATTTCCAAATATGGAATTCAATTCCAAATTTTGAATTCAAATTCAAATTAAATTATTTAAATTGGAAGCTTCACCAAGTTATTCAAAATAACTTTTATCTTAAAACTCCTTTTCAAAGCTTTAACATTTAACCCAAATCCATTTCCAAAATCAATTGAAATTAAAATTTCAATTTCAAATATATTAAATTTAAATCATCTGTGACTTAACCGATTTCCTCGTGAAATCCATATTTGTGTGTGTAAGAGTGTGGTCTAGGGGTTTCACACAGTAGTGCAACATCATCATAAACAGATCAAAATGCAGAAATATAGTTGATAAGGGGTATGAACTATAACGCTTATCTTTTCATTCACAGATCACAGATAATAATTTACATTCATCCCGGATAAATAACTACATTACAGGTCACACACAAATCAGAATATATCACAAAGCATCACAGATCAGGGATATCAAACAATTCAACATTCAATAGAATCCAAACATCCATAAGTAAGGCTAATTGATCATCTGATTAATTGAAATTAGATTAATCACTCACTAATTCTGGTTGATTAACATTAGTTAATTTCAATTTTGTGTTAATTAATTATCCTTTAATTATTTATTAATTAACTTTAATTAATGAATTAATTAACTTTTAGTTATTAAGAATTAACCTTAATTAACTAATTAACTTTAATTAATTATTCTTAATTAATTAATCAATTAATTAACCCTTAATTTATTATCATTTAATTTATTAATCCTAATTAATTATAATAGGTAATTATACCAAATTACTAAATTAGCTTTAATTATTAATTAATTACTTTTAACTAAGTAATTATCTGTAAGTAATTAATTACTTCTAATTAATCTTCTAATTAATTAATTATTCTTAGTTATGAAATTAATTATCTTTAATCAATCTATGATTAAGTAATTACGCTTACAATTTCTTATATTAAGTAATTATCTTAAATCAAGTAATCACTTAAGACTTTAATCAAATCAAAGACAATTCCTTCATCTTAAATCTGTTTCTTTAAATATTAAAGATTATTTTTAAATATATTTAAAACACTTATCAAAGTTAATAAATTTTAAAATAATTTATATTTAAAACCTCCATTGATACAAAAACAAACACGAAATGTATAAGAGAATTTGTTTACGAAATTCATTAAAACTAAATTTAACTTTATAAACTTGATTAAATTTTTTAACTTAAAAACTGTTTTGCACAAAATTCTCAAACCCGGGCCAATCCCCTAGTTACCCCGAGTCAAACTTCGGTCCTCGCCACAATTTCAACTACTTCGAGTCTGCTCCTTGTTCTCACGCATTCAAGCCCGAGGCGTTCGCCTTCTTCCCCAAAACTTCGAACAGCATCTGATACACACATACATGGTGTACGTGCACGATCATCGGAACGTTCTTCGACCAACATCGCGACCACCCACCAGTCACTCTCGACCTCATCGACGAGCTCAACCACCCAATTCGACGAATCTCACCTGAAAATCGAATTTGATAATTCGAGCAACACCCAAATCACAGCCTGGTCGACAAACAAACTTCACGTGCCGCCACCAAAGTTCGCCTGAACTCACGCCACTATGTCCAAATCTTCACCATATCGTGACGCATCGGCCCATCACCATGCGAACAATTCTGATGCTCATATGAAGTTGCGGCAATCAAATTTTTTTAGCTATGCCAACCATGAGTCGAAACCCTACTACACTCGATTCCGATCACCTCGGCCATTAGAAAAATACCAAAGCATTTTTCCCGTGATCCCTATGCCTCAGGCCATCGTCGGCCCAATCATCGACCAACTCCATCACACCGATCATTGGCAATCACCCAAAACCCTCAATTCGATCATCTCGAAAATTCTCAAGAATCATCAAACTAAAAATCATGAAATGTATATTTAAAATCATGATTTTTGACCACTAATTCGCTCATGCAATCTAAAATAAAAATTAAGTTTGTTGAATTTTAACTTGTATAAGTATTTTACTATTATTTCAATTTTAAAAACAATTTGTTGAATCTTAAACCCTGAAACTATTTTTAAAATTATCATCATACCTTAACACACAAATTCCATTCAAGTATCAAAGTCTAATATGGTTTAGATTGGGAGATTTTTTGAATTTTAGAAGGAAATCAGGAACTGTAAACAGAGAGCATGTATGAATAATAGCCTGCACATCCTCACTCATCAATCCATATACACAAAGAATTCATGTTTATATCCAAGCATACTTATCACAATATACTTGCAACAAATCCATATTGGTCAAATTTAAAACAAGTGTTACTCACCTTGGTTTCAGAATAAGAACAGAGCTTTATGTTGAAAATACAAGCTAGAATCTCTTCTTTTTTTCCTTGATCTTCTTGTTTGTATTGAATTGGAGTGTTGTTTTACTAAATTTTGTTTAAGTTGTAGATGGTATGTATTTCAGATGTACTCAGTTTGATAGATCGAACTAAGATGAAAATATTTGATGTGTAGAAAATGAGTTACAGGTAGTGATATTTGTACAAGTGATAATTTGTTTTTGGTACAAAACTATCAGAGATTTTTCTTTGGTTTAGAGGCTGAAGTGATTTTAGCTTGGTGGCTGCTAACATTAATTATCTTGTACAATACTCATTATTTTCTTTCATTTCGATTGCACAATGTATGAGATAGTTTTTGTGTTCTGGTTTGTTCTTTTGACTATGCAGTTTTCTACTTGGTGGGTGATGAATCTATTTGGTGTGCTAAGGTACCTTGCATTAATTAACTTTGTACTTATTCATTTTTTTTCTTTCATTTCGGCTGTGTACATATATGAAGATATTTGGTGGCTTCCTTTACAAGCTTCTCCACTTATTTTTGTTTCTTCGTTTTTTTCATTTGCAAGTGCATTTTGTTTGTGTTTTATTTCACTTTGTATATTTACTACTATTTTAACTTAAATATTTATTTCTAGAAACTTTTATATGTTCATTTCATAGTTTATATAACTATAATTTATTTGAAATATTTGTTTAACATCAACACTTATTTGAATTCCTTTTAAAGTTTAATTATCCAACGTTTTATTATTTATTTCCAAATATCCAAATTAATTCATAATTTAACTAATATTTTATACTAATTACTCATTACTTCACAATTCTTATTCAAAAATGTCATTAATTAGCTATTTAAATATATATAAAATCCGAGGTCGTTACACTTACGAGCCATCGGCTTTCGTTAGTAATATAACTACTGTATGCGGTGCCTCCTGTGATGATCCACTGCCATCACCACCACCGCGACCTGTCCTTCTCCGAGACCTAGAGGGAGAACCATTATGTGAAGAACTCCACCGCCTAAAAAATGACATCTGTAATACCTGTGACATACATATTATTTTATTATGGCAGAGTATATCACTCAATTATGAGTAAACATATCAAGATTTAACAGCAATAATCGCACGTAACGTACAGAAAAAGTGTAACATCAATACTCCTATAAATTACCTTTTTCAACGTGTATACTATTAAATTAGTCCTCGTCGTTTTCTGATTCAAACTCTGTCTCGTACTCTATATTGTTTTCCTCTGTGGTCTCAAATGCTTCTACTAATACATTTGATTCATCATTTAGAGGTTCTAAATCGGTTTGATCATCTGTTATTGCAAATTTGCCATTTTCCTCGAAATCCGCTTGGTACGCTTGTTCGTCTGGAATATTCTTTCCATCAAACGTTAATCTTGCCTTCATTTTAAAAACCACCGACCAATCCGCTTTATCTCTTTTTAGAGATGGATAAGGAGCATAATAAACTTGTAGAGCCTGTTTTTCTAGTATAAACGGATCGTACTTATGATAACATGATGTATGCTTTATTTTAATAATATTATTTTTGTTGCATGTTGATTCCAGAACTTGGAACATTACTAAACCAGTTGCATCTAAGCAAATAAACTTCTTCCGCAGGTCCGGTGAAATATATTAATTGCAAAACCTGAGTTAACATGCCGTAAAAATCACTTATGTGATCATTTGGATCATCACTACCTTTAATATATACACCAGTATTGTTAGTTAATTTTTCAGCCCCGTATTCTTTGGTGTTGAATTTGTATCCATTGACAAAAAATATGGGATATGTCTTGACTTTTCTTTTTGGTACCATCACAAGATGTTTCAACCCTTCATTGATCACATAATTTACCGGATCATATACGTGGTTCGAAAACCAAGTAGTAAAATTTTTACTAACATCCCCGCTTGGATGTTGTGATTCATAAATACTGCATATACAAATAATATATTGCATTGTAAGTAGTACACATATTTATTATTCAAATAAATAATTTTAGATGTGTTATTCATTAGTACCTAACAAATGGTGCAACTTCTGCACAGTTAAGAAGAACATATGTGTGGGCTACATGATAATCTCTGTCATATAACCAAACTTCCATACATTTTCCAGCATGGTGTCCCTGCTATCTAAAAATAGAGAGCATAGATTCAGAAGAATCTTGTTCAATGTCCTCATCATTTCGCGTAGTATTTTCAAAAGATAAGTTCACATGGTCACTGAAATAATGAGAGAAAAAGAACGAAGCTTCTTCTTCGATATATGATTTGCATATCAAACCTTTAGCTTGTGTTTTTTGTCTCACTTTTTTCTTTAGATGATTCAAGTACCTGTTAAGAATAATTATAATTAAATTTTATTACATGTGGTTAAACTAAAATTTAACAACTCAATATTAATACCTTTCAAACGGATACATCCATCCATATTGCACGGGACCTCGAAGATGTGCTTCAAATGGAAGATGAACAGGTAAATGCTTCATTACATTAAAGAAACATGGAGGAAATAGTTTCTCTATTTTGCAGAGCAGTATAGGAATTTCTTCTTCTAGTTTACGTAGACGATCAACTTTAAGAGTAGTTGAACAAAGCTCCTTATAAAACAAACTAAGTTCTGTTAAAACCATCCAAACTTTTATAGGCAACAGTTCTTTGAACGCAACGGGTAACAAATGTTCCATCATTACATGATAATCATAACTTTTCATCTCACTCGGTTTACTGTTCTTATAGTCGATACATCTACGAAGATTAGAGGAAATCCCATCAGGAAGTCTTAATCCTTCCACCTACTTTAACAGTACTTTAACTTGGTTACTGTCTAGCTCGTGGCATTCTTTGTGTTTTTTTGTGTTATTTGGCTTCATATGAAGCTCGGGACGATTGCATATTGCTTCTATATCACGTCTTGATTTTAAATCGTCTTTAGTCTTTCCTTTAACATTCATAACTATGTTAAATACATTATCGAACATGTTTTCCCCGTTGTGCATCACGACGATATTATGCCGAATTAGGAGATTTTTCCAATAAGAAACTCTCAAAATATACTTTGTTCACACCAATTATGAATCGTTGATTTATCTTGTATTTCAATTTGTTCGCCGGTTTCATGTATCTTTGGATAATCCTTTACAAGCTCATAAATATCTTTGCTTGACCAAATCATTGGTGGTCGCAAGGTCTCAACTTATTACTTGTAAATTTTATTTTATCATTTCTAAAAGGATGATTAATATGGAGAAACACCAATGACGATCAAACCACGAAATTTTCTCCCCATGCGGTAGAGAAAATGCTCATGTTTCTTCCATGCAATAAGGGCAAGCTAGACGACTAGCCGTACTCCAACCTAATAGCATTGTATACGCAGGAAAATCGCTTATAGTCCATAGTAGAGAAGCGAACATACGAATTTTTTTTGAAATGTAGTATGTTTCAACACCTTTATACCACAGTGTTTTCAACTCTTCAATCAAAGGTTTTAAATATACATTGATTCCTTATGTCGGATCATCAGGGCCAGGGATGACAATAGTGAGAAACATATACGGAGTTTTCATACACATCCACGGAGGTAAATTGTAAGGTGTAATGATTATAGACCAAGATGAATATTTTGAACCAAATTGAGAGAACGGTGAAAATCCATCCGTACATAAACCAAGTGTAACATTACGGCTCTCCGCTGCGAAAGCGGGGTATGTCTTATCAAAATGCTTCCATGCTTTTCCATCAGCTGGGTGTGTTAACGTACATTCTTCATGTGTTCTCACACAGTGTCATCTCATATGATGCGCGGTTGCAGAAGATGCATATAACCTCTGAAGCCTAGCAGTTATGGGTAAGTAATGCATACGCTTGTATGGAACTTCCTTTCCCTTCTTTTTTCTTGTTTGTACTTTCTTGATTACATATTTTACAATTCCTAAGACTAATGTCTTCTTTCCAAAACAATATGCAACCATTTAAACATGTATCTATTTTATGATATGGCAAACCAAAAGTAGACATAAGTCTTTTCACGTCATAATGGTTTTCGCACATTAAATTATTGGATGGCATATGCCGTTTTGCAGCTTGTACTATAGCTGCAAACCCGGCTTCTATGGAGTTGTATTTTGATTTCATAGCAATGTAATCTGCACTTACTGATAGTTGAGTACCGCTTGTACAACCATCCCAAAGGGGTTTCTTAGCAGCATCCAATAAATCATAAAAAATATTGCTCCAATACTTGGTTCTTCTTCGACATTAACATCGTTACCATCAACTTCAAGAGTAGGAAACATTGAACGTGCCACATCTTCAACCATATCTTCTATGAGATTCGTCAGAACAAGTTTATTATCTACCTCCTCCTCCGAATGTACGGGATTGGGTGCTATAAGTTCTCCATGACGATCCCACACCAAATAATTCGGCACGAAACCATATTGGCGGAAATGAAATTTTACCACATCCGGTATCAAATGCTTCAATAGTTTACACCTACTACATGGACAGCGAATTTCTTCTTTGTTTCCATTATTACATAAAGCGAATTCAATAAAGACGTGTACACCATTTTGAAAATGTTCACTTACCGAGCCTCCAATTTCTCTTCTTTGTTGATACATCCAGCTCCGATCGATAAAATAATCGACCATTTTTCTTACTTTAAAACATAAAAGCGCATTAATCATTTACGTCTTGACATTTTATTTTTCAAATAAATCATATATTTTAATTTTTGCAAATATATAATATTATTCTATTTAATTTTATTTTCAAACTGATTTACACAAATTATTATATGGATATAATCTACAATTTTTATGTTATTGTTATACACTTTGATGGTTGGTCATCCTACTTTCCATTACAAACACAGTAGTAATTATATTTTGAAAACCATTTTATTTTAAACGCTTCAACAAAATTTCGGCAGCACTTCCCCTTTGTTTCATGTATCGTACACATATGTGTGTACAAAGGGAACAAAAAGAAAGTGTTGTCGAAATTTTATGAACCGTATAAAATAAAATGATTTGCAAAATATAATTACTGCTATGTTTGTAACTTGTCCAATACAAGGACAAATCCGACAAATATGGTATAGGATGAATATAAATGTCCGTTCTGTGATAAAAACGAATATTCGTACAACGATCACATATACAATATTTGTCAGATGTGGCCAAAAACTCTATAAGGGATTTACAAAAAAAAAGTGTATTATACAACGATATTTACAATAATTTATTTGCATTCTAAAAAACGCATACATTAAATTGTCGTTTTCGTCATCTTGAAAATGCATAAAACAAATTTTGAGCATCGACTCTAATTAATCCAAAGTAGCCCTAATGCGCGTATGCACTAATTAATCAACGCATATACACCAATTAACGCACTTATACACGCAACAAAAAAATTTCCTCAACATTTCAATAATAAACAAATGTAATAACAACCTAATTAGCATTCAATAAGGTATACCAAACAATCAATGTGGCATTTTACAACTATAACAACAAATTAAACCTAATTTAACAAATCAAAATAAAATATAGGGTTTAGGAATTTAATCTTCTTACCGAGAAATAGGTAATGGAGCTAGCTGAAAATTGAAAATTTCGAAATGCTAGTGGCATGGAAGGTTGTTGACGGCATGGAGGAGGGGTTGGAGGAGGGTTTAGAGGAGGTATGATTGATTTTGGAAGGAAAGCAAATGGAAGAAACTGTCGGCCTGGGGCAGCAGGTATTCACGATTTTTCAACGGCTACTGATGGCTGCCAACGGCAACATTAACGATGGTTTCCAATAGCCACCGACGGCTAAGTTATTTTAATTTCAATTATGCTACAGAAATTGCTTGCCGTCGCTAATTAGGCGACGTATCGTCGGAAACTGTCGTCGTTATTTACTGTGCTTGTAGTAGTAATGAGAACATTGCTGCTTATATGTAGCAGCATTACACATTTTCTTCATCAACAGGATCCGAAGGCGATGATCAGGCTTGACAAATATGGTTTTTTCTATTTGTGTTGAGATATTGTATATATATGCACTTTGAGATGAGTTGGGTAGTTTGAATTTATTGGTAGATAGTTTGATAGTTACATATACTATGAGATGGGTGAGGTTCATGTTATTTGATCTGCATGATAATTTTTAAGATGTTAGATGTATGAGGTTGATTTGAGAAGGTATTGGATGTATTTTGACATGTTGACTAATTTGAGTTAGTTATTGTTGGTTTATTATATATTGTTAGATATTTGAGTATATTGTTGGATGTTTGAGATTGGTTTAGTATATATATTAATGTTTTTTAATTATTGATTTGGTATATGTAATATGAGCTTTGATATATATGATTTATATATGTGAAATTGAGCTATAAAATATTTTGTTTTATATGTGTGGTTTGGAGGTTGAATGTCTGCTGTAATTAAAAAACACTCCAGATTTTCGACGGCCATCGACTACTTACTGGTAACTAACATAACGACGGCTAGCAACATCAAACTGGGGTACCCCGTGACCTTCCACGTGTACACGATGGGCGTCGAAAGCAGTCGGCAATGTTGTCGCTAGCCGTCGAAAATGGAACGATGTCTGAAGGAGCCATCAGAAATGTCGTCGAAGTACTTTTCTTCGATGTCCAATATTTCTGCGGCTACCGATGGTCGTCGACGGATTAAAGCTGTCGAAAATCCTGTTATTTCTTTTAGTGATCATTTCAGTTACCATATTTGCATATACCTTTGAAGTCAAAGTGAAAATTATTTGGACATTTCAAAATTTTGATCTTCGTGTTATGCGTAATTCTTATGTTGTATACGCTATTTGTATTAGAAAATATAACATTTCAATTCTATTGTAATATTTTCTCTAATTTAATTATATTGTGTAATGTTATTAAAGTTTAATAATGGAGATGTTGAAATATAATTTCTTTGAACCAAACTTAGACATTATTACAATTTGAACACAATTTTTCTATTTTTGGTTTATAATACCATTATCAAATCAAATTATGTATACGAGCGTTAAGGCACGCACTTCGCGCGTCATAATGGCATGTGCCTCGCGCATGAATTATTTTTCATTAACATGTTCAAGAAAAAATGGTTTGCACAAATATTTAGCCATGTTTTTACGTTGAAATAATGTATAGCTAATTTAAACTTTTATTTCTAAGTTGAAATATCTAATTTTTATTGTTAGTTTGAATTTTATTTGTATTATTAATTAATAAACAACAAATTTGTGGTTAATTAAAGAAAAAAATGTTTATTTGTTAGATCCTAATTTTAAGTGTAGATGGACATTTTGAATTTGTAAAGAAGTTTAACTGTTAGATCCTATTTTTAGGGGATATTAAGATTTGTTAATATCGGGCAAGTTTAACTGGTATATCCTATTTTTAAGTACTATTAAGATTTGTTAATACTATAGAGGGGTATTTTTTTGTAGTTCACGTTGATACCAAAAAAGTGTGACAGCAAATGTATTACAACTCTTATTAAAGAAAGATGTAATGTTATTAAAGTTTAATAATGCAGAGGTTGAAATGTTATTTCTTTCAACCAAATTTAGACATTATTTCAATTTGAACACAATTTTTCCATTTTAGGTTTATAATACCATTATCAAATCAAATTATGTATATATTTAAATTTATATGTTAAGCATTGAATAAAATTATATTGATATTACATTTAAAAATTAGTTAGTATGTATGCTTAGTAATACAATGCTTACCGAATTGGAAACAACTATAGTTGAAGTTATCGTTTATTGCATAAAATTATTGTGCTCAAAAATATTAATTATACTTTATGTATTTTGAGGTTTAGTGATAGAATTTATCAAAAAACATTTGTCAATAGCGTTCAAAAAAAGCTCAAAAAAGGCTCATTTAAAAAATTACAATCCATAAACTTGCATTTTCAGCATTATATAACTATAATTACAAAAAATTGCATCATCTAATCTACAGGGTGAAACGGGATTCACACTACAATGTATAATGTATATGCAAGAAAAGACAACGAAAGGTGGTAAGTTAACAGGTTTAGGTCATAGATATCAACCATCCATTAGAGCACTATGTACAACCCGTTAATCAAAATGGGTCCAATTAAGTTAATGATCTATTTTGAGCGTTATATTTATTGGTGAGGTGGGAAGTTAACAGGTTTAGGATCCAGATGAATCAACCATCCATTAGTAGGCCTGTCAACGGATACTTTCGGATGCGGATAGTGCCATATCCGCATCCGCATCCGAAATGATTTTCGGATATCGGATATCCGCATCCGCGGATACGGACGGATATCGGATAATTATCCTATCCGCTAACGACCGATAAATCAAGCAACATAAATATAAATTTTAAGTTTAACATACATTTTTTTCAATCCAATTGATCATAAAAGTGTTAAATATAAACAAATATGGCGATAATAAATAGTTTTGAGCGGTTAATAAGCATTAAATGTATATAATACAAACTATTAACTTGATAAAACAACAAATAAATATCTTTCATTACACTAAAATGCACACAATTTGTACTATAATATTGACAAAGACCGGACGGATAATTTTCGGATGCGGATGTCTTCGTATCCGTATCCGCATCCGTTTTTTCGGATATAGGATATTATCCGCTTTTCGGATACGAATGCGGACAGATTTCGGATTTTTCGGGTATCCATTGACAGTCCTACATTAGAGCACTGCGTACAGCCAATTAATCAAAATGGGTCCGATTAAGTTAATGATTTATTTCGAGGGTTATATTTATTGGTGTTTGTATTAACGTATTTGCCAAGTAATCAACTTTATGCATTTAAATTAAACAAAACATTATTTGTTCTTGCAACTGTACAATCTCTAATACATAGAGGCGTGCTGGGGTGCAAAACCAAAGCATGCACTCCCAATTAAGAGAGGTTCGGTTTTCCATCCGAACACGGTCCGAGCTCATCTTGTTAACACGGGTATGAGTTTTGCTCTAACTATTCAGGTTCGATCCAGGCTCGATTCGGTTATTTTTAGGATCATATACGATTTTATCAAATACCTTTTCGATTTAGACCCGATTTGTTTATTGATTTTTCGTAGTATTAAAAAATGACTGTTTATGTTAAAATTGTTTGTGTATAAATTTTCAGGGCAAAATCTATTTCAATTCGAGTATTTACGTAGTAGCCCTCAAAAATTAAAAAAGGTCTTTAAAGCAAAAAAATAACTTAGTAGCCCCTACCATTTCTACAGCTACGCTTCCCATCATGCAAAACGTCGTGAAAAATTGAATTTTTTCTTCATCGAGTTAGAAACTAGGGCTAGAATTTTTTATTCACTGATTTAGAAACTTAGTACTGAAAAATTAAATTTTTTCTTAGTAATGTCTATAAACCCAAAAAATAACTTAGTATTGAAAAATTGAAATTTTTCTTCACTAGTTTAAAAACCCAATTCACAGAACTACAATTAAAAAAGTCTGTAAACCCAAAAAATAACTTAGTAGTGAAAAATTGAATTTTTTCTTCACTAATTTAGAAACTAGGGTTTTGAAGAAGTGGTGGTTTAAACAGTAGGAAACCGACGTAAGAAGATAATGGAATTGAGAAGAAAGAAAATACGCAGCTTTCTAAGGGTATTTTAGGCTTTAATTTTTTTTTTATTTTAGAGGGGCTACTAAGTAATTATCTGTATTGAAATAGAATTTGTCAATTTTCAAACCATCCAATTTGTATGCTAAAATAGCTTGTGGATAAATTTTATAAAAATTGCAAGTTTAAATTATGATTTTGACATAAATATTACGAGTTTATTATATAAATATTACTCAATGGATTTGAAAAGCTTAATACCCAGACTCGGATATTGATTTTGAAATGTCCTATAAATTTGGGTAGTCCAAGTTTTAATTATTGTAATCGGTTTTGGATCCGACTTTTAAAATAATTGGACCGAACCCCACTACATATCATTTGGCGGAACATTTAATTTCCTAATTGATTATTCATGTATATACCGAAAAAACCGCTGGAAATATATTAAACTACAGTAGTTTTATAATAATCTTATTTTTGTCTAGTGTCAACAGTAACAAGTATTAATTTAGACCTCAAAAAAAGTAAAGGGAAAACTATAACATATACTTTAATTCATTACCACATTTCATACCATAATAGCTAAATAAGGAATTAATTTAAAAGACAAAAATTTGTATATTTTTTGCCTCAAGGACAGAACCTCGATATTTTTACCATAAGGACAAACATTCTTCTAAAAATTATTCATAAGGACAAATATTTTTCAGAATTATTCATAAGAACAACAAAACTGCTACAAAGCTAAAAACTGATACCTAAAAACTGCTACCGATAACTACAAACTGATACTATCAATGACTAAAAACTGATACTTAAAGAAAGTTGTCCTTCAGGGTAAAATATTGAAGGTCTGTCCTTGAGACAAAAACGCTGAAAATTTTTGTCCTTGACAATAATTTCCTGTAGTGTAATGAAAAATAATCTAATTACATATATCTACCATCTTCCTTCTTGAAACTAAAATAAAAAAACTCCTAAAATAGAATAAGCTACCTCGTAATTAAAGCCTAAAATCATATGATGGCCACAGGCTGTACCACCAACAAACGAAGCTGGAAATAATATGTGTTGCAATTGTGAAATCTGAAACTCCATTCATTTTTTGAATAGTACGAAGTGATTCAAATTCAACTCAAGTTATTAATTTTTCTTTTTCTGCGACTTGAATTAGAAGTCAAAGCGTAACTAATTTTATCTTTATCCATCTTTTCAGCCTTACGTAACCGTCAAAATTTATTATTGAGCAGCAAAGAGTATATTTGCCCGTGGGAAGAAATCAATAGATATTTTCGCAAATTTTGTAGAAAAACTTAACACCAGAAGAAAAAAATTGTTTTTTACAAAAATTCCTACCTTCTTGCATATGGGAACAGAGAATTTTGAGATCAATGATTTTAGTGGAAATTTAGATCGCATCCTTAAAACGGAAGAATATTGCAAATCGGGTCCCTGTGTAAGTTTCATTATAAAGCGGGTCCCTGTTTTTGCTGTAGAATAATTGCTAACATTTCAACAACTATTCAGGAATACTTGCAGATAGTAAATATTGTTGCTGAAATGTCAGCAACAATTGAATATTATTGCTGATAATCATGCAATTGTTGCTGAATAATTATATATCAACTAAAATTTATATTAGTGCAACAATATGTGCAATTATTCTATATTGTTGCTGATATATGTGTAGCTATTCCATAAAATAAGGTATTTTTGGCTTATTATTGCTGATTTGTATGCAACTTTTATGAATTATTGCTTTTTTCGCTGCAATTATTGGGAATAAGCTGTGTGTTCTATGCAATATTGATTATTTTTCAATTATACGCAATTTCATCATTTTTTCCTTGATTGTTGTGCAATAATGTGTTGTTTGAAGAAATGTAAATAGTAAATTTGGAAAATTGAACTAAACAGAAAAAATTGCATGAAACGACGCAATTTTTTACTAAAGTTGCCGAAATATCGACGATTTCAAGAAAATTGCAGAATTTCCTAAAGTGCGAATTTTGTTGTTTTTTTGGGTTTTGATTAATTTTTTTGTGTTTTTCTTGCATTGATATGAAGATGATTATATTTTGAAATAAGTTTTGATGTTTGGCAATTTTTTATGATGTTTTTTGTTGTTTTCTTGTTGATTTTCGAAAAACAGGGACCTAATTTATAAAGTTTTAAGACAGGGACTTTTCATGTATTTTGAAACCTACCAGGGACCTGTGCCAAAAGTGCTGTTTTTTTTATCGGACATATACACGTTCAAGGGTTGATTCAATCTGAGCATACCGGGACGGAGGATTTTGAGACCAGTGATTTTCTCCTAGTGCTCATATACACGTTTAAGGGTTGATTTAACTTGAGCACACTAGAACAGATGATTTTGAGACCGGTGATTTTCTCATAGAAAGAATTAGAGAAAATGACAAACTATAAAAAAAAATAAACTGAAGGACGTCAAGTTTCAATTTTAAGCTGAAGAACAAATGTTATTTATCATTAGCATTATATTCAACTTTTACACTATACAAAATGCTAGTTATATCTAGCATTATATTCAGTTTTACACTATACAAAATGCTAGTTACAACTAACATCGTTCTTCTGCCTAAGAAGCAAATTTGTTGTCCTTCAACCTAAATTTTTTTCTATTGCTGCGTACAATTCAAGGGTTGATGTAAACAATCAAATAAAATATTCATAACAGGAAATTATTGTCAAGGACAAAATTTCTCAGCATTTTAGCGTCAAGGACAGACCTTCAGTATTTTAACCTGAATGACAACTTTATTTAGTTATCAGTTTTTAAGTTTTTAGGTATCAGTTTGTAGTTATCGGTGGCAGTTTTTAGGTATCAGTTTTTAGTTCGGTAGCAGTTTTGGAAAAATGTTTGTCCTTATGAATAATTTTGAAAGAATGTTTGTCCTTATGAATAATTTTTACAAGAATGTTTGTTCTTGTGGTTAAAATATTGAGGTCTTGTCCTTGAGTCTAAAAATATTCAAATTTTTGCCCTTTTAAATTAATTCCCCTAAAATATAATCCATGTGCAAATCGTGCAAGCTAAACAAATATTCATTCATTTGAAGTCTCCTTCGACTCAAATCGAGATGACGTAAGTTTTATACTAACGTCTGATAATTGGTAAACGCATCATGTAATTATTTTGGTCCAACGTCTCCAGTCGGTCTGTGCAAGAGACATGTGTTAATTAGTAAACGCAGACGTGTATGGTTTGGATGAATAAAAAAAAAACATCAGCATTAAGTATGATATATGGAGATACGTCAAAAGATTCACATTAGTATTTTCCGACAAAATGCCAATGCCATATGATTGTCGTCGTAAGGCTAGTTATAGCAGACACTATGTTCAATTTTACACTATACAAGTTACAATTAGCATTTTTCTTCAACCTGAAAAAAAAAAAAGTTATTGTCTTTCAGTCTAAATTATTTGTAAAGTTTGTTGCTGTGCCTGTTTTCCTGCATAAATTATTTAATACGGTTAAAACTAATGAAATGTACATTTTTACAATTTTCTAAAATTAATAACTTTTACAAATGAGGTTTGTTTGACACGCGGGTTTTTGCGTTGCGATCGTTCAAAGTGCTCTACATTATATAGTTGATTTGAATTGAATCCGAACAATTTAAAATTCTATAATTTATTTATTTGAATTTAAAATTGTATTTGTTTATTTCAATGAAATTCCGTAATTTATTTCGTGTTATTTGCAATTATTAAACACATATTACACAAATTAAAACAAATAATTAAATAATTATAAATCAATTAAGTAAAAAAATCATATTTCAAATACTTTGATTAGATAATTCGTTCGCATCACCAAACATATTACCATTCAAATACCACGTTCAAATTTACCATTTTCATTCGTTTCAAAAGGCGCGCCCTTGATGCCACCGTGGATCCAAAAAATTTATATGCTACAGTTGTCTAATAACAATAGACAAATAGCAGAAATTACGTATATTCATTTACTAGAGAAATTTCTACGAGTAATTTTAGATGTTTTTTGTTTATTATATATATATGATGATTTTATATATAACAGCTCAGGTGGGGTAATAATCAGGCTCTGAATATTACCCCCCGAATATTCAGGAGGAGGCCCAACATGGGCGCTGATTAAATCAGCGTCCAGCATTGGGCGCTGATTTAATCAGCGCCCAAGCTATGGGCGTTGATTTAATCAGCGTCCGATGCTGGGCTGCTATAAGTGGGGCGCCCAGCCCCTTTCCCCCTCATTCTTTCTCTGATTTATTTTGTTTTTAATTTAAAAAACATAGAAATGCCGCTACGTGTAACCAAAATCGCAAGACGAACCGTGCACCATCAATCAGAGGAGCTTGCAGGTCCAACACACATTGTTCCAGCTCCGGATACGACGATTTACCAGCTACGGATTCTGTACGAGCTACCAGAGGGATACAGTCATCGTATCTTCATGGCATTGGATGCGGTCGAGGTACAATCCTAACTAAAAGATAACTACCCATTAAATAATGTTAATTAGATAGATATGTGATATTGTAAAGTGCCTTACTTAGTTGTTTGAATTTAAAGTGTACAATAATTCCGAACAACCCTTTAATTTTTTAGTCCCAGTACGTCAGCTATCGTGGTAGTTGGGTGAAGTATAGAGCGCAACAGTATGACACACTACCCCAAGTTTGAGTAGATAGGCTGTAGACTAGTCCTTTTGCACAGTTCTTACAAATTAAGCCAACACAGTCTTTTGATCGTCCACTTATAACAGCCCTAGTTGAGAGATGGTGGCATACGATACATACTTTTCATTTTTCGGATTTTGAGCTTGGCATTACCCCCGCCGACTTTTATGTTGACTGGGATTGAGATTGGAGGCTCTAACAGGATACCATTTCATTTTGACCATACGTTTGAGAGCCCCGAGGTCTTCACTATTTATCTACCCCAGTTTGAGGAGGATCATGTTACCTCCGGAGTTGTCCCCCTTACATATCTATAGGCGTACATTGCATCTCATATAGGCACCAAGGTTATGTGTGACCCCGTGCTTAGAGCATTTCTGTTGTACTTATTTAGTTCGACTTTCTTTTCGAAGCAAAAGAGTATCATTAGATTAGGTTACCTTGCAGCGGTAGCTGATTTAGATCATCTGCATATTATAGAATGGGTTCTGCTATACTCGGATATTTGTACATCGCTCTTGATTCTTTTGCGTTGAGGGAGGTTGGACAGATGTTTGGGTTTTGGTACATTCTGCCGTGCTAGTACTATGAGTACACGGCGAACATGCATCCACGTATTGTTGATACTGCTAGTCATGCTCCAGAGACATATTTTCGCGCATGAGATGATGGGAGTGTGTTCAGTTCATTTCTCGAGTGCCTATGGGGGTGAGGCATGACCTGTTGGAGGCCCGTACGTAGATTGATATAAGGTGCATGAGCAATATATTTCAGGCACCATGGGCTGCATATTGGATTGCCATTACACATACGGGCCTGATGCATGATGCTCGTACACTATATATTTCATAGGGACAGTTTGGCACAGGTCCCTAATAAGTTTCAAAATACGCAAAAACTCCAGTAAAAAAAGTTTGTAAATTAGGTCCCTAGAATTAAGTTACCGAATAATGGCATACACTTATGCAATTATTCAGTGAATAATTGCAGACATTTATGAAATTATATCAAAAAATTGCAGACATTTCCATAATTGTTCACTTAAAAACTGCAGAAATTTCCACAATTTTTTCAAAAATTGGCGGAAAATTCTACAATTATTCACCAACAAATTGGGGAAATTTTCCGCAATTTTTACAAAAAAATGTGGAAAATTTTGCAATTATTCACCAAAAAAATTGCGGAAATTTCCGCAATTATTCACCGAAAACATTGCATAAATTTATGCAACTTTTGGATATAATTGCATAAATGTCTGCAATTATTCAGTGAATAATTGCATAACTATATGTAATTACTTAGTAATTTAATTCTAGGGATCTAACTTACATACTTTTTTTTACTGGGGTTTTGTGTATTTTGAAACTTATTATGAACTTGAGCCTAATATTCACTATTTCATATCACTTGGGCATGCGAAGGATGATCTTACTCCCACCGGCGTTTCTTCCTATTTGGTATTTGGTGGAGCGATGCTGGTTTCGCACTAATGGGGAGTTACGTATCCCTGGAGATCCATTGGATCGCAGTATATATAGGGATTGAGGTAGACTAGTTGGGTAGATGCTTCTACATTTTTCTTAGCGGAGGGGGACTATGACAGCTACTGGGTTAGAGTTGCTCCTCAACGATACATGTTACCTGACTACGCTCGAGGAGTGAACTCTGATCATATAGGCTCACACATTGCCAACGGTAAAGTTCAAGCATCTCCATTTTCTTTTGATCCCACTCCATCCCAGTATTCTCAACAGCCCATGGACTTCAGGCTGGACGCCTCTTATAGAGCGTATGATCTTACCGGTACTCTTATCGAGCAGCCGATAGTTTATCCATCGTATCATGATATTGTTGGTGTCCCCATTGTTGGACTATACCCGCCTCATGAGGTAATTCATTGTATTAATAATTAATTGTACAGTATTAGTTAATCAATTTAATATTGATATATTATATGTAATTACAGTAAGTAGGTAGGTTGGACGAGCATAGGCGTTATATTGCCGCCATTCAGCATTTGACACTCGTTCATACCCAGGCGCTCAGTCTTCAGGCTCAGGTGATGCATGCACAGATTGATGATTTGTAGGCTTAGCTGGCTGCATTTCAGTTTGGTCATGGTGGTCTCGCTCATGACGACGACACAGACGACGAGGACGAGGACGACGTAGGCGGCGGCGATGACGAGGACGACGGTGACGACGAGGACGACGACGGAGGAGACAACGACGACGATGCTGTTGACTTAGGATGGTCATTTTGTGTACTGTTACATTTATTTTACCGTTGATTGTATATATTGATGCACTACTGTATTATATTAAGGACATGTATTACTATTTATTTGTTGCGTTATACAGCTTTTTTTACATTTACATTGAGGACATGTATTGAGGACTTGTATTGTATTGAGGACATGTATTAAGGACTTGTACTGTATTGAGGACTTGTACTGTATTGAGGACTTGTACTTTATTGAGGACATGTATTGTATTGAGGACATGTATTGAGGACTTGTACTGTATTGAGGACATGTATTGTATTGAGGACATGTGTTGAGGACTTGTATTGTATTGAGGACATGTATTGTATTGAGGACATGTATTGAGGACTTGTACTGTATTGAGAACATGTATTGTATTGAGGACATGTATTGAGGACTTGTACTGTATTGAGGACATGTATTGTATTGCACTACTTTTGATGTTTGCATAGGTTTATTTATAGCACATTTACATTGCATAACTTTATTGGTAGTGTCACGTCATATCGAGCACAGTTTGCACGTTGCACTCCTTTTGATGTTTGCATAGATTTATTTATAGCACATTTACATTGCATAGCTTTATTGGCAGTATCACATCATATCGAGCACTGTTTGCACGTTGCACTTCTTTTGATGTTTGCTAGACTTATCACTTTAGACTTATTCGAACACTATACCCACATTGTATAGTTTTTGCCATAGGACATCTTCTTACTACTACATATTCTATTGCTTGGCAAATCGTTCTGAATTCATCTCATCCTATTAAGCAAAAATTAGTGGATTATAGCCATATTCCTTGCCAGAATCATACTCGTACGAGGGTCCTTATACGAGAACGCGCCTAATCCGTCTTACCCCGAAGAACCAATCGGTTGGTACGTTGAGATGGAGGAAAGACATTACGAAGATGTGAGAGAGTATGAGAGAACTTTGCAGGAACAGAGGCTTTTGGAGGACGGAAGAAGGAAAAGGGAGGAGCGAAGGAGCAATAATGGGAGAAGGCAAAGAGGGTTGAAATACGGGCTCAACAACCTCAACGAGAACAAGAGGTTGATTCTTGAGAAACATATTGCAATTGTTGAGTTAAAGTTTTGTATTCCGTCATAAGAAACAGATCAGACATAGGTCGACGCCACTATAGATGCCGCAATTTTCCTGATGGATGTGGATGGTTGGACGATCCTTTACCTCACTGTGTTTATAATGCTTCGGTAACGTTGAGAAGCTCTGGTAAACGTGACATAAGTACTGCGAGTATCCAGAATATGTTTCGAATTAATCTACAATCAGAATGATTATTAAAGGCTTCGTTTAGAGTAACACAAAAACCTTGCTCCATCTCCTCTTCCATATTCTTGTACCGGCTTCTATGTATGCTTTGATTAGCACCAAATAATCCTGTGGAGTCCAACTTTCATTTTCCATGGAATTTTTTGTACATTACAACTATGAAATTTTCACTTAAATAGGCAATTAAAACTTGTCGTTATGCAGATCAATAATGTCTGCCACTTGCTAAATTGGATTTGACTACATTATGCAGTATTTTTCTACCACTTGCTAAAGTTGATTTGACTACACACTGAATTATTTGTCTACCACTTGCTACAATAGATTTGACTACACTATGCATTTTTTGTCTTCCAGTTGGTAGAGTTAATTTAACTACACTCTGCATTTTTTGTCTGCTGCTTGGTACAGTTGATTTCACTGCACTCTGCGTTTGTTGGTCTGCCACTTGCTAATGTTGATTTGACTACACTCTGCATTTTTGTCTGCCACTTGCTGAATTAGATTTGATAGCACTCTGCGTTTTTTGTTTGCCACTAGCCACTTGCCACTACCTACATATCGTATCTGTTAACGCTGAAAAGTGAACGCTAACACCCGGTGTGTGTAGTAGAACTGTGAAAGCACCACCCGTGTGATGGGAACAAGAAGTAAGCAGTAAAATAGTGAAAAAGCAGTAAACAATAGCAGTTTATAGTGGTTTGGTTTGCGATCGAGCCTACGTCCACTTTGAATCTCTTTATTGCTGAATCTGGTTACAAGACGATACAATACTCTTATGAAAACAATACAATTTGATCGCAAAGACACCCTTGACTACTAGCTCAAACTTTGATGAAGAAACTCGATGAATCCGTGTTAGATGTATGGAATTCCTCTCGTAGCTTGTTGTAGTGTCTCGAATGTTTGAAGATCTTCGACTGTTGAATGAGTGGAGAGTTCGGCAGAGTAACGTTGCTCAAGAAATGATCGGCCCAAAAAAAGTCCCCCTCATGTTGAAAGTGGTGGTCTATTTATAGGAGTCGAATTCTGAACAAAAGTTTCATCACCAAGTGATAGGTCGGCTACGACCCAAGGTAAGTCGTAGAACGTAAGTCGGCGACGACATAAGGAATCTGGCTTACTTTGGTTGCAGCTAATTCTTCTGAACGAGTTAGTAAGTCGTGCGCGACTTAGTATAAGTCGTAAGTTGGCAATGACCTAAAAGATGCAGCACTGCCTTCATTTCCTTAAGTCGGTGAGCTTTTTAGGTCGTCCAGACCTTTAAGTCAGTATGCTCCCTTCAGCAGTTAGGTCGGTTAATTGTTAGGTCGGCAACTATTGGGTCGGTATACCTTTTAGGTCGGCAACTCTTAAGTCGTTAGGTCGTCCAGAAGTCTTTAGGTCGCTAACCTTTATAAGCTGTTAGGTCGTGCTACTTCATAGGTCGTAGATCGCTAATCTCTTATGTCGGAACTTCCTTAACTCGGTAGGTCGTAAGTTCCCATAGGTCGTTAAGCTCTTAAGTCGGCAGCTCTTTTAGGTCGGCAACTCTTAAGTCGGAAGCTCTTTTAGGTCGGCAACTCTTAAGTCGTAGCCCATTAAGTCGGTCCTTGTCTTAAGTCGTTTATTTTCCAACTCGTTAGGTCGCGAATCGAAAGAGGGTTAACAGTTGCCCCTCGAAGTATGCGCCTAAGTCGTAGGTCGTATGCTTCGATCTCCTTAACTTACTCTCTGATGAGCTTCTTAGGTCGCGGACGACTTACGATAAGTCGTTGGCTGTTTGTGGCAATTCACATTTCACTGCCTCAGTGTATAAATAGCTTAGGTCGGCTCCTCTTTTACTTCACCTGTTTTATTATTCTGCTTAGCCATTAACGAATACTTGAGCTCTCGAAGACGAATCCCACTACTCGATCATCATTTATCATCAGCATTACACTGCGTAAGTGAATTCAACTAATATCCAAACATGATCATCATTGAATCGAGGATCCCGTGTTCGTTGCCCTTAATTCGAGTTTGTACATTATGTTTTATCACAAGTCGTGTCGCATCCGATTCTCGACTTCCTTTAGCCGCGATGTCAGTGCGATCCTCGAATTCATTGCCACGTACCGGTTTCACGATGGATTTGGGATAATTTGATGATGTTGTGAGATGCGATTAGGAGACGTGACTTAGGGTTTTTGATAGGGGATAGTCTGAAGTTACTGGGTTTATGGATCTCAAGTCAGCTGACGAATTACTGAATTTCCCAATAGAGAGGAAGGTAATCGGCAGAAGGAGATAAGGGTTTGACTCGAGTAGGAGATAGCTTGAAATCCCATCGGAGACGACCCAAAAAATTCACGATCTAAAATATTCACGATTCAGCACTTCGTCCGGTTCAAGAACCCTTGCGACCTAACTTTCCTACGACCTAATTAGTTTGCAGCATAGACAATAAGTCGCGGCCGAGCTTGGACTTAGAGAAAATAGTGCCGTTTAGACTTGAAACCTTCATATGTATTACGACTTAAGAGTTACGACTCAGCCTGACTCGTAGCACATCCTTTAGACCGGGGACGGGCTAGAACTTGAAGAATTTTCGACCCATGCTAAGTCATGAACGAGTTAGAACTCAAACATATTTTTCACTACCTTGAACTTCAAGACTTGAATTGCCTGAACTTTGAACTCTGGACTGTTGAACTTTGTTGCATTCTTTTACAGATCATCTATAATTCTAATTACCTGTTATAACATTTACAGAAAACCGGGATGAATATACTGCCACTGATTGCCCACATCGAATGACAGATTAGTTGATAAAGAAAAAATCAAATTAAATGAACTGTACGAATGAAATGCTATACAATAACCAATTCAAGTGAAGTATTAAAGCAAAATCGTAATAGTCAACTGAAACTGATTTGTTTGCATTAACACTGCACTTGAGCATTAACAAGTTCTGAAATCTTATAATTGACTGATTGTCAGCTAGTTTAATTCCAGTTATGTTTGCTTTTTTTTTATTTTCATTAGTTTTGCACAACACTTCACACTTTTTAGGAAACGTGCACCTTCACATTTGAACATCCAGTTGATTGTGTAGAATGTCTTCTCAACAAGAAGAAATAGAGCAAGTCGAAGAGACTTTTCCAGTTGATGTTCCGTTGAATGATCCTCCAGAGAGGGTCTCGACCACTTTGAACTACAGAACCTTTAACCAGTTGTGTACTCAATTCGGAATTGCTGAAGCAGACGCACAACTACCCGGGAAGCCTGATAATGCTGATAGACCTCCTCGTTGTTTTGTTGCGGTAAACCGACAAATGTGCCAGAATGGAGCTATCCCTCCTTTTAATGACTTCTTGCGAACACTTCTTCTACGATTAACCATCTCCCCTTTCCAGCTGCATCCCAATGGATATGCTATCTTAACGGGGTTATGCGTGCTCTTTAGGAGGACACTCGATCGCCTTCCAAGCTTCGACGAAATTTGTTATTTGTGCACATTCGCTAAAAACAAAGACCATCCTTCCATCACAGTTGTGAGAAGTGCTAGAAACCGTAAGTTGATCATCGGTCTCCCTGATAGTGTTCACAGTTTTCTAAGCCAGTTTTTCTACGTTCGCTGTCCTCCGGGATTTTACACTATCTGGAGAGTAGGAAGTAAGATCGCTTGTCTCTGTTTCTTATGTTTTTTTGAACTTGCCGAAGTCCGAGTTGTCAAGTGTTAACTTTGCCCTTTTCTTTTCAGCACTTCCTCCTCCTTCTAGAGATCCCGGTCACAAAGCGACTTTTGAGAGGCTTATGGCGGTGCCAGTTGAAGAGAGGAGTATCCAATTTCTATTGACAGACGAATTTTTACATCAATTCGGGCTTTTAGACTCTTCCCGCTTTATTCAGCCCCGTGAAATTTCTAATTCTTCAGCACAGACAGCAGATGCCCCAGCTTCAACGGAAGAGATGGTTCCAAAGGAGCCAACTGTAGACACTGCATTAGTAAAGTGTTCTACTTCTATCGATGTTGCGGGATCGTCCAGCAAGCCGACACTTGCCCCAATTATTGAAGAGGAAGAGAATCCTCGAATTTTTGAAAAGTCAGCCGACATGGAAGTTGAAAAGGAGAACTCTGCTGGGCACCATGGTGATGACACCTTTGATGACTTGAGTGATATAATGATAACCTCTCGAGAGCTCTTTACAGATGACTTTCAAAAAGCGACTTCTCCTGTTGTTGAAGCGACTTCCTCTTTGAAACAAACTTTGACACCTTCTACACCAACCGTCTCTGTTTCCACATTAAAGCGTGGTTTGTAGTTTGACGCATGTAGTTTGCACGCCGCACACACTTAGGATTTTCTCAGCAATTATACACACTTATCTTTTTTCTGGAAATTTCTAAACTTCATTTCTTTTCCATTTTCAGATTCTTCGATGGGGCGCACCGGCTCATATTACGACAAGTTTCAGCGCTATGGAGGTCGCGGAGCTTACGACTTTAGGCAATACCTCGATACCCTAAGGGAAACGGACGAAGAAAGAGCTATTAGGAAAGCTCGAGAAAGGCGGGACTATGAACGTCAGCATGGGAGGAGGGATGAACGGTACGACTCTTCTTATAGAGGCGATGACTCTCACAAGCGAAAGTCTTATGATGATAAGGGGAAGACTCATATCGTTGACGAATCAAGCAAGCGGTCCAAGCCTAGTGACGCATCTGCAATTTCTGAGAAGACCGATGCTCCCATCTCTCCTAATGTTCCATCCGGCTCTCCTGCTTTAAAGAAATCTGACATCCAGTCGATCATCAGCAGGCCTCAGTATCAGGTCAAAGACGCCCCTCCTATTCTTCAAAGCCGATTTCCGAATTGGTGCTTGAAAGGGGTGCGTTTTGACCTTGATTTGGTTCCGATCGATAAATCGGATATGTTGCGTAGCCTAGATGCCGTCAAACTTAATATTGAAAGGGTGTCCGGATGGCAAAAGCTTGTCGATGAGCTGCAAAGAGTCAACCGTGCGAATCTTGAAGCCATGCTGACCATGGAAAATGACAAGACGGAATGGGACAAAATCTGCAAACAGCATGACGCCGAGATGACGAGTATTGCTGATGATAATGCGAGACTTGAGTCCGAGGTCACAAAACTCAAGGAAGATCTCGCCGCTTCTTCCGCTTCACAATCTCAAAAGGAAGAAGTGTTTCAAAAACAAGTGCGGGATGCGCATGCTTCTCAGAGGGATGCTGAGATGAAATTTGCGGCTGAGCAATTCGTCGTTGAAGAATACCGCAAAAATAATGCTCAGTTGCGGGAAACAGTTAACTCCCAGAACATGGAGATCGAATTGCTAAAGTCTCGACTTGCTAAAGCTGAGAAAGAGCGTGATGAGGCTGTTGCTGGTCGAGTTGCACCCGTTGTCGAAAAAGAAGCTGCTGAGCAATCTCATGAGGCAACGAAAGCAAACGTCAGCTCTACCTTATTCGACTTTTATTTACACAGCGTTCTGGGCCATGGGAGCCTATCCTTTTTGGGTCCTGAATACGAGATCACTCTGGCTGAGGTGTGGGAAGCCGCAGTTGATATGTTAGGCGGTGCTGGCTACGATGAGGCAGAGCTTGAGGCACGCTATCTTGACGACGAAACTCGTGCTGCTCTTGCTAAAGGGAAGGAACAACTCGCTAAAGCGCGGGCTGAACCGGCGGGAGAAGAATATCCGAAGGAGGAAGCTCCTTTAACTGCCCCCGTTCATGCTTCGACTTCGGCCGATGTTAACATTATGGACTCCAGTTCCTATTCTTCGCCTCCAGCTAAAGTTGCCAAAGAAACTGCGACCACTCCCACTGAGGATGAAGCTCCGGATGATACTGAGGCCAAGAAATTCGAGATCGATCTCGCCAAACTGACTCCTCCAGGTAACTTCAAATCAGATCTGGCTTAGGTGGATTATTCATTTGATACATTTGACCTGGATGAATTTCTCTCTTATTACTTAAGTCCTGGTGATCCGATATCTTCTCTTTTCTCGTAGAATATTAATTTTGACTTCTTTTCTTCTGTAGCGGAAGCACCGAGCACTGTGCACTCTTCCCCTCTTCCAGCTATTCCCCCTCCATCTCTTTAAGTCACTCCTGCTTCTCAACCAGGGTCGCAGGAAGAACAGATAGAAGCTCTCCGAGGCTTGGAGGATCCACTTGCTTCTCAAGAACAAAAAGCGGAAGGGACGGAGGACAGCGAAAAGACTCCGGAGCAGTCATTTGATGACAATACAAAACTATCCAAGCTGCTGTCTCCGGGAAGTGAATCTTCTTCAAAGAGGAAGGGAAAACGTGCCCTAAGAAAGAAGAAGAGAAGTGCTTCAACTGGGGAAGACAAAATAGAAGAAGACCCAACCACTCCTCCTTCTCCATCCCGCCCACATCGGATTCCGAAATTAACTATTAGGCCAAGCAAAGGCTCCAAGGGTGGCGGGAAGAAGGAATAACAAGCTGGATTTTCTACTTCTTATTTTGCTTTTTACATGTATCGACCGGAGATTGTGCGGGTACCGGTCCCCGCTTCTTTTTGTAATCTGCACAATGTAAAAAGTTTTCATAGTATTGAATGAAATAGCTATTTTACTTGTACAAATTCTTGTGTATGTGAGAACGCATCCGTTTCTCATTTTTAGTGCAAAATAAACGATTCTTTTTTACTTGTACATACTTTTTGTCTGTGTTTGAGAATGCATTTATTCCACATCTACTTTTCGTGATATTGCAATGAACTTGCGGTATGTTGCTTGCATATTACTTTTATTAATGTAACTGAATTGTATAACGTTGCCCCCATACCACAAGTGCATTGTAACATTTCTTGTTTTTACAAGACTGATACTCTTACTTCAGAGAATAACTATTCCACTTTTAAAGAAAGAATCATTCTGCTTTTAATAGAGTATATCTCGTTTTTAGAGAAGTTTTTACTTTCTCTTTCTTTCTTGAGGGACACTTCAACTTTCAGAGATGATCACTTTTATTTGTTAAAAAGTGAATTTTCCTACACAGTGAAATGAGCTTCTGAAGAAGGTTTTGATTTTGTGCCCCAATAAAGGGCTTATTTTTGGTACTTCGAACACGGTGGAGTGTGCCTCCGAAGAGGTCTTTCTGTAGCATTTCAACTTTTTTAAGGAAGAACTTTTGAGATGAATAAGTTAACCTTCCTTTGGGAATTGAAATGTGCTTTCGAAGAAGGCTTTTTTGTTTGAGTATTCTATTTTGGGACATGCCTCCGGAGAGGGCTCCTCTTAAAGAGTTGTGCCTCCGAAGAGGGCTTGTGGCGCCTCGGGAGAGGGCTTTCGCCTCCGAAGAGGGCGTGTGCCTCCGAAGAGGGCTTGTGGTGCCTCGGGAGAGGGCTTTCGCCTCCGTAGAGGGCGGGTGCCTCCGAAGAGGGCTTGTGCCTCCGAAGAGGGCTTGTGCCTCCGAAGAGGGCTTTTTGATTGCTTGGAAGTTACTTTCTCATGGTTGGATGGATCCACGGGGTGGACGCAAGTTGTTTGACTGGATGATCGTTTGCACAAACGATCGCAATCAATTAACAAGGGCCCTGTTCCTTCAGCTTGGGAAGGTGCCCCTCCGGTGGTTCCACCAATCGTTTTTGATTGAGAGAAGCACTTTCATTTTTTTTTGGCGTGCCTCGTTAGAGGGCTTTGTTGACCTTTGGGAAGGAGCATCGTTTGGTTGGTGTGCCAGGAAGGTTGCGTCTCAGGGGCGAGTAGATCCACGGGACGGACGCAAGCTGCCTGATCGGATGCATCACGATCAGTTAGCAAGGGCCCTATTCCTTCTGCTTAGGAAGGTGTCCCTTCGGTGGTTTTACCGGCCCTTTTATTGAGAGGCATACCTCCTTTTGGCTGCTTCTGTGTTTGCTTGGCCATGTTCTTTCATCATCTGCTCATTAGCGATCTTTTATTATCATTTCCAAGCGCATCTTCTTTCCTTTTGCAAGTAAATTGCCTTATCCGAAGAAGTGGACTTCACTGTTGAACGACTTCATGGGGCAAACGCGAGTTACCTAGTTGGATGTCTGTTCATATCGACAATCACAACCAGTTAACGAAGGCTTGCCACAGTGGAGTCGCCAACTTTTTATGCGAAGTTCTTCTTGTATAGGATTTGAATTTGGAATTTTTTGTCGCTTGGTATTTGCTTAATAGGTGATTTAGAGAGGTCGCTTGGCTTTGTGACGAGCAAGCCTTGTTTTAATGTCCTGCAATTTTGAATCGACTTTTTAGCAGTACATTTAAAGTATTTACATATCGAAATGAAACAGGCATTATGAAATAGTAAAGAACACAAGATTTATAGTGGTTCGGCCAAGATTCGGGCCTACATCCACTTTATAGCTTTTATTAACTTGCATTGATTTACAATGTCTTTCAATACAACTGATACATTCATCACTATTTTACAATTTTGAGCAAAGCTTTTTCAAGTAAAATAAGGACGTAAGTGGTTGCTATTCCAGGCTCTTGGAATTGGATCTCCTTCGACAGTGACGAGTTTGAAAGTGCCATCAAGAAGTTTATTGCCTATGACATATGGCCCTTCCCAGTTTGGGCCAAACACACCAGTTGCTGTCATGATCCTTTTCAAAACTAAGTCTCCGACCTCAAAGCTTTGTTGGCGAACTTTAGAGTTGAAGTGACTGGCTATTCTTTGCTGATAAGCTGAAACTCTGAGCCTGGCTTCTTCTCTTTTTTCATCAAGAAAATCAAGTGCTTCAAGTTGCAGCTTTTCGTTTTCAGTTTCGTTGAAATGAATTCTCCTGTGTGAAGGAACTTCTACTTCCACTGGAATCATTGCTTCTGATCCGTATGCCAGTGAAAATGGAGTGTGCCCAGTCGCAGTTTTGTGAGTAGTTCTGTATGCCCATAGTGCTAATGGAAGTTTATCGACCCAACCACCTTTTGCTTTTTCGAGTTGCTTTTTGATGGTTGACTTAATAATTTTGTTCACCGCTTCCACTTGCCCATTTGCCTGCGGATGAGCTACTGCTGAGAAGCTTTTTCGAATTCTGAATCGTTTGCAAAAATCCTGGAATTCTTCACTTTCAAACTGAGTGTCGTTGTCTGTGATTATTTTCTGCGGCACACCATACCTGCAAATGATATTTTTAGTTACGAAATTTATCATCTTTTTAGAGGTAATAGTGGCTAAGGGTTCAGCTTCAGCCCATTTTGTGAAATAATCAACAGCAATAATAGCATATTTGATTCCTGATTTAGCGATCGGTAAAGGTCCAATCAAGTCTATTCCCCAAATGGCGAACGGCCATGGGCTGACCATTTGTGTGAGTGCGGTGGAAGGCGCTTTTGGGATTTTTGCGAATCTTTGGCACTTGTCGCACTTTTTGGAGTAAATAGCAGAATCTCGATTAATATCCGGCCAGAAATACCCATATCGGAGAACTTTCTTGGCTAGAGTTTGACCGGCTGAATGATCTCCACATTCTCCTCCGTGTATCTCAGCTAGAATTGTCTTGGCTTCTTCCTTGGTTACACATCGGAGCAGTGGCATTGAAAATCCCCGTCTGTATAATCGGCCATCTTGAATTATATATCTTGATGCTTTCCTCAATAGTTTTCGACGTTCCTTAGAACTTTCTGGCAGGGAACCATTGAGTAGGTATTCTTTGATTGGAGTCATCCATGATTCATGCTCTTGAGACGCAACCATAATCCAATCAACATCCATTTCATCAATGCTTGGGGCTGACAGAACTTCCACAGGAACTAATCCCAGTAATTGAGCTTCTCCAGAACTTGAGTACTTTGCCAGAGAATCCGCTTTCATGTTTTCTACCCGAGGAATATGACTTATCGTATAATGATCGAAATCTTCGAGAAGTTCACATGCCTTTGACAAGTACGCGGGCAGATTTCCACCTTTAGCTTGAAACTCTTTCTTTACCTGGCAAACAATAAGTTGAGAATCGCTGAGGATCTGTAACACTTTGATGTTTAGTTCCTTGGAAATTTTTAAACCGGCAATGAGAGCTTCATACTCTGCTTCATTGTTTGTTGAAGGAAATTCCAGTCTCAATGCATAACACAACGATCGTCCTTCGGGGGTTTCGAGCACAACCCCTGCCCCAGAACAGTAATCATTTCTTGATCCATCAACATACAACTTCCACTGGATTGGAATGCCATCAGTTGTTTCATTCTCACTATCACCTTTGTCAGTAGATTTTGCGATGAAATCTGCTAAAGCTTGTCCGTTGATTGCTCTCCGGGGATGGTAAGTGATGTCATACTGGCTGAGTTCAATGTTCCATTTCAAAAGACGACCCGAAGTTTCAGGACGAAACATGACTTGCTTTAGAGGTTGATCAGTAAGAACCTTGATAGGATGAGCTTGAAAGTATGGTCTCAATTTCCTGGAAGCAATTAGCAAACAATAGGCGAGCTTTTCTATCTTCAAATAATTCATCTCTGCCCCAGTGAACCGTTTGCTGATGTAATAAACTAGACGTTGTATCTTCATATCTTCTTGTACAAGTGCTGCACTAAGAGCATGAGATGAAATTGCTAAATAGATGAAAAGGTCTTCACCATCACTAGGCTTGGATAGAACTGGAGGCGTTTCCATATGACGGATTAGTTCATCGAAAGCATCCTGGCATTTGGGAGTCCATTCGAAATTTTTCTTTCCTTTCTTTAGAGCATCAAAGAAGGGAATGCATTTGTCTGTGGCCTTGGAAATGAAGCAACTCAAAGCGGCGACTTTTCCATTGAGGCTTTGCATTTCTTTCTTTGTTTTAGGGGCTTTGACCTCTCTTAGAGCTGTGATTTGAGTAGGATTGGCTTCGATGCCCCTGGCGCTCACAATGAAACCCAAGAATTTCCCGGACTCTACTCCGAATGAACATTTCAATGGATTGAGCTTCATCCCGTACTTTCGAAGAATTGCAAACATTTCCTCCAAGTGACTCATGTGGTCTACAGCTTTCTTTGACGTTACCAACATATCGTCAACATAAACTTCCATGGTTCTACCAATCTAAGGTTTGAACATCGCATTGACAAGCCTTTGGTAGGTTGCCCCAGCATTCTTCAATCTGAAAGGCATAACTTTGTAGCAGTAGAGACCCACATATGTGATAAAGCTTGTGTCTTCCTGATCCGGCTCATGCATCATTATCTGATTGTACCCGGAGTAAGCGTCCATAAATGATAACAACTCATGCCCAGCCGTTCCATCTACTAACTGATCGATTTTGGGTAGCGGGAAACAATCTTTGGGGCAAGCTTTGTTTAGATCCGAAAAATCGATGCAGACTCTCCACTTTCCATTTGCCTTCTTAACCAGTACTGGATTTGAAACCCAATTTGGATAAGTGGAGTTTCTGATGAAGCCGTTCTCCATGAGCCGATCGACCTCTTCCTTTAGTGCTGTCGACCTTTCTGGGCCTTGAGTTCTTCTTTTCTGTTTCACTGGCGTGAATTTCGGATCAATGTTTAAAGTATGTACAACAATTTACGAGGAGATCCCACACATATCAGCATGACACCAAGCGAACACATCTAGATTGGCTTTTAAGAATGATATCAGCGTGTTTTGAACTGCTATGCTCAGCTATGAACCCACATTGAGTACTTTGTTCGGGTCTTTTGAGTCAACAGATATTGGTACCGTTACTTCCACAGGTACCACCCTATTCTCCCCTGTACTGGCTTTCCTGGGGTCCATTTCTTTTCTTGCATTGTTGTGTTCGCCAGTACAGGGGCCACCCCGTAGCTGCTACAAGGTTGGTTCCTTGATGCGGAGCGGAGCTGCCGCATCTTTCCCCATTTCTCTTTTCCTGGCCTCTCGGAGCTCTACAAGATAACATTCTCGCCCCGCGTTCTGATCTCCCTTAATGACAGCAACCCCATTATCAGTGGGAAATTTCATTGTTAAACACCATGGAGCGAGGACGGCCCTGAAAGCAGCAAGAGTAGGCCGGCCCAAGAAAGCATTATAGGCAGAGAACCCATCAACAATTACAAAAGTTTGCTTCCGAACCAACTTCTTATGTCCTTCGCCCATTTCGACAAACAAGTCCACTGTTCCAATTGGCTGTTTCAGCTCTCCTGTAAATCCAGCAATCTTGTGTGAGGAAGCTTGTACGTCTGCCATTGGAATTCTCATTTGGTCAAATGTCTTTTTAAAGAGTATGTTGCACGATGCGCCACTATCAACCAGCACTTTTCTGACAATAGCCGGCCCAATACCGACGGAGACAACTAAAGGGTCCTCAGTAGGAGCTTCCACATCAATAGAATCCCTGGTTCTAAACATAATATCATCATGAAAAGTCTTCCGCTGCTTCAGAGGTGCAGCATCTTCCAAGACTAGGACACTTTCCTCAGCTGGGGCATACTTCGAAGCTCTAGCATATCTTTCCATCTCACCCCAACTCCTGCCAGCCGGATGAGGTCCTCCTGTGATCACATTGATAACAGGTCTTTCCTTTTCAGCAGGCCTCTCTCCTGAACCAAATGAATGAGCTGGGGGTAGTTGCCCCTGGTTAGATGAAGACGGGTCTTTTCTATTCCTCTTAACGTACTGCTGCAACTTATTCTCTCTTAACAATTCTTCAATCACGCTTTTCAAGTGGCGGCACTCGTTGGTATCATGGCCTGGTTGGTTATGAAACTTGCAAAATCTTCCGCTTTGAGCAACGTTTTTCCCAACTTTTACTGCCGGTGGTTTTGGAAATTCAACAGCATCCTTAGTGGCGATGAAAATATTCTCCGGTGTATCAGTCAAAGGGGTAAAATCCGAAGGTTTGAGGAAGCGGGGCTTTTTGAGATCTTTCTGCTTCTTTCCACCACTAATCTCCCTTTTCTGATTTGCAGATTCTTTCTTGTTCTGAACTGTAGCATTATTTTCCACCACTGTTGTCACAACTTTAGCTGACGCGGAGAGATTCTCTAGACGCATGAACTCATCAGCCTTTTTGTAGAAATTTTGGAGCGAATTCGGTTCCTTCATTTTTAACCATTTTCCAAACTCGCTTGACTTGTCAATAGCCCGCATTAAGTAGGTCAAGATCATTCGTGGTTCCGCGTTATCAACTTCTGCTAGGGCTAAATTAAAGCGATTCAGAAAGGATTTGATGGGCTCTCCAGGATTCTGTTCAAGACTTGAGAGAGACATTATATCCTTTGCTCTGAAATGTACAATCTGAATTATTCTTTGAATATTCGGGTCAGATCGGAAAACCGGTCAACAGATCGCACAGGAAGCTTGGTAAACCAAAGTAACGCCACTCCTTCCAAATACACCGGGAAATATCGGCACTTAATCTCATCGGTTGCTCTAGCGCCAGTCATGTGCCAATCATATTTGTATAGGAACTGATTTGGATCACTTGTTCCCCGATAAGGAGGAATGGTAGGAGGAACGAATTTTCTGGGAAACTCTGCTTTTAGGATTCTTTCAGTAAATGGAGTCTTACTCGGAGCGAATCCCCAATCATTCTCATCTTCGTTTCTCTGCATGCTTTCTTTCATTATCTGCCGGATCATGCTAGAGATATACACCTCATTGTTTAGTGACCTTGCAGAATAGGCTTCGGCCATTTTCTCAGAAGTTTGTCCGGGAAAACGTTCGGGGAGAGCTGGCGATGGCCTGGATCCTTCCGCTTGGGGAGGTACCCTTTCAGTGGCACCAGATCTATCCTGAGGAATATTTCTCCCTTTGGAGTTGGGAGCAACATCAGCAAAGTTTTCTTCATTATTCACTGGTCTTTGATTAGCTCCGAGCAGAGCATTCAACTTTTCCATCATCAGATTATTCTGAGTTTCAATCTGCTGGTACAGTCCGGACACAGCAGCATCCAACTCTTCTCGCGTCACCCCGACGCTTGGAGCTACCTGACTTGGAGAAAGAGAAGTGGCAGTATTGTCACGGTCATCATCAGATCGAACGGACTTGCGTTTTCTTCCAGGAGCCATTATGTCTGATAGGCTTCTGGTTTTGAAGGAAATTCTTTCAACAAACTTCCGTGAAGCAATGGTGAATGATCGCCTGAGTTGGTTTCTCAGTGAAAGCACCAAAATGTTAACGCTGAAAAGTGAACGCTAACACCTGGTGTGTGTAGTAGAACTGTGAAAGCACCACCCGTGTGACGGGAACAAGAAGTAAGCAGTAAAATAGTGAAAAAGCAGTAAACAACAACAGTTTATAGTGGTTCGGCTTGCGATCGAGCCTACGTCCACTTTGAATCTCTTTATTGCTGAATCTGGTTACAAGATGATACAATACTCTTATGAAAACAATACAATTTGATCGCAAAGACACCCTTGACTATTAGCTCAAACTTTGATGAAGAAACTCGATGAATCCGTGTTAGATGTATGGAATTCCTCTCGTAGCTTGTTGTAGTGTCTCGAATGTTTGAAGATCTTCGACTGTTGAATGAGTGGAGAGTTCGGCAGAGTAACGTTGGTCAAGAAATGATCGGCCCAAAAAAAGTCCCCCTCATGTTGAAAGTGGTGGTCTATTTATACGAGTCGAATTCTGAACAGAAGTTTCATCACCAAGTGATAGGTTGGCTATGACCCAAGGTAAGTCATATAACATAAGTCGGCGACGACATAAGGAATCTGGCTTACTTTGGTTGCAGCTGATTCTTCTGAATGAGTTAGTAAGTCGTGCGTGACTTAGTATAAGTCGTAAGTTGGCAACGACCTAAAAGATGCAGCACTGCCTTCATTTCCTTAAGTCGGTGAGCTTTTTAGGTCGTCCAAACCTTTAAGTCAGTATGCTCCCTTCAGCAGTTAGGTCGGTTAATTGTTAGGTCGGCAACTATTGGGTCGGTATACCTTTTAGGTCGGCAACTCTTAAGTCGTTAGGTCGTCCAGAAGTCTTTAGGTCGCTAACCTTTATAAGCTGTTAGGTCGTGCTACTTCATAGGTCGTAGATCGCTAAGCTCTTATGTCGGAACTTCCTTAACTCGGTAGGTCGTAAGTTCCCATAGGTCGTTAAGCTCTTAAGTCGGCAGCTCTTTTAGGTCGGCAACTCTTAAGTCGGCAGCTCTTTTAGGTCGGCAACTCTTAAGTCGTAGCCCATTAAGTCGGTCCTTGTCTTAAGTCGTTTATTTTCCAACTTGTTAGGTCGCGAATCGAAAGAGGGTTAACAGTATCACTTCTATATAAGGAATTCAACTGTCATTCCATGAATCACATTTAACATCTTCTTCCTTTCTCTCCTAGCATTAAACTAAATACAACAATGAATACTTCATCTTTCCTCAAATGTGTTATGACGTTCGATAGTGAATCTGATGAAGAAGAGATACTCCAAGAGGAAGCCGAAGAATTGTAAGAAATAACCGACATATGCCGTGAAGCTTATGGCTCCACATCCTGAAAACACGGTGGGTCAGTTGTGGGTCGCAAACATGTAAACCGTAATCGACCTACCTTCCAGAAAACACTGATGCAAGACTACTTCAACCCAAATTGCACTTGTGGACCTGATATGTTTAGGACAAGATACATAATGAGAAGAGATCTATTTTTAAGAATTTTAACAGGTATTCAAGACAATGGCAAATATTTTATTCAAAAACCAAATACATCAAAAACATAGGGGCTTAGCGGTGAACAAAAAATGACTGTTAAACTGAGAATGTTAGCTTATGGCACCCCCATAGATGTATTGGATGATGCATATTAGATCGCAGAGACGACCGCGTTAGAAACTCTCGACAAATTCTGTCAATATGAGGTGGACGTTTTCGGCACTGAGTACCTTAGATCGCCAAATGAGGATGATGTGGTGCAGATTTGAGAAATGCATGAGAGCAGAGGATAGCCTGGAATGCTTGGAAATCTGGATTGTATGCATTGGGAATGGAAGAACTGCCCTAAAGCATACGAAGGAGCTTACAATGGTAAAGAAAGAAAACCAACTATTATTTTTGAAGTCGTTGCTTCATACGATTTATGGATATGGCATGCTTTCTTTGGAATGCCTGGATTTAATAATGATTTAAATGTTGTTAAGAGGTCACACTTATTTAATGATCTAGCACTTGGTCGAGTAACTCTAGTATCGTTCACTCTTGGGAAAAACACTTACGAGTATGGATATTTTCATGGTGATGGAATTTATCCAATATGGAGCATCATTGTAAAGACATGTCCAAACCTAATAACAGTAAAGCAAGCAAAGTTTGCTGCGATGCAAGAGGGATAAAGAAAAGATGTAGAAAGAGCTTTTGGCATTCTACAATCCAGATTTGCTATGATTAGCAATCCATGAAGACTTTGGTCTCGGGAAAAAATGTCCAGAATCATGTTTGAATGTATTATTATGCATAATATGATTATTGAAGACGAAAGGGATATGGACGAACAACAACGTCACTAAGAATATGATGGTGCAGGGCAAATGCTAGAAGTATTTCGAGATGATGTTCTTATAACAAAAGAAGCATTCAACGTTCACATGGAATGAAAACTTTCATACCGCGACGCACAACTTCACAACCGGCTCCAAAAAGATCTTATGAGTCACATTTGGAATTTATTTGGTGATTCTTAGATAAATATTATATTAGATCTGTCATGTATATGCACGTTTGCGTTGTAATAGTATTTAAGTTGTCTTATTACTATGTATGTCATTTCCTTCAAAATGTTACTCTGTTTGGTTATCGACTTTGTCTAAATGGAAATAAGAATGGTACAATAATAATTAATGACAAAATACAGCAGATTTAAATAAATGATACATTACACCGAAAATAGTGCAACTTAACAATTCTAAGACTAAAACAAACTACTTTGAGGGAACTTGGAAATAATTATTTGTCGTTTGCGCTCCATTCAACACTGCTTTTGCATGTCATCAATCCCTATCAGATCTTTATCCATAATCATCTGTTCTTCTCTTCCCTTTTCTATATCCAGCTTTTGTTGCTCAATTTCTACAAACTTGCGCATCACATCGATCTTCTCTTATGCTAGCTTGCTTCTTTCTTGATGCCTTCTTTCATGAATTTCAAGAGCGGCATTCACTTTAGCGTCCACCACGACATCAACTTTATTTTTTCTCTTTGCTGCTTTTGCCTCAATTGGTCTATAACCTTCATCTGGTCTCTGGTTGAGCGCATCCGACTCATTTTCTCTTTGAAATTGACTTTCTTTACAAGATGAATCTCCCGGTCTTGACGAGTATGAAGATTTCGATGCTTTTTTCTTCCCCTTCCCTTTTGTTTGAACGTCTCGAAGGCTCTTAGCATAATCGGAGTTCCACTTTGGTATGCTCGTCAGCAACTCGTAACAGTTAGGAAATTGGTAATAATGTGCCTTTTTAGCTCCGTTTTCCCTAAGAAAAAGCTTTATGAATTCCTCATTCGCCATTTTTTTCCTGTAAATCCAAAACGAAAAAATTGCTAATCATATTTCATACAAAAAACTAATAATAACAAGAAACATAACAAATGTTCTTCGTCTCCCATTCCACTAGGGTTCGCTTTCTTTAATTTATAAATCCGTGATTCATAAAATTGAGTTTGTCGATTGATTTTGCTGAATCAACCTTGAATCGCCGACAAAGATCGAGTATTTTCGGGATGCTTAGGGTTGAAGGTATGCATTATTTTCTTCCAAAACTTATCGCCGCTCTGATCGTTTCCTCTAATCGAGTCGTTCTTATAGTGACAGTAAATGTTAGATAAATCGTAGTCCTCATCGCTTCTCCATGGATTGGACGAATGCTATGTGGGAGGTGTGCTCGGTTGTTGCTGGCTGTCGTCTAAGTAATAGTTTTGAGACTGAGAAGGATACATGAAGTCTCCAAAAGGCGAAGTAATTTTCAGATAATATAGGTTGTAGAAGAAATGAAAGAAGATGTTTATGTAGATAGGATGAGTGAAGAGAGTGAATTTATAGAGAAGGCAGAAAATGGACGTTGGAACTAGCCGTTGAGGGGGAGCCGTTGGCCAAAATAGCCATTGGGCTATAGGCTCTAATTAAATCAGCGCCCAGGGCCAATTCAGGATACTGAACTGGCCCTTGAATATTAGCCTTAATATTCAGCATTAATTCGACGGTTGGAGTGGAAATTATGTGCTAGTGTAACAACCCGCATATTTTACGATTGTATATTTAAATATTTTATTTAAATATAGCATCGTTAGTCGGATTAAAGTCCGAAATGTTACTTTTTGTAAAAAGTCGAATTAGGACTCGAGACCACTTCCATTGAGTCCAAAATGGCGTTTGCGACCTTTTTAAGTATAAACATCGAAATGTTTGGAGTGGAGTAAAATTTTGATATTTTCATTTAGGGCTTTGGGTTTGGGTTTCAGCCCACCAACCTAACAAATAAACCTAACTCCTCTACTCTTCATCCATTCACTCATTCTATTTCCTAACACTCAAGCTAAAGCAAAAATGGGGGAAGAGATTGGAAACTAGAATTCCAAAACCCTAGTTTGTTTAGAAAATACAAATTCAAGTCCAAAATCCAAGAGAAGCTTAGGTAAGCATCCTCTTCATCTTCTCCATCTCAATCCCTCTTCAATTTTCAGAAATTCCTATAACCTAACTTAGGAAAAACTTCACCTTTAGTAATAGATTGAAGATTCTAGAGGTGTTATTGAAGAGAAATCAATCTTTGCTTGTTCTCGAGCTTCTCATTTTTTGTTTTGGGTTTAAAAGGTGAGTTTTTGAACTCACATCTATGTCTATATTTTTGATAGTTGTTAGGTAGTAATTCCTAACATCTATTCCTTGTCCATTTGCTTTTGAATTGAATTGGGTTGATGAATATTCCAATTTTTGGTGTTTTGAAGTCAAATCTTTAAAAAATCCTATCTTTGATGTTTGAACATGTCGTTGGGGTGTATCGCAGAGCCTATAAGGCTGGGTTGTCGCTTGGCATAAATCCTTAGTCTTCGTTGCTCATCCGATCACTTCCGGTTTGGATTTTTGCCCTTCTTGGTTAGACTGAAAATACTGCAAATGACAGTTCAGTCGACTGATGTATATGGCCAGTCGACTGAACCTGGAAACAGAAAGCTTATGTCCTTCTATTAGTCGACTGGCAGTCGACTGAACTTGGAAACCGAGAATTTCTAGGCAAGTATCAGTCGACTGACCATACAGTCCAGTCGACTGAATCTGGGAAATGTGCATTTTTGCCTATTTTAGGAAGTTTTGTGTGGGTTTCCGATTTTTAATCGATTCTTAATGGTCCGATTGGTTGTTATCACTTTTATCGACTTTGATGACTTCTTTTTCAGGATTTTTGGGAATATCCATTTTGATGGATTCGGTATCGATTTTTATGGTTTTAATTCACGTTGTCGAATGTGGATTTTGGTGATCGATTGTTTCTATAATCATTTCTGTGATTGGTCACTTTAAAGTACAAAGGTTTTCATACTAGTAGTAAATATTCAAACTCTTTCATCAAAACGATTTCAACACTATTTTTAATACAAAGCTCGTTTTTAAAACCGTTTTCCAATCTATTAGTATATACAAACCTTTACCTCATTCGTATGAGAAATCTAATTAAACGGCTTAGCAAAACAAGTGGTATGAAACGCTTGCGTTTACTTCATCGGTTAATTCTTGGACTTGTTCGATTGAACTCTCGTGAAATTTTCGATTGGAAATCTATAATTTGTTCATAAATATTTAAGTTAAGCTAGTGGTTATGGGACATGAAGCTAAACTCTTATATTTACTAGCTTAGTGTGATTCGCACTTCTTATTGACCAATGGTGATCATTTTGTGATTTAGACTAGCGATGTGCGATTTGGTGGGGTAGCGACCAATGGTCTTCAGGCCGTTTGTGGAGCTTCTGCTCAAAATTGATGGTTAGCGACCATGGAATAGCGTTCCGTTTGTGATGCACGTGTTGGTGAGTATTCGTGCTCCCGTTTGTGATAGGCCTCCCCCTTTTTGTGATTTCTGGATTTCTGGTTGTTGATTTTCGGAATTTGTGTTTCACCAATTTTGATGATATGCATTGATAAGCTCTATCAATATTTGTGTTTTGGTGAATAATTTAAAGAATATGACATTCTTTTTGGTGTTTGAGAATATTTGAGATATTGTATGATTTTTGTTGTTATTTGATGTATACTTGTCGCAGTATGACATTATTGTTATCATACACTTTTGTCATATCTCTTATCCTATCTCATTTTATGTGATATTTATAGCTAGACTGATCCATTTATTATTTTATTCTTAAATAATACTCGTGTCAGACCGAGGTATTTCAGGTGCTCCTGCTTGACTTCTTATCAGGGTCCGTCACCTGACTCTTGGCTAACTACTTTAGCATAGTAGTTTTTGTTAGTTTACATTTGAGATAGAGACTCCTTGTTGTATACATATTCTTTTGTCTAGCACTTGTATCTATTCTTTTGTGATGTAGTGGATCTAGTTTGACCACTACTTTGATGTACACTTTTATGTGATATATTCATATCTGTTTCCGCCTTAGTGATTTGAATATCCGTGACTGATTTGTGTTATGTTTATTTCTATATTTGTTTCCCAAGTCCACATAACCACTGTGTGGTAGCTTTGAGTTTGTATTCGATATGTCGGATTTCCTCTTGAAATGAAATGTAAGTTATATGTACTTGACATATCGGTACTCGCACAAAGCAATTACACAGATGGTCGCTCCTCAACAGCCTTATTCTTCATGCTAGTCGACGGTATTACTCAGTAGAGTTCTTGGCTAGTGTGAGCATAGAGGTGGGGCATCATAGCTTGGTATCAGAGCCAAACTTTGGAACAATGTAGAATAATCTAGCAAGGATCATTGTCCTAAGTCTTTCTTAGGAATCATGCCATAGGATTTAATTCGAGTTTTCGTACCGTTCTATCCTATTTCTTTTTATGACGCCTTGTTTTATCAATTAAGTTTGGTTGATATTCATTCTGCGAATAAACTTTTTCCTCTTTTTTCTTTCTTAAAGAAGAGAAATGGTTAGACCAGGTCATCCCAACGCCGGTCAATCCAGTGCTACTCCTCAGGATGGAGTATTTATGTCTGCTCAATAACTTTTAGATCTTGTGAAAAATGCTCAAGCTATCGGACCCATTCCAGAGCCTACTCATCCTAAATCTGGGTTTGCACGCTTGTGCAGTGATTACACCAACTTGGGTGGAAGGCCTTTCAAGGGTTCCGAAAGCGTTATAGAAGTCCAAGCTTGGCTTAGAACATGCGATCGCATCTTTTTCCGCATGAATCTTATTGATCTACATCGAGCCCAAGTGGCTTCTAGCATGCTCCAAGAGAGAGCATTAGATTGGTATGAGCTTTTGATTTCTGAAATTATGGAAGCGGATCTTACTTGGGAGCAATTCCTGGAAAGGTTCGAGTTAAAATTTGTGCCGGAAGCTGAAAAAGTATCTCTAGCTCGACACTTTATTGACCTTGTTCAAGGTGAATCTTCTATGATGGATTACGTCGCATCTTTCGAATCTCTATCTAAATATGGGGTCGAGTATATTAATACCCCATTAAAGAAAAATCAGAGATTTGTCTATGGGTTGAATATGAACCTCAAAAAGCCATTACTTCTGAAATTAGAAGTTTCTTTCGATCAGCTTGTTGATATCGCTCTTCGACTCGAAGAGGCCGATAAAGAAAGTGATGTTGAAGTTGTGGGTGCCAAACAAAACATCAATAAGAAGAGGCCTTTTAAGTTCAAGCCTAATCCCAACAAGAAAGGGAAGCAAGTAACTTCGGTAACAAAGACTCCTACCTCTAGTCGTGGAGAATGTTACAATTGTGGTTCTAAGGACCATTATGCAAACAAGTGTCCGAAGTCTCTTACTTGTCGCATTTGCAAAAGTTTGGGTCATACTATATCTTCATGTCCCAAACTTCAAAGTAAGAAGGAAGGCAAGTTAAATGTTGTGCAAGCCCCTACTAATACTTCTCTTGGTCAAGGTATTTCTCATTCTATCCTTGATGGCATTATTATATTTCATGATCTTCCTATTCGAGTTCTTTTTGATACAGGTGCATCTCACTCTTTTATATCAAAAGAACTTGTTGATGCTTTTTCTTTGAATGCTATTGGCTTGATGACTTCATTGAGAATTGCGAATCCAGTTGGTCGATCCGCAACACTCAGTTTACTGTGTAAAGTTGTCAAAATTATTTTATGTGATTATGCTTTCCAAGCCGATTTGCATGTTATGTGTTACCTTGGTTTTAGAATGATTTTGGGGATGGATTGGCTTAACCGTTATGAAGTCCATATCCTATGTCCTGAGCGAACTATATATCTCCGACATCCTCAATCTGCTAAGCAGATTTCTCTTGTTCTGAAAGATTCAGATTCCAATTCGGGAGCATCCTTGTATTCTCTAAATCCTCACGATGATGATAATGATGATGAGGAAGATGTTATTTCTCTCATTCACATTGTTTGTGAATTTCCCAACATATTTGAGCCCGTTTTAGGATTACCACCTAAGCGAGCGATTGAGTTCAGAATTAATCTAATCCCTGGAGCTCTACCCATTACTCGTCCTCCTTATCGTATGTCCAAAAAGGAAAATAAGGAGATGCGTAGACAATTATCCGAATTGGAAGCAAAACAGTTTATTCGTTCTAGTTCCTCTCCATGGGGAGCTTCGGCTATTTTTGTGAAGAAATCTAATGGTACACTTAGGCTTTGGGTTGACTGCTGCAAGCTTAATGATCTCACCATCAAGAATAAATATCCCTTACTTACCTCGGATTGATGATTTATTTGATCAACTTAGTGGTGCTAGAGTCTTTTCATAGTTAGACTTAGAAACCGGTTTTCATCAGCTCCATATTGCAGAGGATAGCATTCCTTTGACATCGTTCCGTACTCGTTATGGATCTTATGAATGGCTTGTTATGCCATTTGGTTTAACGGATGCTCCAGCTTATTTCGTTGACCTTATGAATCGAGTTTTCAAAGACTTCCTCGATCGATTTGTTCTCATATTTATAGATGATATTCTTATTTATTCTAAAACCGAGGAAGAGCATGAAAAACATCTTCGCATTGTGTTGGAAACTATTAGGAGCAACCAATTGAAAGAATTTTTTTCTAAATGCCACTTTTGGCAATCTCATGTGAAATTTTTGGGGCATATTATTTTTGAATCCGGAATTTTCGTGGATCCTTCAAAGATTGAAGCGATCCAAAATTGGAAGAGACCGGAGAGTGTGACGGAAATTTGTAGCTTTCTCAGATTGGCGGGCTATTACCGTCGGTTCATAAAAAACTTTTCTAAAATTTTCGTGCCTCTTACTAGTTTGACAAAGAAGGGAGTTAAATACATTTAGTTAGACAAATGTGAAGCTGCTTTTTAAAAATTAAAAGAACTCCTTTCCGAAGCCCCTATTCTTGTGGTTCCCGAAGGGAACCAAGACTTTATTGTTTATACCGATGCTAGTCGTGTTGGTTTGGGAGCCGTTCTCATGCAAAGAGAACGTGTTATCGCTTATGCTTCTAGGAAATTAAAGCCTGCCGAGACTAGATATGCCACTCATGATTTAGAGCTCGCAGCTATTGTTTTTGCTCTTAGAATTTGGCATCATTATCTTTTGGGAGAGAAATTTGTTCTCTACACCGATCATAAATCATTGAAGTATTTATTTTCTCAAAAGGAACTTAATTTGCATCAACAACGTTGGCTCGAGTTGCTTGCATCTTATGATCTTGATATTCTTTATACTCCTGGAAAGGGTAATCGTGTTGCCGATGCCCTTAGTCGTAAGTAACAAGCGATTGTTTCTATGATGATATCCGAGTGGAATGATCTCGAGACTTTATCCACTTGTGAGATTCGAGATCGTGAATCCAATTCATGTTCATCTCTTGTTTTATGTAGCCTTGAGGCTCATCCTTCTCTTTTAGACTGCATTCTTGAAGCTCAAAAGCATGATCCCGAATTGGTTTTTCTTAGTCAAAGTTGTAGGGATAAAATTGATATTGAAGGTTTGAAAGACTTTGATATTGATGCTCGTGGCAGTATTCGAAAATTTGGTAGACTTATTGTGCCAAATATTATTGATCTCCGTAAAGATATTTTAGAAGATTCTCATCGTTCTAAATTTACCATTCATCTTGGTAATAGTAAAATGTATGCGGACATGAAGCGACTTTATTATTGGGATGGAATGAAATATGATATTGCTAACTTTATTAAGCGTTGCATGACTTGCCAACTCGTGAAGGCCGAGCATCAAAGGCCCGGTGGGTTATTGCAACCTTTGGACATTCCCATTTGGAAGTGGGATCAAGTCTCCATGGACTTTATTGATGGTCTTCCCCGTTCTCGTTTGGGTCATGATAGCCTATGGGTGATAGTAGATAGACATACAAAATCTGCCCATTTTATTCCCGTTCGTTCCAATCAGACCGTACCTCTTTAGGCCAAACTCTATGTTAAAGAAATTGTTAAATTACATGGAGTTCCTACTTCTATTGTTAGTGATCGTGATCCATTATTTACTAGTGGATTCTAGAAAGGTCTTCAAAAAGATTTGGGAATAAAGCTTAATTTTAACACCGCTTATCATCCTTAGTCCGATGGACAAACCGAGCGTGTGAATCAAACTCTTGAAGATCTTCTTCGTGCATGTGTTCTTGATTTTGGTTGAAGTTGGGAAGATCATATTTCTCTTGTTGAGTTTTCCTATAATAATAGCTTCCAATCTAGTATTGGTATGGCACCTTTCGAGGCAGTATACGGAAGGCCATGCCGATCTCCTTCGTGTTGGCTTAAAGCCGGTGAGAAGCCGGTTTTAGGTCCAGATTTTATTCATGATGCCACAGAAAAGATTGACCTTATTCGTCATAGGATGAAATAATTTCAAAGTAGACAAAAATCCTATGCCGATAACCGAAGAAGGAGATTAGAATTTTCTGTGGGAGATTTTGTGTTTATTCGTGTTTCACCTATGAATGGTGTTGTGCGTTTCAGTCGATCGGGAAAATTAGCACCTCGATATATTGGCCCATTTCCCATCACCGAACGCATTGATTCCGTGGCTTATCACCTTTTATTACCGGCTCGGTTTTCTACTATTCATGACGTATTCCACGTCTCTCAATTGCGGAAATGCCTTCGAGATTCCGATTCTATTCTTGAGCCCGGTGTTATTGAAGAAATTGAAGTTTCGCCTAATTTGACTTATGAGCAACATCCCATTCGTGTCATTGCTACAGAGGTTAAACGCCTTCGAAGTAAAGATGTTCCTCCTGTGAAAGTTCAATGGTCCTCAAATCTAAGGATTGCTCTTGGGAATCTAGAGAATTCATCGAGCGAACACATCCGGACTTACTCTATCGTGCTCCTTAAGGTGAACTTCTCATTTCAAAATTTCTTTTTTTTGTGTTGTTATGCCTTTGTATGTTTGTTACTTTTTATTTCTTTTTCTTAAGTATTACGAGGACGCAATTTCTTTAAGGAGGGGAGTATGTAACAACCCGCATATTATACGATTGTATATTTAAATGTTTTATTTAAATATAGCATCGTTAGTCGGATTAAAGTCCAAAATGTTACTTTTTGTAAACAGTCGAATTAGGACTCGAGACCACTTCCATTGAGTCCAAAATGGCGTTTGCGACCTTTTAAGTATAAACATCGATATATTTGGAGTTGAGTAAAATTTTGATATTTTCATTTAGGGCTTTGGGTTTCGGCCCACCAACCTAACAAATAACCCTAACTCCTCTACTCTTCATCCATTCACTCATTCTATTTCCTAACACTCAAGCTAAAGCAAAAATGGGGGAAGAGATTGGAAATTAGAATTCCAAAACCCTAGTTTGTTTAGAAAATACAAATTCAAGTCCAAAATCCAAGAGAAGCTTAGGTAAGCATCCTCTTCATCCTCTCCATCTCAATCCCTCTTCAATTTTCAGAAATTCCTATAACCTAACTTAGGAAAAACTTCACCTTTAGTAATAGATTGAAGATTCTAGAGGTGTTGTTGAAGAGAAATCAATCTTTGCTTGTTCTCGAGCTTCTCATTTTTTGTTTTAGGTTTAAAAGGTGAGTTTTTGAACTCACATCTATGTCTATATCTTTGATAGTTGTTATGTAGTAATTCCTAACATCTATTCCTTGTCTATTTGCTTCTGAATTGAATTGCGTTGATGAATATTCCAATTTTTTGTGTTTTGAAGTCAAATCTTTAAAAAAATCCTATCTTTGATGTTTGAACATGTTGTTGGGGTGTATCGAAGAGCTTATAAGGCTGGGTTGTCGCTTGGCATAAATCCCTAGTCTCCGTTGCTCGTCCGATCACTTCCATTTTGGACTTTTGCCCTTCTTGGTTAGACTGAAAATACTGCAAATGACAGTTCAGTCGACTGACGTATATGGCCAGTCGACTGAACCTGGAAACAGAAAACTTATGTCCAACTATTAGTTGACTGGCAATCGACTGAACCTGGAAACCGAGAATTTCTAGGCAAGTATCAGTCGACTGACCATACAGTCCAGTCGACTAAATCTGGGAAATGTGCATTTTTGCCTATTTTAGGCAGTTTTGTGTGGGTTTCCAATTTTTAATCGATTCTTAATGGTCCGATTGGTTGTTATCACTTTTATCGACTTTGATGACTTCTTTTTCAGGATTTTTGGGAATATCCATTTTGATGGATTCGGTATCGATTTTTATGGTTTTAATTCACGTCGTCGAATGTGGATTTTGGTGATCAATTGTTTCTACCATCATTTCTGTGATTTGTCACTTTAAAGTACAAAGGTTTTTATACTAGTAGTAAATATTCAAACTCTTTCATCAAAACGATTTCAACACTATTTTTAATACAAAGCTCGTTTTTAAAACCGTTTTCCAATCTATTAGTATATACAAACCTTTACCTCATTCGTATGAGAAATCTAATTAAACAGCTAAGCAAAACAAGTGGTATGAAACGCTTGCGTTTACTTCGTCGGTTAATTCTTCGACTTGTTCGATTGAACTCTCGTGACAATTTTCGATTGGAAATCTATAATTTGTTCGTAAATATTTAAGTTAAGCTAGTGGTTATGGGACATGAAGCTAAACTCATATATTTACTAGCTTAGTGTGATTCGCACTTCTTATTGACCAATGGTGATCATTTTGTGATTTAGACTAGCGATGTTAACGCTGAAAGTTGAACGCTAACACCCGGTGTGTGTAGTAACAATGTGAAAGCACCACCCGTTGGTACGGGAACAGAATGTAAGCTGAAAATAGCAGAAAACGGTAAAGGGACAACAGATTTATAGTGGTTCGGCCCGTAATTGAGCTACGTCCACTTTATATTCTTTTATTGCTGATCTGGTTACAATTTGATACAATGCACTTCGAATACAATTCACTTCGATCACACAAGCACTTCAGATTAGTAACTCAAACTTTGACGATGAGATTTGTTGAATCCATGTCGGATGTGTAGAATCTCGTTCAAAGCTTGTTGTAGTATCTTCAATGTTTGGAGTTCTTCAAGTCTTGGATGAGTTGAGAATTCGGCAGAGTAATGGCGCTTCAGAAAATGATTGGCCAAAAGTCCCCTTCATGTTGAAGGTAGCGCTGTATTTATAGAGAAGTCTGGACAGGAATTTTTGCCAAGTCCTAAGTCGTGGCCGACTTATGATAAGTCGTAAGTCGTGGCCGACTTAGCAGGTAACAGTATCAGTGAAGCGGCATAAGTGTCACGACATTGGATTTTAACTCGGTAGCCTTAGGTCGTGGCATCTCTTGAGTCATTAGGTCTTAACTTTCTTAAGTCGCCGCACATGAAACACTTGCGTTTACTTCAACGGTTAATTCTTGGACTTGTTCGACTGAACCTCTTGTGACAATTTCCTAGTGAAGATCTATAGTTTGTTCGTAAATATTTAAGTTAAGCTAGTGGTTATGGGACATGAAGCTAAACTCATATATTTACTAGCTTGGTGTGATTGACACTTCTTGATGATCATGATGATCATTTTTGCGATTTAGACTAGCAATTGTGCGATGTCTCTTTGTCTACGAGGGAGACTAAACCCCGTTTGTGTGATGTTTCAACATCACATATGTGGGGTAGCGCCCCATGGTCTTCGGGCCGTTCGTGTGTTCAAAAATTAATGGATAGCTTCCATGAGATAGCTTCTCGTTCGTGTGATACATATGTTGGTGAGCTTTCATGCTCCCGTTCGTGTGATAGGCCTCCCCCCTTTTTGTGATTTCTGGATTTCGTGTGTTGAATTCTGGAATTTGTGCTTCACCAATTTTCGTGATTTCCATTGATAAGTTTTTATCAATTTTTGTGCATTGGTGAATTCGTGTGTCATTGACTTGTTATGAATACAAGTTTAGGGTATGATACCCTATTTTATCTTTGAGAAGATTCTTGTGATATTGATTAATCTCTTGTTGATTTTCAATTATATACTTATAGTAGTATGCCATTATGGTTATTACATGTTCATGCCATGTCTTTTATTCTACACCATATTATCTGATATTTATAGCTAGACTGATCCGTTTATTATTTTCTTATAAATAATACTCGGGTTAGACCGAGATGTTACAGGTGCTTCTGCTTGACTTCTCTTCTGGATTACACTGACTTTTGGCTAACTACTTAGATTAGTAGTTTTTGTTGTATACATTTGAGATATAGACTCTGTGATGTATACTTATTCTTTTGTGTAGCTTGTAGCTATTCTTTTGTATTATCGTGGATATTTCAGACCACTACTCTGATGTACACTTTCATATGTTATATATATATATTCATATCTTTTTCCGCCTTTGTGATATGGATGTCTGTGACTGATTTGTGTTATGTTTATTTCTATATTTGTTTCCGAAGATTATATATAGCCACTGTGTGATAGCTTTGAGTTTGTATCGGTATGTCGAATTTCCTCCTTAAATGAAATGCATGCTATACTATCTGACATATCGGTGCTCGCACAAAGAAGTTACATGGATGGTCGCTCCTCAACAGTCTTATTCTCCGTGCTAGTTGACAGCATTACTTCGTAGTGTTCTTGGCTAGTATGGGTATAGAGGTAGGGCGTCACAGAGGTGGATAATGACAATGTTACATCGAATCCCATAGAAGATATGATTGAAGATGCAGCATGAAAGATATGATTAAAGATGCATTAGGATCAATGTTCCCTGTGGTTGAAGTTGATGATGATGCTGTAAATGTCGAAGAAGAGCCAAATATTGGAGCAAAAAAATCTATGATTTATTGGATGTTGCTATGAAACCCCATTGGGATGGTGGTAAAAGAGGCACTAAATTATCAGTAACTATCGAATATATTTCCATGAAATCCAAATTCAACTTCATAGAAGCCGGATTTACAGCTATTGTAAAAGCTGCAAAATGACATATGCCATCCGATAATTTAATATGCGAAAATCATTATGAAGTGAAAAAACTTATGTCTACTTTCAGTTTTCCATACCAAAAGATAGATACATGTTTCAATGGTTGCATGCTGTTTTGGAAAGAGGACATCAATCTTCGAAAGTGTATAATATGTAACGAGGAAAGATAAAATCTAAGAAAAAAGAAGGGAAATGAATTTTCATACAAGAAAATGCATTGCTTACCCATCACTCTTAGACTTTAAAGGATAAATGCATCTTTTGTTACCGCACCACAAATGAGATGGCATAGTGTGAGAACACAAGAAGAAGGTAAATTAGTACACCCAACCGATGAAGAAGCATGGAAACATTTTGATAAGACTTATCCAGCTTTTACAGCAGAGAGTTGTAACGTTAGACTTGGTTTGTGAATGGATGGATTCTTACCATTCTCTCAATTTGGTTCTAAATATTCATCTTGACCTATATCATTATAGCTTATAATTTACCTACGTTGATCTGTATGATGACCCCATATATGTTTCTCACTATTGTCGTCCCTTGCCCTGATGATCTGACATAAGGAATCGATGTTAATTTACAACTGTTGATTGAAAAGTTGAAAACACTATGGCATAAAGGAGTTAAAACATATGACATTCTGAAAAAAAGAATTTTCATTTGTTCGCTTCTTTTTTATGGACTATTGGTAATTTTCCTGCGTATGCAATGATTTTAGGTTGGAGTACGGTCGGTCGTCTAGCTTATCATTATTGCATGCAAGAAACACGAGCATTTTCTTTACCGCAAGGGAAGAAAATTTCATAGTTTGATTGTCATCAGTGTTTTCTCCATGTTAATAATACTTTATAAGAGATAAATTTTTTATAGCTAATAGAGCAGAGAGCAGACAATTACCAACGATTTGGCCAAGAGCAGAGACATACGATTTTGTAATGGAATATCCAAAGATACATGAAACTGGAGTACAAATTGAAATTCCAAGTAAATCGGCGATTCATGATTGGTGAAAACAAAGTATATTTTGGGAGTCACCTTATTGAAAGGTCTCTTACTTCTTCATAATATTGATGTGATGCACAACGAGAAAAACATGTTTGATAATGTGTTTAATACAAATTTGAATGTGAAGGGTAAGACAAAGGATGATTTGAAATCAAGACGTGATACAGAGGAAATATGTAAGTGTCTCGAGCTTTGTATCTTGCCAAATGACAATAAAAAACCAAAGCATGCTACGAGTTAGACAATAACCAAGTAAAACTTGTGTTAAAATAGGTGGAAGGATTAATATTTCCCAATGGGATTTCATCTAATTTTCATAGATGTGTTAACTTTAAAAACAGCGGGATGAAAAGTCATGATTGCCATGTAATGATGGAAAATTTATTATCTGTCATTTTCAAAAAAATGTTACCCATAAAAGTTTAGATGGTTATAATGGAACTTAGTTTTAAGAGCTTTGTTTAACTTCATTAAAAGTTGAACGTCTATGTAAACTTGAAGTAATTATAGATATACTGCTCTTCAAACTGGATAAAATACTTCCTCCAGGTTTCTTTAATGTATTGGAGCATTTACCTATGCATCTTCCATCTGAAGCACATCTTTGAGGTCTTGTGCAATATGGATGGATGTATCCATTTGAGGTGTACTAATATTGAGTATGTTAAATATTAATTTAATCACATAAGTAAAATTTAATTTGAAATAATTTTTTAATGGATATTTAAATCATATGAAGAAAAAGTTAGACAAAAGCATGAGTTGAATGTTCAATTTGCAAATCATATATCGAAGACGAACCTTCATTCTTTTTCTCTCATTATTTCAATGACCATGTGAACTTACCATTTGAAAGTGTTCCGTGAAATAATGAAGGTGTTGAACATGATTCTTCTGAAGTAATGTTATCTATTTCTAGACGACATGGTCCACCTTTAGGAAAGTGTATGGAAAATGGTTAGAGGACAGAGACTACTATATAGCGAAAACATATGTACTTCTTAATTGCGTTGAAGTTACACCATTTGTTATGTATTGTTACTTAATAATTCTCGATATGTGAATTTTTAAATTTATATTTATTTTAATCGTACTTAAAAATACGTTCAATATATAATTTTTGCAGTGTTTACGAAACACAATATCCATGCGACAATCTTAGTAAAGAACTCATTGATTGGTTTTCAAACTACGTTTATGATCCAAGAAATTGTGTAGCTAATGGAGGATTGATACATCTTGCGTTGGAACCAAAAAGAAATATCAAGACATATCTAATATTTTTCATCAATAGATTTAAATTCAACACCAAATAATATGGTGTTGAATAATTAAATAACAATACTGGTGTATTTATTTAAGGCAATGATGATCTAGATGATCATATAAATGACTTTTACGGCATGTTAACCAAGGTTTTCGAATTGACATATTTTGTAACGGCCGGGCGATTTTCGACCCCCGAAAATCGACACTAATACGTTCACTGTATAGAGTGTCGAGCAATCGAGTGCTGGAAATACCAGGCTATTAGGGTTTAGAAGAAAAGGAGATAGAATAAGAAATAGAAACAGCAGCACAGATTCTCACAATCGCAGCGGAACAAATATAATATACAAATAACAGCATTTTATACAAAGAAAAGCTGTAACTGTCAATGTACATATACAAGATATCAGAGTACAATCATCAACAATAAATCTGGACAGTTATAATAGCCTGTCCCAAAATGCTGACTATATAGCCTATAATATACAACGGAATATAATCAATACGTGAAATACGTCTCTACCATCCAGCCCGTCTCCTGAGCTCCAAAAGCATCCTAACCTGAAATTCTGCAATACTCGGTCTGACCTGAGCATTACAATAAAGTAACACCCAAGTCAGGCTGGAAACCAGCGTGAGTAAAACCAACTTAATTTGAAATACTTAGGTTATAAAAGCTTCTCTAGAACCAAGGTAACTCGTGCAACACTACGAGTTTTTAACTTGTTATAACCAACCACTTGTTACAGAAATCCATTGATATTAAAATAATATCTAAGTACAGTTACTTATTTAAAATAGTCAGATTTACATAATTTATTCAGTTCCCAGCCTGTTAGACTCTAAAATCAAACCCGTAAAGATTTGCAGTGCTTATTGAATCGAAGTGGTTCCGGATATCACCGATATCCGACCCCGGCCTCTTCGAATCCAAGTGATAAATTTTAAAAAATAAATTGTTTAAAATAAACAACTAATTATTTAGGATGATAATGTTTCGAAAATGGAAATTTATTACAGATTTTTACTTCAAATAAAACGTATTATTATGTTAATCCAATTATCTTAACTCGATTGGTCACTCGATGTCACAAACAAGAATAATTGAATTAAATCTCCAATAGAATTAAGCCATGATTATAGATTGTTAAACAACTTAACGGTCCATAATAGATGTCAAAATAATTCACATTTCAGGCTTTTGTTAATTCTTAATTAACCATATCCAGTTGCTTTTGAATCCAAATTAATTTCAAATTAAACAATTTATTAATACATTATAAAATACCATTAATTACCCATAAGTTTAAGTCGAATAATAATAATTAATTACCATTAAATTATAAAATATCATTGAACCTTAAATTACAAATTTAAGATGAAATTAGATTTTTGTTAAAGGAAGGAAATATAAGTTATAATATAAATGTATATATCTATATAATATAAATTCCATTACTTTCTTCTTTTCTTTATTATTTTTCCTTTCTGCCATTTTCTCTTCTTTTTCTCTTCTTTTTCTTATTTTCATTTTCTCCCTTATTTTCTTTTCTTTCCCCCTTTTTTTTACTTTTCCTTCTATTTACCTATTTCCTTTTCCTACTATTTCTGGCCCAACAACTTCCAGCCCGTCTTCCCTCCTCTTCTCCCCCCTCCTTTTTTCTTTATCCTTTAATTCCCTTCAGTTCTTTCTATTTGACCTGCACTGGAAACACGCCATGCACGTGCACGCGTCGACGAACCATCGCCGTCCACCTTCGACCACCATCACACATCACCTCCGACCTTCGCAACCCTCCTGACCACCCAGACTTCACGACACAAGACAAATACGAAATCGAACGAAAACCCATCACCAGGAAAGTACGACCGACCCTTCCTTTACCTCGTACCGCCGGCTCCGACCACTGGAGTCCACCCCATTTCGCAAGGAGCCTCGATACTTCGCTCTCCACCTTTTCCCCCTGAACTACAGCCTTACGTCCCCACCACGACGCCGTAGTTCAACATCGACCGAAACCATCCTTAAACCCTATTTCCCCTTCGACCGGCCACCACATCGATCGAAAAATCACCGCTCCATTTTTCCCACACTCCCCTTTGCTTCAGCCTCCTCCCAACCAAACACCGACCCCAAATACCGCCGAGATCGCCGGAATTCGACCTAAAACTGGCCATCTCCTTATAACTCACCGAATACGGAATGAAAAATCGTGAAACCATTTTCACAAATCACCATTTTCGATTGCGAACACATCCACATAAGTAAAAGCACAAATCTTGATGTTTGAATTTCTTCAATATCTGGTTACTTAATGTAAAACTTCTTTTCTATGTCATATACATCATAATATTCATTAGAACCAATTTTAAAATAAGGTACAATCAATAACAAGCAATTTTTCTTTTACCATCATAACCTAAAACAAATTAAGTTGAAAGATAAGAGTTTTAGAAGTTAAGCGTGCCAGTTTTAACTTACAGCAGAACAAATGGTGAGCATGCCTATGTTATCATGTTTATACTCTTTTTATATACATTCATCTATAGTATATACATATTCTTATGCAAGCATACTTTTCAAACAATACATCTGCTTCCATACCCAGGCACATAACAAAGATTTCAATATATAAAGTCTTAGTTCTACTCACTGTTTTTCCTTTGAACAAGGCATGGTTTTTCAAAAGAAATATGCTGCTTGGTTTCTGTTTGATCCTCTCGTACTTGAAATATTTTTAAGTTGTAGCAATGGTAGTTTGTATACTTTTATTTTTGAATGCCAGAGTATGAAATGAGGCAGTGATAGGTAGGACATATATATATATATATAAAGAGGATGGGAGGCTGAAGCATTGTTTTACAGGTTGTTGCATTTTTTCTTTTGTTTGATATTTTTACTTTGATTTGAGGTATTCACCTGATTTGATTTCATATAAAAAGTTTTGATGTTTGCCTTGATTTGATTTTCTTTTTCATATGGCTTGATTTAGAAATGTGTTATGATGATGTCTCCTTGTATGCTTACATATGCATAGATACTTCATATCTATATATATTAAGGGGTTTCCATATGCATTGCTTATGTATACTTTGTCATTACATATATTTTCATATTTACACATATTATATACATCTTAACTTATGTATATTTATTTTATTTTATTTTTCCACCATGAACCTTTTATATGCACATATCCCTATATATATATATATATCTTATATGTACTATTTTTACATATATACATGTCTTCCATTTGCATGTGTTTGTTATCATATACATACATCTACACTTATAGATATTTTCTTATTACATATATTTTTCCATATACATTACTTGTGTACATTTTGTCATCATATATATATATATATATATTAACATTTATACAAATTTTCATGTATACTATTTCATATGAGCATACATTCATATACTTGTGTATTTATATACTTATATATATATATTAAACATCATAAAGCTTTGTGTATATATTCATATATATGTGTGTGTGTGTGTGTCGATATTTTATCTTAATTTGAATAGCAGAGTTCATATATAATATACTTTTCTATAAGATTTATCATATCTAGAGATTTTATAATTCAATATTTAATATAGTTTTTAAATCAATTCATATATATTCAGATATTTTAATCATCAGAATTTATTTGTTCGACTTATAAAAATCAACATTTTAATAATAAAATCAGTTAATTATCCAATATTCGATGGCCAAAATCAGGGACGTTACATTCCTCCCCCCTTTGGAACTTTTCGTCCTCGAAAATGAACGAAGCGAGAATTTTTAATTCTGATGTTTATTATTAATTACATCATTCTTTAAACATTTAAACTTCTTAATCTTTTATTATAATTTTTTTTTAAAAACACTTTAAAATTATATAGTATTTCCAAGCCAGTTTTATAAAAATACTTTTTATAAAAATACGTTGATCAGGCGTAGGACTGAAAATCTATAAGTACTTAGTAGACCCGTTGTAACGACCCTGGAATTTATATAAATTTAAATTGATAATTAATTCAATTTTTGAATTAAAATTGTAAAATTAATCGATAAATTGATTCGAGTTTCCTCGAATCCAAATAAAAATATATTAAATCATTTTAAATTTAGAAATTGTATGTATATGTGAATGTGTATATATATATGTATATGGGCATATATGAGTAAATTTGAAATTATATATATATATATATATATATATATATATAGTTTTATAAAATATAAGGTAAATAAATAAATCTCAATATCATATTAATAAATCAATACAAAATAGTACAAAATAGAATTTCATTTACATTGCAAAGTAATAAAACAAATAAAAATCATAAAAGATAAAATAAAAAGATAGGAGTTCATTTACATTATAAAGCAATTAGACTTAGCAAAAGAAACAAAATATAAATGAGAAGCAAACATGGAAACAAGTAAACAAAGCAAACAAAAATATCTATATACAAACAAATCTAAGTGCATACAAGGAATAAGATAACATGTAAACATAAAGGAAGACAAAACAAATGAAACAAAATTACATGAATATAAAGCTAGTAAAGGAAGCCACCACTATCTCATATATTTGTACAGCCGAAAGAAAGAAATTCATAAATAAAATGTATATGGTACAAGCCTAATTAATGCAAATATCCATCAGCCTCCAATTGAAAAATATCCCTACTCAATTTTTGTACAACAAATTTTATCACTTGTACAACATAAATCATCACCCTGTAACACTTCATTCCTATATACATTAACAAACTTCATTCCAGTTTTTCGTTCATCATTTTAACTGAGAAAAATCTGAAGTATTGTCACTTTATAATCAAACAAACAAATCAACATACACCTTCAACGAAATACAACCTAAACAACAATACAAATTCAAGAAAGACAAAGAAAGTGAAGAATTTCAGCTTGCAAATTTCAACCTATTTCAACATAAAAGAAAACTTTGTTCTTTCTTCTGGGAATCACGGTGAGTAACTTTATTTTTAAAAGTTAAGTATAAATTTGGTTGCATGCTAATGTGTTTGAAAGAATATGTATTGTGAAGTATGACGTGTATACCTATGAATGTTTGGATATGCATGCTGTTTCCATAAGAATATCTATCTGTTCTAGTTCCAGTTTTACTGTTTTGATTTAAATTCAAAATCTTTAAATTTAACCTTTGTTTAGACGTAAGATTCATATAAAACTTGTTTGTTTCATTTCAAACTTTGGTTTAGAATTTTAATTAACTCAGAATAATATTAATATGACCCTGGAAACCTAAATGCTTGAGCAAAGCTTTAAATAAGTTAAAATCCAAACCTTTTAATTTACGAATTCAGTAATATACACTGAATTCTTATACCTTAATATGATTTTTAAAACAAAATTTATAATTGTATGTAATTTGTGATGATTGAATAATGTGGCACTACTGTGTAAAACCCCGGACCACACTTTTACACACACAAATATGGATTTCACGAGGAAATCGGTTAAGTCACAGATGATTTAAGTTGAATATTTCTGTAATTGAAATTTTAATTTCAATTAACTTTGGAAATGGATTTGGGTTAAATATTAAAGCTTTTGAAAAGGAGTTTTGAGAATAAAGTTATTTTGAAAAACTTGGTAAAATTTCCAATTTAAATAATTTGAATTTGAATTCAAAAAAAAATTTGAATTGAATTTAATGATTGGAAATTATGGTTAAAGATGTTATAAATGTGTTTATATGAATTTGAACCATTTCAAGAGTATGGTTTTAAGAATTTGAATTTAACCCAAAGACTTAAACTCATATAAATGAGATTGGATTTTTTCGAAATGAAAACTATTTGTTTGCAAATAATAGAGGCTTTCATATAAGAAATGAAACTCCAATTTAAATTAAAGGAATTTCAAGTTTGAATTGGAAATAGTTTTCCACGTTACGAATAAATCTTTGAAAACGTGTTTTGAAAGCTATCAATTAAATCTTTGTTTTAAAGATTTAATGAGTTAATCCAATTGAAATGGAAATTGATTTGGAAAATCTATGAACAGACCTTTGTGAAACAGGGTGAACTTGGTGAGATTGAATCTTTTTGTTTAAAAAGATTAAAATGGTAATGTGTTTAAACCATTTGAAAGAAAAGTTTTGGGTAATAAGCTGTGACTTAATTGAAATTCCATATCCATATAGTTTTAAATATTGCGCTCATTATTCGGTTTAGCCGGGAGAGGACCTTTGTGTCATATAACCCATTCCGAATAATGATATGATGTTATGGATAGCATTTGAAGACCGGTGGTGAAGACCGGATATTTTCGAAAATGAAAGGACAACTCGTCGAATGTCTCTGCTTCGACTGGTCCCCGGTATAGAGATTTGATCACCCTTTGTGATAGGAAGTCTGGACGTGATTAGAAATTATCCGGATTTGCAAGGGCTTCTTTGGATGTGCGTTCGGTTCTGTTCGAACCCGGAATAGACTTGTATGGTTGTATGTCTGACGCTACACTTTGAGATATAAAGCTGATTTCTTTCAAATACATTTCTGTTTGTTGGCGGAGAATTTATTCTCTTAGCTTAACACCCTTCTCTAAGACGTACGAGCTCAGAGGTTCTGTAGTTGAAGGTTATCAGTGATATATTCCCAAATTGGTAGTGTGGCATGTTGAGTGTTGTTGTGTGTTGATGGTCATTTGTTGATCATTTGTTGATCAAAGCATGGCTTTATGAAAAAGCGTAGCTTTGTTGACGAGACCTCATCGAACCTCACAGACCGGAAGTGGTCGAAACAGGAAAGATGCGGCAAGGTTATGAGGGTCGCTCCCTTTAGGGTATGTCATTTCCTTCTGGAAAAGGGTGGTATCATGGTATGGAGCCCAGATACTTACTCATGTGGACAAACTATATTTATTACTGTGTGATGTTGTTGGTTATCGAGTGCTCGGATAAAGGTCCCAAAGGACCGGGGGGTGGCATACTCGAGTAGTAGTTACCTAGTGATAGAGGTAACCCGGCCTTGTGTTGGCATAGATCCCGGTAGGTTCTCGGGACGTCCCTCCAGAGGCGTTTCCATGTGGCATAGGAAGTTCCTTAGCCTGACCATTTGTTGGAAATCCAATTCCCAATACGAACCCAGTACGGTTTTAGTTGTAGAACCTGCTATTTAACATAGCAGCTATAGTAGGCATAATATAATGGTACCTATGCTGGCTAAGATTAATATTGTATTTTCGAAACAATTTTATACAATATGCACTATTAATAATATCTAAAGAATTTTGCGTAGTAAGCATTTTTCACTATCATAAGAAGAAATCTCCTCCAAGTCTGCGATTGCATTGTGTGTGTGGTGGGAGGTCTTATGGTAGTTTCATTTTCCAAAAGCACTGCGGATTTCAATGTTTAAAATTTCTTTTGTTGTTTGTTTTAAAGATAAACTATTTTTGTTACTCACACAAGTCCCACGACTGACCTGGAGTTTATTGTTCCCTTCCTAAACTCTGGGTGCCCACAATTTTCCACACGGGCAGTCTAGAATTGGGTTTTTCAGATAGTCAGGTTTAGTAGATTATCTGGAGCTAGTTCAGTTTTGGAGTTCACGCATGACTGACGTTGCTTATCTTGGTGCAACGTGATGGTGATTTGAGCTGATGTTGGAGTTGTTGGAATCATTCTCCTTTATAGATCATTTGGAGTGATCTCTTCCATTATTGTTATTTCCGCTATAGCATTGTATCATGTCTTTGATATTGCTGTGTATTATTGATATTATTGTTGTATATCATTTTGGATATTGTATTCATTGGAGTTGTATATGATATCATTTATTTCTTTCTTCCACTGTGTTGTTATACTTACTGTGTTATAAGCTCCAGGGAGCCAGATTCGGCGTTTGAATCTACGGCATTTGAGTACAAGTGAAGTATGGGTGCCGATTTTTGAAGGCCAAGTACGGGATCTCTACAGTGGTATCAGAGCTAAGGTTGAACTTTAGCTAAGGAGTATAACATATTAAGTAGCTCATTAGAGATAGGGTGAAGTATACCCTTGAATGAGTAATCCATAAGATATCTGTCTGTATGCCTCAGTAAATTCTCTTACTATCCACTGATAGTAAGTATGAGTGCAAGAAGAGGATGAGATAGGGGATAGGGGAATACGACTATAAATGGTCAATACCCTGTAACAACAAGGAAGCAATCTTTTCTCTATCAATCTCTTTTGTTCAGCATCTCTTTTCAATTCTTTGATTGTTCCTGGTAGATCCAGGAAGAAGCTTTGATATTTGTATGGGACATAAACTCCAAAAAGGTCAGAATTGTTTGTTTGGATGAATTGGTTGCATTGTTTGCTATGGTTGATAGGTATACTTTAGTTTCTAAACTAAAAGTTTTGAAATTGTATCCATATATCTATCTATTCTTTGGGTCCAGTATATTCTACGAATGGTTAGTTATCCCTTCGAACTAACCAATGCCACTGCGCATTTCGTAGATCTGGATAACTCGAGTATCTTGTAAAAAAAATTTAATTAAAAGATTCATTCTCGTATCTATTATTGATATTTTGATTTGGTAAGTCAACTGCAGAATAGATGCCAAATGTATATAAAAATGATTTATAAAGTTATATTAAGTCATATTAGAGTCAGAATGATGTTTGTAAACTTTTAAAGTTGAATTAAAAGTTAATTTGTGAAAATTGAATATTTTAATATTTAATTGACTAGTGAAAATAGTCATTTTTCAAACAGTCTTGGATTTCGACGAAACTAGTTTCATCGGATCCGCAATGTTATTATTGCAAGATTTCAAATTTCGTGTCAATCGGATTTACGGTTTGTCCGGGGCAAGCCAAAATGCATAGAAATCGTTTTAATCGATTTAATTTAAATTTGATCGTTTATTTCCGTAACTCGCGCATATGACCGAATTAGCTCCCGAAACACGTCCCATTGTGTCCGGAATGCGGGTAAAACCTTAGAAACGCCGGCCGGCACGCTTCGTTTGGAGTTCGGAAAATCTCGGATGAATAGTGTTTTTGGCAATTTTCTATATAAGGACCTCAACATTCACATTTGCAAACTAAAACCTAGGGTTTCATTTCAAAGCCCTGGCCACCACCTCCAATTCAATGTCCAGAATTTGTAAATTTTCTTCCTTTAATCTCTTCTAATCCATGCATCAATTCAAGAAACGATCGACTACAAAGTTAAAGAGCCAGATGAGATCTTGCGATCCAACGGGTACGATCGAATTTGGAGTAGCGAATCAATGGCAAATCAAGCTCAAACGGCTGCTATTCGCGCACGTTTTTCTAGGCAGGGAGTTGACCGAGCTTCGAGCTGTTCGAGGCGAGGGTGGAGTCAAGTGTAGGCTTCGAGTTGGAGGTGTTGTATCATCGTTGAAGTCGACGAGGTGGTTGCGTTAATTGATGGCAAGGTGGCGACTTATGGGTTGTTTCGAGCGTGATAACTTGGAAGGGGGGGAGAACATAGAACGCTCGGCCTAGATTTCCTATTGCAAAATCGAACGACTGCGATTTATTCTAGGTTTAAAAATAAAATAATTTGTAAATTTATATATATTAAAATTCGTTCAAACTTTAAAATACTGTAACTTTTTGATACGAGGTCGGAATTTGACGAAACGAATTGTGTCGGGTTCGTTTTGACGAGCACTACACAATGGAGCAGGATTGGGATCGTTTGGAACTAGTGATAATTTTGAGTAAAATTAAACGTGCGTTTAATTTTATTTGAAATAAAATACTGCAACCGTTATTGAAAGCAAGGTGAGAACTTCTCACTCAATCGAATTGTGTTTCGATTTAAATTTTAAATAGTTAGATTTAAAATTGCTTGATTGTGTGAATTGAATGGTGGTTGTTATCTATTGTGCTGAAATAGACCCTATACGCCGCATATTAAGCGGAGGTTATTAATTAAAAACATATACCGCGATATTCCACTTGAAGTGGAATTGGTATTATATATGTATTGGGAGTTGATTTCCCGTATTATATAACGGATGAGACCCTATTGCGCCGCATAATAGCGGATAATATTTATAAATCCCATATACCGCGATATTCCAGCTCGAAGTGGAATTGGTATTGTGCTAACATCTGTGGATGCAGGGAAACAGGTTGGAGGGATCCAACTGGATTCCTCAAACATTTGAATTTATTTCAATGTTGTGTGTTGATCTTTTATAATCTCCGTGTGATTATCTTTGTGATTGAAATTGGGGTAACTCGTGCAACACTACGAGTTTTTAACTTGTTATAACCAACCAATTGTTATAGAAATCCATTGATATTAAAATAATATCTAAGTACAGTTACTTATTTAAAATAGTCAGATTTACATAATTTATTCAGTTCCCAGCCTGTTAGACTCTAAAATCAAACCCGTAAAGATTTGTAGTGCTTATTAAATCGAAGTGGTTCCGGATATCACCGATATCCGACCCCGACCTCTTCGAATCCAAGTGATAAATTTTAAAAAATAAATTGTTTAAAATAAACAACTAATTATTTAGGATGACAATGTTTCGAAAATGGAAATTTATTATAGATTTTTATTTCAAATAAAACGTATTATTATGTTAATCTAATTATCTTAACTCGATTGGTCACTCGATGTCACAGATAAGAATAATTGAATTAAATCTCTAATAGAATTAAGCCATGATTATAGATTGTTAAACAACTTAACGGTCCATAATAGATGTCAAAATAATTCACACTTCAGGCTTTTGTTAATTCTTAATTAACCATATCCAGTTTCTTTTGAATCCAAATTAATTTCAAATTAAACAATTTATTAATACATTATAAAATACCATTGATTACCCATAAGTTTAAGTCTAATAATAATAATTAATTACCATTAAATTATAAAATATCTTTGAACCTTAAATTACGGATTTAAGATGAAATTAGATTTTTGTTAAAGGAAGGAAATATAAGTTATAATATAAATGTATATATATATATATAATATAAATTACATTACTTTCTTCTTTTCTTTATTATTTTTCCTTTCTTCCATTTTCTCTTCTTTTTCTCTTCTTTTTCTTATTTTCATTTTCTCCCTTATTTTCTTTTCTTTCCCTTTTTTCTCTTTTTTATTTACCTATTTCCTTTTCCTATTCTTTTTGGCCCAACAACTTCCAGCCCGTCTTCCCTCCTCTTCTCCCCCCTCCTTTTTTTTATCCTTTAATTTCCTTCAGTTCTTTCTGTTTGACCTGCACTGGAAACACGTAGTGCACATGCACGCGTCGACGAACCATCGCCGTCCAACTCTGACCACCATCACGCATCACCTCCGGCCTTCGCAACCCGCCTGACCACCTAGACTTCATGACACAACACAAATACGAAATCGAACGAAAACCCATCATCAGGAAAGTACGACCGACCCTTCCTTTACCTCGTATCGCCGCCTCCGACCATCGGAGTCCACCGCATTTCGCAAGGAGCCTCGCCACTTCCCTCTCCACCTTTTCCCCCTACACTGCAGCCTTACGTCCCCACCACGACGCCGCAGTTCAACGTCGATCGAAACCATCCTTAAACCCTATTTCACCTTCGACCGGCCACCACGTCGATCGGAAAATCACCGCTCCATTTTTCCCACACTCCCCTTTGCTTCAGCCTCCTCCCGACCAAACGTCGACGCCAAATACCACCGAGATCGCCGGAATTCGACCTAAAACCAAAAACTGGCCATCTCCTTATATCTCACCGCATACGAAATGAAAAATCGTGAAACCATTTTCACAAATCACCATTTTCGATTGTGAACACATCCACATAAGTAAAAGCACAAATCTTGATGTTTGAATTTCTTCAATATCTGGTTACTTACTGTAAAACTTCTTTTCTATGTCCTATACATCATAATATTCATTAGAACCAATTTTAAAATAAAGTACAATCAATAACAAGCAATTTTTCTTTTACCATCATAACCTAAAACAAATTAAGTTGAAAGATAGGAATTTTAGAAATTAAGCGTGCCAGTTTTAACTTACAGCAGAACAAATGGTGAGCAGGCCTATGTTATCCTGTTTATACTCTTTTTATATACATTCATTTATAGTATATACATATTCTTATGCAAGCATACTTTTCAAACAATACTTCTGCTTCCATACCCAGGCACATAACAAAGATTTCAATATATAAAGTCTTAGTTCTACTCACTGTTTTTCCTTTGAACAGAGCATGGTTTTTCAAAAGAAATATGCTGCTTGCTTTCTGTTTGATCCTCTCGTACTTGAAATATTTTTAAGTTGTAGTGGAAGCTTTTTTTTCCTTTGAGTTTGCAATGGTAGTTTGTATACTTTTATTTTTGAATGCCAGAGTATGAAATGAGGCAGTGATAGGTAGGATATATATATATATAAAGAGGATGGTAGGCTGAAGCATTGTTTTACAGGATGCTGCATTTTTTCTTTTGTTTGATATTTTTACTTTGATTTGAGGTATTCACCTGATTTGATTTCATATAAAAAGTTGTGATGTTTGCCTTGATTTGATTTTCTTTTTCATATGGCTTGGTTTTGTAACGATACGACTTTTCGACGCTCGAAAGTCGACATTAATACGTCCATTGTATCAAATGCCGCGCAATCGAAAGCCGGAAAACCGAACCATTAGGGTTAAAAAGAAGACGTAGAAGAAGACAGACGAAAATTAAAGAAGAAGAAACAGAAACAGAAACAAGATCAGAATCTCACATTCGCAGCGGAACTTCCTTACACCGAAATGGAAATGCCTCTTCAAAGACGCCCCGAGAGTCAACCTGCTCTCTGCAAACACAAGGCCGACGCTACCTCACACTGTACAGCTGTAACTAGGTAGCTAACACACAAGCTATGCCATCCCCCGGTCGTTACCGACCTTTATCCGAGGATCCTCAACCACAAGCAACAACCACAAAGTATAATAAATTTGCAGCATCAACATAGGTAAAATATCTAGGCTCCATACCATGATATCACCTTTTATCCAGAAGGAAATAACATACTCTAGGGGCGCCACCCCTAACAACCTTGCCGCAACATTCCTGTTTCGACCATTACCGGGTGTGAGGCTCGACGAAGTCTCGTCCACAAAGCTATGCTTTTTCACAAAGCCATGCTTTTTCACAAAGCCACGCTTTTTCACAAAGCCACGCTTTGATCAACAAATAATCAACAGCACTTCGTATGCCACGTTACCAAATTGGGAATGTATCACTAGTAACCATCAACTACATAACCTCTGAGCTCGTACGTCTCAGAGAAGGGTGTTAAGCTAAGAGAATAAATTCTCTGCCACTAACAGAAATGTATTTGATAGAAACCAGCTTTACATCTCAAAGTGTAACGTCAGACACACATCCATACAAGTCCGTTCCGGGATCGAACGGAACCGAAGGCACTTCCAAAGAAGCTCTTGCAATCCGGGTATTCACTAATCACGTCCGGACTTCCCATCACAAGGAGAGTGATATAAATCTCTATACCGGAGCAACTCGGTGCAGAGACATTCGACAGGTTGTCCTTCCATTTTCGAAAATACCCGGTCTTCACACCGGTCTTCAAATGCAATCCATTCACGCCGTATCACTATTCGGAATGGATTATATGACACATAGGTCCTTTCCCAGCTTAACCGAATAATGAGCGTTTGTTTTAAAAACAAATCAAGTGCCATTTCAAAGGCAAATATTGATAGCCGGTTATTTAACTATCAAACAACATTCACAACAAACAACCAATTTAAATAATTTTCCCCAAATTATTAAATTTCAAATATCTTCGCAAGATATATATTTTCCACACTTCATCACTTTGAAAACAATTTTCAAATCATATTTACACTGGCGAAATAAAATTTCCGAATGTTATTTATTTTCACTTTTCCTTTATAAATTCCATTGTGAATGTAAATTTTCAAATATTCACTTATATACTATTTTCAAATCGTTTTCCCAAATATTCACTTTCAACCCCAAATCAACTATCAAATTGATCTCCACATTTATTTCAAATTCCAAATCAATTACAAATTGATTTCTAAGTTTATTTCCCAAATATCAAATCATTTGCAAATCGATTTCTAAATTCATTTCAACACAAAATCCATTTTAATTCAACACCAAATAAATTTTCATATCAATTTCCCAAAGATTTAATTTCAAATACCAAATCAAATATCAATTTGATTTTAAACAAATTTATCACTTTTTAAAAATAAATTCCTTTATCTCTTCCAAACCATCTAAAATTCTATTTCAAATAAATTTCCCAACTTTCGAATAATACTATTCAAAATCCATTTATAAAAATCTTTTCCCATATTTTGGAAATAATTCGATAAGATTACAAAAATCAACTTTATACCTTTAAATTCCTTCTTTTAAATTCACCCAATTCTTTCAAAAGAAATTTACCTAAACTTTCCTGCTTTAAATTCCAAAAATCCAAATTTATTTATTTCTGGTATCCAACGATACCAAAAATACATTCGGCTAAATTATAGCCTTCAACAAATTCAATCACAGATATAATCATACACAAATTATAAATAATCAACACATAACATATGAAACCAATTCAAATGTTTTGAGGAATCCTGTTGGATCCCTCCAACCTGTTTCCCTCCATCCACGGATGTTAGCAGAATACCAATTCCACTTCAAGGTGGAATATCGCGGTATATGCGATTTATAAAATATCATCCGCTATTATGCAGCGCATAGGGTCTCATCCGCTATATAATGCGGAAAATCAATCAACTCTAATAGATACATATTCCAATATATATATTGCTATATATTACTATATATACTATCATTCAAGCACACAATCAACACAATCAATAATTTTAAATATAACTATTTAAAATTAAACAAAACCCTTTGTTTGAGTGAGAAGATCTCAACTTTGCTTTTATTTTGCAATCCATTTTCCATTCCCATTTGTTTTCTTTGTGATTTTGTCCTTGTATAACAATTATACGATTTACTAATACTTTGAAATAAGTTGAACAATTTATTACTACTTATTTATTTAATTTAAACTAAATTTTACTTTAACAATTTCTTAGTAAATAAATTAAACAAATTTATCTTCTGAATATTTTCTAAAAGAACAGTAGGCTAAAACATGTATATCTATATTTTTTTCTTTCTTTCATTTTAGAACTACATATATATATATATTTATAAAATAACCTGTATAAGCCAAAAGTCTAATTTTAATATAAACTATTCAAATCAAAACGTTTTAAAATTCCTATTTCAACCCTATATATTTCTCAGTAAATAAATTTAATTTTTTTTCTTGTTCACTGTATATATTGAGATATGTGTATTATTAATTTTAAATTTGAACGAAACTAAATCGAATGATACCTCACTGACAATCGACGAACCCAGGCTCTGGCAAACCTTCGTCACCATCGTGAAGCTGTTCGCCATCAACCATTCAGACCAGAACGAGACTGCCTTCACACAGCGAATGCGAACCATTTCCCCCATCCCCAAATCGAATCGATAACCACCACCATCCCCTTCGAGCTCCGCGACATCGCCGCTTGCTTCAACACTCGACCACGATCGCACGATACTGCCATGAGTACAAACCCACGTCGCTTCTCGATCACCACTCAACTTCGCCACTACGAACCCTAGTTATCACAACCTCTCCACGACATCATCGCCTATCATCGCTTGCTCCGCCTCGCTCGATCTCCTTCTCGCGAAGTGGTCGTGACTCGATCGCGATTCGAAAATCCCCCCTCTCTACTTTAAATTCGAACGAGTCGGTTTCGTTCGTTCCTCTTTGATTTGCTGGTCATAAAAAAATAAATCTTGAATTTGATTTTGGCATACGAGGAGGGCCGCGATTCGAAAAGAATAGAGCTCGGCCATTTATATATTTTGCTTCATTTATTTGCACTGAAAAGTTGAAGAGAAGAGAATGCGTTTTGAAGAGGAAGACAGCATATATTATTTTCTTTCTCTCAGCCCTTAGATTTTGAACTGAGGGGAAAGGGAAAAAGTTGCGTGATATAAAGAAGAACAGAGAACATGAAAAGATGGTTGCGTGATCAGAAGGGAATAGGCAGTAGGATGGCTTGATGGATGACAGAAAAGCAGCTGAAAGGAAAGAAATTTGACTGGAATGAATATATATATTTAATTTAAATTCAAATTCAAATTTAAATCGTCACGAATTTGCAACTCAAAATCTCGATATCCTATCGAGGCGTGCCGCTAGGCGTTCGTAATGTTATACCCCTATTCCAAATGCAATGGAAAAGGTTTCGAGTCCAAATTCGATCGTATGGAGAAGATAGCTTTTTAAACCAGCTATAATATTAAATTTTCGATTTAATTTCAGCGCGTTTGCTTATTGTACGGCCACACAACAACTCCGATCACTATGAAAATTGAAATCCGATAATAATACAATATTACAGATCCAATGGAACTAGTTTCGTCGAATTCCGAGACTGCACCTCGGAACGCTATTTTTAAATATCGATTTAAACGATAAATTTCAAAACTGGACAAAACAGTTCCAAATTCAATTCTGAAAGTTCCAACACTTGAATACCCAGCACTAGTTACTTTGAGTCTAGTATCTAGCTTTGTGCTACAATATACATATCTAGCTTTCGTCTACGTGATATAAGAGTACACTGAAAACTGGGATTTTCATTAGGCCCTAGCAATTAGGAGGTCATACAAGTTATCATATATTCAGGATACATTGGGTGATAGTGAGAATTGCTAGATGGATGTTATTATTGCTTTGGTTATTTCATTATCACTTGGAGATATCATTTGGAAGCAGGTATTGGAGATAGGAGTACTAGGAGAAATTATATCCTTATTTGTGTAGAGTGCTTTTATGATATTTGTAGAGTAGCATAGTATGTTGTTATGTACTAACTCTTTGGTTATAGGGACAGGTCAGGTACGGTTCATATACCTCTGTTCCTTACTATATTTACCTACATAGTATTTTTAGATTCATTTAGCGCTCATACTAGACCATTGTCTAACCTAAGTTTTTATAATTTGTTTCCTATTACCTTGTGTACTCTTAGATGAGTGGAATAGATAATTGGTCTAGGTGATGCAGTAGTTGTGCGGAGGACGTGCTGGATGGACCTATCTCGTATTATATACCTATATTGATTTCTACGCTTATTCTGGTATGCAACACCAGAGAGCCTTAGCAGTGACTACTTATTTTCTTATTATGAAACTGTTGTTGGATTTATTTCCATTGTATAAACCCTACTACATTTGTATATAACTCTGTGGATCTGTGTTTTGATGATTTTTTCACATAGTTACTACTGTTCTCCTGTTATATTTGTGATATTATATTTTATCCATGCGTCATGAGATATACGACAAGTTATATGTTGTATTTGTTTCATTTTCAACCCTGATGATCATCTTATATCGACCGGTCATGCTACAGCGTACTATTTAGATATTATTGGTGCCGGTGGTACAAGGCGGTCGTCATAGGCCATGGCAAGCATATTTAAATTATAAGTTACCAATAATTACTTTAGATAATAAGTTATAAATAACTAAAATAATGTAATATGAATTTTAGTTGTAATTCTATTTGGAATCACATGATAAATTTATGCAATAACGAGAGAAATTGCTCGAGGGAATGGGATGGGAAGAGCTGCCGCTGACAAGGAAGACTGGATCTTTGACGTTGTTATGGAGCCGTAAATGTAGAATAAGGGTTATTGTTTTGGTAACCAAGAAGTAATTATTGTGTGTAATATATTTATTAATAACGTATAACATGTTGATTTTATTAATCATAGCATATGAAACTCATACACTTTAGTAAACAATGTTACATGCTCAACGCAGGCAAAGCAGCTATCAAAAAGCTCGGAACAATCAGAAGATTGTAGGCTTGAGAGCTCGGATTGTTGAGTTAGGGAACAGATACATGCGTCAGTCTACGGACATGTACCAGATGCTAGATGAGAGCATTGCTACATATATGCATCAGCATGACACATTTCCTTCATCGGCGAGATTTGGAGGAGATGATCGGGATTAATAGGTATGGTGTTTTTCTATTTGTGTTAAGTATTGTATATATATATATATATGCACTTTGAGATGGGTGAGGTAGTTTGACTTTATTGGTATGTAGTTTGAGAGTTACATATGCTATAAGATGGATAAGGTTGATGTTTTTTAATATGTATGATACATTTTGAGATTTTGTTGGATGCATGATGTTAATTTAAGATGGTGTTAGATGTATTTCGACATGTTGACCAATTTGAGGTTGGTTGTTGTTGGTTTACTGTATATTGTTGGATGTTTGAGTATATTGTTGGATGCTTGAGGTTGGTTTATTGTATATATTGATGTTTTTTATTATTAATTTGATATATGTGATTTGGACATTGATATATATGATTTATATTTGGGAAATTAAGCTGTGAAATATATTGTTATATATGTGTTGTTTGGTGGTTGAATGACTGCTGTAATAAAAAAACATTCAAATTTTCGACGGCTACCGATGGCTTACTGGTAGCCAACTTATCGACTTCTTTTGGTAGCTAACAACATTAAATTGGGATACCAGTGACTTTCCATGTACATGACGGAACGTCGAAAGATGTCAGCATTATGGTCACTAACCGTCGAAAATGGAACGATGGAGCCGTCGAAAATGTAGTCAAAGTACTATTCTTCGACGCCTAATATTTTGAAACCAAGAGGTAATGTTTATGTATAATATATTTATGAATAATGTATAACACATTGATTTTATTAGTCACAGTATATGAAATCATACACTTAGGTAAAAAATGTTACAAGCTAGACGCAGGCAAAGCAGCTATCAAAAAGGTTAGGTCAATCTGGAGATTGCAAAGTTAAGAGCTTGAATTGTCGAGTTGGAGGTTAGAGACATGCGTCGATCTACGGAGATGTACTAGATGCTGGACACACTATAAGAAAGCAGGCAATTTCCAACGGCTAGCAGCCGTCGGCGGTCATCGCTAGTCGTCGAAAATGCCTTCTGAATACGAACCATGACTTCTGTCCGTTCGACGGCTTCCACGACATAATAGCAACGACATTCGCCGGCTTTTCCATCAGATTTTTTGACGGCCTCGTCGTCCATGCGGCGTGGTATTTTTCCGCTAAACCGTAGGGAGCCGTCGCTAGTCGTTGCAATTTTCATCCAGATAGCCCTCGGAATTCGTCGCTCGCTGTCGGAAATGGCGGCCAATAGGCTGTCGGAAGCCGTCGGAAATGATGGCCACTGAGCCGTCAGGAGCCGTCGGTAATCTGGACAAACTTTTTTTCCTTGCAGCCCTGCTTCGCTTCCATACCAATATCAATATATAACTCATCAAAATCAATATATAAACTACATATATAAGCCGAAATCAATATCAATATCAATATAAAACTCAAACATCATAATATCAAACGCAAACATATTTACATCCAATATCAAACTCCAATATTTACAAAACAAACCTTCCATCATCACTCTCACCCATCCAACTTCAATATTTACATCCAACGTCAAACTCCACATATCAAATCCAAAAATCAACCACCAAGTCAATGTCAAACACCATATGTCCATAAATTAACCTCATCATCACTTAATGTTTTTATACACAAACTACATCCAACACCACATGTTCATAAAAAAAACTGCAAATCGCACCTCGAGACTCATCTCGGCTCCGGAAACACCAGACGAAGGGAATGTACCATGACACTTCACATACTCGGCCAAACGTTGGTTGAGCTGCTCCATTTGCACTGCTCGGAGGCAGTCCTACTCCTACAGTTGTGCAATCTGCTATCTGAGGTCATTAATCTCCGCGTTGTCCTAAGCCTTTTGACCCTTTGTGACGTCCGAGCCTACAAAACAAGTCAAAATATGTTTAAGTTGTTATGTAACTTTTATAAAAATTAAGCAAATTTTACAACATAGTTAATTTTTGTAATTACCAATTGGTTGCCGTAGCTGTAGCGCCTGTTTCTCTGGGTCTGGTCTATAACAAAGTCAAAGACCGCGTCCTCCTCGTTAGTGGTCAACTACTCCCATCCGAAATGCTCAAGCATCTACGCACATGTTTGCATAAATTTTTCCTACAACGTAAAATTAAATACAAATAAATATTACATGACATTATTATAATATTTTATAACTAATTAATTAAAATGATCATTATTAATAACTTATAACTTAAACTATACTTATATGTGTGGTGTACGCTCTATCATCCTCATGCCAGGCATACGACACTGATCCATCATCGCTTGTCTGGCTAACGGTATAGGTATGCTCAAATACGTCCATGTACGAGATGGGACCCCCCTTCCCCCACGCGCTCTTTCTGCAATAATTGATGTATATTATTGTTGTTTATACAAATTTATACTAAAAATGTAATAACTGTTCATAATTACAATCAATTAATTTACTAGGTCCTCACGATGGTGCTGGAATGATTTTGACCCACCACGGTGTGTGACGGGATTTTTCTGCCTGCTCATAGAGTTCATGTCCGACTCCGTCTGCAAATTAAAAATTAAGATTATATTTTACAGGTATAAATTATGTATTATGTACTGAATAAATTAAGGTGATATCTGATAGATTTACCTTGAATTCGTCGCTACCCCACCATGCGACCTAAGCATCCCAGACGCTAGAGCCCATCAATTGTGGCTTCATCCCAGATTTTCTTATGCTAGACATCGTATCCCTATAATTCTTTGCCACTTTTGAGTTCCAATGGCGCTGGCAAAAAGACACGTCCTCCTTTTGTAAGTCTACCGCCCCTTGTATATACGTTGAAAAAATATAAGTTATACATTTATACTTAGTCAGCAAATTGTAAAGTGATTATATATAATGGTATATAATTTTACACTTACTAGGAAATCCTGCTATATGCTCTCCCGAACATGGTCCGGGATCCTACTCCACTTCGGCCAGCATGCAGATATACGACTTAAGTACACCTGCTTCGATATGCTGAGCATAATGTTAGAAGGCTCAAGCTCAAAACCCCTACATTAAATACGATACAGACAAATCATGACTAATATATCATACAAAATATTTACAATGCTGAAGTAAATTTAATACTTACTGTCACGATCCAAATTTCAGCGTTCGAAAATCGGCACCCGTACTTCACTTGTACTCAAAATGCCGCAGATTCAATCGTTGAAATTCGAGTCATGTTGGAGCTTATAACACAGTAAGTATAACAACACAGCGGAAGAAAGAAATGAATGATATCATATACAACTCCAACGAATACAATATCCAGAATGATATACAACAATGATATCAATAATACACAACAATAACAGAGATATAATACAATTTTACAGCGGAAATAACAACAATGGAAGAGATCACTCTAAATGATCTACAGAAGAGAATGACTTCAACAACTCCAACATCAGCTCGAACCACCATCACGTTGCACCAAGAGAAGCAAGGTCAGTCGTGATCTCCCAAAACTGAACTAGCTCCAGATAATTTACTAAACCTGACTATCTGAAAAACCCAACTCTAGACTGCCCGTGTGGAAAATTGTGGGCACCCAGAGTTTAGGAAGGGAACAATAAACTCCGAGTCAATCATGGGACTGGTGTGAGTAACAAAAACAATTTATCTTTAAAACAAACGACAAAAGAATTTTAAACATTGAAATCCGCAATGCTTTTTGGAAAATGAAACTACCATAAGACCTCCCGGCACACACACAATGCAATCGCACACATGGGGGAGATTTCTCCTTATGATAGTCAAACATGCTTACTACGCAAAATCATTTGATATTATTATTAGTGCATAGTGCAGAAAACATCCCGAAAGTATAATATTAATCTTAGCCAGCATAGGTACCATTATACTATGCCTACTATAGCTACCATGTTAAATGGCAGGTTCTACAACTAAAACCGTACAGGGTTCGTATTGGGAATTGGATTTCCAACAAATGGTCAGGCTAAGGAACTTCCTATGCCACATGGGAACGCCTCTGGAGGAACGCCCCGAGAACCACCTGGCTCTCTGCCAACACAAGGCCGGTTACCCCCTTCCCGGGTACTAAACTAGAGATATGCCACCCCCGGTCCTTTGGGACCTTTATCCGAGAGCTCTCGATCACAAAGCACACAATCACACAGGAAATGAGATTGGAGCAACCACACAGGTAAATATCTGGGCTCCATACCATGATACCACCTTTTTCCAGAAGGAATGGACATACCCTAGGGGAGCTAACCCTGAAACCTTGCCGCATCTTTCCTGTTTCGACCATTACCGGTTTGTGAGGTCCGATGAGGTCTCGTCCACAAAGCTACGCTTCTTCACAAAGCCATGCTTTGATCAACAACACACAGCAGCACTTAGCATGCCACACTACCAAATTGGGACTATATCACTGATAACCTTCAACTACATAACCTCTGAGCTCGTACGTCTCAGAGAAGGGTGTTAAGCTAAGAGAATAAATCTCCGCCACCAAACAGAAATGTATTTGAAAGAAATCGGCTTTATATCTCAAAGTGTAGTGTCAGACATACAACCATACAAGTCTGTTCCGGGTTCGAACAGAACCGAAGGCACTTCCAAAGAGGCCCTTGCAAATCCGGATAATTTCTAATCACGTCCGGACTTCCCATCACAAAGGGTGCTAAAATCTCTATACCGGGGATCAGCCGATGCAGAGACAATCGATGGTAATGCTTTCGTTTACGAAAGTATCCGGTCTTCACCACCGGTCTTCAAATGCTATCCATATATGTCGTATCATTATTCGAAATGGGTTATATGACACAAAGGTCCTCTCTCGGCTAAACCGAATAATGAGCGTAATATTAAAAACATATGGATATGGAATTTCAGTTAAGTCTCGACTTATTACCCAAAACTTTTCTTTCAAATGGTTTAAACACATTGCCAATTTAATCTTTAACACAAAAAGATTCATCTCGCAAAGTTCACCCAGTTTCACAAAGATCTATTCACAAATTTCCAAATCGATTTCCATTTCAATTTGGATTTAACTCGTCCAATCTTTAAAACAAAGATTTAATTCATAGCTTTCAAAACAATTCCATTTTGACCTTTTATACAAAAGGTAACCTTTCCAATTTCAAAACAAAGTTCAACAATCTTTAACAAAGATTTATTCATAACTCGGAAAACCATTTCCAATTCAAACTTGAAATTCCTTTAATTAAATTGAAATTTCATTTCTTATATGAAAGCTTTTATCATTTGAAAACAAATAGTTTTCATTTTGGAAAATCTGATTCATTTATACGAGTTAAAGTCCTTGGGTTAAATTCAAATTCTCAAAACCATACTTTTAAAATGGTTTAAGTTCATATAAACACATTTATATCATCTTTAACCAAAATTTCCAACCATGGAATTCAATTCCAAATTTTGAATTCAAATTCAAATTAAATTATTTAAATTGGAAGCTTCACCAAGTTATTCAAAATAACTTTTATCTTAAAACTCCTTTCAAAGCTTTAACATTTAACCCAAATCCATTTCCAAAATCAATTGAAATTAAAATTTCAATTTCAGATATATTAAATTTAAATCATCTGTGACTTAACCGATTTCCTCGTGAAATCCATATTTGTGTGTGTAAGAGTGTGGTCCAGGGGTTTCACACAGTAGTCCAACATCATCATCAATCAGATCAAAATGCAGAAATATAGTTGATAATGGGTATGAACTATAACGCTTATCTTTTCATTCACAGATCACAGATAATAATTTACATTCATCCCAGATAAATAACTACATTATAGGTCACACACAAATCAGAATATATCACAAAGCATCACAGATCAGGGATAGCAAACTGACGTAGCGGATATTACAAAACAATCTTCGATCGGTGATGAACGTAGCAATCGGTGGATTGATGAATACTGAAATGCCCGAATTCGTTGATCCGAAGATACCGAACTCTAGCTATCCCGAACTCGTTGATCGCGCACGATACCGGGTTCAAAGATCTTCAATTCTTCGAGCGTTGATCTAGCGCACTAGATTCCGCGAATCGGCTTCTACAATCGTTGAATCGAGCGCACTCGATTATCCAAAAGAGGAGATAGGAGATTGCACTCAACTACCAATTTAGATGAAAGCACACAGCAATCAAAAGAGAATTTTATTCAAAAATCAACAACCCTTACAAATGACCATACATGCCTATTTATAGGCTACAACTCAACACAACAGAAAACTTCAAAAATATTACAAGTACTTAGGTCGTTTCCGACCTATGACCTTCGACCTAACATCATACGACCTAAACAGACGACTTAAGAAAACACAGCTTTCGACTTAACAAATGGTAATTACAACAACTCTTAGGTCGTGAACGACCTACGACTTAAACAGACGCGACCTATCTTCAATACATCTGCTTCCTTCAGCGACTTAAGAATCAACGGCAGAGAACAATGGGGCATAAGAATCAACGACATTCAGAGCTTTGCGACCTAAAAGATAAGCGGTTCCGGACACTTCGCGACCTAAGCCCTCGTGACTTAACTCCCAGTTCACCCAGCGACTTATCTTAAGTCGAAACTCATTTATGCGACCTAACTTAGGTCGAATCAAAACTCCGCGACCTAACTCCTTGCGACCTAACTTAGGTCGTAACGTCTTCCTGCGACCTATCATAGGTCGTGACTTGTTAGGTCGTAGCTCCCTCTTAGCTCGTTCCAGCGATCTATTTTCCCACTCGCTAAGTCGTATACGAGTTAACTTGTTAAGTCCTTCTTGCGACCTATCTTCTAACTCGCTAAGTCGTATACGAGTTAAAAACATGTTAGGTCGTTCCAGTATCTCGTTAGCTTGCAAATCTTCGGTAGGTCATTGGAGCGACCTAAAGGCCTCGTTAGGTCGTATGCAACCTAACACTTCACCAATTTGGGCTATGCCACTCTTTAGCTTGCTTATCGACTTATCATAGGTCGTTAGACCACTCTTCCCAGCATCACTCGCTTCCTCCTCTAACTCCTTAGGTCGTGAGCGACCTACAAACTCCTTAGGTTGTGAGCGACCTATGCCTTTAAAATTCTGCGCTACATCATCCTCCCTAGGTTGAGAAAAATTCGACCTCGAATTTGCACCATCCTCCTCTACTATGAGTTCATTTCCGTGGTATGGTATGAGATGTTTAACATTGAATACGTCAGACGTATACACATCATCTGGCAGTTTCAATTTGTAAGCATTTTCATTAATTCGCTTCACAACTTCCACCAGACCAATTTTCCTTGCTTTCAACTTGTTATAAGCGCCTACTGGAAAACGGTCTTTTGTTAACACTGCATAAACCATATCTCCTTCATTAAACTCAACATTTCGTCGTTTCAAATCTGCAGATTGTTTATACTTCTCATTTGCTTTCTCCAATCGTTCCTGAACGATTTTATGACATTCCGTCAACCCTTCAACAAAATCAGCAGCTTTCTTAACAGTCTTCTTTGATTGTGGCACTACCGTTAAATCCAACGGTCCCTTCGGTAAGCTCGAATAAACAATCTGGAATGGACTGAACCCAGTACTTCGATTCACAGCATGATTATGGGCAAACTCTGCCTGGCATAACTTCATATCCCAACTCTTCAGATTATCTTGAACAAGACACCTCAACAAGTTTCCCAACGATCTGTTCACAACCTCGGTCTGTCCATCCGTTTGCGGGTGATAAGCACTACTAAACTTCAGCTTCGTTCCCACCATTTTCCACAAACTCAACCAAAAGTGACTCAGAAACCGAGTATCTCTATCCGACACAATAGATTCTGGCAATCCATGAAGTCTATAGATCTCCTTGAAAAACAATTGAGCAACATGAACAACATCCGTCGTCTTCTTACAAGCAATAAAATGTGCCATCTTCGAAAATCGATCCACTACCACATAGATGGAATCGTTTCCTCGCTGTGTTCTTGGCAGCCCCAACACAAAATCCATACTCACATCAATCCATGGTTTAGTCGGTACCGGTAACGGCATATATAAACCAGCATTAGTCGCAGTTCCTTTCGAAACCTGACAAATATGACATCGTTCCACAAACCTCTCTACCTCTTTCCTCATCGATGGCCAAAAGTAGGATTGTAAAATTAACTGTAAGGTACGGTCTCTCCCAACATGTCCTTCTTCATGTAGCTCTTTTACAATCTTCATTCTCAAACTGCAATCAGGTATGCATAATCGATTTCCTTTGAACAGAAAACCATCTACCATCACGAATTCATTCGTCTCCCCATTCTTGACTTTATCAACAAATTTCACAAAGTAAGGATCTTCCACAAATAATTCAGGCAACATTTCGAACCCCGTCACTTCAACTTTCATTGTAGTTAACAAGTGATTTCTTCTACTCAACGCATCCGCAACACGATTCGTCACTCCTGACTTGTGTTTCACAACAAATGTAAACTGTTGCAGATATGCAATCCACGATGCATGTCGTGCTGAAATCTAGTCTTGTCCTTGCAAATGCTTCAATGCCTCGTGATCAGTGTAAAGAACAAACTCTTTCTGAAATAGATAATGTCTCCAGTGTTTGATAGACTGCACAACATCATAAAATTCCACATCATATGTACTGTATCTCATCTTTGCTCCTGATAACTTCTCACTGAAATATGCAATTGGACGTCCTCTCTGACTCAACACTCCTCCAATCCCAACCTTGGATGCATCAGTATGTAGTTCAAATACTAGCTGAAAATCTGGTAATATTAGAATTGGTGCAGACGTCAAGAGTTCTTTGATTCGATTAAAAGCAACTCCAGCTTCCTCCGTCCATGCAAATTGCTTACCCTTCATACAATCAGTCACAGGTGCCATCACACTACTAAAGTGTGGAATAAATCTTCGATAAAATGAAGCCAACCCGTGAAAACTACGAACTTCCGTTATCGTCTTGGGCTGCGGCCAATCTCTAATCGCTTCAACTTTACTTTGGTCAACCTGTATTCCTTTTTCCGACACAACATACCCCAGAAATAAAACACGATGCATCATGAACACGCATTTCTTCGTTGTAGCATAAAATTGTTCTTGTCGCAGTACCATCAGCACTTCTCTTAGATGATTCAAATGTTCCTCTGGACTTCCACTATATATCAGAATATCATCAAAATACACCACCACAAACTTCCCAATGAATGGTCTAAAAATTTGATTCATCACCCTCATGAAAGTACTCGGAGCATTTGATAAGCCAAACGGCATAACCAACCACTCGTATAGACCCTCCCTGGTTTTAAAAGCAGTCTTCCACTCATCTCCTGGTCTGATACGAATTTGATGATATCCGCTCTTCAAATCAATCTTCGAAAATATAGTAGCTCCGCTTATTTGATCTAGCAAATCATCCAACCTCGGCATTGGAAATCTATATCTCACAGTAATCTTATTCAATGCTCGACTGTCAGTGCACATCCTCCACGTTCCATCCTTTTTGGGTACCAATAAAGCTGGTACAGCACAAGGACTTAAACTCTCCTGCACACGCCCCTGTTCAAGCAATTCTTCCACTTGCCTCCGCAACTCTTCATGTTCCTTCGGACTCATTCGATAATGTGGTTTGTGTGGCAACACAGCACCTGGAACAAGATCTATCTGATGTTGTATATCCCTCAACGGTGGCAACTCCGTTGGTAACTCCTCTGGAAATACATCGTCAAATTCTTTCAAAACTGGTTTAACTTCTTCTGGAATCTCAACCTCTTCATTGCTCTCTTGCCCAATTAACAAAAACACTTCAGGTTCCTCCTCTACTTCCTTCACAAACTCCTTCAACGATAACAAAGTTTTGAGCTCTTCAATTTCCTCCAACTTGTTCTCCTCCTGTTGTCGCTTCTTTGGAACTAGAGTAATCTTTGTGCCTTCAAACATGAAACTGTAACTGTTGGTATGCCCATCATGTTGCACCGCCCTATCATACTGCCACGGTCTCCCCAGCAACAAATGACAAACGTCCATGTCCACAACATCGCACCAGATTTCGTCTTTATATTTCTTCCCAATGGAAAACTTCACACAAGCCCTTCGTCCAACCTTCACTTCCCCGCCTTTCCTCAACCAAGCTAGCTTGTATGGTTTCGGATGTTTCTCAGTCTTTAACGCCAACTTCCTCACAGCTTCAGAAGAAATTATATTATCACAGCTTCCTGCGTCAATCACAAACTTACACACCTTCCCCAGAATAGTACATGTTGACTGAAAAATATTACTTCTCAACCAACTAGCTTCCTCCTACTTCGGTGTTAAACACGATCTTCTCAGCATTAGATTACAACCTTCATCTCCTGACGCAATATCCTGTTCATCTTCCTCAACTGGACTAGAACACTCCCCATCAACATCCTCATCTTCAACTTCTACAATCATGGTTCGTTTCTTCGGCTTTGGACACTCATTGCTTTTATGACCCAATTCCTGACAATTGTAACATTTGAAACCATTGTTAACCCTTGCCTTCTCAACCTCCTTCACAACTGGTTTCGCAACAGCTTTTGAAACATTAGAACTTCCACTAATACCCTTCACTTGATTGTTGGAATTAGTAAACACACCTCCTCCTCGTCTACCCTGCTTCTCCCAAGCCAACGCTTTCTGATGTGCTTCCGCTACAAATCTAGGATCGAACATGTTAACCATATCATGAATCTGCATTCTCAATCCCCCAATGAATCTAGATGTCAGCTGCTCTTCCGTTTCCATAATATCATTCCTTGCAATAAGTTGATAGAATTCATCAGCATAGTCATTCACAGATTTCGTTCCTTGTCTCAAGTTCTGCAACCTCTGATACATAAGCGATTGATAATTATAAGGTAAGAATGTCGCTTTCATCAATTTCTTCATCTTCTCCCAAGATTCAATCTTCGACTTCCCCATCCGCTCACGTGTAAGTTTGGTTTGCTGCCACCACGCCAAAGCTCTACCCCTCAACCTTGTAGCAACCAACTTCACTCTACGATGTTCTGGAACTTCTTTGAAGTCAAAAATCTCCTCAACATTAGCTACCCAATCTAGAAACTCCTCCGCTTGCATACCACCTTTGAATTCAGGAATTTCAGTCTTCATCCCCGACTCCCACTTGTGATCATACTCAGAGTAATTTCTCCCTTGTCCTCGTCCTTGTCCTCGAACACTACCACCATCATACTCCTCTTCAAAATCAGATGTATATCGTTGTCTATCTCGTCCACCCACATCTCTACTACCTTCACGTCTACCACCATCATCCCTTCTATCTACATTCCTCCGTTCACGATCATTCACGTTCCTTCCACGCCCTTGATCATTTTCAACACTTCTGTCTCGATTGGAATGTGGCGAGACTCTACTACCCCCATGGTTAGATTCAGGTGAAACCCTTCTCCGATTTTGATTCATCTCTGTCATAAGCTTCTCTAACCGGCCAATTCCTTCATTAAGCTTTTCACTAAAGTTTTCATTGATTCTTTGCTCCATCTCATCAGCCTCTTCTCTTTGATACAAAGCTTCAACGTTTTGGTGGCGATTAGCTCTTCTTGGCGGCATACTTGAAATCTTCCAAACTCTTCAACACTTAAAAATTCAAACACTTTTCGGACTTTGATCCAAAATGAAACGGATCGAAAACTTCCACTTTGTTGCAAATCGCGATGAACACGATGAACACAACTTCTCCAAATCACAATTCTCGGCTAGACAATGCAATGATGCTCGGTCTACACTCTTCTTCAAAATGAATAGGCTCCAAGTCTCGATTTAGCTATGATTGGCTAAAACAAGCTCTGATACCAAAAACTGACGCAGCAGATATTACAAAACAATCTTCGATCAGTGATGAACGTAGCAATCGGTGGATTGATGAATACTGAAATGCCCGAATTCGTTGATCCGAAGATACCAAACTCTAGCTATCCCGAACTCGTTGATCGCGCACGATACCGGGTTCAAAGATCTTCAATTCTTCGAGCGTTGATCTAGCGCACTAGATTCCGCGAATCGGCTTCTACAATCGTTGAATCGAGCGCACTCGATTATCCGAAAGAGGAGATAGGAGATTACACTCAACTACCAATTTAGATGAAAGCACACAACAATCAAAAGAGAATTTTATTCAAAAATCAACAACCCTTACAAATGACCATACATGCCTATTTATAGGCTACAACTCAACACAACAGAAAACTTCAAAAATATTACAAGTACTTAGGTCGTTTCCGACCTATAACCTTCGACCTAACAACATACGACCTAAACAGACGACTTAAGAAAACACAGCTTTCGACTTAACAAATGGTAATTACAACAACTCTTAGGTCGTGAACGACCTACGACTTAAACAGACGCGACCTATCTTCAATACATCTGCTTCCTTCAGCGACTTAAGAATCAACGGCAGAGATCAATGCGGCATAAGAATCAACGACATTCAGAGCTTTGCGACCTAAAAGATAAGCGGTTCCGGACACTTCGCGACCTAAGCCCTCGCGACTTAACTCCCAGTTCACCCAGCGACTTATCTTAAGTCGTAACTCATTTACGCGACCTAACTTAGGTCGAATCAAAACTCCGCGACCTAACTCCTTGCGACCTAACTTAGGTCATAACGTCTTCCTGCGACCTATCATAGGTCGTGACTTGTTAGGTCGTAGCACCCTCTTAGCTCGTTCCAGCGATCTATTTTCCCACTCGCTAAGTCGTATACGAGTTAACTTGTTAAGTCCTTCTTGCGACCTATCTTCTAACTCGCTAAGTCGTATACGAGTTAAAAACATGTTAGGTCGTTCCAGTATCTCGTTAGCTTGCAAATCTTCGGTAGGTCGTTGGAGCGACCTAAAGGCCTCGTTAGGTCGTATGCGACCTAACACTTCACCAATTTGGGCTGTGCCACTCTTTAGCTTGCTTATCGACTTATCATAGGTCGTTAGACCACTCTTCCCAACATCACTCGCTTCCTCCTCTAACTCCTTAGGTCGTGAGCGACCTACAAACTCCTTAGGTCGTGAGCGACCTATGCCTATAACATTCTGCGCTGCATCACAAACAATTCAACATTCAATAGAATCCAAACATCTATAAGTAAGGTTAATTGATCATCCGATTAATTGAAATCAGATTTTAATCACTCACTAATTCTGGTTGATTAACATTAGTTAATTTCAATTTTGTGTTAATTAATTATCCTTTAATTATTTATTAATTAACTTTAATTAATGAATTAATTAACTTTTAGTTATTAAGAATTAACCTTAATTAACTAATTAACCTTAATTAATTATTCTTAATTAATTAATCAATTAATTAACCCTTAATTTATTATCATTTAATTTATTAATCCTAATTAATTATAATAGGTAGTTATCCCAAATTACTAAATTAGCTTTAATTATTAATTAATTACTTTTAACTAAGTAATTATCTATAAGTAATTAAATACTTCCAATTAATCTTCTAATTAATTAATTATTCTTAATTATGAAATTAATTATCTTTAATCAATCTATGATTAAGTAATTACGCTTACAATTTCTTATATTAAGTAATTATCTTAAATCAAGTAATCACTTAAGACTTTAATCAAATCAAAGGCAATTCCTTCATCTTAAATCTGTTTCTTTAAATATTAAAGATTATTTTTAAATATATTTAAAACACTTATCAAACTTAATAAATTTTAAAATAATTTATATTTAAAACCTTCCATTGATACAAAAACAAACACGAAATGAATAAGAGAATTTGTTTACGAAATTCATTAAAACTAAATTTAAATTTATAAACTTGATTAAAATTTTTTAAATTAAAAACTGTTTTGCACAAAATTCTCAAACCCGGGCCAATCCCCTAGTTACCCCGAGTCAAACTTCGGTCCTCGCCACAATTTCAACTACTTCGAGTCTGCTCCTTGTTCTCACGCATTCAAGCCCGAGGCGTTCGCCTTCTTCCCCAAAACTTCGAACAGCATCTGATACACACATACATGGTGTACGTGCACGATCATCGGAACGTTCTTCGACCAACATCGCGACCACCCACCAGTCACTCTCGACCTCATCGACGAGCTCAACCACCCAGTTCGACGAATCTCACCTGAAAATCGAATTTGATAATTCGAGCAACACCCCAATCACAGCCTGGTCGACAAACAAACTTCACGTGCCACCACAAGAGTTCACCTGAACTCACGCCACCATGTCCAAATCTTCACCATATCGTGATGCATCGGCCCATCACCATGCGAACAATTCCGATGCTCAGATGAAGTTGCGGCAATCAAATTTTTTCAGCTATGCCAACCATGAGTCGAAACCCTACTACACTCGATTTCGATCACCTCGGCCATTAGAAAAATACCAAAGCATTTTTCCCGTGATCCCTATGCCTCAGGCCATCCTCAGCCCAATCATCGACCAACTCCATCACACCGATCATTGGCAATCACTCAAAACCCTCAATTCGATCATCTCGAAAATTCTCAAGAATCATCAAACTAAAAATCATGAAATGTATATTTAAAATCATGATTATCGACCACTAATTCGCTCATGCAATCTAAAATAAAAATTAAGGTTGTTGAATTTTAACTTGTAGAATTATTTTACTGTTATTTCAATTCTAAAAACAATTTGTTGAATCTTAAACCCTGAAACTATTTTTAAAATTATCATTATACCTTAACACACAAATTCCATTCAAGTATCAAAGTCTAATATGGTTTAGATTGGGAGATTTTTTGAATTTTAGAAGGAAATCGGGAACTGTAAACAGAGAACATGTATGAATAATAGCCTGCACATCCTCACTCATCAATCCATATACACAAAGAATTCATGTTTATATCCAAGCATACTTATCACAATATACTTGCAACAAATCCATATTGGTCAAATTTAAAACAAGTGTTACTCACCTTGGTTTCAGAAAAAGAACAAAGCTTTATGTTGAAAATACAAGCTGGAATCTCTTCTTTTTTTTCCTTGATCTTCTTGTTTGTATTGAATTGGAGTGTTTTTATACTAAATTTTGTTTTAAGTTGTAGATGGTATGTATTTCAGATGTACTCAGTTTGATAGATCGAACTGAGATGAAAATATTTGATGTGTAGAAAATGAGTTTACAAGTGGTGATATTTGTACAAGTGATAATTTGTTTTTGGTACAAAACTATCAGAGATTTTTCTTTGGTTTAGAGGCTGAAGTGATTTTAGCTTGGTGGCTGCTAACATTAATTATCTTGTACAATACTCATTATTTTCTTTCATTTCGATTGTACAATGTATGAGATAGTTTTTGTGTTCTTGTTTGTTCTTTTGACTATGCAGTTTTCTACTTGGTGGTTGATGAATCTATTTGGTGTGCTAAGGTACCCTGCATTAATTAACTTTGTACTTATTCATTTTTTTTTCTTTCATTTCGGCTATGTACATATATGAAGATATTTGGTGGCTTCCTTTACAAGCTTCTCCACTTATTTTTGTTTCTTCATTTTTTTTTCATTTGCAAGTGCATTTTGTTTGTGTTTTATTTCACTTTGTATATTTACTTCTATTTTAACTTAAATATTTATTTCTAGAAACTTTTATATGTTCATTTCATAGTTTATATAACTATAATTTATTTGAAATATTTGTTTAACATCAACACTTATTTGAATTCCTTTTAAAGTTTAATTATCCAATGTTTTATTATTTATTTCCAAATATCCAAATTAATTCATAATTTAACTAATATTTTATACTAATTACTCATTACTTCACAATTCTTATTCAAAAATGAAATTAATTAACAATTTAAATATATATAAAATCTGGGGTCGTTACAACCTTCCCTCCTTAAAAGAATTTCGTCCTCGAAATTTGCGAGGGAGACAAAAAGATAGATGAAGAATATTTCATCAAATCAACTGAACATCTGTTTTGCATTTGGCTTACCAAATTAGAATATCAATAAGAGATACAAGAACGAATCTTTTTAATGTTTTTCCACAAGATACTCGGGTTACCCGGATATACAAAGTATGCAGTGGCATCGGTTAGTTCGAAGGGATAACTAACCATTCGTAGAATATATTGGGACCCAAAGATAAACAGATATATGGATACAATTCCAAAACTTTCAGTTTAGAAACCAAGGTATACCTATCAACCACAACAACCAAAGCAATCAATTCATCCAAACAACAATTTCTGGCCCATCTGGAGTTTATGTCCCATACAAATATATCAAATCTTCTTCTTGGATCTACCAGGAACTATCAAAGAATTGAGAAAAGATGACGAACAAAAAAGATTGATAGAGAAAAGATTGCTTCCTTGTTGTTACAGGGTATTGACCATTTATAGTCATATTCCCCTGTCCCCTATCTCATCCTCTTCTTGCACTCATACTTACTATCAATGGATAGTAAGAGAATTTACTGAGGTGTACGGACAGATATCTTAAGGATTACTCATTCTAGGGTATACTTCACCCTATCTCTAATGAGCTACTTAATGTGTTATACTCCTGAGCTAAAGTTCAACCTTAGCTCTGATACCACGCTGTCACGATCCAAATTTTAGCGTTCGAAAATTGGCACCCGTACTTCACTTGTACTCAAAATGCCGCAGATTCAATCGTTGAAATTCGAGTCATGCCGGAGCTTATAACACAGTAAGTATAACAACACAGCGGAAGAAAGAAATGAATGATATCATATACAACTCTAACGAATACAATATCCAGAATGATATACAACAATGATATCAATAATACACAGCAATAACAGAGATATGATACAATGCTACATCGGAAATAACAACAATGGAAGAGATCACTCCAAATGATCTACAGAAGAGAATGACTTCAACAACTCCAACATCAGCTCGAACCACCGTCACGTTGCACCAAGAGAACCAAGGTCGGTCGTGATCTCCCAAAACTGAACTAGCTCCAGATAATTTACCAAACCTGACTATCTGAAAAACCCAACTCTAGACTGCCCGTGTGGAAAATTGTGGGCACCCAGAGTTTAGGAAGGGAACAATAAACTCCGAGTTAGTCATGGGACTGGTGTGAGTAACAAAAACAGTTTATCTTTGAAACAAACAACAAAAGAATTTTAAACATTGAAATCCGCAATGCTTTTTGGAAAATGAAACTACCATAAGGCCTCCCGGCATACACACAATGCAATCGCACACATGGGGGAGATTTCTCCTTATGATAACCAAACATGCTTACTACGCAAAATCATTTGATATTATTATTAGTGCATAGTGCAGAAAACATCCCGAAAGTATAATATTAATCTTAGCCAGCATAGGTACCATTATACTATGCCTACTATAACTACTATGTTAAATGGCAGGTTCTACAACTAAAACCGTACAGGGTTCGTATTGGGAATTGGATTTCCAACAAATGGTCAGGCTAAGGAACTTCCTATGCCATATGGGAACGCCTCTGGAGGGATGCCCCGAGAACCACCTGGCTCTCTGCCAACACAAGGCCGGTTACCCCCTTCCCGGGTAGTAAACCTGAGATATGCCACCTCCGGTCCTTTGGGACCTTTATCCGAGAGCTCTCGATCACAAAGCACACAATCACACAGGAAATGAGATTGGAGCAACCACACAGGTAAATATATGGGCTCCATACCATGATACCACCTTTTTCCAGAAGGAATGGACATACCCTAGGGGAGCTACCCCTGAAACCTTGCCGCATCTTTCCTGTTTTGACCATTACCAGTTTGTGAGGTCCGATGAGGTCTCGTCCACAAAGCTACGCTTCTTCACAAAGCCATGTTTTGATCAACAACACACAGCAGCACTTAGCATGCCACACTACCAAATTGGGAGTATATCACTGATAACCTTCAACTACATAACCTCTGAGCTCGTACGTCTCAGAGAAGGGTGTTAAGCTAAGAGAATAAATCTCCGCCACCAAATAGAAATGTATTTGAAAGAAATCGGCTTTATATCTCAAAGTGTAGTGTCAGACATACAACCATACAAGTCTGTTCCGGGTTCGAACAGAATTGAAGGCACTTCCAAAGAAGCCCTTGCAAATCCGGATAATTTCTAATCACGTCTGGACTTCCCATCACAAAGGGTGCTAAAATCTCTATACCGGGGATTAGCCGATGCAGAGACAATCGATGGTAATCCTTTTGTTTTCGAAAGTATCCGGTCTTCACCACCGGTCTTCAAATGCTATCCATATACGTCGTATCATTATTCGGAATGGGTTATATGACACAAAGGTCCTCTCCCGGCTAAACCGAATAATGAGCGTAATATTTAAAAACATATGGATATGGGATTTCAGTTAAGTCACGACTTATTACCCAAAACTTTTCTTTCAAATGGTTTAAACACATTGCCATTTTAATCTTTAACACAAAAAGATTCATCTTGCAAAGTTCACCCAGTTTCACAAAGATCTATTCACAAATTTCCAAATCGATTTTCATTTCAATTTGGATTTAACTCGTCCAATCTTTAAAACAAAGATTTAATTCATAGCTTTCAAAACAATTCCATTTTGACCTTTTATACAAAAGGTAACCTTTCCAATTTCAAAACAAAGTTCAACAATCTTTCACAAAGATTTATTCATAACTCGGAAAACCATTTCCAATTCAAACTTGAAATTCCTTTAATTAAATTGGAATTTCATTTCTTATATGAAAGCTTTTATCATTTGAAAACAAATAGTTTTCATTTCGGAAAATCTGATTCATTTATACGAGTTAAAGTCCTTGGTTAAATTTAAATTCTCAAAACCATGCTTTTAAAATGGTTTAAGTTCATATAAACACATTTATATCATCTTTAACCAAAATTTCCAAATATGGAATTCAATTCCAAATTTTGAATTCAAATTCAAATTAAATTATTTAAATTGGAAGCTTCACCAAGTTATTCAAAATAACTTTTATCTTAAAACTCCTTTTCAAAGCTTTAACATTTAACCCAAATCCATTTCCAAAATCAATTGAAATTAAAATTTCAATTACAAATATATTAAATTTAAAGCATCTGTGACTTAACCGATTTCCTCGTGAAATCCATATTTGTGTGTGTAAGAGTGTGGTCTAGAGGTTTCACACAGTAGTGCAACATCATCATAAACAGATCAAAATGCAGAAATATAGTTGATAAGCGATATGAACTATAACGCTTATCTTTTCATTCACAGATCATAGATAATAATTTACATTCATCCCAGATAAATAACTACATTACAGGTCACACACAAATCAGAATATATCACAAAGCATCACAGATCAGGGATATCAAACAATTCAACATTCAATAGAATCCAAACATCCATAAGTAAGGCTAATTGATCATCTGATTAATTGAAATCAGATTAATCACTCACTAATTCTGGTTGATTAACATTAGTTAATTTCAATTTTTTGTTAATTAATTATCCTTTAATTATTTATTAATTAACTTTAATTAATGAATTAATTAACTTTTAGTTATTAAGAATTAACCTTAATTAACTAATTAACCTTAATTAATTATTCTTAATTAATTAATCAATTAATTAACCCTTAATTTATTATCATTTAATTTATTAATCCTAATTAATTATAATAGGTAATTATACCAATTTACTAAATTAGCTTTAATTATTAATTAATTACTTTTAACTAAGTAATTATCTGTAAGTAATTAATTACTTCTAATTAATCTTCTAATTAATTAATTATTCTTAATTATGAAATTAATTATCTTTAATCAATCTATGATTAAGTAATTACGCTTACAATTTCTTATATTAAGTAATTATCTTAAATCAAGTAATCACTTAAGACTTTAATCAAATCAAAGACAATTCCTTCATCTTAAATCTGTTTCTTTAAATATTAAAGATTATTTTTAAATATATTTAAAACACTTATCAAACTTAATAAATTTTAAAATAATTTATATTTAAAACCTCCATTGATACAAAAACAAACACGAAATGTATAAGAGAATTTGTTTACGAAATTCATTAAAACTAAATTTAACTTTATAAACTTGATTAAATTTTTTAACTTAAAAACTGTTTTGCACAAAATTCTCAAACCCGGGCCAATCCCCTAGTTACCCCGAGTCAAACTTCGGTCCTCGCTACAATTTCAACTACTTCGAGTCTGCTCCTTGTTCTCACGCATTCAAGCCCGAGGCGTTCGCCTTCTTCCCCAAAACTTCGAACAGCATATGATACACACATACATGGTGTACGTGCACGATCATCGGAACGTTCTTCGACCAACATCGCGACCACCCACCAGTCACTCTCGACCTCATCGACGAGCTCAACCACCCAGTTCGACGAATCTCACCTGAAAATCGAATTTGATAATTCGAGCAACACCCCAATCACAGCCTGGTCGACAAACAAACTTCACGTGCCGCCACCAGAGTTCGCCTGAACTCACGCCACCATGTCCAAATCTTCACCATATCGTGACGCATCGGCCCATCACCATGCGAACAATTCTGATGCTCAGATGAAGTTGCGGCAATCAAATTTTTTCAGCTATGCCAACCATGAGTCGAAACCCTACTACACTCGATTCCGATCACCTCGGCCATTAGAAAAATACCAAAGCATTTTTCCCGTGATCCCTATGCCTCAGGCCATCCTCAGCCCAATCATCGACCAACTCCATCACACCGATCATTGGCAATCACCCAAAACCCTCAATTCGATCATCTCGAAAATTCTCAAGAATCATCAAACTAAAAATCATGAAATTTATATTTAAAATCATGATTTTTGACTACTAATTCGCTCATGCAATCTAAAATAAAAATTAAGTTTGTTGAATTTTAACTTGTATAAGTATTTTACTGTTATTTCAATTTTAAAAACAATTTGTTGAATCTTAAACCCTGAAACTATTTTTAAAATTATCATCATACCTTAACACACAAATTCCATTCAAGTATCAAAGTCTAATATGGTTTAGATTGGGAGATTTTTTGAATTTTAGAAGGAAATCAGGAACTGTAAACAGAGAGCATGTATGAATAATAGCCTGCACATCCTCACTCATCAATCCATATACACAAAGAATTCATGTTTATATCTAAGCATACTTATCACAATATACTTGCAACAAATCCATATTGGTCAAATTTAAAACAAGTGTTACTCACCTTGGTTTCAGAATAAGAACAGAGCTTTATGTTGAAAATACAAGCTAGAATCTCTTCTTTTTTTCCTTGATCTTCTTGTTTGTATTGAATTGGAGTGTTGTTTTACTAAATTTTGTTTAAGTTGTAGATGGTATGTATTTCAGATGTACTCAGTTTGATTGATCGAACTAAGATGAAAATATTTGATGTGTAGAAAATGAGTTTACAAGTGGTGATATTTGTACAAGTGATAATTTGTTTTTGGTACAAAACTATCAGAGATTTTTCTTTGGTTTAGAGGCTGAAGTGATTTTAGCTTGGTGGCTGCTAACATTAATTATCTTGTACAATACTCATTATTTTCTTTCATTTCGATTGTACAATGTATGAGATAGTTTTTGTGTTCTGGTTTGTTCTTTTGACTATGCAGTTTTCTACTTGGTGGCTAATGAATCTATTTGGTGTGCTAAGGTACCTTGCATTAATTAACTTTGTACAAATTCATTTTTTTTCTTTCATTTCGGATGTGTACATATATGAAGATATTTGGTGGCTTCCCTTACAAGCTTCTCCACTTATTTTTGTTTCTTCATTTTTTTTTCATTTGCAAGTGCATTTTGTTTGTGTTTTATTTCACTTTGTATATTTACTTCTATTTTAACTTAAATATTTATTTCTAGAAACTTTTTTATGTTCATTTCATAGTTTATATAACTATAATTTATTTGAAATATTTGTTTAACATCAACACTTATTTGAATTCCTTTTAAAGTTTAATTATCCAACGTTTTATTATTTATTTCCAAATATCCAAATTAATTCATAATTTAACTAATATTTTATACTAATTACTCATTACTTCACAATTCTTATTCAAAAATGTCATTAATTAGCTATTTAAATATATATAAAATCCGAGGTCGTTACACTTACGAGCCATCGGCTTTCGTTAGTAATATAACTACTGTATGCGGTGCCTCCTGTGATGATCCACTGCCATCACCACCACCGTGACCTGTCCTTCTCCGAGACCTAGAGGGAGAACCATTATGTGAAGAACTCCACCGCCTAAAAAATGACATCTGTAATACCTATGACATACATATTATTTTATTATGGCAGAATATATCACTCAATTATGAGTAAACATATCAAGATTTAACAGCAATAATCGCACGTAACATACAGAAAAAAGTGTAACATCAATACTCCTATAAATTACCTTTTTCAACGTGTATACTATTAAATTAGTCCTCGTCGTTTTCTGATTCAAACTATGTCTCGTACTCTATATTGTTTTCCTCTGTGGTCTCAAATGCTTCTACTAATACATTTGATTCATCATTTAGAGGTTCTAAATCGGTTTGATCATCTGTTATTGCAAATTCGCCATTTTCCTCGAAATCCGCTTGGTACGCTTGTTCGTCTGGAATATTCTTTCCATCAAACGTTAATCTTGCCTTCGTTTTGAAAACCACCGACCAATCCGCTTTATCTCTTTATAGAGATGGATAAGGAGCATAATAAACTTGTAGAGCCTGTTTTTCTAGTATAAACGGATAGTACTTATGATAACATGATGTATGCTTTATTTCAATAATATTATTTTTGGTGCATGTTGATTCCAGAACTTGGAACATTACTAAACCAGTTGCATCTAAACAAATAAACTTCTTTCGCAGGTCCGGTGAAATATATTAATTGCAAAACCTGAGTTAACATGCCGTAAAAATCACTTATGTGATCATTTGGATCATCACTACCTTTAATATATACACCGGTATTGTTAGTTAATTTTTCAACCCCGTATTCTTTGGTGTTGAATTTGTATCCATTGACAAAAAATATGGGATATGTCTTGACTTTTCTTTTTGGTACCATCACAAGATGTTTCAACCCTTCATTGATCACATAATTTACCGGATCATATACGTGGTTCGAAAACCAAGTAGTAAAATTTTTACTGACATCCCCACTTGGATGTTGTGATTCATAAATACTGCATATACAAATAATATATTGCATTGTAAGTAGTACACATATTTATTATTCAAATAAATAATTTTAGATGTGTTATTCATTAGTACCTAACAAATGGTGCAACTTCTGCACAGTTAAGAAGAACATATGTGTGGGCTACATGATAATCTCTGTCATATAACCAAACTTCCATACATTTTCCAGCATGGTGTCCCTGCTATCTAAAAATAGAGAGCATAGATTCAGAAGAATCTTGTTCAATGTCCTCATCATTTCGCGTAGTACTTTCAAAAGATAAGTTCACATGGTCACTGAAATAATGAGAGAAAAAGAACAAAGCTTCTTCTTCGATATATGATTTGCATATCAAGCTTGTGTTTTTTGTCTCACTTTTTTCTTTAGATGATTCAAGTACCTATTCAGAATAATTATAATTAAATTTTATTACATGTGGTTAAACTAAAATTTAACAACTCAATATTAATACCTTTCAAACGGATACATCCATCCATATTGCACGGGACCTCGAAGATGTGCTTCAAATGAAAGATGAACAGGTAAATGCTTCATTACATTAAAGAAACATGGAGGAAATATTTTCTCTAGTTTGCAGAGCAGTATAGGAATTTCTTCTTCTAGTTTACGTAGACGATCAACTTTAAGAGTAGTTGAACAAAGCTCCTTATAAAACAAACTAAGTTCTGTTAAAACCATCCAAACTTTTATAGGCAACAGTTCTTTGAACGCAACGGGTAACAAATGTTCCATCATTACATGACAATCATAATTTTTCATCTCACTCGGTTTACTGTTCTTATAGTTGATACATCTACGACGATTAGAGGAAATCCCATCAGGAAGTCTTAATCCTTCCACCTACTTTAACAGTACTTTAACTTGGTTACTGTCTAGCTCGTGGCATTCTTTGGGTTTTCTTGTGTCATTTGGCTTCATATGAAGCTCGGGACGATTGCATATTGCTTCTATATCACGTCTTGATTTTAAATCGTCTTTAGTCTTTCCTTTAACATTCAGAACTATGTTAAATACATTATCGAACACGTTTTCCCCGTTGTGCATCACGACGATATTATGTCGAATTAGGAGATTTTTCCAATAAGCAACTCCTAAAATATACTTTGTTCGCACCAATTATGAATCGTTGATTTATCTTGTATTTCAATTTGTTCGCCGGTTTCATGTATCTTTGGATAATCCTTTACAAGCTCATAAATATCTTTGCTTGACCAAATCATTGGTGGTCGCAAGGTCTCAACTTATTACTTGTAAATTTTATTTTATCATTTCTAAAAGGATGATTAATATGGAGAAAACACCAATGACGATCAAACCACGAAATTTTCTCCCCATGCGGTAGAGAAAATGCTCATGATTCTTCCATGCAATAAGGGCAAGCTAGACGACTAGCCGTACTCCAACCTAATAGCATTGTATACGCAGGAAAATCGCTTATAGTCCATAGTAGAGAAGCGAACATACGAATTTTTTTTGAAATGTAGTATGTTTCAACACCTTTATACCATAGTGTTTTCAACTCTTCAATCAACGGTTTTAAATATACATTGATTCCTTATGTCGGATCATCAGGGCCAAGGATGACAATAGTGAGAAACATATACGGAGTTTTCATACACATCCACGGAGGTAAATTGTAAGTAATGATTATAGACCAAGATGAATATTTTGAACCAAATTGAGAGAACGGTGAAAATCCATTCGTACATAAACCAAGTGTAATATTACGGCTCTCCGCTGCGAAAGCAGGGTATGTCTTATCAAAATGCTTCCATGCTTTTACATCAGCTGGGTGTGTTAAGGTACATTCTTCATGTGTTCTCACACAGTGTCATCTCATATGATGCGCGGTTGCAGAAGATGCATATAACCTCTGAAGCCTAGCAGTTATGGGTAAGTAATGCATACGCTTGTATGGAACTTCCTTTCCCTTCTTTTTTCTTGTTTGTACTTTCTTGATTACATATTTTACAATTCCTAAGACTGATGTCTTCTTTCCAAAACAATATGCAACCATTTAAACATGTATCTATTTTATGATATGGCAAACCAAAAGTAGACATAAGTCTTTTCACATCATAATGATTTTCGCACATTAAATTATTGGATGGCATATGTCGTTTTGCAGCTTGTACTATAGCTGCAAACCCGGCTTCTATGGAGTTGTATTTTGATTTCATAGCAATGTAATCTGCACTTACTGATAGTTGAGTACCGCTTGTACAACCATCCCAAAGGGGTTTCTTAGCAACATCCAATAAATCATAAAAAATATTGCTCCAATACTTGGTTCTTCTTCGACATTAACATCGTTACCATCAACTTCAAGAGTAGGAAACATTGAACGTGCCACATCTTCAACCATATCTTCTATGAGATTCGTCAGAACAAGTTTATTATCTACCTCCTCCTCCGAATGTACGGGATTGGGTGCTATAAGTTCTCCATGACGATCCCACACCAAATAATTCGGCACGAAACCATATTGGCGGAAATGAAATTTTAGCACATCCGGTATCAAATGCTTCAATAGTTTACACCTACTACATGGACAGCGAATTTCTTCTTTGTTTCCATTATTACATAAAGCGAATTCAATAAAGACGTGTACACCATTTTGAAAATGTTCACTTACCGAGCCTCCAATTTTTCTTCTTTGTTGATACATCCAGCTCCGATCGATAAAATAATCGACCATTTTTCTTACTTTAAAACATAAAAGCGCATTAATCATTTACGTCTTGACATTTTATTTTTCAAATAAATCATATATTTTAATTTTTGCAAATATATAATATTATTCTATTTAATTTTATTTTCAAACTGATTTACACAAATTATTATATGGATATAATCTACAATTTTTATGTTATTGTTATACACTTTGATGGTTGGTCATCCTACTTTCCATTACAAACACAGTAGTAATTATATTTTGAAAACCATTTTATTTTAAACGCTTCAACAAAATTTCGGCAGCACTTCCCCTTTGTTTCATGTATCGTACACATATGTGTGTACAAAGGGAACAAAAAGAAAGTGTTGTCGAAATTTTATGAACCGTATAAAATAAAATGATTTGCAAAATATAATTACTGCTATGTTTGTAACTTGTCCAATACAAGGACAAATCCGACAAATATGGTATAGGATGAATATAAATGTCCGTTCTGTGATAAAAACGAATATTCGTACAACGATCACATATACAATATTTGTCAGATGTGGCCAAAAACTCTATAAGGGATTTACAAAAAAAAGTGTATTATACAATGATTTTTACAATAATTTATTTGCAGTCTAAAAAACGCATACATTAAATCGTCGTTTTCGTCATCTTGAAAACGCATAAAACAAATTTTGAGCATCGACTCTAATTAATCCAAAGTAGCCCTAATGCGCGTATGCACTAATTAATCAACGCATATACACCAATTAACGCACTTATACACGAAACAAAAAAATTTCCTCAACATTTCAATAATAAACAAATGTAATAACAACCTAATTAGCATTCAATAAGGTATACCAAACAATCAATGTGGCATTTTACAACTATAACAACAAATTAAACCTAATTTAACAAATCAAAATAAAATATAGGGTTTAGGAATTTAATCTTCTTACCGAGAAATAGGTAATGGAGCTAGCTGAAAATTGAAAATTTCGAAATGCTAGTGGCATGGAAGGTTGTTGACGGCATGGAGGAGGGGTTGGAGGAGGGTTTAGAGGAGGTATGGTTGATTTAGGAAGGAAAGCAAATGGAAGAAACTGTCGGCCTGGGGCAGCAGGTATTCACGATTTTTCAACGGCTACCGACGGCAACATTAACGATGGTTTCCAATAGCTACCGACGGCTAAGTTATTTTAATTTCAATTATGCTACAGAAATTGCTTGCCGTCGGCAGCCGTCGCTAATTAGGCGACGCATCGTCGGAAACTGTCGTCGTTATTTACTGTGCTTGTAGTAGTAATGAGAACATTGCTGCTTATATGTAGCGGCATTACACATTTTCTTCATCAACAGGATCCGAAGGCGATGATCAGGCTTGACAAATATGGTTTTTTCTATTTGTGTTGAGATATTGTATATATATGCACTTTGAGATGAGTTGGGTAGTTTGAATTTATTGGTAGATAGTTTGATAGTTACATATACTATGAGATGGGTGAGGTTCCTGTCATTTGATCTGCATGATAATTTTTAAGATGTTGGATGTATGAGGTTGATTTGAGAAGGTATTGGATGTATTTTGACATGTTGACTAATTTGAGTTAGTTATTGTTGGTTTATTATATATTGTTAGATATTTGAGTATATTGTTGGATGTTTGAGATTGGTTTAGTATATATATTAATGTTTTTTAATTAATTATTTGGTATATGTAATATGGGCTTTGATATATATGATTTATATATGTGAAATTGAGCTATAAAATATTTTGTTTTATATGTGTGGTTTGGAGGTTGAATGTCTGCTATAATTAAAAAACACTCCAGATTTTCGACGGCCACCGACTACTTACTGGTAACTAACATAACGACGGCTAGCAACATCAAACTGGGGTACCCCGTGACCTTCCACGTGTACACGATGGGCGTCGAAAGCAGTCGGCAATGTTGACGCTAGCCGTCGGAAATGGAACGATGTCTGACGGAGCCATCAGAAATGTCGTCGAAGTACTTTTCTTCGACGTCCAATATTTCTGCGGCTACCGATGGTCGTCGACGGATTAAAGCTGTCGAAAATCCTATTATTTCTTTTAGTGATCATTTCAGTTACCATATTTGCATATATCTTTGAAGTCAAAGTCAAAATTATTTGGACATTTCAAAATTTTGATCTTCGTGTTATGCGTAATTCTTATGTTGTATACGCTATTTGTATTAGAAAATATAACATTTCAATTCTATTGTAATATTTTCTCTAATTTAATTATATTGTGTAATGTTATTAAAGTTTAATAATGGAGATGTTGAAATATAATTTCTTTAAATCAAATTTAGACATTATTACAATTTGAACACAATTTTTCTATTTTAGGTTTATAATACCATTATCAAATCAAATTATGTATACGAGCGTTAAGGCACGCACTTCGCGTGTCATAATAGCATGTGCCTCGCGCATGAATTATTTTTCATTAACATGTTCAAGAAAAAATGGTTTGCACAAATATTTAGCCATGTTTTTACGTTGAAATAATGTATAGCTAATTTAAACTTTTATTTCTAAGTTGAAATATCTAATTTTTATTGTTAGTTTGAATTTTATTTGTATTATTAATTAATAAACAACAAATTTGTGGTTAATTAAAGAAAAAAATGTTTATTTGTTAGATCCTAATTTTAAGTGTAGATGGACATTTTGAATTTGTAAAGAAGTTTAACTGTTAGATCCTATTTTTAGGGGATATTAAGATTTGTTAATATCGGGCAAGTTTGACTGGTAGATCCTATTTTTAAGTACTATTAAGATTTGTTAATACTATAGAGGGGCATTTTTTGTAGTTCACGTTGATACCAAAAAAATGTGACAGCAAAGGTATTACAACTCTTATTAAAGAAAGATGTAATGTTATTAAAGTTTAATAATGCAGATGTTGAAATGTAATTTCTTTAAACCAAATTTAGACATTATTTCAATTTGAACACAATTTTTCCATTTTTGATTTATAATACCATTATCAAATCAAATTATGTATATATATTTAAATTTATATGTTAAGCATTGAATAAAATGATATTGTTATTACATTTAAAAATTAGTTTGTAGATATGCTTAGTAATACAATGCTTACCGAATTGGAAACAACTAAAGTTGAAGTTATCGTTTATTGCATAAAATCATTGTGCTTAAAAATATTAATTATACTATGTATTTTGAGATGTGGTAAGAGAATTTATCAAAAAACATTTGTCAGTAGTGTTCAAAAAAGACTCAAAAATGGCTCATTTAAAAATTACAATCCATAAACTTGCATTTTCAGCATCATATAACTATAATTACAAAAAATTGCATCATCTAATCTATAGGGTGAAACGGGATTCACACTACAATGTATAATGTATATGCAAGAAAAGACAACGAAAGGTGGTAAGTTAACAGGTTTAGGTCATAGATATCAACCATCCATTAGAGCACTATGTACAACCCGTTAATCAAAATGGGTCCAATTAAGTTAATGATCTATTTTGAGCGTTATATTTATTGTTCTTGCAGCTGTACAATCTCTAATACATAGAGGCGTGCTGGGGTGCAAAACCAAAGCATGCACTCCCAATTAAGAGAGGTTCGGTTTTCCATCCGAACACGGTCCGAACTCATCTTGTTAACACGGGTATGAGTTTTGCTCTAACTATTCAGGTTCGATCCAGGCTCGATTCGGTTATTTTTAGGATCATATACGATTTTATCAAATACCTTTTCGATTTAGACCCGATTTGTTTGTTGATTTTTCGTAGTATTAAAAAATGACTGTTTATGTTAAAATTGTTTGTGTATAAATTTTCAGGGCAAATTCTATTTCAACCCGAGTATTTACGTAGTAGCCCTCAAAAATTAAGAAAGGTCTTTAAACCAAAAAAATAACTTAGTAGCCCCTACCATTTCTATAGCTACACTTCCCATCATGCAAAACGTCGTGAAAAATTGAATTTTTTCTTCATCGAGTTAGAAACTAGGGCTAGAATTTTTTATTCACTGATTTAGAAACTTAGTACTGAAAAATTAAATTTTTTCTTAGTAACGTCTGTAAACCCAAAAAATAACTTAGTATTGAAAAATTGAATTTTTTCTTCACTAGTTTAAAAACCCAATTCACAGAACTACAATTAAAAAAGTCTATAAACCCAAAAAATAACTTAGTAGTGAAAAATTGAATTTTTTCTTCACTAATTTAGAAACTATGGTTTTGAAGAAGTGGTGGTTTAAACAGTAGGAAACCGACGTAAGAAGATAATGGAATTGAAAAGAAAGAAAATACGCAGCTTTCTAAGGGTATTTTAGGCTTTAAATTTTTTTTATTTTAGAGGGACTACTAAGTAATTATCTGTATTGAAATAGAATTTGTCAATTTTCAAACCATCCAATTTGTATGCAAAAATAGCTTGTGGATAAATTTTATAAAAATTGCAAGTTTAAATTATGATTTTGACATAAATATTATTAGTCAACGGATTTGAAAAGCTTAATATCCAGACTCGGATATTGATTTTGAAATGTCCTATAAATTTGGGTAGTCCAAGTTTTAATTATTGTAATCGGTTTTGGATCCGACTTTTAAAATAATTGGACCGAACCCCACTACATATCATTTGGCAGAACATTTAATTTCCTAATTGATTATTCATGTATATACCTAAAAAACCGCTGGAAATATATTAAACTACAGTAGTTTTATAATAATCTTATTTTTGTCTAGTGTCAACAGTAACAAGTATTAATTTAGACCTCAAAAAAAGTAAAGGGAAAACTATAACATATACTTTAATTCATTACCACATTTCATACCATAATAGCTAAATAAGGAATTAATTTAAAAGACAAAAATTTGTATATTTTTTGCCTCAAGATCAGAACCTCGATATTTTTACCATAAGGACAAACATTCTTCTAAAAATTATTCATAAGGACAAATATTTTTCAGAATTATTCATAAGAACAACAAAACTGCTACAAAACTAAAAACTGATACCTAAAAACTGCTACCGATAACTACAAACTGATACTATCAATGACTAAAAACTGATACTTAAAGAAAGTTGTCCTTCAGGATAAAATATTGAAGGTCTGTCCTTGAGACAAAAACGCTGAAAATTTTTGTCCTTAACAATAATTTCCAATAATGTAATGAAAAATAATCTAATTACATTTATCTACCATCTTCCTTCTTGAAACTAAAATAAAAAAACTCCTAAAATAGAATAAGCTACCTCGTAATTAAAGCCTAAAATCATATGATGGCCACAGGCTGTACCACCAACAAACGAAGCTGGAAATAATATGTGTTACAATTGTGAAATCTGAAACTCCATTCATTTTTTGAATAGTACGAAGTGATTCAAATTCAACTCAAGTTATTAATTTTTCTTTTACTGCGACTTGAATTAGAAGTCAAAGCGTAACTAATTTTATCTTTATCCATCTTTTCAGCCTTACGTAACCGTCAAAATTTATTATTGAGCAGCAAAGAGTATATTTGCCCGTGGGAAGAAATCAATAGATATTTTCGCAAATTTTGTAGAAAAACTTAACACCAGAAGAAAAAAAATTGTTTTTTACAAAAATTCCTACCTTCTTGCATATGGGAACAGAGAATTTTGAAATCAGTGATTTTAGTGGAAATTTAGATCGCATCCTTAAAACGGAAGAATATTGCAAATCGGGTTCCTGTGTAAGTTTCGTTATAAAGCGGGTCCCTGTTTTTGCTGCAGAATAATTGCTAACATTTCAACAACTATTCAGGAATACTTGCAGATAGTAAATATTGTTGCTGAAATGTCAGCAACAATTGAATATTATTGCTGATAATCATGCAATTGTTGCTGAATAATTATATATCAACTAAAATTTATATTAGTGCAACAATATGTGCAATTATTCTATATTGTTGCTGATATGTGTGCAGCTATTCTATAAAATAAGGTACTTTTGACTTATTATTGCTGATTTGTATGCAACTTTTATGAATTATTGCTTTTTTCGCTGCAATTATTGGAAATAAGCTGTGTGTTCTATGCAATATTGATTATTTTTCAATTATACGCAATTTCATCATTTTTTCATTGATTGTTGTGCGATAATGTGTTGTTTGAATAAATGTAGATAGTAAATTTGGAAGATTGAACTAAACAGAAAAAATTGCATGAAACAACGCAATTTTTTACTAAAGTTGCCGAAATATCGGCAATTTCAAGAAAAATTGCAGAATTTCCTAAAGTGCGAATTTTGTTGTTTTTTTGGGTTTTGATTAATTTTTTTGTGTTTTTCTTGCATTGATATGAAGATGATTATATTTTGAAATAAGTTTTGATGTTTGACAATTTTTTATGATGTTTTTTGTTGTTTTCTTGTTGATTTTCGAAAAACAGAGACCTAATTTATAAAGTTTTAAGACAGGGACTTTTCATGTATTTTGAAACCTACCAGAGACTTATGCCAAAAGTACCCTTTTTTTTATCGGTCATATACACGTTCAAGGGTTGATTCAATCTGAGCATACCGGGACGGAGGATTTTGAGACCAGTGATTTTCTCCTAGTGCTCATATACACGTTTAAGGGTTGATTTAACTTGAGCACACTGGAACAGATGATTTTGAGACCGGTGATTTTCTCATAGAAAGAATTAGAGAAAATGACAAACTATAAAAAAAAATAAACTGAAGGACGTCAAGTTTCAATTTTAAGCTGAAGAACAAATGTTATTTATCATTAGCATTATATTCAACTTTTACACTATACAAAATGCTAGTTATATCTAGCATTATATTCAGTTTTACACTATACAAAATGCTAGTTACAACTAACATCGTTCTTCTGCCTAAGAAGCAAATTTGTTGTCCTTCAACCTAAATTTTTTTTCTATTGCTGCGTACAATTCAAGGGTTGATGTAAACAATCAAATAAAATATTCATAACAGGAAATTATTGTCAAGGACAAAATTTCTCAGCATTTTAGCCTCAAGGACAGACCTTCAGTATTTTAACCTGAAGGACAACTTTATTTAGATATCAGTTTTTAAGTTTTTAGGTATCAGTTTGTAGTTATCGGTGATAGTTTTTAGGTATCAGTTTTTAGTTCGGTAGCAGTTTTGGAAAAATGTTTGTCCTCATTAATAATTTTGAAAGAATGTTTGTCCTTATGAATAATTTTTACAAGAATGTTTGTCCTTGTGGTTAAAATATTGAGGTCCTGTCTTTGAGTCTAAAATTATTCAAATTTTTGCCCTTTAAATTAATTTCACTAAAATATAACCCATGCGCAAATCGTGCAAGCTAAACAAATATTCATTCATTTGAAGTCTCCTTCTACTCAAATCGAGATGACGTAAGTTTTATACTAACGTCTGATAATTGGTAAACGCATCATGTAATTATTTTGGTCCAACGTCTCCAGTCGGTCTGTGCAAGAGACATGTGTTAATTAGTAAACGCAGACGTGTATGGTTTGGATGAATAAAAAAAAAACATCAGCATTAAGTATGATATATGGAGATACGTCAAAAGATTCACATCTATTACCCATCTGCATTCGATGTATCAGAATATATCACATGATTCACATTAGTATTTTCCGACAAAATGCCAATGCCATATGATTGTCGTCGTAAGGCTAGTTATAGCGGACACTATGTTCAATTTTACACTATACAAGTTACAATTAGCATTTTTCTTCAACCTGAAAAAAAAAAAATATTGTTGTCTTTCAGTCTAAATTATTTGTAAAGTTTGTTGCTGTGCCTGTTTTCCTGCATAAATTATTTAATACGGTTAAAACTAATGAAATGTAAATTTTTACAATTTTCTAAAACTAATAACTTTTGCAAATGAGGTTTGTTTGAGACGCGGGTTTTTGCGTTGCGATCGTTTCAAAGTGCTCTATATTATATAGTTGATTTGAACTGAATCCGAACAATTTAAAATTCTATAATTTATTTATTTGAATTTAAAATTGTATTTGTTTATTTCAATGAAATTCCGTAATTTATTTCGTGTTATTTGCAATTATTAAACACATATTACACAAATTAAAACAAATAATTAAATAATTATAAATCAATTAAGTAAAAAAATCATATTTCAAATACTTTGATTAGATAATTCGTTCGCATCACCAAACATATTACCATTCAAATACCACGTTCAAATTTATCATTTTCATTCGTTTCAAAAGGCGCGCCCTTGATGCCACCGTGGATCCAAAAAATTTATATGCTACAGTTGTCTAATAACAATAGACAAATAGCAGAAATTACGTATATTCATTTACTAGAGAAATTTCTACGAGTAATTTTAGATGTCTTTTGTTTATTATATATATATATATATATATGATGATTTTATATATAACAGCTCAGGTGGGGTAATAATCAGGCTCTGAATATTACCCCCCGAATATTCAGGAGGAGGCCCAACATGGGCGCTGATTAAATCAGCGTCCAGCATTGGGCGCTGATTTAATCAGCGCCCAAGCTATGGGCGCTGATTTAATCAGCGCCCGATGCTGGGCTGCTATAAGTGGGGCGCCCAGCCCCTTTCCCCCTCATTCTTTCTCTGATTTATTTTGTTTTTAATTTAAAAAACATAGAAATGCCGCTACGTGTAACCAAAATCGCAAGACGAACCGTGCACCATCAATCAGAGGAGCTTGCAGGTCCAACACACATTGTTCCAGCTCCGGATACGACGATTTACCAGCTACGGATTCTGTACGAGCTACCAGAGGGATACAGTCATCGTATCTTCATGGCATTGGATGCGGTCGAGGTACAATCCTAACTAAAAGATAACTACCCATTAAATAATGTTAATTAGATAGATATGTGATATTGTAAAGTGCCTTACTTAGTTGTTTGAATTTAAAGTGTACAATAATTCCGAACAACCCTTTAATTTTTTAGTCCCAGTACGTCAGCTATCGTGGTAGTTGGGTGAAGTATAGAGCGCAACAGTATGACACACTACCCCAAGTTTGAGTAGATAGGCTGTAGTCTAGTCCTTTTGCACAGTTCTTACAAATTAAGCCAACATAGTCTTATGATCGTCCACTTATAACAGCCCTAGTTGAGAGATGGTGGCCTACGATACATACTTTTCATTTTTCGGATTTTGAGCTTGGCATTACCCCCGCCGACTTTTATATGTTGATTGGGATTGAGATTGGAGGCTCTAACAGGATACCATTTCATTTTGACCATACGTTTGAGAGCCCCGAGGTCTTCACTATTTATCTACCCCAGTTTGAGGAGGATCATGTTGCCTCCGGAGTTGTCCCCCTTACATATCTATAGGCGTACATTGCATCTCATATAGGCACCAAGGTTATGTGTGACGCCGTGCTTAGAGCATTTCTGTTGTACTTATTTAGTTCGACTTTCTTTTCGAAGCAAAAGAGTATCATTAGATTAGGTTACCTTGCAGCGGTAGCTGATTTAGATCATCTGCATATTATAGAATGGGTTCTGCTATACTCGGATATTTGTACATCGCTCTTGATTCTTTTGCGTTGAGCGAGGTTGGACAGATGTTTGGGTTTTGGTACATTCTGCCGTGCTAGTACTATGAGTACACGGCGAACATGCATCCACGTATTGTTGATACTGCTAGTCATGCTCCAGAGACATATTTTCGCGCATGAGATTATGTGAGTGTGTTCAGTTCATTTCTCGAGTGCCTATGGGGGTGAGGCATGACCTGTTGGAGGCCCGTACGTAGATTGATATAAGGTGCATGAGCAATATATTTCAGGCACCATGGGCTGCATATTGGATTGCCATTACACATACGGGCCTGATGCATGATGCTCGTACACTATATATTTCATAGGGACAGTTTGGCACAGGTCCCTAATAAGTTTCAAAATACGCAAAAACTCCAGTAAAAAAAAGTTTGTAAATTAGGTCCCTAGAATTAAGTTACCGAATAATGGCATACACTTATGCAATTATTCAGTGAATAATTGCAGACATTTATGAAATTATATCAAAAAATTGCAGACATTTCCATAATTGTTCACTTAAAAACTGCAGAAATTTCCACAATTTTTTCAAAAATTGGCGGAAAATTCCGCAATTATTCACCAACAAATTGGGGAAATTTTCCGCAATTTTTACAAAAAATTGCGAAATTTTTTGCAATTATTCACCAAAAAAATTGCGGAAATTTCCGCAATTATTCACCGAAAACATTGCATAAATTTATGCAACTTTTGGATATAATTGCATAAATGTCTGCAATTATTCAGTGAATAATTGCATAACTATATGTAATTACTTAGTAATTTAATTCTAGGGATCTAACTTACATACTTTTTTTACTGGGGTTTTGTGTATTTTGAAACTTATTATGGACCTGAGCCTAATATTCACTATTTCATATCACTTGGGCATGCGAAGGATGATCTTACTCCCACCGGCGTTTCTTCCTATTTGGTATTTGGTGGAGCGATGCTGGTTTCGCACTAATGGGGAGTTACGTATCCTTGGAGATCCATTGGATCGCAGTATATATAGGGATTGAGGTAGACTAGTTGGCTAGATGCTTCTACGTTTTTCTTAGCGGAGGGGGACTATGACAACTACTGGGTTAGAGTTTCTCCTCAACGATACATGTTACCTGACTACGCTCGAGGAGTGAACTCTGATCATATAGGCTCACACATTGCCAGCGGTAAAGTTCAAGCATCTCCATTTTCTTTTGATCCCACTCCATCCCAGTATTCTCAATAGCCCATGGACTTCAGGCTGGACGCCTCTTATAGAGCGTATGATCTTACCGGTACTCTTATCGAGCAGCCGATAGTTTATCCATCGTATCATGATATTGTTGGTGTCCCCATTGTTGGACTATACCCGCCTCATGAGGTAATTCATTGTATTAATAATTAATTGTACAATATTAGTTAATCAATTTAATATTGATATATTATATGTAATTACAGTAAGTAGGTAGGTTGGACGAGCATAGGCGTTATATTGCCGCCATTCAGCATTTGACACTCGTTCATACCCAGGCGCTCAGTCTTCAGGCTCAGGTGATGCATGCACAGATTGATGATTTGTAGGCTTAGCTGGCTGCATTTCAGTTTGGTCATGGTGGTATCGCTCATGACGACGACACGGACGACGAGGACGAGGACGACGTAGGCGGCGGCGATGACGAGGACGACGGTGACGACGAGGACGACGACGGAGGAGACAACGACGACGATGCTGTTGACTTAGGATGGTCATTTTGTGTACTGTTACATTTATTTTACCGTTGATTGTATATATTGATGCACTACTGTATTATATTAAGGACATGTATTACTATTTATTTGTTGCGTTATACAGCTTTTTTTACATTTACATTGAGGACATGTATTGAGGACTTGTATTGTATTGAGGACATGTATTGAGGACTTGTACTGTATTGAGGACTTGTACTGTATTGAGGACTTGTACTTTATTGAGGACATGTATTGTATTGAGGACATGTATTGAGGACTTGTACTGTATTGAGGACATGTATTGTATTGAGGACATGTATTGAGGACTTGTACTGTATTGAGGACATGTATTGTATTGAGGACATGTATTGAGGACTTGTACTGTATTGAGAACATGTATTGTATTGAGGACATGTATTGAGGACTTGTACTGTATTGAGGACATGTATTGTATTGCACTACTTTTGATGTTTGCATAGGTTTATTTATAGCACATTTACATTGCATAACTTTATTGGTAGTGTCACGTCATATCGAGCACGGTTTGCACGTTGCACTCCTTTTGATGTTTGCATAGATTTATTTATAGCACATTTACATTGCATAGCTTTATTGGCAGTATCACATCATATCGAGCACTATTTGCACGTTGCACTTCTTTTGATGTTTGCTAGACTTATCACTTTAGACTTATTCGAACATTGTACCCACATTGTATAGTTTTTGCCATAGGACATCTTCTTACTACTACATATTCTATTGCTTGGCAAATCGTTCTGAATTCATCTCATCCTATTAAGCAAAAATTAGTGGATTATAGCCATATTCCTTGCCAGAATCATACTCGTACGAGGGTCCTTATACGAGAACGCGCCTAATCCGTCTTACCACGAAGAACCAATCGGTTGGTACGTTGAGATGGAGGAAAGACATTACGAAGATGTGAGAGAGCATGAGAGAACTTTGCAGGAGCAGAGGCTTTTGGAGGACGGAAGAAGGAAAAGGGAGGAGCGAAGGAGCAATAATGGGAGAAGGCAAAGAGGGTTGAAATACGGGCTCAACAACCTCAACGAGAACAAGAGGTTGATTCTTGAGAAACATACTGCAATTGTTGAGTTAAAGTTTTGTATTCCGTCATAAGAAACGGATCAGACATAGGTCGACGCCACTATAGATGCCACAATTTTCCTAATGGATGTGGATGGTTGGACGATCCTTTACCTCACTGTGTTTATAATGCTTCTGTAACGTTGAGAAGCTCTGGTAAACGTGACATAAGTACTGCGAGTATCCAGAATCTGTTTCGAATTAATCTACAATCAGAATGATTATTAAAGGCTTCGTTTAGAGTAACACAAAAATCTTGCTCCATCTCCTCTTCCATATTCTTGTACCGGCTTCTATGTATTCTTTGATTAGCACCAAATAATCCTGTGGAGTCCAACTTTCATTTGCCATGGAATTTTTTGTACATTACAACTATGAAATTTTCACTTAAATAGGCAATTAAAACTTGTCGTTATGCAAATCAATAATGTCTGCCACTTGCTAAATTGGATTTGACTACATTATGCAGTATTTTTCTACCACTTGCTAAAGTTGATTTGACTACACACTGAATTATTTGTCTACCACTTGCTACAATAGATTTGACTACACTATGCATTTTTTGTCTTCCAGTTGGTAGAGTTAATTTAACTACACTCTGCATTTTTTGTCTGCTGCTTGGTACAGTTGATTTCACTGCACTCTACATTTGTTGGTCTGCCACTTGCTAATGTTGATTTGACTACACTCTGCATTTTTGTCTGCCACTTGCTGAATTAGATTTGATAACACTCTGCATTTTTTGTTTGCCACTAGCCACTTGCCACTACCTACATATCGTATCTGTTAACGCTGAAAAGTGAACGCTAACACCCGGTGTGTGTAGTAGAACTGTGAAAGCACCACCCGTGTGATGGGAACAAGAAGTAAGCAGTACAATAGTGAAAAAGCAGTAAACAACAGCAGTTTATAGTGGTTCGGTTTGCGATCGAGCCTACGTCCACTTTGAATCTCTTTATTGCTGAATCTGGTTACAAGACGATACAATACTCTTATGAAAACAATACAATTTGATCGCAAAGACACCCTTGACTACTAGCTCAAACTTTGATGAAGAAACTCGATGAATCCGTGTTAGATGTATGGAATTCCTCTCGTAGCTTGTTGTAGTGTCTCGAATGTTTGAAGATCTTCGACTGTTGAATGAGTGGAGAGTTCGGTAGAGTAACGTTGCTCAAGAAATGATCGGCCCAAAAAAAGTCCCCCTCATGTTGAAAGTGGTGGTCTATTTATAGGAGTCGAATTCTGAACAGAAGTTTCATCACCAAGTGATAGGTCGGCTACGACCCAAGGTAAGTCGTAGAACGTAAGTCGGCGATGACATAAGGAATCTGGCTTACTTTGGTTGCAGCTGATTCTTCTGAACGAGTTAGTAAGTCGTGCGCGACTTAGTATAAGTCGTAAGTTGGCAACGACCTAAAAGATGCAGCACTGCCTTCATTTCCTTAAGTCGGTGAGCTTTTTAGGTCGTCCAGACCTTTAAGTCAGTATGCTCCCTTCAGCAGTTAGGTCGGCAACTATTGGGTCGGTATACCTTTTAGGTCGGCAACTCTTAAGTCGTTAGGTCGTCCAGAAGTCTTTAGGTCGCTAACCTTTATAAGCTGTTAGGTCGTGCTACTTCATAGGTCGTAGATCGCTAAGCTCTTATGTCGGAACTTCCTTAACTCGGTAGGTCGTAAGTTCCCATAGGTCGTGAAGCTCTTAAGTCGGCAGCTCTTTTAGGTCGGCAACTCTTAAGTCGGCAACTCTTTTATGTCGGCAACTCTTAAGTCGTAGCCCATTAAGTCGGTCCTTGTCTTAAGTCGTTTATTTTCCAACTCGTTAGGTCGCGAATCGAAAGAGGGTTAACAGTTGCCCCTCGAAGTATGCGCCTAAGTCGTAGGTCGTATGCTTCGATCTCCTTAACTTACTCTCTGATAAGCTTCTTAGGTCGCGGACGACTTACGATAAGTCGTTGGCTGTTTGTGGCAATTCACATTTCACTGCCTCAGTGTATAAATAGCTTAGGTCGGCTCCTCTTTTACTTCACCTGTTTTATTATTCTGCTTAGCCATTAACGAATACTTGAGCTCTCGAAGATGAATCCCACTACTCGATCATCAGTTATCATCAGCATTACACTGCGTAAGTGAATTCAACTAATATCCAAACGTGATCATCATTGAATCGAGGATCCCGTGTTCGTTGCCCTTAATTCGAGTTTGTACATTATGTTTTATCACAAGTCGTGTCGCATCCGATTCTCGACTTCCTTTAGCCGCGATGTCAGTGCGATCCTTGAATTCATTGCCACATACCGGTTTCACGATGGATTTGGGATAATTTGATGATGTTGTGAGATGCGATTAGGAGACGTGACTTAGGGTTTTTGATAGGGGATAGTCCGAAGTTACTAGGTTTATGGATCTCAAGTCAGCTGACGAATTACTGAATTTCCCAATAGAGAGGAAGGTAATCGACAGAAGGAGATAAGGGTTTGACTCGAGTAGGAGATAGCTTGAAATCCCATCGGAGACGACCCAAAAAATTCACGATCTAAAATATTCACGATTCAGCACTTCGTCCGGTTCAAGAACCCTTGCGACCTAACTTTCCTACGACCTAATTAGTTTGCGGCATAGACCATAAGTCGCGGCCGAGCTTGGACTTAGAGAAAAGAGTGCTGTTTAGACTTGAAACCTTCATATGTATTACGACTTAAGAGTTATGACTCAGCCTGATTCGTAGCACATCCTTTAGACCGGGGACGGGCTAGAACTTGAAGAATTTTCGACCCATGCTAAGTCATGAACGAGTTAGAACTCAAACATATTTTTCACTGCCTTGAACTTCAAGACTTGAATTGCCTGAACTTTGAACTCTGGACTGTTGAACTTTGTTGCATTCTTTTACAGATCATCTATAATTCTAATTACCTGTTATAACATTTACAGAAAACCGGGACGAATATACTGCCACTGACTGCCCACATCGAATGACAGATTAGTTGATAAAGAAAAAATCAAATTAAATGAACTGTACGAATGAAATGCTATACAATAACCAATTCAAGTGAAGTATTAAAGCAAAATCGTAATAGTCAACTGAAACTGATTTGTTTGCATTAACACTGCACTTGAGCATTAACAAGTTCTGAAATCTTATAATTGACTGATTGTCAGCTAGTTTAATTCCAGTTATGTTTGCTTTTTTTTTATTTTCATTAGTTTTGCACAACACTTCACACTTTTTAGGAAACGTGCACCTTCACATTTGAACATCCAGTTGATTGTGTAGAATGTCTTCTCAACAAGAAGAAATAGAGCAAGTCGAAGAGACTTTTCCAGTTGCTGTTCCGTTGAATGATCCTCCAGAGAGGGTCTCGACCACTTTGAACTACAGAACCTTTAACCAGTTGTGTACTCAATTCGGAATTGCTGAAGCAGACGCACAACTACCCGGGAAGCCTGATAATGCTGATAGACCTCCTCGTGGTTTTGTTGCGGTAAACCGACAAATGTGCCAGAATGGAGCTATCCCTCCTTTTAATGACTTCTTGCGAACACTTCTTCTACGATTAACCATCTCCCCTTTCCAGCTGCATCCCAATGGATATGCTATCTTAACGGGGTTATGCGTGCTCTTTAGGAGGACACTCGATCGCCTTCCAAGCTTCGACGAAATTTGTTATTTGTGCACATTCGCTAAAAACAAAGACCATCCTTCCATCACAGTTGTGAAAAGTGCTAGAAACCGTAAGTTGATCATCGGTCTCCCTGACAGTGTTCACAGTTTTCTAAGCCAGTTTTTCTACGTTCGCTATCCTCCGGGATTTTACACTATCTGGAGAGTAGGAAGTAAGATCGCTTGTCTCTGTTTCTTATGTTTTTTCGAACTTGCCAAAGTCCGAGTTGTCAAGTGTTAACTTTGCCCTTTTCTTTTCAGCACTTCCTCCTCCTTCTAGAGATCCCGGTCACAAAGCGACTTTTGAGAGGCTTATGGCGGTGCCAGTTGAAGAGAGGAGTATCCAATTTCTATTGACAGACGAATTTTTACATCAATTCGGGCTTTTAGACTCTTCCCGCTTTATTCAGCCCCGTGAAATTTCTAATTCTTCAGCACAGACAGCAGATGCCCCAGCTTCAATGGAAGAGATGGTTCCAAAGGAGCCAACTGTAGACACTGCATTAGTAAAGTGTTCTACTTCTATCGATGTTGCGGGATCGTCCAGCAAGCCGGCACTTGCCCCAATTATTGAAGAGGAAGAGAATCCTCGAATTTTTGAAAAGTCAGCCGACATGGAAGTTGAAAAGGAGAACTCTGCTGGGCACCATGGTGATGACACCTTTGATGACTTGAGTGATATAATGATAACCTCTCGAGAGCTCTTTAAAGACGACTTTCAAAAAGCGACTTCTCCTATTGTTGAAGCGACTTCCTCTTTGAAACAAGCTTTGACACCTTCTACACCAACCGTCTCTGTTTCCACATTAAAGCGTGGTTTGTAGTTTGACGCATGTAGTTTGCACGCCGCACACACTTAGGATTTTCTCAGCAATTATACGCACTTATCTTTTTTCTGGAAATTTCTAAACTTCATTTCTTTTCCATTTTCAGATTCTCCGATGGGGCACACCGGCTCATATTACGACAAGTTTCAGCGCTATGGAGGTCGCGGAGCTTACGACTTTAGGCAATACCTCGATACCCTAAGGGAAACGGACGAAGAAAGAGCTATTAGGAAAGCTCGAGAAAGGCGGGACTATGAACGTCAGCATGGGAGGAGGGATGAACAGTACGACTCTTCTTATAGAAGCGACGACTCTCACAAGCGAAAGTCTTATGACGATAAGGGGAAGACTCATATCGTTGAGGAATCAAGCAAGCGGTCCAAGCCTAGTGACGCATCTGCAATTTCTGAGAAGACCGATGCTCCCATCTCTCCTAATGTTCCATCCGGCTCTCCTGCTTTAAAGAAATCTGACATCCAGTCGATCATCAGAAGGCCTCAGTATCAGGTCAAAGAGGCCCCTCCTATTCTTCAAAGCCGATTTCCGAATTGGTGCTTGAAAGGGGTGCGTTTTGACCTTGATTTGGTTCCGATCGATAAATCGGATATGTTGCGTAGCCTAGATGCCGTCAAACTTAATATTGAAAGAGTGTCCGGATGGCAAAAGCTTGTCGATGAGCTGCAAAGAGTCAACCGTGCGAATCTTGAAGCCATGCTGACCATGGAAAATGACAAGACGGAATGGGACAAAATCTGCAAACAGCATGACGCCGAGATGACGAGTATTGCTGATGATAATGCGAGACTTGAGTCCGAGGTCACAAAACTCAAGGAAGATCTCGCCGCTTCTTCCGCTTCACAATCTCAAAAGGAAGAAGTGTTTCAAAAACAAGTGCGGGATGCGCATGCTGCTCAGAGGGATGTTGAGATGAAATTTGCGGCTGAGCAATTCGTCGTTGAAGAATACCACAAAAATAACGCTCAGTTGCGGGAAACAGTTAACTCCCAGAACATGGAGATCGAATTGCTAAAGTCTCGACTTGCTAAAGCTGAGAAAGAGCGTGATGAGGCTGTTGCTGGTCGAGTTGCAGCCGTTGCCGAAAAAGAAGCTGCTGAGCAATCTCATGAGGCAACGAAAGCAAACGTCAGCTCTACCTTATTCGACTTTTATTTACACAGCGTTCTGGGCCATGGGAGCCTATCCTTTCTGGGTCCTGAATACGAGATCACTCTGGCTGAGGTGTGGGAAGCCGCAGTTGATATGTTAGGCGGTGCTGGCTACGATGAGGCAGAGCTTGAGGCACGCTATCTTGACGATGAAACTCGTGCTGCTCTTGCTAAAGGGAAGGAACAACTCGCTAAAGCGCGGGTTGAACCGGCGGGAGAAGAATATCCGAAGGATGAAGCTCCTTTAACTGCCTCCTTTCATGCTTCGACTTCGGCCGATGTTAACATTATGGACTCCAGTTCCTATTCTTCGCCTCCAGCTAAAGTTGCCAAATAAACTGCGACCACTCCCACTGAGGATGAAGCTCCTGATGATACTGAGGCCGAGAAATTCGAGATCGATCTCGCCAAACCGACTCCTTCAGGTAACTTCAAATCAGATCTGGCTCAGGTGGATTATTCATTTGATACATTTGACCTGGATGAATTTCTCTCTTATTACTTAAGTCCTGGTGATCCGATATCTTCTCTTTTCTCATAGAATATTAATTTTGACTTCTTTTCTTCTGTAGCGGAAGCACCGAGCACTGTGCACTCTTCCCCTCTTCCAGCTATTCCCCCTCCATCTCTTAAGTCACTCCTGCTTCTCAACCAGGGTCGCAGGAAGAACAGATAGAAGCTCTCCGAGGCTTGGAGGATCCACTTGCTTCTCAAGAACAAAAAGCGGAAGGGACGGAGGACAGCGAAAAGACTCCGGAGCAGTCATTTGATGACAATACAAAACTATCCAAGCTGCTGTCTCCGGGAAGTGAATCTTCTTCAAAGAGGAAGGGAAAACGTACCCTAAGAAAGAAGAAGAGAAGTGCTTCAACTGGGGAAGACAAAATAGAAGAAGACCCAACCACTCCTCCTTCTCCATCCCGCCCACATCGGATTCCGAAATTAACTATTAGGCCAAGCAAAGGCTCCAAGGGTGGCGGGAAGAAGGAATAACAAGCTGGATTTTCTACTTCTTATTTTGCTTTTTACATGTATCGACCGGAGATTGTGCGGGTACCGGTCCCCGCTTCTTTTTGTAATCTGCACAATGTAAAAAGTTTTCATAGTATTGAATGAAATAGCTATTTTACTTGTACAAATTCTTGTGTATGTGAAAACACATCCGTTTCTCATTTTTAGTGCAAAATAAACGATTCTTTTTTACTTGTACATACTTTTTGTCTGTGTTTGAGAATGCATTTATTCCACATCTACTTTTCGTGATATTGCAATGAACTTGCGGTATGTTGCTTGCATATTACTTTTATTAATGTAACTGAATTGTATAACGTTGCCCCCATACCACAAGTGCATTGTAACATTTCTTGTTTTTACAAGACTGATACTCTTACTTCAGAGAATAACTATTCCACTTTTAAAGGAAGAATCATTCTGCTTTTAATAGAGTATATCTCGTTTTTAGAGAAGTTTTTACTTTCTCTTTCTTTCTTGAGGGACACTTCAACTTTCAGAGATGATCACTTTTATTTGTTAAAAAGTGAATTTTCCTACATAGTGAAATGAGCTTCTGAAGAAGGTTTTGATTTTGTGCCCCAGTAAAGGGCTTATTTTTGGTACTTCGAACACGGTGGAGTGTGCCTCCGAAGAGGTCTTTCTGTAGCATTTCAACTTTTTTAAGGAAGAACTTTTTGAGATGAATAAGTTAACCTTCCTTTGGGAATTGAAATGTGCTTTCGGAGAAGGCTTTTTTGTTTGAGTATTCTATTTTGGGACATGCCTCCGGAGAGGGCTCCTCTTAAAGAGTTGTGCCTTCGAAGAGGGCTTGTGCCTCCGAAGAGGGCTTGTGGTGCCTCGGGAGAGGGCTTTCGCCTCCGAAGAGGGCGTGTGCCTCCGAAGAGGGCTTGTGGTGCCTCGGGAGAGGGCTTTCGCCTCCGTAGAGGGCGGGTGCCTCCGAAGAGGGCTTGTGCCTCCGAAGAGGGCTTGTGCCTCCGAAGAGGGCTTGTGCCTCCAAAGAGGGCTTTTTGATTGCCTGGAAGTTACTTTCTCATGGTTGGATGGATCCACGGGGCGGACGCAAGTTGTTTGACTGGATGATCGTTTGCACAAACGATCGCAATCAATTAACAAGGGCCCTGTTCCTTCAGCTTGGGAAGGTGCCCCTCCGGTGGTTCCACCAATCGTTTTTGATTGAGAGAAGCACTTTCATTTTTTTTTGGCGTGCCTCGTTAGAGGGCTTTGTTGACCTTTGGGAAGGAGCATCGGTTGGTTGGTGTGCCAGGAAGGTTGCGTCTCAGGGGCAAGTAGATCCACGGGACGGACGCAAGCTGCCTGATCGGATGCATCACGATCAGTTAGCAAGGGCCCTGTTCCTTCTGATTAGGAAGGTGTCCCTTCGGTGGTTTTACCGGGCCTTTTATTGAGAGGCATACCTCCTTTTGGCTGCTTCTGTGTTTGCTTGGCCATGTTCTTTCATCATCTGCTCATTAGCGATCTTTTATTATCATTTCCAAGCGCATCTTCTTTCCTTTTGCAAGTAAATTGCCTTATCCGAAGAAGTGGACTTCACTGTTGAACGACTTCATGGGGCAAACGCGAGTTACCTAGTTGGATGTCTGTTATATCGACAATCACAACCAGTTAACGAAGGCTTGCCACAATGGAGTCGCCAACTTTTTATGCGAAGTTCTTCTTGTATAGGATTTGAATTTGGAATTTTTTGTCGCTTGGTATTTGCTTAATAGGTGATTTAGAGAGGTCGCTTGGCTTTGTGACGAGCAAGCCTTGTTTTAATGTCCTGCAATTTTGAATCGACTTTTTAGCAATACATTTAAAGTATTTACATATCGAAATGAAACAGGCATTATGAAATAGTAAAGAACACAAGATTTATAGTGGTTCGGCCAAGATTCGGGCCTACATCCACTTTATAGCTTTTATTAACTTGCACTGATTTACAATGTCTTTCAATACAACTGATACATTCATCACTATTTTACAATTTTGAGCAAAGCTTTTTCAAGTAAAATAAGGACGTAAGTGGTTGCTATTCCAGGCTCTTGGAATTGGATCTCCTTCGACAGTGACGAGTTTGAAAGTGCCATCAAGAAGTTTATTGCCTATGACATATGGCCCTTCCCAGTTTGGGCCAAACACACCAGTTGCTGTCATGATCCTTTTCAAAACTAAGTCTCCGACCTCAAAGCTTCGTTGGCGAACTTTAGAGTTGAAGTGACTGGCTATTCTTTGCTGATAAGCTGAAACTCTGAGCCTGGCTTCTTCTCTTTTTTCATCAAGAAAATCAAGTGCTTCAAGTTGCAGCTTTTCGTTTTCAGTTTCGTTGAAATGAATTCTCCTGTGTGAAGGAACTTCTACTTCCACTGGAATCATTGCTTCTGATCCGTATGCCAGTGAAAATGGAGTGTGCCCAGTCGCAGTTTTGTGAGTAGTTCTGTATGCCCATAGTGCTAATGGAAGTTTATCGACCCAACCACCTTTTGCTTTTTCGAGTTGCTTTTTGATGGTTGACTTAATAATTTTGTTCACCGCTTCCACTTGCCCATTTGCCTGCGGATGAGCCACTGCTGAGAAGCTTTTTCGAATTCTGAATCGTTTGCAAAAATCCTGGAATTCTTCACTTTCAAACTGAGTGCCGTTGTCTGTGATTATTTTCTGCGGCACACCATACCTGCAAATGATATTTTTAGTTACGAAATTTATCATCTTTTTAGAGGTAATAGTGGCTAAGGGTTCAGCTTCAGCCCATTTTGTGAAATAATCAACAGCAACAATAGCATATTTGATTCCTGATTTAGCGATCGGTAAAGGTCCAATCAAGTCTATTCCCCAAATGGCGAACGGCCATGGGCTGACCATTTGTGTGAGTGCGGTGGAAGGCGCTTTTGGGATTTTTGCGAATCTTTGGCACTTGTCGCACTTTTTGGAGTAAATAGCAGCATCTCGATTAATATCCGGCCAGAAATACCCATATCGGAGAACTTTCTTGGCTAGAGTTTGACCGGCTGAATGATCTCCACATTCTCCTCCGTGTATCTCAGCTAGAATTGTCTTGGCTTCTTCCTTGGTTACACATCGGAGTAGTGGCATTGAAAATCCCCGTCTGTATAATCGGCCATCTTAAATTATATATCTTGATGCTTTCCTCAATAGTTTTCGACGTTCCTTAGAACTTTCTGGCAGGGAACCATTGAGTAGGTATTCTTTGATTGGAGTCATCCATGATTCATGCTCTTGAGACGCAGCCATAATCCAATCAACATCCATTTCATCAATGCTTGGGGCTGACAGAACTTCCACAAGAACTAATCCCAGTTATTGAGCTTCTCCAAAACTTGAGTACTTTGCCAGAGAATCCGCTTTCATGTTTTCTACCCGAGGATTATGACTTATCGTATAATGATCGAAATCTTCGAGAAGTTCACATGCCTTTGACAAGTACGCGGGCAGATTTCCACCTTTAGCTTGAAACTCTTTCTTTACCTGGCAAACAATAAGTTGAGAATCGCTGAAGATCTGTAACACTTTGATGTTTAGTTCCTTGGAAATTTTTAAACCGGCAATGAGAGCTTCATACTCTGCTTCATTGTTTGTTGAAGGAAATTCCAGTCTCAATGCATAACACAACGATCGTCCTTCGGGGGTTTCGAGCACAACCCCTGCCCCAGAACAGTAATCATTTCTTGATCCATCAACATACAACTTCCACTGGATTGGAATGCCATCAGTTGTTTCATTCTCACTATCACCTTTGTCAGTAGATTCTGCGATGAAATCTGCTAAAGCTTGTCCGTTGAATACTCTCCGGGGATGGTAAGTGATGTCATACTGGCTGAGTTCAATGTTCCATTTCAAAAGACGGCCCGAAGTTTCAGGACGAACCAGGACTTGCTTTAGAGGTTGATCAATAAGAACCTTGATAGGATGAGCTTGAAAGTATGGTCTCAATTTCCTGGAAGCAATTAGCAAACAATAGGCGAGCTTTTCTATCTTCGAATAATTCATCTCTGCCCCAGTGAACCGTTTGCTGATGTAATAAACTGGACGTTGTATCTTCATATCTTCTTGTACAAGTGCTGCACTAAGAGCATGAGATGAAATTGCTAAATAGATGAAAAGGTCTTCACCATCACTAGGCTTGGATAGAACTAGAGGCGTTTCCATATGACGGATTAGTTCATCGAAAGCATCCTAGCATTCGGGAGCCCATTCGAAATTTTTCTTTCCTTTCTTTAGAGCATCAAAGAAGGGAATGCATTTGTCTGTGGCCTTGGAAATGAAGCGACTCAAAGCGGCGACTTTTCCATTGAGGCTTTGCATTTCTTTCTTTGTTTTAGGGGCTTTGACCTCTCTTAGAGCAGTGATTTGAGTAGGATTGGCTTCGATGCCCCTGGCGCTCACAATGAAACCCAAGAATTTCCCGGACTCTACTCCGAATGAACATTTCAATGGATTTAGCTTCATCCCGTACTTTCGAAGAATTGCAAACATTTCCTCCAAGTGACTCATGTGGTCTACAGCTTTCTTTGACTTTACCAACATATCATCAACATAAACTTCCATGGTTCTACCAATCTGAGGTTTGAACATCGCATTGACAAGCCTTTGGTAGGTTGCCCCAGCATTCTTCAATCTGAAAGGCATAACTTTGTAGCAGTAGAGACCCACATATGTGATAAAGCTTGTGTCTTCCTGATCCGGCTCATGCATCATTATCTGATTGTACCTGGAGTAAGCGTCCATAAATGATAACAACTCATGCCCAGCCGTTCCATCTACTAACTGATCGATTTTGGGTAGCGGGAAACAATCTTTGGGGCAAGCTTTGTTTAGATCCGAAAAATCGATGCAGACTCTCCACTTTCCATTTGCCTTCTTAACTAGTACTGGATTTGAAACCCAATTTGGATAAGTGGAGTTTCTGATGAAGTCGTTCTCCATGAGCCGATCGACCTCTTCCTTTAGTGCTGTCGACCTTTCGGGGCCTTGAGTTCTTCTTTTCTGTTTCACTGGCGTGAATTTTGGATCAATGTTTAAAGTATGTACAACAATTTACGGGGAGATCCTACACATATCAGCATGACACCAAGCGAACACATCTAGATTGGCTTTTAAGAATGATATCAGCGTGTTTTGAACTGCTATGCTCAGCTATGAACCCACATTGAGTACTTTGTTCGGGTCTTTTGAGTCAACAGATATTGGTACCGTTACTTCCACAGGTACCACCCTATTCTCCCCTATACTGGCTTTCCTGGGGTCCATTTCTTTTCTTGCATTGCTGTGTACGCCAGTACAGGGGCCACCCCGTAGCTGCTACAAGGTTGGTTCCTTGATGCGGAGCGGAGCTGCCGCATCTTTCCCCATTTCTCTTTTCCTGGCCTCTCGGAGCTCTACAAGATAACATTCTCGCGCCGCGTTCTGATCTCCCTTAATGACAGCAACCCCATTATCAGTGGGAAATTTCATTGTTAAACACCATGGAGCGAGGACGGCCCAGAAAGAAGCAAGAGTAGGCCAGCCCAAGAAAGCATTATAGGCGGAGAACCCATCAACAATTACAAAAGTTTGCTTCCGAACCAACTTCTTATGTCCTTCGCCCATTTCGAAAAACAAGTCCACTGTTCCAATTGGCTGTTTCAGCTCTCCTGTAAATCCAGCAATCTTGTGTGAGGAAGCTTGTACGTCTGCCATTGGAATTCTCATTTGGTCAAATGTCTTTTTAAAGAGTATGTTGCACGATGCGCCACTATCAACCAGCACTTTTCTGACAATAGCCGGCCAAATACCGACGAAGACAACTAAAGGGTCCTCAGTAGGAGCTTCCACATCAATAGAATCCCTGGTTCTGAACATAATATCATCATGAAAAGTCTTCCGCTGCTTCAGAGGTGCAGCATCTTCCAAGACTAGGACACTTCCTCAGCTGGGGCATACTTCGAAGCTCTAGCAAATCTTTCCATCTCACCCCAACTCCTGCCAGCCGGATGAGGTCCTCCTGTGATCACATTGATAACAGGTCTTTCCTTTTCAGCAGGCCTCTCTCCTGAACCAAATGAATGAGCTGGGGGTAGTTGCCCCTGGTTAGATGAAGACGGGTCTTTTCTATTCCTCTTAACGTACTACTGCAACTTATTCTCTCTTAACAATTCTTCAATCAGGCTTTTCAAGTGGCGGCACTCGTTGGTATCATGGCCTGGTTGGTTATGAAACTTGCAAAATCTTCCGCTTTGAGCAGCGTTTTTCCCAACTTTTACTGCCGGTGGTTTTGGAAATTCAACAGCATCCTTAGTGGCGATGAAAATATTCTCCGGTGTATCAGTCAAAGGGGTAAAATCCGAAGGTTTGAGGAAGCGGGGCTTTTTGAGATCTTTCTGCTTCTTTCCACCACTAATCTCCCTTTTCTGATTTGCAGATTCTTTCTTGTTCTGAACTGTAGCATTATTTTCCACCACTGTTGTCACAACTTTAGCTGACGTGGAGAGATTCTCTAGACGCATGAACTCATCAGCCTTTTTGTAGAATTTTTCGAGCGAATTCGGTTCCTTCATTTTTAACCATTTTCCAAACTCGCTTGACTTGTCAATAGCCCGCATTAAGTAGGTCAAGATCATTCGTGGTTCCGCGTTATCAACTTCTGCTAGGGCTAAATTAAAGCGATTCAGAAAGGATTTGATGGGGTCTCCAGGATTCTGTTCAAGACTTGAGAGAGACATTATATCCTTTGCTCTGAAATGTACAATCTGAATTGTTCCTTGAATTTTCGGGTCAAATCGGAAAACCGGTCAACAGATCGCACAGGAAGCTTGGTAAACCAAAGTAATGCCACTCCTTCCAAATACACCGGGAAATATCGGCACTTAATCTCATCGGTTGCTCTAGCGCCAGTTATGTGCCAATCATATATGTATAGGAACTGATTTGGATCACTTGTTCCTCGATAAGGAGGAATGGTAGGAGGAACGAATTTTCTGGGAAACTCTGCTTTTAGGATTCTTTCAGTAAATGGAGTCTTACTCGGAGCGAATCCCCAATCATTCTCATCTTCGTTTCTCTGCATGCTTTCTTTCATTATCTGCCGGATCATGCTAGAGATATACACCTCATTGTTTAGTGACCTTGTAGAATAGGCTTCGGCCATTTTCTCAGAAGTTTGTCCGGGCAAACGTTCGGGGAGAGCTGGCGATGGCCTGGATCCCTCCGCTTAGGGAGGTACCCTTTCAGCGGCACCAGATCTATCCTGAGGAATATTTCTCCCTTCGGAGTTGGGAGCAACATCAGCAAAGTTTTCTTCATTATTCACTGGTCTTTGATTAGCTCCGAGCAGAGCATTCAACTTTTCCATCATCAGATTATTCTGAGTTTCAATCTGCTGGTATAGTCCGGACACAGCAGCATCCAACTCTTCTCGCGTCACCCCGACGCTTGGAGCTGCCTGACTTGGAGAAAGAGAAGTGGCAGTATTGTCACGGTCATCATCAGATCGAACGGACTTGCGTTTTCTTCCAGGAGCCATTATGTCTGATAGGCTTCTGGTTTTGAAGGAAATTCTTTCAACAAACTTCCGTGAAGCAATGGTGAATGATCGCCTGAGTTGGTTTCTCAGTGAAAGCATCAAAATGTTAACGCTGAAAAGTGAACGCTAACACCTGGTGTGTGTAGTAGAACTGTGAAAGCACCACCCGTGTGACGGGAACAAGAAGTAAGCAGTAAAATAGTGAAAAAGCAGTAAACAACAACAGTTTATAGTGGTTCGGCTTGCGATCGAGCCTACGTCCACTTTGAATCTCTTTATTACTGAATCTGGTTACAAGACGATACAATACTCTTATGAAAACAATACAATTTGATCGCAAAGACATCCTTGACTACTAGCTCAAACTTTGATGAAGAAACTCGATGAATCCGTGTTAGATGTATGGAATTCCTCTCGTAGCTTGTTGTAGTGTCTCGAATGTTTAAAGATCTTCGACTGTTGAATGAGTGGAGAGTTCGGCAGAGTAACGTTGCTCAAGAAATGATCGGCCCAAAAAAAGTCCCCCTCATGTTGAAAGTGGTGGTCTATTTATAGGAGTCGAATTCTGAACAGAAGTTTCATCACCAAGTGATAGGTCGGCTACGACCCAAGGTAAGTCATAGAACATAAGTTGGCGACGACATAAGGAATCTGGCTTACTTTGGTTGCAGCTGATTCTTCTGAACGAGTTAGTAAGTCGTGCGCGACTTAGTATAAGTCGTAAGTTGGCAACGACCTAAAAGATGCAGCACTGCCTTCATTTCCTTAAGTCGGTGAGCTTTTTAGGTCGTCCAGACCTTTAAGTCAGTATGCTCCCTTCAGCAGTTAGGTCGGTTAATTGTTAGGTCGGCAACTATTGGGTCAGTATACCTTTTAGGTCGGCAACTCTTAAGTCGTTAGGTCGTCCAGAAGTCTTTAGGTCGCTAACCTTTATAAGCTGTTAGGTCGGGCTACTTCATAGGTCGTAGATCGCTAAGCTCTTATGTCGGAACTTCCTTAACTCGGTAGGTCGTAAGTTCCCATAGGTCGTTAAGCTCTTAAGTCGGAAGCTCTTTTAGGTCGGCAACTCTTAAGTCGGCAGCTCTTTTAGGTCGGCAACTCTTAAGTCGTAGCCCATTAAGTCGGTCCTTGTCTTAAGTCGTTTATTTTCCAACTTGTTAGGTCGCGAATCGAAAGAGGGTTAACAGTATCACTTCTATATAAGGAATTCAACTGTCATTCCATGAATCACATTTAACATCTTCTTCCTTTCTATCCTAGCATTAAACTAAATACAACAATGAATACTTCATCTTTCCTCAAATGTGTTATGACGTTCGATAGTGATTCTGATGAAGAAGAGATACTCCAAGAGGAAGCCGAAGAATTGCAAGAAATAACTGACATATGCCGTGAAGCTTATGGCTCCACATCCTGAAAACACGGTGGGTCAGTTGTGGGTCGCAAACATGTAAACCGTAATCGACCTACCTTCCAGAAAACACTGATGCAAGACTACTTCAAGCCAAATTGCACTTGTGGACCTGATATGTTTAGGACAAGATACATAATGAGAAGAGATCTATTTTTAAGAATTTTAACAGGTATTCAAGACAATGGCAAATATTTTATTCAAAAACCAAATACATCAAAAACATAGGGGCTTAGCGGTGAACAAAAAATGACTGTTGCACTAAGAATGTTAGCTTATGGCACCCCCATAGATGCATTGGATGATGCATATCAGATCGCAGAGACGACCACGTTAGAAACTCTCAACAAATTCTGTCAATATGTGGTGGACGTTTTCGGCACTGAGTACCTTAGATCGCCAAATGAGGATGATGTGGTGCAGATTTGAGAAATGCATGAGAGCAGAGGATAGCCTGGAATGCTTGGAAATCTGGATTGTATGCATTGGGAATGGAAGAACTGCCCTAAAGCATACGAAGGAGCTTACAATGGTAAAGAAAGAAAACCAACTATTATTTTTGAAGTCGTTGCTTCATACGATTTATGGATATGGCATGCTTTCTTTGGAATGTCTGGATTTAATAATGATTTAAATGTTGTTAAGAGGTCACACTTATTTAATGATCTAGCACTTGGTCGAGTAACTCTAGTATCGTTCACTCTTGGGAAAAACACTTACGAGTATGGATATTTTCATGGTGATGGAATTTATCCAATATGGAGCATCATTGTAAAGACATGTCCAAACCTAATAACAGTAAAGCAAGCAAAGTTTGCTGCGATGCAAGAGGGATAAAGAAAAGATGTAGAAAGAGCTTTTGGTTGCTATGATTAGCAATCCATGAAGACTTTGGTCTCGGGAAAAAATGTCCAGAATCATGTTTGAATGTATTATTATGCATAATATGATTATTGAAGACGAAAGGGATATGGACGAACAACAACGTCACTAAGAATATGACGGTGCAGGGAAAATGCTAGAAGTATTTCGAGATGATGTTCTTATAACAAAAGAAGCATTCAACGTTCACATGGAATGAAAACTTTCATACCGCGACGCACAACTTCACAACCGGCTCCAAAAAGATCTTATGAGTCACATTTGGAATTTATTTGGTGATTCTTAGATAAATATTATATTAGATCTGTCATGTATATGCACGTTTGCGTTGTAATAGTATTTAAGTTATCTTATTACTATGTATGTCATTTCCTTCAAAATGTTACTCTGTTTGGTTATTGACTTTGTCTAAATGGAAATAAGAATGGTACAATAATAATTAATGACAAAATACAGCAGATTTAAATAAATGATACATTACACCGAAAATAGTGCAACTTAACAATTCTAAGACTAAAACAAACTACTTTGAGGGAACTTGGAAATAATTATTTGTCATTTGCGCTCCATTCAACACTGCTTTTGCATGTCATCAATCCCTATCAGATCTTTATCCATAATCATCTGTTCTTCTCTTCCCTTTTCTATATCCAGCTTTTGTTGCTCAATTTCTACAAACTTGCGCATCACATCGATCTTCTCTTGTGCTAGCTTGCTTCTTTCTTGATGCCTTCTTTCATGAACTTCAAGAGCGGCATTCACTTTAGCGTCCACCACGGCATCAACTTTATTTTTTCTCTTTGCTGCTTTTGCCTCAATTGGTCTATAACCTTCATCTGGTCTCTGGTTGAGCGCATCCGACTCATTTTCTCTTTGAAATTGACTTTCTTTACAAGATGAATCTCCCGGTCTTGACGAGTATGAAGATTTCGATGCTTTTTTCTTCCCCTTCCCTTTTGTTTGAACGTCTCGAAGGCTCTTAGCATAATCGGAGTTCCACTTTGGTATGCTCGTCAGCAACTCGTAACAGTTAGGAAATTGGTAATAATGTGCCTTTTTAGCTCCGTTTTCCCTAAGAAAAAGCTTTATGAATTCCTCATTCGCCATTTTTTTCCTGTAAATCCAAAACGAATAAAATTACTAATCATATTTAATACAAAAAACTAATAATAACAAGAAACATAACAAATGTTCTTCGCCTCCCATTCCACTAGGGTTCGCTTTCTTTAATTTATAAATCCGTGATTCATAAAATTGAGTTTGTCGATTGATTTTGCTGAATCAACCTTGAATCGCCGACAAAGATCGAGTATTTTCGGGATGCTTAGGGTTGAAGGTATGCATTATTTTCTTCCAAAACTTATCGCCGCTCTGATCGTTTCCTCTAATCGAGTCGTTCTTATAGTGACAGTAAATGTTAGATAAATCGTAGTCCTCATCGCTTCTCCATGGTTTGGACAAATGCTATGTGGGAGGTGTGCTGGACGAATGCTATGTGGGAGGTGTGCTCGGTTGTTGCTGGCTGTCGTCTAAGTAATAGTTTTGAGACTGAGAAGGATACGTGAAGTCTCCAAAAGGCGAAGTAATTTTCAGATAATATAGGTTGTAGAAGAAATGAAAGAAGATGTTTATGTAGATAGGATGAGTGAAGAGAGTGAATTTATAAAGAAGGCAGAAAATGGACGTTGGAACTAGCCATTGAGGGGGAGCCGTTGGCCAAAATAGCCATTGGGCTATAGGCTCTGATTAAATCAGCGCCCAGGGCCAATTCAGGATACTGAACTGGCCCTTGAATATTAGCCTTAATATTCAGCATTAATTCGACAGTTGGAGTGGAAATTATGTGCTAGTGTAACAACCCGCATATTTTACGATTGTATATTTAAATGTTTTATTTAAATATAGCATCGTTAGTCGGATTAAAGTCCGAAAAGTTACTTTTTGTAAAAAGTCGAATTAGGACTCGAGACCACTTCCATTGAGTCCAAAATGGCGTTTGCGACCTTTTTAAGTATAAACATCGAAATGTTTGGAGTTGAGTAAAATTTTTATATTTTCATTTAGGGCTTTGGGTTTGGGTTTCAGCCCACCAACCTAACAAATAACCCTAACTCCTCTACTCTTCATCCATTCACTCATTCTATTTCCTAACACCCAAGCTAAGCAAAAATGGGGGAAGAGATTGGAAATTAGAATTCCAAAACCCTAGTTTGTTTAGAAAATACAAATTCAAGTCCAAAATCCAAGAGAAGCTTAGGTAAGCATCCTCTTCATCTTCTCCATCTCAATCCCTCTTCAATTTTCAGAAATTCCTGTAACCTAACTTAGGAAAAACTTCACCTTTAGTAATAGATTGAAGATTCTAGAGGTGTTATTGAAGAGAAATCAATCTTTGCTTGTTCTCGAGCTTCTCATTTTTTGTTTTGGGTTTAAAAGTTGAGTTTTTGAACTCACATCTATGTCTATATTTTTGATAGTTGTTAGGTAGTAATTCCTAACATCTATTCCTTGTCCATTTGATTTTGAATTGAATTGGGTTGATGAATATTCCAATTTTTGGTGTTTTGAAGTCAAATCTTAAAAAAATCCTATCTTTGATGTTTGAACATGTCGTTGGGGTGTATCGCAGAGCCTATAAGGCTGGGTTGTCGCTTGGCATAAATCCTTAGTCTTCGTTGCTCATCCGATCACTTCCGGTTTGGATTTTTGCCCTTCTTGGTTAGACTGAAAATACTGCAAATGACAGTTCAGTCGACTGATGTATATGGCCAGTCGACTGAACCTGGAAACAGAAAGCTTATGTCCTTCTATTAGTCGACTAGCAGTCGACTGAACTTGGAAACCGAGAATTTCTAGGCAAGTATCAGTCGACTGACCATACAGTCCAGTCGACTGAATCTGGGAAATGTGCATTTTTGCCTATTTTAGGAAGTTTTGTGTGGGTTTCCGATTTTTAATCGATTCTTAATGGTCCGATTGGTTGTTATCACTTTTATCGACTTTGATGACTTCTTTTTCAGGATTTTTGGGAATATCCATTTTGATGGATTCGGTATCGATTTTTATGGTTTTAATTCACGTTGTCGAATGTGGATTTTGGTGATCGATTGTTTCTATAATCATTTCTGTGATTGGTCACTTTAAAGTACAAAGGTTTTCATACTAGTAGTAAATATTCAAACTCTTTCATCAAAATGATTTCAACACTATTTTTAATACAAAGCTCGTTTTTAAAACCGTTTTCCAATCTATTAGTATATACAAACCTTTACCTCATTCGTATGAGAAATCTAATTAAACGGCTTAGCAAAACAAGTGGTATGAAACGCTTGCGTTTACTTCATCGGTTAATTCTTGGACTTGTTCGATTGAACTCTCGTGACAATTTTCGATTGGAAATCTATAATTTGTTCATAAATATTTAAGTTAAGCTAGTGGTTATGGGACATGAAGCTAAACTCTTATATTTACTAGCTTAGTGTGATTCGCACTTCTTATTGATCAATGGTGATCATTTTGTGATTTAGACTAGCGATGTGCGATGTCTCTTTGTTTGTGTGGGGACTAAAAACCCCGTTTGTGGAACTTCGGTTCAATTTGGTGGGGTAGCGACCAATGGTCTTCGGGCCGTTTGTGGAGCTTCTACTCAAAATTGATGGTTAGCGACCATGGAATAGCGTTCCGTTTGTGATGCACGTGTTGGTGAGTATTCGTGCTCCCGTTTGTGATAGGCCTCCCCCTTTTTGTGATTTCTGGATTTCTGGTTGTTGATTTTCGGAATTTGTGTTTCACCAATTTTGATGATATGCATTGATAAGCTCTATCAATATTTGTGTTTTGGTGAATAATTTAAAGAATATGACATTCTTTTTGGTGTTTGAGAATATTTGAGATATTGTATGATTTTTGTTGTTATTTGATGTATACTTGTCGCAGTATGACATTATTGTTATCATACACTTTTGTCATATCTCTTATCCTATCTCATTTTATGTGATATTTATAGCTAGACTGATCCATTTATTATTTTATTCTTAAATAATACTCGTGTCAGACCGAGGTATTTCAGGTGCTCCTGCTTGACTTCTTATCAGGGTCCGTCACCTGACTCTTGGCTAACTACTTTAGCATAGTAGTTTTTGTTAGTTTACATTTGAGATAGAGACTCCTTGTTGTATACATATTCTTTTGTCTAGCACTTGTATCTATTCTTTTGTGATGTAGTGGATCTAGTTTGACCACTACTTTGATGTACACTTTTATGTGATATATTCATATCTGTTTCCGCCTTAGTGATATGAATATCCGTGACTGATTTGTGTTATGTTTATTTCTATATTTGTTTCCCAAGTCCACATAACCACTGTGTGGTAGCTTTGAGTTTGTATTCGATATGTCGGATTTCCTCTTGAAATGAAATGTAAGTTATATGTACTTGACATATCGGTACTCGCACAAAGCAATTACACAAATGGTCGCTCCTCAACAGCCTTATTCTTCATGCTAGTCGACGGTATTACTCAGTAGAGTTCTTGGCTAGTGTGAGCATAGAGGTGGGGCATCATAGCTTGGTATCAGAGCCAAACTTCGGAACAATGTAGAATAATCTAGCAAGGATCATTGTCCTAAGTCTTTCTTAGGAATCATGCCGTAGGATTTAATTCGAGTTTTCGTACCGTTCTATCCTATTTCTTTTTATGATGCCTTGTTTTATCAATCAAGTTTGGTTGATATTCATTCTGCGAATAAACTTTTTCCTCTTTTTTCTTTCTTAAAGAAGAGAAATGGTTAGACCAGGTCGTCCCAGCGCCGGTCAATCCAGTGCTACTCCTCAGGATGGAGTATTTATGTCTGCTCAACAACTTTTAGATCTTGTGAAAAATGCTCAAGCTATCGGACCCATTCTAGAGCCTACTCATCCTAAATCTGGGTTTGCACGCTTGTGCAGTGATTACACCAACTTGGGTGGAAGGCCTTTCAAGGGTTCCGAAAGCGTTATAGAAGTCCAAGCTTGGCTTAGAACATGCGATCGCATCTTTTTCCGCATGAATCTTATTGATCTACATCGAGTCCAAGTGGCTTCTAGCATGCTCCAAGAGAGAGCATTAGATTGGTATGAGCTTTTGATTTCTGAAATTATGGAAGCGGATCTTACTTGGGAGCAATTCCTGGAAAGGTTCGAGTTAAAATTTGTGCCGGAAGCTGAAAAAGTATCTCTAGCTCGACACTTTATTGACCTTGTTCAAGGTGAATCTTCTATGATGGATTACGTCGCATCTTTCGAATCTCTATCTAAATATGGGGTCGAGTATATTAATACCCCATTAAAGAAAAATCAGAGATTTGTCTATGGGTTGAATATGAACCTCAAAAAGCCATTACTTCTGAAATTAGAAGTTTCTTTCGATCAGCTTGTTGATATCGCTCTTCGACTCGAAGAGGCCGATAAAGAAAGTGATGTTGAAGTTGTGGGTGCCAAACAAAACATCAATAAGAAGAGGCCTTTTAAGTTCAAGCCTAATCCCAACAAGAAAGGGAAGCAAGTAACTTCGGTAACAAAGACTCCTACCTCTAGTCGTGGAGAATGTTACAATTGTGGTTCTAAGGACCATTATGCAAACAAGTGTCCGAAGTCTCTTACTTGTCGCTATTGCAAAAGTTCGGGTCATACTATATCTTCATGTCCCAAACTTCAAAGCAAGAAGGAAGGCAAGTTAAATGTTGTGCAAGCCCCTACTAATACTTCTCTTGGTCAAGGTATTTCTCATTCTATCCTTGATGGCATTATTATATTTCATGATCTTCCTATTCGAGTTCTTTTTGATACGGGTGCATCTCACTCTTTTATATCAAAAGAACTTGTTGATGCTTTGTCTTTGAATGCTATTGGCTTGATGACTTCATTGAGAATTGCGAATCTGGTTGGTCGATCCGCAACACTCAGTTTACTGTGTAAAGTTGTCGAAATTATTTTATGTGATTATGCTTTCCAAGCCGATTTGCATGTTATGCGTTACCTTGGTTTTAGAATGATTTTGGGGATGGATTGGCTTAACCGTTATGAAGTCCATATCCTATGTCCTGAGCGGACTATATATCTCCGACATCCTCAATCTGCTAAGCAGATTTCTCTTGTTCTGAAAGATTCAGATTCCAATTCGGGAGCATCCTTGTATTCTCTAAATCCTCACGATGATGATAATGATGATAAGGAAGATGTTATTTCTCTCATTCACATTGTTTGTGAATTTCCCAACATATTTGAGCCCGTTTTAGGATTACCACCTAAGAGAGCGATTGAGTTCAGAATTAATCTAATCCCTGGAGCTCTACCTATTACTCGTCCTCCTTATCGTATGTCCAAAAAGGAAAATAAGGAGATGCGTAGACAATTATCCGAATTGGAAGCAAAACAGTTTATTCGTTCTAGTTCCTCTCCATGGGGAGCTTCGGCTATTTTTGTGAAGAAATCTAATGGTACACTTAGGCTTTGGGTTGACTGCTGCAAGCTTAATGACCTCACCATCAAGAATAAATATCCCTTACTTACCTCGGATTGATGATTTATTTGATCAACTTAGTGGTGCTAGAGTCTTTTCACAGTTAGACTTAGAAATCGGTTTTCATCAGCTCCATATTGAAGAGGATAGCATTCCTTTGACATCGTTCCGTACTCGTTATGGATCTTATGAATGGCTTGTTATGCCATTTGGTTTAACGGATGCTCCAGCTTATTTCGTTGACCTTATGAATCGAGTTTTCAAAGACTTCCTCGATCGATTTGTTCTCATATTTATAGATGATATTCTTATTTATTCTAAAACCGAGGAAGAGCATGAAAAACATCTTCGCATTGTGTTGGAAACTATTAGGAGCAACCAATTGAAAGAAATTTTTTCTAAATGCCACTTTTGGCAATCTCGTGTGAAATTTTTGGGGCATATTATTTTTGAATCCGGAATTTTCGTGGATCCTTCAAAGATTGAAGCGATCCAAAATTGGAAGAGACCGGAGAGTGTGACGGAAATTTGTAGCTTTCTCAGATTGGCGGGCTATTACCGTCGGTTCATAAAAAACTTTTCTAAAATTTTCGTGCCTCTTACTAGTTTGACAAAGAAGGGATTTAAATACATTTGGTTAGACAAATGTGAAGCTGCTTTTTAAAAATTAAAAGAACTCCTTTCCGAAGCCCCTATTCTTGTGGTTCCCGAAGGGAACCAAGACTTTATTGTTTATACCGATGCTAGTCGTGTTGGTTTGGGAGCCGTTCTCATGCAAAGAGAACGTGTTATCGCTTATGCTTCTAGGAAATTAAAGCCTGCCGAGACTAGATATGCCACTCATGATTTAGAGCTCGCAGCTATTGTTTTCGCTCTTAGAATTTGGCATCATTATCTTTTGGGAGAGAAATTTGTTCTCTACACCGATCATAAATCATTGAAGTATTTATTTTCTCAAAAGGAACTTAATTTGCATCAACAATGTTGGCTCGAGTTGCTTGCATCTTATGATCTTGATATTCTTTATACTCCTGGAAAGGGTAATCGTGTTGCCGATGCCCTTAGTCGTAAGTAACAAGCGATTGTTTCTATGATGATATTCGAGTGGAATGATCTCGAGACTTTATCCACTTGTGAGATTCGAGATCGTGAATCCAATTCATGTTCATCTCTTGTTTTATGTAGCCTTGAGGCTCGTCCTTCTCTTTTAGACTGCATTCTTGAAGCTCAAAAGCATGATCCCGAATTGGTTTTTCTTAGCCAAAGTTGTAGGGATAAAATTGATATTGAAGGTTTGAAAGACTTTGATATTGATGCTCGTGGCAGTATTCGAAAATTTGGTAGACTTATTGTGCCAAATATTATTGATCTCCGTAAAGATATTTTAGAAGATTCTCATCGTTCTAAATTTACCATTCATCCTAGTAATAGTAAAATGTATGCGGACATGAAGCGACTTTATTATTGGGATGGAATGAAATCTGATATTGCTAACTTTATTAAGCGTTGCATGACTTGCCAACTCGTGAAGGCCGAGCATCAAAGGCCCGGTGGGTTATTGCAACCTTTGGACATTCCCGTTTGGAAGTGGGATCAAGTCTCCATGGACTTTATTGATGGTCTTCCCCGTTCTCGTTTGGGTCATGATAGCCTATGGGTGATAGTAGATAGACATACAATATCTACCCATTTTATTCCCGTTCGGTCCAATCAGACCGTACCTCTTTAGGCCAAACTCTATATTAAAGAAATTGTTAAATTACATGGAGTTCCTACTTCTATTGTTAGTGATCGTGATCCATTATTTACTAGTGGATTCTAGAAAGGTCTTCAAAAAGATTTGGGAACAAAGCTTAATTTTAACACCGCTTATCATCCTTAGTCCGATGGACAAACCGAGCATGTGAATCAAACTCTTGAAGATCTTCTTCGTGCATGTGTTCTTGATTTTGGTTGAAGTTGGGAAGATCATATTTCTCTTGTTGAGTTTTCCTATAATAATAGCTTCCAATCTAGTATTGGTATGGCACCTTTCGAGGCAGTATACGGAAGGCCATGCCGATCTCCTTCGTGTTGGCTTAAAGCCGGTGAGAAGCCGGTTTTAGGTCCAGATTTTATTCATGATGCCACAGAAAAGATTGACCTTATTCGTCATAGGATGAAAGAATTTCAAAGTAGACAAAAATCATATGCCGATAACCGAAGAAGGAGATTAGAATTTTCTGTGGGAGATTTTGTGTTTATTCGTGTTTCACCTATGAAGGGTGTTGTGCGTTTCAGTCGATCGGGAAAATTAGCACCTCGATATATTGGCCCATTTCCCATCACCGAACGCATTGATTCCATGGCTTATCACCTTTTATTACCGGCTCGGTTTTCTACTATTCATGACGTATTCCACGTCTCTCAATTGCGGAAATTCCTTCGAGATTCCGATTCTATTCTTGAGCCCGGTGTTATTGAAGAAATTGAAGTTTCGCCTAATTTGACTTATGAGCAACATCCCATTCGTGTCATTGCTACAGAGGTTAAACGCCTTCGAAGTAAAGATGTTCCTCCTGTGAAAGTTCAATGGTCCTCAAATCCTAAGGATTGCTCTTGGGAATCTAGAGAATTCATCGAGCGAACACATCCGGACTTACTCTATCGTGCTCCTTAAGGTGAACTTCTCATTTCAAAATTTCTTTTTTTTGTGTTGTTATGCCTTTGTATGTTTGTTACTTTTTATTTCTTTTTCTTAAGTATTACGAGGACGCAATTTCTTTAAGGAGGGGAGTATGTAACAACCCGCATATTATACGATTGTATATTTAAATGTTTTATTTAAATATAGCATCGTTAGTCGGATTAAAGTCCAAAATGTTACTTTTTGTAAACAGTCGAATTAGGACTCGAGACCACTTCCATTGAGTCCAAAATGGCGTTTGCGACCTTTTAAGTATAAACATCGATATATTTGGAGTTGAGTAAAATTTTGATATTTTCATTTAGGGCTTTGGGTTTGGGTTTCGGCCCACCAACCTAACAAATAACCCTAACTCCTCTACTCTTCATCCATTCACTCATTCTATTTCCTAACACTCAAGCTAAAGAAAAAATGGGGGAAAAGATTGGAAATTAGAATTCCAAAACCCTAGTTTGTTTAGAAAATACAAATTCAAGTCCAAAATCCAAGAGAAGCTTAGGTAAGCATCCTCTTCATCTTCTCCATCTCAATCCCTCTTCAATTTTCAAAAATTCCTATAACCTAACTTAGGAAAAACTTCACCTTTAGTAATAGATTGAAGATTCTAGAGGTGTTGTTGAAGAGAAATCAATCTTTGCTTGTTCTCGAGCTTCTCATTTTTTGTTTTAGGTTTAAAAGGTGAGTTTTTGAACTCACATCTATGTCTATATCTTTGATAGTTGTTATGTAGTAATTCCTAACATCTATTCCTTGTCTATTTGCTTCTGAATTGAATTGGGTTGATGAATATTCCAATTTTTTGTGGTTTGAAGTCAAATCTTTAAAAAAAATCCTATCTTTGATGTTTGAACATGTTGTTGGGGTGTATCGAAGAGCTTATAAGGCTGGGTTGTCGCTTGGCATAAATCCCTAGTCTCCGTTGCTCGTCCGATCACTTCCAGTTTGGATTTTTGCCCTTCTTGGTTAGACTGAAAATACTGCAAATGACAGTTCAGTCGACTGACGTATATGGCCAGTCGACTGAACCTGGAAACAGAAAACTTATGTCCAACTATTAGTTGATTGGCAATCGACTGAACCTGGAAACCGAGAATTTCTAGGCAAGTATCAGTCGACTGACCATACAGTCCAGTCGACTAAATCGGGGAAATGTGCATTTTTGCCTATTTTAGGCAGTTTTGTGTGGGTTTCCAATTTTTAATCGATTCTTAATGGTCCGATTGGTTGTTATCACTTTTATCGACTTTGATGACTTCTTTTTCAGGATTTTTGGGAATATCCATTTTGATGGATTCGGTATCGATTTTTATGGTTTTAATTCACGTCGTCGAATGTGGATTTTGGTGATCAATTGTTTCTACCATCATTTCTGTGATTTGTCACTTTAAAGTACAAAGGTTTTTATACTAGTAGTAAATATTCAAACTCTTTCATCAAAACGATTTCAACACTATTTTTAATACAAAGCTCGTTTTTAAAACCGTTTTCCAATCTATTAGTATATACAAACCTTTACCTCATTCGTATGAGAAATCTAATTAAACGGCTAAGCAAAACAAGTGGTATGAAACGCTTGCGTTTACTTCGTCGTTTAATTCTTCGACTTGTTCGATTGAACTCTCGTGACAATTTTTGATTGGAAATCTATAATTTGTTCGTAAATATTTAAGTTAAGCTAGTGGTTATGGGACATGAAGCTAAACTCATATATTTACTAGCTTAGTGTGATTCGCACTTCTTATTGACCAATGGTGATCATTTTGTGATTTAGACTAGCGATGTTAACGCTGAAAGTTGAACGCTAACACCCGGTGTGTGTAGTAACAATGTGAAAGCACCACCCGTTGGTACGGGAACAGAATATAAGCTGATAATAGCAGAAAACGGTAAAGGGACAACAGATTTATAGTGGTTCGGCTCGTAATTGAGCCTACGTCCACTTTATATTCTTTTATTGCTGATCTGGTTACAATTTGATACAATGCACTTCGAATACAATTCACTTCGATCACACAAGCACTTCAGATTAGTAACTCAAACTTTGACGATGAGATTTGTTGAATCCATGTCGGATGTGTAGAATCTCGTTCAAAGCTTGTTGTAGTATCTTCAATGTTTGGAGTTCTTCAAGTCTTGGATGAGTTGAGAATTCGGCAGAGTAATGGCGCTTCAGAAAATGATTGGCCAAAAGTCCCCTTCATGTTGAAGGTAGCGCTGTATTTATAGAGAAGTCTGGACAGGAATTTTTGCCAAGTCCAAAGTCGTGGCCGACTTAGCAGGTAACAGTATCAGTGAAGCGGCATAAGTGTCACGTCATTGGATTTTAACTCGGTAGCCTTAGGTCGTGGCATCTCTTGAGTCATTAGGTCTTAACTTTCTTAAGTCGCCGCACATGTTAAGTCGTCAGCTGGTTGAGTCGGCCAACACCTTTAAGTCGCCGAGGCCATTAAGCCGTTAATTCCTTAAACCGTTGAGTCGTAGACTTCCTTAAGTCGTAAGTCGCCTTTGTAGTTGCCGTTGCCTTCTTTAGGTCGTTAACTCCCTCAGGTAGTTAAGTCGTGGAGTACTTTGAGCCGTTAAGTCATCCAGACCTTAAGTCGTCAATTTCTCTTAGGTCGAAGACTGCTTAGACTGTTTCAGTTCTTAGGTCGTCTAGACCTTAACTCGTTAAGTCGTCCAGACCTTAAGTCGTAGGTCGTGAAGTACCCTGAGTTGTTAGGTCGACCAATCCTTGACTCGTTAAGTCGCGTACCCTGCTTGAGTCGTCCAGTTCTTAAGTCGTAGACGAATTGAGGGTTAACATTTGCCCCTCGAAGTACACGCCTAAGTCGTAGGTCGTGTGCTTCGACTCATCTTAACTCGTGTGTGCCGATTCGAGTTCCACTGCCTCGATATTTAAAAGGCTTAGGTCGTCTCTTCTGCTTCCTTCTTCTCACTTGCTCTTTCGTTTGAAATCACCATTGACGTAATTCCGAGCTTTCAAAGACGAATTCCAACCACCCAGTCGCCGATCATCTTTCCTTTATACTACGTAAGTGAATCCGGTCATCCTTCACCCACGTCCATTGTCGAATTGCTAACTCCCCATTTTCCGACTTCAATTCACTTTTTGGTGTCGTGTTTCATTACGAATAATGTTTCGATCGATCTGTGATTGCCATCGATCATGTTGTGGTTGTGATAGAGCAGCAATGTATTGGATTCATGGCAAATCTGAGGCGATTCGAATTGGTTTTTGGGTGATTCAATGGTGTGATGGAACGAGGATCGTTGTTGATTGAGAGGCTATTGGGTTAACGGGTTAGGAGTTAGAAGGGTAACGGGTTAGGAGTTAGGGAGAAAAGTTGGTTGGTCAAATAGAGCGAGATATTGGCTAGGTCACGACTTAGCAATTTCGTGCGACCCAGTGACTTCCACGACTTAACTCTGAACCGACCCAGCAGCTTCGTGCGACCTAAGCTTTGAGTCGTGGCCGAGTTAGGACTTGGAGAATTTTCTCACTGCTTTGAACTGAAGTTTTTCTTCTTTTCCACGACTTACGATTTAAAGTGCTGCCGACTTAAAGCACTAACGACTTAAAATTGAAGTGACCTAACTTAACCCGCCTCATAATCCTTAGGTCGTGGACGAGTTAGCCAGAGAACCAATGACTTAACTTAACCCGTAGGAAAATTTCTTAAGTCGTCGTCGAGTTAGCACTTGAGTCGTTGGCGACTTAGCACTTGTACTTTTAAGCTTTGCCTGAACTTTGAATTATTGTTTGAACTTTGAACTGTTAAACTTTGCTGCATTCTTTCACAGATCACTTTGACTCGCAAGCTAACAACCTGTTTAATACAACATTTACAGAAAATTGGGACGAATATACTGCCACTGACTGCCCACATCAAATGACAGATTAGTTAATAACAGATAATCAACTTTAATATATTGTGTGAACGAAGTGCTTTAAATCAACAAATTCAAGCAAAGTATTAAAGCAACATTGAAATAGTCAACTGAAAATGACCGGTTTGCACTAATACTGTACCTGAACTTTAAATTAACAAGTCCTGAAATTTGGTAATCGATCAATTGTCGACTAGCTTAATTAAAGTTATATTTACTTGTTATCTTCATTAGTTCTGCACAACACTTCACACTTTTTAGGAAACGTGCACCTTCATATTTGAATATCCAGTTGCTTGTGTAGAATGACTTCTCAGCAAGAAGATATAACAGTCCAGACCGGGGAGGCCACTCTTATTCCAGCTCCATTAGTCAATCCTCCCGAAAGAGCCTCTACCACTTTGTCGTACAAAGTTTTTCGGCAATTGTGCACCCAGTTTGGTATCGTTGAAGCATATGCCATTCTTCCTGAAAAAAGCAGCACCGCTGATGTGGCACCCCCTGGCTTCGTCATAGTTAATCGACAAATGTGCCTGAGCGGGGCCATTCCACCTTTCAACAACTTTCTCCAGCATCTCCTTCGTCAACTGGCCATCTCCCCATTTCAGCTTCATCCCAATAGCTATGCCATTCTAATGGGGTTGTGTGTATTATTTAGTAGAACGCTTGATCGTCTCCTTAGTTTTGACGAGATCTGCTACTTATGTTCTTTTACCAGAACTAAAGATCATCCTTCGATCACTGTTGTGAGAAGCGCCAGAAATCGTAAATTGATTGTAGGCCTCCCTGACAGTGCCCATGGGTTCTTAACTCAGTACTTTTACGTTCGCTATCCCCCGGGGTTTTATGCTCTGTGGAGGGAAGGAAGTAAGATTATCTATCTTTACTTCTTCTATTCTCTGAGTTTTATGAAGTCCAAATTGCCAAATGTTAATTTCGCTTTTTCATTTCAGCGCTCCCCCCTCCTTCTAGGGATCCCAGCCACAAGCCAACTCTGGAGAGGCTCATGGCCGTACCAGCTGAAGAGCGGGACACGAAATTTTTGTTGAAAGACAAATTTCTTCACCAGTTTGGACTTCTTCACCCTTCTCGCTGTCCTCAGCCTCACGAAGTTCCTGATTCTTTTGAAAAGACATCTGATGCCCCAGCTTCTATCGAAAAACCTATACCGCAAGAGCCTACCACTGAGGCTTCTCTGGTGAAGTGTTCTGCCTCTATTGACGTTGCGGGATCATCTGGCAAATCTACGCTCTCTCCGGTTATCGAAGAGGAGGAGCCTCTTCAATGCCCCGAGAAGGCATCCAATGAAGGGGTTGAGAAAGAGAGTTCCGCTCAGCATGACGGCGAAGACATCTTTGGGGATCCTAGTGACTTAATGGTGACTTCACAGGAGTTATTCAAAAATGACGCTTCAAAAGCTATTTCTCCTGCTGTCGAGGCGACTTCTTCTTTACAACAAGTTTCGACACCTTCTACACCAGTCGTTGCCGTTCCCACACTAAAGTGTGGTTTATAGTTCGACGCGCGTAGTTTGCACGCCGCACACACTTAGGATTTTTCGGCACTTATACGCACTTATCCTCTTTTTCTGGAGATTTCTAAAATTCATTTCTTTTCCATTTTCAGATTCTCCGATGGGGCGCTCTGGCTCATACTATGACAAATTTCAGCGCCATGGAGGCCGCAGAACTTATGATTTTAGGTGATACCTCAATGCCCCAAGGGAAATAGATGAAGAAAGAGCTATTAGAAAAGCTCAAGAGAGGCGGGACTATGAGCAGTGGTAGAGAAGAAAGGATGATGATCGATATGATTCTTCTCACAGAGGTGACGATTCTCACAAAAGAAAATCCCATGATGACAAAGGGAAGAGTCACATTACTAGAGATCCAAGTAAGCGGGTCAAACCTAGTGACGCGTCTGTAATTTCTGAGAAGACCCCTGCTTCAATTCCTCTTGATATCCCCTCTGATTCTCCTGCTCTTTAGAAATCCGACATTCAAATGATTATCAATAGGCCCCAGTATCAAGTTTGGGATGCTCCTCCTACACTTCAGAACTGATTTCCAAATTGGTGTCTAAAAGGAGTTCGCTTTGACTTAGACTTGGTTCCTATCGATAAGCAAGCCATGCTGAAGAATCTTGATGCTGTTAAGCTTGACATTGAGAGAATGTCTGGGTGGCAGAAACTGGTTGATGAACTTCAAAGAGTCAATCGCATGAACCTTGAAACCATGCTGACTATGGAGACTGATAAGTCAGAGTGGGATAAAATTTGTAAGCAACACGATGCTGAAATGAAGAGCATCTCTGATGATTATGGGAGGCTTGAAGCTGAAGTTGAAAGACTCAAGAACGAGCTTGCCACTTCTTCCACTTCTTATTCGCAAAAGGAAGAAATGCTCCAAAAACAAGTTCGAGACGCCCATGCTGCTCAGCGAGATGCTAAAGCAAAACTTGAAGCAGAGCAGCATGTTACTAGGAAATATCGTGATGATGCCGCTCAGCTTCGGGAGAAAATTAGCTCCCAAGACTCGGAAATCACTAGGCTACAGTCTCAGTTGTTAAAGGTTGAAAGAGAGCGCGATGAAGCTGTCGCTGGGAAAGTTGCAGGCGAAGAATCTCATGTGGCTACTAAAGCCAATATCAGCTCTACTTTGTTCGACTTTTATATCCACAACGTCTTGGGGCACGGGAGCCTCTCATTTTTGGGGCCGGATTATGAAGTCACCTTGGCCAAAGTATGGGAGGCGATAATCGATATGTTTGGTGGTGCCGGTTATGCTGAAGCAGATCTTGAAGCAACTTATTTAGATGAAGATGCCCGTGCTGCACTTGTTAAGGGAAAGGAGCAACTTGCCCAAGCGCGAGCCGAAGCGACGGGAGAGAAGCGTTCCGAAAAAGAAGTACTTCCTGCTGCCCCTGTTCGTACTTCGGTTTCAGCTGATGTCGATATTATTGGCTCCAATTCACACTCTTCGCCTCCTGCTAAAGTTGACAAAGAAATTGTGACCACTCCCACCGAGGACGAGGCCCTACAGGATATTGAGGCTGAGAAATTCGAGATTGATCTTGCAAAGCCGACTTCTCCAGGTAACTTTGGCGTTGACCCGGATCCAGTGAATCACTTGTTCGATTTAACCGAGCTTGATGAACTTCTTACTTATTACTTAAGCTTTGACGAACCAATATCTTCTCTTTTCTCGGAGAATACTGATTTTAACTTCTTTTCTTCTGTAGCGGAGGCATCGAGCGCTATACACTCTTCTCCTCTTCCAGCTGTTCCTCCTCCAACCTTTCAAGTCACTCCTGCTTCTCAACCGGGTTCGCAGGAAGAGCAAATAGAAGCCCTTCAAGGCTTGGAGGATCCACCCGCTTCACAAGAACAGAAGGCGGAAGATCTTGAGGACAGTGAGAAGACTCCGGAGCAGTCTCTTGATGATAACACGAAGCTTTCTACGCTACTTACCACTCCGGGAAGTGAGTCTTCCTCGAAGAGGAAAGGGAAGTGCGTCATGAAGAAGAAGAAGAAAAACATTTCCGCTGGAGAAGATGATGCAGAAGAAGATCCAGCTGCACCCTCCTCTCCTTCTTCTCCGACCCGTCCCCGCCGGATTTCGAAACTAGTCATCAAACCGGGCAAGGGTACTAAGGGTGGCAGGAAGAAGGAGTGATAATCTGGACTCTACTTTTCTTATTTTGCTTTTTGCTTGTACCGTCCGGAGATTGTGCGGGTACCGGTCCCTGCTTTTTTTTAGATCTGCACATGTAAAGAATTTTCACAGTATTGAATAAAATAATTCTTTTACTTGCACGAATTCTTGTATATGTAAGAATGCATCTATTTCTCATTTTAGTGTAGAATAAGCGATTCTTTTTATTTGTACAAACTTTTTGTCTATGTTTGAGAATGCATTTATTCCACATCTTTTCCACGTGATATTGTAATGTGCTTGTGGTATGTCACTTGAATACTACTTTTATTGTTGTAGTTGTATTGTATGATATTGCCCCTATACCACAAGTGCATTGCAATATCTTTTTGCTTTGGCGAGACTTGTGCTCTTATTTTTGGAGAATAACTATTCCATCTTTGAGGAAACAATTATTCTACTTAAATGGAGCGTGTCTCGTTTTTGGAGAAGTTTTTACGCTTCAACCTTCAGAGATGGTCACTTTATGTTTTTGAGAAGTGAATTCTCTTACGCGGTAAAGCGGGCCTCTAAAGAGGATTATACTTAGCACTTCAATTTCTGGGGAAGAATTTTTTAAGATGAACAAGTAGGTCTTCCTTGAGAGTTGAAGTGTGCCTCTAAGGAGGGCTTTTTGGCATTTCTGAGGAGTAGCATTTGGACTCCGAAGAGTAGCATTATGCTTTGTGAAGTAGCGTTGTGCCCCCGGAGAGGTCTTGTGCTTCCGGAGAAGTCTTTTGTTTGTGCTTCCGGAGAAGTCTTGTTTTTGTGCTTCCGGAGAAGTCTTGTGCCTCCGAAGAGGTCTTGTGTGCCTTGGGGAAGGTCTTCTGCCTCCGAAGAGGGCAGTGTATGCCTTTGGGGAAGGCTTGTGCCTCGTAAGAGGGCTTGTGGTGCCTCGGGAGAGGTCTTATGCCTCCGAAGAGGTCTTGTGCCTCCGAAGAGGTCTTGTGCCTCCGGGGAGGTCTTATGCCTCCGGGGAGGTCTTTATTTGATTGCCTGGAAGTTACTTTCTCACAGTTAAATGGATCCACAGGGCGGACGCGAGTTATTTAATTGGATGTTCGTTTGCACAAACGATCGCAATTAGTTAACAAAGGCCTTGTGCCTCAGTGGTTCCACCAACCTTTTTGTTGAGAAGAGTGTTTCCATTTATTGGCGTGCCTTCGAAGAGGGCTTGTGCCGTCGTAGTGGTCTTTATCCTCTGAAGAGGTCTTGTGCCTCCGAAGAGGGCTTTTGTTGATCAGCTCGCCCATGTCTCTTTGTTGTTTGCTCATTAATGGTCCCCTGTTATTGTCTCCGAGCCTATGTTCCTTTCCTTTGCGAGCAGTTTGCTCTATCCAATGGAGTGTACTTCACTGTTGATTGATTTCATGGGACAGGTACAAGTTAATCAATCAGATGTCTGTTTATACAAACGATCGTAATTAGTTAACAAGCATCTAGTTCCTTTTCTTTGGAAAAGTGTCCCTTCGGTGGAATCATCAACTTTTGGTGTAAAGTTCATCTTATGTTGGATTTGAATTTGGAACTTTATGTGGCTTGAAATTTGTTTATTGAGTGATTTACGGGGTTCACTTGGCATTGCGATGGGTAAGCTTTGTTTTAATGACCTGCAATATTAAATCGATATTTTAACAATACATTTAGAGTATTTACACATCGAAATGAAACAGGCATTTTATAATAATAAAGAACACATAATTTATAGTGGTTAGGCCAAGAACTGGGCCTACATCCACTTTATAGCTCTTTTATTTATCATCACTGATTTTACAATGGTTTACAATACAATCGATACATCCATAATCATTTTACAATTTCAAGCAAAGCTTTTTAAGTAAAATATGGGCGCAAATGATTGCTGTTCCAGGCTCTTGGGATTGGATCTCCTTCGACAGTTGTGAGTTTGAATGTGCCATCAAGAAGTTTATTGCCTATGACATATGGCCCTTCCCAATTTGGTCCAAATATTCCGACTGCTGTCATGATCTTTTTCAAGACTAAGTCCCCTACTTCAAAGCTTCTTTGACGGACTTTAGAATTGAAGTGCCTTGTAATTCTTTGCTGATGGGCCGCAACTCTGAGTCTAGATTCTTCCCTTCTTTCATCAAGAAAGTCAAGTGCTTCGAGTTGCAATTTTTCATTTTCGGCCTGGTTGAAATGAATTCTCCTGTGTGAAGGGACTTCTAGCTCAACTGGAATCATCGCTTCCGATCCGTATGCCAATGAGAATGGAGTGTGCCCAGTCGTAGTTTTATGGGTTGTTCTGTATGCCCATAGTGCAAGTGGTAGCTTATCAACCCATCCACCTTTTGCTTTTTCAAGCTGCTTTTTGATGGTTGACTTGATAATTTTGTTTACTGCTTCCACTTGCCCGTTTGCCTGCGGATGAGCCACCGCTGAGAAACTTTTTCAGATTTTTAACTGCTTGCAGAAGTCCTGGAACTCTTCGCTTTCAAATTGAGTATCGTTGTCTGTGATTATCTTTTGTGGCACACCATATCTGCAAATGATATTTTTCGTTACAAAATTTATCATCTTTTTAGAAGTAATAGTGGCCAAATGTTCAGCTTCAGCCCATTTAGTGAAATAATCAACCGCAATAATAGCATATTTGATTCCCGACTTAGCAATTGGTAAAGGTCCGATTAGATCTATCTCCCAAATGGCGAACAGCTATGGGCTGACCATCTGTGTTAGTTCAGTTGAAGGTGCTCTTGGGATTTTTGCAAATCTCTGGCATTTGTCACATTTTTTGGAGTAGATAGCAGCATCTCGATTAATATCGGGCCAGAAATACCCATACCGAAGAACTTTCTTGGCAAGTGTTTGGCCGCCTGAATGATCCCCACATTCTCCTCCGTGTACCTCTACTAAGATTGTCTTAGATTCTTCCTTGGTTACACATCGGAGTAATGGTATTGAGAATCCCCGCTTGTATAACCGGCCGTCTTGAATTACATATCTTGATGCTTTTCTTAATAGCTTTCGGCGTTCTTTAGAATTTTCTGGTAGGGAGCCGTTGAGCAGATATTCTTTGGTTGGGGTCATCCATGATTCTTGTTCTTGAGATACAGCCATGATCCAGTCGATATCCATTTCATCAGTGCTTGGAGCTGACAAAACCTCCACAGGAACCAATCCCAATAACTGAGCTTCTCCGGAACTTGAATACTTTGCGAGAGAACCCGCCTTCATATTTTCCTCTCGAGGTATGTGGCTTATTGAATAATGATCGAAATCATCGAGAAGCTCAGAAGCCTTTGACAAATAAGCGGGCAGATTTCCTCCTTTAGCTTGAAATTCCTTCTTGACCTGACACACAATAAGCTGAGAATCACTGAAGATTTTCAATGCTTTGATGTTCAATTCCTTTGCAATCTTTAATCCAGCAATTAGAGCTTCATATTCTGCTTCATTGTTTGTAGAAGGGAATTCCAATCTTAATGCGTAACATAATGATCGCCCTTCGGGGGTTTCAAGCACAACCCCAGCTCCGGAATAGTAATCATTTCTTGAGCCATCAACATATAACTTCCATTTGGTCGGGATGTCTACTGTAATCTCTTCCACTTTATCACCCTTATCTGTATACTCTGCGATGAAATCTGCTAAGGCTTGCCCGTTGATCGCTCTTCGGGGATGATAAGCGATATCATATTGGCTAAGCTCAATATTCCACTTCAGAAGACGGCCCGAAGTTTCAGGGCGAAATAGGACTTGCTTTAGGGGCTGGTCGGTGAGAGCTTTGATAGGGTGAGCTTGAAAATACGGCCTCAATTTTCTGGAAGCAATCAGTAAACAGTAGGCGAGCTTTTCTAGCTTTGAATAATTCATTTCTGCCCCAGTGAGTCTTTTGCTGATATAGTAGAACGGGCGCTGAACTTTTGCATCCTCCCGTACTAGTGCTGCACTCAGGGCATGAGATGAAACTGCCAAGTATATGAAAAGGTCTTCACCGTTGTTGGGCTTGGAAAGTATTGGAGGCACTTCCATGTGACGGGTTAATTCATCGAAAGCTTTCTGGCATTCAGGTGTCCATTCGAAGTTTTTCTTTCCTTTCTTTAAAGCGTCAAAGAAGGGGATGCATTTATCAGTAGCTTTGGAAATGAATCGACTTAAGGCAGCAACTTTCCCATTTAGGCTCTGCAGTTCCTTCTTTGTTCTAGGGGCTTTGACTTCTCTTAGAGCAGTAATTTGAGCAGGATTGGCTTCAATGCCCCTAGCGCTTACGATAAATCCCAAGAATTTCCCGGACTCTACTCCGAATGAACATTTCAAAGGGTTGAGCTTCATTCCATATTTTCGGAGGATTTCGAACATTTCTGCTAAGTGGTCCATATGGTCAACTGCTTTCTTTGACTTCACTAACATATCATCGACATAGACTTCCATAGTTTTCCCAAGCTGTGATTTGAAAATTGCATTAACAAGCCTTTGATACGTTGCCCCTGCATTTTTCAATCCGAAGGGCATGACTTTGTAGCAGTAAAGATCAACATCTGTTACGAAGCTCGTATCCTCCTGGTCCGACTCATGCATCATAATCTGGTTATACCCGGAGTAGGCATCCATAAAAGGTAACAATTCATGCCCGGCTATTCCATCTACCAGCTGATCAATCCTTGGCAACGGGAAGCAGTCTTTGGGACATGCTTTGTTTAAATCTGAGAAATCAATGCATACTCTCCATTTTCCATTTGCTTTTTTAACCAGCACCGGATTCGAAACCCAATTTAGATATGTGGACTCTCTGATGAAATGATTTTCCATGAGTCGGTCTACTTCTTCCTTTAGCGCTGCTGACCTTTCTGGACCTTGGGTTCTTCTCTTCTGTTTCATAGGCATGAATTTCAAATCAATATTCAGAGTATGTACAGCAATCTCTGGAGATATTCCACACATATCGGCATGACTCCAAGCGAATACGTCCAGATTTGCTTTCAAAAATGATATTAGCATATTTTGGACTGCCAAACTGAGTTGCGAACCCACATTTAGCACTTTGTTTGGGTCTTTAAGATCAACAGGTACTGGTACCGTTACCTCCATCGGCACCACTCTATTTTCCTCTGCACTGGCTTTTCTGGGGTCCATTTCTCTCCTTGCACCACTATGCTCGCCAGTGCAGGGACCACCCTGTATTTGCTACAAGGTTGGGTTTTTGATGCGGAGGGGGGCTACCGCATCTTTTCCCATCTCTCTCTTCCTGGCCTCTCGAAGCTTTATAAGATAACATTCCCGCCCAGCATTTTGATCTCCTTTAATGACACCAACACCATTATCTGTAGGAAATTTCATAGTTAGGCACCACGGGGCCAGAATGGCTTTGAATGCAGCTAGAGTTGGCCGGCCTAGGAAGGCATTGTAGGCAGAAAACCCATCGACAATTACAAAAGTTTGTTTCCGAACTACCCTTTTCTGCCCCTCTCCAAGTTCCACAAACAAGTCGACAGTTCCGATTGGTTGCTGCGGTTCCCCAGTGAACCCAACAATCTTCTACGATGAAGCCTGAACGTCAGCCATTGGAATCTTCATTTGATCAAATGTCTTCTTGAAGAGTATATTGCAGGAAGCACCACAATCAACAAGAACTTGTCTTACAATAGGTGGCCCAATTCCTGCAGAAATGACTAAGGGATCTATGGTTGGAGCTTCAATACCCATAGAATCCGTGGCTTTGAACATAATATCATCATTAGAAGTTTTCTGCTATTTCAAGGGTGAAGCATCTTCTAAAACAAAAACATCTTCTTCTGCTGGGGTATATTTCAAAGCACGAGCATATCGTTCCATCTCACCCCAGCTTCTGCCCGTTGGGTGTGGGCCTCCTGTAATTACATTAATGACAGGCCTTTCAGATTCGTGTGCGGTAGTGTCCTTGCCCAAGCCAGATGGATGAGTAGGGAGTTGCTGCCCCTGAGTAAACGAAGTTGGGTCATTCCTGTTCTTCTTAACATACTATTGCAGCTTGTTTTCTCTTAGCAATTCTTCAATCAAGCTCTTCAAATGACGACATTCGTTGGTATCATGGCCGGGTTGGTTATGAAATCGATAGAATTTTCCATTTCGCATAGCACCCTTTCCAGGCTTTATCTCAACGGGTTTAGGATACTTTACAGCATCTTTGGTGGCAAAGAAGATATTCCACGGAGTGTCGGTTAAAGGAGTGAAATCTGAGGGTTTAAAGAAGCGAGGTCTCTTTATATCTTTTGCTTCTTTCCATCATGATTTTCCCTCTTCTGACCTCCAGAATCTTTCTTAACCGAAGCAGTAATGTTATTCTCCACTCTTGTTGCCACCACTTTCATTGATGCCGGAAGATTTTCCAAGCGTATAAATTCATCAGCTTTCTTATAAAATTTCTCGAGCGAATTTGGCTCCTTCATTTTCAGCCATTTTCCGAATTCGCTTGACTTATTGATAGCCCGCATCAGATAAGTCAAAATCATCCGTGGCTCCGCATTGTCGACTTCCGCCAGAGCTATGTTGAAACGATTCAAAAAGGATTTAATCGACTCTCCCGGATTCTGCTCAAGACTGGACAATGACATTATGTTTTTTTGCCTTTGAAGCGTACAGTCTGAATTGCTCTTTAAACTTCCGGGTTAACTCGGAAAATTGGTCTACAGATCGAACGGGAAGCTTGGTAAACCAAAGAAGTGCCACTCCTTCCAAGTATACCGAGAAATACCGGCACTTAATCTCATCAGTCGCCCTGGCGCCGGTCATGTGCCAGTCATAAAATTACAAGAATTGATTCGGGTCACTTGTCCCCCGATAAGCAGGAATGGTAGGGGGAACAAATTTTCTGGGAAACTCAGCCTTTAGAATCCTCTCGGTAAACGGAGTTTTACTCAGGGCAAATCCCCATTCGCTCTCATCTTCATTTCTCTGCATGCTTTCTTTCATTATTTGCCGAATCATGCCGGAAAGATATTCCTCATTATTTAACGACTTTGCGGAGTAGACTTCGGCCATTTTCTCGGAAGTTTGTCCGGGCAAATGTTCGCGGAAAACTGGCGATGGCCTGGATCCTTCAGCCTGGAGAGGTGCCCCTTCAGCGGCACCTGATCCCCCTTGAGGAATATTTCTTCCTTCAGAGTTGTGAAGAGCATCAGCAAGGTTTTCTTCATTATTTACTGGCCTTTGACTAGCCCCGAACAAAGCACTTAACTTCTCCATCATTAGAGTATTCTGAGTCTCAATTTGCTGATACAACCCGGTCACTGTAGCATCTAACTCTTCTCGCGTCACTTCAATGCTTGGAGCTGCTTGACTTGGAGAAAGAGAAGTAGCAGTGTTATCGTGAGCATCTTCAGATCTGATAGACATGCATTTTCTCCCAGGAGCCATTATATCCAGCAGAATTCTGGTCTTGAAAGAAACTTTTTCAACGAACTTTTTTGAAGCAATGATGACAATATTCCTGAGTTAGGTTCTCAATGAAAGCACCAAAATGTTAACGCTGAAAGTTGAACGCTAACACCCGGTGTGTGTAGTAACAATGTGAAAGCACCACCCGTTAGTACGGGAACAGAATATAAGCTAAAAATAGCAGAAAACGGTAAAGGGACAACAGATTTATAGTGGTTCGGCCCGTAATTGAGCCTACATCCACTTTATATTCTTTTATTGCTGATCTGGTTACAATTTGATACAATGCACTTCGAATACAATTCCCTTCGATCACACAAGCACTTCAGATTAGTAACTCAAACTTTGACGATGAGATTTGTTGAATCCATGTCAGATGTGTAGAATCTCGTTCAAAGCTTGTTATAGTATCTTCAATGTTTGGAGTTCTTCAAGTCTTGGATGAGTTGAGAATTCGGCAGAGTAATGGCGCTTCAGAAAATGATTGGCCAAAAGTCCCCTTCATGTTGAAGGTAGCGCTGTATTTATAGAGAAGTCTGGACAGGAATTTTTGTCAAGTCGTAAGTCGTGGCTGACTTAAGATAAGTCGTAAGTCGTGGCCGACTTAGCAGGTAAAAGTATCAGTGAAGCGGCATAAGTGTCACGGCATTGGATTTTAACTCGGTAGCCTTAGGTCGTGGCATCTCTTGAGTCATTAGGTCTTAACTTTCTTAAGTCGTCGCACATGTTAAGTCGTCAGCTGGTTGAGTCGGCCAACACCTTTAAGTCGCCGAGGCCATTAAGCCGTTAATTCCTTAAACCGTTGAGTCGTAGACTTCCTTAAGTCGTAAGTCGCCTTTGTAGTTGCCGTTGCCTTCTTTAGGTCATTAACTCCCTCAGGTAGTTAAGTCGTGGAGTACTTTGAGCCGTTAAGTCGTCCAGACCTTAAGTCGTTAAGTCGTCAATTTCTCTTAGGTCGAAGACTGCTTAGACTGTTTCAGTTCTTAGGTCGTCTAGACCTTAACTCGTTAAGTCGTCCAGACCTTAATTCGTAGGTCGTGAAGTACCCTGAGTTGTTAGGTCGACCAATCCTTGACTCGTTAAGTCGCGTACCCTACTTGAGTCGTCCAGTTCTTAAGTCGTAGACAAATTGAGGGTTAACAAGCGATGTGCGATGTCTCTTTGTTTGTGTAGGGACTAAAAACCCCGTTTGTGGAACTTCGGTTCAATTCGGTGGGGTAGCGACCCATGGTCTTCAGGCCGTTTGTGGAGCTTCGGCTCAAAATTGATGGTTAGCGACCACGGAATAGCGTTCCGTTTGTGATGCACGTGTCGGTGAGTATTCGTGCTCCCGTTTGTGATAGGCATCCCCCTTTTTGTGATTTCTGGATTTCTGGTTGTTGATTTTCGGAATTTGTGTTTCACCAATTTTGATGATATGCATTGATAAGCTCTATCAATATTTGTGTTTTGGTGAATAATTTAAAGAATATGACATTCTTTTTGGTGTTTGAGAATATTTGAGATATTGTATGATTTTTGTTGTTATTTGATGTATACTTGTCGCAGTATGACATTATTTTTATCATACGTTTTTGTCATATTTCTTATCCTATCTCATTTTATTTGATATTTATAGCTAGACTGATCCATTTATTATTTTCTATTTAAATAATACTCGGGTCAGACTGAGGTATTTCAGGTGCTCCTGCTTGACTTCTTATCAGGGTCTGTCACCTGACCCTTGGCTAACTACTTTAGCATAGTAGTTTTTGTTAGTATACATTTGAGATAGAGACTCCTTGTTGTATACATATTCTTTTGCCTAGCACTTGTATCTATTCTTTTGTGATGTAGTGGATCTAGTTTGACCACTACTTTGATGTACACTTTTATGTGATATATTCATATCTGTTTCCGCCTTAGTGATATGAATATCTGTAGCTGATTTGTGTTATGTTTATTTCTATATTTGTTTCCGAAGTCCACATAGCCACTGTGTGGTAGCTTTGAGTTTGTATTCGATATGATGGATTTCCTCTTGAAATGAAATGTAAGTCATATGTACTTGACATATCGGTACTCGCATAAAGCAATTACATAGATGGTCGCTCCTCAACAGCCTTATTCTTCGTGCTAGTCGACGGCATTACTCAGTAGTGTTCTTGGCTAGTGTGAGCATAGAGGTGGGGCATCACAGCTAGCCTTAATATAAAGCTTGAATATCCAACTGTTGGAGATGCTCTTATAACACAATATTTATCTTAGACGGTTGGACGATAACTTACTACATACGGCAAATTGAAGTTGACCAAAGTAATCAATCCTCTTCTGAACTTACATTTTATGTTCCTTTAATGACATTTTGAACGTGATTAAATGGATTTGTAAAATTTAATTTCAAGAGAACAATTGAAAGTTTTTCATTTTGTATATATTCACCCTCGTAAGCAAGTTTTTAAGAAACTTCAGTTTGAATTATTTTTAGATATAAGAGTATTCCCAACGCTAATGTTTGCCACATCAGCTATCCAACCAGCACTCATAGAACCCCTAACAATGCAAGTTAGTAGATCTAACAACAAGTTTATTCTGCATTTATAACGCCAGATGAGATTGTGTTGAAATGATGATCCACGTTCGAAGCGATGTGTAATCAACCATCCGATATTATAGATGTTGGGTAAACTTTTATATTATCCACAGCTTTTCTGTTAGCCTACATCATTACATCAACTTGGAATACATTCCAAATTAAATTTTTGAGCATTTTCACCCTATTTCCAGCAAAAATATTTTAATCCATTTATGCTCAATTCTCAATTTATTCACTATTAAAAATAGATATGAGGTGATTTATGTGTATCGTTCCTATGAGAGTGGCAACCCAAATTCAAAAGTTGGGGGCAATAGAGGCGAGGCTGGGTAAGTTGATAATGCAAGAAGTGATGGAAGCTCTAGCTCTTCTAGTGTACGTATGATGGATAATGGAACCGAAGGAGGTATACAAAGGTTGTTGTAGAAGATGCTATTTTGGAAATAAATATTGACAAAAGCTTAGGGCTGGGTAAGGAGTTGGTGAGTTCTTGTGTTCTTCCCAATCAACTAGTGTACACTTCGACCCGTATCGATATCACTATAAGTTTAATTTAATATCTAAATGAACTGTTTTAGATTTAATTCGAGAATTATTTATATTGATAGTTATTAAAGGTTAATGTTAGAAATAAAATTCATTTATTGGACTGGATTTGTCTTGGAATTAAGTGTTTGAATTGTAAAAGAAAATAAAGACTGATTGTTAATGGTATTTATGACATTTAATGTAATTTAAGTTTATTAAATCTAAATAATGTTTTAAATAGGCTAGGGAAGAAAAAAACACATGGATCTCTACAATTGGTATTTCATATATATATATATATATATATATCTATATATATCCGAAGATCATAGAAGTAGATACGAATGGACATATAGTTGACTTTTTAGCTGTACGGGTTCTAAAGATTTTAAGGAATGTTTTTTACTTCGAGGAAAAAATATTTTTCAAGCAACTTAATTTTCATTAGCATAACGATCTCAATTTACAATTATACGAATATAACTCACCCTTGATTCTGCTAAGCAATTAAGTGGTGTGTTGGCTGGTATATTGTGGAAGATTACTTGCACATTTTACTTTTCTTCCGAGGAGATGGGTATTACTCATCTTTATTTTTTTATGCTTACCAGTATTAGTGTTGGTTTCTATCTTCCTCTCTCTTCCAATGATCATTTCCAAAGATATGATAATTTCCGACGTGTTTTAGCTAGTGTTACTATACTTGCATGCTTATCAAGGGGTATTCAAATTAAAGTTACATTCATTAAGGATACTGTTAGAAAATTAATTAGACAATAAACCATGGATTCCGACCCGATGATAACTCAGTTATTTCTTTGTATATGCTGAGAAACCTTTTCTTCTCAAACCATCTAGTACACTTCTCCTAGGACATGTTGTACTAGTAGTAGTTTTTTCTTTCTTTATCGATTCTATATGCCTGGAGAATGACTATCATGATGTACTTATATAGGTGTTTGGACTATGTGTCATTGCTCCTAAGGCGACACCAATGGGTGATCTTTGGGTGGTTTTACAGTATTGATGGCATGAGTATAGCCACAACCTAGCACACCCCATTCTAAATAACAAGATGGCTTTATTCTTTCCGTAAATTTGTACACAGACACCGTAAAACAAATAGAGAGTGCATGGAGGTGAGTGTAACACCCCATATTTTTAGTAACATTATTTAGGATATTTAATTAGTTAAATTAAATTAAATAATTTGTTGATTAATGGATTGATATTTGTGATTAAATTAAGGGGTAGCCCTGCTATATTAATGAATAGATAAATGAAAAAAAGTACTTAAGTGTTAGGAAATAAGGGAGGGGAAATAGGAAAATGATTAAATTTATAACCTAAACCCTTAGGAAAATGAACACACATTCATTTCATTTTTCTCAAGCAAAAACATTCTAAGGCCGGCACATCAGCAATCTCAAGTAAAGATAAAGCTAGGATTTTCAAGAGGAAGAATCAAATCACTTAATCAAGATAAAATCTCACAACTTTAATCACAAAGCTAAGGTGAATGATTACTACATCCCATTTTTCTTATAGTTTTCAGTTTTAAGGATAATCCGAAATGATTTTGCATGATAATGCCATGTTTGGAATGATTAAAAGTTTATATATGCTTGTGGATGGTTTATGCATGTTCATATTGGTTTTTATGAGATGTTTGATATGAAAACCATATTAATGACATCCACATGCCTTGCAAATTTAAATGTAGATCAAAAATAATATTTTAGAGATAGGTTTCTATTTTCATAATTTTCTAAATTAATGTGGATTTTATATTAATTTTCTAGTAAAGAAAATGATTTATTGGGTTATAAATTATTTACGGCAAAATAAATAATTATTTGGGTTTGAAATTTATGTATGTTAGAAACATATTGAAAAGGATTTTCTGGAATTTTTATAAAATTTTCCCAAGTGATTTGATGAATATATATAATTGTTTAAGGTATGAGACTTAAATGTTTTATATATTTAATTAAGGAGAAGGGGTATTTGCAAAATAAAATCATTATTTAATATTGGCAGCACTTTTGAAAAAGATATTTAGCAACCAATAAAATTTTGACAAACAATAGTAGGTTAGTTAAAAAGTTTCTCTTTCAAGTTAAAAACAAAAATAACATGTTTTAGTGTGTTCCGCCACTTTCGCCACAGAGTGTTCCGATCCAGACCTTTCGCCACCATTGGTTTCGAAACCAATGCGCATGGTATCAAACTACTTGGTACGTAGCACATTGGATAAAGGCGAGAGGCACTTGGTCGAAACGCTGGGTTCCGAAGGGGTTGGAGTATGCCTTGTTTTAAAATAAGAGGTAGTGCCTGCTTTCCTTTCAAAAGGGTAGGTTTTGTCTCAGTTGGCTTTCGACTGGGTCAAATATTTTAAAAGGAAGGGTTTCGAATGGGTTGCACTCTATTATTTTAAGTAATTCTTTCGAAGAGGTCGAAACCCCTAGCTGCCACCTTTTTACCTTTCGAAGTCAACGGTTTTAGAAGGTATACTTTGTTTTAAAAATTAACCACTTCCCCAATGCTTTCGAAGGGATGGTTTCAACACCATCACTTTTTTACTTATGGTATAGTTAAGTCTTTCGACTTCGATGTTTTAAATGACCCTTTTTATTCTGATTGAAGTATAACCCAAAGGATTCGAAAGAGTTGGTTTAAATGGTTTCAAAAGGTGTTTTCCCACATGTTTCAAATTTAACCCAAGTGCTTTCGAAAGGTTTGTGTTTCTAAAAGTTTGAAGCTTTCGAAAGGTATTTAAAATGGTTCCGAAGGGGTTTCCCAAAAGGGTTTCGAAGGAGTCGAAAGATAGTGTATCTGATGGTTTCGAAAGGGTTGAAATGGAAGGTTTTTCCAAGGTTTTTAAAGGCGATGTTTTGAAGTATTTTAGGATATGATGTCAAAGGTTTTAATGCTTTTGAAAGGAAGGTTTTCAATGGTTTTGAAAGGGTTTGAGTATGGTTTCGAATGGGAAGCTTTGGCCTTTCGGCATAGATAAGTAAAGGGTTTTTCTTAGATTTGAAAGAGATGCTTTCAACAGAATCGAAAGGGGTACTTTCAAGTGCCAAATGTTTTCATCAACGAAGGTTTGAGTATATTATATATATATATATATATAACATGGCAAGGTGTTTGAGTAAAGCATAGAGTACATGTATTTTCCTTCTGTGAGTTTGATCTAAAGATTTTAAATCAATTTGAGAAGGAGGTTTTTTTAGGAAAAATATAGGAAGGCATTCCTAAGTAAAATGACTCAGATATTAGAATACCAAATGAGGCTGGTATAGGGTCACGCCCTATACATTAGCTTTTGCCCCTGCTAATTTTGTCCAAAATTTCAGTGTGTAGGGCTTTCACAAGTAAGACTAAAATTATGATTATACGTAGAAGGGAATATATATTTATATACAGATAGGTTATTGGTGATCCCATAAAACTAATAGGATCAGGTGACCCAGAGAAATGTTAAGTCAGGGACAGACTTTCCAGAAGAGAACTATTTAACAAATAGTTAAGGACAGACGTCTAGATGAAAAGTGTCTATCAGATGTTAGATTATTTTGTTATTTCGTTTGTGACACAGCGGATTAAACACAACAATCTTCAATCGGTGAAAGTAGTAATCGATGGATTGAAAGATACTGAAATGCCCAAATTCGTTGATCCGAAGATACCGAATTCTAGCTATCCCGAACTCGTTGATCGCGCACGATACCGGGTTCAAAGATCTTCAATTCTTCAAGCGTTGATCAAGCGCACTTGATTCCACGAATCGGCTTCTGCAATCGTTGAACGAGCGCACTCGGTTAACCGAAAGAGGAGATAGGAGATTACACTCAACTACCAATTTGAATGAAAGCACAAAGCTAACAAAAGAGAATTTTATTCAAAAATCAACAACCTTACAAGTGTGACACTCGGCCTATTTATAGGCGTTCAACTTTACAAAGAAATTTCATCATCTCCTAAGTCGGTTCCGACTTATAACAAACGACTCAAAACAACCGACCTACCATAAGTCGTTTCCGACTTAACAGTTACAACACAACCCGCCTCAGCCGACTTATGTACAGAACGACTTACGACTTACAAACAGCATACGACTTACAAGCGGCAGACGACTTAAAACAAAGGCGACTCCACATACATGTATATTACAAATGACTCACGACTTATAAAAGTTGCGACCTAACAACAAAACAGTTACAACACATTAACTTGATACGACTTACGACTCAACAAATAACGGCAGGGATTAACTCGGCAGAAGAATCAACGGCAACAGCATCAGCGACTTAAAAACATGTGGCATCCCAGACTAGCGATGGAGATTAACTCGGTAGAAAAATTAATGGTCTTCAGGCTTCGCCAACATAAGATGGTACGACTTAACTGAGTCGTAACTCGGTGCCGACTTATCATCTGCCTTAAGTCGTATCCGACTTAACACTTGTGCATTCTTCATTCGAGCTGTTCCTCCTGTATCCTTCTTCTTGAGTCGTTGAAGACTTATCTCCTCGCCTTCGTTAAGTCGTAGACGACTCGTGCGACTCATGTCTGTTTCCTTAAGTCGGTCACGACTTAGGCCTTCTCCCCAGTTGAGTCGGTCCCGACTCATGCCTGTTTCTATAAGTCGGTTACGACTTATATTTCCCTCGTTAGCTTTAACTCGTGGACGACTCACAACATTGCCCTTAAGTCGTATACGACTTATATCTTCTATGTTAGCTTTAGCTCGTGGACAACTTAGGACTTCATCTCTGGGCTTAGCTGCATCATCCTTCCCAGGTTGAGAAAAATTCATCCTCGAATTTGTAAATTCTTCCTCATCAGTTCGTTCATCCCCATGATATGGTACAAGATGTTTAACATTGAATACATCCGATGTATACACATCATCTGGCAACTTCAATTTATAAGCATTTTCATTGATTCTCTTTAAAATTTCCACTGGACCAATCTTTCGTGCTTTCAATTTATTGTACATTCCCACCGGAAAGCGATCTTTTGTTAACACTGCATAAACCAAATCACCTTCATGAAATTCAACATTCCTTTGTTTCGAGTCTGCAGCTCGTTTGTACTTCTCATTCGCTTTCTCCAATCGTTCCTGAACGATTTTATGACATTCCGTCAACCCGTCAACAAAATCAGCAGCTTTCTTAACTGTCCCCCTTGAATGTGGCATTTCCGTTAAGTCCAACGGTCCTTTTGCCATACTAGAATATACAATCTGGAATGGACTGAACCCAGTACTTCGATTTACAGCATGATTATGGGCAAACTCTGCCTGGCTTAACTTCACATCCCAACTCTTCATATTATCTTGTACAAGACAACTCAGCAAATTCCCCAATGATCTGTTCACAACCTCGGTCTGTCCATCCGTTTGCGGATGATAAGCACTACTAAACTTCAGCTTCGTTCCCACCATTTTCCACAAACTCAACCAAAAGTGACTCAGAAATCGAGTATCTCTATCCGACACAATAGATTCTGGCAATCCATGAAGTCGATAGATCTCCTTGAAAAACAACTGAGCAACATGAACAGCATCCGCCGTCTTCTTACAAGCAATAAAATGTGCCATCTTCGAAAATCTGTCCACCACAACGAATATAGAATCATTTCCCCTCTGAGTTCTAGGCAAACCCAAAACAAAATCCATACTGATATCCACCCATGGTTTTACAGGCACGGGTAACGGCATATATAAACCAGCATTAGTCGCAGTTCCTTTCGAAACCTGACAAATATGACAACGCTCCACAAACCTCTCCACCTCTTTCCTCATCGATGGCCAAAAGTAAGACTGTTAAATCAACTGTAATGTACGGTCTCTCCCAACATGTCCTTCTTCATGTAGTTCTTTTACGATCTTCATTCTCAAACTACCCTCCGGTATGCACAATCGATTTCCTTTGAACAGAAAACCATCTATCATTATAAACTCATCCGTCTCCCCATCCTTGACTTTATCAACAAACTTTGCAAAATAAGGATCATTGTCAAATAATTCTGGTAACATGTCAAACCCCGTCACTTCAACCTTCATTGTTGTCAACAAATGATTCCTCCTACTCAAAGCATCAGCCACACGATTTGTCACCCCTGACTTGTGTCTAACAACAAAAGTAAATTGTTGCAGATATGCAATCCATGATGCATGTCTCGCTGAAATCTTGTCTTGCCCTTGTAAATGCTTCAAGGCCTCATGATCAGTGTAGAGAACAAGCTCTTTCTGAAATAGATAATGTCTCCAGTGTTTGATAGCTTGCACAACAGCATAAAACACCACATCATATGTACTATATCTCATCTTCGCTCCTGACAACTTCTCACTAAAGTATGCAATTGGTCTCCCTCTCTGACTCAACACCCCTCTAATTCCAACTTTCGACGCATCAATATGTAATTCAAACAACAACTGAAAATCAGGTAATGCTAGAATTGGTGCTGTCGTCAACAACTCCTTGACTCGTTCAAAAGCAACTCCTGCTTCCTCCGTCCATGAAAACTGTTTACCCTTCATACAATCAGTAACAGGCGCCATCACACTACTAAAGTGTGGAATAAACCTTCGATAGAATGAAGCCAACCCGTGAAAACTACGAACTTCTGTTATCGTCTTGGGTTGCGGCCAATCTCTAATCGCTTCGACTTTACTTTGGTCAACCTGTATTCCTTCTTCCGACACAACATACCCCAGAAATAAAACACTATGTGTCATGAACACGCATTTCTTCGTTGCAGCATAAAATTGTTCTTGTCGCAGTACCATTAGCACTTCTCTCAGATGATTCAAATGTTCCTCCGGACTTCCACTATATATCAGAATATCATCGAAGTACACCACCACAAACTTCCCAATGAATGGTCGAAAAATTTGATTCATCACCCTCATGAAAGTACTCGGTGCATTTGATAAGCCAAATGGCATAACCAACCATTCGTATAGACCTTCCCTCGTCTTGAATGCTGTCTTCCATTCGTCCCCTGGTCTAATGCGAATCTGATGATAACCGCTCTTCAAGTCAATCTTAGAAAAGATTACGGACCCACTGATCTGATCCAATAAATCATCAAGCCTCGGCATCAGAAATCTATATCTCACAGTAATCTTATTCAATGCTCGACTGTCAGTGCACATTCTTCACGTTCCATCCTTTTTGGGTACCAATAAAGCTGGTACAGCACAAGGACTTAAACTCTCCTGCACACGCCCCTGTTCAAGCAATTCTTCTACCTGCCTCCGCAACTCTTCATGTTCCTTCGGACTCATTCGATAATGTGGTCTGTGTGGCAACACAGCATCTGGAACAAGATCTATCTGATGTTGAATATCCCTCAACGGTGGCAATTCCGTTGGTAACTCCTCTGGAAATACATCGTCAAATTCTTTCAAAACTGGCTTTGCTTCTTCCGGAATTTCAACCTCTTCTTTGCTCTCACGCCCAATCAATAAAAATACTTCAGGCTCCTCCTCTACTTCCTTCACAAACTCCTTCAAAGATAACAAAGTTTTGAGCTCTTCAATCTCCTCCAACTTGTTTTCCTCCTGTTGTCGCTTCTTTGGAACTAGAGTAATCTTTGTGCCTTCAAACATGAAACTGTAACTGTTGGTACGCCCATCATGTTGTACTACTCTATCATACTGCCACGGTCTTCCCAGCAACAAATGACAGACATCCATATCTACCACATCGCACCAGATTTCATCTTTGTATTTCTTTCCAATTGAAAAATTCACACGAGCCCTTCGTCCAACCTTCACCTCCCCGCCTTTCCTTAACCAAGCTAGCTTGTATGGCTTCGGATGTTTCTCAGTCTTCAATGCCAACTTCCTCACAGCCTCGGAAGAAATTATATTATCACAGCTTCCAGCATCAATAACAAATTTACAAACTTTCCCCAGAATAGTACATGTTGACTGAAAAATATTGCTCCTCAACCAACTACAATCCTCCTCTTGCTTTGGTGTTAAACAGGACCTCTTCATCATGAGATTATAACCTTCGTCTCCCGACACTTCTTCTTCCTCCTCATCAGGTGGTGAATTGGAACATTCAGCTTCTCCATCCTCATCCTCAACCTCCGCTATCATAGCTCTCTTCTTCGGCTTTGGACATTCGCTACTTTTGTGACCAAATTCCTGACAATTGTAACATTTGAAACCGTTGTTAACCTTTGTCTTCTCAGCCTCCTTCGCTACTGGCCTACTGATAGGTTTAGAAACATTAGAATTCCCACCAACACCCTTCATTTGATTGTTAGAATTAGTAAACACACCACTTCCTCGTCGTCCCTGTTTCTCCCAAGCCAACGCTTTCTGATGTGCTTCCGCTACAGATCTAGGATCAAACATGTTAACCATATCCTGAATCTGCATTCGCAACCCCCCAACAAATCTGGCTGTCAATTGTTCTTCTGTCTCCATAATATCATTCATGGCAATCAATTGATAAAATTCGTCAGCATAGTCATTCACAGATTTCGTCCCTTGTCTCAAGTTCTGCAAATGTTGATACATCAAAGATTGATAATTGTAAGGTAAGAACGTTGCTTTCATCAATTTCTTCATCTTCTCCCAAGATTCAACTTTTGACTTTCCCATTCGTTCACGTGTAAGTTTGGTTTGCTGCCACCATGCTAAAGCTCTACCCCTCAACCTTGTAGCAACCAACTTCACTCTACGATGTTCTGGAACTTATTTGAAGTCAAAAATCTCTTCAACATTAGCTACCCAATCTAGAAACTCCTCTGCTTGCATACCACCTTTGAATTCAGGAATTTCAGTCTTCATCCCCGACTCCCACTTGTGATCATACTCAGAGTGATTTCTTCCTTGTCCTTGTCCTCGAACACTACCACCATCATACTCCTCTTCAAAATCAGATGTATATCGTTGTCTATCTCGTCCACCCACATCTCTACTACCTTCTCGTCTACCACCATCATCCCTTCTATCTACATTCCTCCGTTCACGATCATTCACGTTCCTCCCACGCCCTTGATCATTTTCAACACTTCTGTCTCGATTGGAATGTGGCGGGACTCTACTACCCCCATGGTTAGATTCAGGTGAAACCCTTCTCCGATTTTGATTAATCTCCGTCATAAGCTTCTCTAACCGGCCAATTCCTTCGTTAAGCTTTTCACTAAAGTTTTCATTGATTCTTTGCTCCATCTCATTAGCTTCTTCTCTTCGATACAAAGCTTCTACGTTTTGGTGGCGATTAGCTCTTCTTGGCGGCATACTTGAAATCTTTACAAACACTTCAACACTTCAAAATTCAAACACTTTTCGGACTTTGATCCAAAATGAAACGGATCGAAAACTTCCACTTTGTTGCAAATCGCGATGAACACGATGGACAAAGTTTCGGCCTCCCACTCAAATCCGATCAAACAACTTCAATACAAATTCGAACACTTCAACTTGATCACGGCTCAACACCTCAAGCTCTCGGCTATCACTTCAACTTCAAAATGAATAGGCTCCAAGTCTCGATTTAGCTATGATTGGCTAAAACAAGCTCCGATACCAAAAACTGACGCAGCGGATTAAACACAACAATCTTCAATCGGTGAAAGTAGTAATCGATGGATTGAAAGATACTGAAATGCCCAAATTCGTTGATCCGAAGATACCGAATTCTAGCTATCCCGAACTCGTTGATCGCGCACGATACCGGGTTCAAAGATCTTATATTCTTCAAGCGTTGATCAAGCGCACTTGATTCCGCGAATCGGCTTCTGCAATCGTTGAATCGAGCGCACTCGATTAACCGAAAGAGGAGATAGGAGATTACACTCAACTACCAATTTGAATGAAAGCACAAAGCTAACAAAAGAGAATTTTATTCAAAAATCAACAACCTTACAAGTGTGACACTCGGCCTATTTATAGGCGTTCAACTTTACAAAGAAATTTCATCATCTCCTAAGTCGGTTCCGACTTATAACAAACGACTCAAAACAACCGAATTACCATAAGTCGTTTCCGACTTAACAGTTATAACACAACCCGCCTCAGCCGACTTATGTACAGAACGACTTACGACTTACAAACAGCATACGACTTACAAGCGGCAGACGACTTTAAACAAAGGCGACTCCACATACATGTATATTACAAATGACTCACGACTTATAAAAGTTGCGACCTAACAACAAAACAGTTACAACACATTAACTTGATACGACTTACGACTCAACAAATAACGGCAGGGATTAACTCGGCAGAAGAATCAACGGCAACAGCATCAGCGACTTAAAAACATGCGGCATCCCAGACTAGCGATGGAGATTAACTCGGTAGAAGAATTAACGGTCTTCAGGCTTCGCCGACATAAGATGGTACGACTTAACTGAGTCGTAACTCGGTGCCGACTTATCATCTGCCTTAAGTCGTATCCGACTTAACACTTGTGCATTCTTCATTCGAGCTGTTCCTCCTGTATCCTTCTTCTTGAGTCGTTGAAGACTTATCTCCTCGCCTTCGTTAAGTCGTAGACGACTCGTGCGACTCATGTCTGTTTCCTTAAGTCGGTCACGACTTAGGCCTTCTCCCCAGTTGAGTCGGTCCCGAATCATGCCTGTTTCTATAAGTCGGTTACGACTTATATTTCCCTCGTTAGCTTTAACTCGTGGACGACTCACAACATTGCCCTTAAGTCGTATACGACTTATATCTTCTGTGTTAGCTTTAGCTCGTGGACAACTTAGGACTTCATCTCTGGGCTTAGCTGCATCGTCCTTCCCAGGTTGAGAAAAATTCGTCCTCGAATTTGTAAATTCTTCCTCATCAGTTCGTTCATCCCCATGATATGGTACAAGATGTTTAACATTGAATACATCCGATGTATACACATCATCTGGCAACTTCAATTTATAAGCATTTTCATTGATTCTCTTTAAAATTTCCACTGGACCAATCTTTCGTGCTATCAATTTATTGTACATTCCCACCGGAAAGCGATCTTTTGTTAACACTGCATAAACCAAATCACCTTCATGAAATTCAACATTCCTTTGTTTCGAGTCTGCAGCTCGTTTGTACTTCTCATTCACTTTCTCCAATCGTTCCTGAACGATTTTATGACATTCCGTCAACCCGTCAACAAAATCAGCAGCTTTCTTAACTGTCCCCCTTGAATGTGGCATTTCCGTTAAGTCCAACGGTCCTTTTGGCATACTAGAATATACAATCTGGAATGGACTGAACCCAGTACTTCGATTTACAGCATGATTATGGGCAAACTCTGCCTGGCTTAACTTCACATCCCAACTCTTCAGATTATCTTGTACAAGACAACTCAGCAAATTCCCCAATGATCTGTTCACAACCTCGGTCTGTCCATCCGTTTGCGGATGATAAGCACTACTAAACTTCAGCTTCGTTCCCACCATTTTCCACAAACTCAACCAAAAGTGACTCAGAAATCGAGTATCTCTATCCGACACAATAGATTCTGGCAATCCATGAAGTCGATAGATCTCCTTGAAAAACAACTGAGCAACATGAACAGCATCCGCCGTCTTCTTACAAGCAATAAAATGTGCCATCTTCGAAAATCTGTCCACCACAACGAATATAGAATCATTTCCCCTCTGAGTTCTAGGCAAACCCAAAACAAAATCCATACTGATATCCACCCATGGTTTTACAGGCACGGGTAACGGCATATATAAACCAGCATTAGTCGCAGTTCCTTTCGAAACCTGACAAATATGACAACGCTCCACAAACCTCTCCACCTCTTTCCTCATCGATGGCCAAAAGTAAGACTGTTAAATCAACTGTAATGTACGGTCTCTCCCAACATGTCCTTCTTCATGTAGTTCTTTTACGATCTTCATTCTCAAACTACCCTCCGGTATGCACAATCGATTTCCTTTGAACAGAAAACCATCTATCATTATAAACTCATCCGTCTCCCCATCCTTGACTTTATCAACAAACTTTGCAAAATAAGGATCATTGTCAAATAATTCTGGTAACATGTCAAACCCCGTCACTTCAACCTTCATTGTTGTCAACAAATGATTCCTCCTACTCAAAGCATCAGCCACACGATTTGTCACCCCTGACTTGTGTCTAACAACAAAAGTAAATTGTTGCAGATATGCAATCCACGATGCATGTCTCGCTGAAATCTTGTCTTGCCCTTGTAAATGCTTCAAGGCCTCATGATCAGTGTAGAGAACAAACTCTTTCTGAAATAGATAATGTCTCCAGTGTTTGATAGCTTGCACAACAGCATAAAACTCCACATCATATGTACTATATCTCATCTTCGCTCCTGACAACTTCTCACTAAAGTATGCAATTGGTCTCCCTCTCTGACTCAACACCCCTCTAATTCCAACCTTCGACGCATCAGTATGTAATTCAAACAACAACTGAAAATCAGGTAATGCTAGAATTGGTGCTGTCGTCAAAAACTCCTTGACTCGTTCAAAAGCAACTCCTGCTTCCTCCGTCCATGAAAACTGTTTACCCTTCATACAATCAGTAACAGGCGCCATCACACTACTAAAGTGTGGAATAAACCTTCGATAGAATGAAGCCAACCCGTGAAAACTACGAACTTCTGTTATCGTCTTGGGTTGCGGCCAATCTCTAATCGCTTCGACTTTACTTTGGTCAACCTGTATTCCTTCTTCCGACACAACATACCCCAGAAATAAAACACTATGTGTCATGAACACGCATTTCTTCGTTGCAGCATAAAATTGTTCTTGTCGCAGTACCATTAGCACTTCTCTCAGATGATTCAAATGTTCCTCCGGACTTCCACTATATATCAGAATATCATCGAAGTACACCACCACAAACTTCCCAATGAATGGTCGAAAAATTTGATTCATCACCCTCATGAAAGTACTCGGTGCATTTGATAAGCCAAATGGCATAACCAACCATTCGTATAGACCTTCCCTCGTCTTGAATGCTGTCTTCCATTCGTCCCCTGGTCTAATGCGAATCTGATGATAACCGCTCTTCAAGTCAATCTTAGAAAAGATTATGGACCCACTGATCTGATCCAATAAATCATCAAGCCTCGGCATCAGAAATCTATATCTCACAGTAATCTTATTCAATGCTCGACTGTCAGTGCACATCCTCCACGTTCCATCCTTTTTGGGTACCAATAAAGCTGGTACAGCACAAGGACTTAAACTCTCCTGCACACACCCCTGTTCAAGCAATTCTTCTACCTGCCTCCGCAACTCTTCATGTTCCTTCGGACTCATTCGATAATGTGGTCTGTGTGGCAACACATCACCTGGAACAAGATCTATCTGATGTTGAATATCCCTCAACGGTGGCAATTCCGTTGGTAACTCCTCTGGAAATACATCGTCAAATTCATTCAAAACTGGCTTTGCTTCTTCCGGAATTTCAACCTCTTCTTTGCTCTCACGCCCAATCAATAAAAATACTTCAGGCTCCTCCTCTACTTCCTTCACAAACTCCTTCAAAGATAACAAAGTTTTGAGCTCTTCAATCTCCTCCAACTTGTTTTCCTCCTGTTGTCGCTTCTTTGGAACTAGAGTAATCTTTGTGCCTTCAAACATGAAACTGTAACTGTTGGTACGCCCATCATGTTGTACTGCTCTATCATACTGCCACGGTCTTCCCAGCAACAAATGACAGACATCCATATCTACCACATCGCACCAGATTTCATCTTTGTATTTCTTTCCAATTGAAAAATTCACACGAGCCCTTCGTCCAACCTTCACCTCCCCGCCTTTCCTTAACCAAGCTAGCTTGTATGGCTTCGGATGTTTCTCAGTCTTCAATGCCAACTTCCTCACAGCCTCGGAAGAAATTATATTATCACAGCTTCCAGCATCAATAACAAATTTACAAACTTTCCCCAGAATAGTACATGTTGACTGAAAAATATTGCTCCTCAACAAACTACAATCCTCCTCTTGCTTTGGTGTTAAACAGGACCTCTTCATCATGAGATTATAACCTTCGTCTCCCGACACTTCTTCTTCCTCCTCATCAGGTGGTGAATTGGAACATTCAGCTTCTCCATCCTCATCCTCAACCTCCGCTATCATAGCTCTCTTCTTCGGCTTTGGACATTCGCTACTTTTGTGACCAAATTCCTGACAATTGTAACATTTGAAACCGTTGTTAACCTTGGTCTTCTCAGCCTCCTTCGCTACTGGCCTACTGATAGGTTTAGAAACATTAGAATTCCCACCAACACCCTTCATTTGATTATTAGAATTAGTAAACACACCACTTCCTCGTCGTCCCTGTTTCTCCCAAGCCAACGCTTTCTGATGTGCTTCCGCTACAGATCTAGGATCAAACATGTTAACCATATCCTGAATCTGCATTCGCAACCCCCCAACAAATCTGACTACAATTGTTCTTCTGTCTCCATAATATCATTCCTGGCAATCAATTGATAAAATTCGTCAGCATAGTCATTCACAGATTTCGTCCCTTGTCTCAAGTTCTGCAAACGTTGATACATCAAAGATTGATAATTGTAAGGTAAGAACGTTGCTTTCATCAATTTCTTCATCTTCTCCCAAGATTCAACTTTTGACTTTCCCATTCGTTCACGTGTAAGTTTGGTTTGCTGCCACCATGCTAAAGCTCTACCCCACAACCTTGTAGCAACCAACTTCACTCTACGATGTTCTGGAACTTATTTGAAGTCAAAAATCTCTTCAACATTAGCTACCCAATCTAGAAACTCCTCTGCTTGCATACCACCTTTGAATTCAGGAATTTCAGTCTTCATCCCCGACTCCCACTTGTGATCATACTCAGAGTGATTTCTTCCTTGTCCTTGTCCTCGAACACTACCACCATCATACTCCTCTTCAAAATCAGATGTATATCATTGTCTATCTCATCCACCCACATCTCTGCCACCTTCTCGTCTACCACCATCATCCCTTCTATCTACATTCCTCCGTTCACGATCATTCACGTTCCTCCCACGCCCTTGATCATTTTCAACACTTCTGTCTCTATTGGAATGTGGCGAGACTCTACTACCCCCATGGTTAGATTCAGGTGAAACCCTTCTCCGATTTTGATTCATCTCCGTCATAAGCTTCTCTAACCGGCCAATTCCTTCGTTAAGCTTTTCACTAAAGTTTTCATTGATTCTTTGCTCCATCTCATCAGCTTCTTCTCTTCGATACAAAGCTTCTACGTTTTGGTGGCGATTAGCTCTTCTTGGCGGCATACTTGAAATCTTTACAAACACTTCAACACTTCAAAATTCAAACACTTTTCGGACTTTGATCCAAAATGAAATGGATCGAAAACTTCCACTTTGTTGCAAATCGCGATGAACACGATGGACAAAGTTTCGACCTCCCACTCAAATCCGATCAAACAACTTCAATACAAATTCGAACACTTCAACTTGATCACGGCTCAACACCTCAAGCTCTCGGCTATCACTTCAACTTCAAAATGAATAGGCTCCAAGTCTCGATTTAGCTATGATTGGCTAAAACAAGCTCCGATACCAAAAACTGGCGCAGCGGATTAAACACAACAATCTTCAATCGGTGAAAGTAGTAATCGATGGATTGAAAGATACTGAAATGCCCAAATTCGTTGATCCGAAGATACTGAATTCTAGCTATCCCGAACTCGTTGATCGCGCACGATACCGGGTTCAAAGATCTTCAATTCTTCAAGCGTTGATCAAGCGCACTTGATTCCGCGAATCGGCTTCTGCAATCGTTGAATCAAGCGCACTCGATTAACCAAAAGAGGAGATAGGAGATTACACTCAACTACCAATTTGAATGAAAGCACAAAGCTAACAAAAGAGAATTTAATTCAAAAATCAACAACCATACAAGTGTGACACTCGGCCTATTTATAAGCGTTCAACTTTACAAAGAAATTTCATCATCTCCTAAGTCGGTTCTGACTTATAACAAACGACTCAAAACAACCGACCTACCATAAGTCGTTTTCGACTTAACAGTTACAACACAACCCGCCTCAGCCGACTTATGTACAGAACGACTTACGACTTACAAACAGCATACGACTTACAAGCGGTAGACGACTTAAAACAAAGGCGACTCCACATACATGTATATTACAAATGACTCACGACTTATAAAAGTTGCGACCTAACAACAAAACAGTTACAACACATTAACTTGATACGACTTACGACTCAACAAATAACGGCAGGGATTAACTCGGCAGAAGAATCAACGGCAACAGCATCAGCGACTTAAAAACATGCGGCATCCCAGACTAGCGATGAAGATTAACTCGGCAGAAGAATTAACGGTCTTCAGGCATCGCCGACATAAGATGGTACGACTTAACTGAGTCGTAACTCGGTGCCAACTTATCATCCGCCTTAAGTCGTATCTGACTTAACACTTGTGCATTCTTCATTCGAGCTGTTCCTCCTGTATCCTTCTTCTTGAGTCGTTGAAGACTTATCTCCTCGCCTTCGTTAAGTCGTAGACGACTCGTGCGACTCATGTCTGTTTCCTTAAGTCGGTCACGACTTAGGCCTTCTCCCCAGTTGAGTCGGTCCCGACTCATGCCTGTTTCTATAAGTCGGTTACGACTTATATTTCCCTCGTTAGCTTTAACTCGTGGACGACTCACAACATTGCCCTTAAGTCGTATACGACTTATATCTTCTGTGTTAGCTTTAGCTCGTGGACGACTTAGGACTTCATCTCTGGGCTTAGCTGCATCAGTCTGGTAGGCTCAGGTCAGCTAAAGGTTAATAGTTAGCCAAACAAAACTAAAGTGTTTGAACAGATAGTTCTTTTATTACCTGATATGTATGTTTACACAATGATGCTTTACTGTATTAAACCAGTTTTGGGTGCAGGAAAAGATTTGCAAAAGATATATTTTAAAAGAATGTTAGTGTGGAGAAACCCGTTCAGCTAAGCAGCATGGTCTCACTTAACATTAATAGCCGGGATGTATAGTATGATTCATACAAGGCTTTATGTCTGACTTGAAGTTTATGTTTTTCCCCTTAAACTCTCGGGTGCTCAAAATTTATTTGAGTAGGCTGAGGGTTAAGGTTCTTTTAGGTTTTAGTAAAAACAAAAAAAGCTAGTGGAGGCGAGCAGGAGGCTAACATATAGCTATTTAAGAGTTCCAGTTCTTTGTTTTGTGTTTATTTCCGCTTTGTATGTATTAAGTCAATTATAACTATATGACTCTGACCATCCAAGTGGTCATCTTCATATGTGGCTCTTGACGTATTTTGTAATAAGTATATTTTATCATTGCCTGGGAAACGTTATGGGATTATGTAATCTAAATATGGAACATCTGTTTTGAAATGTAATGGAAAATGTTGTGTTTAAATCTGTGATTTGTTTCATATTCAAGTGCTTCTCATATTATAGATACCATTAACATAGCCGTATTTAGTCATTGTTTAATTGAGTAGGACTTAAATGTTTATAAATTCAATTAAGGAGATGGGGTATTTTGCAAAATAAAATCATTGTTTAATTCTGAAAATATTGGCAACACTTTTGAAAAATATATTTAGCAACCAATAAAATTTTGACAAACAATAGCAGGTTAGTTAAAAAGTTTCTCTTTTAAGTTAAAAACAAAAATAACATGTTTTTTGTGTGTTCCGCCACATTCGACATAGGGGGTTTCGACCCAGACTTTTCGCCACCATTGGTTTCGAAACTAATGTGCATGGTATCAAACTACTTGGTACGCAGGGCACTGGATAAAGGCGAGGGGCACTTGGTCAAAACGCTGGATTCCGAAGGGGTTGAAGTATGCCTTTTTTTAAAATAAGAGGTAGCGCCTCCTTTGCTTTCGAAACGGTAGGTTTTGACTCAGTTGGCTTTCGACCGGGTTAAATATTTTAAAAGGAAGTATTTCGAATAAGTTGCACTCTATTATCTTAAGTAATGCTTTCAAAGGGGTCAAAACCCCTAGCTGCCACCATCGAAGTCAATGGTTTTAGAAGGTATACTTTGTTTTAAAAATTAATCACTTCCCCAATGCTTTCGAAGGGATGGTTTCAACACCATCAGTTTTTTACTTAGGGATAGTTAAGTCTTTCGACTTAGATGTTTTAAATAACCCTTTTTATTCTGATTGAAGTATAACCCAAAGGTTTCGAAAGAGTTGGTTTAAATGGTTTCGAAAGGTGTTTTTCTACATATTTCAAATTGAACCCAAGTGCTTTTGAATGGTTTGAGTTTCTAAAAGTTTGATGCTTTCGAAAGGTATTTAAAATGGTTTCGAAGGGGTGTTTCCCCAAAGGGTTTCAAAGGGGTCGAAAGGTAGTGTTTCTGATGGTTTCGAAAGGGTTTAAATGGAAGATTTTTCCAAGGTTTTTAAAGGCGATGTTTTGCAGTAGATATAATGTCAAAGGCTTTAATGTTTTCGAAAATAAGGTTTCAAAGGCTTCGAAAGTGTTTAAGTATGGCTTCGAAAAGGAAGCTTTGGCCTTTCGGCCTAGATAAATAAAAGGTTTTACTTGGTTTTGAAAGAGATGCTTTGAACAGAATCGAAAGGCGTACTTTCAAGTGTTAAATGTTTTCATCCACTGAGGTTTGAGAAAAGTGTGTGTGTGTGTAACATGGCAAGGTGATTTTGAGTAAAGCATAGAGTATATGTATTTTCCTTGTGTGAGTTTGATTTAAAGATTTTAAATCAATTCGAGAAAGAGGTTTTACAAGGAAAATTATGGGAAGGCATCCCTAAGTAAAATGACTCAGATATTAGAACACCAGATGGGACTGGTGTAGGGTTGCGCCCTATACATTAGCTATTAACCCCAGCTAATTTAGTCCAAAATTCCAGCGTGTATGGCTTTGTCATAGGTAAGAGTAAAATTATGATTACACACTGAAGGGAATATATATTTGTATACAGTTAGGTTATTGGTGAGGCCATAAAACCATTAGAATCAGGTGACCCTGGAAGGTGTTAAGTTAGGCACAGACCGTCCATAAGAGAAGTATTTATTAGATAGTTAAGGATGGACCGTCTAGAAGAAAAGTGTTTGATATATGTTAGATTATTTTGTTATTTCATCTGGTAGGCCCGACTCAGCCAAAGGTTAATAGTTAGCCAAACAAAACTAAAGTGTTTGAATAGATAGTTCTTTTATTACTTGATATGAATGTTTACACAATGATGCTTTACAATATTTAACCAGTTTTGGGTGCATGGAAAGATTTTCAAAAGATATATTTTAAAAGAATGTTAGAGAGGGGAAACCCATTTCGCTAAGCGGCATGGTCTCACTTAACATTAATAACCAGGATGTATAGTATTATTCATACTAGGCTTTATGTCTGACTCGAAATTTATGTTTTTCCCCTTAAACTCTCGGGTGCTCAAAATTGATTTGAGTAGGCTGAGGGTTGAGGTTCTTTCAGGTTTTAGTAGGATGACGAATAAAGCTACCGGAGGCGAGCAGGAGGCTAACAGATAGCTATTTAAGAGTTCCAATTCTTTCTTTTGTGTTTATTTCTGCTGTGTATGTATTAAGTCAATTATAACTATATGACTCTGATCATCCAAGGGGGCATCTTCGTATGTCGCTCTTGGCGTATTTTGTAATAAGTATATTTTATCATTGCCTGGGAAACGTTATGAGATTATGTATTCTGAATATGGAACATCTGTTTTAAAATGTAATGGAAAAATGTTGTTTTGAAATCTGTGATTTGTTTCATATTATAGTGCTTCTCATAATATAGATACCATTAACATAGTCGTATTTAGTCGCCGAAAGTTAATACTATAGATGATTGCAGCATCTGTAGCGTTTAGCTTTGGGCCTCTAGATATGGGATGTTACAGTGAGTCTCATCATGTTTCCATCGTTGTGCTTAACCAAATAGATTTATGATATTGACGTAACCATGTCATTTGGTAGTCGTATGAAGGATCTCATTTTTTTGGCATACCTTTACACTTCCCATGCTGGATTCCTTTCCTATAGATGCTTTACTTTGGTTTCCTTCCCACCTAATGTTTGTTTTATGTGGTATCACAGTGATTGTGGTTGGCACTAGCATTATGGAAAGGATGATGTCCTCGATGACCCTTATCTCAACACACCATTCTTAAGGTTTACTTTAAGCATCCCTAAAGATGGAAGCGATGAACAACTGGTGGGAACCTAGTTTATTCATTACTCCAAACATAGATTATCTTGACTATTGGCATTGTTTTTACAACTTTGTACCATCCGTAAATTTTACCCATGGAGTAGTTGTAGATTGTCTGCTATTCATCCGGGTGTTGCAGTTATATAGACTTATCTCAGCCTATATAGGGATACGTTACTCCCCAACTTGAGATTCCATGTGTAGAATATGGATGGAGTGTAGCAAGACCTACAACCGTTGGATAAGATTAATATTGTGATGAACATGATTTTCGACCCTCAAAAATCGATACCAATACATTCTTGGTATTCATGTGCCGCAAATTCAAGTGCCGGAAAACCCGAACGTTAAAGGAAAGAAGAAAATAGAGACAGAACTGAATCTTACACGAATGGAATAACATATATTATTTCAACATATAATCTTTACAGCGGAAAATTTTAAATATATTTATCAGAGTTTAACTTAACATCAACATGGACAGTTATAAATCTCCGTCCTTACAAATGCGGAACAAAATAGTACACAAGGATGGTGGAAAGAAATAAATAATAATCTTCAGAAGAATCTTCTAACTCGATGCTCTGAGTTCTTCCAAAATGCTCCAAACTAAACCTGACTACTAGTCTACTTGAAAAAATAGGGAACTTAGAGTTTAAGGGAAAGAAAATAAACTCGATCAGTCATGGGCTGGTGTGAGAAACTCAAAATATGATTATTTAAAAATAAAGGGGTATCTCATAAGACCACACCGCACATAAACACGGAATGGGTTTTTACCATATGATAACCAAATCATTCTACGTAAAATCTAGTAATATTATTCTTAATGAAATTCTTTTGAAAACCTTTCGAATGAACATATTCAAATAGCTGAAATTGTTACATTGGTTAAATTTGGCGGCATAATAGGTTTACAACTAAGTCCGAAGGCACATACTAGAGAAAGGATTTCCAATGAATAGCGACGTAAGGGACTACCTCTTGTAAAGTACATTCTAGAGAATGTACCAAGGATCGACATCTTCGAAACCTCTTCGAATTAAGAACAACCTACCTAATACCAACAGATGGTATGAATAACACCAATATGATATTACCCTTCCCGTCCCCAACCTATCCGAGAGCTCTCATACCATACGCCATATTTTTTTTTACTCAATGTCACAGCGGGCACAAATGGAAAGGTGACATCATACTCTAATGGTTATGATCTACTTAGCCTTAAAGCAACCCCTTTTTCACAATTCCATAGGTGTGAGACTTGAGGTAATGTTTACCTTTCTTAGAACATTTTCACTTAAGATGCCACATTGTCATTTTCAGCAACACACTATTGATTTCAACAAAAGTACAACCTTTAAGCTCATATGTCTTAGAGAAGAGTGTTAATTATAGAGGGGTTACCTCCTATATCACAGTAGATATATGTTTGTTGAGATCAATGCACTGTGATCTTAAAAATGCAACTTAAGACATCTATCCATACAAGTTGTTCAAGAACAGGACAAACCGAAGGCACTGTCCTACCACATCCTGTTGGGAATTACTTGTAACGGCCCGAAAGGTTTTCGACCTCGAAAATTGACACTAATACGTTCCTGTATAGAGTGCCAAGCAATCGAGTGCCGGAAATACCAGGCTGTTACGGTTCAGAAGAAAAGAGATAGAATAAGAAACAAAAAACCACAACACATAATCTCATAATCGCAGCGGAACAAAATATAATATACAATAGCAGCATTTTATACAAAGAAAAGCTGTAATTGTCAATATGCATACAAGATATCAGAGTACAATCATCAACCAATAAATCTGGACAGTTATAATAACTTGTCCCTAAATGCTAACTATACAGTCTATAATACATAGCGGAACATAAGCAATACGTCTCTACCATCCAGCTCGTCTCCATGCTCCAAAGCGTCCTAACCTGAAAATCTATAATACTCGGTCTGACCCGAGTATTACAATAAAGTAACACCCGAGTCAGGCTGGAAACCAGCATGAGTAAAACCAACTCAACTTGAAATACTTAAGTTATAAAGCTTCTTTGAAAACCAAGGTAACTCGCACAAGCTACGAGTTTTCATCTAATTATAACCAACGCTTTTACAGAAATTCACTAATATCACAGGAGGACTAAGTACAGTTACTTGTTTAAAATAGTTGGATTTGTGAAATTAACCCAATCCCATCCTATTAAACTTTATAATCAACCCCATAAAGTTTAAAGTAATTATCAAATTGAGGCGGTTCCGGGTAACACAGATATCCTGTCCCATTTTCTTCGAATCCAAATAATAGTTTTGAAAGTAGTAAATTGTTTAAAATAAAACAATTATTTAATTAGGGTGATAATATTCTTATATGGGAATTAATTATAGGTGTTTATTTCAAATAAAAACATATCATCATTTAAATCTACTATTAACCTTACTAAGCCGATTTCATTTATATTTTTATTAAGTTAATTACAAATTAAATGAATTTATTAACTAATAATAAATTATAAAATATCATTAATTTCTCATAGGTTTAAGTCAAATAGCGATAGTATGATTAGTTACCCATTAATTTATAAATACCGTTGAACTTAAAATTATGCATTCGAAATTCCTTTTGGTTAAAGAAAGAAAAATGTAAATTAGCTTATAAAAGTATATGTAAAATTCCATTTCTTCCCTCCTTTTCTTCTCTTTTCCTTTCTTTTATTCCTATTCTTTTCTTTTATTTTTCTCTTTTCCTTTTCTTTCCTTTATTCTTTTTCTTTTTATCGTTTTATTTTATTTACTCTTCTTTACCCGGCCCAAACCACTCGGCCCAAAATCTTTCCTTTTTCCCTTCTTCTAGTTCTTCCTCTTTGCTCTTTCTTTCATCCCACTTGTGCACACCCGGATATGTGCACCTGCACATCAACGCCGGCCATCTTTTACTGTCGCCGACCCTCCTCGCAAATCACCCTCGACCTCCGCAGCTCACCCCACTACTTAGAACCTACAGTAGAAACCTCGTTTGAAAATTCAAACACCCATCGAAGCCTGGCCGAAACCATTCCCCCTTCAAACAACTCATCTGGCCACCACGGTACACGATTTTCCACCCCATTTCACCCTTAGCTCCGCCAAGTCCACCTCCTGCCTTTCCCCCCATACCGCACACCTCTGCTACACTCACTTCAACGCCATTGGCCTTGAACTGAAGCCCAAAAACAACCCACTCAAACCCTAAAATAGCTTCGACCAGTCAAATCACCAACGGGAAAAATCATACGCCATTTTTCGTGGGTGCGTTCCCTCCTGAACCACCTCCAGGCCGACCACCTTCCCACGAAATCGATCCAGTTGCCGCAATTACCCTTTTCTCCCAAAATCGATCATCTCATTCTCCCATCCTCCACACTTCACTAAAATATACCAAACGATTCTCAAAATTCACGATTCTCCACCACGAACCCGCCTAGATGATCCATTCGTCGAATTTTTGAATTTGGTTGAGACCATTAATAAACCATTTACTGTCATTTACCCTTTTTCCTTCTCCCTACTTGATGGATTTTCGTGAAACAAATTTTTAAAAGAACTATACACAAAAATAAGCAACTTTGATTTAGAACTCATAGGTTGAAACTAAATAGTGGTTGAGTTTTTTTTATTTTTTTGAAGTTGTTTGTTAACTATTTTTGAACAAGGAACAGAGTTTTCTCTTCTTTTTTCCTGGAAGAAATACAGGATTTTAATCATGCCGAACACATTCATACCTTATATGTATGCATACACAGCATGTACATACACAGTCAACATAGATTAAAGCTTATGCCAGCATAATCATATGGATATAAATATAATATCCAGTAAATGCTTGAAAGTGTTTACTCACCTTTCTTTTCTTTTGAACAAAGAAACCTGCTTTCCTTTTTTCTTTCTTTGAACTCCTAATCCTTGAATGCCTTTTTGGTTTTCTTTTAAGTTTTTAATGGCAGCTCGTATATGTTTTTATTTCTTACCTTGTTCGAATGCAAAATGAAATAAAGTAGAGGTACCGAGGTATATATAATAGAAAGTAGGCTGCATTCTTTGTGTACAGTAAACTTCCTTTTTTATTTTATTATTTTATTTTTATTAAATATTTTTCTTTCCTTTGATTTGATTTCTTATGAAAAGTTTTGATTTATTATATGACTTGATTTTGATTTTGTTTTGACTTGATAAAATGCTTTGTATGCTTGGAAGGAAATTTGCCATGATGATGTCTCCTAGAATGTTTACATATACAATCATTGATATAAATATATATCCTTATGTATATATTTTTCTTTCCCATTTCCTAATAATGTATAAATACATGTATGCCTCATATATATATTAACTTATATACATATCTTCCATCATTTATATATATATATATTTAGATATTTATTTATATATATATATATATTTGTGTGTTTGTTTACACTTATTCATATACACATTTACACATTTATTCACCTTAAACACACATATATATATACATTTATATACATATACAATATACATTTTTACTTTGTCATGTTTACCCTTTTGTTTTATATATTTAAGTATACACATGCTTATACATATATGCATAGACGTTGATCATTTCATAAACGTTGTTTTTATAACATATATACACATATTCATACATACAATATCTTTATGAACATATATACCTATCCATATATCTTGTTGTCATCCTATATATATATATGTGTGTATATATATTTTTGCATGTACTTGTCATCATATTTACATATGTATATATTTTCACATTATCCCCTATTTACATATTTATCTATATTTTTATGAATATTTTATCTTAATTTAAATGGTGGACTGTATAAATATATATATATATATATATATTATTTTCTATAAGATTTATCATATCCAAAGATTTTATAATTCAATATTTATTACAGTTTTCAAATCAATATATATATATATATATTCAGATATTTTAACTATCAGAAATTTATTTATTCGACTAATCAAAATTAATATTTCAATGATAAAAACAATTAATCACCCAATTTACCGACGTTGAAAATTCCGGGTCGTTACATTCCTCCCCCCTTAGAACTTTTCGTCCTCGAAAAGGAATGAAGCGAGGATTTTGATTTTAATGTTTATTATTAGTTAAATCATTCTTTAAAACATTTTAACTTCCTTACTCTTTTTATTTTAAAATCTTAAAAACACTTTTAAAACTACATAATTTTTCCAAACTAGCATGATATGAAAATACTTTTCATAACTTGATGTCCAAACAAGTACATCCTTGTTCTCATAGAAATTCTGTCATACGTTGATCAAGCGCAGGACTGAAAATCTATAAGTACTTAGTAGACCCGTTTTTAACATCCAGTGAAAATACTTGGAAAAACTTTTGCGAAAATGCTATGGAAATCATCACCTCCTCCATGGGTCGCAGTTAGCATGATGATTGCGTCGCCATCCTGGCGAAATCCATAAGAAAATTGTAGGCATCCGCACCACTTGACTTTCGCCATGGAAACTGCACAGATCGCAGCTAGGGTTGCGTTGCTATCACAGCAAAACCTGTGTAACTGTAGGCATCAGTGTCCCTCGAATTACGCTGCCAAACGAAACTTTACCACATAGATCGCAGACTACACAAAGTGATGTCACTGTTCTAGTGGAACCAGTGTAGACTGTAGGCACTCACTGCCACACGAATTTCGCTATGGAACCAAACCACATAGATCGCAATCTACCGATGTTACGTCGCTATCCCAGCAAAATCAAACATATATTGTAGGCAATCACTGCCACTCGACTTACGCTATGGAACGACGATTGATCGCAGTTACAACAAAGGTTACGTTGCTATCACAGCAAAACCCAATGTAACTGTTGGCATCAGCGCCACACGAATTACGCTACCCTAAACAAATCCTCAGGAACTAAAGTTTTGTATAGTTAATCCTTACCCAAATTTCTATCTGGTTCTATGTGTTTTACCACTTAAATCTTATAATCTTATAACAACAACCAATTTCCCTAATCGACTATAATAATTAGAAAAATTTATTCCTTTATATATCAAAATATAACCTTTATATAAAAATCATATTTTTAAAACCGTTAAAATCATTGTATAAGAAAATAACAAGTATGCCCTCATATAATACACTCAACTCATTCTAGGGTACTACTGACCCTATCTCTAATGAGTTATCTCCACCAGAGCCAAGATTCTCGCTTAACCTTCAGCTCTGATACCACGTGTAATAGCCCGAAAGGTTTTCGATCCCGAAAATCGACACTAATACGTTCCTGTATAGAGTGTCGAGCAATCGAGTGCTGGAAATACCAGGCTGTTAGGGTTAAGAAGAAAAGAGATAGAATAAGAAATAGAAAACCACAAAACAGAATCTCACTATCGCAGCGGAACAAAATATAATATGCAATAGCATTATTTTATACAAAGAAAAGCATTAACTGTCAATATACATACAAGATATCAAAGTACAATCATCAACCAATAAATCCGGACAGTTATAATAACATGTCCCTAAATGCTAACTATACAGTCTATAATATACATCGGAACATAAGCAATACGTCACTGCCATCCAGCTTGTCTCCGGGCTACAAAGCGTCCTAACCTGAAAATCTGTAATACTCGGTCTGACCCCAGTATTACAATAAAGTAACACCCGAGTCAGGCTAGAAACCAACGTGAGTAAAACCAACTCAACTTGAAATACTTAAGTTATAAAGCTTCTTTGAAAACCAAGGTAACTCGCACAAGCTACGAGTTTTCATCTAATTATAACCAACGCTTTTATAGAAATTCACTAATATCAGAGTGAGGACTAAGTACATGTAAAATTCCATTTCTTTCCTCCTTTTCTTCTCTTTTCCTTTATTTTATTCCTATTCTTTTCTTTTATTTTTCTCTTTTCCTTTTCTTTCCTTTATTCTTTTTCTTTTTATCTTTTTATTTTATTTACTCTTCTTTACCCGACCCAAACCACTCAGCCCCAAATCTTTCCTTCTTCCCTTCTTCCAGTTCTTCCTCTTTGCTCTTTCTTCCATCCCACTTGTGCACACTCGGATATCTGCACCTGCACATCAACGCCGACCATCTTTTATTATCGCCGACCATCCTCGCAAATCACCCTCGACCTCCGCAGCTCATCCCACCACCTAGAACCCATAGCTGAAACGTCGTTCGAAAATTCGAACACCCAACGAAGCCTGGCCGAAACCATTCCCCCTTCAAACAACTCGTCTGGTGAATCATCCCACTATTTTGGACCATTCAAATCGACAATAAATCCACACATGTCGGACTTGAATACTTCAAAACAGTGGATTTTCAAGAAAATTTGGAGCAAGTAAAATCAAATACAGAATCACAGACACAGAATATTAGAATAACTCGCTGCGGAAATAAAATACCATAGTAGTTCATGAAGCTACTATATAAAAACTCTCAAAACATATACAAAATCTCATAGTCAAAATAAATATAATAGAAGTCATGATACAATAATCAATAATACAGAGACAATATTGAATAGGAAATAACTGAAACAGAAGTCGATGATCCGATAGATAAATAAGCTCTAACAAATCTCTAGCTCCAGAAGGTGAATCCAAAGCTGTGATTCTCAGGCTGACCCGAGCGTAAAGCAAAACACAAAACACTTGATTCAGGACATACATACTTATATAATGTAAACCAACTCAAGTGAACTGTAAAAGCAATGCACAATAACTCAAAGGATGCTTGGGATCGCCCATCCTTTAAGGATCCGTTAAACAATTAAGCATAAATAACCGCTATCACAGAAATGTTCATATTAAAGTAAACAATGCAAATAACAGTGTTAATGTGACTAGGGTAGCGTAGAGCAGCAGTTATCGCTCACCTCTAGCCACACTCTCAAATCAAAGGTGTGCATCAAAATAAATCACAAGGAAATAAAATAGCATACAGAGAAGTGTCCCGGTGGTTAACATTTCAAAATGGTTTATAATTCCGAATTAAAATCATTCATTTAAACCATTAAAAGATGAAGTCATTATACCTTCAAATCAAATATTAAATTCCCAAAATTTCAACCTTTTCTGAGTTCATTTATTCACTTAAATATATTAAAACATTAAAATTCCAACTTTCACCATTTAGAAAGTGCTGCAGTAAGTTATATTTGAAAACAATTCAATTCAGCAAAGACATTATTTATAAACTGCTGTAATAGTTCAGTTTTAGTGGAAAAATAGTTCAATTCAGAAAAGACAGCATTTACAAAACTGCCGTAATAGTTCAGAGTTCAATTTAAAGATTTTAGTTCAATTCAGCAAAGACAACACTTGCAAAGTGCTGTGATAGTCCTTAGTTAGATTTTAGCCTTTTAGTTCACTTCTGAAACTACATCACTTACAAAGTGCTACAGATTCACTTTAGTTCAGATTTTATTTATTATTCAGAAATGATAGCATTTCTGAAGTGTTACTAATTAAATTTCCAGATTTTCACTAAAATTTCAGAATCAATTAAACTTCAATTTAAACCATTTTCATTATATAAAATCCATATTTTTCTGCTTTAGAAATGGTCATTTAAATACCCTTTAACTTATGATTTCTATAAAGTAAATTTCACAAATAAATATCAAATTTTTCATTACTTCCCTTATTAAATTCAAGTGTACAATTTTCCTATTCTTTACATTCACTTAACACTTTAATTTAATTTATCATTTCACAAATAAAACTTAATTTCCATTTTATTTTCTTTTACTTAAACTTCCATTTTTAAAACCAAATCTCACAATTCCAAGTCAAGTTAAATTCCAAATTTCCATTTCTAGCATTCATTTGTTTAACATTTTATATTCATAGAAAAATCAATAGCACTTTAATAAATCATTTTAAATTCAAATTTAATCAAAATGTCAAAATTTACATTTTTGAAATACTTAAAAACATCCATAGAAATATATAAAATAACCACGGGTCTGTATACTATTTTCTAACCTGAGACAAGTGATATAGATAATATATCATTTCAATCCGTAATTTACAAAGAAAATCCGGGTTCTATCATTTCGAACCCGCAATCCCAAGTTAATAAAAATAAATAAAAATCACTCAAGCCTATCATTTCAGCCCATAATGATTTTTCCCTATTCTAAAGTCCGTTCGGGTATGTATCATTTCAATCCATAGTGATTCTATTCTACAGGGAACTTGAAGTGTGATAAACAGAATAGAATAAACAGTAAAATAAAACAAAACATAACAGATGATGTGACAAGTTAATTATAGGGTTTAACATCATATAATTTACATCACAGGCAGTATTACATAATATAATTATTTCTACAGCTTCACTTGCTATCAATTCACTATTATATAAGTATGAATGTCAGGTGTGATGTGATGCCCCACCTCTATACCCATGCTAGCCAAGGACACTACGGGGTAATGCCGTCAACTAGCGCGGAGAATAAGGCTGTTGAGGAGCGACCATCTGTGTAATTGCTTTGTGCGAGTACCGATATGCCAAATAAAAATATAACTTTTCATCTCAAGAGGAAATCCGACATACAGATACAAACTCAAAGCTACTACACAGTGGCTATATGGACCTCGGAAACAAATATAAAAATAAACATAACACAAATCAGTCATAGACAATTCATATCACAAAGGCGGAAATAGATATAAATATAACACATGAAAGTGTACATAAGAGTAGTGGTCAAATAAGATCCACAATAACACAAAAGAATAGGTACAAGTGCAAGGCAAAAGAATATGTATACATCAAGGAGTCTAAATCTCAAATGTATACAACAAAAACTACTAAACTAGAGTAGTTAGCCAAAACTCAAATGATAGTCCCATATAAGAAGTCATGAGGAAGCACCTGTAAACACCCAGTCTGACCCGAGTATTATTTAATAAGAAAATAATAAACGGATCAGTCTAGCTATAAATATCAGATAAAATGAGATATAAGAAGAGACATAATAAAAACGTATGATAACCAAAAATATCATAACTAGACAAGTATACATTAGAAAATCAACAAAGGAAAATCATACAAATATCTCAGTAATCTCATAGCATAAAAAGAATGTCATATTCTTTATTTAATTCACCAATCCACAATAAATGACATACATATCAATGCCAACTGAAAAAGGTGGTGAAACATAAATTCCAGAAATCATAACGAGAAATCCAGAAATCACAAGAAAAGAGGATGGCTAATCCCATAAACTGAACATCGACGCACCTAGAAAGATACGCCCCATGTAAAGTCTAGCATCGATACACCTAGAAAGATGCACCCCATGCAAAGTTGAACATTGACACACCTAGAAAGATACGCCCCGTGCTCTAGCATCGACGCACCTAGAAAGATGCACCCCATGCAAAGTCGAACATCGACGCACCTAGAAAGATACGCCCCATGCTTTAGCATCGACGCACCTAGAAAGATGCACCCCATGCAAAGTCGAACATCGACGCACCTAGAAAGATACGCCCCATGCTCTAGCATCGACGCACCTAGAAAGATACGCCCCATGCTCTAGCATCGACGCACCTAGAAAGATACGCCCCATGCTCTAGCATCGACGCACCTAGAAAGATACGCCCCATGCATAAATAAACATCGACGCACCTAGAAAGATACGCCCCATGTAATGTCTAACATCGATGCACCTAGAGAGATACACCCAATGCAAAGCCGAACATCGACGCACCTAGAAAGATACGACGCATGCATAGACGAACATTGACGCACCTAAATAGATACGCCCCATGCCCCGACTTATTGAGCCGATTGCTCCACGAAGTAAATAAACATCGACGCACCTAAATAGGTACGACCCATGCGTGAAATGAGACGAAGCTCATTAAAACGAGGAACAGTCCTCCACGTGGACAAAGAGACATCGCACATTGCTAGTCTAAACCATAAAATGATCATCATCGATCATCAAGAAGTGTCGATTACACTAAGCTAGTAAATATAAGAGTTTAGCTTCATGTCCCATAACCACTTGCTTAACTCAAATATTTACGAACGGATTGTAGATCTCCACTAGAAAATTGTCATAAGAGTTTCAATCGAACAAGTCCAAGAATTAACCGACGAAGTAAACGCAAGCGTTTCATACCACTTGTTTTACTAAGCCGTTTAATTAGATTTCTCATACGAGTGAGGTAAGGGTTTGTATATACTAATAGATTGGAAAACGTTTTTAAGAAACGAGCTTTGTAATAAAATAGTGTTGAAATCGTTTTAATGAAAGGTTTTGATATTTACTACTAGTATAGAAAACCTTTATATTTTGAAGTTACAAAATCATAGAAGTGATTGTAGAAACAATCAATCATAAAAATTCACATTCGAAGACGTGAATAAAATCCAAAGAAATCGATATCAAATCCATCAAAATGGATATTTCCAATAATTCCCAAAGAAAATGTCATCAAAGTCGATAATAAATGATAACAACAATAGGGAGACAACACGAATCGATTAAAGTTGGAAATTCAAACAAATAGGCAATATAGGCATAATTGGCAAATAGGAGCAGGTCGGTCAACCGAACCCCCTGAGTCGGTTGACCGGACCAGAGGCAGAAGTGCTCCGGTAGCAGGTCGGTAGACTGAGCTCTGTAGCCGGTCGACCAAACCAAAGGCAGAGAAGTGCTTTGCACTTTTGTAGCAGGTCGGTCGACTGAGCACAGAGCTCGGTCGGCCGGACCCTGTTTTTAGCTCTTCCCAGCCTATCAAATACAATGGCCAATCTCGACCAAATTGCAATCGCTCGAGCAACGGCACTAAGGGTTTACGCCCATCGACTACCCGACCATATAAGCACTTCGATTCATCACCAAAAACATGATCAAAACATCAAAGTTAGGATTTTCAAAGAATTGAACTCAAAACACTAAAAATTGGAATATGCACCAAATCAATCCAAACCAAAAGCATTTGCACATGAATAAGTGTTAGGAATTCATACCTAACAATCGAAGATAAATATAGATTAAGATGTGAGATAAAAATCTCACCTTTACACAAAAATAATGAAGAAGGAGCTTGAAAGCAAAGGGAGAATCAACCACTCTTCAACACAACCCAAATGAGCTTGAATCTATGCTCAAAAAGGAGAACATTCCCAAAGTTAGGTTTAGAAATTTCTGAAATTGATAAAAGAATGAGTTGGAGAAGAAGAAGAGGAGGCTTACCAAAGCTTCTTCTATTAGTTTGGAGCTAGAACATGATCTGCAAAAGAAAACTAGGGTTTGGAGTTTTAATTTCCCATTCCACTCACCATTAATCTCTTTAGAACTGAAAGTAGAGGGGGAGGGAGTGAATGAAGAGGGGGTTTCAGTTTTGAGTATTAAGTTAGACATAGGGCTGAACCCAAACCCAAACCCAAAGTGAAAACGGTCAAATTTTTGGCTAGCTCCAAACATATCAATGTCTATACTCAAAAAGGTCGCAAACGGAGTTTTGAACTCAATGGAAGTGGTCTCGAGTCCTAATTCGACTGTTTGCAAAAAGTAGCTTTTCGAACTTCAATCCGATTAACGATTCTATATTTAAATAAAATATTTAAATATCAAATCGTAAAATATGCGGGTTGTTACATGTGATTACTCACCTTTTATGCTGGAGTTAGCAAATCAAAACACACAAACGAATTCCAGAAAGCACGATACGACTTTTTTTTTGAGTGGAGAGAGAGCCAAGATGTTAATCTTGTATTCAACAACAAAACAAAGCCATATATAAATATAAATACATACCAAATGTGATATCCCGGAATTTTTGGCAATATCAATTTAATAATCTGTATTGAAATTTAAATTGATTTGATAATTTTTGTTGATAAATTTAAATATATTTAATAATCTTCTTTAATAAATATTTAATTGATGATTTTATCTGTTTAGAAAGCTAATAAATTGTGTCTATTTATAATGTGTATATATTTGTATATATTGTAAATAGAAATCTTTGGTTTGAATTTAATAAATAAATAAATAAATCTTGTTTTCAAATTCTAATACATTTTGGTAATTTGGAAATTATGATTTAATTTAAATATATATAGTTTTAAAATATTTAAGATAAATGTTTAATTGATTAAATTATATCTTAGCTTAAGTTTAAGATTAATTAAAAGGTTTATTTTAAAATATTGTTTAATAAATATGATATATTAATCCATTTAATAATAATAGGAATTTATAATCTCATTTATATATTATTTAAATTTGACAAATTATTATTTTCAAATAACATTATTAATGTATTGTCTTATATATAAATATAAATAGTTGGTTATTTTATTTTGTCTAAAAAGTAATTCATAAGTATAAAAATAAATAACTGTAAATGAAGTGTTTGGTGGTTTAAGTTTTAAAAGAAATAAAAATAAGTATTTGAGTTAGAAAATAGAAATAAATATGAAAGGGAAAAGTTATGGTTATATAGACTCATGAGTGAACACTTAAGAAAATTCTAGAGATATAGTCTATAGGAATACACAGGTTTGCAAGGCAAGAAAATGATATCTTTGTACATACGAAATTAAAAAGAGGATAAGTATTTGTAGACATGAAGGAGACAAGCATTAAATGTTATTGTTAACGTTAAAAAGTGAACGCTAACACCCGGTGTGTGTAATAGAATCGTGAAAGCACCACCCGCGTGACGGGAACATAATTTAAGCAGTAAAATAGCAGAAAAGCAGTAAAAGACAGGAATTTATAGTGGTTCGGCTTGAGATTGAGCCTACGTCCACTTTGAATCTCTTTATTATTAAATCCGGTTACGAATCGATACAAATCACTTTTCAAATACGATGCAACTTGATCACACAACAATCTCGACTACTAGCTCAAACTTCGGTGATGAATCTTGCTAAATCCGTGTCGGATGAATGAAGTCCTTCACGAAGCTTGTTGTAGTGCCTTGAGTATTGGAAGATCTTTACTTGTTGAATGAGTTGTGAGTGCAGCAGAGTATGGACGCTTGAAGAAATGATTTGCCGAAAGTCTTCCCCATGTTGAAGGTAACGGGGTATTTATAGGAGCTGAACTCTGAACTGGCCATTTTTCCTAAGTCCTAAGTCGTCGAAGACTTAAGGTAAGTCGGTGACGAGGTAAAGGTGTATAAGGTGTTCTGAGATTGTACACGACTTAATATAAGTCGTAGGTCGGCGACGACTTAAGAGATAGGTTGTAGGTCTTAAGTTATCAACAATTGCCTTAGGTCCAAGACTCCCTTATCTCGTAGACTCTTAAGTCGTAGTACTTCTTAACTCGGAGCATTTCATAACTCGGTGTTGTTAGGTCGGAGCAGAGTTAACCCATAGGTTGTTAAGCTGTTGAGTCAGAAGCCCTTGTTAACTCGCAATTTGTTAAGTCGGTAGGCTTCCTTAAGTCGGTAGGCTCCTAGGTCGGCACACATCTTAAGTCGGCAGCTCTTCTCAGTAGTTAGATCGGCAACTGTTGGGTCAGAGCTTTCTTAGGTCGTAGCTTGTTAAGCCGGAGACCTTTTTAACTCGGAGCCTTCCTTAAGTCGGAGCGTATCTTAGCTCGAAGTCCTTCTTAGGTCGGAGCCGGCTTCTAAGTCGGCATGTGTTTAGATCGGATGCTATTCTAGCCCGTACACTGTTAGGTCAGACCGTTCCTTAAATCGTCTTCTGTTAAGTCGCGAATCAGAGGATTAACATCGTGAATCAGAGGATTAACATTTGCCCCTCGAAGTGTGTGCCTAGGTCATTGGTCATATACTTCGATTTTCTTAACCTGCTCTTCGATTAGGTCGGAAGCGAATTAACAGAGGTCTTAGGTCGGCAGCGTGCAAGTCGACTCACCTTCCTGCGAATAAATAGTTGAGTCATCCTTCCTCTTTCTCACTCATTCTTCTTCTCGATTCAGCCATTGACGCAATTTAGAGCCCTCAGAAATAAATTCCATCCATCCAATCGTCGATCAACCTCCTGCTATACATCGTAAGTTAATCTGATCCGAGTTTACCCATGCCCACTGTCGAATCGATGACTCCCCAGTTTTCGACTTCCATTTGTTTGCCGTGGTTCATTATGAATAACCCTTCGACTGTTCCGCCATTGCCATCGATCACGTTGTAGTTGTGATAGGGCAATAATACGTCAGATTCGCAACAAACCCGAGGCGATTCGAATTGGCTTTTTTGGGCGATCCAATGGTGTGATGGAATTAGGATCGTCATTGACTGTGAGGTTATTGGGCTAACGAGTTAAAAGTTGTGGAAGAAAGTGGGTTGATGTACTGACTCGATCACGACTTAGTGATTTCACTGATTTAAGTCGGAACCGACTTAGCAATTTCATGTGTCCTAGGTTTTGAGTCGCTTTCGAGTTAGGACTTAGAGGATTTCTTGTTGCTTCGAACTAGTTTTTGCTTCTTAATCCGGCCAAGACTCGCGGACTACTAGCTTTGACCCATAGGGAATCTCTCTTAAGTCGTCACCGAGTTAGTACTTAAGTTTTCGGCGACTAAGCAGACGACTTTTGAACTTTGCCTGGACTTCGAACTGTTGAACTATGAACTGTGTTGCCTGTATTTCTTTTTACAGATTGCTTCAATTTGCAAGTTAACAATCCTGCTTAACACAACATTCACAGAGTACTGGGACGAATATACTGTCACTGACTGCCCACATCGAATGACAGATTAGTTGGTAAAGAGAAAGTTAAATTGAATGAATATGAATGAGATGCTGTACAATAACCAATTCAAGTGAAGTATTAAAACAAAATCGTAATAGTCAAATGAAACTGATTTGTCTGCATTAACACTGCACTTGAACATTAACAAGTTCTGAAATTCTGTAATCGATTGATTGTCAACTAATTTAATTCCAGTTATGCTTGTCTTTTATTTTCATTAGTTTTGCACAGCACTCCACACTTTTTAGGAAACGTGCACCTTCACATTTGAACATTCAGCTGATTGTGTAGAATGTCTTCTCCACAAGAAGGAATAGAGCAAGTTGAAGATACATTTCCAGTTGCTGTCCCGCTGAATGATCCTCCAGAAAGGACTCCTACCACTCTGAGCCATAAAGCCATTCGTCAATTATGCATCCAGTTTGGCATTGCCGAAGCTGACGCTTTGCTCCCTGGAAAAAATGATACTGCTGATAGGCCGCCTCATGGCTTTGTCGCTGTTAACCGCCAAATGTGTGTGAGTGGAGCTATCCCCCCATTTAACGACTGTCTTCGAGAACTTCTTCTTCGACTATCTATTTCCCCTTTTCAACTACACCCCAATGGCTACTCCATCCTGCTGGGACCGTGTGTGCTTTTTAGGAGAACGCTGGACCGTTTTCCCAGTTTTGGAGAAATTCGCTATCTGTGTACTTTTGCCAAAAACAAAGATCATCCCTCTATCACAGTCGTGAGGAGTGCTAGAAATCGTAAGTTGATCACCGGTCTCCCTGAAAGTGTTCATAGTTTCCTAAGCCCATTTTTCTATGTTCACTGTCCCCCGGGGTTTTACGCTATTTGGAGAGTAGGAAGTAAGATCACTTGCCTCTGTTTCTTATGTTCTTTCAAACTTATCGAAGTCCGAGTTATCAAGTGCTAACTTTGCCTTTTTTCCTTTTCAGCACTTCCTCCTCCTTCTAGAGATCCCGGTCACAAAGTGACTTTTGTGAGGCTTATGGCGGTGCCGGTAGAGGAGAGGAGTATCCATTTTCTATTAGATGATGAGCTTTTGCACCAATTTGGGCTTTTACATCCTTCCAGGTCGACTCGGATTCATGAAATCTCTAGTTCTGATGCAGAAACGTTAGCTGCTTCGGGCTCTCAAGCAGAGGCATCGAATGCCCCAGTTTCTGCAGAAGAAGTTGCATCAGAAACACCTGTCGTAGAGGCTGCTTTGATAAAATGTTCCGCATCCACCGATGTTGTAGGGTCAGTCAGCAAGTCGGCACTTGCTCCAATTATTGAAGAGGAAGAAAATCCTCGAATTTCTGAAAAATCAATTGATGTGGAAGTTGAGAAGGAGAATTCTGCTAAGCATCATAATGATGACACCTTCGATGACTTGAGTGACATAATGATAATTTCTCAAGAGCTTTTCAAGGATAATATTCCAAAGGCGAACTCTCCTGTCGTTGAAGCGACAGGATCTTTGAAACAGACCTCGACGCCTTCTACACCTGTCGTCTCCATTCCCGCACTAAAGCGTGGTTTGTAGTTTGACGCATGTAGTTCGCACGCCGCACTCACTTAGGATTTTTCTGCACTTATAAGCATTTACTCTTTCTTTCTGGAAATTTCTAAACTTTACTTCTTTTCCGTTTTCAGATTCTCCGATGGGGCGTTCCGGCTCATACTATGACTCATTCCAGCGTCATGGAGGCCGTGGATCTTATGACTTTAGAAAATATCTTGGTGACCAGAGAGAGACAGATGAGGAAAGGGCTCAAAGGAAGGCTCAAGAAAAATGGGATTATGAGCAGCGGCAGAGAAGAAGAGACACTGATCGATATGATTCTTCTTACAGAAGTTACGATTCTCATAGGCGAAAGTCTTATGATGACAAAGGGAAGACTCATATTACTGATGAATCAAGCAAACGGTCCAAGCCAAGTGACGCATCTGTAATTTCTGAGAAAACTGATGCTCCTATCCCTTCTGATACTCCGGCCGGCTCTCCTCCTCTAAAGAAATCTGATATTCAAACAATCATTAACAGGCCACAATATCAAGTTAAAGACGGCCCTCCAACGCTTCAGAGCCGATTTCCGAATTGGTGTCTAAGAGGAGTCCGTTTTGACTTAGATTTGGTTCCCATTGATAAGCAGGCAATGCTGAGAAATGTCGATGCTGTCAAGCTTGACATTGAAAGAATGTCTGGATGGCAGAAGCTGGTTGATGAACTTCAAAGGGTCAACCACATGAATCTTGAGGCGATGATGACCATGGAGAATGATAAATCAGAATGGGACAAATGGCGCAAGCAGCATGATGCGGAGATGACGAGCATTGCAGACGACAACGCAAAGCTTGGATCTGAAGTTAAGCAGCTTAAGGAAAATCTCGCTTCTTCTTCTGCATCATATACTCAAAAAGAAGAAGTCTTTCAGAAGTAAGTGCGGGATGCACATGCTGCACAAAGAGATGTCGAAATGAAGCTTGCCGCCGAACAGCACATTACTGAGAAATATCGCACAGAAAACACCGAACTGCGGGAAAAGGTCACCTCCCAGAACGTAGAGATTGAGTTACTAAAGTCTCGACTCGCTAAAGCTGAGACAGAGCGTGATGCGGCTATTGCTGGTCGGGTTGCTGCCGTTGCCGAAAAGGAAGCGGCTGAGCAATCACATGAGGCGACGAAAGCAAACATCAGCTCTACCTTATTCGACTTTTATTTACACAGTGTTCTGGGTCGTGGGAGTCTCGCTTTTCTGGGTCCTGATTATGAAATTACATTGGCTGAAGTGTGGGAAGTCGCAATTGACATGCTTGGCGGGGCCGACTATGATGAGTCGGAACTTGAGGAGCGCTATCTTGATGATGAGGCTCGTGCCGCTCTTGTTAAGGGGAAGGAGCAGCTTGCTAAAGTACGTGCTGAATCAACGGGAGAAGAGCTTCCAAAAGAGGAAGCTCCTATAACTGCCCCTGCTCATACTTCAACTTCAGCCGATGTTAATATTACGGATTCCAGCTCTCATTCTTCACATCCAGCTAAAGTTGCCCAAGAAACTGTGACCACTCCTACAGAAGAAGAGGCAATGAAGGACTTTCAGGCTCGGGAATTTGAGATTGATCTCGCCAAACCGACTTCTCCAGGTAACTTTGACGAGACGAATTCAGTGAATTGTTTATTCGACTTAACCGAGTTCGAAGAACTTCTTACTTATTACTTAAGCTTTGACGATCCACTATCTTCTTTTTTCTCGGAGAATACTGATTTTGATTTCTTTTATTATGCAGCGGACGCGCCGGAAACTGCACCAATTTTTCCTTCTTCAGCTGCCGTTCCTCCTCCTTCTCAAGTTACTCCTCTTCCAGCTTCTCAACCAGGTTCACAGGAAGAATAGATAGCAGACCTTCAACGCTTGGACGAACCACCTGCTTCCGAGGAGCAGAAAGCAGAAGATCTGGAAGATAGTGAGAAGACCCCGGAGCAGTCTTTTGACTACGACACAAAGCTTTCTACATTTCTTACTCCGGGGAGTGAGTCTTCTTCCAAGAAGTAGGGGAAATGTGTGGTTTCGAAGAAAGGAAAGAAAAGTTCTTCTGCTGCTGGAGATGAAGCAGAGGTCGATCCGGCTGAGTCTCTTTCTCCTTCTTCTCCAATACGTCCTCCGAAACTAATTACCAGGCCGGATAAAGGCTCCAAGGGTGGGAAGAAGGAGAAATGAGTTTGATTTTGACTTTTCTGCTTTTTGCATGTATTGACCGGAGATTGTGCGGATACCGGTCTCCGCTCCTTTTTGTAATCTGCACAATGTAAAAAGTTTCCATAGTATTGAATAAAATAGCTATTTTACTTGTACAAATTCTTGTGTATGTGAGAATGCATCTGTTTCTCTTTTTTTGGTGTAGAATAAACGATTCCTTTTACTTGTACAAACTTTTTGTCTGTGTTTAGGAATACATTTATTCCACATCTATTTTTTGTGATATTGCAATGAACTTGTGGCATGTTGCTTTTATTAATACAATTAAATTATATAGTGTTGCCCCCATACCGCAAGTGCATTGCAACATTTCTAGCTTCTTCAAGACTGATATTCTTACTTCAGAGAATAACTACTTCACTTTTAAGGGAAGAATCATTCTGCTTTTAATAGAGTATATCTCGTCTTCAGAGAAGTTTATACTTTCTCTTTCTTCCTGAAGAACACTTCAACTTTTGGGAATGATCACTTTTATTTGTTTAAAAGTGAATTTTCCTGCACAGTGAAATGAGCTTCTGAAGAAGGTTTTGATTTTGTGCCCCAATAAAGGGTTTATTTTTGGTACTTCAAGCAAGGTGAAGTACGCCTCTGAAGAGGTCTTTTGGTCTCTAAAGAGAAGCGATTTTGGTCTCCGAAGAGAAGCAATTTTGGTCTCCGAAGAGAAGCAATTTTGGTCTCCGACGAGAAGCAATTTTGGTCTCCGAAGAGAAGCAATTTTGGTCTCCGAAGAGAAGCAATTTTGGCATTTCAGCTCTGGTGAAGTGGGTCTCCGAAGAGAAGCATTTTGCACTTCTACACGGGTGAAATGTGCCTCCGAAAAGGGCTTTTTAGCATTTCATCACTGGTGAAGTGGGCCTCCGAAGAGGAGCATTTTGCACTTCTACACGGGTGAAATGTGCCTCCGAAGAGGGCTTTTGCCTCCGAAGAGGTCTTGAAATTGCCTGGAAGTTACTTTCTCATGGTTGAGTGGATCCACGGGGCGAACGCAAGTTGCTTGATTGGATGTTCGTTTGCACAAACGATCGCAATCAATTAACAAGGGCCCTGTTCCTTCAGCTTGGGAAGGTGCCCCTCGGTGGTTCCACCAATCTTGTTATTGAGAGAAGCACTTTCATTTATTGGCGTGCCTCGTTAGAGGGCTTTGTTGACCTTTGGGAAGGAGCATCGGTTGGTTGGTGTGCCAGGAAGGTTGCTTCTCAGGGGCGAGTAGATCCACGGGACGGACGCAAGCTGCCTGATCGGATGCATCACGATCAGTTAGCAAGGGCCCTTTTCCTTCTGCTTGGGAAGGTGTCCCTTCGGTGGTTCTACCGGCCCTTTTATTGAGGAGCAAAATTCCTTTTGGTTGCTTCCGTGCTTGCTTGGCCATGTTCTCCCATCATCTGCCCATTAGCGATCTTTTATTATCATTTCCAAGCGTATCTTCGTTCCTTTTGTAAGTAAATTGCCTTATCCGAAGAAGTGGACTTCACTGTTGAATAACTTCACGGGACAAACGCGAGTTACCTAGCTGGATGTCTGTTCATATTGACAATCACAACCGGTTAACGAAGGCTTGCCCCAGTGAAGTTGCCAACTTTTTATGTGAAGTTCTTCTTGTATAGGATTTGAATATGGAATTTTTTGTTGCTTGGTATTTGCTTTAATAAATGATTTGTAAGGCTCGCTTAGCTTTGCGATGGGTGAGCTTTGCTTTAATGACCTGCAATATTAGATCGACATTTTAGCAATACATTTAGAGTATTTACACATCGAAATATAACAGGCATTTCGTAATAGAAAACACAGAATTCATAGTTTTTCATTATTCAGTCACACTGATTTCTCAGCGGTTTACAATTCAGAAGTCACACATCCATTATCATTTTTTTTACAAATTCAAGCAATGCTGTTAAGTAAAAAATGGATGCTAGTTATTGTTGTTTCAGAATCTTCGGACTGATTTTCCATTTGCGCTAGATTCGCAGCTTCGGATTTATATGCCAGAGAAAGTGAAAGATGTCCCAGTTGCAGTTTTGTGGACAATTAACAGTCGTCCCAACTTCTGCCTGCTGGGTATGGACCTCCTGTGACAACATTAATGACAAGCTTTTCTGAATCTTGCGCTGCAGTGTTGTGGTGAGAATCGGGTTGATGGGTAGGACATTGTTGATCCCGAGTGGATGAGGCTGGATCGACTCCGCTTCTCTTAACGTATTGTTGGAGTTTACCCTGCTCTAGCAATTCTTCAATCACATTCTTTAATTGGCGACATTGGTCAGTGTCATGGCCAGGTTGATTGTGAAATTGGCAGAATTTTCCATTACGCTTTGCACCTCTCATCATCTCAGGTGGCTTAGGATACCTGACAACGTCCTTTGTTGCAAAAAAGATATTTCTTGGTGTATCAGTTAAAGGAGTAAAATCCGAAGGATTAAAGCGGCGAGGTTTCTTTTCATTTCCCTGGCTCTTTCCTCCTTCATTCTCCCTTTTATGACTTTCAGATTCTCTTTTATTAGATGGGACATTGTTATTATTAGTTTGGGCATCAACCACTTTCGATGTCGTAGAAAGGCTTTCAAGGCGAATGAACTCGTCGGCCTTTTTATAAAAATTTTCAAGTGAGTTCGGTTCCTTCATCTTTAGCCATATTCCAAATTTACTCGATTTATCAATGGCTCGCATCAAATAAGTCAGGATCATGCGTGGTTCCGCATTTTCTACTTCGGCTAAAGCTATATTGAAACGGCTCAAGAAAGATTTGATTGATTCTCCGGGCGCTTGTTCAAGGTTAGACAGTGACATTATATCCTTAGCTTTTGAAGCATACAATCTGAACTGTTCTTTGAACTTTTGCGTTAAGTCGGAGAACTTATCTACAGACCGAACTGGAAGCTTTGTGAACCAAAGTAAAGCCACACCTTCCAGGTATACTGGAAAGTATCGACACTTGATCTCGTCTGATGCTCTTGCACCGGTCATATGCCAATCGTATTTGTATAGGAAATGATTAGGTTCACTGGTTCCCCTATAGGCTTGGATAGTAGGAGGTGCAAATTTCCTTGGAAACTCCGCTCTCAGGATCCTTTCAGTAAACGGAGTTATGCTTGGCGCGAATCCCCAGTCAGCCTCATCCTCTTCCCTTTGCATGCTCTCTTTCATGATGCGGCCAACCATTTCAGACAGGTACTCTTTATTGTTCAAAGACACCTTCGGGCAAGCATTAGTTCTTCCCTCGGAAGTTTGCCCGGGTATAGGTTCATGACAAGTTGGTTGCGACATAAAACCATCAGCTTGGAAAGGTGGCATTTCAGGAAGGGTGGTTTGATGGTTTGATGGTTGACGATTTGCCCCGAGCAGGGCAGTTATTCTATCCATCATCAAAGCGTTTTGAGTTTCAATTTGTTGGTATAATCCAGAAACTGCGTCGTCCAATTCAGCCCTGGTGACTCCAAAGGTAGGAGTCGCTTGGTCTGTTGTTGGGGAAGCGGAAGTCCCTTCGTGAGCATTTCTGGATACGATAGGTCTACCTCTTCTTCCAGGAGCCATTATTTCGGATCTGGTTTTTAAGGGAGGTTCTTTTTATGAATCTTTGCGAAGCAACGGTGGATGATCGCCTGAGTTCAACTCTCAATGAAAGAACCAAAATGTTAATGTTAAAAAGTGAACGCTAACACCCGGTGTGTGTAATAGAATCGTGAAAGCACCACCCGCGTGACGGGAACAGAATTTAAGCAGTAAAATAGCAGAAAAGCAGTAAAAGACAGCAATTTATAGTGGTTCGGCTTGAGATTGAGCCTACGTCCACTTTGAATCTCTTTATTATTAAATCCGGTTACGAATCGATACAAATCACTTTTCAAATACGATGCAACTTGATCACACAACAATCTCGACTACTAGCTCAAACTTCGGTGATGAATCTTGCTAAATCCGTGTCGGATGAATGAAGTCCTTCACGAAGCTTGTTGTAGTGCCTTGAGTATTGGAAGATCTTTACTTGTTGAATGAGTTGTGAGTGCAGCAGAGTATGGACGCTTGAAGAAATGATTTGCCGAAAGTCTTCCCCATGTTGAAGGTAACGGGGTATTTATAGGAGCTGAACTCTGAACTGGCCATTTTTCCTAAGTCCTAAGTCGTCGAAGACTTAAGGTAACTCGGTGACGAGGTAAAGGTGTATAAGGTGTTCTGAGATTGTACATGACTTAATATAAGTCGTAGGTCGGCGACGACTTAAGAGATAGGTTGTAGGTCTTAAGTTATCAACAATTGCCTTAGGTCCAAGACTCCCTTATCTCGTAGACTCTTAAGTCGTAGTACTTCTTAACTAGGAGCATTTCATAACTCGGTGTTGTTAGGTCGGAGCAGAGTTAACCCATAGGTTGTTAAGCTGTTGAGTCAGAAGCCCTTGTTAACTCGCAATTTGTTAAGTCGGTAGGCTTCCTTAAGTCGGTAGGCTCCTAGGTCGGCACACATCTTAAGTCGGCAGCTCTTCTCAGTAGTTAGATCGGCAACTGTTGGGTCAGAGCTTTCTTAGGTTGTAGCTTGTTAAGCCGGAGACCTTTTTAACTCGGAGCCTTCCTTAAGTCGGAGCGTATCTTAGCTCGAAGTCCTTCTTAGGTCGGAGCCGGCTTCTAAGTTGGCATGTGTTTAGATCGGAGGCTATTCTAGCCCGTACACTATTAGGTCAGACCGTTCCTTAAGTCGTCTTCTATTAAGTCGCGAATCAGAGGATTAACATCGTGAATCAGAGGATTAACAGTTATTATCTCTAGTACACAAATAAGATCATTTCAGCCTCCAAGAAGAAAAATCTCTAACCCAAAATTGTACCTGTAAAACAATACTGTAAACTCGTTTCTATATATCAAATCTTCCTTATCTCATTTCGTACATCAAAGGACTTAGCATACCAGAAATTTTATTACAACCGAAGCTTTATTTCAACTCAACACAAACATGAAGATCAACAAGGGTTTCAGCTAGCAACTTTCAAAGCATTTTCCAGTTTTAAAGTTTTCAAAGCTATTTCAAAAATGTGCTCTGTTCTGCCTTCTCAAATCTGTGAGTAACATCACATTTTTATTTAAATAATAAGTAAGAATAAATGGTTGCATGTTAATCTCTATGTTAAATATTGTTTTGAGTATATTCATAAGTATGTTTGTGTATTTACAATGTTGTTTTCCTGGATGTATAGTATGCATGTTTTTTTCCAGAGTACTCTCTGTTTATAGCTTTCAGTTTTTCAAGTTTTTATATAAATTCAAAACCTTTTGATCTTGACTCTGTTTTAATTTAAGATTCAAGTGAAACTTGTTTGTTTAATCACAAACTTTAGCTTAGAATTTTACTTAAGTTAAAATAACTTTAGATTATCAATGGAAACCAAAGTAAATGATCAAGTTTTAAAGTAAGTGAAATTTAAATATCATAATTTATTGTTACAGGGTTAGGATTTGAAACAACATTTATAAACATGAATTTTAAAACTAAAATCAAGACTTTTAGTTTGGGATTAAGGGTGCAGTTCTGAGATGAACTAAAAAGGGAAATTTGGGATTTTTGGGTGATCTCTGCATTTTTAAAGGTCGGGATCTTGGGTGATGATGGAGGAGTGATCAAGGGAAAAATGGCTGTTGGTGATGCAATTCAGTAAAGAGGTAGCAGCAGTTGATTCTTTTCTGGAACCCTAGTTTTAACTAGGTTTAATGGTTTGGTCACCATGTTTTCTATAATTGATCGAGTGCAGTGGGGTTTTACGTGATGGAAGATTGGTCATGGACGAGGTAATGGCCGAAGTTGCAGATTTTCTGCTGGCCGGAGTTTCGAGAATGTGGTGTTTCCAGGTTTGGCTTCTAGTTCCAGTTTTGGGTTTGAAGCTCGACTTTGATTTCGAGTTGTTTTGGATGTTCTGATGATCGAGGACGTATGTGTGGATGATCGCCGATGTGAGGAGGTTGTCGTGGATGATCGAAAGTGGCGGCATCACTGGTGCATGTGCACGGTGCACTGTTTATTTTTGGTGAAGATTGGTTTTGGGAAGAGGGTTTGTATTCGAGTTTTCTCAAGTAATTCGTGTTTTGGCTTGAAGCAGTGTAGGGTTCTACTCGGGGAAATTTAGGGGTGGCTCGGGTCAAATGTTTTGTTACAGGTTTCAAACCTGTTCTGTTTTTTTTTCTTTAATTTTAAAAATGATTTTAAAATATAAAGCAGAGTTTAAACTAAGTTTAAATCAAAGTTTAAATCTGGATTTAAGTTAGTTTAAATCTCAGTTTTGAAATAAAGGAAAGTTTTTAAATTTAAAATGTTTTAAACAACTTTGGATGTTTAAAGCATAATCTAAATAGTTTGGATTTAATAATGAATTTGGTTATCAAATTCTTTTAAACTTCTTTTATAAGGTAAGTATTTCTTTAACATGAGATTTAAAAGGTTTTTTAATTGTTTAAAACTTAGTTAAAGCTAAATTTGTATTCATTTTTAAATCTTAAATTTAAAATGAAATTTAAAAGTAAATTTGAAAGTAAAATGTTTCCAAATGTATTTGTAAATGATAATTAAGTCATTTATAAGAATAATGTCTTTGTCTTAAAAGATAATTAAGATTTAATGATTTGGATTCATTAAATTATTAAGATAATTAAAAATTGATAATTAATTAATTTAATTAATTACTGATATGGATGATTAATTAAGTAATTAAGAGTTTTAAATTAAGTAATTAAAGTTTATGACTAATTATTTAAGGAATAATTAATTTGTAATTAAGAATCATTAATTAAATAAGATTAGATTTTAATTAATGATTAAATATTAATTAATCAAGTAATTAAAGATTAATTAAGTTACAGTTAAAACTTAAATTAATTAAATAATTAGAGGTTAATTAATTGATTATGAAAGATTTATTAATTTGTGATTAATAATAATTAATGTAAGTTGAATTTCTTAAGAAATGAAATTAAAAATTATCAATAGTTAATGAAGGTCATTAACTAGGATTATTAAATAATTAATTAATGTGATTAGTTTTAATAATTAATTAGATTAATTAATTCAGGATAATCATTTATGAAATGGGATAAGTATAATTATTTAATGGAAGTAATTAAGGAATTAATTACTCAATGTAATTAATTGAGTTTAATGTGATTAGTTTAAGTTAATTAATTAAGTTTAATTAATTTAAGATAATCATTTGATGATTTGATAAGTAATTACTTAATGTAATAAAGGAAGTGTAATTACTTAGTGAAGTAATTAATGGTAATTACTGGATGTAATTAATTGAAGATGATTTTAAATATGGAAGTAATTTGGATTAAATTACTTTGTGTAATTAATCAAGGGATTAATTAAGAAAATTAATTAAGGAGTAATTAATTTATTTAATGAAGTAATTAAGGGTAGTTAATTACTGGATGTGATTAATCAAGAGGGATTAATAATTGTGGTTTAAGTAAAGGTTAATTACATTAATTTAAATAGAATAATTAATCAAAAATGTAATTAGGGATTATTAATTTATATAATTAATGATGTAATTAAGGGTTGATTAATTAAGATTTATTAATCAATAATAAGTAATTTTGAGTAGTTAATTAATGTAATTAATTAAGGATTAATGTAATTAATTTTAGTTAATTAATTATTGAAGTAATTAAAGGTTAATTACTGTATTTGGTTAAGAAGAATTAATTTGTGAAATTAATTAAGGATAATTACTTAAATGTAATTAAAGGATAATTAATTAGGGTGATTAATTAAAGTGGATAATTAGAGAATGATTAATTAATTTATTCGTAATTAATTAATGGTTATGAAAGCAAGATTTATAATGATGAAGTAATTAATTTAATTTACTTTAAATTAATTAAAGATGAAGTAATTAATTTAATTCATTTTAAATTAATTATATTGTGATTAATCATTGCTTGTGTATGAATGGAAGATATTGGTTGCCTTGAATGGTTTGAGATCTCAGATATGAGATAAGTGATGCTGTGTGATATGGATGCTTTGGTTGCATTGTGATGATAATATGAATTATCTATTTGTGATGATAATGTGGATTATCTGTTTAGAATGATAATGTTGATTATCTATTGTGAATTATCTATCTGTGTGTACATAGATAATAGAATTGAATTGTTTTAAACCTTAAAACAACTTGGCCTTTAAGATCCGTTTTGGATTTCAATGAGACTGAGATCGGGTTTCCAGATTTGGATATCCGAAATTAACGATAGGTCGTGAATCTCAAGTGAAGATGAAGATTCAGAGTGCAAGGGTTATCGTCGTTAACTCTGAGGGTGATTCCAAAATGAGTGTAACGAGATAATGCCTTCGGTTTCGTTGGAACCCGGAACGAACTTGTATGGATTGAATGCTTTCAGAATATCGTCAGGAGGACGTTGAGCATTCTAAGAGATGTGTTCTTTAAAAGTAATCGTAGCCTCAAGCCTCATCCACCGGGAATGGCTAAAACAGGGGAGGTGCAGCAAGGTTAAGTGGGTAGCACCCAAGTAGGACAAGATTTTCCCCTATCTAGAGGTCCCTTTTTATTCGGCTTAGTGGGCAGTTGGAATTGCGCACCAACTGCGGGGTTGTCCTTTTCGAGACTGTCTAGTAAGGGATGGTTCCGGCCTTGTATTGCAGGGGATTTAGGGTGGATCCTCGGTACGTTGATCTAGGCCACGTACTGTGACGGGCGGTACCCCAGCAGCCCTGCCATTTTATGGAATCCAATCTCCAATAAGCACCATCGGATTTGATTGTATTACCCACTTTGTTGGCTAGTATGCTGGAATTTAATCATGTAACAATTTCAGCTATTTCTTATTTACTTGAAAACCCTAGACCTATTATAATATCACTGGATTTCCTATCAAATGTTTTGGTTAGCGTAAGGTAAAAACTTACCCATGTTTATGTGTGGGAAGTCTTACGTGATACCTTTGTTTTCAAAGGATTATCAGAGTTAAGCAACTTTAACCTGTTACTCACACCAGACCCATGTCTGACCCGGAGTTTATTTTCTGTTTTATTAAACTCTTGGGTACTCAAATTTTTACGAGTAGCCAAGGGATTCAGGTTAGCTTTGACGAATTCTGGAGGAGGAATGGAGCAGGAGGCTTCAGTGTAAAGATATATATTGGTTCCGCTGTGTTGGTGTTTATTTGTATCTCTGTGTTGTATTGAATTGTAATAACTAGACAGGTGTTTATAACTGTCTAGTATGTGATGTATAATCTGTGTAACTCTGATTGATGTTGTATACTATGTAATATTTATGTGATTAATATAATTTATTCGTTCCGCTGTTGAGATTCTGATGTTGTTTCTTCTTTCTTCTCTATCTTTTCTCTTTTCTATCCCTTTCTTTCTTCAAAATGATGCGACTTTCTCGTTGATGAAAGTTGGGTCGTGACAGTTGGTATCAGAGCGCTATGTTGAGTGAATACCTAGTCTTTGGAGTGATTTCTATCTTTCTTGAGAGAGCGTATTTGTAATTTTGAATATATATATATATATATGTATATCTATATTTCTACTTTTCTGTTGGGTTACCTGTTCGGGTTTTCCAATATAAGATATAAAGGTAGATATGGTAGTGGTGCGTGTAAAACGACTACCAATGGTTGGAGTTTGTTGAGGTTGGAAGTGTATCTACCGAGACTGTAGTCCAAACACCGTCTCGAGTGAACTTTTGTTATGGTGTAAGGATTTCACCAATCTCTGAAGGAAACCTGTTAGGGTTCGGAGTCCATTTTTGAAGTGCAAGTTTGGATGAGTAAAATTTGGATTTTGACAGTTGAGCAGAAGCTATTGATGGTATCTTAGTAACTCAGGAAGTAGTAGCTGTGTGATGAGACGTAGTGGCTATGGGTTGTTTTCGAAGATGTTTCTCAAGGAGCTTGGATAAGGAAGTGTGTCTGCATCGGTGTTGAGGCTGTGTTCAGCTGGGTGTTTGTGTTTAGCTGTGAGGCCTGAGTTTCTCGAGGAGTTTGGATTAGGAAGTCTTTGGCATCGGTGGTAGTGTCGCAGCTCAGATTGTTCTATGTGCAGGCAAGGAGGTCATCTGTCAGCAGTTTTCTAGAGGTAAAATTCAGAAGCAGCAGTTATGTTGACCCATTTCTTCGATGGATTGGCTAGATAGGATTAAGCTATTCTGATTGGTAGAGAGAGAACAGTTTTCTTTGGATATTAGATTGAGTTGATCGCAAAAGTGACTTGCGATAGTTGAGTGTTCTCTTGGTTTGTTAGAGATCTTTCCGGATATCATTGAAGAGGTTAGTGGTTTTCCTTAGCATTTGGAGATTGAGTTTTCATATCGACTAGGATTCCAGGAGTGGTACCGATGGTTCCTAGAGAGATGTTTTTGGTGAAGCAGATTAGAATATCATGGGATTTCTGAGTTTTCTCTTTATGGATCTGTTGAACCATATTTCTGGGATGTGTTGTCCAGTTTGTGCTCGTGTGCATCATCAGCATTTTCATCTACTCCAGATCAGAGTTGTGCAGCGGAAGTAGTTGGGAGTGCATCTGTTTTTCTTTTCCAGAAAGGAGAAGTTGTTTTCTACTAATGATAGTAGAGGCTGTGTTCTTGATTATTTTGGTCGAAGTTGTTTTGTGAGGCATCAGCGAAGATTGAGCTGATCAGTAGGGATGAAGTCAGCCCTGGATCGTCAGAAGAGTTTGGTGGATAAGAGACGGAGGAATTTGGATTTCGAAGTCGGAGATTTGATTTTGGGTAAGTTTTCTCCAATGAAAGGAGCTATATAATTTGGTAAAATTGGGAAGCTAGCTCCGAGGTGTTTTTGATTTTCTCTATGTTCTAGTGAGGATAAGTGTTTGGTCTTCAGGAGTGAACTGCCAGTTTGGATAACTGGGATTCGATGTATTTCACGTATCTCTGAGGGAGTACGTGTATAATCCATCTCTGGTTTTGGGAACCAGGAGTCCAGGAAGGTTTGGTTGTTGAGTTAGACTTGTCTATAGTCTGATATCCTGTCTAGTTTTGTAAATCTAGATGAGTAGGAGCTCTGTAGCTTTGTAGTATAGTTTTGTTTGGGTTTTGTAGGGCGAGTATCCCGGTATTTTTACTTGGGAAACTCTAGGAAATTCTATCCACAATTTTGTCTGGATAGTTAGATTTGTTTGATTAGATGAGTTGGTTGCTATGATTGTTAGCATATGATTAATATATGCTTGTGTTTTTTTAAAATTAAATCATTAATGAGATTATTAAAGACCTTTGTTTTAAATTTCGGGGACGAAATTCTTTTAAGGGTGGAGGAATGTGATATCCCGGAATTTTTAGCAATATCAATTTAATAATCTGTATTGAAATTTAAATTGATTTGATAATTTTTGTTGATAAATTTAAATTGATTTAATAATATTCTTTAATAAATATTTAATTGGTGATTTTATCTTTTAAAAAGCTAATAAATTGTTTCTATTTATAATGTGTATATATTTGTATATATTGTAAATAGAAATCTTTAGTTTAAATTTAATAAATAAATAAATAAATCTTGTTTTCAAATTCTAATAAAGTTTGTTAATTTGGAAATTATGATTTAATTTAAATATATATGGTTTTAAAATATTTAAGATAAATGTTTAATTGATTAAATTATATCTTAGCTTAAGTTTAAGATTAATTAAAAGGTTTGTTTTAAAATATTATTTAATAAATATGATATATTAATCCATTTAATAATAATAGGAATTTATAATCTCTTTTAAATATTATTTAAATTTGACAAATTATTATTTTCAAATAACATTATTAATGTATAGTCTTTTATATAAATATAAATAGTTTTATTTTATTTTCTCTAAAAAGTAATTCGTACGTATAAAAATAAATAACTACAAATGAAGTGTTTGGTGGTTTAAGTTTTAAAAGAAATAAAAATAAGTATTTGAGTTAGAAAATAGAAATAAATATGAAAGGGAAAAGTTATGGTTATATAGACTCATGAGTGAACACTTAAGAAAATTCTAGAGATATAGTCTATAGGAATACACATGTTTGCAAGGCAAGAAAATGATATCTCTATACATTCGAAATTAAAAAGAGGATAAGTATTTGTAGACATGAAGGAGACAAGCATTAAATGTTATTATCTCTAGTACACAAATAAGATCATTTCAGCCTCCATGAAGAAAAATCTCTGACCCAAAATTGTACCTGTAAAACAATACTGTAAACTCTTTTCTATATATCAAATCTTCCTTATCTCATTTCGTTCATCAAAGGACTTAGCATACCAGAAATTTTATTACAGCTAAAGCTTTATTTCAACTCAACACAAACATGAAGATCAACAAGGGTTTCAACTAGCAACTTTCAAAGCATTTTCCAGTTTTAAAGTTTTCAAAGCTATTTCAAAAATGTGCTCTGTTCTGCCTTCTCAAATCTGTGAGAAACATCACATTTTTATTTAAATCATAAGTAAAAATAAATGGTTGTATGTTAATCTCTGTGTTAAATGTTGTTTTGAGTATATTCATAAGTATGTTTGTGTATTTACAATGTTGTTTTCCTGGATGTATAGTATGCATGTTGTTTTCCAGAGTACTCTCTGTTTATAGCTTTCAGTTTTTCAAGTTTTGATTTAAATTCAAAACCTTTTGATCTTGACTATGTTTAAATTTAAGATTCAAGTGAAACTTGTTTGTTTAATCACAAACTTTAGTTTAGAATTTTACTTAAGTTAAAATAACTTTAGATTATCACTGGAAACCAAAGTAAATGATCAAGTTTTAAAGTAAGTGAAATTTAAATATCATTATTCATTATTTCAGGGTTAGGATCTGAAACAACATTTAAAAACATGAATTTTAAAACTAAAATCAAGATTTTTAGTTTGGGATTAAGGGTGCAGTTCTGAGATGAAATAAAAAGGGAAATTTGGGATTTTTGGGTGATCTCTGCATTTTTAAAGGTCGGGATCTTGGGTGATGATGGAGGAGTGATCAGTGATCATGAGAAAAATGGCTGTTGCTGATGCAATTCAGTAAGGAGGTAGCAGCAGTTGAATCTTTTTTGGAACCCTAGTTTTAACTAGGTTTAATGGTTTGGTCACCATGGTTTCTATAATTGATCGAGTGTAGTGGGGTTTTGAGTGATGGAAGATTGGTCATGGACGAGGTCATGACCGAAGTTGTAGATTTTCTGGTGGCCGGAGTTTCGAGAATGTGGTGTTTCCAGGTTTGGCTTCTAGTTCCAGTTTTGGGTTTGAAGCTCGACTTTGATTTCGAGTTGTTTTGGATGTTCTGATGATCGAGGACGTATGTGTGGATGATCGCCGATGTGAGGAGGTTGTCGTGGATGATCGGAAGTGGCGGCATCGCTGGTGCATGTGCACTGTTTATTTTTGGTGAAGATTGGTTTTGGGCAGAGGGTTTGTATTCGAGTTTTCTCGAGTAATTCGTGTTTTGGCTTGAAGTAGTGTAAGGTTCTACTCGGGGAAATTTAGGGGTGGCTCGGGTCAAATGTTTTGTTACAGGTTTCAAACCTGTTCTGTTTTTTTTCTTTAATTTTAAAAATGATTTTAAAATATAAAGCAGAGTTTAAACTAAGTTTAAATCAAAGTTTAAATCTGGATTTAAGTTAGTTTAAATCTCAGTTTTAAAATAAAGGAAAGTTTTTAAATTTAAAATGTTTTAAACAACTTTGGATGTTTAAAGCATAATCTAAATAGTTTGGATTTAATAATGAATTTGGTTATCAAATTCTTTTAAACTTCTTTTATAAGGTAAGTATTTCTTTAACATGAGATTTAAAAGGTTTTTTAATTGTTTAAAACTTAGTTAAAGCTAAATTTGTATTCATTTTTAAATCTTAAATTTAAAATGAAATTTATAAGTAAATTTGAAAGTAAAATGTTTCCAAATGTATTTGTAAATGATAATTAAGTCATTTATAAGAATAATGACTTTGTCTTAAAAGATAATTAAGATTTAATGATTTGGATTCATTAAATTATTAAGATAATTAAAAATGGATAATTAATTAATTTAATTAATTAATGATATGGATGATTAATTAAGTAATTAAGAGTTTTAAATTAATTAATTAAAGTTTAAGACTAATTATTTTAGGAATAATTAATTTGTAATTAAGAATCATTAATTAAATAAGATTAGATTTTAATTAATGGTTAAATATTAATTAATCAAGTAATTAAAGATTAATTAAGTTACAGTTAAAACTTAAATTAATTAAATAATTAGAGGTTAATTAATTGATTATGAAAGATTTATTAATTGTGATTAATAATAATTAATGTAAGTTGAATTTCTTAAGAAAAGAAATTAAAAATTATTAATAGTTAATGAAGGTCATTAACTAGGATTATTTATTAATTAATGTGATTAGTTTTAATAATTAATTAGATTAATTAATTCAGGATAATCATTTATGAAATGGGATAAGTATAATTATTTAATGGAAGTAATTAAGGAATTAATTACTCAATGTAATTAATTGAGTTTAATGTGATTAGTTTAAGTTAATTAATTAAGTTTAATTAATTTAAGATAATCATTGGATGATTTGATAAGTAATTACTTAATGTAATTAATTAGTGAAGTAATTAATGGTAATTACTTAGTGAAGTAATTAATGGTAATTACTGGATGTAATTAATTGAAGATGATTTTAAATATGGAAGTAATTTGGATTAAATTACTTTGTGTAATTAATCAAGGGATTAATTAAGAAAATTAATTAAGGAGTAATTAATTTATTTAATGAAGTAATTAAGGGTAGTTAATTACTGGATGTGATTAATCAAGAGGGATTAATAATTGTGGTTTAAGTAAAGATTTAATTACTTAATGTAATTAATTTAAATAGAATAATTAATCAAAAATGTAATTAGGGATTATTAATTTATATAATCAATGATGTAATTAAGGGTTGATTAATTAAGATTTATTAATCAATAATAAGTAATTTTGAGTAATTAATTAATGTAATTAATTTTAGTTAATTAATTAATGAAGTAATTAAAGGTTAATTACTGTATTTGGTTAAGAATAATTAATTTGTGAAATTAATTAAGGATAATTACTTAAATGTAATTAAAGGATAATTAATCAGGGTGATTAATTAAAGTGGATAATTAGAGAGTGATTAATTAATTTATTTGTAATTAATTAATGGTTATGTAAGCAAGATTTATAATGATGAAGTAATTAATTTAGTTTACTTTAAATTAATTAGAAATGAAGTAATTAATTTAATTCATTTTAAATTAATTATATTGTGATTAATCATTGCTTGTGTATGAATGGATGATATTGGTTGCCTTGAATGGTTTGAGATCTCAAATATGAGATAAGTGATGCTGTGTGATATGGATGCTTTGGTTGCATTGTGATGATAATATGAATTATCTACTTGTGATGATAATGTGGATTATCTGTTTAGGATGATAATGTTGATTATCTATTGTGAATTATCTATCTGTGTGTACATAGATAATAGAATTGAATTGTTTTAAACCTTAAAACAACTTGGCCTTTAAGATACGTTTTGGATTTCGATGAGACCGGGATCGGGTTTCCAGATTTGGATATCCGAAAACCACATCGATCCAAATTAACGATAGGTCGTGAATCTCAAGTGAAGATGAAGATTCAGAGTGCAGGGTTATCGTCGTTAACTCTAAGGGTGATTCCGAAATGAGTGTAACGAGATAATGCCTTCGGTTTCGTTGGAACCCGGAATGAACTTGTATGGATTGAATGATTTTAGAACATCATCAGGAGGACGATGAGCATTCTAAGAGATGTGTTCTCTAAAGGTAATCGTAGCCTCAAGCCTCATCAACCGGGAATGGCTAAAACATGGGAGGTGCAACAAGGTTAAGTGGGTAGCACCCAAGTAGGACAAGATTTTCCCCTATCTAGAGGTCCCTTTTTATTCGGCTTAGTGGGCAGTTGGAATTGCGCACCAACTGCGGGGTTGTCTTGTTCGGGACTGTCCAGTAAGGGATGGTTCCAGCCTTGTGTTGCAGGGGATTTAGGGTGGATCCTCGGTGCGTTGATCTAGGCCACGTACTGTGACGGGCGGTACCCCAGTAGCCCTGCCATTGTGTGGAATCCAATCTCCAATAAGCACCATTGGATTTGATTGTATTACCCATTTCGTTGGCTAGTATGCTGGAATTTGATCATGTAACAATTTTAGTTATTTCTTTTTTACTTGAAAACCCTAGACCTATTATAATATCACTGGATTTCCTATCAAATGTTTTGGTTAGCGTAAGGTAAAAACTTACCCATGTTTATGTGTAGGAAGTCTTACGTGATACCTTTGTTTTCAAAGGATTATCAAAGTTAATCAACTTTAACCTGTTACTCACACCAGACCCATGTCTGACCCGGAGTTTATTTTCTGTTTTATTAAACTCTTGGGTACTCAAATTTTTACGAGTAGCCAAGGGGCTCAGGTTAGCTTTGACGAATTCTAGAGGAGCAATGGAGCAGGAGGCTTCAGCGTATAGATATATATTGGTTCCGCTGTGTTAGTGTTTATCTGTATCTCTGTGTTGTATTGAATTGTAATAACTAGACAGGTGTTTATAACTGTCTAGTATGTGATGTATAATCTGTGTAACTCTGATTGATGTTGTGTACTATGTAATATTTATGTGATTAATATAATTTATTCGTTCCGCTGTTGAGATTCTGATGTTGTTTCTTCTTTCTTCTCTATCTTTTCTCTTTTCTATCCCTTTCTTTCTTCAAGATGATGCGACTTTCTAGTTGATGAAAGTTGGGTCATGACACCAAAATTATTAGAACAAATGGAAATAGAGTTTACAAAAGACAACACCAAACTTTTCAATTGATTTTGCTTGACAACAAATCACTTTTGCTCGTCCACAAAGCTATATAGGTTCAGCCTTGGTGATGTTTTAGCTAGAGTATGGATCTAGTTTGGACTCATATAGGCATGGCTACAAGTAAAAGTGAAGGGGTAGGAGTTACTAGTGAAGGAAGATCAAAGGTTAAGGCAAAAAGAGGAGTTTTGATGTAACTTTTAGGCTTCGCCATGCATGAATTGGCTTGGCCTTGGCATGTACAAACCTGGTGGTGGCTGGAGTGAAGGCCAAGGGTGGTGAACTTGATGGTGGTGGCGGCTAAGGTGGTGTCCAAAGAAACATATGAAGGGTATGGTGAAAACTAGTTATGCTATGCATGGTTTCAAGGGGTTTTTGCAACTTTTAGTGGTGTTTTGCATCATGGAATGGTCATGGCCAGTTTTGGTCAGAGGAAGAGGGTGTTAGGCCGTGTATGGTGATGGGAAGGAGGTGTTGTGGTGGTCGGTGAAGGTGGTGAGGGGTTTAGGCCGAGCAAAGCACATGAAGATCAAGCAAAACAATGGAAAATTCAATAGAAAAGTGAAGAGAAAAGTAGAAAAAAAAGGAAGCCATTACCTTTTTCTCAGATCTGAAAATAGGCGTGAGAATTGAGATAAGAAGAGATGTTTTTCACGTGAATTTCATAAAGAAAAAGTCACGGCTATCAAGGAGAAGTTATGGTAGAAAATCAAGGGATGGGAAGATAAAAAGGTAATAAATCAAAACGTAACGTAAGCCTTTAAATAAAAAATAGGTAACGTAACTAAATTTGATTTGTTTCCCATCTATTTAATAAAATATATGCCAAATAAGTAATTCAATAAATACATACCGTTTATATAAACACTACATAAATAAATAAGAAAACGGTTATAGAAACGTATAAATTAATTGCTATTTACATCTTTGTATGTTACTTAATTTACAAAGTATATATCCAAATTAAGTGAAACAAAAATGGACAAATGTTGTAAATATATACATAACATGAAATGTTACATATATATACACAATTATAACATGATATATCAACCAAAAATATTACTTATATTAATTAAAATAAACATTTAAAGATATGCCTTTTAAAACAATAACGTACATATATATATGAAATTTCTTTCCAAGAAATAAATAGGGATCTAAATACTTATCCATTTAATTACTAAATGAATGTATAAATAAAAAAAATAAGGTAGATATATATATTATGAAGAATAAATAAATAGTTTTAGGAAAAGTAGGAAATAAATAAAGAAAATACTTTATTTAATGGAAACTAGAATTAAAGATTGAAAACAATATACAATCAACATTTGAACATTATAACTACACTTTAAAAATGTTTTAAAAATTAAATAAATGCAAAACATATCATGTTACACAAATTAGAACATGATTTTACAAACAAAGATATTATTTATATAAATTTAAAATAAACAAATTTGTTAAATAAAACAATTTACACACAATATCGTAAAAAGCATAACTTTCACAATATTAATCCGATTTGAACGAAACGAAAAGCATTATTCTTGAAATTAAATCTATTTTCATAATAAAAGATAAAATTAAAAATTTCCAATATTTAAATTTTAAATTTAAAAGTCAAAGTTTGACCATTTTGACCAAAATCCACTTTTAATAAATAAAATAAAGTTTTCAAATCAGGAAATTCAATTTAAAATAATTAAAATATACAATTAAAACAATCACAAAATACAGGGTTGTTACACTCCCCCCCACTCAAATCTTTTCGTCCTCGAAAAGGAATGAGGTATGGAAACGCAGAAAAGATAGAATGTAATAGGATTAAAACAAGATGACAAGAAGATTAAAATTATACCTGATAACTGTTGTTATAGGTAAGTTTAACAAGGTGGAGAATACGAATAGCTAGAAGGGAAAATAGGACGAAAAACAAGGATGAGCCATTAATTAAAATTGTTGGTTAAAGAGGTAAACAATATTTAAAACACTTTAAAATCCTTTAGAAAGGAAAATAACTGATCAAAATATCCTTTATATAACACTTTATCAGAATACTTTTATAACTCGATATCTTAACAAGTTTATCCTTGTTCCTGCAGACTCTCGCAGTGCGTTGATCAGGCGCAAAGCTAGAATTCTCTAGGTACTTAGTAGACTTGTTTCAAAACCCAGTGAAAATACTGGAAAACTTTTTAAAAACAGATATGGAAAGTACAATCCAAACAAAATAACCAAAACCTTTGTCTAACCATGGTTCGCAGATACACAATGGTTATGCCTGGATCCCCTAGGAAACAATCCATATCCGTAAGCTTTCTCAGCCCTGCGAGTTACACCATGATGACTAGTAGAATGCAAGATACACAATGGTTATGCCTGGATCCCCCAGGAAATAATCCATACCCCAAGGCCATCTCAGCCAGGAAGTTTCGCTACTAATGTGACCTACATAGATTGCAGGATACACAATGATTACGCTTGGATCCCCTAGGAAACAATCTGTACCCCTAGGCTATCTCAGTCAAGCTGTTGCGCTATGCAGTCGCGCTCATAAGACCATGGGTAACGCCATGGAATTCGATGGAAACTCGAGTATCATATCCGAAAAACCAAAAATCAGAGAAATATCGATAGAATGAATCCACAATGTGGCCACAAAGCGGATATCAAGCAGAAGGCACTATCCATATCTTTACTTCGAAAACATGTACCATATAGTACCTTTCAAATCACTTTCAAATATCATACTTATATAAAGTCCATTATATATAAGATTTCATTTTCAAATCAAATACTTTACAAAATCAATAGTATATCAAATCACACTTATATAGACTTCAATTATATAAGATTTCACTTTTCAAATTTAGTACCTTTTCAAATCCATAGTTTTCGAATCAACATCATACTTATACAAACCAAATTTTTTATATAAGTTCGATAACTCCCAAATCAAGTATTTAGTAACACAAGGTTCTCAAATTTCAGTTTGTTTCAATATTAATACAATTTTCAAAATCGTATACGCTTTCACCAAATTATTCGTGCAAATCAAATATCTTCAGTTCCAAAGTTTCCAAAATGATAAATTTAGATAATAAATCCAAATTTCGAATCAATATAATTTAAGTCAACCAATTTATTTCCAAAATCAACGGTTTTCAAAATCATCTTATACTTACATAAAGTCCATCTTATATAAGGATCAAAATTTTCAAACATAAATTTCGCTGCATGAAGAGCCATATGGGATTGAACATCTTTTCTTTATAAAAGATTTTTAATTTAGAATAGTTGTATATAAAATAGTTTGTACGTAAAATAGAATAAAACAGTTTGTTTAAGAAGAATAAAAGAAAAATAGTTTTGAAAAATGGTTTTAAATTGATAATAGTTTTTCATAAAAGAAAAAAATTCCAATTAAATTACAAAGATATCCAACCCAACAACTTCCAATTTCAGCGTCAAGTATATCAATGATATTAGAATATAAGATGTACATACGTCATCATTTCGCAAAATTTTTTATTCGATCGCTCGCTCGATCACACAAGTTCGCTTTCGAACTAGTATTGTCCATTCGACTTCCCTAATGCGGATTTCGATATGGTCTCTTGACTAGAAACCATCAGTCCCCTTGCATAGCCATATACTACGATAGAGAATTCTAGAATCAAGCCAAAAATCCATATTAAATATTCGCCATCAAGAATTAAATGAAAAATCCTAACACGAAATGGTGTAATTCACCTCGAACTTGTGTACTCAAACTTGGATCAAATTAATTATGCGAATAAAACAGCATACGTACAACTTATGTATCTATTCCAACTTGTTAAATATATTGTTTCATAAAGATGTTACTAAGTTAATTAAAACATTTAAACTAATTTTTTTTTTCAAAATATTTTGAAGACCAATTTTTTTCAAAATATTTCAAATCTAAATTTCATATTAGAAAGATTCAAAGTAGCCTTATTCATTTACTTAACAAAACAGTTTCAACTTATTTAAATCATATTACTACATACTTTAAACATACATACCAAACTTACATACTTTATACTTTTCAAAATTACTTAGCTTGGAAAAGTTAACCTTGATTTGAAGTGCTCGAACCTTCAAAATAGTCGAAGAAATCATATTTTCAATCCAAGAGTTGGAAATCACCAACAAATCAGTAAATAAATTCCAAAAGATAGAGTTATATCAAATCAAATCCAAAACTCAAGAACTGAACACCGGCTCATTTCAAATTGTTCAAATATATATACATATATCTTTCGAATATCACATCACACTTCGGAATTTGAAATCAAAAATTGGTTTCACAAATCAATCGCATAGCAAAGCTACCGAAGTGGCCTCTCCCCCACTCTGAAACTCGAAAATCAATGTCGATTATGCATGCATTCATCACCGAGACTATTTTACAACGACATAAGTGGGTTATGGACTTCTATTTTCTCGAAAACTTCTTTTGAAATTTCTTCGAAATCGTTTGAAACTCATTAAAATCATTTGAAACATTTCATATTCGGAAAATACTTTCAAATCATTTTATTTATTATTTCAAAACCTTAAACCAATTTCAAAACGCAGGAGTTCAATCACTCAAATTCAGATTCAAAACCTTCAGTTATAAATCATTTATATGAAACCATTTCTTATATAATTTTCAAAATTCCAAATCCTTTCAAAACTTCAAATTCTCATTTTAAAAGGGTATATAATCCTTATCGAAAACATTTCACTTATATATATAAAATATGGTCATCCTTATCAAAATAACAATTTCGATGAATACACAAATTCCAAAATACAATCAACCACAAATTTCCAAGGGATGATTCAAGGATGGATTTCAAAAAAAAATAGAGATTCAAATTTAGAGGAACTCTAATTAAATAGAATTCTGATTCGAAGATAAGCTCGAACGAAGGTGAGATAAATTAAATTACCAAGTAGAAGATGGATAAACTCATATAAATCGCGAGCGACCTTAACCGGGTCAATCGTGATTTCAGGAATATAATCAATGCGAAAATCTAAGGTAAATCGACCTTCGATCGCCAGAGATAGAATCCATGTATAGCTGAAGGTAGAAAACATCGTAAACCGAGGATACAGAAATCTCCGATGAATCACTGCCAATTATAAGGGAGTTTCACCTTTTACAAATCATTCAAAGATTGGCGGAATTGCCGATCTTTATAGAGGTCATTCAAAGTGTGGTTATGCAATGTTCCACAATCAAAAGAATACAAAAAGGGGAACATGAATGGATTTCAGAACAAGCGGGAGCATTCCAAAGTTCAAAGGAATCCTAATCGATAAGAATCCTAAGAAAGATTAGAGATATATAACCTATATCAATATGAAAAAAAATTCCCATTCAAAATTTGGAAAGACTCAAATTCATATCAAACGAAAACAGGAACATAAATATCTTCAGTTTGACAACTTTAGCTAAGCAAAAGACACAATAGAGTTCACTTAAAGCAACCTAACAAACTATAGATTTTGCCATACCCAAAATAGATTTCTATCAACAATGAATCTAGATCAAACAAGTTAGAAGTTCCAAATTTAAGAGGATCCTAATCAAAGAAATTACTAACAAGGTGGATACAAAAGGAATGAAGTTTAGAAATTTTGTGACGACCGCCCATAACCCCTGCACTGAACCTAGAGAAAGTGTGCTGTAAAGTGTGCCAGGCAGCCATGGACGATTGTCAGGGTAAATTAAAACAACAGAATCTATCGTATTACTCACAGCGCATGGACAAAATACAATAGAACATATATATAGTGAAGCTTCACAGAATAGAATCTCATCAATAAAACTTCATAATAGTTGAATACAAACATCTGAATCGTCAATACAACAAGCCTCACTACATATCACTCAGAGAATACAAAGCAGTGGAACATTCAGTACATATGATAAGAAAATAATATGCAACTCTCCAGCTCGTCTTCGATATCAGCACCGTGGGAAACAAGATCAGCACCTGTCACCTGCTACCTAGTCTGCCCATCCCAAAATGGACGAACAACCCAAGGCAATAAGAGTTAAAAACATAAAGCCTTGAGTCAGACAACAGTCTTTGTGACGACCCGGAATTTTTGTATATTTGAAATTGGAATATTTAATTAATTTTAAATATTCAGAGGTTAATTATAAACTTAAATTTCAAATATCGCTGTTATTGAGTAATTTAATAATTAAATTAAATTTATTTGAAGTTGGATAAAATAGTAAATCTGGTATTCTAAGCTGATTAAAAATATTTCAAAAGCTTGTAAAATTCATATTGATAACACTGAAGATAATAGAAGCTTCAGAATTTAATTTGAAACTGATTTGTTCAATTTTGAAATTATATCGTTTGAATCGATATTTAAAAATAGCCTTCCGAGGCACAGTCTCGGAATTCGACGAAACCAGTTCCATTGAGTCCGTAATATTGAATTATTGTTGGATTTCAAATTTCATAATTTTCGGAGTTGTTATGTGAGCACACGGTGAGTAAACGCGTTGAAAATTAAATCGAATTCAATTTAAATTTAATTTTTAAATTTGTCAACATCAGCTGAAAATCCTTCTCCATCAACACGTTTCAAAACACTGCTTTAACACTCAACCCATCCTTCTCCCTTCTTTCCGCCAGGAATCACGATACGAAATCGTGCAAGCTTGTCTCAGTTCATTTTTAAATACTTTCCCCCTTTTCTCTTCAGTAAACCAAAAAAAAACAAGTTCAAAATCAAACAATATTAATGGCCCCAGCTTCGAAACGAAAGGGAATCGAAACGAAACCCTTTCTCGTTTAAAACAAAACCACGAACCCTCCTCGTTCAAACTTCAGATCGCATATAGGAGAAAATGGTGATCGAAGCTGCTCATTTCCATTCCTTCTCTCTTCCGATTCAAATTCAACTATGGCATTTTTTGGGTCGCTCGTACTCGTGCGCGCGTTTCATCGGGAGGGTCGTGCTCGCGGTGACGATGGGTTCTCGCGAGTTGTACGTGCGAAGACGAGGCCGCGTGATGTTGTTCTTCGTGGGGATTCGTTGTTGATGGAACGAAGTTCGAATCGAGTAGGGTTGTGAAGCGATTGAGGGGTCAAAGCAGCGTGGCTCGTTCGCGATTGCAGACTTGATTGGGAATCGACTTTGGGGAATTGATCGCGACTGCCAAAGGTTCGAATAGGCGGTGGTTAGAGTCGTGAGTGACTGGGCGAGTTCATTATCGTGAGGTCGAATCTCGCTTGGAGCTTTGAGTAGAACTCCTTGGTTTGATTTTCGCGATCGAGTTTAAGGTAATTTAAATCTAACATTTTAAACTTTTCGTCACTTAAGTTTAAACTTGTGAAGCAATAATTATTTAAATTATCAGGTATTAACTACAGGTTATAAAACAGTTGTTTAAAGTTTAATCGGTTATATATAATATAGGACAACAAGGTATATCCTAGTTTTTCATTTCAATTTAAATTCGATAACTTGTATTTTAGTTTAAAGGAGAATAAACTGATATTGAAGGGTTGCTTTGATAATTTTTGGGAAAACCAGAAAACAAGGTTATATTTTTACAGTAAAATAGGAAATTGGTTTATAAAGTTTGGAAAATTAAATATATAAACATATACACATATTTTAGAAATGTTTTGTAGACTTGGGAAAGCATAGGAATTTATACAAAGATTGGATTTTTATCTATATAGATAGATTATCTTTATAAATATATGTGAAGTTTCACCAATAAAATAAAATAAAATAAGTATACATTTTAATCTACAAGTGTATTTTTAAATCCAAGGTTTAAATTTATTTGAAAGGATAAAGAATTTATTTTAAATGGAGTAAATTTATCTAAAGGGAGGTAATTGTTCAATAAGTAAGAATATTAATAAAAATCATCTAAATGTTATATTAGGTCTGGAATCGGGGAAAGACAGACCGGTTTGGATTGGTTGGAAAATAAAAAATCAAAGGTGAGTTAATCTCACTCAGTTAAATTATAATTTAAATTTAATTGGTTAAATTTAAATATTGATGGATGATTGAATTGGTTGATTTGATTGATGTGATATATATAGTAGTATATACCAATATATATATATATTGGCATATATATATATATATTGGAGTTGTTGATATTCCCACATTATATAGTGGATGAGACCCTATGCGCCGCATAATAGCGGATGATATTTTATAAATCCCATATACCGCGATATTCCACTTTGAAGTGAAAGTGGTATTGTGCTAACATCTGTGGATGCAGGGAAACAGGTTGGAGGGATCCAACTGGATTCCTCAAAATATTTAATTTTGTTTAAATATTCTGTGATATGATTGTTGATATCTTGTGATGATTTATATTGGATAATCTGGTTGGATTGAATTTCCCAGTATAATGAGTTATCAAAAGCAATTGAATTGGATTTTTGGAAAGAAATAAAGAATAAAATTTAAGTTAAGTAATTCTAGTGAATTCGAATAAATTAAATATGGAAAAGAGGAATTTTGAATAAACAGAGAAATATTGAATTTAAAGAAAACTTATGTGATGTCATTCAAAGGGATAAATAATTTATTTTAATTCAATGTTTAAATGTAATTAAAAAGAAAGAAGGAATTTAGGAAATCTGAAACTTGTGTTTCGGTTTAAAGATTTTAAATCATAATGAGAAATAAAACCTGGAAGTTAATGAATTTGGAAATAAATGGATTAAGTAAGGAAATTTATTTCAAAGTAAATTGGAAAATCAATTGTAAATTGATTTAAATATTTTGGGATTTGAAATTTAAGAGAAATGAGATTTTGGAGATATAAACTGGGTTTATAAAGTGAAATGGAATATCAGAGGATATTTGAAATATAAATTCAAGGTGGGAATTTATAAAAGGAATATGAATTGGTTTAAAAATAAGTGTTGATTTATTTTTAAAAGGATGTGAAGAGAAGTGTATTTCTCTGGATAGCCAAGTACGGTTTCAAAGCAATTTTTAATATAAGTTAAAAGTTCTAATTTCTTTAAAAATGCATGTTTTAGGAAATTGATTATTTCTAAAGGTTAATTTCCAAAGTAAGTATTTTCAAAAATCTATTATTGTAGTAATTATATAAAAGTGATTTGGTATTATGTTTTAAAAGGAGAAATTTAGTTTATATTTATAAAGTGGTTTATTTTAAAGTATATATTTTTAATAAGGTATTAAAGTAGTTTGATTTCAATGTTATAAAATATATTTAAAAATAAAGTGTTTTTAAAATTATTTTAAAATCTAAAAGTATTTTGTACGTGGTGATTCAGTGGAAATAATTATTTGGGAAATGTATTCCGTAAGTGGAAATTGTTTTCAAATGAGCTTTGAAAATTTGGACATATATCTTGGAAAGATATTTGGGCAAATAAATAATGTGGGAAATTATTTATTGTGTGATGGTTGCTTGTGGATGTTAATTGATAGTTAAATAACCGACTATCAATATTGGCCAAATGCGCTGATCGTTTCGGAGAGACCGGGATCGAGTTTCCGTATACCGGGATTCTAGGTCTGGAGACTCGAATACCACTTCGATCCGGTTTGTACGTTTCGTGTAACGTGTTCGGAGTCGAAGATGGAGCTGTGAAGTGCAAGGGCTAGTCGCTACTAATCCTGAGGATATTTCCAAAATGGATGTAGTAGGAATAGTGCCTTCGGTTCCGTTCAGACCCGGGACGGACTTGTATGGACGGATGCTTTCGTGACATCGTCAGGTGGACGATGGGCATTCTAAGGGATATGTGCTATAAAGGTATCGTTTTGCCTCGAACCTCATCAACCGTGAATGACTGAAAATCAGGGGTTATGCAGCAAGGCTTCGTGGGTAGCCCCCACTTGAGAGTAAAGTCATCCCTGTCTAGATGTCCCTTTTATTTCGGCTTAGTGTTGCGGTTGCTGATCCAAACCGTGGGGTGATTTTATTTGGAATTATTCAGTAAGGGATGATTCCGGCCTTGTGTTGCAGGGGAGCGGCGTACTCCTCGTTACTGTGATCTAGGCCACGTACTGTGACAGGTGGTACCCCAGTGCCTAGTCATTCGTTGGAAATCCATTCTCCCTACGTGCCTTGTACGGTATTTGTTTGTATACCTAGTATGCTGGAATTTAATCATGTAACAATTTCAGCTATTTTAATAAGTATTTGTGAATAGACACTATTATAATATCAGAGGATTTTTATAAAAAGTGTTTTAGCTATCGTAAGGTAAAAACCCGACATGTTTATTTGTGGCGTGGTCTTACGAGATGCTTTTATTTTCAAAAGGATTTTTGAAACTTTAATAATCAATTGAGTGTGATTTTCTCACGCTGGTATTCCAGAATGACTCGGGTATTGTTTTATATGATGCTCGGGTCAGACCGAGTATTATAGGTTACAGGATATGATGCTGTGGATCTCAGGAGATGAGCTGGATGGCGAGACGTATCTACCGTACTTGTTTATATATATATATTCCGCTGTGTTGATTGTTGTACTCTGTTGTATTGAGGACATGATATGGTTATTGTCCAGTTGTATGTTATGTGTTCTCTGGTGTATACTCTGATGCTATATTATATAAAACTGATATAGTTTTGATTTGTGTAAAGATCTGTTAAAATATATTATATTTTATTCCGCTGCGATGGTTAGATTCTGATGTTGTTTTCTATTTTTCTTCTTCTACCACTTCTTCTTAACTAAAATGGTTCGATTTTCCGGGTCTGGAAAGTCGGGTCGTTACAGTCTTAGTGAGCAGTAAATTAACTAACTACATACCAAAAACAGCATAAAGGAAAAAGGAATAGGAATACAATCCTCCCACTCCAACCTCTTTCTACAGTGATAGCCCCCAGACACACACTAAGCAGAAGCAAACATAGCAGAGCATACAATGTAAAGTAAAGAAATTATCACTCGAGTCAAGGGCGATGTTTTCCAAGCACAAACCCCCAAGGCCTAAACCAAGATCAGATAAGCACCCAGAAAACACTGCTCTTGAGACCGAATGACGATACAACCAAACATCCATGACTCTGGCTATCACTGTTATCATTGCTTCGATATCACCGTTAATTGAATGACCGGCACATTCTTTCAACCGTCCGTCAAGGGCTAATGGAAACCCCGGTTCTAGACATAACTCTGCACGTCATCGTGACCCGTGCCTAGGACTATCGAATCTGCCTAGAGTACTTGACTATCAATCATTAGTCTTCAGGGACTATCGAATCTTCCCAATGTACTCTTGCTTTGAGCATGCTAGAACCTTCAACAACGATGTAATCTCAGCCTTCTAGTCATCCTCCTCGACGACTATTTCCATACTAGCTCAAGCGCCTCTCGAGCATCCATTATCCTCAACTTGAACCATATCACCGAGTTATCAACATGCTTGGAATGATCCCGTCTGGATTAGACCAAGGCTATCTCATATCATGCTTCGCTTCATCACATCCTCGCAAAGTCTCATCTCAACATCATCATCAAATCTATGCATAAGAGCTTCACCATCCGCTATATATGCCACAAGCAGCTTTCCCAATTCAAGAGCCTTTCTCTTAGCTTTGAAATCATCTTCGGTCTAAATCAAATCATCAATCATCTAATTCATAGCAATCAATCAAATCAAACATTAATCCAAACAATCAAGCATTTAAATATGATCTAAGTAGACAATTATCACAATAATGGCAATTTCGTAATTAAAGAGTTGAAAGTCTAATAAGCATGAAAACATGAACAATATCTCTATAATCTTGATGAATGAACTTGAATAGGTTAACATGCAGTAAAATGGATGTAACATCATCATGAACAATGAATCTGTATGGATCTACACTTAGGATGAAGAAAGTGCATGGAAACCACTACTTTAACACCAAATCAAGCCAACGATCCGATATACTCCTTTGGATCCGTGTGAGGGATAATCACCACTCACCAAATCACCTAAACAACCTCAAATCAACACACTTCAGATCTGGACAGCAAAGGATCTAGCTCGATCAATCACGAATCCGCTTTGAACGTTGAAATCTCTCTTTGAAGAATGTAGATCTTCAATCTATGCTCCTCGATCTTCGATTTGATCTTCGATATGGATAGAAGGAATCACTAGATTAGAGTGGAGAAAAGAAGTGAAGAAGTGTGGAAGTCGAGCTCTCAAAATGGCAGCACTTCGTCGCTTCGAAATCCGGATCCCAAAAAGTGAGAAATGGACGAGTATTTATAGCTGAAATCTTAGGTCGTCTGCCTCTATAAGTCGTCTCCGACTTAACTCCCTCTCCGACTTAACTGCTATGCCAACCTATGACTTATCAAAACCCACTAGTCTACGAATTATAACTTAGCAGGGCCTCCGACTTAACAGATAACTAGGTTACAACTTAACCCCCATACGACCTAAACAACTTAGCAAACTTGCCGATCTATCAGGGTTACGACCTATCAAGATAAGACTTAACCGGGTTATGACTCAACTCCTAAGTCGTCTACGACTTAACGTACCCAGAAACCTACGACCTAAGCTCATGTGTGCCTATATGACCTAACGACTCAGCACACTCGACTCAGCAACAATACCGCCTTAACGAGTCAACTGGGATACGATCTACGACTTATAAAACCTTGCAACCTAAAAACCCCACGACTTATCTATTCTAACTCCTAGGTCGCTCGCGACTTAACACATAGGTTACGACCTAACACTAAGCCAAAACCCAGAGACCTACGACTTAACAGGTAGGCTACGACCTAATCCCTTAAGCTTCCACGCGACCTATCATAAGTCGCGAACAACTGGGATGCGACCTAACTACTAAGTCGTCTAGACGACTTAACCATCCAACACCCACACTTAGGTCGCTCACAACAGTTCCTTAGGTCGTTGCCGACCTATCCTCCTAAGGTTGCTAACTCGCCTAGTTTCCTTAGGTCGTTGCCGACCTAACTCTACCCCACGACCTAACCCCAGAATACCTAGGTCGCCAACTACACTTCCTTAGGTCGCCTAAACCACTTAAGTCGGTCATGACTTATCACTTAGGTCGTTTACGACCTAGGACTTCAACAAAATTTTGCCTAAAATCTGAAATGACTTAACAACGCTAAGAATTCCAGATTTTGACGAACTTTTCGATCCGTAAAAATACGGGTCGTTACATTCTCTCTCCCGTAGGAATTTCGCCCCCGAAATTCCAAACAAACAAAGCAATCAAAGACTATTCTACACGCCTACCATCCATAGCAATCAACAATCCATGCATCCAATTCTAGCTTAGCATGCAGAATTCTAAAACTAGAACAAGTTACAATTTCGTTAGATGACACGACACCTTAGGGCCATACCTTGAAGAGTTCAGGATGAGCTGCCTTCATCCTCTCTTCCACCTCCCACGTACAGTCGTTATCATCATCACTCCATTGTATCTTGAGCAACTTAACTATCTTCCTCCTAAGCTGTTTCGTGTCAGATTCCACAACACGAAGCGGTTTACGAGGTCTTCTATCGACTGGATCAACCTCGAAATCTTCACAGCCATCAGCAGAAACCACTGAATTCGAGTCGTGCACATACTTCCGTAGATACGATACATGAAAAACATTGTGCACGCTCGACATCTTCTCTGGTAACTCCAATCTGTAGGCGAGCTTTCCAATTTGCTCGATGATCAGGAATGGTCCAACAAATCTCGGAGTCAATTTTCCTTTCTTCCCGAATCGAATAACATTCTTCAGTGGAGAAATCTTCACAAAAACCATATCACCTACGTCGAATTCCAAATCCTTTCGACGCTTATCAGCATAACTCTTCTGACGGTCTTGAGCTGCCTTCATTCGTTGCCGAATGATCTCTATACAATCCGAAGTCTGTCGAATCATCTCTGGCCCAAGCATCAACTTTTCTCCGGTCTCTAGCCAACATGTCGGAGAGTTACACGGTCTTCCATACAATGCCTCATATGGTGCCATACCAATGCTTGACTGGTAACTGTTGTTATACGAAAATTCCACCAAATGAAGATGATCTTCCCATGATCCTCCGAAATCCAAAACACAAGCTCTAAGAAGATCTTCCAAAACTCGGTTGACTCTCTCGGTCTGACCATCTGTTTGAGGATGATAGGCTGTACTCAAACACAACTCGGTTCCCAAAACTTCCTGGAAGCTCTTCCAAAATCCACTAGTGAACAATGGGTCTCGATCGCTCACTATACTCTTCGGAATACCATGGAATCGAACTATCCACTTAACATACAACTCAGCCAACTTTGATGCAGTCCTAGTCGATCGAACAGGAATGAATCTTGCACTCTTAGTCAAACGATCTACAATGACCCAAATCCCTTCATTTCCCGTTCTGGTTCTAGGTAGTCCATCAATAAAATCCATCGACACTTGCTCCCACTTCCATGTAGGAACTTCTAATGGCTGAAGAAATCCACTTGGCTTCTTCTATTCGGCTTTTACCAACTCACAGTTCATACACTTGGAAATAAAATTTCCAACATCCTTCTTCATACCTCCCCAGTAATAGGTTCTCTTCATATCCCGATACATCTTATTTCCTCCTGGATGAATTGTCAACTTCGAGTGATGACTTTCCCTCAAAACTTCATTCCTCAATTCATCGATATCGGGAACAACTAGTCGTCCTTGCTTCCGAAGCCAACCCTCTCGATCGACCTCGAATCCTTTATCCTTTTCTGGATCCAATCCAGATTCCAAATCACGGATAATCTTGACAAGCTTATCGTCTCGCTTTTGGCTCTCGCCAATCCTTTCCACAAGAGTAGGTCTTATCGATAAGTTTGCCAACATCTCATGTTCCAATTCACATCTAGGCCTGAAGTCAAATCCAGCTAAATACTCGAGATTCTTCCATTCTGAAAACATGGCTCCCAATCCTGCATGACTTCGACTTAACGCATCTGCAACTGCGTTACCTTTTCCTGGAGTATAAGCTATACCAAAATCATATGATGCTAAAAACTCTAGCCAACGTTGCTGCCGAAGATTCAAATCCTTTTGGGAGAAAAGATACTTCAACGACTTATGATCTATAAACAACTCGAATCGAACTCCCAGTAGATAATGTCTCCACATCTTCAGAGCAAAAACAATCGCCGCTAACTCCAAATCATGAGTCGGGTAATTCCTTTCGTGTGGCTTCAGTTGTCGACTAGCATACGCAACAACTTTATCCCTCTGCATCAGCACTGCTCCAAGTCCAGTACCACATGCATCGGTGTAAACCACCATCTCGTCATTCCCACTTGGAATAGTCAAAACAGGAGCACTCGTCAATCTTTCTTTCAGGATTCTAAAAGCTTGCTCAAACTTATCTTCCCACTTGAACACTAGGTTCTTCTTTGTCAATCCTGTTAATGGTGCAGCCACCTTGGAGAAGTCTTTGATAAACCGTCGATAATATCTTGCAAATCCAAGAAAACTTCTCACATCAGATGGATTCTTAGGTCTAACCCAATCCTGGATTGCTGCCACCTTAGCGGGATCAACCGCTATTCCATTTCCAGAGATAACATGGCCCAAGAACCTCACTTCACTCTTCCAGAAGTGACACTTCGAAAACTTAGCCTTCAGCTGATGTTTTCATAATATTTCCAAAACAATTCGCAAGTGTGTCTTGTGCTCTTCCTCAGTTCTGGAATAAATCAGAATATCATCCACGAACACAAGCACGAACTTGTTCAACTGATCTCTGAACACTCTATTCATAAGATCCACAAAATATGCTGGCGCGTTAGTCAATCCAAACGGCATTACCAGCCACTCAAAGAAACCTGATGGTGTCCGAAAAGCAGTCTTCGGCACACTATCCTTAGCCACTCTCAACTGGTGAAATCCCGTTGCCAAATCCATCTGAGAAAACACCTTGGCTTCATGAAGCTGATCAAACAAGTCATCTATCCTCGGCAATGGATACTTGTTCTTCTTAGTCACTTTATTCAGCTCACGATAATTGACACACAACCTCAACGACCCATCTGCCTTGGTTGCAAACACAACTGGTGCACCCCACTCGGACACACTACGCCGAATGAATCCTTTCTGTAAAAGGTCATCAACCTGCACCCTCAACTCCTGCTGTTCCCTAGGCGCCATCCGCCTAAGAGGCATCACAACAGGTCTGGCTCCTTCAACTAGATCTATACGAAACTCGATCTCTCTATGCGGCGGTAACCCTTTGACCTCGTCAAAGACATCCTCGAATCCATTCGCGATTGGCACCGATGACAGTCCATCCCGTGGAACAACTAGCAAATACATGAAGCTCATGAAGACGCCTTCTTCATGCTTACATCGTATCACAATCTTTCGCCCTTCCACATTCTCAACTGTCACCTCCAACCTTTCGCAATCAACCTTTGCTGCATACTTCCTAAGCCAGTCCATACCTAAAATAATTCCGAACCCCGCAAAGTTCAGAACAAAACAATCACAAACAAAAGAGCAACCATGACTCGATACAATCAGACCACGGCATAGCATACACAAACAAGATGAACCCCCAACTGGATTAATCACAACCAATGGCCTATCAACAATATCCGGTTCCAAACCTAACCGGCCTACAAGATCACTACAAACAAACGAATGCAATGCCCCAGTATCAAACAACACTCTAACTGGAACACCACATATGGAAAGAGTACCTTAAACAACCACACTCTTTCCTTTCTCTTCTGCGGTAGGAGCTTTCGAAGACGATGGAACAGCTCCCAAAGCATAAGCTTGTACAATCTGCTTGTCCCTCCTCAGTTCTGGACAATCCTTCCTGATATGCCCTGGCTTGTCACAGTTGTGACACTTCATAGGTACCTTCAGATTCTTACAATCCTTAGAGAAATGGCTCTTCTACTGACAATTATAGCAAGTCACTTCGCCCTTCGGCTTCTTCTGACCATCCTTACCCTTCTGCTGCTGCTGCTGCTTCCTCTTCTTGTTTCCACCCTGCTGTGGTTTAGACTCTCCCCTGGTCACAGCAACAATAGATCCTTCCTTAGGAAACAGACTCTCATGCCTGAGAGCTTTCTCCACAAGCTTCTCAAATGAATCGTCCAAATGATCCACCAACTGCCTCCCAAGATAACTGCCCAAGCCTGTCACGAACTTCTCATTCTTCTGATATGCAGATTCAATATACGACCGGGCATACTTGGACAAAGCTTCAAACTCAGAAACATACTCAAGAACTGGTCTTCCTCCCTGCTTGAGCTCCACAAACTTCTTGAACAGAACAGACTTCTGAGCAGTAGAAATGAACTTAGCTTCAAATCTGGCTTGGAATTGCTCCCAAGTAATCTCTTCCTCCGGCGTATTGATGGTAATAGAGTTCCACCAATCAGAGGCTCTCACTTGAAGCTGCCTTGATGCCAACTTCCTCTTAGTTGCATCCTCAATTCCCAAATCACCAAAAATCCTTCTACAAGCATCTATCCATCTCTGGACTTCAATGGTTGGTTCTGTTCCCAAGAAAACCTTCCCTCCAAGAGCAGTATAGTCCTTGCACAACTTAGCAAAATCCACCGGTTTTGGAGTTTGGACTTGAACTCCAACATCAATTGCTGCCCCCGGGACTGGCATCCTTCTCATGATCGAAGTCATCATAGCTTCGAACATAGCAGCATAATCAGCAGCCCCTTCAGTAGCACAGCCTTCCCTAGCAGCTGGTCTCCCTCTTCGACTCATTCCCAATATCTATAAAAAGGAATGGTCAGAACATCTTAAGAAACAACTGCTTAAAGGACTCAAACTCTTCTAATCTACTATATTATATATAGTAATCATCCATCAAAATACAATTACGTCTCTCATACGTAGTTACGTCAGCGAGCGTTGGGTAAAATCGATTAACCAATGCTCTGATACCAAATGTGACGACCGCCCATAACCCCTGCACTGAACCTAGAGAAAGTGTGCTGTAAAGTGTGCCAGGCAGCCATGGATGATTGTCAGGGTAAATTAAAACAATAGAATCTATCGTATTACTCACAGCGCATGGACAAAATACAATAGAACATATATATAGTGAAGCTTCACAGAATAGAATCTCATCAATAAAACTTCATAATAGTTGAATACAAACAATTGAATCGTCAATACAACAAGCCTCACTACATATCACTCAGAGAATACAAAGCAGCGGAACATTCAGTACATATGATAAGAAAATAATATGCAACTCTCCAGCTCGTCTTCGATATCAGCACCGTGGGAAACAAGATCAGCACCTGTCACCTGCTACCTAGTCTGCCCGTCCCAAAATGGACGAACAGCCCAAGGCAATAAGAGTTAAAAACATAAAGCCTTGAGTCGGACAACAGTCTTAGTGAGCAGTAAATTAACTAACAACATACCAAAAGAGCATAAAGGAAAAAGGAATAGGAATACAATCCTCCCACTCCAACCTCTTTCTACAGTGATAGCCCCCAGACACACACTAAGCAGAAGCAAACATAGCAGAGCATACAATGTAAAGTAAAGAAATTATCACTCGAGTCAAGGGCGATGTTTTCCAAGAACAAACCCCCAAGGCCTAAACCAAGATCAGATAAGCACCCAGAAAACACTGCTCTTGAGACTGAATGACGATACAACCAAACATCCATGACTCTGGCTATCACTGTTATCATTGCTTCGATATCACCGTTAATTGAATGACCGGCACATTCTTTCAGCCGTCCGTCAAGGGCTAATGGAAACCCCGGTTCTAGACATAACTCTGCACGTCATCGTGACCCGTGCCTAGGACTATCGAATCTGCCCAGAGTACTTGACTATCAATCATTAGTCTTTAGGGACTATCGAATCTTCCCAACGTACTATTGCTTTGAGCATGCTAGAACCTTCAACAACGATTGAATCTCAGCCTTCTAGTCATCCTCCTCGACGACTATTTCCATACTAGCTCAAGCGCCTCTCGAGCATCCATTATCCTCAACTTGAACCATATCACCGAGTTATCAACATGCTTGGAATGATCCCGTCTGGATTAGACCAAGAATATCTCATATCATGCTTCGCTTCATCACATCCTCGCAAAGTCTCATCTCAACATCATCATCAAATCTATGCATAAGAGCTTCACCATCCGCTATATATGCCACAAGCAGCTTTCCCAATTCAAGAGCCTTTCTCTTAGCTTTGAAATCATCTTCGGTCTAAATCAAATCATCAATCATCTAATTCATAGCAATCAATCAAATCAAACATTAATCCAAACAATCAAGCATTTAAATATGATCTAAGTATACAATTATCACAATAATGGCAATTTCGTAATTAAAGAGTTGAAAGTCTAATAAGCATGAAAACATGAATAATATCTCTATAATCTTGATGAATGAACTTGCATAGGTTAACATGTAGTAAAATGGATGTAACATCATCATGAACAATGAATCTATATGGATCTACACTTAGGATGAAGAAAATGCATGGAAACCACTACTTTAACACCAAATCAAGCCAACGATCCGATATACTCCTTTGGATCCGTGTGAGAGATAATCACCACTCACCAAATCACCTAAACAACCTTAAATCAACACACTTCAGATCTGGACAGCGAAGGATCTAGCTCGATCTATCACGAATCCGCTTTGAACGATGAAATCTCTCTTCGAAGAATGTAGATCTTCAATCTATGCTCTTCGATCTTCGATTTGATCTTCGATATGGATAGAAGGAATCACTAGATTAGAGTGGAGAAAAGAAGTGAAGAAGTGTGGAAGTCGAGCTCTCAAAATGGCAGCACTTCGTCGCTTCGAAATCCGGATCCCAAAAAGTGAGAAATGGACGAGTATTTATAGCTGAAATCTTAGGTCGTCTGCCTCTATAAGTCGTCTCTGACTTAACTCCCTCTCCGACTTAACTGCTATGCCAACCTACGACTTATCAAAACCCACTAGTCTACGACTTATAACTTAGCAAGGCCTCCGACTTAAAAGATAACTAGGTTACGACTTAATCCCCATACGACCTAAACAACTTAGCAACCTTGCCGATCTATCAGGGTTACGACCTATCAAGATAAGACTTAACCGGGTTATGACTCAACTCCTAAGTCGTTTACGACTTAACGTACCCAACAACCTACGACCTAAGCTCATGTGTGCCTATATGACCTAACGACTCAGCACACTCGACTCAGCAACAATACCGCCTTAACGAGTCAACTGGGATACGATCTACGACTTATAAAACCTTGCGACCTAAAAACCCCACGACTTATCTATTCTAACTCCTAGGTCGCTCGCGACTTAACACATAGGTTACGACCTAACACTAAGCCAAAACCCAGAGACCTACGACTTAACAGGTAGGCTACGACCTAATCCCTTAAGCTTCCACGCGACCTATCATAAGTCGCGAACAACTGGGATGCGACCTAACTACTAAGTCGTCTAGACGACTTAACCACCCAACACCCACACTTAGGTCGCTCACAACAGTTCCTTAGGTCGTTGCCGACCTATCCTCCTAAGGTTGCTAACTCGCCTAGTTTCCTTAGGTCGTTGTCGACCTAACTCTACCCCACGACCTAACCCCAGAATACCTAGGTCGCCAACTACACTTCCTTAGGTCGCCTAAACCACTTAAGTCGGTCACGACTTATCACTTAGGTCGTTTACGACCTAGGACTTGAACAAAATTTTGCCTAAAATCTAAAATGACTTAACAACGCTAAGAATTTCAGATTTTGACGAACTTTTCGATCCGTAAAAATACGGGTCGTTACAAATTTTTTACTTTCAAAGCAAGAAAATTTATATCAAAATAATCTTTTAAAATATTTTGAAAATCATTTTATACTTCGAAAATATGTTCTCTCACCAAGAAATGATTCTGAGATTGATTTCACTCATTCTAGGGTATTTCTACCCTATCTCTAATGAGTTTTTGCTCCATAGGCTAAGGTTTGCCTAAAACCCAAGCTCTGATACCAAATGTAACATCCCACTATTTTGGACCATTCAAATCGACTATAAATCCACACACATCAGACTTGAATACTTCAAAATAGTGGATTGTCAAGAAAATTTAGGGCAAGTAAAATCAAATACAGAATCACAGACACAGAATATCAGAATAACTCACAGCGGAAATAAAATACCATAGTAGTTCATGAAGCTACTATATACAAACTCTCAAAACATATACAAAATCTCATAGTCAAAATAAATATAATAGAAGTCAGGATACATAAATCAATAATACAGAGACAATACTGAATAGGAAATAACTGAAATAGAAGTCGATGATCCGATAGATAAATAAGCTCCAACAGATCTCTAGCTCTAGAAGGTGAATCCAAAGCTGTGATTCTCAGGCTGACCCGAGCGTAAAGCAAAACACAAAACAATTGAGTCAGGACATACATACTTATATAATGTAAACCAACTCAAGTGAACTGTAAAAGCAATGCACAATAACTCAAAGGATGCTTGGGATCGCCCATCCTTTAAGGATCCGTTAAACAATTAAGCAGAAATAACCGCTATCAGAGAAATGTTCATATTAAAGTAAACAATGCAAATAACAGTGTTAATGTGACTAGGGTAGCGTAGAGCTGCAGTAATCGCTCACCTCTAGCCACACTCTCAAATCAAAGGTGTGCATCAAAATAAATCACAAGGAAATAAAATAGCATACAAAGAAGTGTCCCGGTGGTTAACATTTCAAAATGGTTTATAATTCTGAATTAAAATCATTCATTTAAACCATTAAAAGATGAAGTCATTATACCTTCAAATCAAATATTAAATTCCCAAAATTTCAACCTTTTCTGAGTTCATTTATTCACTTAAATACATTAAAACATTAAAATTCCAGCTTTCATAGCATTTAGAAAGTGCTGCGGTAAGTTATATTTGAAAACAATTCAATTCAGCAAAGACAACCTTTATAAACTGCTGTAATAGTTCAGTTTTAATGGAAAAATAGTTCAATTCAGAAAAGACAGCATTTATAAAACTGCTGCAATTGTTCAGAGTTCAATTTAAAGATTTTAGTTCAATTCAGCAAAGACATCACTTGCAAAGTGCTGTGATAGTCCTTAGTTAGATTTAGCCTTTTAGTTCACTTCTGAAACTACAGCACTTACAAAGTGCTACAGATTCACTTTAGTTCAGATTTTAGTTATTATTCAGAAACGATAGCATTTCTGAAGTGCTACTAATTAAATTTCAAGATTTACACTAAAATTTCAGAAACAATTAAACTTCAATTTAAACCATTTTAATTATATAAAACCATATTTTTCTACTTTAAAAATGGTCATTTAAATACCCTTTAACTTATGATTTCTATAAAGTAAATTCCACAAATAAATATCAAATTTTTCATTACTTCCCTTATTAAATTCAAGTGTACAATTTTCCAATTCTTTACATTCACTTAACACTTTAATTTAATTTATCATTTCAAAAATAAAACTTAATTTCCATTTTATTTTCTTTTACTTAAACTTCCATTTATAAACCAAATCTCACAATTCCAAGTCAAGTTATATTCCAAATTTCCATTTTTAGCATTCATTTGTTTAACATTTTATATTCATAGAAAAATCAATAGCACTTTAATAAATCATTTTAAATTCAAATTTAATCAAAATGTCAAAATTTACATTTTTGAAATACTTAAAAATATCCAGAGAAATATATAAAATAACCATGGGTCTGTATACTATTTTCTAACCTGAGACAAGTGATATAGATAATATATCATTTCAATCCGTAATTTACAAAGAAAATCCGGGTTCTATCATTTCGAACCCGCAATCCCAAGTTAATAAAAATAAATAAAAATCACTCAAGCCTATCATTTCAGCCCATAATGATTTTTCCCTATTCTAAAGTCCATTCGGGTATGTATCATTTCAACCCATAGTGATTCTATTCTACAGGGAACTTGCAATGTGATAAACATAATAGAATAAACAGTAAAATAAAATAAAACATAACATATGACGTGACAAGTTAATTACAAGGTTTAACATCATATAATTTACATCTCAGGCAGTATAACATTATGTAAGTATTTATACACCTTCACTTGCTATCAATTCACTGTTATATAAGTATGAATGTCAGGTGTGATTACTCACCTTTTATGCTAGAGTTAGCAAATCAAAACACACAAACGAATTCCAGAAAGCACGATACGACTTTTGATTTGAGTGGAGAGAGAGAGCCAAGATGTTAATCTTGTATTCAATAACAAAACAAAGCCATATATAAATATAAATACATACCAAAATTATTGGAACAAATGGAAATAGAGTTTACAAAAGACAACACCAAACTTTTCAATTGATTTTGCTTGACTACAAATCACTTTTGCTCGACCGCAAAGCTATATAGGTACGGCCTTGGTGATGATTTAGCTAGAGTATGGATCTAGTTTGGACTCATATAGGCACGGCTACAAGTAAAAGTGAAGGGGTAGGAGTTACTAGTGAAGGAAGATCAAAGGTTAAGGCAAAAAGAGGAGTTTTGGTGCAACTTTTAGGCTTGGCCATGCATGAATTGGCTCGGCCTTGGCATGTACAAAACTGGTGGTGGCTGGAGTGAAGGCCAAGGGTGGTGAACTTGATGGTGGTGGTGGCTAAGGGGGTGGCCAAAGCAACATATAAAGGGTATGGTGAAAACTAGCTAGGCTATGCAGGGTTTCAAGGGGTTTTTGCAACTTTTAGTGGTGTTTTGCATCATGGAATGGTCATGGCCAGTTTTGGTCAGAGGAGGAGGGTGTTAGGCCATGTATGTTGATAGGAAGGAGGTGATGTGGTGGTCAGTGAAGGTGATGAGGGGTTTAGGCCGAGCAAAGCACATGAAGATCGAGCAAAACAATGGAAAATTCAATAGAAAAGTGAAGAGAAAAGTAGAAAAAAGGAAGCCATTACCTTTTTCTCAGATCTGAAAATAGGCGTGAGAATTAAGATAAGAAGAGATGTTTTTCACGTGAATTTCATAAAGAAAAAGTCACGGCTATCAAGGAGAAGTTATGGTAGAAAATCAAGGGATAGGAAGATAAAAAGGTACTAAATCAAAACGTAACGTAAGCCTTTAAATAAAAAACAGGTAACGTAACTAAATTTGATTTGTTTCCCATCTATTTAATAAAATATATGCCAAAGAAATAATTCAATAAATACGTACTATTTATATAAACACTATATAAATATATAAGAAAACGGTTATAGAAACGTATAAATTAATTGCTATTTACATCTCTGTATGTTACTTAATTTACAAAGTATATATCCAAATTAAGTGAAACAAAAACGGACAAATGTTGTAAATATATACATAACATGAAATGTTACATATATATACAGAATTATAACATGATATATCAACCAAAAATATTACTTATATTAATTAAAATAAACATTTAAAGGTATGCCTTTTAAAACAATAACGTACATATATATATGAAATTTCTTTCCAAGAAATAAATAGTGATCTAAATACTTATCCATTTAATTACTAAATGAATGTATCAATAAGAAAAATAAGGTAGATATAGATATTATGAAGAATAAATAAATAGTTTTAGGAAAAGTAGGAAATAAATAAAGTAAATACTTTATTTAATGGAAACTAGAATTAAAGATTGAAAACAATATACAATCAACATTTGAACATTATAACTACACTTTAAAAATGTTTTAAAAATAAAATATATGCAAATAATATTATGTTACACAAATTAGAACATGATTTTACAGACAAAGATATTATTTATATAAATTAAAAATAAACAAATTTGTTAAATAAAACAATTTACACACAATATCGTAAAAAGCATAACTTTCACAATATTAATCCGATTTAAATGAAACGAAAAGCAGTATTCTTGAAATTAAATCTATTTTCATAATAAAAGATAAAGTTTAAAAATTCAAATATTTAAATTTTAAATTTAAAAGTCAAAGTTTGACCATTTTGACCAAAATCCACTTTTAATAAATAAAATAAAGTTTTCAAATCAGGAAATTCAATTTAAAATAATTAAAATATACAATTAAAATAATCACAAAACACAGGGTTGTTACATTTGGCCACCACGGTACACGATTTTCCACCCCATTTCACCGTTAGCTCCGCTAATCCACCTCTTCCCTTTTCCCCATACCACACGCCTCTTCTACACTCACTTCAACGCCATTAACCTTGAACCGAAGCCCAAAAACAACCTACTCAAACCCTAAAATAGCTTTGACCGGACAAATAACCAACGGGAGAAATCATACGCCATTTTTCGTGGGTGCGTTCCCTCCTGAACCACCTCTTGGCCGACCGCCTTCCCACGAAATCGATTCGGCTGCCGCAATTACCCTTTTCGCCCAAAACCGATCATCTCATTCTCCCATTCTCCACACTTCAGTAAAATATATCAAACGATTCTCAAAATTCACGATTATCCACCACGAAGCCCCCTAGATGATCCATTCGTCGACTTTTTAAATTTGGTTGAGACCATCATTAACCCATTCACTGTTATTTACCCTTTTTCCTTCTCCCTACTTGATGGATTTTCGTGAAACAAATTTTAAAAAGAACTACACAAAAAAATAAGCAACTTTGATTTAGAACTCATAGGTTGAAACTAAACAGTGGTTGAGTTTTTTGATTTTTTTGAAGTTGTTTGTTAACCGTATTGAACAAGGAACAAAGTATTCTCTTTTTTTCTAGAAGAAATACAGGATTTTAATCATGAAAAACACATTCATACCTTATATGTATGCATACACAATAGGTACATACACAGTCAACAAAGATTAAAGCTTATCCTAGCACAATCATATGGATATAAATATAATATCCAATAAATGCTTGAAAGTGTTTACTCACCTTTCTTTTCTTTTGAACAGAGAAACCTGCTTTCCTTTTTTCTTTCTTTGATCTCCTAATCCTTGAATGCCTTTTTGATTTTCTTTAAGTTTTTAACGGCAGCTCGTATACATTTTTATTTCTTACCTTGTTCAAATGCAAAATGAAACAAAGTAGAGGTACTGAGGTATATATAATAGAAAGTAGGCTGCATTCTTTGTGTACAGTAAACTTCCTTTTCACTTTTATTATTTTATTTTTATTATTTTATTTTTATTATATATTTTTCTTTCCTTTGATTTGATTTCTTATGAAAAGTTTTGATTTATTATATGACTTGGTTTTGATTTTGTTTTGACTTGATAAAATGTTTTGTAAGCTTGAAAGGAAATTTGCCATGATGATGTCTCCTAGAATGTTTACATATACACTCATTTATATAGATATATATCCTTATGTATATATTTGTCTTTCCCATTTCCTAATAATGTATAAATACATGTATGCCTCATATATATATTCACTTATATACATATCTTCCATCATTTATATACATATATGTGTTTACACTTATTCATATACACATTTACACATTTATTCACCTTAAACACTTATATATATACATTTATATACATATACAATATACATTTTTGCTTTGTCACGCTTACCCTTTTGTTTTATATATTTAAGTATACACTTGTTATACATATATGTATAGACATTGATCATTCCATAAGCATTGTTTTTATTACATATATACACATATTCATACATACAATATCTTTGTGAACATATATACCTATCCATATATCTTGTTGTCATCCTATATATATATATTTGCATGTACTTGTCATCATATTTACATATGTATATATTTTCATACTATCCCCTATTTACATATTTATCTATATTTTTATGAATATTTTATCTTAATTTAAATGGTGGAGTATATATATATATATATATATATATATATTATTTTCTATAAGATTTATCATATCCAGAGATTTTATAATTCAATATTTATTACAGTTTTCAAATCAATATATATATATATATTCAGATATTTTAACTATGAGAGATTTATTTATTCGACTAATCAAAATTAATATTTCAATGATAAAATCAGTTAATCACCCAATTTACCGACGTTGAAAAATGCGGGTCGTTACATTACTCCTAGGATTAGTAGCGAGTAGTCCTTGCATACGAAGATCCCAGAATGAAGGGAGCACTACTACTTATTAATCTCGAGAGCTATTCTGAATTTATCAAGTAATTCTTCCATTATGAAGATCCTTGCCTTCAACTTGGTTGTCTTCAACATATCTTCACTTTCGAACTCGTAAATTGGTTCAAAGTTGTTTCCGGATAAGGATTACCCAAATCCAACCCTGTTTCCTTTGAACCAATTATCGATACAATGATGTTAAGTAAATAGGTGCTAATCATTTAATTAATTTCATTCCCTTTATCAAAAATATCTTTTATGGATATATATCGTTAAAACCATTTTTTTTCAGTATACACGGGATAATTAAACCACATTTATCAGATCTTTGTTTAGTTAAAACCTTTTAAATCTTGGAATAATTCTAAATTTTTTCATACTTTACTTAGGAAAATATCTCCAAATCATAAATCTTAATGAAGATTTCTTAATTCCAAATCATAACTTTTAAACGAGTCAAAAACTATGTTATTTAAGACATCGTTACTCTAAACCCAGAACAATTAATTTTAAATTAAAGGATGCATAGGAAAAATAATTCCAAATCATTTACTTAAATCTTGACAAAAGATTTCTTATTTCCAAATCATAACTGTAACAACCCGTAATTTTCGATAATTAAAAATAGTTAATTTAATAAGGTTTTGTGATTTAATGTTGGAAGAAATAAAAAAATTTGTGATTTAATAAAAAAGAATATAACTGGAATGAAATGAAATAGTATTAATTTAAGGTAATTGGTAACTGCCTTAAATGTAATTCCAATTAATTGAAATGATTAAAAAGTTATAATTGGTTATAAATTGTAAATTAATTGCAATAATGTGTGTATTAATTGATAATTGGATTAAAAGAGTAATTGATAATATAAATGTTGTATTAATTAATGAGATAATGTGTAATACATTGTAATTGGATAGAATTAGTTTTGTGTAAGTTGTTATAATATTTGTTTGTAAATAATAAACTTAAAAATCTGAATAAATATAGAAATGGTGACAATTGTTATTTGTTACCAATTTATTTAATCAATTGCAATTAAATGTAATTTAATGTTACTTTAATATGAGTTAAGACGATAACTGTAAAAGGTGAATGCAATAAAATGTACAAAAATATCAATTATATTCATAAGGCATAAATTGATATAATAAAAGAGTGAAACCAAGATAAATTAATTAATTGGAATTTCAAAATTTTAATTAATGTGAAAATTAACAAAAATTCAATATAATTGAAATATTGCAACTAATATATTAAAAGATGAAATTTGGGAATATTAGTGTAATAAGATATAACCCAATGTTAATTTTATTCTTAACCTGAAAATTGATTGAATAAAAAGATTAAAATCGAATTAAATCAATTTATTGCAATTAAATATATACTTAATTGGATTTTATTATAGTTGAAATTGAACACTGCAATTAGTGTAATATTTAACACCGAATTGATATATTTTTTTTTAAATTATTATAAATGTCCAAGTAATCAAAAATGATAAAATCTGTTAATTATAAGATTTGAAATTAAAAGTGATTTATCCAATTTAGTAATAATTTATTTAATTAATGTGAAAATAGCCATTTTGGCCACTGTCTTGGATTTCGACGAAACCAATTTTAACGGATCCGTAACAGTGAATTATTGTAGGATTTCAAGTTTCGTAGGGATCGGACTTGTCATTTGATCATACGAACTCGAAACGCCTAGAAATCAATTTAATCAATTTAATTGAAATTAATTTGAAATAAGCCGATTTTAAGCTAACTTCTTATTACGATGAAATTAGGACTTGAAACCTGTTCCATTGAATTTACAATTATCGAAAACATCTATTTTGATATATGGGATGACCTTCTTTCGTTACGGAAGCAGAACGGGCTTTTCGTGTCGTATTTGTCGTCTCAAATCAATTCGGGTATGTTTCATTTCTTATCGGGCTTCGTTAGTATATATTGTTCTGTCCAAACCCTAGCAGCCTTTTATTCCTCATTACTGTATGTACAATTCTATCTGCTTCCCTCTTTCTTCAATGGAAGAAACAAATTCCAATTCCAAACGCTACAATTCAATCTCCAAACCAATTTCATAAATCAAACTCCTTAAACCATATCAAATTATATACCGATTCGAAGCTCTCGATGAGCGCAACTCAAATCGGATGTTCATTTTTGCAATCGGATTTTGGGTTGTCCATAATTGGCCAAATCATTCTCGACCGTCGGTTGGTGGTTGATGATCGACGGCGGATCATCAAATCGATGGCACCATCATGGGGAGAGCGACGCACGTAGTCCATCAGTACATGTTATTGGGTCATCGGGAGGTTGAATTGGCGTTGATATTCGATTAGGGTTTGACATTAAGGGTGGCGGCTGCTAGCTGTGAACGACAACTAGTGTCGCGTGTGGGGGGGGGGTTCACACGCCTCTGGTGAGGGCGGCGGACCGAGGGAGGAAGGCGCGAATGCCTGGTTTTGGCCACGGGTGGATGATGATGGCGACGAGGGTTGCTTGGGTGGTGGCTTGTTCGTGCAAGGGATTGTTAGTGTTTCTCGTGATGGTTTGAACGAGGAGAGAGAGGGTATGCCGTGTCTTGTTTTATTTTATAAATTAATTATTCTATTTTGAAATTCAAACGTTCTAACTTACGTATCTTTTTCAACGAGTTCGGATTCACGCATGGTTTTCTCCGATGCGGTCGTATTGAAATTACAGACATTTTGACGCTGGTTGGGACGAATGTTGGGACTATTCAAATTTGGGCTTTATTTCGGATTTCAAATCGATTTAAAATCAAAATGGTGAGTGTTTTAACCCACTCACAACTACTAGATTATCTTATGTTAGTTAAATTGAATTTATGATGTGAATAGAAATTAACCGATTGATGTTTGGGATGTTTAAATTGTCATTCTAGTTAAATTTTACTTTTATTGTATTTAATCATCGTTTAATTCAATATTGAATTTAATTGAAAATTTAATACCTGTTAATGATAATCAGTTATCTATTGATGCTTATTGATGGATTTGGATGATGATTGTGATGGATGCTTGATTGTTAATATTTGATGATTGGATGTTATATATTTATATTGTTATAACATTGCAAAGTCCCTATGGGTTGAAATGATACATACCCGAACGATCTGATAGATTAGGGAGAAATAGTTATGGGTTGAAATGATAGACTCGAGCGATTTCATGTATTTGAAATTAAATTTTGGGATTGTAGGTTGTAATTATATATACCCGTAAAATTTTAAATTGTGGATGAAATGATAAATATCTGTATCACTTGACCATAAGGTAGGAAATTATATACGAACACCGGATTGGTTAAATTAAATGATTTTAATTCTTAAATTTTGAATTTAGTTAAATTATAATTTGAAATAAAATTTGGTTTATATAAACTGAATTATTTTCGAGATTCCAAGTTTTAAATGTTGAAATGGAATTGATTTAATGAATTGTTTAAAGAATTAAATGGAAGTTTCAAAGGTGGATTTTTGAAGCATAAGTGAAATTATCAAAATTGAGTTATTGAAATGTTGGAACTGTAACTTTGAAAATCTATTTAAAATTTAAATAGTTAAATTTGATGTTAATTTCAAATTTATTGTCTTAATATAAACTGTAAATGTTCTATTAAATTCTAATTTATAGATTTTCAACTATTAAAATAAGTTAATCTATTTTAAACCAACTTAATCAATTTAAACTATTTAATTTATTTTAATCTAATTTAACCTATTTTAAACTAATTAACTTATTTAATCTATCTTAATCAATTTTAATTTATTTTAAACTATTTTAATATATTCTAAATCATTTAAACTTTATTAAACTATATTAAACTATTTTAATTTATTTTAAACTATTTAATCTATTTTAATTCTATTTAATATATTTTTAAATTCATTAAATATATTTTAAATCTAATCAATCCATAATAAACCTATTTAATCTATTTTAAACTATTTTGAAATCTATTTAAAGTATTTTAATCTATTTTAAATTTATTTAATCTATTTTAAAACCTATTTAACCTGATTTATATCTATTTTTAATTTATTTAATCTATTTTAAAACCTATTTAACCTAATTTATATCTATTTTAAAACTATGTTAAACTAATTAAACATTAAACTATTTATAACTATCTAAATTATTTCATAAATTTCCGATGGTGTAGAGTGGAAATGTTTATAATTAAAGCCTTGATTTTTAAAGCGAATAAGGTTTAAAAATGTTATAATAGAAGTTGGGATTTGAAATGATATTTGCTGGTGAAACGACATATTTAAATAAATATGATTTCGAAAGTAATTATTATTTCGAAAGTGATATGGTTTGAATTGAATATGATACTTTGATATCAATATGAAATGGTTTTGGAAATGTAAACAAACCATCTGGTGTGTAATAAGCGGTTGGTTGTTAAAGAGACCGGGATTAGATATTGTCATACTCTCTGCCAATACCGAAAACCACTTTAACAACTGTGTACATTTGGAGGTTACAGAAATAAAGTAGGATAGTTTGGCGAACGATTCTGCATGAGGTATTTACGTGAGCCTGACTCCCTTGAGTCATCTTAGATGGGACGAAAACAGGAGCTATACCGGGCTAAGTGAGGTTGCACCTCCGATCGGGCACATTTCTTCGATACCATCCTATTACTTTGTGATTGATTTGGTGGCCACCCTCGATTTTGATTATGGAAGTGTGTCCGAGGTGGGTGGCAGTAACTACTAGGCGTTACCACCAATCCGGGAGTGCAATTAGTATATCTACCTTGGCATTGCCTCGAGTGCCGTGTTCACATGCCCTATCGCGCCTTCTACGAGTTTGTTTTGTACCATACCTATGGAGTGCCCTCTATGTAACCCTCCAATTTACGGAGGAGCGTACGGTACTGTATAGACTATGGGAATATATAAAATGTGTTAAGGGGGATATGGGTAACGCCTTAACATTATTTTAATACTTTACTTACTGTAGACTCTATTATAATAGCATATTGTACTACATAGTAGATAGTTTAACAGATCCTTAGGAGATGGAAATCCCAAACATCTCTTAAGTCATTGCGTCACATTAGACACTCGATAGGAGATGTCAAACCCCGTAAACATCTCTAATGCCGTCACACTCATATTTATTTACTGTTGATTTAATTTACATAAGATCTTTTAGTTCTGACTTAAGTGTTTTGACTTTACAATTCCCTCGGGTCAGTCTGAGCTTTTCAGTTTATCGAAGACTGCTTTCTGGAGGATGAAGACGGAGATTTTGTGCTATTATTTTGTATTATATTTATTCCACTGCATCATGTTTTTCCGCTTCATTTATTTATTATTTATTCTTGTTGTATGTAACTATGATCTGTATAGTAAAAGTTTAATAAATGTTATTTGTAAACAGCTTCATGAACTGTTTATTTGCTTATTATATTTTGTCATTCCACTTATTCTGTATTTGTTTCTTTCTTTCTCTGCTTTTTCTTATTTACCCTATAACAATCTGCCCTTTTGAATGGTTTGAGTCTAACGTGTGTGGTTTATCGTGATTTAAACCGTCCAAAAAGACAGGTCGTTATAATAACTTTTTAATAGGTCGAAACCATGTTATCCAAGATGGTAAATCCACATTAGTTAGTATTCGAGTAAGACAGATCAATAGAAACTATACTAATTCTACTCAACATCAATTTCCATATTTAACCTTTACTATCCGTTGAATAGTGGTGAAATAACCTTTTAATTTCATTAGTATAGTACCGGTTCCCTCCTCAGAATTTAATACCAAGTATAAGACGATTATCTCTGTTCAATCCAAGTTGCAATTAATTAATTATAAAAATTAAATCTTTTATACTTGTGTCGTTTCTTACATTTCGACCTTATCTATGCCTCTCCTAGGAAAAAGGCCAGGTGAGCCAGGGAACTAGTTGCTCCTGAACATCACCTTAGTTTAAGCACCTCCTATCCGAATCCCAAGAATAGAAAAATCCAGTCTACTCATTGCCTTTTAGAGCCAAGATTTAATCATTTAATTATAACATATTTTCTTTAAATCATTTATTTAAACTTTTTTACAATAAATTATAAAACCTTCATATTGTCTTTAAAATACTTAATTATTTATTTAAAAATATTTGTAAATGATTTGGGAAAGAATACTTTTAAAGCCATATTTCAAAAGTAATTAAAAGTGCTACAAATAGTGTTTTTAAAGCTTATTTGATTAAAACAACTTTCTATTATTTAGGAATCCATTTTATAACTCAACACTCTTTTAAAAATTATAAATGATTTATATCATATTTTTAAAGAATCAAAAATATCATTTTTAAAGAATCAAAAATATCATTTTTAAAGGTTTTATCGCTTTGGTTTCCGAATTGCCAAAGCACGACTATTTTAAAAAGTTGATTTGCTCATATTTCAAAATCTACTAAACAAAATCTCGATCGTTTTCTTTTGTTTGAAAACTATGATTTTCAGAGTTTGGAAAATCTTATTATAAAAAATTTCGACTCCGAATCCATCGTATAAATAGATTTAACCTTCTACGGCGCGAAATCGTAAACTGCCGTTACGGGATACGCCTATTTTTGACTCAATTTTCATAACTTGCGCAAACTTCACAAAATTGTGTTTTAGTGTTTATAAAATATTTGTAAATCATTTTAAATCATTTTAAAGGGGATTAATGATTCCATATTACTTTTACAATTTGATTCGGGAAGTGATGTCCTTGTGTAATATTGACATGTACTTAACGTGACTTGTTTACATAATTAAACACTATATTAAAACAATCAAACTTGATGATCAAAGCATAGTAAACATCCATAGCAACCATATCACATTATCATTATATATATAGAGTTTCTTATCTTCATTGGTTTCTAACTTTAGGAAAATTCTCTATAGCTTCGCTACGATCGAATCAAAGCCTACAGAATCGAGCCTTGGACCTTTGAATGGGCTTGACCTAACTTGGAAGGAGGTGGAGTGCTCTGCCTTGGTGGTAGGTGGTGGTGGCCGTAGGTTTTGAGGGAGGAAAGGAGTGATTTGCCTTGGTTTTGAAGTAGATTGCTTATGGATATATACTTATATTAATTTAATTTTGCAATATTATTCTTCATAATTTCCTTTAGGCAGGAAGCCATCGAAAAGATTGAGAATGCGAAAGAAGATGAAGTAATATAGTGTGTAAAGTTGTAAAGAGAATAGTGAGTATTTATAGGAAAAACTTTGGAAATAAATATCCAAATGTGTAAGGACCAAAATGCCCTTTCCTACACCCTCTCCCCCACCTCAAGGCGCATACCAAGGCTACTCCTCTTTGTGCTTCCATGTGTGTGATGATGATGGTGTGTAAGAGAGTTGATATTTGCTTTTTAAGATAGAAAATATCTTGGATATTTATACTTTTTACTCTATGTAAATTCTAATGTAAATGGTAAGTATATTTGTGTGTATATATGTGTTGATGTATATGTTAGGGTATGTATCTGTATGTTAGATATATCTTCAACTGAAATAAACAGCATCGTACAATTTCTATACGATAAACTATTGAAAATCGAGAAGCCGATTACCGGTCACATTTTCACTTATAAATTAAATTACATATAAATGTAAACAAAACTTGAAAACTAATTTCTTATCATTTTTAACTAATTAAAATGATCGCATTTGAATTATAAAGCCATATAAATTAATATTAAACAATTGTTTACAAAAGTGTTGTTATATCGATAAAGCGATACGAATTTTCTTATGTTTTCAAATCAAGTTTATATCTTTATTCTGATTTACTATCACTATATAACTAATTAAAATGAATTATTATAATTTTAAAACAATTATTTGAATAATGATAATATTTATTAAATCATTAAATCTCATTTTTATTTCATAAATTCATTATTAAATATGATGCTATTATTGATGATGTCATAAATACATTTTATTTCCAAAAATAAAATAAATTTTTTATTTCATATTCTTGTTTAATGGGATAAATTTGTGTATTTATCCAGCTCCATGCACGACTCTTGATAATTATAGCTGTTTATTGATAAAATGGTTTTCAGTTATTTTACAATATATTTTTTCAAAGTATATATTTTTGTAAATACTTATTCAAAATAAGACTACCATCATTATTTATAGTTCAAGACAACATAATCTATGTTAAAAAGCGGATATTTTAATATTTTGAAAATAAATATTGTAACAACCCATTTTTTTAATCAATATTTTAAATTACATTTATTTGAAACTTTGATTTTTATCATTTAAAATTGAATTTTTGGAATTTTCCAATGTAATTTCGGATTTTGTTTGTAATTTATTTTCCAAATATAATAAAACAATTATTTGGATTAGGTGATGGAAGTTATGAAAGTGAAAGGGAGGTTGGATGACATGGAAATGGAAGTGGAGAGGATGAAGAAGATGGAAAAAGTGAAGAAAGGTAAAGAATGAAATGTGTAGAAAGTGGAGAAATGATGGTTGTATTTATATATGAAATTTATAGCAAAAAGACCTTACCACCCTTAACCCAAAACTCATTTCTAACCACATATTTATTCATCCATTCCAATGCAAGATTAGACCCTTAAGTACTAACATTTAATGAGATGGAAAGTATGTGTAAGGAGGTGAAAGGTGATGGTAAGTTTGCTTTTTAATTACTTAACTTTTAAGTATGCTTATTTAATTATATTATGAAAATATCTTAGATATTTTCTTATCTTTTGATGTAACTAATTGTGATGTTTTTAAATGTGTGTTAATATGTGTTAAAATCATGTTAACAAAGGTGCGACAATGTTGCGGTAACTTATTTCGATCAAAACGTTGATTTTCGACAAAACGTGCTTTGGTCACATTTTGACGTTTTTGTTAAGCTATATATTGAAGTAAACCAAACTTTAAATTGAACTTTTTACTTCTTTAAATAAATTAAAACATGTCTCTTTATATTTAAATATCATATTTAATTAATATTAAAATCTCTAATTTTACAGTGTATGTAAAACTGACCAAATGCGACAAAATTTTGTTATTTTTGTAAAATGATTATTAACATATTTTAAATATATTAATATACTTCTATTACCTTTATTAGATGTTTTTAATAAGATTTATCTTTTTAAATAAATATTTAAACCTATTTATTTAAGCATTTATTTATTTTTAACAAAACTTAACTTTTTTGATTTTTTCTAAAATCCAAATTTATACTTTTTAATTATTAACTATAAAAAAATTTCTTTATTATTATTTACTATATATAACTTATTTATTTAAGCTTTAAATTCTTCCAAATTTAAAATAAGCAAAATCTCTCATTTTCGAAATAGCGAAATTACGGGTCGTTACAAGTCGGCCTGACCTTGTTTTATTTGTATTTTTATTTTTATTTTTATTTTTCATTTATCGTTCCATCGCTCATAAATCTCACATACTAACTCGGAATACAACAAGTTATGTATGAAAATCGTTCGCAAAATCACTATAAATACAGTGGTGCAAGTTTCATGGCAAAATTTTGACGTTTGTGAAAATTTGCTTTTAAGTCCTTGTTTTTTATTTAATTTTCTTTTAAATCTCTATTAAATACATGTTAAATTCTACATAAATTTTCAAGGTGTTACATTCTCTCCTCCTTAAAAAGGATTTGATCCGCGAAATTTTAAAGGATGGAAAATTGTAACTCACACAGCAACCAAGAACTACGACCATCTACTCATCCATCATCTATGATTAATCACGGTCCTTAAAATTTCTAATGTGTTATGTAAATATATGCAACATGATATGCATGTGAACCTATACTAATGCAAAAGAGTAATCGATATACTGATTCAGTCGACCTCCTGTTTATGCAAAATGCTCATGTTATGCATCCAAATGTGTGCAACATCCTAAATGATACTGATAACTCTATGTGAATGTACAACTATCCAAACATATGAAACATCCATATGCTAATCATCAACTAGCACAATAATAATTAAACTTCCATATGTTTCCTAACTAGTAGCTGGCCAATAAATAAGAGATAATTTGAGTGGGTGTACTACCTAGAGGATATACTGTCCCAAACGTATAAACAAATGCAATCCAAACAATGTATCTAAATACATCCATTAACATCCATCATTCATATCATGTCCTATTGGCATGTTGCAACCGTTCCTGCCATCCAATGGTCACTACCAAAACTAGAACCTAAATATAAAGGTAATCTATGCTTACTAACTAAACATGGCTTGACTATAGTAGCTACACCATATAGACACTTCCACAAGTACCTAGTGACTGCTTCCAAATAATCATGCCACATTCTATATTTCCTTGGGGATTTTCTACTTGTCTGTTCTCTATCGTACTCGACTCCATGGACTACCCCATATATCTCTTGTCAGTATTTGCTTCATGCCTACTTGGTGTAGTCCTTTCCATTTTACTAATTGAACCCCGACTATACTAACCAACTTTTATTACTGACATAATTTCCAATTCAATTACATGTGCACCGATAACCTTCAACAATCCTTGGAACTAACCCAGATGGTGTCATCTTGCACCACGCTAAACAACTTGAGCATTAGTATGCTTTTGCTAACTGTAGCTCCATAAAATCTCCAATGTACAACATACTGTCTTAACCCTTTCAATGGTGTGCCTAATCACCTCAACACCTAGATACCAAGTGGGATAACTCAATGGTGGACTATATTTCTTTCTGTGGTACTTTCTACTTAGCCCTTTGTTATACCTCCATTTTCCTCATGGATATCCATACTATGATTTCCCAAATATAAAAAACAACAAACTTCTTTTCCAATTTGGCTCAACTCAAGTCATTTCTCATTACTTTTAGACTATTTCCCAAACTTTCATTTCTCATTACTTTTAGACTATTTCCCAAACTTTCCAAAATCATGGTACATATGTATCATGCTTATAGTCTACTTGGTTCTATAAATTGAAAGTTCGGTCTATCCTCCTATTTAACCTTAATAGAAAAAGTCCCCAAATTCATTAGATTTATAATCTAAGATCACTCTAACCAAAATAATATCTACTTAAGGGTTACTTCATTCGTGTGTGGTTGCTACGCACACAACCATGTACTGCATGTTAGTTTTCCATAAATTTTTCTTTGGAAAACAATCTTCCTCTAATCCGAGCGATGTTGAGAATAATCATTTTATCCCTTCTTCCAAATCATATTAAAAATTTCTCGATCTTTTTTCTATGAAAATCGTCTTCACATTCTCAATGCATGCTTATAAACTTACATTTTTCTTGACAGAGAACCAAGTTATTGAATTTACTATGCATTGCAAAATCTTGACTAAATTTGAATTTAGGATACCTTTATAGTTCGAATTCCAAAAAATTTCTTTTTGCATTCCTTAGTGTCATCTCACAATTGGGATCTTTGCCAAACATAGCTTCTTATCACTCCATTCCAGTCACCTTGTGGTTGTGATAGCTAAATATGAAATGATCCCTCGCCATTTTAATCCAATTAACACAATAACAAATTTTTGGTTTATACTTGGGGGTTTTAATGCATTGGAACTACATTTTTTCCTCAAAAGGAAACACATACACTATAATTTTCCATAAATTATCTAAAAGATGATTTGTGATATGTTTGGAATTACAAGGAAATATCTCTTTTATTTATTATTGAAATAAACAGTGCAACATATGGTAACTCTCCTTATTTTGTACATCTATTTCATTTGGGTATATTCCTTATTCTTCCAAACAATACACTTTTGTACAGAAGCCAGATAGTTTATAGAAATTTACATTGCTACACACTTCATTCTAATGAATTGAAATATTACCTAAATCTCATTCCTGTTTTACAACAAATTCCAGTTAAGTATTTAGAAATCCATATCAGTTATCCAACAATTTACTGCGGTGGCTAATTCTACATTTTTACCTACTCAAGTCGTGTAAGTCCAAAAATCTAGAATTTATCATACAATTTCTTTTATGAAGGTTCTCATTCATTTAGGGACTACTTTCCTCTTATTTTCTACATTTAGAATATGTTATACTTAACCCTACTATTCCAAGATTCACATCTTGGCATCCATGGAACACAACTACTATAATATAAACCTAATAACATATGTAAAATACATGCTTTCCAATTCTTATCCATCCGGTCTTCCCGTAACCTGTAAGGGACAACACAATACCTGGACTGTCTATAGCCTATAGGTATCCTATTCCACATAAACGGTACCGACCAATACCATGCCGCTATAATGCTGAACCTATACTTACTGTCCTATGTTAGACTGTCTAATATAATCAAGGAAAGGCCTTTTGTTACATAATACTCTTCATAAGGATTGAAGTAGACCCTACTTATCCATTTAACATTGCAAACTGAAAGACTTCTTGTATCCGCAGTATTATTAATATAACTAAAACATCTTGACTTATTCTTTTCTTATTTTGAAATAAATTACTCAAATCATACTTGGATGGAGAAACACAAGGTGGTGTTAACCTTTCACTACAACAAAGAGTTATACCTAGTACTTTGTCCTTTCCACTCAACCATTGCTTGAAAAGATTACTAAGTTCTATGTTACTTTTTATCTCCGTCACAAACATTTCAATGTTTCCAAACTCATCTTCAACTTAGTCCATGTAGGCGGTGTAATCCTATTCATCTAATTCCATTTTTACTCTTTTCTTTTGAGTTTAAATGATAATCATAACACTTCTATTTTAGCCTTTTTAATCATAATCCTTTTATTTTAACATAGTTTACGTAAGCTAATAAATCTTTAAACTATACGGTCCACTTTTCATTTTTACCATTTTAAATCACAACTTTTGATTCCCATTTCCACAAATCTAGCAAGTTGTCTAAAACTTTAGAATCTTTCATTTATTTGAAAACATTTCCTTTTACTTAACAGAAATATACATAAAAACACAACTTCCTAAAATTTTCTTTTATAAATAAGGAATTTTCACAAAAAGATTCAGCATTTTTATATTTTTTTTTTATTATTATCATTATTATATATTTAAAGTATGATAGAAAAGTTTTTGAAATTTTTAAATACATAACCATTTCTAAAAAAAGGAGTACAAAAGTAGCATCTTGCAAAATTTTCAAAATTTTCCATAAGTTCTATCGTCAAAAGCAAAATTCACATTGGGGATAAGTACGACAATGCACATAAAAGAGAAAACAAAAGTTCCGAAACAGCTATTGAAAAATAGGTTTCACTAATTTCTCTACATTTACTTTTTAATTTAATTCCATAAAGTTTGTTTGACTATTTATATAAAATCATAAACTAACTCTTCTTTTCTTTCAAAAGTTTCATTTTAAAAGCACAATGCACATTGAAGGTAAGTGTAACCGTCTTAAATATATTTTAAACATTTTAATCAATTTAAACTATTATAATTTATTTTAATCTACTTTAATCTATTTAATACAGTTTAATCTATTTTAACCTGTTTTAAACTAATTAACCCATTTTAATCTATTCTAAATCTATTAAAACTATCTTAAATCAATTTAAAATATTGTAATATATTTTTAAACTATTTTAGAGTATTCTAACTATTAAAAAATTTATTTTTAAACTATGATAAACAATTTAAGCTATTTATAACTATCTAAACTATTTTCTAAATTTCAAACTGTGTAAAGTGGAAGTGTTTATATTTAAATCCTTGATTTAAAAGTGAATATGGTTAAATAATGTTATAACCTAAGTTGAAAATTATTATTTATTTCATTTTTTCCACTACATCATGTTATTCCGCTGCATTGTTATTTATTTCTGTTGTATGTAACTCTGATTCTGTATTGTAAAAATGTAATCAAATTTTAATTGTAAAACAGCTTCATGAACTGTTATTTGATTATTATATTTTGTCATTCAACTGTGAGATTCTATGTTTGTTTTATTTCTTTTTCTTCTTTTCTTTTGTACCCCATAACAATCCTTCCTTTTGAATGGTTTGAGTTTGATATGTATGGTTTATTGTCGATTTAAACCGTCCAAAAAGTGGGGTCATACAATGAATGACATAGCTCTACTACATCTACCTGTTTTACCTATTACTGGTTGTGAGGCTTGTGAGGTCACGATTACCTTTTTCCTCTCTAGCTATTCCCACCTGAAATGCTAACACTGCCCTCCAGACAACAATTCAATGCTAGCATTCACCCATACAATTTGTTCAGGATATGAACAAACCGAAGACGCTACTTTTACTACGTCCATTTTGGAATCACCCTCAAGATTAGTAGCAAGTAGCCCTTGCACTTCAAAAACTCCGTCTTCCATTCCATTATCTTGAACCAACCTCAAAACTCTTCCAAAGCGTCGAATGCGTATGTGGTTTTGGAGTAGTCATGGTTTCAAGTCATCTCATATAGGTATACTCCCTTACTTACCGGTCGCTCCAAAACCATATCGATAGTTTCAGTAAACCTAACTTTGATTCTTTTGGAAATAATTAGATAGTACATAAGAGCAAAGATCATCTTCTAACCATTTAAGCAGACAATTTGCTTATCATTTGTCCTAGGAGAACAAAACGATATTTATTCGCAAAGTACAACATTGTCGAAGACTGCAATGCAATATAACTTCCGTGTTTCTCCTATATATTTCCAAAGTTATATTTTAGCCAAGATTTGATAGTCGATTATTTAACTATCAAACAAAAAAAATGATCAAACATAGATTTAATTCCATGTAGGATCCACTAAGCCTCTATCGATTATTCTTTCATCGATTAAATCTCTTTCCAATTATTTGATACAAAATAATTTCACAATAGATATTTCCACAGACCCGTTATACTCCTTTCAATACTTGTAAAAATATTCGTATACTCATCTCATCAGTATAAGTATATTAGCAAAACAGTATACTTCTAATACTTAGAAAATATATCCATATACTTATCTCAACGGTATAAGTATATTAACACAACTTAAAAAAGATTTCCTATTTTACAAATTCATACTTAAATGGGCCAAAAACAAATATCATTTAAAACATTACTTACTCTAAACCCAAACCAATTTCTTTCGGTGTTAAGTATGGAAAGAATGTTTCCATACCACCATAATTAAGAAGGATTATTTATCACACACAAATCTCATTCCTTTTATAAAATTCCCATTTATAAACCTATTCCATATTTACAAATCCTGTTATAAATCTCCAAATTATTTATAAATCTTCTTGTATAAATCTCCATAATTATTTATAAAATTCCTTACTATTTTATAAACACTTTTTTAAAAACTCAACCCAGAGCCTTAATGAAATCGAAGGGTGAGATGAGCTCCCACTAGCCTGGTCCGACCACGGACAGGAGGGTTTTCAGCCAGCCCAGCACAGAGATTTGATGCCCCCAACCATGTTAAGCGATTTTATGGGGACCCACCTCCGCGCCTTGAAATGGGAGTAGGGCAGACAAGAATCGAAACTGCGATCTACATATCAGGAAGCGAGTATCTTACCACTACGTCACTACTTGCGGACTTTTTATAAAACTCTTTACTATCAATAAAACTCTTTCTATCAATAAAACTCTTTTCTATTTATAAAACACTTTTATAAATCTCCCTTTATAAACTCCTTTATAAAAAATCTTTTGTAAACTCCTATGTAAAAATCCTTTTATAAATCAAAATCCTTTTTTAAAAATCTTATATACTTATCAAAAATCTTCGTTTATTTTAAAATATCACTAATAAATCCATTATTTTGTTCATAAATTACCGTTTATTAGTCTCTCTTTTATTTATAAAATATTATTTATAAATCTCTCTTACAAGATATCATTTATAAATCTCCTTTACAAAATATCATTTATTAAGTAAATTTCTTTCTATAAAAGAATTTATTATTTATAAACACCTTTATTAAGTTAATTAAGTACCTTTAAACATCATAAATAAATAATTAATTAACTTTAAAACTTTTTTAATAAAATAATTAATTAACTTTAAAACATCATTAATAAAATAGTTAATTAATTTAAAACCTCCTTATTAAATAATTAATTAACTTAACCCATCATTAATGAAATCAATTAATGAACTTAAAGCAACATTAAAAATATAATTAAATAACTTTAAACATAATAATAATATAGTTAAATATATATAAACATCTTTAACAAAATAATTAAGTAACTTACTTTAAAACATCATTAATAAAATAAAATAATTAATTAACTAACTTTTAACCATCATTTATAATTATGTAAACACTTAACCTCAAATTGTTATAAAATTGAAGTTAGTTTAAATCCATAACTTTTCAAATTTGGTAAAAGGATTAGCGACCACTATGGTACTTAAACTAGCTACCATTTATCCCAATTTAACTTCCAAAGCCAACACTAGTATTTACATAAGCAACATATAAAATAAAATCACATCTATAATCACTAGGTAATCCATCACTTATCTAATATTAATCAACCCATGTGTTAATTAACCAAGATACGAATAAATGTCCAAATTAATAGTAGAACGGAGATTTATTCTACTAAACAGATATCATCAAAAAACCATTTAATTTTTGTTATAACAGAACGATGTTTTATTCTACTAAATAGATATAGAAAATAATCATAATAGTAGAACTATGTTTTATTTGACCAAATAGATAGCACAAATTAAGTATAATTAATTTAACCACGATATTATTTAATATATTGTAATTAAATTCAATCACTATTAATATATAATAAAATTTTACTCCACCCAAACTATGAACAAGTTATACCATAGTGTTATACTCATCAGTACGAGTATAATGCAAAATTCTGCGGGTTAATCAGATTTATAAAGAACAATATATGGCAATTTTAAACTTAACGCTTAATTTATATAAATTTAAAACAAATAAACAAAATTGTTTCTTGCTAAACTCCAACAGAGCCTAGCCCACTACTTCCTAACCCGACCACAATAATAGTGCTTCTTCCTCAATCCAATTTCATTTTCCAGTAAACGTGTACATGCATAAGGTGTCACTAATACAGAGCTCCTCTCCGCTAATCGATGAACGACCAGCACCAACCAACTCTAACTTTCGAGAGTGTCAAGATGCACCTCCCTACGTCACCTCCATAACACCCCATCAATTTCCAATGCGACCTCCTCTCCTTGCCGTATGGAAGTTACTCCTTCCTAGACTGTGACGACCCGGCTTTTTCTCCACAGAAAAAGTCGTATCATCATGAAGAAAGAAAGGGGTAGAAGAAGAAAGGAAACAAAAGAAGAAAGAACAACAACATCAGAAACTCACAGCGGAACGAATGAAATATAATATATCATATAAAATATTACATAGTATCATATACATCAGAGTTACACAACTTATACAACACATATTAGACAGTTATAAACATCTGTCTAATTCATACAACTCAAGTATCATAGATACAGACACAACAAATACACAACGGAATCATCATATATCTACACGGTGAAGCCTCCTGCTCCTCAGCTCCTCCAGTATTCGTCAAGACTAACCTGAATCCCTCGACTACTCAATACAATATTGAGTACCCAAGAGTTTAATAAAACAGAAAATAAACACTTGGGTCAGACATGGGTCTGGTGTGAGTAAACGGTTTAAATTGCTTAACTTTTAAAACCTTTGAAAACAAAAGTATCACGTAAGACTCCCCACACATAAACATGGGTAAGTTTTTACCTTACGCTAACTAAAACATTTGATAGGAAATCCAGTTATATTATAATAGGGTCTAGGGTTTCCAAGTAAAATACAGAAATAGCTGAAATGCTTACATCTCACATTCCAACATAGTTGGGCACAACTAATACGTACGGCACTTATTGGAGTTTGGATTCCATACAATGGCAGGGCTACTGGGGTACCGCCCGTCACAGTACGTGGCCTAGATCATCGTACCGAGGAGTACGCCCGCTCCCCTGCAACACAAAGCCGGAACCATCCCTTACTGGATAATTCCGAACAAGACAATCCCGTAGTTGGCGCGACCAACCACACACTAAGCCGAATAAAAGAAAAGGGACCTCTAGACAGGGATCTATCTTGCTCTCAGTGGGTGCTACCCACGAAGCCTTGCTGCACCTCCCCTGTTTTAGCCATTCCCGGTTGATGAGGCTTGAGGTTACGATTACCTTTAATCAGAACATATCACTTAGAATGCTCATCGTCCGCCTGACGATGTGCTGAAAGCATTCAATCCATACAAGTTCGTTCCGGGTTCGAACGAAACCGAAGGCATTATCTCGTTACACTCGTTTTGGAATCACCCTCAGAGTTAACGACAATAACCCTTGCACTCTAAATCTTCATCTTCACTTGAGATTCACGACCTATCGTTAATTTGGATCGATGTGGTATTCGGGTCTCCAGACCTGGAATACCGGTATACGGAAACCCGATCCCGGTCTCATCGAAATCCAAAACGTATCTTTTAAGGCCAAGTTATTCTTAAGGGTTTAAACAGTTAACTTATATTCAGAATGATATAAACAGATAGATGAATCACATTATCACAATAGATAATTCATATCAAACATTCATCTCACAAAGCAGCATATCACATATATCAGAGATATCCAAATCACCCAATATCCAATATCAATCAATCATCCATAAGCAGGTTTGATTATCTCCAAATCAATTTAATCAATCTTTAATTAAATTAATTACTATCCTTTAATCATTTGGATTATCTTAATCCTACTTACTAACTTTAATTAATTACAAATTAATTAATTAATCATCTTTTAATGATCTTCCTTAATTAATCTTCCCTGATTAATTATCTTTAATTACATTCAAGTAATTAGCCTTTAATTAATTTCACCAATTAATTATCCTTAACCATTTCAGTAATTAACCTTTAATTACTTATCATTAATTACAATAATTAATGATCCTTCATTAATTAATTAACTATAATTAATTGCATTAATCCTTAATTTATTTCAATTAATTAATCATACTTAAATTAATTACTTTTATTAATCAACCTTGACTAATTTATTAATTAAATAATCTTTATTAATTGATTAACTCTTTAATTAAATTAAATAATTTATTTATAATTAACCATCTCATTAATCATAAACAGTAATTAACAATTTGTAATTACTTATCTTAATTAATTAACCTCTTAATTAATTATATTAATCCTTGATTAATTAATTTAATTAATTAATTCTTTAATTACTTCATTAAGTAATTATTTATCAATTATATTAGTTATAAATCATTTATTAATTACTTTATTAATTAATTACATTTTAATTAATTACACATAGTAATTTATCTTAACTAAATCTCATTTATTAATTAATAAATCACATTAATTACTTAACGGAAATTAATTAAGTAATTAACCTTTAATTACTTACATAAGTAATTATCTTCTAATTACTTCCATTAATAAATCTTGATTACTTTCTTAATTAATAAGTAATTCCATTACTAAATAATCCTTAATTCATTAATTAATTAACTACTCCATAATTAATTAATCTCAACAATTATATTAATCAATTCCTAAGATTAATAACTTCAAGTGATTACCCTTTTATCACTTTAACTAATTACCCCATGAGTAATTCTCCTATTAATTACTTCCATAAGTAATTTCATTCAATAATTAACCAATAATTACTTTATTAAGTAATTACACTTAGTTAATCCATAATTAAGTGATTATTTAAAATTAAATAAATAATTAACTAATTATTTAAAATTAATTAAACAATTAATTAATTAACATTTTATATTTAAAAATCCTTAATTAAAATAAGAAAACCATTTATTTTAATTAATCTCTACTTATTAACAAATCATATTTAAATTAAGTATTCTTAAATTCATATCAATATTAATTAAATCTTATTATCCTCATAAATAAATTATTTGAATTATTTGAATTTTATTATTCAAAACAAATTATTTACAAATCATAATAATAACCTTACTTAGAGATAAAGCATTTATAAATCTTTTCCAAATTTACCAAATACTTGAAAATTTGTTTATTCTTTAAATTTTAAAACCCAAACATAATTTTCTTTTTAAAAACTCAAACCCAGGTTACTGGAAATAAAGCAACCCGAGTAAACCTACTAAAAACACGAGCTAGCTTCGAGTCTCTTCCCCTACGTATCTGCTTCGAGTCGCACGCGATGAAACACGAACCCAGACTCGAGTTCAATTCGTCTTCTCCAAACGTCGATTTCCTCTGGCACACGAACGTGCACACGTGCACATGCACAGGCAACTCTGGCCAATGTCGATCATCGCGATGCTCCTCTACGTCGCTACTAACCCACGCGATCTCAAATCCAAGCCCAGATCGACGATATCACCTTGGCAACAAAATCGAACCAAAATGACCAAATTCTGGAACCAACATTGATCAGAAAACATCACTCCGCCTCGACTCAGACTTCGACCAACCTCGCCGACCAACCTGAAGCAATGCCAAACCCTAACGAGTAACTTCCACTTATCGCGATCGATTTCGGTCTCCCATCCATGTTGAAACTACTTCGACAATCAGACTAATAGAACTCCCCCTAAAACCCTAGTTTGATTGAATACGATCAATTTAAACATTGGAAAAATTCAACTATATTTTTCCTATCATCTCCAATACTAAAGCAAGCTCCGATCAAGAAATTACCTCCGATCATCACGTTGATCAACTATAATTGACGAAAGTACCAAATTTGTTCATCTCAACATATCTCTCTAAATACTTGCTTAAAAATCTTGATTTGATTTCCAAAATTCCTCAATTTCAGATATGAATCTAATTATATAACTGAAGCTAGAAATTGTATCACATGAATTTCTGATATAAATTGTACACCACTGTTATTTCCTATTATTAAAATTATTTGTTGAATTTAAAATCCTTAATTATTTTTAAAAATTATCATCATGTTTTAACAACCAACTTTCCTTTAAATATCAAGGTCTAATATTAATTCTATTTGGTGGTTTGAATTTTTTCCTTAAAGAAATCAAATCCTGTAAGAGGATATATGCATACAGTGACTTAGATAAACTCAGACATTCCACAAATTTAACATGCATTCACAGATAATATTCATTTAAACATATATAACATCACAGAACAATCCATCACATATATCAAGTCAATTATCAGATTTAAAGTCTGTTTTTAAAATATTTACTCACCAATAAACAAAGCAGAGAACAGGGCAGAACATTTTCCAGGCTTTTAAACTTTGATCTGGCAAAAGCTTTTGATTTTGCTTGCTGTTGAAATCCCTTGCATGTTGTTTAATGTTGAATCTGGAACCTTGTTTAGTTGAATTTTGAAATCTAGTTGGTGAGTTAGTTGCTGGGTTGAATTGATTTTGAACACTGTTGTTTGTAGCTTGATTCAGTTTCATTTGCATTTGGTTTCTGTTTTGATTTATTTATTTCTTTGTTTCAGTTTTTGGAAAGATGAGGAGAGAAAAAGTTTGAAGAAAAAAAAATCGAACTGTAAAAATGAAGACCAGATCTCTTTTACCACATTATATTAATTTAATTCAATTTTTAGAGAAAGTATATCTTGCCACTTGTTTATTTTATAAGTTAGACAATTTTCCAACTTGTTTATATGTTTGACAAGTGTTAAAACAATACATAATTATGTCTAAACCCTTATTAATAAAAGTAATTATGTTTTTCTATTTATGTAAATGTGAATTATTATTTATTTATGTTAAGATTATTTAACTTAAAGAGATATTAAAAAGAAAGCTTATTTAAAACTATATATATTTAATCATTTTAGTCTTATACTTATTAAAAGAAAACAAGATAAAAATAAATCTTTTATTAAATCTTATTTAAACTATCGTACTTTTAGAAATAATAATTATTTTATATTTTGAAAACAATTGAATTAATCTTTAACTTTTAAAAGATATTAAATTTAAATCAAAGCTTTTAAAATTACAATATCCATTCATACATCAATTATCAACAATATCAAATTATAACATATACATACATATATATTACAATTTGAAAAATTCATCTTTTATTTAAAACAAAAGATATTTCCATTCACAATATATATCAAATATATATATTATAAATAGAATAAAACTTTATTAGTTTTAACAAACAAATCTTATCAATTTTAAATCAATATTTCCAGATTAAGTATTTATTAACTATAAAATATTAAATTAACCAATTTAATTTTAAATTATAAAGAAAATTATCAAATCAATTAAATTATCAATACTGATTATTAAATTTATATTGCCCAAAAACCCGGGATATCACATTCCTCCCCTCTTAAAATAATTTCGTCCCCGAAATTAAAAGCAAAGTTAATTTAATAACCCAGCAAAGATTTTTAATTTTAAACACAAACCTATCATCCAATTCCTATCAATCAAAGCAACCAATCAAACAATCTAATCTAACTAACTATTCTGACATAAATCAGAATAGACTTCATAATACTATCTCGAGTTTTCCCGAGTAAAAATCACCGGGAGACTCGCTCTACAGAAGCTAAATAAACTACACATCATAATCCAGAGCTCCTCTCTTCTTTAGATTCACCAATCTGAACAAAATATCAGATCATACCCAAGTCCAACTCAACTTCCAAATCCATCTGAACTGCAGATTCTACAATCAGTAATAGATCATACACGTACTCCCTCAGAGATACGTGAAATAGAATGGATTCCAGATATCCAAACTGGCCATTCAACCCTGTAGACAAAGAATTACTCCTTTCAAGAACACAAGAAAATCCAAAATATTTTGGAGCTAGCTTCCAGACTTACCAAATCTTATAGCTCTTATAATCGAGGAAAATTTAAACAGTTTCCAATTTCCAACTCCGAATTCCAAACTCTGACTCATATCTGCATAGCTCACCAGACGATCCCGAGCTACCTCATCTATTCCCGATCAGCTTAACCTTTGCTGATGCTTCTTGAAACAACTGGACTAAGAACAAAATGATTTCCAGATCCTATCAACAAAATGATATTCCAAAATCTACTGAAATCCACAAACTCTACTCCACAAGCAATATAAGACTGAATTTCCAGATTCAAAAAAATTCTATACACACTTAGAAATTCACATAAACTTCTTGTAGAAATCTGAGGTTACTTCCTTTCTTGCACAGCTACTACCTTTGCTTTCGCTGCACAACTCTGATTTTGAAATAGATTAGAATGTCGATGGACTCGAGCACAAACTAGATCTACAAACAAGTGGAAACATTGGTTATCTTAAAGACATAACCAACTTCTCAAAGAATAGACGAGTCCTCGGTCAAGGGTACTGTCTTCAGCTATCCTTAGCTAGAGGAAACTCGAAATTAGAAGCAGAAGAGAAAACACAGATACTCTATAAAATTCTAAGATACTTCACCAAATCCTTCTCTAGGAACCAAATCGGTATAAACTAAATCTTTAAATTTGAGCAAACCGTTGACCTCTTCGATAACTTTTACTTCCTCTTGAGATGCCTCAACTCCATACAAAAGATTACTCAAGATGAACTTTCAAACTAATCGCAAGTCACTTTTGCGATCCTATCTAGTTCGGATTCCAAAGAAACTGTTCTCTCTTTACCAATTAAAACAGCTTTAAACTTTTCTAAACAAGTTAACCCTTCAAGAAAACATTCACCATCTGCCCGGACTACAAAGATTTCCTAAATCGTCGGAGAAATGAGTCACACTGCTGCTTCCAGACTCTATCTTTGGGACACTGCTAAGCCAAAGACCTCCTCGTCAGCGCACCAAACACTTCGAGTTGCACTGCTACCACTGTTAACCAAAAGCTTCTAATCCAAAGGCTTCTCAAAACTAAGACCATCAACAAACCTCACAACGGACCTCCGAGAATACAGACATCCCAAAAGAAACTCGGGCTCCAAACCAAATGCCAATAACTTACTCTTCTTAAGGGGAAACAATGAGACCATGTCCGAAGAACAACTAATCGACCTTAGTCCCATACTTCCAAACAGATAAAACTTTCTTACTCGATATCCAGAGAATTTCTATACAGTCGAGTCTTTCCTGCGGTAGACATCAACTGTTCCTCCAATACCTTCTTGATCTGGTTCCAAAAATAACATCTCCTTCGGGAACATCCATAGATACTGCGTTTCATCACACAACTGCTCCTTCCTGAAGTCGCCAAGCTACCATCACTTACTTCTGCACAATCGACAGATTTAATTCTAGAAAATCTGCTCACCCGAGCTCAACCAAACTTACACTCCAATAATGGACTCCGAATCTTGAAAAGGATTTTCTTCTGAGATCCGAGACATCCTTACTCCATACTGCCAATTTACTCGAGACGATATTGGGTTTACAGTCTCGATATATACTTCCAACCTCAAACATTCAAACTCCAACTATTGGTAATTGTGTTACACACACTACCACCTTATCTACCTTTATAACTTATATTGGAAAACCCGAACAGGTAACCCAATAAATAGGTAGAAATACATAAATATATATATTTAAAATGATATATATTTTTTTTATATAGAAATTATTTCTGGGTAGAATTATTTCATCTACCTCTTTAAAACAATATTGTGTCCGTTGGCCTGGTTCAAGTGTTTAGAGATCCCTATCAATAACGTTAGCTTCTCGTATTGACCAGAATCCATATACCACTCAACCGATCAATTAACACAATATAAAACCATTTTTATATAACTAACAATTACGCGCTCTCAAGATAGACACCACTTCAGAGCCTAGGTATTCACTCAACCTACTGCTCTGATACCAACTGTGACGACCCGGCTTTTTCTCCACAGAAAAAGTCGTATCATCATGAAGAAAGAAAGGGGTAGAAGAAGAAAGGAAACAAAAGAAGAAAGAACAACAACATCAGAAACTCACAGCGGAACGAATGAAATATAATATATCATATAAAATATTACATAGTATCATATACATCAGAGTTACACAACTTATACAACACATATTAGACAGTTATAAACATCTGTCTAATTCATACAACTCAAGTATCACAGATACAGACACAACATATACACAGCGGAATCATCATATATCTACATGGTGAAGCCTCCTGCTCCTCAGCTCCTCCAGTATTCGTCAAGACTAACCTGAATCCCTCGACTACTCAATACAATATTGAGTACCCAAGAGTTTAATAAAACAGAAAATAAACACTTGGGTCAGACATGGGTCTGGTGTGAGTAAACGGTTTAAATTGCTTAACTTTTAAAACCTTTGAAAACAAAAGTATCACGTAAGACTCCCCACACATAAACATGGGTAAGTTTTTACCTTACGCTAACTAAAACATTTGATAGGAAATCCAGTTATATTATAATAGGGTCTAGGGTTTCCAAGTAAAATACAGAAATAGCTGAAATGCTTACATCTCACATTCCAACATAGTTGGGCACAACTAATACGTACGGCACTTATTGGAGTTTGGATTCCATACAATGGCAGGGCTACTGGGGTACCGCCCGTCACAGTACGTGGCCTAGATCACCGTACCGAGGAGTACGCCCGCTCCCCTGCAACACAAAGCCGGAACCATCCCTTACTGGATAATTCCGAACAAGACAATCCCGTAGTTGGCGCGACCAACCACACACTAAGCCGAATAAAAGAAAAGGGACCTCTAGACAGGGATCTATCTTGCTCTCAGTGGGTGCTACCCACGAAGCCTTGCTGCACCTCCCCTGTTTTAGCCATTCCCGGTTGTTGAGGCTTGAGGTTACGATTACCTTTAATCAGAACATATCACTTAGAATGCTCATCGTCTGCCTGACGATGTGCTGAAAGCATTCAATCCATACAAGTTCGTTCCGGGTTCGAACGAAACCGAAGGCATTATCTCGTTACACTCGTTTTGGAATCACCCTCAGAGTTAACGACAATAACCCTTGCACTCTAAATCTTCATCTTCACTTGAGATTCACGACCTATCGTTAATTTGGATCGATGTGGTATTCGGGTCTCCAGACCTGGAATACCGGTATACGGAAACCCGATCCCGGTCTCATCGAAATCCAAAACGTATCTTTTAAGGCCAAGTTATTCTTAAGGGTTTAAACAGTTAACTTATATTCAGAATGATATAAACAGATAGATGAATCACATTATCACAATAGATAATTCATATCAAACATTCATCTCACAAAGCAGCATATCACATATATCAGAGATATCCAAATCACCCAATATCCAATATCAATCAATCATCCATAAGCAGGTTTGATTATCTCCAAATCAATTTAATCAATCTTTAATTAAATTAATTACTATCCTTTAATCATTTGGATTATCTTAATCCTACTTACTAACTTTAATTAATTACAAATTAATTAATTAATCATCTTTTAATGATCTTCCTTAATTAATCTTCCCTGATTAATTATCTTTAATTACATTCAAGTAATTAGCCTTTAATTAATTTCACCAATTAATTATCCTTAACCATTTCAGTAATTAACCTTTAATTACTTATCATTAATTACAATAATTAATGATCCTTCATTAATTAATTAACTATAATTAATTGCATTAATCCTTAATTTATTTCAATTAATTAATCATACTTAAATTAATTACTTTTATTAATCAACCTTGACTAATTTATTAATTAAATAATCTTTATTAATTGATTAACTCTTTAATTAAATTAAATAATTTATTTATAATTAACCATCTCATTAATCATAAACAGTAATTAACAATTTGTAATTACTTATCTTAATTAATTAACCTCTTAATTAATTATATTAATCCTTGATTAATTAATTTAATTAATTAATTCTTTAATTACTTCATTAAGTAATTATTTATCAATTATATTAGTTATAAATCAGTTATTAATTACTTTATTAATTAATTACATTTTAATTAATTACACATAGTAATTTATCTTAACTAAATCTCATTTATTAATTAATAAATCACATTAATTACTTAACGGAAATTAATTAAGTAATTAACCTTTAATTACTTACATAAGTAATTATCTTCTAATTACTTCCATTAATAAATCTTGATTACTTTCTTAATTAATAAGTAATTCCATTACTAAATAATCCTTAATTCATTAATTAATTAACTACTCCATAATTAATTAATCTCAACAATTATATTAATCAATTCCTAAGATTAATAACTTCAAGTGATTACCCTTTTATCACTTTAACTAATTACCCCATGAGTAATTCTCCTATTAATTACTTCCATAAGTAATTTCATTCAATAATTAACCAATAATTACTTTATTAAGTAATTACACTTAGTTAATCCATAATTAAGTGATTATTTAAAATTAAATAAATAATTAACTAATTATTTAAAATTAATTAAACAATTAATTAATTAACATTTTATATTTAAAAATCCTTAATTAAAATAAGAAAACCATTTATTTTAATTAATCTCTACTTATTAACAAATCATATTTAAATTAAGTATTCTTAAATTCATATCAATATTAATTAAATCTTATTATCCTCATAAATAAATTATTTGAATTATTTGAATTTTATTATTCAAAACAAATTATTTACAAATCATAATAATAACCTTACTTAGAGATAAAGCATTTATAAATCTTTTCCAAATTTACCAAATACTTGAAAATTTGTTTATTCTTTAAATTTTAAAACCCAAACATAATTTTCTTTTTAAAAACTCAAACCCAGGTTACTGGAAATAAAGCAACCCGAGTAAACCTACTAAAAACACGAGCTAGCTTCGAGTCTCTTCCCCTACGTATCTGCTTCGAGTCGCACGCGATGAAACACGAACCCAGACTCGAGTTCAATTCGTCTTCTCCAAACGTCGATTTCCTCTGGCACACGAACGTGCACACGTGCACATGCACAGGCAACTCTGGCCAATGTCGATCATCGCGATGCTCCTCTACGTCGCTACTAACCCACGCGATCTCAAATCCAAGCCCAGATCGACGATATCACCTTGGCAACAAAATCGAACCAAAATGACCAAATTCTGGAACCAACATTGATCAGAAAACATCACTCCGCCTCGACTCAGACTTCGACTAACCTCGCCGACCAACCTGAAGCAATGCCAAACCCTAACGAGTAACTTCCACTTATCGCGATCGATTTCGGTCTCCCATCCATGTTGAAACTGCTTCGACAATCAGACTAACAGAACTCCCCCTAAAACCCTAGTTTGATTGAATACGATCAATTTAAACATTGGAAAAATTCAACTATATTTTTCCTATCATCTCCAATACTAAAGCAAGCTCCGATCAAGAAATTACCTCCGATCATCACGTTGATCAACTATAATTGACGAAAGTACCAAATTTGTTCATCTCAACATATCTCTCTAAATACTTGCTTAAAAATCTTGATTTGATTTCCAAAATTCCTCAATTTCAGATATGAATCTAATTATATAACTGAAGCTAGAAATTGTATCACATGAATTTCTGATATAAATTGTACACCACTGTTATTTCCTATTATTAAAATTATTTGTTGAATTTAAAATCCTTAATTATTTTTAAAAATTATCATCATGTTTTAACAACCAACTTTCCTTTAAATATCAAGGTCTAATATTAATTCTATTTGGTGGTTTGAATTTTTTCCTTAAAGAAATCAAATCCTGTAAGAGGATATATGCATACAGTGACTTAGATAAACTCAGACATTCCACAAATTTAACATGCATTCACAGATAATATTCATTTAAACATATATAACATCACAGAACAATCCATCACATATATCAAGTCAATTATCAGATTTAAAGTCTGTTTTTAAAATATTTACTCACCAATAAACAAAGCAGAGAACAGGGCAGAACATTTTCCAGGCTTTTAAACTTTGATCTGGCAAAAGCTTTTGATTTTGCTTGCTGTTGAAATCCCTTGCATGTTGTTTAATGTTGAATCTGGAACCTTGTTTAGTTGAATTTTGAAATCTAGTTGGTGAGTTAGTTGCTGGGTTGAATTGATTTTGAACACTGTTGTTTGTAGCTTGATTCAGTTTCATTTGCATTTGGTTTCTGTTTTGATTTATTTATTTCTTTGTTTCAGTTTTTGGAAAGATGAGGAGAGAAAAAGTTTGAAGAAAAAAAAATCGAACTGTAAAAATGAAGACCAGATCTCTTTTACCACATTATATTAATTTAATTCAATTTTTAGAGAAAGTATATCTTGCCACTTGTTTATTTTATAAGTTAGACAATTGTCCAACTTGTTTTATATGTTTGACAAGTGTTAAAACAATACATAATTATGTCTAAACCCTTATTAATAAAAGTAATTATGTTTTTCTATTTATGTAAATGTGAATTATTATTTATTTATGTTAAGATTATTTAACTTAAAGAGATATTAAAAAGAAAGCTTATTTAAAACTATATATATTTAATCATTTTAGTCTTATACTTATTAAAAGAAAACAAGATAAAAATAAATCTTTTATTAAATCTTATTTAAACTATCGTACTTTTAGAAATAATAATTATTTTATATTTTGAAAACAATTGAATTAATCTTTAACTTTTAAAAGATATTAAATTTAAATCAAAGCTTTTAAAATTACAATATCCATTCATACATCAATTATCAACAATATCAAATTATAACATATACATACATATATATTACAATTTGAAAAATTCATCTTTTATTTAAAACAAAAGATATTTCCATTCACAATATATATCAAATATATATATTATAAATAGAATAAAACTTTATTAGTTTTAACAAACAAATCTTATCAATTTTAAATCAATATTTCCAGATTAAGTATTTATTAACTATAAAATATTAAATTAACCAATTTAATTTTAAATTATAAAGAAAATTATCAAATCAATTAAATTATCAATACTGATTATTAAATTTATATTGCCCAAAAACCCGGGATATCACATAGACACAACTACACGCCTCCAAAACTTCACCACCGACTTCTCTTTCCACCATGAACTCAACGCTCAACTCCGATTCGCTTAACTCCAACTACATTGTTGTGAATCGCAAACCCCTATTTTGAACAACCTTCGACGACCATGGCCCAACTCCGTCGAAAGTTCGCCCAGAATATTATGACATCCCACGAAGCCAATGACGCAAACGATGTCATCTAATTCTAAGAGAATCAAGAGCATTTAATTTTTATGTTTTAAAGCAAACTTTTCCCGCTTACTGTCATTAAGCAATATCTCTCTTAAATCTTGACAAAAACTCGAGTTATCAATTTCTAAAAATACTAGGGATGATTCTCCAAAACTTTGTAGTCGGGAGTTTTGGTCGAAACGGGATGTATTGGGAGATAACAATTTTTGAAGTAGGAAAATGATGATGTTCATTCACTGGAATAAGAAAAGGAAGAGGCATCAACATTAGTTGGGGCTCTCTGTGTATACTACTGTCCTGCCTCTCTATATACTAGTGTTCCCCTCATGGTTGTGTCTTTTTTCTTGGCAATAACAAAATAAAGAAGAAGCAAGAAGAAGTGTGATGACTTGATGCACTTATAACAAAAAAAATCCCATACTTCCAACTCAAGTAAACCAAAATTCACACTCCACCATCAAATCCAAATCAAATCACATAAATGGTTTGGTTGAAAATCTTATTTTACGTTTTGAAGTTTTAAAATATTTTGAAAAGTAAGATTTTCGGTACTCTGCTACACAATACCCCATTACGTACGGACTGTGAACTATAGAAATAAAATTATGATCACACACAATAATGGGACACATTTTAAAAAACAATAAAATACACTAGTTATCTAATTCTGTGAAGTTTCAAAAATACCAACGTTTGTCGTAAAATACATCAAACGAAAATTTAAATATTTTCCAAGTTAAAAACTATGGAAAAATCCCATAAACTCATTTAAAAATACTAAATTAAAAATTAAGTTTACATAAAAACTGATTTTCTTATTATTTATTATAATTGAATCAAATTTGAGTATTAAATAAATAAATTATTCCCACTCATAACGTTAAAAATGCCAAGTCGTTACATTCTTCCCGCTAAAAGAATTTCCTCCACGAAATTCCATCACTATTAAACCTAAAAAAACTATGCCAACATATATACTTAATATTTCATAAGTCCATAAGATGTATATAGATTATCCGCACATAATATCTGATTTGATCACTAACTCGAATACATAAAATTCTCTTCCGAACTAGTATCGCTCAACCGATTACCAAGTGCGGACTCTCGATCGGCCTCCTTGATTAGAAACCTCGATTCCACTTACAAAGCCATATACTATGATAGAAAATATTGATAACATATCAAGTACCTTGACTATGTGTTCACCGTCAAGAATCGAGTGATAAATCCTTCTTCGGGTCGGTTTAAATCACCTCAATGTCATGTACTCGATTCTTGGATCAAGAACCATGCGAAGAAATGATTTACATAGAACTTATGTACTTATTCTTATTGGTTCTTACTTATAACAATTCCTTTTTACTTCCAAAAATATCTATGAAAACATTTCATAAAACCAAACTTAAGTTTAAAACTTGTATAATACCCCACTGTATCCTTAGAGTATATATATAATATCAGATTTAATTTGCTTAACCATGATGTTCAATAAAATTTAAAAAGGTTTCAACTTAGTATCTTCTTAAATTTATACATTACAGAAACTTATTCCGTTATAATTTCTCAAAAACACTCAGCTTCAATTTCTATACTAATTCAGAAGTTTTAGACTGTCCAAAATTGTCAAAACTTCCATTTCATTTCAACAAATGAAAACTACTAAACACCATATCATAATGAGATTTACCACCCAAACTTTTCTAGTGTACAGGATACAAGAGTCCATAAAATACCCTGAGAACTTCAGAATTAAACTCCAAGTTTTATTAAAGATTATTTTGAAATAATAATTACGTACCTATCTCCTTTTGTATATAAATCATACTTTTGGAATTTAAAACAAAGATTGTTCTACCAAAACACCTCTATAGCAAATTACCGTGGTTGCATTCTCCTACTTAAAAACTCAAAAATGAATGCCGATGATGCTGCAATCGTCACCAAAATTATTTTCCAGTGACAGAAGAGGGTTCGATTAAAAAAACTCTTTTAAATGTGTTTCTATCCATAAATAGTTTCAAATAATATCATTATTATTTTCTTTCAAAATTTTTGAAAATAATTTCCAAAATACCTAGTTTACATTCTCAAATTCTCACCCTTAAATTCTTTTTATTTATCATTATATTTATAAACTATGCATATATAACTTCAATCTCTTATACAATATCATTTCACAAATGTACATCTTTTTTTAGATTAAAATAAACAACCTTTATAAAAATTAAAATTTTAACCTAACACTATCATCGAACGCCTTATGGTCAAACCATGAAATTTAATTCACAAGGTGTTCATATTTAATGTTCCTGTAATAACCCAGATTTTCTGATGTTTGATTTTTAATATTTAAATAGTTTTGGAAATTGGATTTGGGATATAAATTGTTTTTTGAATATGAAGGTTTTGGTTGAAAATATAGAATGAATTAAAATTTCAAATATAACAATTTAACGTAATACGAAAATAGTGCAAATAGTTGAATTTGAGTTGGATATGAATTGAAATGATTTCTAATGTGGATATAAATTCTATTTGGATTAGAATTGAGTTAATAAGTTTCTAAAACTGGAATTTCAAGAGATTTCGCAAAATTTTGAAATCGTGAATTAAATCGACGCATTAATATAGCGATCCGGGGCACAGTCTCAGAATTCGACGAAACTAGTTCCATTGGATCTATAATAGTGTATTATTATCGGATTTCAAATTTCGTGGCAATTGGATTCATCGTTTGGTCGTACGAGATTGAAACGCGTTGAATTTAATTTCGAAAATTAAATATATTAGTTGGGTTTAAAAAGCTATCTTCCATACACGATCGAATTTGGACTCGAAACTTGTTCCATTACGTTTGGAATAGAGGTATAACATTAGGAACGCCAGGCTGCATGCCTCGATAGGAATTCGAATTTTAAGGTACTAAAACGAGATATTTTGGAATTAAATAATGTATTAAAATTTCAAAAGTCAAACTGAGCCACCTTATCACTGCTTATAGTCGACCTATGCCTGACTATGCCGTTCTCTACTTGTTTAAATCGCGTACCCCCTTGTTATTCTTCTCAAAAAGAATTTAGTTCGAACAGTTCGAAAAAAAATAAAAAATAAACGAAAATCGCGAACTAAGCTCGCGACTTGGAGGAGTAGATCGCGCGCAATGGAGGCTGTCAGTGGTTGCCGTGTTTTGGGTTCAATTTGCTACGATCGCGACTGTCAGTCGATAGTAGCGATCGCGACTGTCGTGTATAAGGGGAAGGTTCCTAGGTGTCCCGATGGTATTTGTGGGCTCGGATGACGTGGGATGGCGACGAGTTTATCAAGGAAGGGGGAGGGAATGTCAAGGCTAGGGCATACGAAATGAGGGACTGTGACTTGATGTCGTGAGTGTAGAGAAGCATGACTTAGGGTATCGTGATTAATGGGGTGAAGCTTGTCGATGTTAGGAGAGGAAGTCGCGTGTTCAGTTGGATGTCGTATGCGATGGGAAGTGAGGCGGTGGGGTAGTCGAAGTCGTGGCAAAAGAAAAAGGGCTGGGTCGCGATGGAGCTAGAATGTGGAAGGAGGGCTGCCGCGTGAATCAAAGAGAGGAAGAAGGAGGAAAGCAGCAACAACGATCTGATTCTTTTGTATTAAACGGTCCAGGTTTTTAGCAAGTTAATAAAAAGTAAATTAATTAGTTTAAATATTCTTAATTCAGTTAAGTTAATTATAAATTAATTATTCAAGGTGCTTAAATTCAATAACTTTGTTATTCGAGGTCGAAGTCGCATGAATCCGGGAGTATTGTATTTGTAAGGACGTAGGCTACAACCTGGAATTTATTTGGAACGATTGGCCATTTCGGAAAATAAATAAAGGTGAGTAAATCTCACTCAATTTGGTTGGCTAGTTTAATTTATAATAATTAAAATTAATTATTGGATGATTGGTTGAACTGATATATTATTACCAGTTGAATGTTATATTATATATATATATTAGTATATACATTAGTAGTTGGATATATTTCCCACGGTTGGAGCGGATGAGACACTATGTGCACCGCATAATAGCGGATGACCCTATATTACTGTGATATCCCGCCTCAAAGCGGGATTAGTATTTGTGTTATATAACATCTATGGATACACGGAAACAGGTTAGAGGGATCCAACTGGATTCCTCAAAAAATATTGATTTGTTTCATATATAGTTATATATGATGTGATTGGATTTATTGTGCGATTTGATATATTAGTGCTGTTGTAGCACTGGCCCAAATTTACTTTTGGCACAGGTCCATGGTAGGTTTCAAAATACACGAAAAGTCCCTATCTTAAAACTTTATAAATTAGGTCCCTATTTTTCAAAAATCAACAACAAAATAACAAAAAACATCGTAAAAAATTTCCAAACTTCAAAACTTATTTCAACATATAATCATCTTCATATCAATGCAAGAAAAACACAAAATAATTCATCAAAATCCAAAAAAACAACAAAATTCACACTTTAGGAAATTATGAAATTTTCCTTGAAATTGCCGATTTTTCCGCAACTTTAGTAAAAAATTGCGTTGTTTCATGCAATTTTTTCCGTTTAGTTCAATCTTCCAAATTTACTATCTACATTTATTCAAGCAACACATTATTGCACAACAATCAAGGAAAAAATGATTAAATTGCGTATAATTGAAAAATAATCAATATTGCATAGAACACACAGTTTATTCCCAATAATTGCAGCGAAAAAAGCAATATTTCATAAATGTTGCATACAAATCAGCAATAATAAGCCAAAAGTACATTATTTTATGGAATAGCTGCGCACATATCAGCAACAATGTAGAATAATTGCACATATTGTTGCACTAATATAAATTTTAGTTGATATATAATTATTCAGCAACAATTGCATGATTATCAGCAATAATATTCTATTGTTGCTGACATTTCAGCAACAATATTTACTATCAGCAAATATTCCTGAATAGTTGCTGAAATGTTAGCAATTATTCTGCAGCAAAAACAGGGACCCACTTTATAATGAAACTTACACAGTGACCCGCTTTGCAATATTCTTCCGTTTTAAGGATGCGATCTAAATTTCCACATTTTAAATACCATAAATAATATTTTTGAATTTTAAAAAGGAATTTAAAATGCTATTTGTGGAAATAAAAATATTTATATCAATTGGAATATTTGATATGGAATAAGTGAGAATTAAATAAAAAAAGAATTTGATTTGGAATTCATTTGATTATTTTGCAAAGTGTTTCCAAATGAATATTTTTGAAATTAATTTATTCAAGGAACTTGAAAAAAAATAGATTCTAATGATATTTCTAAAATTTTAAATGGAAGTCGAAATCGTATTTTTGAATCGAAATATTTATATCGAATTTTTGATTATTGTAAAGAAATTTGATGTGGATGAAACAAAGATTGATTTTGGGTTGTATTTAACAATTCGTAAATTTTTTAGATAGAGATTTTAAAATAATTTATATAAAGGGATTTTTAAATGATATTTCTAAAAAATATGAAAGGGGTAGAAATCGATATTTAAAAAAAATTGTAAAATAAATGGAAATTATAAAGAAATGGATTTATAAAATGAAATTTTGTAAATGTGATTATTTTTATAAGAAAATAAAACCCAAATGAGTTTATAAAACTATAAACAATGTTTATAAATCAGGGAAAATGATATCAGTTGATAAATTGGAATATAAATTCACAGTGAGAATTTATATCGAGATATGGAAATGGGTTTTTAGGAAAAATTAGTGGATTTAATTTTTGAAATGTGAGAGTGATTATGAAATTGAAACGTAGTCGATGTGATGTGAATCGAGAGGGATTGTGGAAATTTAGATCGCATCCTTAAAACGAAAGAATATTGCTAAGCGGGTCCCTGTGTAAGTTTCATTATAAAGCGGGTCCCTGTTTATGTTGCAGAATAATTACTAACATTTTAGCAACTATTCAGGAATACTAACTGATAGTAAATATTTTTGCTGAAATGTCAGCAACAATTGAATATTATTGCTGATAATCATGCAATTATTGCTGAATAATTATATATCAACTAAAATTTATATTAGCGCAACAATATGTGCAATTATTCTACATTGTTGCTGATATGTGCGCTGCTATTCCATAAACTAAGTTACTTTTGGATTATTATTGCTGATTTTTATGCAACTATTATGAATTATTTCTTTTTTCACTGCAATTATAGGGAATAAGCTGTGTTCTTTGCAATATTGATTATTTTTCAATTATACGCAATTTCATCATTTTTTTCCTTGATTGTTGTCCAATAATGTGTTGTTTGAATAAATGTAGATAGTAAATTTGGAATATTGAACTAAACAGAAAAAATTGCATGAAACAACACAATTTTTTACTAAAGTTGCTGAAATATCGGTAATTTCAAGAAAAATTGCAGAATTTCCTAAAGTGCGAACTTTGTTGTGTTTTTGAGTTTTGATGAATTTTTTTGTGTTTTTCTTGCATTGATATGAAGATGATTATATGTTGAAATAATTTTTGAAGTTTGGCAATTTTTTACGATGCTTTTTGTTGTTTTTTTGTTGATTTTCGAAAAACAGGGACCTAATTTATAAAGTTTTAAGACAGAGACTTTTCGTGTATTTTGAAACTTACCAAGGACCTGTGCCAAAAGTACCCTTTATAAATTGAAATTGGTAATATTGAATTTTAAAAATAGATTTTTGTCGAGAAATTAAAATTGCTTTAAAATGGGATTTTTATTTATTAAACTATGTAGTTTAAAACTATTATTTAGGTTAAAATATTTTGGAAAGTTAGTTATTAAAATATTTAATATTTATTGAAATGAATTCTAATTTTTATAATCAGCTTTGTAAACCGATTTGTTTATTTAAAAAAATGAAAATGGAAATGAGTTATTGATGTTATTTAAAGTGTTTTAATATTTTAAATGATTACTTAAACTTGTTTTAAAAATAATTTATTATTCTTTAAAAATACTTATTATATATATAGAGGGATTTGGAATGATTGGAATTTAATTCTCTCGAGATTTGTAAACGGGATTTATTTAACAATGTGATTTTATAAGAGGAAATCTTATAATGAAATTTCGAGAACTTAAGGAAATTTCCGAAATGTCAGAAACAAGAACTTCGATGTTGAATTTGAATTCTTAAAGAAGTTATAAATGGATAGACGAGATTATAATTGAGTATAATCGATTTTGAAAAATGTAAAAGGAATTAATATTAATTCCGGAGATTTATGAGATTAGTTATGAAATATTTTCTAAGTATTGATATTAGAAATGATTTTGGAAAATAGATTTATAATATTTTCCTAAGTGTTGAAATGAAAGGTTTTGGGAATATTATAATGACGAAGGGTTTATATAGAGGTATTGTTTTCTAAGTAATGGATTATAAATCGTGTAACGAACCAGATTATTCAATGGTTAATTGTGATTATTTAAAAGGTTTTAATATTGAAATTTTAATTATAATTTAGTTAGTAAGATTTTAAAACTGAAATTTCAAGTGATTTCACTAATTTTTGAAATCGTCGATTTTATCGACGAGTTAAAATAGTGATCCGGGGCATAGTCTCAGAATTCGGCGAAACTAGTTCCATTGGATCCGTAATAGTGTATTATTATCAGATTTCAAATTTCGTAGCGTTTGGAGTTATCGTTTGACCGTACGGTATATAAACGCGCTGAAATTAATATCCAAAATTCAATATAATAATTGGGTTAAAAAAGCTATCTTCTCCATACGATCGAATTTGGGCTCGAAACCTTTTCCATTTGTTTGGAATAGGGGTATAACATTATAAACGCCATGCGGCATGCCTCGATAGGGTATCAAAATTTTAAGTCACATTAAACGAGATATTTTATAATTAAATGATATTATAAATTGGATAATTTAATCACGTCATTACATCCCTTCAGTCCCTACCATGTTCATTATGCCTCCCCCAACATTAAATCACGTCTTTCTCCTCTCAGTTCAAAAATCAAATCGAGCCGCCTCCTTCTTGTTTTAAAAATCGTGAGTGCTTTCCCCTCTTGCTTTTGAAAACACAGAAGATCGAAATCAAAATCGAGAACAAATCAAAATCCAGGAGCGCTTTACCCCCATCTTTTTCGTTCTTCCTCTCAAAAACCAAATCACGAAGTCGAAAAAAAATACGAAAATGAGAACGAATTTCTTTCTCGAAGAGAAGAAAAAAAATATAAGTGGCAGGCGAGGGGAAGTGGTTCACCTGGTAACGCAAGCACGAAGGTGATGGAGGAATCGATGTTAGCATTGGATGAGGGGCTTCGAATTTCTGGAATAAGCGGCGAACAGGGGCGATGTGAAGAATAGGGTAGACGCGTTCGAGCACTTTGGGGGTTCGAGTAGGTGGCTGCGTCGAGCAGCGACTTGGTCACGATTGGGAGGAGCAAGGTCGGTGACTTCAAATAGGGGAATGCTGTCTTTCATGGCCATCGCGATGGGGCAGGTCGCGTATGAAGAAGAAGGTCGCGATTTAAGGAGGGTTTCGGCTATTCGTCGATGGTGGTGCTCCGACAATCTCAATGGTAGTAGCCAGAGGTGTTCGAGCATTGGTTTTTGGTCGAGATATTAGTAGGCTAGGCAGAGTATGTTAAGGTTAATTTAATTTAAATTTATGATTAAATTAAGTTAATGATGGATATTTTTAATTTTTATCTAATCCAGAAACTGATAATAATAAAAAAATACTCTCTCATACTAGGTTTAAATCGAGTGGCATCAAATTCTTTGCTTATGAATTGGTATGGAATGTTTCAAAGTCAGCTGGATTCTGGAAAATTCAAATTCCGGGTATTCGGCAAATTAAAAATCAAGTGAGTAAATCTCACTCTTTTTGGATTGCTAGATTTTTATTTTAAATAGTTAAAATTAATTATTGGATGCCTGGTTGATTTAATAATTATTATCTGATGAATGATATATTATATATAGTAGCATATACATTAGTATTTGGAGTGATATTCTCGCATATATAGAGGATGAGACCCTATACGCCCCACATAATAGCGGATGACCCTATATACCGCGATATCCCTCTCGAAGTGGGATTGGTATTTTTTTATGTTGTATTAACACTATGGATGTAGGAAAATAGGTTGGAGGGATCCAACTGGATTCCTCAAAATGTTGAATTTAATTTAAAATATTGTGACATGGGGATTTTGTAGAAAAATCTATTATAGATTATTGTAGTGATTGGATGCCACTATAGCGATTTTGGTATTTTTAAATACCATAAATATATTTTTAAGATTGAAGGAATTAAAGAGAATTTTTGATAAAAAATATTTATATTGAAATTGGGGTTATTTTAAAGAAATTGAGTTAGAAAAATATATTTGATTTTTGGTTATACTTAACTATTTTAAATTATGAAATGGGGATTTTTAAAATGAATTATATAAAAGAATTTATAAATAGTATTCTGGAAATATAAAAAGGAGTTGAAGTCGATATTAAAAATCGATTGGAAGTTATAAATAGATTATAAATAAATGGATTTATAAAATGGAATTATATAAATAAGATCATTTTTATAAACAAGTAAAATTCAAAGGAGTATAAGGATTTATAAACGATGTTATAAATAAGATAAGCGATATCCGTTGCTAAATTGGGAATATAAAATTCACAGGGGGAATTTATATTAGAATATGGGAATAAAGCGAGAAAAATAGTGGTACTATTTCTGAAAGGGAAAATGGTTAAGGAGATCTGAATGGAAGGATATGATGTGATTCGAGAATAATTTACAAATTGAATGGGTTATTGAGGTTTAAAAATATAATTTTAATTCCAAGAAGTTAAGTTCGTTTTTAAAAGGAAAATTTTATTATTTAAAACTATGAAATTTTAAACTAGTTAAGATTGAAAAACTTCGGTAAGTAGGTTTTTAAATATTAAGTATTTATTTTTAGTAAAATTTTAACTTTTAAAAATTAGCTTTGAAAATTTATTTGTTTATCTAAAAATGGGTTATTGATGTTTATGAAAGTGTTTTCGATATTTTATATAATTATTCGAACATGTTTTAAAAAAAATTATTATTGTTTTAAATACTTATTATATATATATATATATAAGAGTTTGAAATGATTTTTACTTTATTCTCTCGAGACTTGTAGGCGGGTTTATTTAATGGGAAGGTTTTATAAGAGAAGTTTTACAATGGGAGGCTGGAAACTTAAGACATTTCCTAAATGTTGGAATACCAAAACTTGGAAAAAAGATGAACTCGAGTTAAATAATGAAGTTATAAATGGTTAGATGGGATTATAAATAAATATAATCGGTTTTGGAAATTATGAGAAGAATTTATTAATAGTTTCAAAAATGTAGGAGATAAGCTAGGAAAATTCCCCAGTTTTGATACTTGAGATGATTTTGGAAAATGGACTTGGAATACTTTCCTAAGTGTTGAAAAGTTTTGGATATCTTGTTATGGATTTAAATATTGAAAATTGTTTTCAAATATGTGAATATGGAAAGGAATTTGAAATGTATATACCTTGTAAAGGTATTTGGAAAAGAATATTTTGGAAAAATGTATAATAAGGCCCGGTGTCTGCTTATGGATGTTTTATTGATAGTTAAATAACCGACTGTCAATATTGGCCAGTTTCGTTAATCGTTTCGAAGAGACTGGGATCGGATTTAATTATCCAAAAACCACTTCGATTTGGTTCGAATGTTATGAATGGATACCGTGAAAATAATGAAGACGGTGATTTGGTTTGTCCAGACCCAGGACAACTTATATGGACGAATGCTATTAGAACATTGTCATTGGAGGACGATGAGTATTCTAAGTAGAATTGTTTCTTGAAAGGTAACGCTTAGCCTCCAGCCACATCAACCAAGCATGACTAAAATAGGGGAGATGCAGCAAGGCTAAGTGGGTGGCACCCAATTAGGGTATGTTATCACTTTTCTAGGTATCCTCGGAAACATATATATTATGGATATGGTTGTGCATGAAAGAAGGAGCGCTCAATTGTAAGGGTGGGAACATCTGGGGTGATAAAAATTTTGGTCTATCTAGGTTAGGGGTAGGCCGGTCTTGTGTAGCAGGGGATCCCGGTGAGGTCCTCAGTACATTGTTTTAAAGGTGTACTATGATGGGTGGTACCCCAGTGGCCCAGTCATTGTATGGAATCCATTCTCCAACACTAGCTGTGACGACCGCCCATGACCCCTGCACCTAATCTAGAGATAGCGCGCTGTAAAGTGTGCCAGGCGACCATGGACGATAGTCAGGGTAGATTAAAAACAACAGAACCTATCGTATTACTCACAGCGCATGGACAAAATACAATAGAACATATGTATAGTGAAGCTTTATAGAATAAAATGCCATCATATAAAACTCCATAATAGTTGAATACAAGCATCCAAATAGTCAATACATCATGCCTCACTACATAACACTCAGAGATTATACAAACAGCGGAACATCCAGTACATATAAGAAGATAATATGCAACCCTCTAGCTCATCTTCGATATCAGCATCGTGAGAAGAGAACAACACCTGTCACCTGCTACCTAGTCTGCCCGTCCCAACAATGGACGAACAGCCCAAGGCAATAAGAATTAAAACATAAAGCCTTGAGTCAGACAACAGTCTTAGTGAGCAGTAAATTAACTAACAACATACCAAAAGAGCATAAAGGAAAAAGGAATAGGAATACAACCCTCCCACTCCAACCTCATTCTCCAGTGATAGCCCCCAGACACACACTAAGCAGAAGCAAACATAGCAGAACATACAATTTAAAGTAAAGCTACTATCACTCGAGTCAAGGGCGATGTTTTCCAAGTACCAAGGCCTAAATCAGATAAGCACCTAGAAGATACCGCTCTTGAGTCCGAATGACGATACAACCAAACATCCATGACTCTGGCTATCACTGTTATCATTGCTTCGATATCACCGTTAATTGAATGACCGGCACATTCTTTCAGCCGTCCGTCAAGGGCTAATGGAAACCCCGGTTCTAGACATAACTCCCGCACGTCGTCGCAGCCCGTGCCTAGGACTATCGAATCTTCCCAGAGTACTCGACCACCATCAGTTGGCCGTTGGGACTATCGAATCTGCCCAAACGTACTCTTGCTTAGAGCATGCTAGAACCTTCAACAACGATGCCATCCAAGCCTCCTAGTCATCCTCCTCGACGACTATTCTCATATCCATTCATTATCCTCAACTCGAATCATATCACCGAGTTATCAACATGCTTGGAATGATCCCGTCTGGATTAGACCAAGTCTTCATCACATGATTGCCTCGCTTCATCACATCCTCGCAAAGCCTCATCTCAACATCGCATCATCAAATCTATGCATAAGAGCTTCATCATCCCGCTACATATGCCACGAACAGCTTTCCCAATTCAAGAGCCTTTCCCTTAGCTTTTGAATCATCTTCGACCACCTTGTCTAAAACCAATCAACAATCATCTAATTCACAGCAATCAATCATGTCAAACATCAATCCAAGTAACCAAGCATTCAAATGTAAGCAAAATGGACAATTATAACAATAATGGCAATTTCGTAATTAAGGAGTTGAAAGTCTAACAAGCATGAAAACATGAGAATTATCTCTACAACTTGATGAATGAACTTGCATAGGTTAATCATATACAAAAGTGGTTGTCAAATCATCATGAACAATGGATCTACATGGATCTACACTTAGGTTTACAAAAATGCATAGAAATCACTATTTTAACACCAAATCAAGCCAACAATCCGATATACTTCTTTGGATCCGTGTGAGAGATAATCACCACTCACCAAATCACCTAAACAACCCCAAATCAAAACGCTTCAGATCTGGACAGCGAAGGATCAAGCTTGATCTATCACAAATCCGCTTCAAACGAAGATATCTCACTTCAACGGATGAAGATCTTCAACTTTAGCTCTTGGATTTTCAATTTTGATCTTCGATTTGGATGGATGGAAGCACTAGATTAGAGTGGAGAAAAGAAGTGAAGAAGTGTAGAAGTCGAGCTCTCAAAATGGCAGCACTTCGTCGCTTCGAAATCCGGATCCCAAAAATGAAGCCAACCCCCTTCTATTTATAGGCAGAAAATCTCTTAAGTCGTAACTCGGTATTAGGTCGTTTCCGACCTACGACCTAAGACTCCCCTCCGACCTAAGTCTAATGACTTAACAACTCACGACCTACCAGAACTTCACTCTGCGCGACATAACCATCTCCGATCTAACAGGCCATACCCTTACGACCTAACAATGTCGCGACTTAAGCTCCTCCGACCAATGACTTGGAAAAATACTATGACCTACCAGCCAATCTCCTAAGTCGGTCATGACTTAACACATAGGCTACGACTTAACACTAAGCCAAAACCCAGTGACCTACGACTTAACAGGTAGTCTACAACCTACGACTTATAACTTAGCAGGGCTTCCGACCTAACAGATAACTAGGTTACGACTTAACTGGGTTTACGACTTACGACTTAAGAGGCAACCCATTCAACGACTTAACGAACAAAGCACCCCATAGGTCGCTTATGACCTAACTACTAAAACACACGCGACCTAACAACTTACTAAGCTACGACCAACGACTTACAAAAACCTTGCGACCTAACAACTTAGCACCCACGCGACCTAACAGTGTTACGACCTATGTAACAACCCGCATATCTATCGATTTTATATTTAAATATTTTATCGTTAGTCGGATGTTAGTCCGAAAAGCTACTTTTTGCATACGGTCAAATTAGGACTCGAGACCACTCCCATTGAGTTCAAAATGACGTTTGCGATCTTTTTGAGTGTAAACTTCGATATGTTTGGAGATAGTGAAATTTTCGACACTTTTTCCCGCCTTTGACTTTGGTTTGGACTGCACCCCTTTAGTTCAGCCCAACCCTCTTCCTCATTTGTTCAAACACTTCAAGCTTTGTCAAAAATGGTGGTGGGAAAGAGAAATTAAAACTCCCAACTCAAATTCTATTGCAAATCCGAGATTCAACATCAAATTCAAGTAGAAGATTGTGGATTCAAGCTTTGGATTGCTTCTCCTTGCTTTCAATCTTCATCTTCATCAATTTCATGGAAAAGGTGAGATTTTTAGTCTCACATCTTGCTTAAATTGTCATTGGGCTGTTGGGAATGATCCCCTATTGCATTTGTATGAATATTTGCGTTTGGTTTGGATTGGATTGACGAAAAACACCATTTTTGAGCGTTTTGACGAATTTTCCAGCCCCCTAGAGCTGTTCGGCATCGTTGAGTCGAACGGTTCGGCCTATTTAAGCTGTTCGGCATCATTTAGTCGACCGGCATCTTTAAGTGATCGGTATCTTTGAACGTTCGGCCTCCTGAGTGTTCGACCTCCTGAACGTTCGGCCTCCTGAGTGTTCGACCTCCTGAACGTTCGGCCTCCTGAGCGTTCGGCATCTTCAAGTCGTTCGGTCTCTTGAACGCTCGGCATTTTCGAGTCGTTCGGCTGTTGAGTCGTTCGGCATCTTCTGGTCGGATCGGCATATTAGGTCGGTTCGGCATATTTGAGTGTTCGGCATATTCGAGCGTTCGGCATTTTCGAGCGTTCGGCATCTTTAAGGCGTTCGGCATATTCGAGCGTTCGGCATTTTCGAGCGTTCGGCATCTTTAAGCCGTTCGGCATATTTGAGTGTTCGGCATATTCGAGCGTTCGGCATTTTCGAGCGTTCGGCATCTTTAAGCCGTTCGGCATATTTGAGTGTTCGGCATTTTTTGAGTCGATCGGCACACTTAGAGCGTTCGGCATTTTTGTCGTTCGGTCTCCTTAAGTCATTCAGCCTCGTTCGGCGTCCTTGAGTTGTTCGGCTATTAGGTCGTCCTGCATCCTTTGGTCGCTTGTCCTCATTAAGTCATACCGTGACGGGGCGCTGCCCCGCACCCCGCCGTGGGCGCTGCCCCCTGGACCCCCGTATTACTCTGCGTAGGCAATCTCTTCTGAAAAACATTTATCAGAATTTCTACTTTGATGGTTTTGGGATTGACTTCTTTGGACTTTACTCACGTCTTCGAACGTGAATTGATTTGTTTCTACCATCGTTTTATGACTTGTCACTTTAAAGATATATGAAGGTTTCAATACTAATAGTAAATATCAAAACTCTTTCATCAAAGCGATTTCAACACTATTTTAAATATCAAAAGTTCGTTTTCTCAAACCGATTTTCAATCTACTAGTATATACAAGCCTTTACTTCACTCGAATGAGAAATCGACTTAAACGACTTAGTAAAACGGGTGGTATGAAACACTTGCGTTCACTTCGTCGGTTAGCTCTTGGACTTGTTCGATTGAACCCTTTTTGTGACAATTTCCTAGTGAAGATTTACAGCTTGTTCGTAAATATTTAAGTTAAGCAAGTGGTTATGGGACATGAAGCTAAACTCATATATTTACTAGCTTGGTGTGATTGACACTTCCTTATGATCATGACGATCATTTTTGTGATTTAGACTAGCGACTGAGCGATGTCTCTTTGTCTACGTGGGAGACTATACCCCGATTATGTGATGTTTCGCCATCACATTTCCTACGGTCTTCGGGCCATTCCTGTGTGAAAATTTAATGGATAGCTTCCATGAGATAACTTCTCGTCATGTGTTTACGCGTAGGTGAGTTTTCATGCTCCCATTCATGTGTTAGGCCTCCCCCCTTTTTTATGTGTTTTCTGGATTTCTGATGATGATTTCTGGAATTTTGTGCTTCACCAATTTTCATGATTTTCATTGATATGATATCAGTTTTTGTGCGTTGGTGAATTCATGTGTTATTGACTTGTTATGAATACAAGTTTAGGGTATGATACCCTACCTTATCTTTGAAAAGATTCTTGTGATATTGATTAATCTTTTGTTGATTATCATTTACATACTTATAGTAGTATGTCGTAATAGTTATTTCATGTTCATGTCATGCCATTTACTTTATACCATATCATCTGATATTTATAGTTAGACTGATCCGTTTATTATTTTCTTATAAATAATACTCGGGTCAGACCGAGATGTTACAGGTGCTTCTGCTTGACTTCTCTTCAGGATATTTCTGATTTTTGGCTAACTACATAGATTGTAGTTTTTGGATGTACACCTTTGAGATATAGACTCTATGTTGTGTACTTATTCTTTTGTATAGCACGTGATGCTATTCTTTTGTATTATCGTGGATCTTTCTGACCACTACTCTGATGTACACTTTCATGTGTTATATATTTATTCATATCTTCTTCCGCCTTTGTGATATGGATGTCTGTGACTGATTTATGTTATGATTATTTCTATGTTTGTTTTCCGAAGATTATATATAGCCACCGTGTGATAGCTTTGTGTTTGTATCGGTATGTCGGATTTCCTCCTTAAAAGATATGCATTCTATTCTATCTGACGTATCGATGCTCGCACAAAGAAGTTACATGGATGGTCGCTCCTCCACAGCCTTATTCTCCGCGCTAATTGACAGCACTACATCGTAGTGTTCTTGGTTAGCGTGGGTATAGAGGTGGGGCGTCACAACCTACCTCTCAACTCTTAGGTCGCTCACTGCTGCCCCAGCTTCCTTAGGTCGTTGCCGACCTAACTATATACTAGGTCGCTAACTCGCTAACCACTAGGTCGTAAGTTCCTTAGCTCGCGCTTCCCTTAGGTCACTAACATTCTATAGGTTGTCCCAAACTAACTCGTGACCTAAACCACTACACAACCTAACTGCTGGTCCTCCTTAGGTCGTTACCGACCTATCCCTTAGGTCGCTCAAAACACTTAACTCGCCCGAAACCCTTAAGTCTCCTATCTCTTAGGTCGCTCACATCCCTAAGTTGTCTACGACATAGCTCTTAACTCGCTACCATCCTATAGGTCGGTCACGATTTAGCTCTTAGGTCGTTCACGACCTAGGACTTAGACAAATTATACCCAAAAATCTGAAATGACTTAAAATGCTGAAAATTCCAGATTTTGACGAACTTGTCGATCCGTAAAAATACGGGTCGTTACACTAGCCTTATGGTTTCGTTTCTAGAGCCTAGTATGCTGGAATTTAATTAATGTAACAATTTCGGCTATTTGAATAAGTATTTGTACTTAGACAGTATTATAATATAAGATGATTTTGATAAAATTATTTTGGTTATCGTAAGGGAAAAACCGTCATGTTTATGTGTGACGTGGTATTACGAGATACCTTTATTTTTCAAAGGATTTTGATAACTCTAATAATTCAATTTGAGTGTGTTTTCTCACGCTGGTTTTCCAGACTGACTCGGGTGTTATTTTATTATAATGCTCTGGTCAGACCGAGTATTTCAGTTTCAGGCTAGAATGTAATGGAGCTCAGGAGACGAGCTGGAGGAGTTCGGATGTATTCCCATACTTGGTTATATTTCCGCTGTGTGAGGACAAGTAATTATAACTATCTAGATTGACGTATTGATTCTTGTACTCTGATGATTGTAAGAATAAAAAGATACAGATTCTTTTGTATAAAAATCTGTTATTATATATTATATTTTTGTTCCGCTGCGATTGTGAGATTCTGTGTTGTTTAATTTCTTCTATCTCTTTCTTCTTCTTTACCCATGTTATTCGCTCTTTCGTACAGTTTGGGTTGAATAGGAGTGAATTGTTATCAACTAAAAGGGCATGGAACTGCGGGTCACTACATTTCGTATCAGAGCTGAAGGTTAAGCGAGAATCTTGGCTCTGGTGGGAATTACTCATTAGAGATAGAGTCAGTAGTACTCTAGAATGAGTTTGAGTTTATTAATAGATATGAGCGTGTATCTGTTGGTGAATATAAAATGGTTTATACTATGTTGATTTATTTGTCGAGTGGTATATAGATTCTTGCCGAATAGTGGGACGCCATTAAATCGATAGGAGTTTCTAAACACTTAAACACGATTAACTGACAAAGTATGGTTTTGAAGTGGGTAAATGAAATAATTTTACCCAAACTATATTTTGATATAAAAGAGAATAATTTTTTGAAAATTATTATTGTGATGTGTTTGGTTGTTATTGTATAATCAAATAAGATTATAAAATTGAAATGGTTATATATATGACCAAATAGAGATTGTATAAGTATGAATTATACAAATGAGTTAAAAACTACAAATGCTTTCAAAACAGAATTTGGAAAATTTAAATCTCAAAGATTTTTAGAAGCATTTTCCAAAGCGTTTGAAGATAAATAATAGTATTATTATTTTGGAGATATTTTTGAATAGAAAAATAGTTTTAAATGGATTTTGGAACTAATATAGCACCGAACTCATTTCAGTAGCTGGAAAATAATTCTGATGATGACGGCCGCATCATCAATATTCATTTTCGAGTTTTAAGTGATGGATTGCTACCGAAATTGATTTGATTCAGCTTTGTTGGGCAAACAAGTTTTGTTTAAAATTTTTGAAATGAATTGTTTTGAAAAAAAATCAGGTTGATTTTGGAAATCCAAGGAAGTGATTTGTTAAACCAAAATGAGTGTGTGTGTGTGTGTATATATATATATATATTTGATTTCAAAGTGATTTGAAATATATACCAGGTGTTTGAATTCTGGAATTTTTATATAAATGTTGGGAATTAAGACAGTAATAAATTCGAACGGTGAAATTACTATATGAATATAAGTAAGGAAGTGGAAAAAAATTTGAAATTGGAAGTGAATTCTTACTTGATTTAATTGGAAGGATTAAAAATAAAATTGTTTGTAGTGAAATTTAATTTAAGTATGAATAACTCGAATTTGGTTTTGAAATGAAGGTAAAGAAGATTTGAAATTTAAATTAAATTGAATTCATTGGATTAGAAATAATATCGGATTGAAGTAAATATAAACTTTTTGAATTGTGAAATAATTATATAGCCTTAAGGTATAAATTCTGAATGAAATAAAATCTAAGTGAAAATTGGAACTGTGAATAAATAAATCGGAATAACTTTTAAAAATTAAAATCTATGAAATAAAAATATACCTAGGCTATAAATAAATGTATAATCTCGAGTTAAAAATAAAATGTGAATATATTCGAGTATAGAATTGATGGAAATGTGGAAAAAATAAGTTGTGTGACTTATAAAATTAAAAAGTGAAATAGATAACCAGAAATAAAAATGGATTGATATTTTGGTGAAGGAAATAAAATCCAAACTTGAATTATAAAATAAATTTGAACTCAAGTAACTTAAAAGAAGTGATTTTTGAGGTAAAAATCAGATATTGAGTTATAAATTGAAAGTGAACTAATTAGATAAGTTAATTTAATATAGAACTTGAGTTATAAATTAATTTCGACTTAAATTGTAAGCGGATTTAATATAATTAGGAATATCGTTGAATAAAATAGAATTGGATTGAGATAGCAACGGGTTGGGTTATAAATAAATTCTATTTAAGTATAAATAAATTGAATATGACTTGGGATATTAATTAAATGAATTCGAGTATGGAATTAAAATTGAAGCGAATAAACGAATGAACTAACTAATTAATTAATTAGTAAATGAAATGGAAGTTGGTAGAAATGAAAATAAACTTAAGTTATATAGTTGGAATAATTTAAACTAAACGGACTAACCTAAGTAAATATTCTGAATAAAAACTCAGTTTAAATAACTTTATGAAATGGTTCATAAATAAATTAGCATGAAATGATTCAGAGTTTAATAAATTGGATTTGAATATAATGAATGTGGATATGAATGAAATGTAAGTGAATTGATTGTGAACAAATTTGAAATAGAATAAAATTATATAAATTGATTTAGAATCAATTTAAAATATCTATAAGCTAAAATGATTAATTTATTAAATAAATATCGCCGAAATTGCATAGAATTTTTTTTTGTTCGATGCAGATGTAGTAAATAAAATTCTATGAATAAATAGAATGTGAATAAATTGATTTTTAAATCAATTTGGAATGGATATGAGTTGGTTTGGTATAAAAATAAAGTGGATGCAAGAAAACTGAGTTGTAAATCATTCGAATTTAATAAAAGGGTATATGGATCGATTGAAAGTGATTGAATTAGTATCAAAACACTATGATTGCTTATAATATATGTTTGGGATGATGGAGTTATGAAGTTTATCTGTTTTAACTATTTAAATAAGTGAAATGTTAGTGAATTTCATATTTTTGGTACTTACATAGTTTAGTTGAGTAAGTATAGGTACCAGAAGACCATTGGCTAGAGTTTGGTCATACAAATTACATATTAAATAAGCCGTTTGCTTAAACACGCTAAAATAAGGTACATTTTCGAATTAAATATCGCAAAATATATGAATATTGATATATATTTTGTTTTTCGACCGTGTGGGTCGATGTATATATATTTATCTCTCTTGTCATATTGCAAACGGTCCTCCATACATAGGAGACTCTAGCAAAAAAAATCGGAAATTTAGGGTGTTAGAAAATTTTTTGAAATTTTTTGTTAATGACAATATGATTTCGAATTTAAATTGAAACAAAGGGTTGTGGAAATAGAATTAAGAACTAATTGTTTTGATTCAAACTAAAATTTTAGAAAAGTGAAATATCAAATTTTACTGATAAGTTTTGAAAAGTTAATGGGTTTGGATCATTCGTCCTGCCTTAGAAATTTCGAGGATGAAATTCTTTTAAGGGGGAGGAATGTAATGACTCGGATTTTTTTAACGGTTAATTGTGAATATTTAAAAGATTTTAAATATTTGAATTATAATTTAGTTAGTAAGATTTTAAAACTGAAATTTTAAGTGATTTCACTAATTTTTGAAATCGTCGATTTAATCGACGAGTTAAAATAGTGATCCGGGACACAGTCTCGGAATTTGACGAAACCAGTTCCATTGGATCCATAATAGTGTATTATTATCAGATATCAAATTTCGTAGTGTTTGTAGTTATCGTTTGACCATACGGTATATAAACGCACTGAAATTAATATCGAGAATTCAATATAATAATTGGGTTCAAAAAGCTATCTTCTCCATACGATCGAATTAGGACTCGAAACCATTTCCATTGCATTCGGAATATTGGTATAACATTATAAACACCTAGCAGCATGCCTCGATAGGGTGTCGAAATTTTAAGTCACATTAAATGAGATATTTTAAAATTAAATGATATTATAAATTGGATAAGTTAATCACGTCATTCCATCCCTTCAGTCCCTACCATGTTCATTACACCTCCCTCAACCTTAAACCACGTCTTTCTCCTCTCAGTTAAAAAATCAAATCGAGCCTCTCTCTTCTTGTTTTAAAAATCGTGAGTTCTTTCCCCTCTCCCTTTTGAAAACGTAGAAGATCGTAATCAAAATCGAGAACAAATCAAAAACCGGGAGCGCTTTTTGCCCATCGTCTTCATTCTTCCTCTCATAAACCAAATCAAGAAGTCGATAAAAAAATTAAAACGAGAACGGATTCCGTTCTCGAAGAGAAGAAAAAAATATATAAAAAATCGCATTCAAAGGTGCAGGCGAAGGGAAGTGGCTCGCCTGGTAATAAAAGCGCGAAGGCGATGGAGAAATCAATGGCATGGGCAGCATTGGATGAGGGGCTTCAAATTTCTGGAATAAGCGGCGAACAGAGGCGATGTGGCAACGACTTGGTCACGATTAGGAGGAGCAAGGTCGGTAACTTAAAATGGGGGAATGCTGTCATTCGTGGCCATCGTGATGAGGCAGGTCGCTTATAAAGAAGAAGGTCGCGATTAAATGAGGGTTTCGGCTGTTCGTCGATGGTGGTGCTCCAGTGATCTCAAGGGCAGCGGCCAGAGGTGTTCGATCTTTGGTTTTTGGTTGAGACATTGGTAGGCCATGTAGAGTATATTAAGGTTAATTTAATTTAAATTTATGATTAAATTAAGTTAATGATGGATATTTTTAATTTTTATCTAATCCAGAAACTGATAATAATAAAAAATAATAATTTATTACTCTCTCATACGAGGTTTAAACCGAGTGGCATCAAATTCTACGCTTATGAATTGGTATGGAATGTTTCGAAGTCGGTTGGATTCTGGAAAATTCAAATTCTGGGTATTCGGCAAATTAAAAATCAAGTGAGTAAATCTCACTCTTTTTGGATTGATAGATTTTTATTTTAAATAGTTAAAATTAATTATTGGATGCCTGGTTGATTTATTAATTATTATCTGATGAATGAAATATTATATATATATATATATCAGTATTTAAATTAGTATTTGGAGTGTTATTCCTGCACATATAGCGGAAGAGACCCTATACGCCTCGCATAATAGCGGTTGACCCTATATACCGCGATATCCTCCTCGAAGTGGGATTGCTATTTTTTATGTTGTATTAACATCTGTGGATGCAGGGAAACAGGTTGGAGGGATCCAACTGGATTCCTCAAAATGTTGAATTTAATTTCATATATTGTGATATATGGATTGTGTAGAAAAATCCATTATAGATTATTATAGCGATGGGAATTATTGGATGCCATTATAGCACTGGCCTGATTTTGGTATTTTTAAATACCATAAATATATTTTTAAGATTGAAGGAATTAAAGAGAATTTTTGATACAAAATATTTATATTAGAATTGGGGTTATTTTAAAGAAATTGAGTTAGAAAATATATTTGATTTTTGGTTATACTTAACTATTTTGAATTATTAAATGGAGATTTTTAAAATGAATTATATAAAAGAATTTATAAATGGAATTCTGGAAATATAAAAAGGAGTTAAAGTCGATATTAAAAATAGATTGGAAGTTATAAATAGATTATAAAGAAATGGATTTATAAAATGGAATTTTATAAATAAAATCGTTTTTATAAACAAGTAAAACTCAAAGAGTATAAGGATGTATAAACGATTTTATAAATAAGGTAAGCGATATCAGTTGCTAAGTTGGGAATATAAAATTCATAGGGTGAATTTATATTAGAATATGGGAATAGAGCGAGAAAAATAGTGGTACTATTTCTGAAAGGGAAAATGGTTAAGAAGATCTGAATGGAAGGATATGATGTAATTAGAGAAGAATTTATAAATTGAATTGGTTATTGAGGTTTTAAATATATATATTTAATTCTAAGAAGTTAAGTTCGTTTTTAAAAGGAAAATTTTATTATTTAAAACTATGAAATTTTAAACTAGTTAAGATCGAAAAACTTCGGTAAGTAGATTTCTAAATATTAAGTATTTATTTTTAGTAAAATTTTAACTTTTAAAATTCAGCTTTGAAAATTTATTTGTTTATTTAAAAATGGGTTATTGATGTTTACAAAAGTGTTTTCGATATTTTAAATAATTATTCGAACATGTTTTAAAAATAAATTATTATTCTTTTAAATATATATATATATATATAAGAGTTTGAAATGATTTTTACTTTATTCTCTCGAGACTTGTAGGCGGGTTTATTTAATGGGAAGGTTTTATAAGAGAAGTTTTATAATGGGAGGCTGGGAACTTAAGACATTTCCTAAATGTTGGAATACCGAAACATGGAAAAAGATGAATTCGAGTTAAATAATGAAGTTATAAATGGTAAGATGGGATTATAAATAAATATAATCGGTTTTTGAAATTGTGAGAAGAATTTATTAATAGTTTTGGAAATGTAGGAGATGAGCTAAGGAAATTCCTAAGTTTTGATACTGGAGATGATTTTGGAAATTGGACTTAGAATATTTTCCTAATTGTTGAAAAGTTTTGGATACCCCTTTATGGATTTATATATTGAAAATTGTTTTCAAATATTTGAATATGGAAAGTAATTTGAAATATATACCTTGTAAAGGTATTTGGAAAAGAATATTTTTGGAAAAATGTATAATAAGGCCTGGTGTCTGCTTATGGATGTTTTATTGATAGTTAAATAACCGACTGTCAATACTGGCTAATTTCGTTAATCGTTTCAAAGAGACCGGGATCAGATTTAATTATCCGAAAACCACTTCGATCTGGTTTGAACATTACGAATGGATACCGTGAAGATAATGAAGACGGTGATTCGGTTTGTCCAGACCTTGGACAACTTGTATGGACGAATGCTATCAGAACATCGTCATTGGAGGACGATGAGTATTCTAAGTAGAATTGTTTCTTGAAAGGTAACGTTTAGGCTCCAGCCTCATCAATTGGGAATGACTAAAACAGGGGAGATGCAGCAAGGCTAAGTGGGTCGCACTCAATTAGGGTATGTTATCACTTTTCTAGATATCTTTAGAAACCTATATACTATGGATATGGTTGTGCATGAAAGAAGGAGTGCTCGATTGTAAGGGTAAGAACACCCGGGGTGATAACATATTCGGTCTATCCAGGTTAGTGGTAGGCCAGTCTTGTATAGCAGGGGATCCCGGCGAGGTCCTCGGTATATTGTTCTAGAGGTGTACTGTGATGGGCAGTACCCTAGTGGCCTAGTCATTGTATGGAATCCATTCTCCAATACGTACTTTACGGTTTCGTTTGTAGAGCCTAGTATACTGAAATTTAATTAGTGTAACAATTTCGGATATTTGAATAATATTTGTACTTAGACACTATTATAATATCAGATGATTTTGATAAAATTGTTTTGGTTATCGTAAGGGAAAAACCCATCGTGTTTATGTGTGACGTTATCTTACGAGATACCTTTGTTTTTCATAGGATTTTGATAACTCTAATAATTCAAATTGAGTGTGTTTTCTCACGCTAGTTTTCCAGACTGACTCGGGTGTTATTTTATTATAATGCTCGGGTCAGACCAAGTATTTCAGTTTAAGGCTAGAATGTTATGGAGCTCAGGAGACGAGTTGGAGGAGATCAGACGTATTCCCGTACTTGGTTATTTTTCCGCTGTGTGAGGACAAGTAATTATCACTGTCAAGATTGATGTATTGATTCTTGTACTCTGATGATCGTAAGTACAAATAGACACATATTCTTTTGTATAAAAATCAGTTATTATATATTATATTTTTGTTCCGCTGCGATTGTGAGAAACTGTGTTGTTGTTTAATTTTCTTCTATCTCTTTCTTCTTTTTACCCTAGTTATTTGCTCTTTCATACAATTTGGGTTGAACTGGAGTGAATTATTATCGACTCAATGGGTATGGAACTGCGGGTCACTACAAATCGAATTTGGAAATATTTCACCGGGTTGAAGTAAAATATGATTTGAAAATATCATGTTATGAATATAAGTTTTTGGAATTGTTTTCAAGTGTTGAATTACTAAAAGGGATTTGAATAGATAATCTTGTAAGGTTATTCTGTAGCAAATGTTTTTTTGAAGATCTAAATATGGACCTAGTGACTATTGGTGTGAAATTTGATAGTTAAATAACCGACTCACAAATCTGGCCAACTTTATTGATCGTTTTGAAGAGACCGAGATCAGATTTAATTATCCAAAAACTACTTCAATCCGATTTGTGCGTTACGAATTGTAATATCATGAATATAATGAAGACAGTGATTTTGGAAATTCGGTTTGTTCAGGCCCAGAACAACTTGTATGGTGTGGTCTGGAAGGCAGTGTTAGCATTCCAAGTATGAATGCTATTCTTAAGGTAATACATAGCCTCAAGCCTCATCAACCGGGAATGACTAAAACATGGGAGATGCAGCAGGGTAAGTGGATCGCACCCAAGTAGGGTATGTTATCACTTTCCTATATACCCTTGGATGTATACATTATAATTATGGATATGGGTGTGCATGAAAAAGAGAGCGCTCGATTAGAGCGGAACACCCGGGATGATAACATATTCGGTTCTTTCTAGTAATGGGTAGGCCGGTCCTGTGTCGGTAGGGATCGTTAGGTACGATCTCGGTACATTTTTCTAAAGGTGTACCATGGCAAGCAGTACCCCAGTAGCCTAGTCATTGTATTGAATCCAATATCCGCTACGAGCCTGTACGGTTTTGATTGTGCCTAACTACGTGAAACGTGAGATGCAACTATTTCAGCTATTTTATAGTTTAGTTTTCTATAGACACTATTATAATATCAGATAATTTTGGTATAAAATGTTTTGGTTATCATAAGGTAAAACCCGTTGTGTTTATGTATGACATGGTCTTACGAGATACCTTTATTTTCAAAGGATTTGATAACAGTAATAATTCAAATTGAGTATGTTTTCTCACGTTGGTGGTTACTCAAAAAATTCACCTTCCGCCTAAGCTAGGAGGTCTCAAGCAAAGGACGAAAGGAAAAGAGTTCGGGTCAGACCTTCCAGAGGAGTCGAAGGGATGCAGTCGACAATATGAAGAAGCTCAAGACTTTTCAGAGGGGACGGAGGGTTCTGTTCCAAAGTATTCACGTAGCTCTTACCGTCTAAAGAAGGCAAAGAAGTCAGGACAAGGGCATGCGACTCTATAACAACATTTTTGAAAGCATGATAAGCCTTTCGGGCCGGTTGGAACAACCGCTAAATACCTTTCGTAGTATCGAAAGGTTTATGATAAAGACAACATTCAAGGAAAGCTCGGCTCTCGTCAACATTCAAGTGAAAAGCAATCCGACAAGGGTTGTGACACCCCACCTCTATGCACACAATAACAAAGATTATTAAAAGAAATAATGTCTGTTGTTACGAAGAATAAGGCTGGATAGGAGCGGCCATCCGTAGTTAGGCCTTACACTAGTATTGGTTATCTCGATAGGAGAGGTATATATATATATTTTTCATCTCTTTGTCTATTTACTCCCATCGACATATCCAATTCCAGTATAAAACGAACTACGATGGTTCATAATAGTTTAGGACACATATATAATAATAACACAGATAAACTAAATGCGGAAAACAGATAATAGAAAAATCTCATATATATATACAACTGAAGTCAGTTACAATACATGTGATACAATACATACGATACAACTACAACTGTCGACACTGGAAGTTACATATACAAGTACATTACTGTAAATAATATACATGAATACATATCATCCTATACTATGACAACGACTACTCCAAAAGATATGAAGAGACTTCATAGCTCAAGCAGCAACCCAAAGCAAGATATCAACAACCTGAAATAACTCGGTCTGACCCGAGTATTAAATTCAAAAGAAAATAATATGCGGGTCAGTCTAATTCAAGCTTAGTTATTAATGCACAGAAGCAATAATAATTAAATAACAAATAGACGACAGTCACAATAAATGTAACATCCCAGAATTTTGAGTACGGGGTTTGTAAACATTTAATTCATTTTAAATGTTTAATATGGGTTTAAGATTTATTTGAACTAAAAAGAATTGGTTTAAACTAAAACAACAAGTGATAATTTCAAATGTGGAGGTTTAATTTGAGATTGGATAATAATAATTAAATATTCGAAATTGGGATAAAAAGGTGAATCGGGATGTAAATAGCTGTAAAATGGTGTTTACATGTATTTTTAAGTTCAATCGGTTATAAACAATAATGTTGGATTTTTAGATGAATTTAAAAGTGAATAAATTAATATTTGGAATTTTATATTAATTTAAAAATGAATTTAATATTATTAAAATGCAAATAATCAGATTTGAGTCTGGGATGAGCCAGAATGATTTTTAATGTTGTTATAAATTTTATATGATTTATTGTTAAGTTAATAAAATTTTAAAGGTGAAATTTTAAAGCGTTTTCGTAAATTTTGAAAATCGCCTGATTTAATAGACGAGTTAAAATAGCCTTCCGGGGCACAGTCTCGGAATTCGACGAAACTAGTTCCATTGGATCCGTAATAGTTAGTTATTATCGGATTTCAATTTTCGTAGCTATCGGAGTTGTCGTTTGACCGTGGCAGCTCGAAACGCATCGAAATCGATTTAACCGATTTAATTTTAAATTGATCGTTTAATTTCGTATCTCGCTCATACGATCAAATTAGCTTATGAAACCTGTTCCATTGTGTCTGGAACGCGGAAAAACCCCAGGATAGCCTGTCGGAACGTGAGAATTGGATGTCGTTTGCATAAACTGTTTAATTGAGATATTTTATTAATTAAATAATATTAAATATATATATATTAACACTTATATTAGTAAACCCTAACCCTATTCAACGAGCCGCCACTAAAACATTTCAATGGCCGGGAGTAACCGGTCTTCTCCTCCAATTTCCATTCAATCTAATCGCTTTCACTCAAAACTTCCTACATGAAAATCGAAGAGCTCCTCGATCTCTTTATATCCAACGGACGAGATCGTCTAAAGCGGAGCAGATTGACGGCAATGGGGCTTGGAATGGCGCGCGTTCGTCCACGTTTTGGCGAGCCTAGAGAGGACCGAGCTTCACAAATTTTGGGCCGAAGGTGGCTATTGGGGATGGCTTCGAGATGGAGGTGAAATGATCGGAAATAGTGGAGATGGGAGGGAGCGACATGAAGATGTTGGTCGCGTAGTTGGGTTCGTTCTTGTCTGGGGATGTTTGCCAGAGGAAGGGAAGAGAGGAAGGCGGGCCATGTTTTGGTAAATAAAGAAAAATAAAAAAAAATATTGTTTTTAAATCGATATCAAAACTTTGGAAATTCATAACTCGTTCGTACGATGTCAGATTGAGACGATTTTCGAAGCGTTGGAATCGCAGGAACGCGTACTACGCAGTGGAACAATTCTGGAGTCATTCCGGGCAAGTAGAAATTTGGGTTAAATCGGACACCGTCTGGTTTAATTTGAATTTCGAACGCTCGCCGAACTCAATGTGAGTTATTCTCACTCACATCTGGATGCTAGACATTATAAATAATTGATATTTAAATATTTGTGTGGTTGATTGTCTATATTTGTGTTTATCTGTCTAGATTGATATTGATATTGTGATGTGCTAACATTTGTGATGCAGGGAGAAACAGGTTGGAGGGATCCAACTGGATTCCTCACGATGTAGCAATTATTTTATAATTGATAGTGATACCTGTTTGTATGCTGTGATTGATAAATCTGAAAATAAATTGTACTGTGAAATTGTTGTATAAATTATAATCACAGAATTTAATTATAAATGGATAAATTGTGTTTTTACGAAATAAAATGAATTGTTAAATTTAGAATTTCAAAGAGTAAAATTTGAAATCGGATTTGAAAAGAAAATGTAAATTGGGCCAAATTGGGATTTTGAATATAATGGGAAGTGTATGAAATGGGTAAATGGAAAGTATAGTTTTCTGGAAATTAAATTTATGAAATTATAAATTGTTTAAAATAACGGTGTTTATTTTAATAATGACTAATGTTATCCGGAAATTAAAAATATGTTAAAATGGAGTTTCCGACTATAAATTAACAAGTTCAAATGAATGTTTTGAAATGCCGTATTTCATTGGAATTTAATTAAGGGAATTGGAAATTTGGCTTCCATTGAAAATTCACCAAAATGTTTAAACTATAGTTAAAAATGAATTTCCGGAAATGAAAAATTGTGATTTAACTTCGGAGGAAGTTATAGTTAAGTATGGAATTGGGATTTATGTTGTAAAACATAATTGACTTGAAATAAATCAGTGGATTTATATGAAAGAGTACTTTGGAATGTTATGAAACGGGAAAGTGTTTCCCTGGGAAAACCAAGTAAATGTTTATAAAAAGATTTTATTTAACTAAAGGTTAAGTTTTAAATCGTTTTAAAAAGTATTTTTAAGAAATCGTTATTTTTAAGAAATAAATTAATAACTTTTAATACCGTAAATAATTTGGGAGTATATTAGCAATTATTTTTACAAATGGATTTATTTAAAAGTTGGTTTTGGCTTAAGTTGTTAAAATTAGCATTTTTCTTCTTATAACGCTATTTTGAATTTAGTGAAACTAAAACCCTTATTTTTAAATCAAAGTTTATGTGTTAATAACTAGTTTTCTTCACATATTTTAAATTTATATTTGAGTAAATAAATAGAAGTAATTTTCATATTTTAAAGTATATTTCAGTATACAGTATTTTTAACTGTTTTAAATGCAAATTGTTGTATACTTGGTTATTCCCGATGGGAATAAAGGGTAAAAGATTTACCTTGTAAAGGAAGAGTTTGGAAAATTGTTTTCAAACGAGTTTTGAAAATGTGAAAATATCTCTTTGAAAGATATTAGAAGAAAATAAATAATATGGAGATTATTTATTGTGTGATGGATGTGTATGGATGTTTGTGAACATTAATTGATAGTTAAATCACCGACTATCAATATTGGCCAAATGCGCGATCGTTTCGAAGAGACCGGGATCGAGTTTCCGTATACCGGGATTCTAGGTCTGGAGACTCGAAAACCACTTCGATCCAGTTTGTACGTTTCGCGAAAACGATTTCGGAGTCGAAGATGGAGCAGTGAAGTGCAAGGGCTAGTCGCTACTAATCCTGAGGATATTTCCAAAATGGATGTAGTAGGGGTAGTGCCTTCGGTTCCGTTCGGACCCAGGACGGACTTATATGGACGAATGCTTTCGTGACATCGTCAGGTGGACGATGGGCATTCTAAGGGATATGTGCTATAAAGGTATCGTTTAGCCTCAAGCCTCATCAACCGTGAATGACTGAAAATCAGGGGTTATGCAGCAAGGCTTCGTGGGTAGCCCCCACTTGAGAGTAAGGTCATCCCTGTCTAGATGTCCCTTTTATTTCGGCTTAGTGGTGCGGTTGCTGATCACAACCGTGGGGTGATTTTACTTGGAATTATCCAGTAAGGGATGATTCCGGTCTTGTGTTGCAGGGGAGCGGGCGTACTCCTTGGTACTGTGATCTAGGCCACGTACTGTGACAGGTGGTACCCCAGTGCCTAGTCATTCGTTGGAAATCCATTCTCCCTACGTGCCTGTACGGTTTTGATTGTGCCCAACTATTGTTGAAATGTGAGATGCAAGCATTTCAGCTAGATTCTATTTTACTTTCTATAGACACTATTATAATATCAGAGGATTTTAATATAAAAGTGTTTTAGCTATCGTAAGGTAAAAACCCGACATGTTTATTTGTGGCGTGGTCTTACGAGATGCTTTTGTTTTTAAAGAATTTTGAAACTTTAATAATCAATTGGGTGTATTTATGATGCGCTGGTATTCCAGACTGACTCGGGTGTTATTTTATTATAATGCTCGGGTCAGACCGAGTATATTTCAGGATAGGTTGCTATGGAGCTCAGGAGAGGAGCTGGAGTTCGAGACGTATTTCTCGTACTTGTATTATTCCGCTACTGTGATTGTTGTATTGACTGATTGACTGGATATTGATGATTGTATTGATATACTCTGATGATGATGTATTGTATATAAACAGATATAGTTTCATTTTGTGTAAAGATCTGTTCTATATATTATACTTTATCCGCTGCGACTGTGAGGTTCTGATTTTGTTTAGTTCTTTCTTCTTCTATCTACTTTCTTATTCTTCTACAATCTGTCTTTCCAGCATTCGATCGTCGGCATATTATACTGTTGAGTATTTTGTGTCGATTTTCGAGGGTCGTGAAGGGTGGGTCGTGACAGTTGGTATCAGAGCTTAGGTTGGCGACAACCTAGGCTTTGGTGGGAAAATTACTCATTTTTAAATAGAGTCAGAAGTACTCTATAATGAGTTGAGTGTACTAATAGCTATGAGAGCGTACTTGTTAGTGGATATAAAAATTATTTTTGTACTGTGTTGACTTATCGGTTGAGTGTTTATGAATTCTGGTCGGTCCGGGAAGTACAACCGTATCGATAGGGGTTTCTAAACTCTTAAACAAGATAAACCGACATAGTATTGTTTTTAAAGTGGGTAAATGAAATAATTTTACCCAAAATTATATTTTGATATAAAGAAATAATTTTCTAAATTATTATATGTATTGGATGTTTGTTGGTTGTTTCTTCTATAATCAAATAAGAAATTAAGATATGATCTAAAATTTGAAATGAAGTATAAGCGAATAAGAAGTTAAAATATTTAAAATGGTTTATAACCAAATGGAATTGATTGAATATGTTTAAATAAGAAGAAGTGAAATTGAAATTTGATTTAAACCGGAATTTTTACCCCGGAAATTTTTGAAAGGGATTTCAAATGAATTTGAAAAATTTTAGAAACCTTGGGAATGTTGAAATGTTTTCCAAAGGTTTTGAAGTTAATGATGGAGCATATCTTGGAAAATATTTTCGAATGGAAATTGATTTGAGGTGAATTTTGGAAGTGGAAAGCATTGAACTCACTTCAGTCGCTGGAAAATAATCCTGATGATGCTGGCCACATCATTAGAATTCATTTTCGAGTTTCTAAAGTGATGGATTGCTACCAAAATAGTTGGTTATGACATTGTTTGGACTTGTTTGAGAAACAAGTGATTTTGGAATTTTCAAAGGAAAATTGTTTGGTAAAAGCAGTTTGTTTTGGAATTTGGTATTTGATTTGAATATCAAAAGAGAAATGTGTTGATTTTTATTTCAAATTGGTTTTGAAATAAATCCGGGTAAATTGAATTCTGGGAATTCTATTTTAAATAAAAAATGTGAAAGTTGAAATGATTCAACTATATAACTTATAAAGGGAAGTTGATTTAAAGTAGCAAATGGAATGTAAATTTACTTTGAATAAATGAAGGTGAATGGAATATATCTGGATTTAACTTATGATAAGTTAAATAAAATTAAGAATTTGAATTTGAATTAAATCTAAATGAATTGGAATTAAATGGAAGTTGAGATAACGGTGAAATGTAAATGCTTATGATTGTGCAAATGAATTCATATTCTTAAGCTATTAAGTGTTAAAATTTGACATTGTGATTATAAAAATGTGGATTGGTTTGAAATGAGCAATATAAACTTATAAGTAAATAAGTTGGAGAACTTGAGAATGGAAGATTTGATTTTAACTCAAGTAAAATGGAATTATAATCACAAATAAAAATGGTTAAGTGGAATGGTGGATTCGAACTTAATTTTAAATGGAATGCAAAGTAAGGTGAAACAACGATAAAATATAAAAGAGGTAAGTGAACTGAAGTTAGTAAATAAGTTGAACTTGGATATGGAGAATTAAGATTAAATTGAATTTGGTTTAACTTCGACTAAGATGGAATTAAGCTGAATATTAAAATTTCTGTTGTGTTATGAATAAGAATGAATGCAATTAATTCTTATTTAAGGTAGTAAAGGAAATGGTTTAAATTCAGGTGGGCTAAATAAAATTTAGATGAACTTGAATTAATTCTGGAAAGGAATTAAATTGAAAATTCATATATAATTTAGTTAACCTTGAATTAAAATGGGATAAGAATTTAGTTTAATGGAAATTTGATTTAGTTGACGTGATGATGAATGAAGTAAATGTTTACTCAACTAAATCCAAAATGATTGTTTGGAAATAAATCTTGTGTAAGCTAAATTAAATAGAGTTTGTATTGGCATGGATGAAATTTTGATAGTTGTTAGAATTTGGAAAGTAAGAATAAGACCCAGTTCTGGAATGGAATTTAATTTTGGTAACAAATGTTGGAAGTGAGAATGAATAATGTAATTAGCTTATAATAGTGATGGTTTGAATTGTAAATAAAATTCAAATGAGAGAAATAATTTAAATGGTCTCTTTGTTAATAAAATAAATTTGTACATGGATTGGATAAATAAACAAAGAGCATTAAAGTTGTAAAGGAATTGAAATTTGATTTGAATGAGAATCAAATGAAATAAAATAAAATTGATATAAGAAGATGATGGAAATTTTGTGAAAGAACTTAAGTAACTTGGAAGAAAAACAAATGATTGTGAATGGGCTTATTTAAGTAATTCCGAATGAAATTTGTTAGGAAATAAATTGAAATGCAAGTGAAATGAGTTTTAAATTAATTAATGTGATGAGTTAAAAATATAAGAGTTGTAAATAACTCAGGAATGAATGATATTAATGTAAATTTGAATTGGTTAATGAGATTAAAATGTAAAGGAAATATTGAATTTAACAATTGCATTCGGAAAAGAAAATACTTGGATTGTGAACAATGCAAAAATTGAATAAAATTAATACACATCCAAGTTGAAATTAATTTTGAATGGTGATAAGCTTAAGTGACAATAATTTTTGCTTGAATGGCGTGAAAATTTGCATGTATTTGCAATTGAGTGTTTAAAAGCAATTGGAATTGAATTGTGAATAAATTGAGATGAATGGGAACCCAATTCAAAGAGTTTTGTATATGAATGCAAGTGAATTGGTTAAGAATAGCAAATGAAATTGATTTTGAATCAATAGGAATGAATTGACCTCTTAATGAGTAATGTTTGCATATGAATGGAAATGGATCATAATTGAAATGCAAATGTTTCAAGTTTAAAATGAAATTTGATTGTAAATCAAATTTGGAATGTAAGTAAAATTAAAAGGTAAGAAAGGCATATGTAATCATATTGAAGTGGAAATGAATTGGTTGAGATAAATATGAATTGTATGTAGTGAACTTGAATTTAAGGCATTCAAGTGAAATAAAATGAAGTAGACTTGAATAAGTAATTCGAATGTGATTGAAACCTTTAAATTGTTGATAAAGTATGATTAATATTGTTACATTATGAATTTGCTTGGTTTCGTTATGAGATGGATATGTTTGGTTTGCATTTGTATTGGAAATGTTATTAAAATGCTCATATTGGGAAACTGATGAGTTTGTTGAGTATAGTACAGGTGCGGGAGGCGTTCGAGAGAGTTGGAGCGCATATATGAGAGATATTAGCCGCTTGCTTTTAAAAATTTGTTAAAAGGTATGCCTACGCAAATATAATTGGGAAATGATATATATATTGTGATATATTTTGGTTTCCGGCCGTGTGAGCCGATGTATATATATTTGTGTATCCTGCGATATCGCAGAAGCTCCTCCGTGCAAAGAAGACTCCGCCAAAATTTTCCAGAAATTTTGGGAGTTAGAAAATTTTTGGGGTTTTTGGGAAAATTTATTAATAAGTAAAGTTATTTTGAAAGCGAGTGTTAAAATAAGGCTTTAGAGTAAATGTAGCAATTGAGTTTGGGTTTGGGTTAAAGGATTTTAGAAAGTGAATGTAAGCTTTTAACTAAGCAAATTGGGAAGTAAATGGGTCGGAAAGTATTTTCTACCTTAGCAAATTTCGAGGACGAAATTTTTATAAGGGGAGAGGAATGTAACATCCCAGAATTTTGAGTACGGGATTTGTAAACATTTAATTCATTTTAAATGTTTAATATGGGTTTAAGATTTATTTGAACTAAAAAGAATTGGTTTAAACTAAAACAACAAGTGATAATTTCAAATGTGGAGGTTTAATTTGAGATTGGATAATAATAATTAAATATTCGAAATTGGGATAAAAAGGTGAATCGGGATGTAAATAGCTGTAAAATGGTGTTTACATGTATTTTTAAATTCAATCGGTTATAAACAATAATGTTGGATTTTTAGATGAATTTAAAAGTGAATAAATTAATATTTGGAATTTTATATTAATTTAAAAATGAATTTAATATTATTAAAATGCAAATAATCAGATTTGAGTCTGGGATGAGCCAGAATGATTTTTAATGTTGTTATAAATTTTATATGATTTATTGTTAAGTTAATAAAATTTTAAAGGTGAAATTTTAAAGCGTTTTCGTAAATTTTGAAAATCGCCTGATTTAATAGACAAGTTAAAATAGCCTTCCGGGGCACAGTCTCGGAATTCGACGAAACTAGTTCCATTGGATCCGTAATAGTTAGTTATTATCGGATTTCAATTTTCGTAGCTATCGGAGTTGTCGTTTGACCGTGGCAGCTCGAAACGCATCGAAATCGATTTAACCGATTTAATTTTAAATTGATCATTTAATTTTGTATCTCGCTCATACGATCAAATTAGCTTATGAAACCTGTTCCATTGTGTCTGGAACGCGGAAAAACCCCAGGATAGCCTGTCGGAACGTGAGAATTGGATGTCGTTTGCATAAACTGTTTAATTGAGATATTTTATTAATTAAATAATATTAAATATATATATATTAACACTTATATCAGTAAACCCTAACCCTATTCAACGAGCCGCCACTAAAACATTTCAATGGCCGGGAGTAACCGGTCTTCTCCTCCAATTTCCATTCAATCTAATCGCTTTCACTCAAAACTTCCTACATGAAAATCGAAGAGCTCCTCGATCTCTTTATATCCAACGGACGAGATCGTCTAAAGCGGAGCAGATTGACGGCAATGGGGCTTGGAATGGCGTGCGTTCGTCCACGTTTTGGCGAGCCTAGAGAGGACCGAGCTTCACAAATTTTGGGCCGAAGGTGGCTATCGGGGATGGCTTCGAGATGGAGGTGAAATGATCGGAAATAGTGGAGATGGGAGGGAGCGACATGAAGATGTTGGTCGCATAGTTGGGTTCGTTCTTGTCTGGGGATGTTTGCGAGAGGAAGGGAAGAGAGGAAGGCGGGCCGTGTTTTGGTAAATAAAGAAAAATAAAAAAAAATATTGTTTTTAAATCGATATCAAAACTTTGGAAATTCATAACTCGTTCGTACGATGTCAGATTGAGACGATTTTCGAAGCGTTGGAATCGCAGGAACGCGTACTATGCAGTGGAACAATCCTGGAGTCATTCCGGGCAAGTAGAAATTTGGGTTAAATCGGACACCGTCTGGTTTAATTTGAATTTCGAACGCTCGCCGAACTCAATGTGAGTTATTCTCACTCACATCTGGATGCTAGACATTATAAATAATTGATATTTAAATATCTGTGTGGTTAATTGTCTATATTTGTGTTTATCTGTCTGGATTGATATTGATATTGTGATGTGCTAACATTTGTGATGCAGGGAGAAACAGGTTGGAGGGATCCAACTGGATTCCTCACGATGTAGCAATTATTTTATAATTGATAGTGATACCTGTTTGTATGCTGTGATTGATAAATCTGAAAATAAATTGTACTGTGAAATTGTTGTATAAATTATAATCACAGATTTAATTATAAATGGATAAATTGTGTTTTTACGAAATAAAATGAATTGTTAAATTTAGAATTTCAAAGAGTAAAATTTGAAATCGGATTTGAAAAGAAAATGTAAATTGGGCCAAATTGGGATTTTGAATATAATGGGAAGTGTATGAAATGGGTAAATGGAAAGTATAGTTTTCTGGAAATTAAATTTATGAAATTATAAATTGTTTAAAATAACGGTGTTTATTTTAATAATGACTAATGTTATCCGGAAATTAAAAATATGTTAAAATGGAGTTTCCGACTATAAATTAACAAGTTCAAATGAATGTTTTGAAATGCCGTATTTCATTGGAATTTAATTAAGGGAATTGGAAATTTGGCTTCCATTGAAAATTCACCAAAATGTTTAAACTATAGTTAAAAATGAATTTCCGGAAATGAAAAATTGTGATTTAACTTCGGAGGAAGTTATAGTTAAGTATGGAATTGGGATTTATGTTGTAAAACATAATTGACTTGAAATAAATCAGTGGATTTATATGAAAGAGTACTTTGGAATGTTATGAAACGGGAAAATGTTTCCCTGGGAAAACCAAGTAAATGTTTATAAAAAGATTTTATTTAACTAAAGGTTAAGTTTTAAATCGTTTTAAAAAGTATTTTTAAGAAATCGTTATTTTTAAGAAATAAATTAATAACTTTTAATACCGTAAATAATTTGGGAGTATATTAGCAATTATTTTTACAAATGGATTTATTTAAAAGTTGGTTTTGGCTTAAGTTGTTAAAATTAGCATTTTTCTTCTTATAACGCTATTTTGAATTTAGTGAAACTAAAACCCTTATTTTTAAATCAAAGTTTATGTGTTAATAACTAGTTTTCTTCACATATTTTAAATTTATATTTGAGTAAATAAATAGAAGTAATTTTCATATTTTAAAGTATATTTCAGTATACAGTATTTTTAACTGTTTTAAATGCAAATTGTTGTATACTTGGTTATTCCCGATGGGAATAAAGGGTAAAAGATTTACCTTGTAAAGGAAGAGTTTGGAAAATTGTTTTCAAACGAGTTTTGAAAATGTGAAAATATCTCTTTGAAAGATATTAGAAGAAAATAAATAATATGGAGATTATTTATTATGTGATGGATGTGTATGGATGTTTGTGAACATTAATTGATAGTTAAATCACCGACTATCAATATTGGCCAAATGCGCGATCGTTTCGAAGAGACCGGGATCGAGTTTCCGTATACCGGGATTCTAGGTCTGGAGACTCGAAAACCACTTCGATCCGGTTTGTACGTTTCGCGAAAACGATTTCGGAGTCGAAGATGGAGCAGTGAAGTGCAAGGGCTAGTCGTTACTAATCCTGAGGATATTTCCAAAATGGATTTTTCGGCACTTATACGCACTTATCCTCTTTTTCTGGGGATTTCTAAACTTCATTTCTTTTCCATTTTCAAATTCTCCGATGGGGCGCTCTGGCTCATACTATGACAAATTTCAGCGCCATGGAGGTCGCGGAACTTATGATTTTAGGCGATACCTCAATGCCCCGAGGGAAACAGATGAAGAAAGAGCTATTAGGAAAGCTCAAGAGAGGCGGGACTATGAGCGTCAATACGGGAGGAGGGATGAGCGATACGATTCTTCTCACAGAGGCGATGATTCTCACAAAAGAAAATCCCATGTTGACAAAGGGAAGAGTCACATTACTGAAGATCCGAGTAAGCGGGTCAAGCCCAGTGACGCGTTTGCAATTTCTGAGAAGACCCCTGCTTCAATTCCTCTTGATATCCCCTCTGATTCTCCTGCTATTCAGAAATCTGATATCCAAACAATCATCAACATACCCCAATATTAAGTTGGACAGGGTCCGCCAACTCTTCAAAGTCGGTTCCCACAATGGTGCTTAAAGGGGGTACGCTTTGACCTTGACTTGGTTCCGATTGATAAACCGGCTATGCTGCGTAACCTTGATGCCGTCAAACTTCATATTGAAAGGATGTCTAGATGGAAAAAACTTGTTGACGAGCTGCAAAGGGTCAATCGTGCGAATCTCGAAGCCATGCTGACCATGGAGAACGATAAGTCAGAGTGGGATAAAATTTGCAAGCAACACGATGCTGAAATGAAGAGCATCTCTGATGATTATGGGAAGCTTGAAGCTGAAGTTGAAAGACTAAAGAGCGAGCTTGCCACTTCTTCCACTTCTTATTCGCAAAAGGAAGAAATGCTCCAAAAACTTGAAGCAGAGCAGCATGTTACTGGGAAATATCGTGATGACGCCGCTCAGCTTCGGGGGAAAATTAGCTCCCAAGACTTGGAAATCACCAGGCTGCAGTCTCAGTTGTTAAAGGCTGAAAGAGAGCACCATGAAGCTGTCGCTGGGAAAGTTGCAGCCGAAGAATCTCATGTGGCTACTAAAGCCAATATCAGCTCCACTTTGTTCGACTTTTATATCCACAGCGTCTTGAGGCGCGGAAGTCTCTCGTTTTTGGGGCTGGACTATGAAGTCACTTTAGCTGAAGTATGGGAGGCGATAATCGATATGTTTGGCGGTGCCGGCTATGATGAGGCAGAGCTTGAGGCACGTTATCTTGACGATGAAACTCGTGCCGCTCTTGCGAGAGGAAAGGAGCAACTTGCTAAAGCGCGAGCTGAATCGACTTGAGAAGAGCACCCAAAGGAGGAAGCTCCTTTAACTGCCCCCGTCCATAATTCAATTTCAGCTGATGTTAACATTATAGACTCCAGTTCCCACTCTTCGCCTCCTGCTAAAGTTGACAAAGAAATTATGACCACTCCCACTGAGGATGAGGCCCTGAAAGATATTGAGGCTGAGAAATTCGAGATTGATCTTACAAAGCCGACCTCTCCATGTAACCTTGGCGTCGACCCGGATCCAGTGAATCACTTATTCGATTTAACTGAATTTGATGAACTTCTTACTTATTACTTAAGCTTTGATGAACCAATATCTTTTCTTTTCTCGGGGAATACCGATTTTAACTTCTTTTCTTCTACAGCGGAGGCACCGAGCGCTATACACTCTTCTCCTCTTCCAGCTGTTCCTCCTCCAACCCTTCAAATTACTCCTACTTCTCAACCGGGTTCGCACGAAGAGCAAATAGAAGCCCTTCGAGGCTTGGAGGATCCACTCGCTTTTCAAGAACAGAAGACGGAAGATCTTGAGGACAGTGAGAAGACTCCAGGACAGTCTCTTGATGATAACACTAAGCTTTCTGCGCTACTTACTACTCTGAGAAGTGAGTCTTCCTCAAAGAGGCAAGGGAAGCGCATCATAAAGAAGAAGAAGAAAAACACTTCCGCTGGAGAAGATGAAGTAGAAGAAGATCCGGCTGCACCCTCTTCTCCTTCTTCTCCGACCCGTCCCCACCGGATTCCGAAACTAATCATCAAATCGGGCAAGGGTACTAAGGGTGGCAGGAAGAAAGAGTGATAATCTGGATTCTACTTTTCTTATTTTTCTTTTTGCTTGTATCGACCAGAGATTGTGCGGGTACCGGTCCCTACTTTTTTGAGATCTGCACATGTAAAGAATTTTCACAGTATTGAATAAAATAATTCTTTTACTTGTACGAATTCTTGTATATGTAAAAATTCATCTATTTCTCATTTTAGTGTAGAATAAGCGATTCTTTTTATTGTACAAACTTTTTGTCTGTGTTTGAGAATGCATTTATTCCACATCTTTTCCGCGTGATATTGTAATGTGCTTGTGGTATGTCGCTTGAATACTACTTTTATTGTTGTAGTTGTATTGTATGATATTGCCCCTATACCACAAGTGCATTGCAATATCCTTTTGCTTTGGCGAGACTTGTACTCTTATTTTTGGAGAATAATTATTCCGTCTTTGAGGAAACAATTATTCTACTTAAATGGAGCGTGTCTCATTTTGGGAGAAGTTTTTACGCTTCAACCTTCAGAGATGGTCACTTCACATTTTTGAGAAGTGAATTCTCCTACGCGGTAGAGCGGGCCTCTAAAGAGGATTTTACTTAGCACTTCAATTTCTGGGGAAGAATTTTTCAAGATGAACAAGTAGATCTTCCTTGAGAGTTGAAGTGTGCCTCTGAGGAGGGATTTTTGGTATTTCTGAGGAGTAGCATTTGGACTCCGAAGAGTAGCATTATGCTTTGTGAAGTAGCGTTGTGCCCCCGGAGAGGTCTTGTGCTTCCGGAGAAGTCTTTTGTTTGTGCTTCCGGAGAAGTCTTGTGCCTCCGAAGAGGTCTTGTGCCTCCGAAGAGGTCTTGTGTGCCTTGGGGAAGGTCTTCTGCCTCTAAAGAGGGCAGTGTGTGCCTTTGGGGAAGGTTTGTGCCTCGTAAGAGGGCTTGCGGTGCCTCAGGAGAGGTCTTATGCCTCCGAAGAGGTCTTGTGCCTCCGAAGAGGTCTTGTGCCTCCGGGGAGGTTTTTATTTGATTGCCTGGAAATTACTTTCTCACAGTTAAATGGATCCACAGGGCGGACGCAAGTTATTTAATTGGATGTTCGTTTGCACAAACGATCGCAATTAGTTAACGAAGGCCTTGCCTCAGTGGTTCCACCAACCTTTTTGTTGAGAAGAGCGTTTCCATTTATTTGCGTGCCTCCGAAGAGGGCTTGTGCCTCCGTAGAGGTCTTTATCCTCCGAAGAGTTGCGCCTCCGAAGAGGTCTTGTGCCTCCGAAGAGGGCTTTTGTTGATCAGCTCGCCCATGTCTCTTTTTTGTTTGCTCATTAATGGTCCCCTGTTATTGTCTCCGAGCCTATGTTCCTTTCCTTTGCAAGCAGTTTGCTCTATTCAATGGAGTGTACTTCACTATTGATTGATTCCATGGGACATGCGCAAGTTCAATCAGATGTCTGTTTATACAAACGATCGTAATTAGTTAACACGCGTCTAGTTCCTTTTCTTTGGAAAAGTGTCTCTTCGTTGGAATCATCAACTTTTGGTGTAAAGTTCATCTTATGTTGGATTTGAATTTGGAACTTTCTGTGGCTTGAAATTTGTTTATTGAGTGATTTACAGGGTTCACTTGGTATTACGATGGGTAAGCTTTGTTTTAATGACCTGCAATATTAAATCGATATTTTAGCAATACATTTAGAGTATTTACACATCGAAATGAAACAGGCATTTTATAGTAATAAAGAACACAAGATTTATAGTGGTTCGGCCAAGAACTGGGCCTACATCCACTTTATAGCTCTTTTATTCATCATCACTGATTTTACAATGGTTTACAATACAATCGATACATCCATAATCATTTTACAATTTCAAGCAAAGCTTTTTAAGTAAAATATGGGCGCAAATGATTGCTGTTCAAGGCTCTTGGGATTGGATCTCCTTCGACAGTCGTGAGTTTGAATGTGCCATCAAGAAGTTTATTGCCTATGACATATGGCCCTTCCCAATTTGGTCCAAATACTCCGACTGCTGTCATGATCCTCTTCAAAACTAAGTCCCCGACTTTAAAGCTTCGTTGACGGACTTTAGAGTTGAAGTGCCTTGCAATTCTTTGCTGATGGGCCCAACTCTGAGTCTAGCTTCTTCCCTTCTTTCATCAAGAAAGTCAAGTGCTTCGAGTTGCAATTTTTCATTTTCGGCCTAGTTGAAATAAACTCTCCTGTGTGAAGGGACTTCTAGCTCTACTGGAATCATCGCTTCCGATCCATATGCCAATGAGAATGGAGTGTGCCCAGTTGCAGTTTTATGGGTTGTTCTGTATGCCCATAGTGCTAGTGGTAGCTTATCAACCCATCCACCTTTTCCTTTTTCAAGCTGCTTTTTGATGGTTGACTTGATAATTTTGTTTACTGCTTCCACTTGCCCGTTTGCCTGCGGATGAGACACCGCTGAGAAACTTTTTTGGATTTTGAATTGCTTGCAGAAGTCCTGGAACTCTTCGCTTTCAAATTGAGTACCGTTGTCTGTGATTATCTTTTGTGGCACACCATATCTGCAAATGATATTTTTCGTTACAAAATTTATCATCTTTGTAGAAGTAATAGTGGCCAAAGGTTCAGCTTCAGCCCATTTAGTGAAATAATCTACAGCAACAATAGCATATTTGATTCCCGACTTGGCAATTGGTAAAGGTCCGATTAGATCTATCCCCCAAATGGCGAACGGCCATGGGCTGACCATCTGTGTTAGTTCAGTTGAAGGCGCTCTTGGGATTTTTGCAAATCTCTGGCATTTGTCACATTTTATGGAATAGATAGCAGCATCTCGATTAATATCGAGCCAGAAATACCCATACCGAAGAACTTTCTTGGCAAGTGTTTGGCCGCTTGAATGATCCCCACATTCTCCTCCGTGTACCTCTGCTAAGATTGTCTTAGCTTCTTCCTTGGTTACACATCGGAGTAATGGCATTGAGAATCCCCGCATGTATAACCGGCCGTCTTGAATTACATATCTTGATGCTTTTCTTAATAGCTTTCGGCGTTCTTTAGAATTTTCTGGTAGGGAATCGTTGAGCAAATATTCTTTGATTGGGGTCATCCATGACTCTTGTTCTTTAGATACAGCCATGATCCAGTTGATATCCATATCATCAGTGCTTGGAGCTGACAAAACCTCCACAGGAACCAATCCCAATAATTGAGCTTCTCTGGAGCTTGAATACTTTGCTAGAGAATCCGCTTTCATATTTTCCTCTCGAGGTATGTGGCTTATCGAAAAATGATCGAAATCATCGAGAAGCTCAGAAGCCTTCGACAAATAAGCGGGCAGATTTCCTCCTTTAGCTTGAAATTCCTTCTTGACCTGACACACAATAAGCTGAGAATCACTGAAGATTTGCAATGCTTCGATGTTCAATTCCTTTGCAATCTTTAATCCAGCAATTAGAGCTTCATATTCTACTTCATTGTTTGTAGAAGGGAATTCCTATCTTAATGCGTAACATAATGATCGCCCTTCAGGGGTTTCAAGCACAACCCCAACTCCGGAACAGTAATCATTTCTTGAGCCATCAACATATAACTTCCATTTGGTCGGGATGTCTACTGTAATCTCTTCCTCTTTATCACCCTTATCTGTATACTCTGCGATGAAATCCGCTAAGGCTTGTCCATTGATCGCTCTTCGGGGATGATAAGTGATATCATATTGGCTAAGCTCAATATTCCATTTCAGAAGATGGCCCGAAGTTTCAGGGCGAAATAGGACTTGCTTTAGGGGCTGGTCGGTGAGAACTTTGATAGAGTGAGCTTGAAAATACGGCCTCAACTTTCTGGAAGCGATCAGTAAACAGTAGGCGAGCTTTTCTAGCTTTGAATAATTCATTTCTTCCCCAGTGAGTCTTTTGCTGATATAGTAGACCGGACGCTGAACTTTCGCATCTTCTCGTACCAGTGCTGCACTCAGGGCATGGGATGAAACTGCTAAGTATATGAAAAGGTCTTCGCCGTTGTTGGGCTTGGAAAGTATTGGAGACACTTCCATGTGACGGATTAATTCATCGAAAGCTTTCTGGCATTCAGGTGTCCATTCGAAGTTTTTCTTTCCTTTCTTTAAAGCGTCAAAGAAGGAGATGCATTTATCAGTAGCTTTGGAAATGAATCGACTTAAGGCAGCAACTTTCCCATTTAGGCTCTATAGTTCCTTCTTTGTTCTAGGGGCTTTGACTTCTCTTAGAGCAGTAATTTAAGCAGGATTGGCTTCAATGCCCCTAGCTCTTACGATAAATCCCAAGAATTTCCCAGATTCTACTCCGAATGAACATTTCAAAGGGTTGAGCTTCATTCCATATTTTCGGAGGATTTCGAACATTTCTGCTAAGTGGTCCATATAGTCAACTGCTTTCTTTGATTTCACTAACATATCATCGACATAAACTTCCATAGTATTCCCAAGCTGTGATTTGAACATTGCATTAACAAGCCTTTGATATGTTGCTCCTGCATTTTTCAATCCGAAAGGCATGACTTTGTAGCAGTATAGACCAACATCTGTGACGAAGCTCGTATCCTCCTGGTCCGACTCATGCATCATAATCTGGTTATACCCGGAGTAAGCATCCATAAAAGATAACAATTCGTGTTCGGCTGTTCCATCTACCAGCTGATCAATCCTTGGTAACGGCAAGCAGTCTTTGGGACAGGCTTTGTTTAAACCCAATTTGGATATGTGGACTCTCTGATGAAATGATTTTCCATGAGTCGGTCTACTTCTTCCTTTAGCGCTGCTGACCTTTCTGGACCTTGGGTTCTTCTCTTCTGTTTCACAGGTGTGAATTTCGGATCAATATTCAGAGTATGTATAGCAATCTGTGGAGATATTCCACACATATCTGCGTGACTCCAAGCGAATACGTCAAGATTTCCTTTCAAAAACGATATTAGCATATTTTGGACTGCCATACTGAGTTGCGAACCCACATTTAGCACTTTGTTTGGGTCTTTAAGATCAACAGGTACTGGTACCGTTACCTCCATCGGCACCACTCTATTTTCCTCTGCACTGCCTTTTCGGGGGTCCATTTCTCTCCTTGCACCACTATGCTCGCCAGTGCAGGGACCACCCTGTATTTGCTACAAGGTTGGGTTTTTGATGCGGAGGGGGGCTGCCGCATCTTTACCCATCTCTCTCTTCCTGGCCTCTCGAAGCTCTATAAGATAACATTCACCCCCAGCATTTTGATCTCCTTTGATGACACCAACACCATTATCTGTAGGAAATTTCATAGTTAGGCACCACGGGGCCAGAATGACTTTGAATGCAGCTAGAGTTGGCCGGCCTAGGAAGGCATTGTAGGTAGAAAACCCATCGACAATTACAAAAGTTTGTTTTCGAACTACCCTTTTTTGCCCCACTCCAAGTTCCACAAACAAGTCGACAGTTCCGATTGGTTGCTGCGGTTCCCCAGTGAACCCAACAATCTTCTGCGATGAAGCCTGAACGTCAGCCATTGGAATCTTCATTTGATCAAATGTCTTCTTGAAGAGTATATTGCAGGAAGCACCGCAATCAACAAGAACTCATCTTACAATAGCTGGCCCAATTCCTACAGAAATGACCAAGGGATCTATGGTTGGAGCTTCAATACCCATAGAATCCCTGGCTTTGAACATAATATCATCATCAGAAGTTTTCTGCTATTTCGGGGGTGCAGCGTATTATAAAACAAAAACATCTTCTTCTGCTGGAGTGTATTTCAAAGCACAAGCATATCGGTCCATTTCACCCCAGCTTCTGCCCGTTGGGTGTGGGCCTCCTGTAATCACATTGATAACAGGCCTTTCGGATTCATGTGCGGTAGTGCCTTTACCCGAGCCAGATGGATGAGTAGGGGGTTGCTGCCCCTGAGTAGACGAAGTTGGGTCATTCCTGTTCTTCTTAACATACTGTTGCAGCTTGTTTTCCCTTAACAATTCTTCAATTAAGCTCTTCAAATGACGACATTCGTTGGTATCATGACCGGGTTGGTTATGGAATCGATAGAATTTCCCATTTCGCATAGCACTCTTTCCAGGCTTTATCTCAGCTAGTTTAGGATACTCCACAGCATCTTTGGTGGCAAAGAAGATATTCTCCGAAGTGTCGGTTAAAGGAGTAAAATCTGAGGGTTTAAAGAAGCGAGGTTTCTTTATATCCTTTTGTTTCTTCCCATCATGATTTTCCCTTTTCTGACCTCTAGAATCTTTCTTAGCTGAAGCAGCAATGTTAATTTCTACTCTTGTCGCCACCACTTTCGTTGGTACTGGGAGATTTTCCAACCGTATGAATTCATCAGCTTTCTTATAAAATTTCTCGAGCGAATTTGGCTCCTTCATTTTCAGCCATTTTCCAAATTCGCTTGACTTATCGATAGCCTGCATCAGATAAGTCAAAATCATCCATGGTTCCGCGTTGTCGACTTCAGCTAGAGCTATGTTGAAGCGATTCAGGAATGACTTAATAGGCTCTCCCGGATTCTGCTCAAGACTAGACAAAGACATTATGTCTTTCGCCTTTGAAGCGTACAGCCTGAATTGCTCTTTAAACTTTCGGGTTAGATCGGAAAACTGATCTACGGATCGAACGGGAAGCTTGGTAAACCAAAGAAGTGCCACTCCTTCCAAGTATACCGGGAAATACCGGCACTTAATCTCATCAGTTGCCCTTGCGCCGGTCATGTGCCAGTCATATTTATACAAGAATTGATTCGGGTCACTTGTCCCCCGATAAGCAGGAATGGTAGGGGGAACAAATTTTCTGGGAAACTTAGCCTTTAGAATCCTCTCAGTAAATGGAGTTTTACTCGGAGCAAATCCCCATTCGCTCTCATCTTCATTTCTCTGCATGCTTTCTTTCATTATTTGCCAAATCATGCCGGAGAGATATTCCTCATTGTTTAATGACTTTGCGGAGTAGACTTCGGCCATTTTCTCGGAAGTTTGTCCGGGCAAATGTTCACGGAAGGCTGGCGATGGCCTGGATCCTTCAGCTTGGAGAGGTGCCCCTTCGGCAGCACCTGATCCCCCTTGAGGAATATTTCTTCCTTCGGAGTTGTGGAGAGCATCGACAATGTTTTCTTCATTATTTATCGGTCTTTGACTAGCCCCAAGCAAAGCACTTAACTTCTCCATCATTAGAGTATTCT